>OZ025301.1:241202631-242557631 GCA_964019185.1 Maratus speculifer | reverse complement strand
AAAATGTTAACATGGTGCAAATATCATTAATTAGTTTTAACAAATTATTATTCTTATACATATTCCATTTTAATTATTAATAATCGTAATTGTTCATTTGTTTAAAAATTATTACTTGATCTTTTCCCATTTTATTTGACTGCTGCATCGCCTTTTTTGTTTTTTTTACTGACTAAGTTAAAATTTAAAAAGTATTCAATAACTTTTCCGTTGAGTATCATTTTTAAATATTTCATGAAAGAAAAAACCTTTCTTAATTAGATGAGAATAATTTAAATCAAATATAAAGTCATTTAAAATTTCACGGAAAATCAACTCATCCAAATTGTAATGAAAATACAATTATATTCACTGAAACTTCAGAATTCGTATTATAATTACTATAATTATTACTATTACTATTTTGTGTTTTTGTGTGAGTATTTAAAAGTGTGAAAACAGAGCTTTACTTCCCTCAGTCCCCTTTCCTTATTTCTATATACTAAAACATAGTATAGCGCATGGCGCGCCAAACCGCAAAGTCTGGTTTACCCAGAAGTATTGTATATGCTAGTAGTGTCAGTGTGTTTATTAGAACATAAACTACCCGAACTTTGCTCATCTAAACGCTTCCATATTGTCAATTATTTTTATCATTATTTTCAAATTTATTATGCAAAACACAATTTTTATCCACTGTTCTAAGACGGGCATCTACACTAGCTGTGTCATAATTTATGATCGTAAAGTTTCACTATGTAAAATTTTCTGTGTAAAATACTCAAAATGTTAACATGGTGATGATATCATTAATTAGTTTTAACGATTAATAATGCTCATACATATTTGATTAATTACTGATAATCGTACTTGTTAATTTGTTTAAAAATTACTAATTGATCCTTCCCCATTTTCTTTAACTGCTACACCGCCTTTTTTCCCCCCGACTAACAAGGTATAATCTCTTTTCGTGTCGTCCGCACTTAGCATCCAGATCCGGTGCATTTTGTTGCCCTATACTAGAGATGGGAAATATAGTTATTTTTGGTTAACAGGTTACATCGTTCCACACATTCACAAGTAACAGGTTTCAACAACCTGTTATTTTTGTAACGTATAACTAATCGATGAGACTATGCTGTCATTTTAATTAGAGGGCCGTTAATTAAGGTATCTTGAATAATTTTGATACATAAGTATAGACGCTGTTTTAGTTCAGATAAACATGCGCCTTTAAAATCAACATAGAGTTAAAATTTTAATTTTTACAAGACAAAAACTTAGTTAGTTGTGATACTTTACATTTCACGTATTATTATCGTTTTATTGCACTAAAAATGCATTTTCTAAATAAAAGTTATAGGAAACTTACTGAACACTGCATAAAATATGTAGTTTCTTAACAATTTAAAAAATAATTATTTTAATGTAAATTAATATTTGTATGATGCAGAAGAAAGTTTAAAGCATTTTTGCAATTGTTACAATGACTCCAAAACTGACGGTTTAGAAATTAATTTTTTCTAAACGATCAGAAATATCCTCCATGAAAAGAACACCGTTTTAACAATGCGATTTGTTCAAAAAAAAAATTAAATTGATCTTCATTCGTTAGCACCTTGATTTGAAGTTCGAATTTTGACATCCCCGAATCAATATCTGTTAACGCATATTCAAAGCTTATCCCACAAGAGCACGAAACATTACTTGTATATTTTTAAACAAATGTCATTCATCCCACAAATTTCGTATGGGCAAATTCGTATTTAAAAAGCCCTCCCCAAAACTTGCTATTTTTCTTCTTTTTTTTTCAGGAAAATACAATTATAAAAGTAATGTTTTCCAGTTCGTATTTTCTTACGACGCAATATTGACAAAATAATAATGATAAAAAAAAAACAGTAATAGACATTTTATTAAATAAAAATCATAGCGCCAGAATACCCCCCCCCCTTCCCCAAATACCATGAGTACATAGTAATATCCCTTTTATATATTCAAACTCAAAGATTGCCACCGTTTTATCCATCTAACTACATCAACGAAAGATTATGTTGAAGAAGCGATAAAACAGCTTTCTGCCAACAATTAAATCCGTAAATCTCTTTAATTCCATTTTTCAAACAGAGATTCCTTCCCATTAAAAATATGACCAAAGATGGGCGACATTAGCTCCTTGCTTTTTAATAATCTGCAAGCGTCACTAACTAACTTCACGTACTCTAGAATAAAAACACATTTTTCCTCCCATTTCATTTTCAGTATTCTAACCAGTTTTCATTATTCCAGCTGTTTTTTTTTTTTTTTTTTTTTTTTTTTTTTTTTTTTTTTTTCAATAAATGTTGTTTTTGTTATTCTACAAACTGATTCTATTGCTTTAATCTTTGTAACTGTGAGCGTTATAAAAAATTCAAACGATAAAATATATTCTGTGAAGAATCGAAGCCAGGAGTTTTTAAATATTCATAGAATAATCAACAACGAATAGCTTTTGAGAGATTCTATCACGTGAACTTTTGAGATAGCAAAAGGACAAGGTTTCCTATGATTGGCTTTCTTGATTAGACCAAAAAGATTTTTAATGTCTTGGACAATGCAAAAGGAAAATTGTTACTATGATTGACTTCCTTGATTTGACCAAAAGGATTTTTAATGGCTTGGAATCGTAGATCGACAGTGACGCGTCAAAAAGAAAGTTTCATGGGGTTTTTATTTGTGCGTCGGATTTTTTTCTCTCTCTCACTCTGTCTCAAAAGCGTTTTAATGCAGTTGGGGATTTTTGTTTTCTGCAGTAATAGAAATTCTTTGCCTCAGAATTCAAATAGATTTATAAGTTGGAATTTTTTTATATAACTAAACTTTTATTAATTTATAAAAATGTATTCCTAAAATGATTTTCAGCCTTACTATTTGTTTCTTCTTTTTAAAATGCTTATCATACGAGGCGTTCTAAAATTAACAGGGACTTTTTGGTAATCTGTTATTTAATAATAAGTTTTTGGTTAATATTACGAATATTTATCCTGTTATGTTAAATAATGCCCATCTCTACCCTATACATAAAAGTTAGAGAACCGATCAAATTTCTCTGTTAAAATCACATTTTATATACTTTTAATACTTTATTTTTTTTATTATTGGATTTTTATTTGCTTATTTTACGCCAAAAGTGAGTTAGTCGTCTAATATGGCACTACTAATATTCCGCTTGACTTATTTTGGTGCTATGACATTCGGCTAGTGTTGTCGGAAAACTCTACTTTTGAAAATAGTCAACTTTCCCCCCGCTATAAATGTGAATATAATGTCGTAATATTTCAAAACCAAATTCGTAGGATTTTGAAGGAATTTTTAAGCTTTTTTTAATATTTTATATTTATTATTAACTGATTTATAATTTCAAGTGCTAAAAATAAATAATAATAATAATAATAATAATAAGCTATGTTAATAGTCTGATAATTGGCTTCGAGAATAGCATTTTCAAAAAGTTATGCTGCTGCTGAAGAAAAAAAAAAAAAAAAAAGACTTTAACAGAAAAAATTTCGATTCTGAAACTTCCTAATATAGGGATTTGAAATACTCCAAGTCTCAACGCTAAGTACGAGCAACACAAAAAAAAGTTCCCTTGTAAATTAAAACTTAAAAAGAATTCAATAATTGTTTCACTGAATATCATTTTTAAACATTTCATTGCTGAATGAAAAAGCATTTAATTAATTAGACGAGAACAATTGAAACCAAATATGAATTCAATTAAAATTTCATGGAAAATCATTATGGCGCTCATTGTTTTCTGACAAATATCAATATTAAAGTTCTTATTGAGATGCATAGAGCCGTCACCAGGGCTCACCTGTACTCCAACGATTACTTTTATCGTCTGCTACTTCAGAATGCGCGGGAACATCCTAACGATCATACGATCTCTTTTAGAAAAGTTCAGTGACTGCTACTTCTACTTCGAAACTTTTCACAATGAATTTCCTTGTCTACAAAAGAGCAGGCAAGTGAAACTTTTGAGAATTTTTATTATTATTTTGTGCTATATTTATTTATTTATTTATTTATTTATTTATTTATTTATTTATTTTAGTTACAAAAACGATAGACTTCTTTAGGAAACTTTGAAATGCAAAAGTAATACTAATAACATTACTTTAAACTTTTAAAAGGTTAAAAATACAATCCAATTTTTTTTTTAATTTAACAAAAAAATTAATATTAAATTTATTAAAAATCTCCATGAAATTTATTAAAAATTGTTGTTCCAATTTGAAATAAAGTTTTTGCAAACTTAAACCATTTCTATTTTTTACTTTAAACAAAAATATAGAAATAATTTGTTTTATTTCTTATTGAACGCAACTGCTAACTTTTAACATCTTTGTTATCATTTTATTTATTTATTTTTACACTTTGTTACATTATTTTAATACTTTTTAAAATTTAAAAAAATATATATTTTGTATTTTTCTGTAATTTATTATACAAGTACTTTGTTATTCTATTTTTTACTATAGAAAAATAAAGTACTTGTATAACAAATAAAAGTATAATAAGCAAACAATAAAAACGAGTAAAAATTTTAAAATTTTTTATCATTACTTTGTGTTGTATTTATTTCTTAAGTTACAAAAACTATAGTCTTTTTTAGAAAAATTTGAAATGCAAAAGTAATATTTAAACTTAATAGTAACATTATTTTAAACTTTTAAAAAGTTGGAAATATTAAAAGTGTTTCATTTTGAAATAAAGTTTTAGCCAAACTTAAACCACTTTTACATTTTACTTTAAAAAAATGGAGAAATACTTTTGCGTTATATGCCTTGTTTTATTTCTTATTGAACATAACTGCTAATTTTTAACATCTTTGTTATTATTTTTTTATTTTACACTTTGTTATGTTATTTTAAAGCTTTTTAAATTATTATTATTATTATTATTTTGTATTTTTCTGTAATTTGTTATGCAGGTATTTTTTACAAAAGGCGAGTAAAAATTTTGAAAATTTTTAATATTTTTGTGTTGTATTTATTTTTTAAGTTACAAAAACTATAGTATTCCTTAGAAAATTTTGAAATGCAAAAGTTATATTTAAACTTAATAGTAACATTATTTTAAACTTTTAAAAACTTGAAAATAATTAAGGGTTTTTCAATTTGAAATAAACTTATTGTCAATTTAAACCATTTCTACTCTCTCCTTTAAATAGAAATGAAGAAATAATTTGCTTATACTTTTTATTTTATTTCTTAATAAACATAATGAACGTTTTAACACTTTTGTTATCGTTTTTATTTTTTTCGCACTTTGTCTATATAGTGAACTCTGTCTAAGGCGGAATCGATCGAACCAAGAAAATTTTTCGTAGTAGACAGTATTACGCCTTAGACAAATTTTACTCTATATATATAGATTCGCAGGGACATGAAAATTTTTCTGAGTTATACAGATTTCCGTCTTATACAGAATTTATTGTATTATTTTAATACTTTTTAACTTTTAAACATACTTTCCTATTTTTGTGTGATTTACTATACAAGTACTTTAATATTTTTTTTATTTGTTTATTTTTACATAGACAAGTGCTAATTTTGAAATTATTTATCATTATTCTGTGTTTCCCAGTTGCGTTTTAATTTTTAAAATTATAAATCTCTCAATGGAATTTTCCTTTGACACTCAAAGGAATTTTATTTTCATCCGAATGGTTGACGACTTAATTTTTCTTTTTTTTAAACTTTACGGTGAAATGTTTTTGTACGTGTCCCTAAGTTACTTTTTAACCTCTTGGGGACGAGCGACACGTATACGTGCCGCAAAAGGTTTAAGAATCCTTGTTTATTCCCACCAATAAAATTTTACTGTGAAATTTGCCTTATTCAATCGTAGCATTTTCTCTATTTAATAACGCAAAAATTTCTGTTTTTAAAAACCGGTGACAAAACATTAAAAATTTCGTAAAAGGCTCCCGTCGCGTAAGGGTTAAGGTTTCGTTCATCTGAAAAAGCCCTGTTCGTCTTTAACCTCTGTCTGTCTGTCGCTCACAGAGTCCGTACAAAAAAAAAAAAAATTACATAAATTACGTACTTTCATGTCATAAAATTTTGAAAAAGTCTATTATTTTAATTAAATAAATGTTTTCAATGTTATCTGTTCATTTTTGCGATTTAAATTTCAAAAGATAAAACCCCTTAATTTGAACTTTTTCTTTTAGAAATCATGGCTTGAAAGCAGTGTTCTCTCTGACATTTGACAAACGTTAGTAATTTGGCTAATTAAAAATAAAAAACATTCGCCAAATGAAAAAAGGGATTAGCAAAATAGATTCGTCATGTAGCACACACACACAAATAATTAAAAAAAAAAATCTTCAATTTTGTAATGTAGCCCTTTTTTTTTCAATATGTTCTAAAATACTCAAGTTTTTATAACTGCGACAACGATTGTTATTAATCTATTTCAACTGTCCGCTACAAATACATTAAAAATATACATATATGCATATTAGGGTGGAGCGAAAAAAAAATTTTTTTTTGAAAATGAAAAATGGGTAGGTGCCAAAAGTTGCCTTTATACTCAACTGCGTGAAATTTTACCGCTGAAATAAAATGGCTTGAGTCTGCGCTTTTGCTCCAAAAATCGAAATTTTGGGCAAAATTTGTCATTTTTTGACATTTTTTCAAAAAAATTAAAAAATTCCTACAGAGCTGGTTAGTATTTAAAAGTGTTGCTTAGACCTTTATATTTATCTGCTTAACATATTTAATCTATAAAACAATATGTTTATTCCCTATAGCTGGAGCAAAACAGGCAACTTTTAGTAAGAAAACAGCATTACTACTCTATTGGATCATACAACGAATTGTTGTTTTTAATACAGCTCTTGTTTTCAAAACTACCTTGTACATGCGTCGTGGAGGTGGCTATATTTCCTATACCACCCGGCCCAACTATTCGATCATCTTAGTACAGTTTTTTATTTATACATTGATTTGTGATTTTCTTTATAAAAATTTGGCATGTTTTCCATGCTTCCACCTTCCTCTTTGCATCCACATGCTGCTGTAACTATCTTCAGGTATATTTTTACAGTTTATACAAAAAAATGACAAGCAGAGTAATGCACGGGAATCTATTAAAGGGATCTATTCGGCCATCTATTATATATATCAAACTTACGTTCAGTTGATGAATAGTGATTGGAAGTTCTGTTACCACAACATTTTTTCAGTCAATTGTATTTTTTTACGTAATGATTTGCTTCAAAAATGATTTCAGATATTTCAACTATAAGTATGCCATCATTTATTCTACTTTTACATTTTTTATATGTTGAGAAGCGAGCTGTTTAATGTGATGGTTATCGTCAGCGAGAATTGCAATGAAAATTTATTCTCCATGTGTAAAGCAACCGCTGTTGTAAAGATTTTTTTTTTTTTTTTTTTTTTTTTTTTGCATTAGTTTTATGCCGTTTTCTGTTTTCGTATTCAGGTAATTTCCTATTAACTTTTAGATCCTCTTTTTATGAGTGGACAACATTTGATGGTGAAATGTCCTGGGCATAAACATATAATGCATAGCACTTTATGAGGGAATGTACGGATTCTAATCGACTATAAGTTCTCATTTAAAATTAGGAGAATTTTATTTGTCACTGTGAACCATTTTGCATGGGGTAAGCTTAAAATTGTGTATAATATTGAATCATTCTCTACTTCAACTCCAGTGAATTTCCTCTGCGCCAATTATTAGAGAACTCAATATAAAACGTTCTAAGCTACATGGATTCACTGGATGAATAAGGAAAATCTTTGTCTACGTACTATTCACTTCCTATTGCAATTTTGTTTTATAAAATAGAGAATAATTTTGAAAAATTATTTTCTCAAATTGAGAAAAAGATACTCAGAACAGACTAGAAATTTCTGTCAGAGATTGCAAAGCTAATTCATAAGGAAAGCTATTTCTCAGAAAGAATGGGGAATAGGAGTTTAGAAAACATCTCACACAAAAGACAGCTCATAAACTTAATAAAATTTTCCGCTTTATATAAGCACAGATT
This sequence comes from Maratus speculifer, assembly GCA_964019185.1. Taxonomy (NCBI): domain Eukaryota; kingdom Metazoa; phylum Arthropoda; class Arachnida; order Araneae; family Salticidae; genus Maratus; species Maratus speculifer. The sequence continues at coordinate 242,549,584 of OZ025301.1, read as the reverse complement.
GGCAATCAGCGTCTATATGTTCACTCACAAAATGTATAATCCAAGTTTATACCGCGGGATGTTTTATACCAAATGTATTACACACCTAAATAATAGATCTAAAATCTTATTAGAAATTACTAGATTATGGAACAACACAGGAAACGACATAAAGCATACTAAATCTTCTTTAGAAATATTGTTGTTTTACACGCAAATTTTGTTTGCAATCCTCTGTGACGATCGTCATAATATTAAGCAGCCAGCTTCTCAAAATATATTCAATGTAATAAGTACAGTAAATGATGACATACTAGAAATTGAATTCATACAATCAATTTTTAGGAAAATCATTATATATAAAATGTAATTGATTGAAAAAATGCTGTGGTAACAGAACTTCCAATCATAATGTATTAATTGCATTAAAATTTAATGGAGATAATAGACTGCTGAATAGGTTCAATTAAGAACTTACCCAATACATTACTCAGCTTCTCTTCTGTTATACATGGTGTAAAAATATACGTGCAGCAGTTCACACCAGCAATCCAAATCATCCAAAGTCAGTGAATACAAAGAAGAGATAAATTACTTTGATAAATAGAAAACTTATACTCGTCTTCGGGGAAAAAAGTAACAATTCAATACATAAATAAAACACTGGGCCTAGATGATTGGGTGGATGAGACGAGTGGGATAATGCAACCACCTCTATGAGTTATATACACAGTAGTTTTGAAAGCAGCTAGGTAAGAAATGCATTCAAAAGAACATTTCGTTGTATGCTCCAATAGAGAGGTTAACGCTGATTTTTCACAAAAAGTTGTCAGATTTGCTCCAATTATACAGACTACAGATATTGTTTTATAGTTTAAATATGTTAAGCAGATAAATATAAAGATCTAAGCAACACTTTTAAATACTAACCAGCTCTGTAGGAATTTTTTATTTTTTTTGAAAAAATGTCAAAAAATGACAAATTTTACTCAAAGTTTCGATTTTTAGAGCAAAAGCGCAGACTCAAGCCATTTTTTTTCAGCGGTAAAATTTCACGCAGTTAATGTACTAGTATAAAGGCAACTTTTGGCACCTACCCGTTTTTGATTTTCAAAAAAATTTTTTTTTCGCTCCACCCTAATGCATATGTATGGAAAACGAAAATGAAAAGAAAAAGCAAAAATTGAGCACTAGCAATTTGGTGAATATAATCGCTTGTTTACTCGCCAAATGAAGAATTTAATCGTAATTTGGCGCAATGGCGAGTGACAGCGAGAACCCTGCTTGGAGATAAAGAGTCTTGCTAGTAAACAGAAGGTTTTTAGTTTGAACTCCGGTGCGGCAAGTTGAAATTTTCATATTAAGATGGATTTAATTAAAAGGAATTTCGTATTTCTTGCTAATTTATATTATTAGGGTTTCGTTCATCTGACATTCATAATATTTATGAAATTTTTCAATTTTCTAAAAACCATTGCGATTTATTAATGATTCAGCACTTTAAACTTCGTTTAAATAATATTTTCGTTTTTAGAAATTTAAAATTTTAATTATCTCCGATATTTTTTTTAATTCAGATTTTCAAAAAAATTGAAACTTTGAATTTTATTTAAATAATTTGATTTGAACATTTTAAATTTTATTAAAATAAATAACTTCCTTTTATAATTATTTTAAAATTAAATTTTTTTTGTGCTACCATCTATGTAAAAATTTAATAACTATAAATTAACAATTTGAATTTATTAATTAAAGAATAGGTTGTTTTGAAAGAAATATTAAACGAAACCCTCTGTGCGTCAGCGATCACACTTATCCACTTGTTAATAAAGTTAAATTGTTGCATTTTAACAATTTTATTAAATATTATTATTATTATTATTATTACTATTATTACATTTTTTATATATTTTACACTTTTAAAAAATTTTCTATTCTCTAAGTATATATAATATTGACAGATAAGATAGACAGATACATATAGGTAGATGTAAATGCAGAGCCCGTGGATTTTTTGTAGTATGTGGAAAAAAAATCTATGATAATTTTTGTGACAATGTATTGTCAAATTCCACATAAATTATGAAACATTTTCTATTCTTTTATACAATGCTAGAGGCGGGGGGGGGGGGAGCAACCAGTCGCTATTAGTTTGCCGCAAACCATCTTAGAAATGTCATATGGAATAATATTATAGCGAAAATTAAACAATTCTACGCTTAAATTTTGCTTGAATCATCTACATAACGAAATTGTAACGAACTTTAAAATTTTCGATATTAATATCTAATTTTGACACCATATATGGATTGCTTTGTAAATTTTATTTTTGAATATTAAGCGGAAAGTTATTAAGCACAATCAGTTTAGTAATTATACAGATACAGTAGAACCTCGATCCATCGTTTTTCAAGGAATGCGGGGAAAAAAAACGATGAATGCGGATAATTCAAAATACGAAAAAACACAGTGTTTTTTTGTATTACTAATGCATGCAATGCATGCAGTGTTCTAAAAAATACTAGTTTGTTGCTTACTAAACTGTAATAGAAATAAATCAAATTTATAGAAAATCGATATTTATTTTTTTTTTGGTTTTTCATTCATTTTTTAAATCAACAAAAATTTTTCAAGATATACATTTTTCTGGTCATTTTATGTATTATATATGCATAAAAGTTTATACAGTATGAAATGCCGTAATTTCGTCAGACAGAATTGGCACTGGGTGTTCAGCTTCATCGGTATAAACTTTATCCTCTGCTTCTTCGTCATTATTTTAATTTTTTGCATTTTCACATATTTCTCCTATGTTAGGACACCACATGTCGCAACATCTTGATCAATGGAAACATAATCGCACACGTTGCTATATACAACCTTTCTCATCTTCATTATTGTCGACATCATCAACACAAACAGCACAAATGAGTTATTTTAAAATAAAAGAAATAATTCCAGTTTGTACGTCATATGAATACGCATGACTTTCGATTTCATTTCGGTGAGAAGAAAAATTTTACAACGATGAATGCGGGAAAAAGACTTTTTAAGGGGGCTCAGGGGTTGAAAACTTTTCAAAAAATCAATTTTTTTTATGATCTAATTTGATTATTCATTTAATTCTTAACTCAATGCAAAAAAACGCATAAAATATTTGCATTTTTAACGGAGTTATAAGCATTTATGTATCAACACTTGCATAGCCGCATCCATATAATTTCAACTTTAAGTCGCGTTTTCTCAAAACTTGATTTTTGACGACTAACACCAAGATTAAAAAAAAAAAACTATTTGATGGAATGGCTTTTTTTTTTTTTTTTTTTTTTTTTTTTTTTTTTGCATGCATATAACATCATTATCTAGATTATGAATTAATATATTTTAGATAGCTTAATATTTTGAGTATTTTTAATGGAAAAAAGTTGTATTTTTGGGGTTTTTTTTTATATTCTCAACTTTGAGAGATTTTTTAATACTGTTTTTATTAAGTGATAGTTATATCCTTAATTCATAATCTAGATTATGATGTTATATGCATGCAAAAAAAAAAAAAAAAAAAAAAAAAAAAAAAAGGCCATTCCATCAAATAGTTTTTTTTTAAATCTTGGTGTTAGTCGTCAAAAATCAAGTTTTGAGAAAACACGACTGAGTTGAAATTATATAGATGCGGCTATGTAAGTATTGATACATAAATGCTTATAACTCCGTTAAAAATGCTAATATTTTTATGCGGTTTTTTGCATTGAGTTAAGAATTAATTGAATAATCAAACTAGATCATAAAAAAATCGATTTTTTGAAAAGTTTTCAACCCCTGAGCCCCCTTAAAGAACGATGCTTGCGGGTTTCGTTAGCATTAATTAGATATAATTTGTCCAGGGACCAATAAAAATGAAACGATGAGTGTAGGAAAACGATGGATGAGGGAACGATAGATCGGGATTTCGCTGTATAAAGTTTGGAATTCCAAATGTCAAATTCATTTTAAACGTTGCAAAAGCGATTGCAATGTTGTTAGTTTTTAAAATAAAACTCAAAAACTACTAAGTGGAATAAACTTTAATTTTAGATTAACATATCAGAAGCTTCCTTGGTAAAATTTTGCCTTCAGATTACAAACGGGGAATTATTAATCAGTTAGTTTAGTAATTATACAAATATAAAGATTAGAGTTCCAAATGTCAAATTCATTCTAATCGTAGCAAAAGCGATTACAATGCTAGTAGTTTTTTAATCATAACTCAAAAACTACTAAATGGAATAAGCTTAAATTTAGATTAATATATTGGATGCTATATTGCTATTAATTATACACATAACTTGTACAGTACTAATAACACGAAGTAACATTTTATTGCACATAATTATACATTTATTAGTAGCACAGTTTACAGGTTCAAGAAGTCAATAAAATATAAAGAAAAAGAAAAAAAAAATTATATCAAATAGCATTTTTAAGTGTTAGTTATTATGTAAAATCATTTAATTATAGCTTATTGCTACATAATGCATTCAACAGTAATATTGTCTTCTTGCAATTTTCCTCTTGCAATTCCATTTTTCCCAGATGCGTAAAAGCAGAGCCTATCAGCAAAACAGTGAATAAAACTATTTCTCTATATTTACTGGTAAACGCAAATATCATTTATGTTCCTGGTTTCACTAATACCGATTTATATGGACACCTAGTAGAAGAACAGGAATATCAAATGTTAGGGCAAATTTTGGAATGAAAGAATTTGATAAACATTTAATGTCTTTAATAATAGCTATATATTTTCATAAAAATTAAAACATACAAATGATAAATAAAAGGTAACAGATTATTTAAAAGTAACGAAAAAGTTACTAAAAAGAGAAAAGTTTGATTGGAACAAAAATGATAACGAAATTAAAAAGAAACCCTCCCTTCACCAGAGATATCAAATGATATCAAGTGCTCCCCCCCCCCTCCCATAAAGTGATAACGTTATATATGCACAGCTTCTTATTTTTGTATTAATTTATTATGCGTATTTACGCATAAGTTTGACATCGATCTCTTATTTTCAATTTAAATTTTATTGCTGTTTTTTAAACACATATATCCTTTTTTTTAATCTTATGATTGAAAGAAAAAGAAGTCAAGCATAAGAAAAAGTAGACAAATACAATAAGAAACATATGACAAGCACAATTAAAAACAGATAAGCACGATAAGAAAATATGACAAGTACAAGAAGAAAAATTCCCGACAGTGAAATTTAATGAAATTCATAAAATTTTAAATATTATAACTCAAAAAGTTTTGTTCGTAGATAAATGAAAACTTAATTGTTATACTTGTTACATTAAAATAGAAACAGACAATGTGATGGAAAAAAATTCGCAAATTAATTTTTAAGATAGCAGACAGCTGTTTCGGAGTTTTTAAAACTCCACCTTCAGTAAAAGAAAAAATAAAAATAAATGTGAAGTATTATTGATTAAGTGAATAGCATAGCGTTTAACCAAGGTGATATAGCAAAACTTTTGCTGCCATTCTTTCACCTCACAGGTATTCTCATCCTCCTAACCAGAAATTTGCATCTTTTAAAACTTTTGTTTACCAAGCTTCCAATATTTGTTCAACTCCTCAGTTACTTAGTGATGAACTTATACTATTGATCATGGTTATTTTTCTAATATTATTGATTCCATTCATAGAAAATTTTCGAAACCCGCCCTAGAGATCTGCACGGGCCGATTTCCATTAGCGGCATTCAGGCCGGGCCGGGCCAAACTTACTTTTTTCATACGAAGCCGAGACTGATTTGATTCTTCCTAATCTTCACGGACCAAAATAATCAGTTCCTATTGAAGTATCCCGTATGAAAATCCTTTTTTCGACATGGCCAAATCTGTTTATAAATCAGTAAAATTTGGCTTGGTCCAAAATTTTTTGCAAAAAAGGCATATACAGTTAAGTTATCATTATTATACAATTAAACATTAGAATTTTTTTTTTCTTTAAGAATTGTTGATTAGTAGGTTTAATAATAGAGCAAAACGCATAAAAATCCCTGATTATGATGGAATTTTCTATTAAACTGAAAACTGCAAATTTCTTTTAAACTTCGTTTAAATTGTTCCTCCATGCAAAATGAATACAATAATACGCGAGAAAAAAATATATTAAGCATTTATACTTGCTGAAAAGGGAACGTATTTTTTTCCTTTCCAGTGCGATTCCGTCTTAGAAGATTTTACTTTTACCATATACCATTTTTTAGATTTTTATGTCTCTATTTCATGGAAAAATGGATTAATAATACTAATGATAACTGAAACATTTATATACAACAAACAAATGCTCATTAAAAGTATAAATATCGCAGCCTACGGCACATGGGACGGCATAAATAAAGATTATAAACGCGGAAAAAAAAAAGGACTAAGATCAGTTTTTTTTGGTATGAACTCTTCCTTATGATTAAAGATCAATGTTCTGTAGAAATTCACTAAGGCCGGGCCGGATTCGGGACGAATTTTTAAAGTTTTTTCCGGGCTGGGCCGAGCTTGGGCCTTGTTTTTAGCTATTATATCGGACCAGGTCGGGCAGCTAAATTTTCTCTACGGACTGGACCGAAATTTTAACTTTAATAACGGCCGGACTAATATTTTTTTCTTTCGGGCCGAGTCGGGCCGAATTTTTTTTCTATGGATCGGGTCGGGCTCGGGCCTGGAAATTTCGGTCCGTGCAGACTTCTAAAGCGCCCATTCTGAAAAGAATTTTAATTCCAACTCTAACACTTATGTTACCATTTTCTCCTGAAAACGCTTAGTATGTTGCAAAAATTTCAGAAGGTTCGAATTCAACAATAATATATCTCTCCTGTTAATAAAATCACTTTTTCAAATCTGAAACACCCCTTGATAGCTTAGATAACTGGAGTATTTACCAAATTTCTTGCCAGTGTAGTCTTACTTATATTGGCCAGAGCCAGACTAAACGTGCTCTTAGATTTCGTTTAAGGAAGCATAAGGAATATGTTAAGAATCAAGAACTTAAACGTTCTTCTGTTGCTCAATATTGTTGGTATTTACAACATAGGTTCAACTTTTCTTCAGCCACCATCATCTAAAAGTATCCTTTTAGGCTTGATCTTAATTTTGGGGAAGCTTACCGCATTATTAAAAATTCTCACTCCTCAGTCAATTACTTATTCAGTACTCCTAATTTTCCAAGAATTTAGAAGACTTATTTTTTTTCGTTTAGTTTGTTTTCCGGTCTCTATATGTCCACCCAGTTGTTTATGTTGCATACTACTCATTGGTTTTTTTTTTTTTTTTTTTTTTTTTTTTTTTTTTTTTTATCCCTAACTGATATATAAGCCTGCTCCTCTCTGTTGTTTCGCCCAGTCTTGCTTTTTATAGCACGCTGTGTCTTGCACTGATGAAGAATCTCTGTGTAGCGTCGAAACGACTGTTTACTACTTTTTCGTATATTATTTGTGCATTTCTAAACGATTTTTTCAATCTTTATACATAATAATAAGTTATATACAGGTTAAAGTTTACAAGGCTACAACAACAGGCTACAACATTTATTCAATCATAACACTTTAAAGAATTTGGAGTATTCCTTTTTTTTTTAACATTATCAAATGTTTAAAAAATATATTAAAGGGCTATTTCACTCACGCGAAAACATCCGCTCGTTAAGGCTAGGCCTACTGGAGATTTATTTTAAAATATATCGTTTGCATTTCTATATTTTAAATACATATATATTTTTTTTCATTAGACAGTTGAGATCGATCTCTAGAAAGGTAGTTTTTTTAATTTTTCGATCCTTTTAGAGGTTATCATATATAATTAGAATACTTTCATTTTCAAAATCGTTTCGAACATAAAAGTATCCTCTGTTTAAAAAAAAAAAAAAAAAAAAAAAAAAAAAAAAAAAAAAAAAAAAATTGCAAGCAAAATTGAAAAGGTAAAAGTAAGCTTTTATAAAGATCGATTTTAGCTATCATTGTAAAAAAAAAAATAATAATTAAAAATATAATTATGCAAACAAGATATTAAAAAATCTCTCATGGGATTAACATTAGCAAGCGAGTGTTTTCACATGAATGAAGTAGTCCTTAACATGCATTTTTGGTATATTTTAGGCTGATAATTTTTAATGTATCTTTTTATTATAAATAAATAATATAAGATAGAGATTTTAATTAAAGGTTATGGTTTTTACCTATATTCTGTAACATGGGAAGTCCAGGTTTATCCACTTGTCTTTTTAAAAGGCATAAAAATTTATTGGAAATCTTCAGCTATATTTTTCGATGTACCGAACAAAATAATTGATTGACAAGCTTAAAAAATAGGGAATTTTTGAGCAGAATGTTACTACCAAGTCTTTGAGTTAATGAGAGATATACTTAATGTAAATTATTGTTTAATTAATCTTATTTTCTCTACTTATTGTATTTATCTGTATATCATTATCTGTGTACTTAAGTTACAGATACATTTTCTATCTACGGAATTAAAATGAGTATGGAATTAATATGTAGTTCTTTGCTACAAGATATATCTTTAAAGCATGTCAAAACATGTCTAATGAAATTTTAATAAGTAGCCTGACCTGGCTAAACTGCCAAAGATTATTTTACTGAAAAAAAATTTGCATTTAAAAAAAATCAAAATTTGTTTACATAGTCTACAAAAATTTTGTTTCATTATTTCAATTAAAAATATCTGTTCTTTATAAGTTAGGCTTAAGTTAGCGATCGAGCACTTGTGAACAGAACACATTTAGCCAGAAGTGAACAGTTCTCAAGTATATTTTCTATATAATTTCGCTATATTTTTGTATGTATATATAAATTTGTGATATTTTTTTTAATTTATAATTCTTGCCGAATGATGAGCTATAAATTAAATGTTTTTAGGATTTGTTCACAGTTTTAATTTAATAGAAACTATATAACAATTAAAAGTCGTAGTTTTCTGTAAAAACCAATGATGTTTATTTAATTTTTTTAGGGGTTTCCAATTTTAAACATATTTATTTTTTCTTAGCTCATATTAAAAAACTTGTAACATATTTTATTTTATGAAATTAAAATTTAGTTGGTCAAAAAATGCGAGGAGTAGTACTTGACAATCACCCATTTTTTATATCACAATTTTACGAAGTTGTAAAACCATGTTGACCAATTTTGTGATACACATTGCATAACATTTAGAAAAAAATAAAAACACAATGACGGAATTATTCAATAACTTATATAAAAGTAATTCGTATTTAAGTACTTTGTACTGTAATAACAGTACTTCAAATATATTTATGTATAAAAAAGAAAAGAATTAGACCGGGGGGTGACAGCACAGATAACCACCTCATCGAGTTCACGGATGAAAATATAGAATTAGTTAAATCTCAATTTGCATATTAAAACGCAATCGATCTGCTAAGTCATATCTTGATGAAAAACACCTAAAAACCTGATTTTAGAGGTTGACTCGAAGGTTTACCATTATGTTTTCATGCACCCTGTTCTCCATGTGTTCATATTTTTGGGTGTTGGAAAGTGCAATGGTAAACCTACGAGTCAACTTTTAAAATAAAGTTTTTTGATGTTTTCAATCAAGATATAGCTTGACAGAACTATTGCGCTTTAATATGCAAATCGAGATTTAACTAATCCTAGATTTTCATCCGCAAACGCGATGAGGTGGTTGTCTGTGCAACACATCCCGGTCTAAATGTAAATATAATAATAATAATAACAATAATTTAACAAATTAAAACGACCATTTGGAAAATTATATTTTCAAAGGTAAAAATTTTAGACATAAAAAATTTCTATATTTAAAAAAAGTAATAATAATAAACATTATTTTTATGATGATCAAATGGAAGTATACGTAATAACAGAATCCTATATTACGTACGCCATGGATTAAATATTATTATTCCTATACCTATCATATACAAATTCTAAATGAAATTTTAGTTTTACAATTTTTGGTACTGTAAATTTTTAAACTTCTAAACATCACGCATTTTCAATTTTCACACCGTATAGCGTCGTATAGAGGGAAAAAAAATGTACTTTTAAATGCAATTTGTTTGAAAGCTGTATCTCAATTTGTCTTTGAATTTTTAATTTTTTTGTAGTTTTTTAATTTTTTTTTTTTTTTTTTTTTTTGTCATTGTGGCAACAGAAGTATTTCATTTCTGGACATTAAACATGAACCAATCAGAAGACGAATAAATTGCACAATTCAACCGATAAAAATATTCAGATATATTTCAGATTTTCCAATTCTCTACCGAGGACAATAACGATTTTGAAATAAATAAATAAATAAATAAATAATTTTTAGACATTGATAAGGTTAGTCGTGCGAGGGGGGGGGGGGGGGTAATGGATCCAAAATTGGCAAAATGCTTATAACATATAAGAATAGTCAAATAATATTTCACCGTTTAGAATCTGATGCATTCTTTATTAAGTTATAAAAAATAATAGTTTTATTGTGTTTGTTTACTTCTTTTTATGAAGTGTTCTTTATCACGTCCTGTCTATTTGTCACTACCCTTTGTACGTGAGATATATGCTCTCGTTTAGAATCACACCATTTCATAATTGTAAAAAAAAAAAAAAAAAAAAAAAAAAAAATCAAGATACATGAAGTTTTTATTCATCATGTTTGTAAAACCCTTAGCATTAAATCTTCATTTAATATTTTATTCATTCATCCTTTGTGATTCAATCAGGTCTGTATTTGGCAAAGATTCTAAACTCTTTGGAAATACGCATTGTTTAAAAAAGAAAAAAAAAGACGGATGTTTCATGGTTTCGAATAATAATATAATATAAAGGAAGTTAGAGTATTTTGAAATACCACTTACAATTTTATTTGTAAATCAACATAAAACTAGTCCGATGTGGCAATCTCAAAGCTTTCTTCTGTTTCATACACGTTAATACTTTCAGAAAAATCAAATAGCAGCGTCACCAGCTAGGTAATTTACACCAAAATCTAGTCTGCAACAACCTATTTCAAGTTCTTATTGAATCTGAAGTTTGATGAAAACCCGTGTATTAGTATTTGAGATAGAATTATCCCAGAAATCGTAAAGAAAAAAAAACTGGATAGAAGCGTCATTTGTCGAGCATTATACTCCAAAAGCTAAAGAATACTAATTTATATCAGGGACTAACTGAATTTGAAATTTGATGAAAATTCCTGCAATAGTTCCTGGGATTGAGCTATTACGATAATCATAAATAATGCCCCATAACTGCGCCACCTGTTGAACTATTTACTCCAAAATCTAAAGAATACTCATTTATATCCCGGACTAACAGAATCTGAAGTCTGATGAAAATTCGTGCATTAGTTCCTGAAATAGAACAATTATGATAATCATAAATAATGCGGCATAGCAGCAGCACCTGTTGGGAGATTTACATCAAATTTTAACTGAGTATGAAATTTTATGAAAATTCGCCGATTAGTTCTTGAAATGTAGCTATTGTGGAAATCCTAAAAAAGGCAGCATAGCAGCGCCACTTGTTGGCCGATATATACGAAAAACTAATCAGATTCGGTTTGTATCAAGGTTTAAATGAACATAAAGTTTTGTGAAATTCCGTGGATTAGTTCTTAAGGTAGAGCGCCACTAAATTTATGTCACATACTCACAGTTAGACAGGCAGACAGACATTTTGAAAAAACATGTTTTTTTGGAATCTCTGATCCTTAAAACTGATCCTCTTACGTGTAAATCCGTCGAAAACTGAAATTCGAAAATTTCCACGAATCCAATATTTTCTTCTTGTAAAGATATAAGAAAAAAAATTTATATACATTACAGGTTTAAAAAGAAAAAACTTTGACTATTTCTTATGACTGTTCTCAAGTTCATTGCTCTACAAGCGCGAATTTTATTGACACAATGACGTACATATTTTTAAACCTAAAGGTATAAATTTGGCAGACTTGACAACGGAATCGAAAAGATTTTACGATTTTTTGGTAAATACTTTATTTTTTGAGTTATAAGCGAGTTTTAATCACGTGACCGTGTGTTTTTCTCCCTTCGTTTGCTGGTTTTTTTAATGTCGTCGATTTTTTTTTTTTTTTTTTTTTCTAACAACTTTGACAAAGCTTTCTGAAAAATCTATTGCGTTTACAAAAAACCGAAAATATCTTCCGGTTACATAGTTTCTGAATAACACCTGCCAGTTTCATGCGTTTCCGAACAAAAATGAATCAGAATTTGTGTCGTAAAATTGTTAAATTGCATTTAAGAATAGCCTTAAGGGAGAAGTGGAAGAAAATACATATCTCAATATTTAGCCTTAAAAAAACTCACACTTTTCGGGTAATGATAATTACTCCCGCAATATGGAATAGGATAATAAGGATGTTATTAAATTTTCAAAAGTTTATTAAAACGTTATAGTATATATTATAACGTATTTTAACATAACAGTTTATTAAAAATATTATTAAAACATTAAAAGTTCGCTGTAAAAAAATCCGTTAAATATACTTCAAAAACAGCTGGCAGCAGTGTTTTCAGTAGTTTTTGCCGTAAAAAATTACAGTAAAATTAGATGTATTTTTTTTTTTTTATTACATCTAATTTTACTGCAATTTTTTCAGCAAAAACTGCAGCGACATTGCTGCCAACACTTTTTGCCGCAAATTTTGTGAGGGAGTGACCTTTGTAATAAGCATTTCTAAGCACTCTAGCATTTTTGAGATCGTGACGTCAATGATTTAATATGTCTGAGCGTGAAAGCGACATCTAACCTCTCTTTTTCTTTAACTTTCTAGAGCGTGTGTGTCTTTCTCGGATTCTACAGTTATGTCGCGGTTAGAAGTAATATGTAAATTTGCAGTATCTAAGTTTGCAGCATATAAAAGCTTGGAGTTTGAGTGTGTGTGGTGTGTCTAGCGGCGTTAACCAGCTAGTAGTGACTAGAAGCTAGCTAGGTGGTGACGACAAGCAGTGGGATTGATCTAGAGCGAGTGATATCAAATATTATCGAGCCTTCAGTGAGTTGACAAGGAGTTTTGGAAGGCGATTCGAAAAGTTGGCCGGTGGTAAGAGTTGATATTAATTACGTTGAGTATTTCAAAGTCAATAAAGAGTAATACAGCCACGGGCTGTCTAATAAAGTTTTATCTAGCAGCCTAGCCGAAATATAGCTGAGAAGTAATCTGAAGGTCCCCGATTGAGTTAGTGCCGGAGCTGTGAGTATGAATTTACTCTTTTAGTATTGTTATCAGTTATTAAAATTACAGAACTGCTTCACTGCCCTTCAGCCCTTACCGTTTTAAATAAACTGTTTTTATCTTATGTTCTGAGTTATGTCTGCATTCAACACCCAGTACGAGCACCCAACCGTTACAATTTAACGGGTGTTTTTTTTTTTTTTTTCAGTGTTTGTAAAAAACAATTTTTGACTATTTCTTAGTACATTCTTAATTTGTTTAAGGACATATGGGCACAACTAAATGGTTCAAATTTTTGAGTTTTCAATTATTGGTCTAAAAACTAAAGCTAAAAAATCATGATGCTAAATGATTATGAACTTAAAAGATTATGGTGCTGAAACAACGGCACATTTCGTTACATACACTTACTCATTTTAAACATGTTTGTGTTGAATAATACTCCGGAATAATTAAGAGATGTTGACATCTATAGTTTATCCAAAGTAGGATCGGTCCCGACTTGTTTGGATTATCGGCGCTCTGTTGTAAATTTAAATGTTGATTGTCTTACGCATATCCTGTTAATTTTGCTAAAAAATTATAATATGTGTAAAAGGTAGCATTTTGACGAGAAACATACACACAAAAAAATATTTAAGATATATTTATTCTTATTATTTATTTATTTATTTATTTATTTTTAATGCCCTTTTGTTACATTGCTCTTATTTCATTTTATCTCGACGAGTGTGATATAACGAGGGGCCTCTGTATTATTTAACACATGTCCTTATTTCGACAGTACATTGACAAAAAGCTGAAAGTAGAGAAATATCGACTACTTTCAAAATCTGGTTTGCGGTCGCAACCAGGTAAGTAGTAGAAGGTATACGCGGTTATACGCCTTATACCTTCTAGATTTTTTAAGGAACACCGTATACCCTCTGTTTCTCATGAAAGCTACAGTATATATATTCTAAGGTATACCCTCTGCTTAGAGAGTATAATTTCTGGTTTTTCGACGATTACACTACGCAACTTTTTCGAACAATTCAATTTTTTGATTTTTTTTTAATTATCGGCTTAAAAAAATAGAGCTAAGAGATTATGATGCTAGATGATAATGGATCTAAAAGATTATTCTGCTGTGGAGGGTTTTAAAATAATATATTTAAAGCACTATAAATGTGTATACACTATATTGCCATTGATTATTGGACACTTGCGATTTTAGACATTTTACTAAATATCTAGAAAAATACATGAGGAATCATCTCGAAACTCTTAGTGTATAAATATAATAGTATACGTCATACATCTCCGTGAAGATGTTTTACCAAACTCCATAGGGGACCGTCAACAAATTAAAAAAGAATGAATATCTTTTGAATAACCCTGTCAAAACTAATGTAGCAAAAGTGCTCAAACTCTAGATTATGGTTGAATGCCTTATTGTAATACACTGTGTTCATTTTTATGCAAATAGCATGCATACTCGCAGAGTAATTAAGGTTTTTATAAAAATGGTTCCAAATTTTTCCAAGTTTTTCCCTTATAATTTTCAGAGTTCTTAATATAAAATAATATTTTTTTCAGAAAATATGACAAACAACATTGCACACAGTACCCTGTAATCAGAATTAAAAAATAATAAAAATTGTATGAAAAATGAGTAGGTTTACTAAATAATTTTTTACTACGCATGCGTCAAAGATATCAAAATTTCATTTGCATATTATGTTAGCTAAATGTATAAAGCAACTTTTGTAAAAGTCTCCAAATCATAGCTTGTAAATTCTGAAAGTAATCGTCTATAGAAAAAGGACAAAATCCGTTGTTTCCAAAATGAAGCAAAAAAATGAGGGATTTTATCCAAATGTAGTGGTACATCCAGTATTGTGTATTCTATATTGACACTAATCAATGAATATATGGATACAACCCCTCTTGTTTTTGCTTCATTTTGAGAATAACGGATTTTCAACTTATTCAATTGACGATTATTTTCAGAATTTTCAAGTTATGATTTTGTGACTTTCATAAAATTTGCTCTATACATTTAGCTAACATAATATGTAAATAAAATTTTGATATCGTTGACGCATGCGCAATAAAAAATTATTTAGTAAACCAACTCATTTTGTATACAATTTTTATTTTTTTTAATTCTGATTACAGGGTACTGTGTGCAATGTTGTTTGTCATATTTTCTATAAAAAATATTATTTTATATTAAGAACTCTGAAAATTATAAGGAAAAAACTTGGAAAAATTTGGGACCATTTTTATAAAAACCTTAATTACTCTGCGAGTATGCATGCTATTTGCATAAAAATGAACACAGTGTATTATAATAAGGCATTCAATCATAATCTAGAGTTTGAGCGCTTTTGCTACATTAGTTTTGACAGGGTTATTCAAAAGATATTCATTCTTTTTTAATTTGTTGACGGTCCCCTATGGAGTTTCGGGAAAAAATCTTCACGGAGATGTATGACTTATACTATTATATTTATACACTAAGAGTTTCGAGGTGATTCCTAATGTATTTTTCTAGATATTTAACAAAATGTCTAAAATCGCAAGTGTCCAATAATCAATGGCCATATAGTGTATATGCATATACATTTTTTTTAATGTTTATTTTTTTATGATTTGGTACTCTTTTCTAAAATTCTATTTTACGTAAACAGTTGAAACTTTTCAAAATTGTGTAACTAACTTATTTCTTTAAAAATATCTATCAACATAGGAGTGAAAAATTATTTATAATCATGAAAAATATTGGTAGTATATGTAATAAAGTAAACAGTTGAAACTTTTCAAAATTGTATAACTAACTTATTTCTTTAAAACTCTCTAACATTATAGGAGTGAAAAATTATTTAAAATGATCAAAAATATTAGTAGTATATACAAAAAAGTAAACAGTTGAAACTTTTCAAAATTGTATAACTAACTTATTTCTTTAAAACTCTCTAACATTATAAGAGTGAAAAATTATTTAAAATGATCAAAAATATTAGTAGTATATACAAAAAAGTAAACAGTTGAAACTTTTCAAAACTGTATAACTAACTTATTTCTTTAAAACTCTCTAACATTATAGGAGTGAAAAATTATTTAAAATGATCTAAAATATTAGTAGTATATACAAAAAAGTAAACAGTTGAAACTTTTCAAAATTTTATAACTAACTTATTTCTTTAAAAAAGTATCTAACATTATGGGAGTGAAAAATTATTTATAATAATGAAAAATATTAGTATTATATATATAATAAAGTAAACAGTTGAAACTTTTCAAAATTGTATAACTAACTTATTTCTTTAAAAAAGTATCTAACATTATGGGAGTGAAAAATTATTTATAATAATGAAAAATATTAGTATTATATATATAATAAAGTAAACAGTTGAAACTTTGCAAAATTGCATAACTAAGTTATTCCTTTGAAAATATCTAACAGGAGTGAAAAATTATTTAAAATAATGAAAAATATTAGTAGTAGGGGGAACTGGGGGACATTGATACAGCTTTCTTCAAAAAAACTTTTTGGTGTCTAGAAAGCAGAAATTTCAAGTTATTTTTCTATGTGATGTCAGCAAAACCTGTGTAGTGTGTTATAAAAATATACAATCGTTGTTTTATATATTATTTTTGCATGTAATTTTAAAAAAATAAAAAAAAAGTAATTTGTACCAATGTGCCCCATCCCCGGGGCAGATTGATATACTTTGACACGTCAGGGAAAAATAGAGAAAAAATAACACCAATGCATATTTTTCATAGAAAAATAGTTAGCAAACCATTTTATATATATTTATAGACATTGAAATCGCACACAATTTATTTGTAAGCGATATTAAAGCAGTCAAAATGAAATGTATAATGACCTGATGTTCTGGCTGTTCTTTGTCTGTTTGTTGGCTGTGGTAACTTTGTCATATCTGGCACTTTAACCCCAGAATTATCTTCTTTCTTAGGAAAAGTGAAAGAATTACCAGGCTTTCAGTTCATAAATCGGTTTACAAACAGAAAATAAAGGATAATTATATTAAAAATTATGTTTATAATATAATTATCCTGTACTGTTCTGCAGCTTGTTTCTTTTACTTAACATTTCTCATGTCGATAATACTTTTTTCTCTTGAGAATCGATATAAATTTGAGATTTGACAGGCTGCCGTCCATTTCTTTTTTAATTCTACTAGAACTAGGTATTGTGTAAGTTTGTACGTCTTCTGTTTGCAAAAATACTATAAAATGTTCTAATATAAAGAAATTAGAGCTATTTCACTTCAATAAAAACTAATAGTGGACATTTTTGACGAAAAATGGTTGAATTAAGGCGTGTATGGTAAAAAAAAAAATAAATAAAAGGTAATGGAAAAATGAACTAGAAAAGGATTTAGGTTGTATCAATGTGCCCCGACAAAGACTGTATCAATGTGCCCCATACAGCCATTTTGAATAAGATGAGTCGCAGATCCAACACTTCATAATTTATCTAACAATAAAGAATGAGGAACTGATAAAGATTAGCTTTACTTGCCAGGGAGGGTATTCTTTTCGGTTGAAAATACTGGAACAGTTGCATAATACCATTTCAATTGTGCAACTCAAAATTACTTTTGACCTACAAAAACAATTAATCACCCATCCCATTTCATCAAACTATTGAATCATTCCAAAACTTTCTGTATGTAGTTAATTTCACTAGTATCACCTTTTGGAGCTGTTGTGAAACTTCCTGTAATGACCCTGTGTGCTGCACAGGGGGTGTATCAATGTGCCCCAAGTATCAATGTGCCCCAGTTCCGCCTATATATAATAAAGTAAACAGTTGAAACTTTTCAAAACTGTATAACTAACTTATTTCTTTAAAACTCTCTAACATTATAGGAGTGAAAAATTATTTAAAATGATCTAAAATATTAGTAGTATATACAAAAAAGTAAACAGTTGAAACTTTTCAAAATTGTATAACTAACTTATTTCTTTAAAAAAGTATCTAACATTATGGGAGTGAAAAATTATTTATAATAATGAAAAATATTAGTATTATATATATAATAAAGTAAACAGTTGAAACTTTTCAAAATTGTATAACTAACTTATTTCTTTAAAAAAGTATCTAACATTATGGGAGTGAAAAATTATTTATAATAATGAAAAATATTAGTATTATATATATAATAAAGTAAACAGTTGAAACTTTGCAAAATTGCATAACTAAGTTATTCCTTTGAAAATATCTAACAGGAGTGAAAAATTATTTAAAATAATGAAAAATATTAGTAGTAGGGGGAACTGGGGGACATTGATACAGCTTTCTTCAAAAAAACTTTTTGGTGTCTAGAAAGCAGAAATTTCAAGTTATTTTTCTATGTGATGTCAGCAAAACCTGTGTAGTGTGTTATAAAAATATACAATCGTTGTTTTATATATTATTTTTGCATGTAATTTTAAAAAAATAAAAAAAAAGTAATTTGTACCAATGTGCCCCATCCCCGGGGCAAATTGATATACTTTGACACGTCAGGGAAAAATAGAGAAAAAATAACACCAATGCATATTTTTCATAGAAAAATAGTTAGCAAACCATTTTATATATATTTATAGACATTCAAATCGCACACAATTTATTTGTAAGCGATATTAAAGCAGTCAAAATGAAATGTATAATGACCTGATGTTCTGGCTGTTCTTTGTCTGTTTGTTGGCTGTGGTAACTTTGTCATATCTGGCACTTTAACCCCAGAATTATCTTCTTTCTTAGGAAAAGTGAAAGAATTACCAGGCTTTCAGTTCATAAATCGGTTTACAAACAGAAAATAAAGGATAATTATATTAAAAATTATGTTTATAATATAATTATCCTGTACTGTTCTGCAGCTTGTTTCTTTTACTTAACATTTCTCATGTCGATAATACTTTTTTATCTTGAGAATCGATATAAATTTGAGATTTGACAGGCTGCCGTCCATTTCTTTTTTAATTCTACTAGAACTAGGTATTGTGTAAGTTTGTACGTCTTCTGTTTGCAAAAATACTATAAAATGTTCTAATATAAAGAAATTAGAGCTATTTCACTTCAATAAAAACTAATAGTAGACATTTTTGACGAAAAATGGTTGAATTAAGGCGTGTATGGTAAAAAAAATAAATAAATAAAAGGTAATGGAAAAATGAACTAGAAAAGGATTTAGGTTGTATCAATGTGCCCCGACAAAGACTGTATCAATGTGCCCCATACAGCCATTTTGAATAAGATGAGTCGCAGATCCAACACTTCATAATTTATCTAACAATAAAGAATGAGGAACTGATAAAGATTAGCTTTACTTGCCAGGGAGGGTATTCTTTTCGGTTGAAAATACTGGAACAGTTGCATAATACCATTTCAATTGTGCAACTCAAAATTACTTTTGACCTACAAAAACAATTAATCACCCATCCCATTTCATCAAACTATTGAATCATTCCAAAACTTTCTGTATGTAGTTAATTTCACTAGTATCACCTTTTGGAGCTGTTGTGAAACTTCCTGTAATGACCCTGTGTGCTGCACAGGGGGTGTATCAATGTGCCCCAAGTATCAATGTGCCCCAGTTCCGCCTATATATAATAAAGTAAACAGTTGAAACTTTTCAAAAGTGTATAACTTACTTATTTCTTTAAAAATATCTAACATTATGAGTCTGAGTGAAAAATTCATTAAAATAATGAAAAAATATATTGTTAACATTTTTAGGATTTTCAAAGTTTTTGAGTAAAATATTTTTCATTTTATTACATTTAAGTCAAAATAAAAATTGCTTCTTATTATTCTGAAAATAGTATGTTTTCTGACACCACAACCAATTTTAAGGTGATATAATCAACAGTTTATTTAGAAAAGTGTACCGAACAGAGAAATTGCTCAAAATACATGTAAAAATTAATTAGTTCATGAAACTTAATTCATGCATGAAATTAATTTCTGTTGATTTATAGATGGGCTATAATGTGTATATATTTACAGTAAAAAAATTTCAGTTCTATCTTTTTATTAGCACTTTCCAACAAAGTCGAAAAGTGCTTATGCATTCGATTTGTCTGTCCGTGCTCTAACTCTCGTAAATGTACTCGGATTGTCATGAAATTTTTGAACGTTAATGACGTTTACCCGAGCACGAACCCTATTGAAAATGAAGGTTCTGCCATGATTAGTTTATTTACCGAGACAGTCAAAAGTTTTCTCTATAGATAGCATATGTCTACAAAGTAGAATTCTATGATAATTCTAAGATATTCTATAAAGTAGAATAGGGGTGCACAACCTTTTCAAGAGAAGGGCCACATACAAATATGTCTGGGTGGTCAAGGACCACATCAATAACATGGAGAGAATTCGATATACAGGAGGTGATCTGTGGCCTATAATCGGACAAAAAATATGGTTTCAGAGGAAAGGGTAAGGGGTGTTACTCATTCTCAGGGTAAAACCCCCTGAACACCCCCATTACTCAGGGGTGTTTACCATTTCAATTGTGCAACTCAAAATTACTTTTGACCTACAAAAACAATTAATCACCCATCCCATTTCATCAAACTATTGAATCATTCCAAAACTTTCTGTATGTAGTTAATTTCACTAGTATCACCTTTTGGAGCTGTTGTGAAACTTCCTGTAATGACCCTGTGTGCTGTACAGGGGGTGTATCAATGTGCCCCAAGTATCAATGTGCCCCAGTTCCGCCTATATATAATAAAGTAAACAGTTGAAACTTTTCAAAAGTGTATAACTTTTGAAATCCCTCCTTAAGTTCGCTTACCTCGTCAAAATACCCAATTGTAGTTAAGGATATATCAGTAGTTTTTTATTTTTTATGCATAACAGATAGAGCAAGGATTATTTTCAAGATGTAAAAATATTACTTGACTTTTCAAGATTTAAAAATATTCCTTGATTAACAAAATTCGCGATTTTTACGAAGCCGATCGACGAAATTCGTGATTTTTAAAAAGCCGATCCATGAATTTTGCGATTTTCCCTCACAGGATCGATGAAATTCTCGATTTTTTCTCGTACTTGATCGACAAAATTCGATTTCGTACCGCATAATTAACGAAATTCGTGATTTTTTGGCACCTAATCGACGATATTTTCAAATTTTAGCTCCTGATCGAAAAAATTTGGGATAAAATTCGCGATGTTTACGATGTCGATCGATGAATATCGCAATTTTTACGAAGCCGATCGATGAAATTTGGTATTTTCCATCGCATGATCGGCGAAATTTGCTATTTTCTTTCGCATTATCGACGAAATTCACAATTTTTTTCGCATGATTGACGAAATTCACGATATTTCTTCTCATGATCGACGAAAATCTCGATTTTTTTCGCATGATCGCCGAAATTTACGATTTTACTTCTCATGATCGACAAAATTCTCGATTTTCCTGCAGCTGATTAACGAAGTTCGTGATTTTTCTGACTCTGGTCGACAAAATTTGCGATTTTTAAGAAGGTGATCGATAAATTTCGCGATGTTCCTTCGCATGACCGACGAAACTCGCGATTTTCCTTCGCAAGATTGACGAAATCCGCTAATTTTCTGTGCTTGATCGACGAAATTTGCGATTTTTCTGAGCCTGATCAACAAAATTCGCGATTTTTATGAAGCCGATCGAATAGAATGAAGCCGCTCCTTATCGAAAAAATTCGCAATTTTTCCGAAGCCGATCAGAAAGATTGAAGATCTTTCCGCTCTGATTAAAAAATTTTTACAATGCCGATCGACGATATTCGCGATTTTTACAAAGCTGATCGGCAAAATTCACGATTGTTTTTCACAAACGATCACCGAAATTCGCAATTTTTACAAAGCCGATCGTCAAAATTCGTAATTTTTATGAAGCCGATCAACGAAATCGTAATTTATATGAAGCCGATCGACGAAATTTGTAATTTTAATTCGCATGATCGACAAATTTCGTGATTTTTGCGCATCTGATCGACGAAATTCGTGATTTTATTAGAGTCTGGTTGATATAATTATGAATTTTTCCGTGTGTGATCAAGAAAATTCGTAATATTCCCATCTCCGATCATAGAAATTGCGATTTTTTGAAATTCGATGAATAAAACTCGCGATTTTTCTGTCTCCGATCGACGAAATGAGCGCCTTTTCTGTTCTTATTTCTCTAAAGACGCATTTTTCCGCGCCCGATCAACGAAATTTGCGATTTTAGTGTTAACTCTGGCGAAATCTACATTTTTTACGCGATTTTTTTCCTAGATAAACTGAAGAAATACGTGAGTTTTTCGCAGCCGATCAACGAAATTTTAGTTTTTCCGTGCGTCAACGTTTAATTCGCGATATTTCTATGCCTGATGGTCAAAATTTGCAATTTTTTCATCCCTAATCCACAGAATTTCCGATTTTTTCGTGTCCGATCAACGAAATTTGCGTTTTTTCATGCAATAAACCGAAAAAGCATTCTTCTTTTTTTTTTTTTTTTTTGCCACCGGTGAATTTAATTTGCAATTTTTTTAGCATCGTCAAGTAAAATTGACGATTTTTTCTTGCTCGATCAACAAAATGTGTGATTTTTTGCGTTCGATCGACAAAATTCGCGATTTTTCCTGCCTAATCGACAAAACTCGCGATTTTTCCCTGCTTAATTGACAAAACTCGCGATTTTTCCGTGCCCAATCGGCGAAATTTTTTTTTTCGAGCCTCATGGACAAAATTCCCTTTTTTTCGCACTTCGTCAATGAAATTCGCGACTTTTCCGTGCCGATCAACGAAATTTACGATACTTAAATGACAAAATTTTATACTTTCCCATAATAAATTGACGAAATTTAAGATTTTTTCCTGCGACATATGCACAAAAATTGCAATTTTTTTCAGCTGTAAATTGACAAAACTCGCGGGCCACACGTTAACCCGTCGAGGGCCACTTTTGGCCCGCGGGCCACAGGTTGTGCATCCCTAAAGTAGAATATAGATAAAATAATATACAGGGTCACGCAAAAAACTGGATACATGGTCGGCTTTGGATGATAATTTCTAGAAATTTGATTTAAATAGTTTAAATATATTTTTTTTTAAACTAAACTTTAGCAAAATACTTTCGTGTATTAAAGGTACTATATGTATTTTGCAGGGCTAAACAAAAGTATTCAAGTATGTTTCCATCTATTAGTATAAATTGCTGAAAGTAAAATTTCAACCAGATATGCGTTTTCTTGCTAAACTAAATTTTTGCATTACATAGTCTATATATTATCCGACAAATTAAATACAGGGCTTTTCAAAACATATTTGGATACATATTTGGATATGAAGAATAATGCGTTATTTCTCTGGATAACGAAGTGTTTTTAAAAATTTCAAGAAGTGTTGAAAAGTGCTTTATATTCTATGATTGGCACTTGATTCTTCTTACTTGTTTTAAGTAAAATACAATATGTTAAACATTTCGCAAAAACTGCTTCATTTCACTTGTCGATATGTTCCGAGTGCTATTGCGCGGTAACACTCGCTCGCTAACATTAATCCTATGAGAGACACTTTCCTAAATATTTCAATCATATTTTTTGCATTGTATAGCTGACGTCGGTCTCTACAAAGGCCGCTTTTTAATTTTTTTTTTCAGTTTACAATTTTTTTTGTCTTTTTTTTTTATGGTACTTTCACTTTTGAAATTGGTTCCGAAAATGAAAGTATCGATATGGAAAAAAACTTATAAATAAAACAGAAAACTGCCTTTATAGCGATTGCTATCCATTGCAAAATAATAATAATAATAATAGAAAAATGCAAATTACATATTTTTTAAAAATATATCCATAGAATTACAGTCGAGTCTCTATATAACGAAATCCATTGTTCCAGAAAAAAAATTCGTTATATAGAGAAATTCGATGTATAGAAAATAATGTTACAAATCGTATTTAATGTGTAAATTTTGAACAAATTTAACTTTTTATGTTTTTAATTAAGAATTTGAAATGTTTAAAAGTAAATATTAACCTAACATTTTATTTCTTAATTATTTAAGCAGTTTCAAAAAAGAGAACAGCCATTTATTTGAAAGCTTAATGAAAATCAAATAAAGACGACTTGCATTAATTTCAGACGAACAAATCTAATTTTTTGTTGCTTTGATTTTAAAATTGTTACGCTCTCAAAAAAATGCTCAAATTTTAGCAAGGAATAAAAAAATTGTAGTTAAGATTTTCTTCCATTTCCAGAAGGCCTCTCTTATGTGCTTCTCATCGATTCCTCTCTTATATGTGTAACAATCTAATTGACTCTATTTTGAGAAGGTTGTTGAAAGTTGTGTGGGAGGTGGGAAGAATTCGTTGTATTTAAAGAACAAGGAGAGAAGTAATATAAAAAAAACTCAGCACTGAAAAATAAATCAAAAATAAGTGATGGAAAATTGATTCCATATGATTTCGAAGCTTTTTTTAAAACTGAATAAATTAAGACCAATTTATGGAAAAATTCGTTATATGGAGATAGATATTTCGCTATATAGAGACTGTTTTTAATGTAATCATGCAAAAAGGGGACCGTTCCTACAAAAAATTCGTTATATAGAGAAATTCGATGTATGGAGTTTCGTTATAGAGAGACTCGACTGTATCTGTAGCGAACGGTCTTTTCGCGCGAAGGAAATGGCCTTTTAAGGTGCTAGTTCTAAGTCTGCTATTCTCAAAATGTGCTAATCCAAAAGAACTGTCGAATTTTAAAATTCATTTTCGTTCGTTAATGTATACAATTGACAAGTATTCAAAAACTATGTAATTGATAAGATGTTTTCCATTTTATGGGTAAAGACCGAAGATATTTCAGAAGTTACTGTCATAATGTGCGTTTTGAAACAAATTTACGAACGCGATTTTGTGAGAAAGGAGAAATCCAGTTGTCACGCGAGCACAATTACTTAAATCTCGATAACTGATTTATGTATAAAAACTGGAAAATTCATTTCAATTCGAAATCGTTTCAATACTCAGATCTGCCAATTTTATGCATTTACATTTTGAGTCAAAAAAAAAAAATGTATTAGAAAATTACATGTTATTGAGCAGAGGATCGGAGAACCGTATTTTTGGTCAAATAATTGAGGTTCCCTATATTAAAGGAAGTTTTTTCGGAAACTTATTTAAAAGGTAACGATTTAGCTTATATTTAGGTTTCCATTATGTATTAATGCAACGAAATTAATTGTCAATTTACACTGTTAAAAATCTTGCAGCATTTTGTACAGTCATTTCACCGTTTTCTGAAAAACCAGTAACATAACCGTAATTTAACTCTATTCTGACCATAAAATTGGTAATAATAAGCTCCGAATAACGTAAAAAGACGGTTGTTTCACTTTTTTTTGTAGAAAACGGTCAAATACCTGGATAAAATGCTGCAGATTTTTAACAGTGTAGCTTTTTAAAAAAGACAGAATTCTTTAAAAAATGCAGAAACGATGGTCCATTATATCAGGTTTTTCCAAGCGTTTCTAAATTTAAATATCACAATTTTCCTATAATTAAGAACAACAAAAGAAAAGAAAAAAATTTAAATTTAATTTCGATTCAAAATCCTTTCAATAGTAAGATCTGCCAGTTTTATGCATTTAAGTTTAACAAGTTGGAAATTGCACGTGAAGTGTAGCAAATGAGGTACGTTCGTATGATAACGAAGTTTTAAAACTATTACTCTCATATATCAATCTCATTAAATTGTAAATAGTGAATTACAATTAAAACGCTCATCAAACAATGTTCTCTCTATACCATTATGTAATGGAATACCTTTGTGTGGCCTTGTAAATCAATAACAAATGTTCTTTGCACCACAAATTATGTAAAATGTATATTATAATATGAACTTTATAGTTTCAAATAAATTTTATTAACTTCGAATGAGTGTAACACCATTAAAACGCATTTGAAACATTTTTCCCCATTGACCGTAATGTAACGGAATACTTTTGATTGTCCCTGTAAGTGATCTATGCATCCGATTTTCATAAAATGTGAAATAACTCGACAAAATTATGTAATAATTATGCAGTTTAAATTTCAAACGTATAAAATACATTTGAAACTTTTTTCCTATTGACCATAATGTAATTGAATACTTTGATTGCCCCTGTAATTGATCTATGCATCCGATTTTCATAAAATTTGAAATGACTCGACAAAATAATGTAATATTTATGTATTGTAAAATTCAAACGATTCGGTTGGGTAGTTTTTGCGTTGTTATATGCGGACAGACAGACGGACGGACGGACAGACGGACGGACTGAACGACCACTATAGGTGCTACGTATTTACATAATTACGAACGCACCTAAAAATGAGTCATAAAATGTATCAGAAAGTTTTGCGTTGTTAAGCGGAGGATCTGAGAATCCCATTTTCGGTAAAATAATTGAGGTTCGCTATATTAAAGGAAGTTTTCCCGCAAACTGATTTAAAGGTAACGTAACTTACCCATAAGTTCATCATTCTGTTGAGCTTATATTTAGCTTTCCATTATGTATTAATGTAACGAAGTTAATTATCAATTTAGCTTTATTAAAAAACAGAATTCTTTAAATAACGCAGAAACGATGCTCCACTGTATCAGGTTTTTCAAAGCGTATCTAAATTTAAATATCTTACTTCTCCTATAATTAAGAACAATAAAGAAATATTTCATTTTCTTTCTCTTTCGTTTGCAATTAGAAAGAAAAAAAAGACTCAAGTGATTCTTATAATTAGTTGTGATTTTTTTTAAATTTATTATAATAATTATGCAATTAAAAACAAGTTACTTTTTAGTAATTTACTAGTATACACAGTGGAACTTTTAAAAATGTTATTAATTAAAGTTTAACTTTTGAAACAATTCCTAAGAGAGTTAGTAAATTTGAAACAAAGTTATAATAGTTAGTGGAAAAAGAACAATACCAAACATAACAAAAGTCAAGTCAGACAGGTTCATTGTTATCTCAAATTACAGCTCAAAGCTTTCAAAGGCGCATAATTGAATTGTCAAAATAGGGTAAAGTCATAAAATTAATTGCATAAAAGTTAATTGCATAATTAATTTCTCTTCGCTGCACAAACACATATTACACATGCGCATGCCGTTCTACGTGTCATTTATTTAAAAAATACTTTATTATTATTAATTTTTAATTTTTTTTAGAATCGTTTATTAGTCTTTGAAATTTAATTTTCAAGTTGAATTTTCTTCCTTTATACCTTTTAACGTCTTTTGTAAAATGTATCCTGTCAAAAACATGAATGTGAAAGAATGCCAAGTTCGTTAAAGGTTTCGCTAATAAAAGAAGTGAGATCTAACTGCAAATCAAGTTCTTTCGGAGCTCCTTAAATCATAACTCCTGTCATGCATGATATTATTCAATTGCTTAAAATGATTTGTTATGTTACTTGTTATTCAATAGAGCGACTTAGCAAGTTTTCTCTTATTCAATTTTTTCTATTTAGTTTATCAGAAATTAAAGTTGATCCCTTCCTTAACTTATCAGTACCTTAAATTCAATATACTTTTTCGAACACTCGATTGACTAGATCTTTGCCAATCAGATTCTAGATTAAATTGTACTCCGACTCAAAGATTAAAGTTGGTAGCTGAAAACTTGCCAAGTCGCTCTATTGAATAACAAGTAACATAACAAATCATTTTAAGCAATTGAATAATATCATGCATGACAGGAGTTATGATTTAAGGAGCTCCGAAAGAACTTGATTTGCAGTTAGATCTCACTTCTTTTGTTAGCGAAACCTTTAACGAACTTGGCATTCTTTCACTTCATGTTTTTGACAGGATATCATTATTTTTTGTCAAATCACTTCTTTTATGAGCGAAACCTTTAACGAACTTGGCATTTTTTCACATTCATGTTTTTGATAGGATATCATTATTTTTTGTCAAATAAGTAGGTATTTGTTTCCTTTTTGAAATAAATAGGTTAAATTAGTTAAATTAGTTTTATTTAATATTAATTAATCTTTCAGCTGTTTCCTGCATTTATTCACTGTTTTTTTTCAGTCAAATTTAAAAATTTAACATTAGGACTGCTTAAGTTCCTTTAAATTCCCCTAATAAGGATGTTTCTTTTACGTGATTGGGTACTACTTGATTATTTCGTTGACCAAAAACTTTTGTAGCCAACTTGGCGAAATATCGGTATATTGACGACAAAAATTACGCACCAAAAGTCATGCTAACATGGCGCTATTTCTGGTATTTTGCCAAATTCCCATAGATTCCCATTGTAATCTGGTAATTTATCCAATAATTTTGTTAGAACAAAGACTGTCGCCATCATTTTGGCATCTTTTTTTCTTTAAATCGGTTCGCTAACTACTCAAGATTGCTTAGATATTGCTATTTAGAAAGTTTTTAGAACGCTTTTCGCGCATTTTTACCCATTTTAAATTTTGTATTTGTTAACAAATGTTCTTATCATTTATATCTTATCATTTATATTTTATCATCTTATCATTTATATTAATTTATATTTTATAATTTATGAACATGCCAAATTTTATGTTTTTAGGCCCTCAACAGACAGACATCGCATTTTAGAACGCTTTTTGCTCTTTAACCCCCTTTAAATTAGTGGAAGCGACATAAGATATAGCCTATATTGGAGCAAGGACTATCACCATCATTTTGATATCATTACTTTTAAGATTGGTTTGTTGTTTGCTGAAATTGCTTAAAAATCCCAATTTAGAACATTTTTAGAACGCTTTTCGAACATTTCCCCCCTTTTGAATTCCTTATTTTTTATCAAATGCCCTTAGAGATCATTTATATCTTATAAATAATTAACATGCCAAATCTTATAGTTCTAGGTCCTTCAGTAACACAAAAGTTGCATTTTTAGAATGTTTTTTGCTTCTTCACCCTCTTTTGGTTAATGGTATACGCATAAAATATAGCCTATGTTTGAACCGGGGCGAATACCATTATTTTGGTATCATTAATTTTTAAATTGATTCGGTGGTTTCAGAGGTTAGCCCCGATACTTGCCAAAAGTATCGACAACTTAGCACTACTTCTGATATTTCGCGAAATTCCCATAAACTCTAAAATGCCAAACTTTATGTTTTTAGTCCAGTCCTTTAATATACAGACATCGTATTTTTAGAATGATTTTTGCTCTTTTACCTCCTTTGGATTTGGGTTAGTGTAATCGACACAAGATATATCTTATGTTGGAGCAAAGACTGTCATCATCATTTTGGTATCATTACTTTTAAGATCGGTTTGTTGTTTGCTGAGATTGTTTTAAAATTGGTATTTCGAACTTTTTTAGAACGCTCTTCGCGGATTTTCACCCA
This sequence comes from Maratus speculifer, assembly GCA_964019185.1. Taxonomy (NCBI): domain Eukaryota; kingdom Metazoa; phylum Arthropoda; class Arachnida; order Araneae; family Salticidae; genus Maratus; species Maratus speculifer. The sequence goes on along the minus strand of OZ025301.1, from coordinate 242,520,026 downwards.
TTTAAATTTGATATTTTTTAGCAAATATCATTAGTGATCATTTATACCTTATAAATAATTAACATGCCAAATTTTGTGCTTCTAGGCCCTTCAGTAAAACAAAAATCACATTTTTAGAATGTTTTTCGCTTCTGAACCTTCTTTTGGTTAGTGGCACAGACATAAGATATAGTCTATATTTGAACCGGGGCGAAAACGATCATTTTGGTACCATTACTTTTGAAATCGGTTCGGTAGTTTCAGAGATTAGCCCTGATACTCGCCAAAAGTAACGCCAACTTGGCACTATTTCTGGTATTTTGTGAAATTCTCATAAACTTCCATTGTAATCCAATAATTTATCCTCTAACCAACCATTAATGTTTAATTAATGGTGATTTCTGATTTTTTCCTATTTATAGATCCAATAACCTACCTCCACACCAAATTTCAACTTCCTAAGTCACCTGGAAGTAGTCAAACATTTCTATGAGTGAGTCAGTGAGTCAGTGGTAAAAACAGTGGTTTTCAGACGTCAATTTCTCGTGAACGGTAAAAGATTTAAAAAAAAAAAAAAAATAGGATTCGGAAATTAGAAGATGGTCTTACACGACACAAAAAATTGCAAGTGTGTATGTGAAATAGACTTTAAGTTACTGAGGGGTCAAAAGTGGCTCGAAATGGTTCGGGTAATATAACCCACGGTCGGTGTGTCGCCTTTTATTTTGTGAACTTGGCTGACACACTGCCGTGTGTCTAGATAAACGGTTCCCAATTGCATCAAATTTCCGTGAGCGCACCCAATAATAACAAATTCTCGTATAATTAAGAGCAATTACAAAATATTTTCTACATCTCCTTTATATATATATATATATGTAACGAAAAAAAAAATTATTGTATTATATTGTTGGCGGTATTCCATCTAAAGTTCCATCTCCATTCCCTTAAGCACTACTTGCAGTTTAAGCAGCCGTAATGGTATGTTAACAAGCAGTGGATTGGTGTCTTTGGGTAATTCCCCATAAAAAATTAAGTCACTCAGTCTGACTTCATATTTCTTTGAACTCATAAAAGAAGTAAAGTTATTCCATAGCTGCACACATCGAATACTACCACCTTCGTGAACCAAAGCTACATCCTTAGATATTTCAATTTATCGAAAAAATTAAACGTGCGTCTTACTAGTTCAAATGTCAGCTGCATTCTCAACGCTCTTCCAACCTAGAATGAAACTCCGACACTCCACGAAAAAACTAGCCCCTCCCCAGTTCGCGTCAGCAAATTAAAGATCCAATTAGGATTAACTTCAAGGCTACGACGTCAGACATCACCATTTCTGATTGGCAGACGGGGGCGTGTCCTCCCGTAAGATCTTCATACTGTAGCGGAATAGACTAACCTGATCACATAGGTGCAAGAACACACCGGCAGACGATCTGAATAAAAAATAAAATTAAAATCTCGAGAATTATTCTAAAAAAGGAAAAATAGACTCTACATTGAAAGAAAATTACGAAATCGTTTCCCGCTCTTTTTGAGAAACAAGCAATAGATTATTACTTAGTGAAATAAAATAAGAAAAAGAACTTTAGCTGTTAAAATATTAATACATTTCGAAACTAAGATTAAACATATGTTCCACAAATTTAGAATTAAAAGCTCGGAGAGGGCAAAATGGCACAATTTTTTTTTTTATTATTATTATTATTACTATTATTATTATATATATATATATATATATATATATATTAGCAAAAAATATTAAATCAGAATCGAAATTCGATGGTAGCTAACGAGGCTTGTAGAGGGGGCAGGGCGGTAGCTAAGGGGGTGCAAGGGGCGGTTCAGTCCCCTCTCCCTAAATCCTTTTGCGCTTCTCCTTGGAAAAGATTCCAAGGTCACTAAATGAATTTATGTTCCGAAAATCCAAACGATATTCTGTTCAAAAATCTAATTTAGTGTTGAGGTCCTTTCACAGTTTTGCAGAAATACTAAATTGTAACTAAAATAAATATTTCAATACTCGTTCATCCCATTTGCACATATGAAGCTAACGTAATGTTTAATATTGCACTAGTTATTCGAATTTTTCATCATCATATTCTTTTCTTAGCATAAAATGAAGTTATTACAACAGTTTAATAAGAAACATAGTACCTACAATGTGAATATGCACTAATTTATTTTTCTGCGTCAGAGAGAAAATATCAGCCCATCCTACATTTTCTTGAGCCCCACCCCCCAACCCCTCTGTTATTCATTTCTAGCTACCGTAAAATGGGGTGAATAGGAACAGTGAGGTGAATAGGAACGAAACTTTTCGGTCATACGAATAAATTCATTATAAATATATGTGATGATATTTTTTGTTGTCAATTTTATTATAAGAAGATAATAACATTCAGAGTTGGGAAATTCAGTTTTGACATGTTTGCACCACTACTGGGATATATAAAAAAACTACAAGAGGATCCTCAAAAACCTCATTTTTTTTAACGTATTTAAAACTTTGTATGTAACTACAGAATTTTTCGTATTCTAAACCTAAGAGAGGGGAGTTTTAATTAATGACAGACCTGTAAACAATATGCTGCATTAAATTATACTTATTTTTAAATTACATAATGAAAAAATGAAAAATGGCTTGTAACATCAGAGGTTTAAGATTTATGGGGTGAATCGGAACACGTTTTCTCTCATGGTTTATTTTTCTATACAGTAATAGTTTCATGTAATATATGGAAACATATGTATGAACATGCATTGTAACAATATTTTGTTTGTTCTAATTACTTGAAGAGTTTAAAAGTGCCAAGAAATTACTTGTTAAACAAAAAAGTCAACGCCTAATCCAACAGACATGGAACACACAATAAAATAATTTAAAAATAGCAAATTAGAAAAACTGCACAGAATTATTCTCTGACATCCACAACATTACACAAACATCTCAAAATGAAAAACCAGTTAAAAAAAGAGAGGAGTGCAAACAGTAATAAGGGCTGGGGATGAGGGCATCATCGTATTAATACATGCAGCGATTGGGGCTACTCAATAGATTCACTTACCCAATGACTACTAGTAAAGGATAACACAGAACATGGCTGAATTTGAATTAAATTCTACTTCTTCAATTCGAATATAATTTCTTAAAATAAATTTTAATTTTTCTTGATTTCAAAGTTGTTTTCTAATTTTTAAAAAGGCATACCTTTACTTCTATATAAAATAAAGGCTTGGTTTCACAATAACTACGTGTTCCTATTCCTCCCTTATCATTATTACCTGTTTTTATTAACCATATTAAAGTTTTAATCGGAATAAATAAAGATTATAACATTTGTTCCGATTCACCCCTATCTGCAGGGTGAATCGGAACACCATTTAAAAAAAAAATAATATATATATATAAACAGTAAAGATGTTTCGTTTTTGCTTAAAAAGTAAAGAACAATACAAGACCGAAGTTTCTAGTAGAAAAATAAAGAAATTATAAAATCAGTTGTTGCTTTTTTTTTTAACGTCAAAGTTGAAAAGTGTTCCGATTCACCCCCATTTTACGGTATATGGCCTTGAGAGAAGGACGACAAAAGAAGATATATTTTATTCGTCATTCGATTAATAAAAATAATAATAGCAATAAAATTTATGCATAAAATAATGCAATCGAAAAACCAAAATGAAAAATGTATTCGTTGATTTTATGCTCTTTGCTTTGCACAGATTAGTTTTAAAATTTAAAACAGGGTGACCACGTAGCGACGCAAAAAAGAATATTTGATTAACAAATTCATCCAAGATAAAAGCAAGATTAATATACTGTCCCAAATAGGTTTGAAATGGTTCAGTATTTGGGATGTTATTCTTTGCATGTTTTTATTTTTATTTTATTAATTTATTTTATTTTATTTGTGTGTGTATGTTTGTGGGCTCCTGTAAATGAATTATAACGGCAACATTACGTTAACCCAGGAGAATTCGCTGCATGACATTTTCTTTCTCCATCGTACCTTTTTTAAGACTCTCATTTAAAACATTTTTCATTTTAATAAAATTTCAAAATGTGATTTCGATTACTTTACCTCTTTTGTGAATAAAAGTACTAAAGCCAAATAAAAAAGTTGATATTTAGTGAATGTAAAGTAAAAGAAAAGCAACTGAGCACAGTGAGAAAAATTTTCACTTGCGAGTTCTCCCGGGTTAACCAAATTAGCTTTTTACTTTCTTCCATCTTCAATAGAAGAAAGTATTGTAATCGAAATTTTTTTCGACTTCCCGTTTTCGACAGATTTACACGTTTAAGGAGTCAGAGATTCCAAAAAAAAACATGTTTTTACAAAAAGTCTGTCTGTCCGTGTGTCTGTGTATTCGCCATTTTACCATAAAAAAGTGTATGAAGATATGCATAGAATTGAACCAAATTATTTGTGAATGTTTTTGGTTGTGGCAAGCAGGTCCTCCTTCAGTTTTGAAATATTCTGCCAGAAGGAGGCGCAGCAATCGCGATTTTGGGGCTATTTACAATATTGTACCGACCAAAAGTGTATGAAGTTATGCATTGAATTGAACCAATTCTTTTGTGTAAGTGTATGGCTATGGCTAGTTGGTCCCCCCTGAATTTGAAAAAATCCGCCGGAAAGGGGCGCTGCAATTGCGATCTTTGTGTCATTTTCAATATTGTACCGACCAAAAGTGTATGAAGTTATGCCTAGAACTGAACTAAATTTTTGTGTATGATTATTTTTTGGTATGGCAAGTAGGTCCTCCCTGAATTTGAAAAAAAATCTGCCTATCATTCTATTGTCCGTCGGCTCGTGCAGAGACGGAAACTCGTTTTTACTCTGATTAATTGAATAAAGCAGAAATATAAGATGAAAATTAAAGTTGGTATGGTATTGAATTAAAATTATTAAAACATTAACATGAGTAACTATTTTTTTAAATATTAAAATGTACGTATGCGATAGAAGAAAGTTTTGGGATTGGCACATCCAACTAGTTTTTTTTTTTAAGTTTCTTTTTTTTTTTTATTTAACAATTCATTAAGTAATGCTTGAACGGCATTACATTATATCAGATTTCATCAACTGTGTCCAAATTTAATTATCTAATTCTTCAATAATTATGAACAATAAAGAAATATTTTTTTCCCTTCTCTTTCGTTTGCAATTGGAAAGAAAAAAATAGACTCAAGTGATTGTTATAATTAGCTGTGGTTTTCTATTATGTCATTAAAAACAAATTACTTTCTAATAATTTAAGAGTAAACTGCTGTAGAACATTTTATAACATTGTTAATTAAAGAATACAGATAGTTTTGAAACAATAGCTAAAACTGTTCGTTTTTAAAGTAAGTTTAAAACAAAGTTATGTTAATTAGAAGGAAAGAACAATACCAAACATAACAAAGGTCAAGTCAGACTGTCTCATTGTAATCTCACATTATAACTCAAAGCTTTTAAGGCGCACAATTGAATTGTTAAAATTGGTTAAAGTCGTAAAATTAATTGCACAAAGTTAAATTAATCGCATAATTAATTTCGCTTTGCTGCATAATCGCACACACATACGTGTGTACATTGTTCTATCATTTATTTAAAAATATACTTTATTTATTTTATTATTTAAATTACTTTAGAATTATGCAGTGTAGTCTTTTAATATTAATTTTCAAGTTGAATAATTTTCCTGTTATACGTTTAATGTATTTTGTTTTCATGTAATAAACGGTTCTCGCTGGCATCGAAATCAGGATCGAAATGAGACGGGAGCAAGTGGGACTTGTAGAGGGGGATGACAAAAAAAGATATATTTTATTTGTCTTCCGATCAATAATAATAAAAATAATAAAAAAAATTATGCAAAAAAATAATGCAATCGAAAAACAAAAAGTAAAAATGTATTCATTCATTTTATGCTCGTTGCTTTGCATAGATCGGTTTTAAATTTTAAAATTGGGATGACCACGTTAAAGACGCAAAAAGAATATTTGATTAAGCAAGATAAATACACTGTCCCAAATAGGTTTGAATTGGTTCAGTATTTAATGTTAATCTTTGCATTTTTTTTTTTTTTTTTTTTTTTTTTTTTTTTTTTTTTTTTGTATGCGTGTGCGTATGTATGTGTGTCCTTGTAAATAACTGCTAACGGCAACATATTTTAAGTAAATTAGCTTTTTTACGATTTCTTTTTTCTTTTAGAAATAATCCATTAACTATTACAAAAACGGCATTACACTACATCAGATTTCGTCAAGCTTGTCCAATTTTAACTATCTCAATTCTGCTATAATTATAAACAATTAAAAAAAAAAAAAAAAAAAAAAAAAATATTTCCTTTTTCTTTTATTTGCAATTGGAAAGAAAAAAAAAAGACTCCAAGAGACGTGACTGTTATAATTAGCTTGGTTTTCTATCATGTTATTAAAAACAAGTTACTTTCTAACAATTTAAGAGTAAACTGCTGTAGAACATATTAGAACATTGTTAATTAAGGAATATAGTTTTGAAACAATAGCTAAGAGTGTTCATTTATAAAGGAAGTTTAAAACAAAGTTATAATAATTAGAGGGAAAGAACAAACAACAAACAAATCAAACGTAACAAAGATGAAGTCAGAGAGGCTCACTGTAATCTCACGTTATAGGTAGCTCAAAGTTTTATACAGTCTTGAATTCAAGGGGTGGCGCGGGTGGGACATTCCCCTCCATCAAATCCCCCCCCCCCCGGATAATAATTGCGGGGAAAACTTACGAACGGAGGCAAAAACAGTAACTTCGACAAGAAACCGTGGAAAAAATCGTTAATTTCATCAAAATGTAGCAGACAAAAACGTTAATTTCGTCAAAGTACCAAGGAAAAATGCGAATTTCGTCAAAGAGTCACAGAAACGATGCAAATAAGAATTAGAAAAAACTTTGAATTTCATCAAAGAGCCTATAAAAGGACGCGAATTTTTCAGAGTATCACTTCTAAAATGTAAATTTTGTCAAAGGACACGGAAGAAATGCGAATTTTGTTAAATGACAACCGGTAAAAAGCGAATTTTATCAAATGACCATAAAAAAATGCGATATTTTTCAAAGAGCTGCTGAAGAAACGCGAATTTTATCAAAGTAGTACGCGTTTTTTCTAGACAGCAGACAAAGTACAACAGACAAGTACAGTACACAAAAGTACAACAACCAAGTACAGCTGACAAAATGCGGAAAAAATGCTAATTTCATCAAAAGCTGCAGAAAAAACGCGGTTTTTTTTTCACGATCTTTTGACGAAATTTGCTTTTTTTACAATTTCTTGGTGAAATTTCCGTTTTTTCGCCATTCTTTGTCGAAATTCACGTTTTCTTCGTGATCCCTGAACGAAATTCTCATATTTATATTCGATCCTTAGACAAAATTCGTGTTTTCCTCGCGATCATATGGAAAAATAGTCGATTTTTTATATATATATATATATATACATATACATAACCATTACCTCTATTACAATATATGAACCTATATATATATATATATTATATATATATAAGGGAAAGTGGGGGCTAATGGGACATATTTTTATTTTAGGCTAGTAAAAAAAAACCAAAAATGCACATTTTATCATTATTTTTTTAATTCCAGTTTCTTTTCAAATTCAATTCCAGTTAAATAAATAAAATATCTTAAGAAAATAAAAAACTTTTACCAATCTTTTATGTTACATCAACTTTTGTACTTTAATACAACTGTCCCATTAGCCCCATACTTGGGATGGATTGGGACACAGTGCAGGACTTTTGGGACATGCAGTGTAATATGAAAAACAAAAGATCCTTTAATGAATGTCAAATGCATTTTTTATTAACTAACACTATGCTGCACATGTGAAAATTGTTGTGCATCAAATTTAAGCAAAAGACATCTAAATTCCATTAAGTCTTTTGACATTTTTAACTTGAAAAGAATATCATGATCAATCACAAAACATCGGTCTTCTTCTGTTTGTCCTGTCTGCTCAAGAGCCATCTTTCATATTCTTCTGCATTCACTGTCAAAACATGACACACAAATGCAATGACATCTCATTTACGAGAAAATTTAACCAAAGCATAATTTCTTTCGAGTTTTTCTTTGAACGCATGAAATTTACAACAATTACAGTTTTGTTGGAAATATAAATTAATTGTTTCACTATTGCTCTCATCACACAAATCACTTAACTTTGATTTTTCTTCTTCTGGAATTAGGTTTTACTAATTCTCTTAACAACAGCTCTTAAGATGAAGAGTATATTCACTGCTTGATGAAAATTCTTTCTATCTTTTTTGAATATTTTTTTTTAATTGTTCTTTTTGGCATGGAAACATTTGTTTCCCTCTCTTCTCAGAGATTATTCATTACCCTTTCCTTTTCAGGAATAATGGTATGAATTGTTCATTTGTACAGATTACCTAAAAATGATAGGATAAATGTAAATAGCAGTTACCTACCTAATTGTAAACACCATTGAAAATAAAAACATTTCTTGCAAGATTTTTAACATTCGTTACTCTGCAATATTGAAATCTGTCCAATTTAGAAAACCAAAAGAATTTTGTTTAGCTTTTTCTATGCTGTGTTAATACAGTCGAGTCTCTCTATAACGAAACTCCATACATCGAATTTCTCTATATAACGAATTTTTAGTAGGAACGGTCCCCTTTTCCTATGATTACATTAAAAACAGTCTCTATATATCGAAATATCTATCTCCATATAACGAATTTTTTCATAAATTGGTCTTAATTTATTCAGTTTTAAAAATGCTTCGAAATAATATGGAATCAATTTTCCATAACTTATTTTTGATTTATCGTTCAGTGCTGAGTTTTTTTTTCTTATAAACATTACTTCTCTCCTTGTTCTTTAAATCCAACGAGTTCATCCCACCTCCCACACACCTTTCGACATCCTTCTCAAAACAGAGTCAATTGGATTGTTACACATATAAGAGAGGAATCAATGAGAGGCACATAAGAGAGGCCTTCAAATGGAGGAAAATGTTAACAACAATTTTTCATTCCTTGCTAAAATTTCAGCATTTTTTTTTTTTTTTTGGGAGGGGGATGTAACAATTTTAAAATCAAAACAACAAAAAATTACAGATTTCTTCCTCTGAAATTAATGCAAGTCTTCCTTATTCGATTTTCATTATGCTTTCAAATAAATGTCTGTTCTCTTTTTTGAAACTGTTTAAATAATTAAGAAATAAAATGTTAGGTTAATATATACTTTTAAACATTTCAAATTCTTAATTAAAAAGATGAAAAATAATATTTGTTCAAAAATTTACACATTAAATACGATTTTTAACATCATTCTCTATACATCGAATTTCTCTATATAACGAATTTTTTACTGGAACGATGGATTTCGTTATATAGAGACTCGACTGTATTTCTAACACTCAAATTAAATGATACACAAAATGAGGACGAACAAATCATTACAACATTGTTTTAAAGAAATATTGAGTCATGTAGATTATCATTCAGTTGCCCCATTAGCCCTCACAAGAAACGTCAAATTATACGCAAATTTATAACTTGAGAAATAATTATTTGCATTTTTAATTCATTCTTTTTTCAGTAAGATTTTCTCATTTCTGTAGTATCTATAAATGTATTTAAATGAGATATAAGTATTTTGAATTGTTTACAAACTAGAATCAGTCGCAAAAAATAAAATATACTTTGGCTTTTTCGAAATAAAACATGATTTTTTCCAAACAGCAATCAACTGTCTTGACTGAGCGTCCATGCTGAAAATGTGTGCGAGACTTATTGTAGTGATGGGTGATTCTCGAAAATTTCCTATTCGATAAAAATCGTAATCGTAAAAAAGTACATTCGATAGAGTCATATATTAATTTCGAGAATCTACAATCGAGTGTTTTTTCAATCGATTATTAAAATCTTTGTTATTACATGTTTAAAAAGCATAATTTAATAAATACATGGTAACTGAAAACAAATGAATTTAAAAAACAACAACAAACCAAAAGGATGTTATAATGGAGCCGCAATAGTAGAAAAGTCATGGAACGGCGTTCCTTGGTTTCAAAAAGTTGTAAAGTCGCGAGTAGAGTCGCGAGTAGCAAAATGGCCAAAGAAAAAATAATCAAAAGCGCTCTTAGTGAAAGAACATGAACTAAAAGTGGATATTAAAAGTGATCAAAATCTTTTATTGATTTTTGTACATCAATTGAGATACGATCTACAATTCTCCCATTATTAGAAGACTCTCTATTGAAATTCATTAAACGGACCATTCGGGGGGCAAAGTAGTGCAGGAGCAATGAAAATGCATAATATGAGTAAATGGTCATTAGGCTTTCCAACAATACATCACATGATGTGTGTCAGTTAAATTTATTAAAGAGTTTCCGGCGGGGGCAAAGTGAGGAGGGATGAGCGCGGGAGGTATATAAAATAAAATGGTAATTACAGAGCTTTCTAATGATATATCGCGAAAGAGGAGTCAACAAAAGATATAAAAACACTCCCCTTAGAATTCCAAATATTGCAACACCCGGAATACAGCCTGTCCTCACAGTTTGTGAATTTTTCATACATTATAAATTATATATTGGAAGTTTCCATAAAAAAAAAAAAAAAAAAAAAAAAAAAAAAAAAAAAAATCAGGTCTGAATTCACAAAAACGAAATGATTTCAAAAAAGTTTGAAAAGCGCTTCTGTAAGGAGGTCAAATTGAGGAAAAGACAAGAAAGATTCATAATATGAAAGAGTGGTTTGAAAACTTTCCGTTGATGTATCATATGACGGGTCCATAAAAAGCTTCAAATTTACTTCTCACTACTCCACTATTTTTTTTCTTCCCTGAATACATCCGGAAATCACGCAGCCTCGCTTTAAAATGTTTATATTTAATAAAATATTTTTACCAAAGGGCTCCATCAAAAAATCATATTTAAAATGAAATTTATTCTCAAAATAGCTACGATTTGAAAAATTCACCCCTCATCGCTCCCCTTCCCTCTGCCGAAATTCAACCCCAGGAGGAGAAACGTTCATAATGTGAAAGAATGGTTCGAAAAACATTCCAATAATTAATCACATGAAAGGTCCAAAAAAAGTTTGGAATTTACTCCTCACCCGCAGGTTTACTTTTTCTTAGCAGAATACACCCGGAAATCACGCATACCCCACTTTAAAATGTTTATAATTAGCAATTTTTATTAGAAGATTCCATCAAGAAACCACTTTTAAAATGATAGTTATTCTCGAAATAGCTACGATTAAAAAAATTCACTCCCCGTCGCTCCCCCATCCTGAAATTAAACTGCAGGAAGAGAAAGGTCCATAATATGAAAGAGTATTCTGAAACCTTTCCTATGGCATATCACATGACGGATCCAAAAAAAGTTTGAAATTTACTCCTCACCCGTGGCCGTAATGTTACTTTTTCTTTGAATGCACCAGGAAATCAAGCAGTTCTCATTTTAAACTTTTGTATTTATGAAATAATATTTATCGGAGCGCTCCTCTGAAAACCACATCTAAAATGATATTCATTGTCAAAATAACTAAGATTAAAAAAAAAAAAAATCACCCTCTTATCGCTTTTCCTCCCCCTCCTGAAATTCAACTCCAGGAGGAGAAATATTCGTAAAATGAAAGAGATGTGCGAAAAAATTCCGATGATATATATATAACATGATGGGTCCAAAAAAGAGGTTGAAATTTACATGTCACCTGTGGGTTCACTCATTTTTCCAAGAATACACCTAAAAATGACGCACCCCCCACTTTAAAATCTTTATATTTAATAAGTTATATTTACCGAAGAGTTTCATAAAAGAAACCTCCACATCTAAAATGATATTTATTGTCGAAATAGCTACATTTTAAAAATTCACCCTCTTATCGCTTTCTCTCCCCCCCCCCCCCTTCCTCCTGAAATTCAACTCCATGAGGAGAAAGATTCGTAAAATGAAAAAAAGGTGTCAAAACATTCCGATGATGTATATATAACATGACGGGTTTTAAAAAAAAAGGTTTGAAATTTCATGTCACCCGTGGGTTCACTTATTTTTCCTAGAATACATCTAAAAATGATGCAGCCCCCACTTTAATATCTTTATATTTAATAAATAATATATACCGGAGAGTTCCATAAAAAATCCGCACCAAAAATAACATTTATTGTCGAAATAGCTAAGATTTAAAAAATTCGCCCCCTCATCGCTCCCCCTCCCCCTCCCCCTCTTCCCGCCCTTAAAATTCAACTCCAAAAGTAGAAAGTTTCATAATATGAAAGAAGAGCTTTCATATGTGCCTCTCATTTCAGCAAATCCCAATAAAGTCAGACATTTCGAAAAAAATCATTTCTTCGCGATGAAAATTAACCTCGATTGAAATAGCTTTATCGAAGGATTTGTAACTTCGAGATGAAATTTAACCTTGATAAAAGCGGCATTTCGAGAAGGTTGTGGTTTGCTGATGAATGCCTTTTTCGATAAGGATGATTTTCGTTCTCGCTGAGATAGAGATGAGGAGCTATATCGAGGAACGTTTTGTCGATGAAGCTTTGTGAAATGAAAGTTTTATCGAAAAACGAGGTACAGAAAGAAGCATGAGAATATAAAGTTTTCTTGTGAAATGAACACCTAATTTTCAAAGTTTCTGGTATTTTAGTCTTACCATGCTGTCACGTACCCATAAATATTATTTATTTAAAAAAAAAAAAAAAAAAAAAAAAAAATTCAAAGAGGGTGCTGGAGAACATGCGTTTAAAACTGTATCGATTTCTACAATACATATCAATTTAAGTGTTTTTTTTTCATCGAATCATTCGGTAAATATTATTTATCAAATGCAAAAAAATTAAAATGTCTGCTGCAGGAAATTGTGGGCGAAAGGGTGGACTGACGGGGGGCAGGGGAGGGGGACAATTTTCACTTTTTTAAACCCGTCAAATTGTATATCATCTTGAAGATCTCGAATTAATCTTTCATATTATGATGCTTTCTTAACCCTCCCTTAAGAATTTTGTTCCCACAGCGGGGGGGTAGGGGGGTGGCAGTTTTCGAAGCTTTTTGCGTTTTTATCATTTTAGATCAATTTTTTTAATTCAAAACGTCCTTAAGCGTATTGGAAATTTTTTTGAGATGGAAAAAAACCATTGAACTAGCCACATTGTTACTGTAACCTAGGCACATTGTTTTAAAGTTCCCTCTTTGAGGACCTCTTCCAAAGGTGAGGGGCTTGACCTGCCCCCCCCCCCTCCCAACATACACTTTAAAATATTGCTCATTTTTTTCTCTACCAATTTTAACTTAAAAGTTTAAGCTATATGGCTCAAGCGGGGCTATTGACCCCCCCCCCCCCTGTTGGTTATCCACCAACATAATTTTGCTCATTTCTTCACTTCATTTCAATTTTTAAAAGGCTATAACTTTGCTTGTATGGGAGCTACACTGGCGAGAAAAATTATAGCAAAGTTAACTTTCCGTCGCCGCTCTTTTTGCAGTTTTACGGTTTTCCCCATAGCACCGGGTTTTTTTTTTTTTTTTTGGGGGGGGGGGGGATGGCGGGGCATTTTTCATTTTTTGATGTAATATGTTTATTGAAAGCTTATGCTTCATACATTACCAATTTAGCATAAAAAAGTTTGTCCCGTCAATCTGATTCACGTCACGGACCCATAATGGGTTGAAAGTTAAATTTCTCAAACTTCTTCGAAGTTTTCGCTAAATCGGCATCTGGAAAACATCGAGCCAATGTGTTGCGTGTATGACATCTGTATCATATAAATATTGTTCACCACTGCTGGGACTCTGGCCTCCTCTTGCGTGTAAGCGTTAATTTACCGCGGTTACTTGGTCCTTGTATTTCCTGCACAATAAAATATTTCCTGGCGATTAAAAAAATACACACGTAATTGTTCAAGTTTTGACTTCTGTCGGCAATCCCAAATTGTTTTTTGTTTTTTAACGGATTTTGCAATAAATAATATTTATAATATACACGGAATTTAGAAAAGCAGGAAGTTGTTGTTTGGCATGAGACCACTTATTGATCTTATGCACCTCGATTTTATGTATCCCCCCCCCCTCTGCATTACCTTGGGGGGGGGGGCAGTTTTCAAAATTTAATGTTCAATTCGAGATAACGTTCGGTTGTTCGTTCAATTCGAATTTTGTTGTTGTTGTTGTTGTTTACAAGATTTTGCTGTGCTTGCACACCGCGTTTGGTATATGATGCCGTGAACAACGAGGACCCAGTTCGAGATTTCATTTTACAAGATTGCGTATAAATTAGAGACACCAATGAAAGGAGGGTCTCACTAGCGAGTGAATCCGTCGTGTCTTTATTAACACCGACTCATTCACCTGTAGTTGACTCTTGATAAAATTGAATCCTGTATGGTATAAAAGCAATTGCAAACTGGAGTCATCGAGAAAAATTTTACACAATCGAAAGTTATCGAGATGTTCATACAATCGAGAAAATCGAGAAAAACTTCTCGTTATCGCCCATCACTAACTTATTGCCATGCAGTGGTATATAAATCCTCATTAAAATATTTGTTGTGTAAAAAAAAAAAAAAAAAAAAAAAAAACATTTATTTCATTAGCCCTTACCTTCCCCTATATATATATCAGTTAGCAATAAAATATTAAATCAAAGTCGAATTTAAATGGGAGCAAGCGGGGCTTGTAGAGAGAGAATATTTGATTCGTCTTCTGATCAAAATAATAATAATAATAATAATAATAATAATAATAATAATAATAATAATAATAATAATAATAATAATAATAATAATAATAATAATAATAAAATTTATGCAAAAAAATAATGCAATCAAAAATTAAAAGAAAAATTATATTTGTTGATTTTATGCTCTTTGCTTTGCACGCGTCGGTTTTAAATTTTAAAATTGGATGACCACGTAGGAACGCAAAAAGAATATTTGATTAACGAATTCATTCATAATAAAAGCAAGATCAATACACTGTCTCATGTAGGTTTGAATCGGTTCAGTATTTGGAATGTTTCTCTTGCATGTTTTTTTTTCTTTTTTTGCGTGTGTGCTTTTTTTAATAAACTATGACGACAATATACTTTAATCAAATTAACTGTTTTTTAAGCTTCTTATTTTCTTAAGAAACAATCAACTGGATGATGCGAAAACGGCATTACACTATATCACTCTTCATCAGGCGTGTTCAAATTTAACTATCAATTCTCTTATAATTATGAACAATAAAAATAATTTTTTTTTTTCCTTTTCGTTCGTTTTCAATTCGGAAGAAAAAAAAAGACTCAAGTGACTGTTATAATTATATGTGGATTTCTATTATACACTGTTCAAAACAATTAAAGGATATTGCAGTTTTAGGAGGATTTTGTATCTGGGAAACTTTTTAGCTGATTGATACATGGTCGACAGACATAGTAGGTTATATGAGAATAAATTTCACATGTTTGGCAGAAAAAAATGCATTTTATTGCGCATTTGTGTACAAAAGGAAAAAAACACAATTTGTGCACATGAGAAAAAAAGAATAAGAAAAGGTGTTTTCTTCAAAGAAAATCATTTTCAGTAGGGGGTATGGTTTCCACGGGCGGCCAGCAACGTTGAACACCTTTGAGGCATGGAATCAATGAGACTATTAATGACGAGTTGGGGCATTCTGCCCTACTCTTCCAGAAGAGCTCTTTCCAGTTCTTGGAGAATTTGTGGGGGTTGTTGGCGGCCAGAAACTCGTCTTCCTAGAGCGTCCCAAACGTGCTCGATTGGATTCATGTCTGGAGAATACGCTGGCCATTCCATTCGAACGATTCCTTCCTCGAAAAGGAAATCTTCCACCAGGTTTGCACGATATGGCCTGCAGTTATCGTCCATTAAAATGAAGTTATCTCCGATTGCTGCAGCGTAAGGGACTACAATAGGTCTGAGGATCTCATCCCTATATCGGCGACCAGTCAGAGCTCCATCTCGAATGATGTAGAGGTCAGTGCGCCCGTCAATGGAGATGCCACCATACACCAACACTCCTCCACCGCCAAATCTGACACTTTCGTGCACGAACGCAGGATTATTCCTACTGCCACGGTCCCTCCAGATGAAAATACGCCTATTATCTGGATGCACAGAAAAACGGGACTCGTCAGAAAACAGAATATTGCTCCATTCATTTCTCCTCCAGTTGACATGCTCGGTTGCCCACTCCCTGCGGTCGCGACGATGCCTTGATGTTAATCTAACACATACCATCGGTCGGCGAGCATACAGACCTACAGCATGAAGCCGGTTTCGGACAGTCTGAGTTGAAATCGTGGTGCCTGTAGCCGAGCGAAGGTGTTGTTGGAGAAGAGTAGTGTTCATGTTTCGGTGTCTCCGAGCTGTTAACGCTAAATACCGATCTTCATTGGGCGTTGTTGCCCGTCTACGACCTTGCCCTGGTCTTCGGCCTGCACATCCACTCTCCAAAAAACGGTTCCAGATCCTGGAAATGACACTTTGTGACACTCCAATGGCTTGCGCTACTTCGGCTTGAGTTTGGCCTTTTTCTAACCTACCAACAATTCTCCAAGCTTCTGAATCTGTCAAATGACTTCGCTGAGACATCGTACTCATCGAAACAAAGCAATCACTGAATGCCGATCATCCTTGTCTTCATTCTCTTTTATCCAGTTGAAAGTCAAATTTCATTCGCTGCCGCTGAAGCGACGTTTTTGACGTCGAACTCAAAATTTGCATACTCCACAGTTTGAAAACCAGAAAAATTTACATTTGTGATTCTCTTCTTCTATTTTCGGCAAAAAAAATTTCGTTTATATCTTTTTTTTATATAAAACTTCAAATATCCTTTAATTGTTTTGAGCAGTGTATTATTAAAAACAAGTTACTTTTTAATAATTTACGAGTAAACTGACTGTAGAGCATTTTATTAGAATATTGTTAATTAAAGGATATATTTTTGAAACAATAGCTAAAAGTGCTCGTTTTTAAAGTAAGGTTAATACAAAGTTATGTTAATTAGGGGGAAAGAACAATACCAAACATAACAAAAGTCAAGTCAAACAGGCTCAATGTAATCTCACATTATAACTCAAAGTTTTCAAGGCGCATAACTGAATTGTCAAAATTGAGTAAAGTCATATACTTAATTGTACAAAAGTTGAAGTTAATTGCATAATTAATTTTCCTTCACTGCATAAATACACACGTGTATGTGATGTTCTATCATTTATTTAAAACATATATTTTATTAATATTATTATATAAATTATTTTAGAATTGTGGAGTCTTTTAATGTTAATTTTCAAATTGAATAATATTCCTGCTATACGTTTAATTCCTTTTCTTGTTTTTATGTATAAGCGGTTCTCAATTGCATCAAATTTCCCCTAGCGCACACCTAACTATAAAAAATTCTCGTACACTGTTAAAAAAAAAATCTGTGAAGGTACTAAACATTTTCTAGGAAACTGGGATTCCAAGAACTTTTCATGTAACGATAACTGGAAAAATTCATGTAATCGATTCTGAAACTTGAATTTTTGCTGCTACCGTTACAGGAAAAGTTCTTGGAATCCCAGTTTCCAAGAAAAAGTTTAGTACCTTTGCAGATTTTTTTTTTACAGTGTATAATCAAGGACAAGTACAAAATATTTCGTGTGTTCCCCAACCGGGCCCAAATTTAACTACAGTCGACTCTCGTTAATTCGAAATCGGATAATTTGAATCTTCGCTTAATTCGAACTAAATATGAAGTCCCGAAATTTTCAATGGCAGAGTAATGTTAACAATTTTCATTAATTCGAACTCATTTTCTCTCGACTTCGTTTAATTCGAACTAACGAGAATTCCGATTTTTCATTTTTCTTTTCCTTCTCACGGATTTCAGACCATTTGAATAACTTTCATTCTTTGATTTTTGTGAAAATTGTTTAGAACGAGTATACATATAATCCAATACATTTGATATCCACTTTCTTAGTGCTACGTCTGTCCATCAGTGACGCTTTAAATTTTTCTTCCATTGTGCTTGTTTTTAATAATTTAATTTGTTTATGTATTTACACATTTTAATTTAATATTAAGTCATATTCTAATGATAACAGCCGAAATGAATTTAAAAAACACTAAGACATTGTCTCCTTTGTGATAGTGCCACTAGGGGTCTGCACGGGCCCGGCCCACGGGCCGGGCCGGTGGAATCGTTTCGAATTCTCTAACGGGCCGGCAGATTTAGAATAGTTTTTTCAACGGGCCGGGCCGATAAAAAAAATTTTCGGGCCTGCCGGCCCGTTCTGAAGATTTAAGCAGAAACGATGAAATATGAGCTATTTTCAACGAAAATGGTTTTAACGAGAATAAGTATAAATGTGGCCATACTAGTTTGACAGCATCAATATAAAAATGCACAGTGTATCGGCATCGGAGAATTACATTATGTGTAACCCGTTTTAATATTTTTTTAGTTGACTGATGCCGGTCCGGGATCACGCTTGCATTATTTTTCTACATATAGACAGGTTTTTCTCCCTTCCCTTGCTATTGCTTCCGGAAATTCTATTCAAAACGCTAATTATGACAGTATTTTATTTGTTTGCAGTATTCTTAAATTGCTTGTATCAAAAAATGGATAACGCCATTCGATTATATAATTTCTGTATAAAGATATCTGCTTATCTTATGCGTTTCTGAGAAGAAAAAAAAAATGAATTTAGAAATGTATCAGAAAGGAGCTTCTTTGAATTTAAGAATGAATTTGGATTTGAAATCTTCAATAAAATGATATAAAAATAGATTTATAAATCTTCTTTTATTAAACAGCTTCAAAATTAACGATGTTTTTAGCTTTCTTTCTTTTTTCTTTTATTCTAAGCCATATTAATTTTTTAATGAATCTTTATTCGAATGTTGAAAGCCTAAGAATCTAAGTAATCATTAATGTTGTTAATGTGTATTTGCTGTAAAATATACTGTAAAATCATTCCACAGATATGAATGCAGTATTCTTTAAAGAAATCTTAGTTATATGATAAAAATCTGAATTTTTTAGAAATCGAAGAAATTGTAACGGGCCGGGCCTGTTTTCGCTTATTTTTGTACGGGCCGGGCCGGGCCTAAAATAGAAAAATTTAAACGGGCCGGGCCGAAATAAGTTTCCTACGGGCCGGGCCTGGAAATTCCGGCCCGTGCAGACCTCTAAGTGCCACATTAAACATGTTTTCATTTCATATTTTCCATAAATCGAACTTCGGATAATTCGAACATTTCTTGTGATCCCGACGAGTTCGAATTAACGAGAGCCGACTGTGCCTCAATTCTCTTACAAATAAGTAAAATAAAAATTTTCTTTTCCTTCTCTTTTCTTAATGATCGTAGAAAAGAAAAAAAAAATGCAAGTGACTGTTATAATTAATTAGCTGCTGTCTTTTATCATATATTATTAAAAATAAGTTACTTTTAAGTAATTTAAGAGTAAACTACTGTATAACATTTTAGAATATTGTTAATGAAAGAATAAATTTTTAAAATAATTGCTAAGAATGTTTGTTTTTAAAGTACGTTTAAAACAAAGTTGCAGGCGCATAACTGAATTGTCGAAATTGGGTAAAGTCATGAAAATAATTGCACAAAGTTAATTGGATAATTAATTTCTTTTTAATGCAGAACCACACACACGCGTCTGTATTATTCTATCATTTATTTAAAAGTACTTTATTTTCTTTACTTTTTAAATTAATTAAAAAATTGTTTAGTAATCTTTTAACGCTAATTTTCAAGTTCAATTATTTTCCTGTTATACGTTTTCATGTTCTTTTGTAAAATGTATAATCGGTTCACGATTGCATCAAATTACCTGGAGTGCACCTAATTATAACAAATTTTCATGTAATTAAGAACAATTACAAATTATTTTTTACATCTCCTTTTTTTATATCAGTTAGCAAAAAATACTGAATCAGGGTCAAAATTAGACGGGAGCAAGAAGGGCTTAAAGGAAGAGGGGGGAGGTGCCAAAAGAAGGTATTTGATTCGTCTTTTAATTAAGGAGAAAAAAAAAGTAATGCAATCGAACAACCCTAAGTAAAAATATATCCGTTAATATTATTCTCTTTTTTTAGCACTAAGTCGATTTTAAAAGTAGGTGACCATGTAGGGACACAAAAACAATATTTAATTAACGAATTTATCCAACATAAATGCACTGTCAATATATAATTATAATCAATATGCAAGATCAATATCATGTCCCATCCCAATTACTTTGGAAATTGTTCAGTATTTCGGACGTTAGTCTGATGAAGAACATTGCATGTTTTATTATTATTATTATTTTGTGTGCCCTTGTAAATGAACTATAACAACTACATACTTAAAGCAATTTAGTTTTTCCTAAAACTTTTATTTTTATCTTCACAAGAAAAAAGTACTAGATGCATGAAAATTTTCGACTTCCGGATTTCGATGGATTTATACGTTTTAATAAGTCCTGAACAGAATTTTTTTTTTTTTTTTTTTTTTTTTTTTTTTCTTTTTGAGTTTGTATGTGATGAAAATTTTGTTTGCACTTTACCTCAGGAACTAATGCACGGAATATCACAAAATTTTAGATCAGATATACCTCAATATAAACTGTAGCTCATTAATTTTTGCTGTATGTCATTCAACAGGTGCTGTTATGCTGCATTATTCACGATTTTCACAATAGCTCTATCTCAAGAACTAATGCACGAATTTTCTAAAACTTTAGATACAGTTCGTTCTTGATATAATTTAGTTCTGATTACTTTTTGGTGTAAATCGCTCAAAAGGTGGCGCTGCTATGCTGCATTATTCATCATTATTGCAAAAGTTCTATTTCGAAAATCAAGGCACGAATTTTGATCAAACTTCAGATTCAGTTATTGCCTGATATAGATTAGTATTGCTTAGTGTTTGGTGTAAATCGCTCTACAAGTGGCACTGTTATGTTGCATTTTTCGTATTTCGCAATAGTTATATCTCAAGAACTAATCCATGGATTTTTATCAAACATTAGATTCAGATAGCCCTTGATAAAAATTTGATTTGTTTTTCGTATACATTACCCAACAAGTGGTGCTGTTATGCAGGATTTTTTAATATTTTTCAATACCCGTATCTCAGAAACTAATCCACGGATTTTCATCAAACATCAGATTCAGTTAGATGATGACGTAAGTTGCTGCTGACTACATTTTGGTGCAAATCACGTAGCCGGTTGCATTACTATGCTGCATTTTCAGGAAGTATTAACATGTATGAGATAGAAGAAAGATTGCCACATCCGACTAGTTTTTTAAGAGAATTTTTTTTTAATGCAAAAATGGATACTCAACTTTTCTATGAGTGCATTCAACTTCAACTACAGTCGACTCTCGTTAATTCGAAATCGGATAATTCGAACTAAACATGAAGTCCCGAAACTTTCAATGGCAGAATAACATTACAAATTTTCGTTAATTCGAACTCATTTTCTCTTGACTTCGTTTAATTTGAACTAACGAGAATTCTAATTTTTCAATTTTTTTTCTTTCTCGTAGATTTCAGATCATTTGAATAGCTTTCTTTCTTTGATTTTTGTGGAAATTGTTCCGAACGAGTATACATACAGTCGAGTCTCTATATAACGAAATCCACCGTTCCAGTGAAAAATTCGTTACATACAGAAATTCGATGTATAGAGAATGATGTTAAAAATCATATTTAATGTGTGAAATTTGAACAAATATTATTTTTAATCTTTTGAATTAAGAATTTGAAATGTTTAAAAGTAAATATTAACCTAACATTTTATTTCTTAATTATTTAAGCTGTTTCAAAAAAGAGGACAGACATTTATTTGAAAGCTAATGAAAATCAAATAAGAAAGACTCGCATTAATTTTAGACGAACAAATCTGTAATTTGTTATTATTTTGATTTTAAAATTGTTACTATCTCAAAAAAATGCTCAAATTTTACCAAGAAATGAAAAATTGTAGTTAACATTTTCCTCCATTTGAAGGCCTCTCTTATGCGCCTCTCATTGATTCCTCTCTTACATGTGTATCAATCCAATTGACACTGTTTGGGGAAGGATGTGGAAAGATGTGTGGGAGGTGGTATGAATTCGTTGGAATTAAAGAACAAGGAGAGAAGTTGTAAAAAAAAAAAAAAAAAACCTCAGCACTGACGATAAATCAAAAATAAGTGATGGAAAATTGATTCCATATGATTTCGAAGCTTTTTAAAACTGTTTTTTCGCTAGAGACTGTTTTGAATGTAATCATGCGAAAAGGGGACCGTTCCTACTAAAAATTCGTTATATAGAGAAATTCGATGTATGGAGTTTCGTTATATAGAGACTCAACTGTATAATCCAATGCATTTGATATCCACTTTCTTAGTGTCCCGTCTGTGTATCAGTGACGCTTTAAATTTTTCTTCCATTGTGCTTGTTTCTAAACTTTTAAATAGTTTATATATTTATACATTCTAATTTAATATTAAGTCATATCTAATGATAACAGACGAAAACAAATTAAAAAACACTATAACATTAATTCCTTTGTAATAGTACCATATTAAGCATGTTTTCATTTCATATTTGCCATAATTCGAACTTCGGATAATTCGAACATTTATTGTGGCCCCGACAAATTCGAATAAACGAGAGCCGACTGTATCTCATTTATTATATAATTAAAAACTATAAAAAAAAAAATCTTTTCTTTTCCCTTATCTTTCGATTGTAAATATATAAAAA
This sequence comes from Maratus speculifer, assembly GCA_964019185.1. NCBI lineage: Eukaryota > Metazoa > Arthropoda > Arachnida > Araneae > Salticidae > Maratus > Maratus speculifer. The sequence goes on along the minus strand of OZ025301.1, from coordinate 242,497,270 downwards.
AAAACTCCAGTGCCTGCTGTAATTAGCAGTGGTTTTCTTCCACATTATTAAAATCAAGTTTCTTTTTAATAATTTATGGTGTACTAGAGTGGAACTTTTAAAAAAATTGTTAATGAAAGAATAATTTTTTTAAACAATTCCTAAGAGTGTTAGTAAATTTAAAACAAAGTTATAATAATTAACGGGGAAAAAAGAACATCAAACACAACATAAAACAAGCTATTGGCCACTTAGACAGGCTTTGTGTGATTTTACATTAAAGGTCAAAAATTTCAAAACAAAGGTACTTAATTGAATTGACAAAATTCGGTAAAACTACAAAATTAATTGCACAAAAGGTAAATTAATTACACAATTACTTATCCCTCGTTGGATAGACACACACACCACATATACACGTGTCTGTGTGTAGTTTTGACTTTATTTAAAAGATACATTTTTATTTATTAATTTTAAATAATTCGGAATTGTGTATAGTCTTTGAAAGTTAATTTTTAACTTAATTAATTTTTCACTTATAAGTTCTAGACTCCTTGAAATATGTATAAACGGTGCAAAAAAATTTCCATTTTTAATTATATTCTCGGATAATTAATGGAAATTAAAAAATATTTTTTATGCCTATAATATAGATTATAAGTGAAAAAAATATTTTTTTTATATAAAATTTCCTTAAAGGTTAAAATTCTAACAAAAAATTGAATTTTCTAAAAAATAAAATTAAAAATATAATTTTTATTTGCGTTAAATTGAATATTTTTATCCTATTCATTTTATAAACCAAAAATAATTTTTTCAAAAGATCTATTTTCTAAGATATTAAATTCATCCAAATCAGAAAATAATGTTAATAAAATATTGAATGCTTGCCTAGCAGATTTTTATACCGTTTATTGAATCAATATCTGCGTAGAATATGGTTAAATTTAGTAATCCGTTGGGAATAGGGATGAAAAATGCGTTTTCCATTACTTTAATTCATATAAGCAGCCGAAATTTATTAAAAGCTCTTGTAGCATGTTTTTTTTTTTTTTTTTTTCGTAGTTTTATTTTGCGTTTTAGATAATTAGAGATAATAGCGTTGGGATCGAGGTTGGGATATATAGAGATAATATGGTTTCCTGAAAACGAATGTCTTATCAATCAAAGGGAAAATAGAGGATTTGAGGTAATTGATGGATAATTTATATCTTTATGTATTTGGCTAAACTAACGGGCTTTACATTTAATGAACACTGCTGTCTGACGTCAAAACAGAAGCTACATGCGCAATTTACTACAAATATTATATGAATAGATGCATATTCATGGTCATCAGTTTCCACGTGACGACTAAATTGTTTGCAGTGGCCATTAACTGATGTGGTGTCTAAGTCGCCATCTGTTACTTCAAAAAATAATTTTTCTTATTTAAACAAAAAAAAAAAAAAAATCAGATGTTTGAAAAGTACTTTGATTTTTTAATGCGCAAAATAATCTTACACATTCCATTTTTTTTTATATTTATAGTCGTGGATAAAAATAAAAATAAACATCCCCTACGACCTCTGCAAAAAAAATCATCGTAGAAGAAAGTTACGACTATTAAATGATTGGAAATACAATCTACTTTTAAATGATGTATATAAAATTTGCTTAGAGGGCCATATACATATCAAAACGAATCCTAACTTCTTTTTAGGTGCGTTCGTAATTATGTAAATACGTAGCACCTATTGTTGTCGCTCAGTCCGTCCGTCTGTCCGTCCGCATATAACAACGCAAAAACTACCCAACCGAATCGTTTGAAATTTGAAATATATAATTATAACATAATTTTGTCGAGTCATTTCAAATTTTATGAAAATCGGATGGATAGATCAATTACAGGGATTATCAAAAGGATTCCGTTACATTGCGGTTAATGGGGAAAAAAGTTTCAAATGAATTTTAATCGTTTAAAATTTAGAACATATAATTATTGCGTAATTTTGTCAAGTCATTTCAAATGTTATGAAAGTCGGATGCATAGATCATTTACAGGGACAATCAAAGGTATTCCATTACATTACGGTCAATGGGAAAAAAGTTTCAAATGCATTTTTATGATGTTACACTCATTCGAACATAATATAATTGGCATGAATCTATGAAGTATATACTAAAATATGCATTCTGTACAATCTGTGATGCAAAAAATTTTCATTATTAAATTACAGGGCCACACAAAAGTATTCCACTACATAATGCTATACGGGGAAACATTGTTTGGGGCGTGTTTTAATTATATTCAACTATTTCACATTTTATGAATAAGATATACGTTTCTGAGGTGTAATAAAAATTACTTTCTGTATATTTACAGGAACACAAAAAAGATTTCGACTATTATACTGTATCCGAAGTACGCTCTACTATATCAGCAAGATTTGAATATTTTTAAAACTTCGTTATCGTACGAACGCACCTCATTTGCTACGTTCACGTGCAATTTCCAACTTGTTTTTTTTTTTTTTTTTTTAGCAGCATGCAATTCTGACAGCATAAATAAATTTTACACACTCCAATTAGCCTAAAGAAATTTTCATGCCATTCATTTAAGTTTCCGAGAAATTAATTATTTTAAATCGAACATATTTAGGGCCTATATCCAAATTGAAGTTCGGTGCTCGATTGTTGACCGAGAGAGCCCCCTTTCTGATGGAAGTATCTTAGGCAGAGCCTGATCAAGCTGATGTTGGGCCCAGGGCCTGTTAAAAAGTTGCCCCACACCCTATCTCCCGTCGATACTTTCATAAAAAAGGTTTATTTATTTGATGAGTTGACAAAGTTGTTTGGGTAAAAGTTTCAAGTTTACCAAAAAAAAAAAAAAACTTAAAAAAATAATCGAGAAAATTAATTACCGTCCACTTTCTCAAATAAACATTGGTATAATTCACAGACATATATGATCCACAGTTTAAGTTGCAGAATAAATGAGGACGTCTTTTTCAAAACTCGCCTTACCCAAAATCATAAAAATTTTATTTTCACTAAAAGTCTAGTAATCATTTTAAACTATAATTCTGACATTGTAAAATCCTCGTTTATATTGAAACCAATGGACACAGTATGCAGTTTTTGACATTTCCCCCAAATTGAACTTTCTGAAAACAGCAATTTTAAAAAATTATAGGTACTCTCAAATTGAAAAGGACTTTTACAGAAAAATTAAATATGGAGATATTTTATTACAGTAAAATTTTGTTTTTTACGTCAGGGACCAAAATATAAAATGCAAACAGTGGGAAAATTTAAATTGTGAAAAAATTTACATGCAGGAAAGCACAAAATTCCACGAACATATAATCGAGGTTTCACAGTATTTATAAATTTTTCAAAATAGTAAATTGCAATTATCAGAAAAAAAAATGTGCATATATACTAATCAACTTACTTTGAAACGTATTTGATTAAGGAACAAAAAATCAGCCACATAATTTGTGGACCCCTGAAATTGGTGGGCCCAGGGCCGAGGCCCCGGAAACCCCTGCATTAATCAGGCCCTGATCTTAGGTGACACTCAATCAGTCATTGAAAACTGCTAAAACTATAGGATAGCATGAGAAGTTTCAAAATGTCTAGTTAATTCTATGGTAGACAACCAATTAAACCATCATCTTGCCATTTTACTTACCCATCATACGTAGTATAGGGTAAATCTTGCAATCGTTTTGAAAATCGAAAAAAAAAATTTTGACGGATTTACACGTTTTAGATAGTGGAGATTCCGAAAAACATATTTTTAGAATTTTTTTTTTTTTTTTTTTTTTTTTTTTTGCCGTCCGTCTGTCTGTCTGTAAACGCTCTATCTCCCGAACAAATTGAGATAGAGACTTGAAATTTTGTATGTAGTTATTATGTAAGAATGGGACGAAGCCTATTTAATATCAGAAACCTCGATTATCCGGAACTATTTTTTTCGGACTCTCGAAAAATTCGTTCTGATGAAAGGTATATAAAAATTTTCGAATTTTTTTGTTCTAAGGAGTGGACATAAAAGGCAATAAAATAACACACATTTTGGATATGGAACGAAGTCGATCGAATTATTAGTTGCCGAGATATTTGTAATCCTGTTTTTCACATTCTTCAATTTTTCATGACCCTGTATTTAATTCAAATTTCAATTCAGAGGTATATTTTAATTGGAAATGAAACGCTTCATCCGACGCAGTTAATTGTTAGTTAATAGAATTATTATTTTTGGAGTTATAAGGATGTTTCTTTTACGCAGTTCGGTACTACTTGAGTAGTTTGGCGTTTTATATAATTTGTAGAAATTGGTACATGAGCAGTTCTTTAATATAGCATTACTATGTATATTAACAATATTTAAATTTTGTTTTGGAATTGCAATAGAAATAGTTTTCACATGTTTTATTTTCTTATACATATCCATGACGGGTAAGTATTACGGGGGCCCCCAACGACTAGTTTTAAGCATAATTTGAAAACTTCTTGGAAGAAAATTTTTAAATTTTGGATTTCCATAAAGCAGGACTTAATAAATCTAAATCTACCAAAAGATTGGAATTCATAATTTTTTCGAATATTAATTTCATAATTCATATCATAAAATTATAAAAATTGCAAATTCAACGTATTTATCTTTGGGTATTTTAGTATTAATACATATATTTATACATACATTTAGTATTACTACATAAAAAATTAGCACTTTAGGAGCAAAGGCGGATCTGGAGAGTTCTCGAGGGAAGGAGGGATTTTAAAATTTGGATGTCAAACTAATTTACAGTGTACTTTGAATTGTGCAGTTAGATAATAACAAAAATTATAGTTAAGAAGAACATAATAGTAAATTCAAATTTGTTAAAGGAATATTTTGGTTATTGTGCGATAAACAGTCTAACTGGAAACCGAACCCCGGAGGATCCCAGATAAATCGAAAAATATTTTAACAATTTTTGAAATTCATAAATGAAACAAACAAACTATATATGCTTGCTGGTTTTGTTTTACATATTACATAAAAATGCATCATTTTTTAGTATGTTACATCAAAAAATTCTCGTTTTTCATACAATAAAAAGGTATGTTTTTTAAATGTTACAAAAAATAACTTTATTTTATATATTTCATACAAAGATATAATTTTATTTTATATACTACATGGAAAGATATCATTTTATTTTAAATATTAAATAAAAACTTTTTTTTTCTTTAGAAACCCAATTTGTAATTTTGTTTGAATTGCGACACGTTTCGTGTTCATTTTTTTTTTTTTTTTCTGTAGTATTTGATTTTTATATATTCTTACAATTTGCCTTAACTTTTTAAACACCCTGTATACGTTAAATATTGTTTTGCAAAAGAAAAATCTCTAAAATTTTATTTTTCAACTGTTTTAAAGTTTGTCTTTACCTAAGTTTGGGTCAAAATTATTGAAAAGGTAATTCATAAAATAATAATAATAATGATAATGATAATTGGGGGTGAAGAAAGAAAAAAATGAAGTATCATTCACGTTTAGGGATTTGGGGATAAACAAACACGCGCGCGTGCAGGAAAATCGATATTTTATTTTCTAAAAATGGCAACTTTTTAATTTCGTATGTAACCTTGAATAAGTCCATCATTTTATGTGAAACACTCGATAAACTCAACTACAATGATTTAGGTAGAGGGGAAGGGGGGTTGATTTTGTTTTATCTATTTAATATAATTTTGGGAGTGGTTGTCAAGTGGGAATTTCAAAATTTAATATCACGATAAAATAGTAAGCAAACCTTTTTTAATTTAAAACCGGCTTGTCACTTATTGACGCTCATTATTTGGAACTTACTAATTAGCACAGTATTTCAAAAATATATATTATAAAGGATAAATATGCCCGTAAATAACACTGACACCATGTTGACGGTGGAAATACTTGATCAGTAAATTTTAATTTCATTGCAGTTTTTTAATTTTTTAGTTTTTTTTTTTTTTTTTTTTTTTTTTTTTTAATTTTTAGATATTGCACAATTCCGTTGTGCAATAATTTCAAACAAATTTCAATTTTTACACCCTCAAATAAGGAAGAAATGTTTTTTTAAATGCAATTTCTTTCAAAACAGTATCTCAATGTATGGTTTAAATTTTGTTTTTCTTTAATTTCTAGCATGATTTTTTAAAAATCAATTTCTCTTCCATGCAGCTCGATTATGAAAGATTATCACGTTTGCAAATAAAATAGTCTAAATTGTTCAGTATCTGTTTCCGGTTAATATTGCATAACAAAGTTAAATGTTCAGAAATAAATAAATAAATAAAATAATCTAAATACAGCATAAATTTAATACACATGTAATCATATTATGCACCTAAACCACTAAAATTAGCAGAAACAGAAAGGCTGCTGTGTGTAGCGAAATTTTGGGCAATTTCTTCGTCTGTTAATTCTTGACATAGCGGCTAATTTAAAAAGTATCGCTTTCAACAAATTTCAAAGCTTCGTTTGAGTAGATAGTTGATATTTGTTTATATTAAAATGCTTTTTTTTTCTTCTTTCATTATTGCTAGGCGTGCTATCTTAGAAAAAAAAAATCAGAATTGATAATTAAAAGAAAAACATGTTTTGTACCTGCATTCTGTAACCGAAATCCGGCAACACTGTGGCATTCCATCTGCCTGACTTTTTATTTAGGGGAATCCGAATTCTTACCAGTACATTTAAATAGTTATTATTGATTGCTTTATAAGATGATGATAGATATTCCACAAATAAAATAAAGGGAAATTGCTATTCAAAATTTTCTGGTATGTTTTCCAACACCGGTGTGAACTCGGTCCATTACGAGGCTAACGAGAAAGACAGGCTACCGCGGTCTATAAGGAAAGGACATGTGTACAAACAAACACTTATGTCAACCAATCTATCGCTACATTTTCAGTCATAGCGATCATTGAAGGAATCATCTTGACGACGCAGCCCAATCATATCATACTTACTTATACATTGGCAAACTTAGACCAATCAAATTCCCGGAGCTCATCCATACAATGTCAGTCGTTAAAGAACGGACAGATTTTTCTCGCTAATCCACAGTAATTCGTCCACAGTGACGTCAGCTGCCCTTTCCTTATACCAAGTATCTTTTTTTACAGACCACTGGAGTCATGTGATCCTCGAATACACGAATGCGGGTGCACGAATAGAGCACTATGTCATTCTAGCGATCTGTAATAAAAGATACTTGGTATTCACCACGGTAGCCTGTCTTTTTCGTTAGCTTCGGTCCATTAGTGATGACGTCACGATTCCTGTCCTCAGGCGCTGGGAGTTTCGATGGCAGCGGTTAAAAAGGGAAAACAATCAAATTTTAATCTAAATATATATAAAAGACACAATTTTTGACTGTAAATAAACAAATTAAAGCTCTGAAGTTCTTATAAGAGATTGAGCGTGTAAATAAGCCCAGTTCCCGCAACATTATACAAGTCATGTTTAATACACGATCCCGCTTAACCCTTTATCTACCGAATTATGAATTCATGAAAATTTTACATTCTAAAGCATTTTACGTAAATTGATTAAACTAAATTAAAGATTTATATAATCATTTAATAAATTTTTGAAAGATTTTAGAAGGATTTAAAGATTTAGAAGGATTAGTTAAATTTGAATACACAGGGATTTTGTGCAATATTTATAGCCCGACTCAAATCTTTTATTTTAAATTGTTTTCTTAGTATTTTGTAGAATTATAAAATGTACAAATAGGATGCTCTTACAATATAAATACAGAAATATTTCCGAATTGAAAAATCCCCATCCCCCTCCCTCAACGTCAAGAAAGCTGAAAAGAAACAAAGGCAAAAGAAATCATTCTTTTTAAAAATATTTTTGTTTTGTATAACCAATAACACTTTTAGAACAAAATAAAGTAATGTATCTGTAACTCATTCTAAACAGCATTACAACTAATCGACGTATTAAAAGTAATAAAAAAAAAATTTGAAATTTTAGGAAACTGGGATTCCTAGAACGTATTATGTACCGGACACGACAAAAATTCATGTAACAGCTACACTTTTGAACCGTGAATCAAAAAATCTGTAACGTTAATAACAATTTTTTTTATGAAACTGTGATGCTTAGAACTTATGTACCGGACATGACAAAAATTCATGTGGCAGCTACACTTTTGTATCGTGAAAAAAAAATCTGTAAGGTTACTAACATTTTTTATGAGATTGGAGTATTTAGAGCTTATTATGTACCGGACACGACAACAATTTTTGTAACAGCTACACTTTTGACCATGAATCAAAAAATCTGTGAAGTTACTAACAGTTTCTTATGAAACTGGGATGCCTAGAACTTATTATGTACCGCACCTGACAAAAATTCATGTAACAGCTACACTTTTGTATCGTGAATCAAAAAATCTGTAAGGTTACTAACAACTTTTTATGAAATTGGGATGCCTAGAACTTATTGTGTTCCGGACACGACAAAAATCCATGTAACAGCTACACTTTTGTATCGTGAATCAAAAAATCTGAATCGTTAATAACAACTTTTTATGAAACGGTGGTGCCTAGAACTTATTATGTACCAAACGCGAAAAAAATTCATGTAACAGCTACACTTTTATACCGTGAATAAAAAAATCTGTAAGGTTACTAACAATTTTTTTTATGAAACTGGGATGCTTAGAAATTATGTACCGGACACGATAAAAATTCATGCGACAGCTACACCTTTGTATCGTGACTCAAAAAATCTGTAAGGTTACTAACATTTTTTTTTTTTTTTTTTTTATGAAACTGGAGTACCCAGAGCTTATTATGTACCGGACATAACAAAAATTCTTGTAACAGCTACACTTTTGACCATGAATCAAAAAATCTGTGAAGTTACTATAACAGTTTCTTGTGAAACTGGGATGCCCAGAACTTATTATGTATCGGACACGACAAAAATTCATCTAACAGCTACACTTTTGTATCGTGAATCAAAAAATCTGTAAGGTTACTAACAACTTTTTATGAAATTGGGATGCCTAGAACTTATTATGTTCCGGACACGACAAAAATTCATGTAACAGCTACACTTTTGTATCGTGAATCAAAAAATCTGAATCGTTAATAACAACTTTTTATGAAACGGTGGTGCCTAGAACTTATTAAGTACCAAACGCGAAAAAAATTCATGTAACAGCTACACTTTTATACCGTGAATAAAAAAATCTGTAAGGCTACTAACAATTTTTTTTTATGAAACTGGGATGCTTAGAAATTATGTACCGGACACGATAAAAATTCATGTGACAGCTACACCTTTGTATCGTGACTCAAAAAATCTGTAAGGTTACTAACATTTTTTTTTTTTATGAAACTGGAGTACCCAGAGCTTATTATGTACCGGACATAACAAAAATTCTTGTAACAGCTACACTTTTGACCATGAATCAAAAAATCTGTGAAGTTACTATAACAGTTTCTTGTGAAACTGGGATGCCCAGAACTTATTATGTATCGCACACGACAAAAATTCATGTAACAGCTACACTTTTGTGTCGTGAATCAAAAAATCTGTAAGGTTACTAACAACTTTTTATGAAATTGTGATACCTAGAATTTATTATGTATCGGACACGACAAAAATTTATGTAACAGCTACACTTTTAAACGGTAAATCAAAAAATCTGTAAGGTTACGTAGGGGCACATTTCAGAATTGATATTCTGGGTTTAAAAAAACGATCATTCATAATTTTACGAAATGAGTTTCCAAAAATAAATACAAATTAGTCAGATGCGGCTATTCCAAAATTTTCTTTTATCTTATGCATGATAATACTTCCTGAAAAATGCATCATAGGAGCGACAGCGGTTAAGTGACATCTAGCCGGTACATCAAAATCTAGACAGCAACACTTATGTCAACTTATAACTGAATTTGATGTTTGATGTAAATACGTGCATTAGTTTTTGAGATACAGCTATTGCAAAATCTTAAAAAAGAAATCTGCATAATAGTGCCACATGTTAGATGAAGTATACCAAAAACTGATCAGGATTAGTTTTTTTTTTTTTATCTGGTACTAACTGAATCGGAAGTTTGGTGAAAATCTATGTATTAGTTTTTGAGATACAGCCATTGCGAAATCATGAAAAATGTGGCACAGCAGCGTCATTTGTAGACCGATTTACACAAAAAAACCAAGCAACACAAATCTATATCAAAAATTAATTGAACCTCAAGTTGAAAAAAAAAAAAGGTGCATTAGTTCTTGAGTTAGAGCTTTGCGATAATCGCGAATAATGCACCATGGCAACGTCACTTGTTGAGCGATTCGGAGTAAATTGTAATCAACACCATATTTTATCAAGTATCAATTAAATCTAAAGTTGTATGAAAATCCATGCACTAATTCTTGAGATATGTCTATTGTAGATATTGTAAATGATGCTGCATAGCAGCACTACCTGTTAAACTATATGCGTCAAAAACTAATTAGATCTAGTTAATATCAAGGTATAACAGAATCTAAAGTTTTGTGAAATTTTATACATTAGTTCTTGAGATAGAGCTATTGCTATAATCACAAATAATGTACCATGGCAACGTTACTTGTAGAGCGATTTGCACCAAAACGTAATCAGCACTATTTCATATCAAGTACTAACTAAATCTAAAGTTTTATGAAAATCTATGCTCTAGTTTTTGAGATATGGCTATTGAGGAAATTGTAAATAACGCAGTATACCAGTGCCACCAGTTGAGTGATATATGCTAAAAACTAATCAGTTCCAAACTATATCAAGGTCAAACTGAATCTAAAGTTTTGTGAAATTCTGCGTATTAGTTCTTGAGATAGAGTCCACAAAATTTTTGTCACATACAGACAGGCAGAGTCTCAGACAGACACTTTTTAAAGACATGTTTATCGGGTTCTCTGACCCCTAAAACGTGTAAATCCCACGAAAACCGGATTTTGAAAATTTTCACGAATCCAATACTTTCTAGTAAAGATTAGAAGAAAGTAAAAAAAAATAAAAACATTGAAAGAAGCAAATGATTTACTAAAACCAGTTGTGCAAAATACGGTTTTAAATAACTAATGACATTCTCGCAAATTTATATTTAAAAAACGAGTTTTCGCATATAAAAAGTGAAAAAAGAAAAAGGTACCCGTACATTAAATATAGACATCCTTATACATATTATAAACTAGTAGATCGAACCCGGGATTCCCGAGTTACATAGCAAAGATAAAAAGCATTTTTTTTAAATTAAAAACTTTAATGAATTTTCTACATGTAATGTGCGTTTTAGATTGCTAACTAACTCCAAAAAGGCATTTTTAACCCTTTAACCCCTTGAAGAGGGTGAGATAAAATATATCCCACTTAATTTTAATTGTAAAACGCCACATTGACGCCGGTAATTTGAAATAGCAATTTTATTTTTGTCAAATACGTGAAGAAACGCTTTTAAATATTTTGAAACAAATTTGTTTTTAAATTCTGGTATCAATCAATCATTTCAGCATTTTAAGAATTGAAGTGCTTTTTCTTTCAAAGGGTTAAGTATCTTGCGGATTTTTTCCTCCATGTACTTTTTTATCTTATACAATTCAAAAAATTAACATTAATCTCAATATTATATTAAATCAAACTTTGAATTAAAATATTACATATCGGAAAAAAAAAACATGGTTAGGTTAACATGGTTATGTTAAACGGTTGAATGAAAAATATTAATTATGGAATAAAATAAAGCAATGAATTTTTTCAAAAGTCACATTTCCGTATTAGACGCATGCCGGAAGTTTTTAGCCAAAGATTTCGTTACGGCAGCAATTTTGTTTCTGGTCATTTCAGTGCTTCGAACACGTAATTCAATTACATGCCTGTTAAATTTGTATTTATTTATTTTATTTTATTTTATTACTAGCGGCCTTCGCCCGCTACGCTGGTCGGTTTATCTAAAGAAATCTTGAAGAAGTAGTTAGATAAGGTTCAGACATACATTAAAAAAAAAAAAAAAGCAAGTCGATCATTCAAAAAACGTTGGGAAATATCAAATATTTACTGTAATTTTTTAAGAAAAACAAAGTTTCGAAAAAAAAATTAAATCGAAAAAAAAATTACACTGACATATTAATGCAAGGAAATTTTCCCAGAGAGAAAATTCGCCTTGAATACAATATTTCAAATTCTTTTAATTGCTTATAGGCGTTAATGCCAACATAGTGAAAAAAAATTCCATGCTGGGAATCGAACCCGGACCATCAGTATGGCGCACTGACGTTCTACCGACTAAACCACATGGAACGACAGCCAGCTTGAAACTTTCTCATACTTAAGTAGACTGGCGAAAACATAACGATAGCGCGTTTTAAAATCGCACAGTGACATCTATTGGATTTTATATGTACTAAAAAACGTTATGTACTAAAAAACGTGAGCAGCGCACCTAATAGTTTCTTTTGTTTCTTTTTGTTACTTTTTTGTCTGTTGTCCGATTTTGATGAAACAAAGCCTATACACTGCCCGGGAGTGTGCATTCTTCATTAGTGAAAACCGCATAAAAATCCATTCAGTAGTTACGAAGATAACCTCGAACAAACAGACAGACAGACAGACAGACAAAAAATTCAAAAAATTTTTTTTTGTGTTTCATTGGTTTTCTTTTATCGCCCTGACTCCATTTTTGTCAATTATCTTCAATGTACAGACACACCGGGTCCTATTGTTTTATTATATGTATAGATGTGAAAGTGTGTCCGAAAATTGGAATGAACTTGGCTTCAAAACGGATGGATTAATGTCTTTGAATTTTTGTATATAGGTAAATTATTGCCCTGAAATGAACATAGGCTAATTTTTATTTATTTTATTCAAATATTTTTCTTAATAATTCAATATTTCACTATTTTTCATACAGAATAAATTGAAAAAATTTCCATAATATTTAATTATCTTTCTTTTTTCGTTGCCAAAAAATAAAAAAACCGGAATAATTATTTCTCTTCTGTAATTAATTTTCAACTGAAAGATTTTCACGTGATAAAATAAAATGAAATAAATAAATGGACCCTATACTGTTTTTCGGTTCGAGATTAAAAACCGCAATTTCACCAATTGTGACGTCAGAGGAATACTGTTTTTCTTCTTATATCACGCAAACGATTATATAAAATTTCTTTTAGACTTAGAAGACTTTACAAGAATATAACTTCACACTTTACAAGATTATAAATATTTTAGTAGTTTTTACAGATATTAATCCATAATCAAAATGAACCTTTTTCTTTCTTTCGGTTCGAGGCTATAAAATTCAACTTTTTACCAATTGTGACGTCAGAGGAATACTTTCCATTAATAATTTTAAAAATAACAATGTAACGTCATATATGAAACAAAGTATAAGTTTTCAAGTTTTCATTTTTAATAACACAATGTAATTTTGAGTAAGTGCTAACAAGAGACGACTGTGACGTCACATATTGAAAATATAATAAATATCTCTGATATTGCAATGAAATGAGATTGAATTATGATATCAAATGTTATTATTTAAAGAAAATTAAGTTTATCGTCTGAGCGTGGTTAATATTTAATTTTAAAATGAAATAAGTTTTTTTAAAGGTTAAATATTAAACGACTAGAAAATATTAATAATTTATACATATCGAAAATGACGTAATGATCAATGAAAAAACTTTTTATCATTTTAGAAAGTAAGAAAAGCTCAACTAATAAAAAAAAAATATTTTTGTGTGTTAATTCTGAAAATTGTTCAATTCTGAAAATATAAATAAATATCACTTTAAAAATGCATTTTCGGGCTTAAAATCTAAAGATTTAATGTAATTGTGAGAAAATACATTCCCTCAGTCAATATCTCAATTTGGCATAATGTACAAATATTTGGCAAAGTGTACTGGAAACAGGTTTGTAAATGGATATTAATTGCACATTTTTTTAGCTCTTAAAAAGTAAAAATATGTTGTCACTTTTAAGAATGTTTTTTATAATAAATTTCTATAAATGTTTATGGTATGCAGAGCATATATGTACAAATTATACAAAAATGCCACCTAAAACACAGTTTTGTAGTATATTTTTCCTAACACTGTTTTTTTTCGTTTTACGGAAACTACCCGCTTTTTGACACTTTCTAACATGGTCTAAAAGTGTTTACGACTTCAACCTGTCTGTATACCGGATGCCAAGTGCCTGGGGTCTGCCGTCTGTCTGTCCGTTTTTCAACTTGGGTAAGTATAGTGGAATTCATACGCAAATAACATACGTTATTGAGATTTACCATAGCATATGCGGCATTGAAAATGGACCAGGTAGCAATTATAGCTGAATCACAGGAGCACTCAAAAGGAAACTTTACATTATGGTCTAAGGCGAAAAAATCATTTGTGGTGTATTTTGATAATGTTACATAATTTTAAATGTAGTGAAATTTACATGCATTTTTAAGGTTCAGAAAAACATGGTTACTATCGAATATGTTAAATGTAGTATTTATAGTGTGCGTACAGGGAGCTCAAAAGTATTTCAGTATATTATGGTCTGTGAAGAAAAACCATTTGCAACGTATTTTAATAATGTTATTTTATTAAGGTTATTAATAATATTGAAATTGCACTAAAATAGGATTTCTGTAGAAAATGGGGTGAAAAGATTTAACATTCACTTACAAGATTGCAGAAAAATGTTCGATAATATAATAGTCTACGGAGAAAAAAAATATTCGCAGCGTATTTTAATTGCGTTGCGCTATTTCAAACATGATGAAATTAATATACTGAGATAATCAATACAATGATAAATACTGAAATTTACTACAATAAGCTTGCAGTTAAGTATCATTTGCATCGCATTTGTTGTTCATTTACAGAGACGCATAAAAGATTTTTTATCTGTGTCCAAATCTCAGATATTGTGTCCAAAGTATGGTCTATTAGAAAAGATTACTGAAGAGCTTTTTCAATTATCGTATGTATTTGGAAAACTAATGCATCCTGAAGTTCAGCTACATTTGATATAATAAGAGATGTTTGTAGAATTTAAATAAATCATGTATCGGACTATACAATAAACTGGATTGGTCACCAGTGCAATAGCGATTCCCGGAAATATGAATTCAATAATTTGAATCGGGTTTTTTGCTTGAATAATTTAAGCTAAATATGCGATCGTATACATATTTGCACGTAATATACAGGACTGTAAAAAAGAATTCAAGTAAGTTTCTGTCTATAATTAGGAATTGCTAAAGGTGAATTTTAATATTCGTTATACTTTTTCTCACTAAGCAAAATTTTAACATTGTATTTAGAATATTTACAAACACATAGATCATATACACAGCTGCAGAAGAGAATGTCCCGGTGAAGTTATGCATTATGGAAATATTGGATATTTTTTTTTTATTACCTAGGTTTAACACATGATTTTTCTTTCTTTGATATGGAATTCTGAAATGCACTATAAAATGATTTCTGTACAATTGGGGTGCGTTACAGTTGTTCTACAGTATAAGTAATTACAATTTCATTTTCGCGATTGTTCATATTATCTAACACATTTTCCTGTTATTTGACTGAGTTCTTTAAGTCCCCTATAAAAAAAACTACTGCATAGCCTTCTATAAGATAAATATTATATCTATTTTAAATTATTGTTAATGAACCGTTTTGTTTAATTAAAGCGTTTATCTTTTTTTTTAATGCTACGTGAACGACGTCACGGGTAACAGCTAGTATTAAATAAGTAATGATGTTGAAAATCTTGCTACATATATAATATATGTGGATAATACAAACAAGTTGGATATTGTACGTCAAGCGTAAAAAATGAGGTACGTTCGTAATATAAGGAAGATTTAAAAATATTCAGATCTCGACGTTATAGTATAAAAAACTTCATACACTACATGGCCAAAGATGACCGCCCACTTGCGATTTTTGACATTTTGTTAAATATCTAAAAAAAGTACTCGAGGAATTATTCTGAAACCTTACGTGTGTAAACATAATAGTACAGGTGACACATTTCCGTGAAGATTTTCTCTCGAAACTCTATAGGGAACCGTCAACAAATTAAAAAAGAACGAAAATCTTTTGGATAACCCTGTCAAAACTAATGTAGCAAATGCGTTCAAACTGAAGATTATGATTAAGCAGCTTATTGTAATAATTTTTTTTCATTTTTATGCGGATAGCATGGATATTCGTAAGAAGTATTAAGGTTTTTATAAAAGCAGTCCCAAATTTTTTCAAGTTTTTTGCTTACAATTTGCAGAGTTCTCTATATAAAATAATGTTCGTTTCCGAAAATATGACTAACAACATTGTACATAATACCCTCTAATCAGAATTAAAAAATAATAACAATTGTATGAAAAAAATGAACAGTTTTACTGAATATTTTTTTTATTGCGCATGCATCAACGTTATCAAAATTTCATTTGCATATTGTGTTAGCTAAATATATAGAGCAACTTTTGTGAAAGTCTCAAAAACATAGCTTGAAAACTCTGAAAGTGTTCGTCGATAGAATACGCACAAAATCCGTAGTTTCCAAAATGAAGCAAAAAAATGAGGGGTTGTATCCAAATATAGCAGTACGTGCCATATTGTGTATTATATATTGGCACTAATCAATGGAGAAGTGAATACAACCCCTCATCCACCTAAATACTATTTGCTTTCTATTATACGGGAAGTAATTTGTAATAAACCTCAGCAACGTAATCAATTTGATAAAATGTGAAATAGTTGAATATTTTTAAAATTCGACTCAAACAATGTTTCCCCCTATACCATTACGTATTAGAATACTTTTGTGTGGACCTGTAAATTAATAACAAATATTCTTTACACCACAGATTTTACAAAATGTATATTTTAGTATATGCTTCTTAGATGCATATCAGTGTTATTATGTTGAAAGAGTATAACACAATTAAAATGCACTTACAATTATTTTTTCCCCTTTGACCGTAATGTAACGGAATACTTTTTAAGGTCCCTATAATTAAACTATATATCCAATTTTCATAAAATTTGAAATGACACGACAAAATTATACAAGAACTTCATATTTTAAATTTCAAATGAGTCGGTTGGGTAGTTTAAAAACTACCCATTCGAATCACTTGAAATCTCTGTTATATGCGAAGAGATGGACAAACAGACAGACGGACGGATACAACGACGACTATAGGTGCTACACATTTACATAATTACTAGCGCACCTAAAAACAAACGGGTAGTGTTTTAAATTGATCACTCTCTATATATTTTCTGAGTGAAAAAATAAGAGTTATTATCCTCATGGTGCAATTTACATAAAAGAACTTTGTAAAAATATGTATTCACTTTAATGCGGTCTAACTTTTGTTATTTTATATGTGTTTCAGATTTTAAGGAGTTAAGGATATCATGGACACTTCTGTTCAGCCTTTTCTGCTTCATTGTAAGCACAGAGTGCGACCAAAGTAACAACAAAAGGGCATATGCTGATAATTCCATCGACGCATATTTTAGTGAGGTAAATCATCATTAGTTTTCTTATTCCAAAACATGAAAAAGAATCTTGTACGCTTTCATTATGCAAATATAAAATTACTTATTCAATAATATATAAAAGATCCAACTAAATTACAGTAGACTCCCTGAAATCCGCACAGCTTGGGACCAGAGGTTTTGCGGATTTTAGAATTTTGCGGATTTCTGGTCATTGTTTTGTTTACATTTTTTAAGCAATAATTTGAGTGCAAATAATAGTGCAATCGGAACTATAATGAATGCTTACAATATAATAAAATATTAAAATAAGTAATTAACTAAAATAATAAAAATTTAGATAGTTTTTAAAATGATAAAAGTACTAATAGAAAAGGTCAAGTTAATAATCAATAGTGTATGATTAAATATTCATTATAAATATTAGATGTATTTTTCCAAAATTATTCAACAAAACTTGCCTCATAAAAGTACATTACTAATTAACATCAAAATCATAAAATAAGGATTTTTTTTTTTTCAAGTTTAGCCAGGCTTAGTAACCAAAAAATCTTGATTAATGCATAAATATAATTGGTAAAATTGTGATTACCAGTGATATCAGCAATATCTTGAATTTTTTTCAAAAAAAAATATTCTTCCTTCATGAAAAAAAACATGAATAAAGTATTATTAAGAAAATAACAAAATAAAAAATGTATGGAATTGATGCAAAACTAAAAAAAAAAATAATTTTGTCCCAATATCTGAATTGAAAATTTCTTTGTTTACATCCATAAAATAAGTGCGGATTTTAGAGAGTTGCGGATTTCTGGTTTGCGGATTTGAGGGAGTCTACTGTACTTAAAAAAAGAAAGAAAGAAAATCGTTGTTTTCTAATTTACTGTAACAAAAGTTAGAAGTTTAATCGTTAGCTTTATTTTTCAACATTACGAAAACTTGCATTACTATATATTATTTCCTTTTCATTAAACAATATCTAGAAATTTCAAGCATAGTTTAGTAAAATAAATTTGCAGCAATAAAATTCAAAAGTTAAATCGCTAGTTTTATTTTTCAGCTATTTGTAAAACTACGGAACTCTGCATTAATAAATTATTTTCTTTTCATTAAACAATATCTAGAAATTTCAAATATACAGTCGAGTCTCTATATAACGAAATCCACCGTTCCAGTAAAAAATTCGTTATATAGAGAAATTCGATGTATAGAGAATGTTGTTAAAAATAGTATTTAATGTGTAAAATTTGAACAAATATTATTTTTGATCTTTTGAATTAAGAATTTGAAGTATTTAAAAGTAAATATTAAACTAACATTTTATTTCTTAATTATTTAAGCTGTTTCAAAAAAAAGAACAGCCATTTATTTGAAAGCGTAATGGAAATCAAATAAGGAAGACTTGCATTAATTTCAGACGAAAAAATCTGTAATTTTTTGTTGTTTTGATTTTAAAATTGTTAAGCTCTCAAAAAAATACTTAAATTTTAGCAAGGAATGAAAAATTGTAGTTAACATTTCTCTCCATTTGAAGGCCTCTCTTGTGTGCCTCTCATTGATTCCTCTCTTACGTGTGTATCAATCCAATTGACACTGTTTTGAGAAGGATGCGGAAAGGTTGTCTATTGCCTATTTGCGTGCGGGAGGTGGGATGAATTCGTTGGATTTAAAGAACAAAGAGAGAAGTAATAATAATAAAAAAAAACTCAGCACTGACGACAAATTGAAAATAAGTGATGATTCCACATGATTTCGAATCTTTTTTAATACTGAATAAGTTAAGTCCAATTTATGAAAAAATTCGTTGTATGGAGATCGATATTTCGCTATATAGAGACTGTTTTTAATGTAAGCGTGCGAAAAGGGGGCCTTTCCTACTAAAAATTCGTTATATAGAGAAATTCGATGTATGGAGTTTCGTTGAAGAGAGACTCGACTGTAGTTTAGTAAAATGAACGTTTTTCTCTTTCATTCAGCAATCTGTAATATAAGAAAAAAATTGTCTTAGAAGAAAAAAATTGCTGTTTTCTAATTTGAAATAACAAAATGCAAAAATCAGATCGTTAGCTTTGTTTATCAACAATTTCTGAAACTGCAAAAACCTGCATTAATAAATTATTTTCTTTTATTAAACAATATCTAGAAATTTAAAGCATAGTTTAGTAAAAGAAATCATTCACTCTTTCATTTAGCAATTTCGAAAAAGAACAAATTCGCTTTAGTTTTCTAATTTGCAATTACAAAATTCACAAATTAAATCGTTAGTTTTATTTTTCAACAACTTGTAAAACTGCGAAACTATGCATTAATAAATTATTTTCTTTTCATCACACAATATCAAAAATTTCAAGTATAGTTTAGTAAAATAAATGTTTCACTCTTTCATTGAGCAATCTGTAATAAGAACAAATTTGTTTTGGAAAAAATAATTGTTTTCAAAGTTTTTTTTCTAATTTGCAATAATAAAATGCAAAAATTAAATCATTTGCTTTTTTTTTTTTTTTTTTTTTTTTTTTTTTCGACAATTTGTAAAACTACGAAACTCTGCATTAACCCTTTCCGGCACACTGTGCCCGGTCTGGGATATCTAATTTTAATTCCAAACTTGCATTTGGCACCAATAATATTTTAGTAAAATTTTGCTTTTACAATAAAAGCTGAAATTCAGGATTTCAAAATATCTAAAAAATTCATTCGCGAATTCCGGTGTTAGTCGATAATTTCTCATTTTACCAACAGATTTATCCGTGCCGGAAAGGGTTAATACATTATTTTCTTTTTATAATACAATATATAAAAAATTTTAAATATAATTTTGTAAAATAAATAATTCTCTCTTTAATTCTGAAATATGTAAAAATGACAAAATTTGCTTTATAAAAAAAAAAAAAAGAATCATTTGTCTGTTTATTTAACAGTATCTAAAAATTTCAAACGCACTTAGATAAAGAAATTTTTCATTTCTGCATTGCGAAACATGCAATAAGCACAAACATTCTGTATTTTAAAAAATCATTTATTGCTTTCACTAATAATATTAAAAATATATATAAGTCCACTTTCGAAATAATCCCTGAAAATAATATAAACTTTAGATTAAAAAGAGTTGTCTGTAGTTTGCTTTGAAAAATGTAATTTACAAAGACATTTTAATTATCTAAATTTTACAAAACTTTAAAAAATTTTAAGAAATATGTAATCATAATAGTGAAGTAAATCATTCGATTATCACTTTTGTCTTTTTTAATATTTTCATACATTAGAAGTACTAAAGATATTCAAATGAAAAGGTACGAAACGTCCTGACAACCAAATCGGTTGAAATTTGAATATGCCGCTTTGGGATAACGTAGTGAGATATCGAAAGACGCGATTGGAAAGTCCGGTGTGGTTCTGCGCATGCACCGGCGTCTGCACATGAAGTAGAAGAGAAGTAGTGAGTTGTGTGTTCCGTACAATGGACTTTATCCATGTGACGTCAAAGTAGGTATATAAAAGGAAATCAGCAATAAGCGTGTTAAATATTTTTTGTTCTGCTTCTATTTCAGTCAATAAATAGTCTTTTTCGGAGGATACATACCTACAGAAGAAGGGCTTTTGCCATTCGTGGGTAAAATCCATTGACGTGACAGTGTATGATAGGACATCATAACTTTCCCATTAAAATTCAACGATTTATGTGTTATCAAGATGTTGTCAGACACCTCGCTACTGCTCAATTGTCGAATTTAGCAATGGAAAAACCATGATGTCCTTACGCGCACTGCCACATCAATTGGACGGAACACACAACTCTTTGCTCTTTTCTTCCTTCATTCGCGGGCACCCACGCATGCGTACAAATCATGTCCCTGGGTGTCTACTAAGTTATCGCAAAACAGCATATTCAAATCTTAACTGGTTTGGTTGTAGCGACGTTTTGTCCTTTTTATTTGAACACCAGTTATATTTATGAATTTGGTTTGTCTGTATATCTGTCTATCACTCCTATAAATAATTAGTAAGCAATTTAGCGACCGTCAAGATCACAACATATAGCTGTCAGCTCTTCTGATTTTTTGGCCCGGAAAAATTCAACAAAAATTTTTGCCTTATTTAATCGGCGGATTATGGCGATTTCAAATGGTAAAATTTTTTTAAAAATTTTCCGGGCCAAAAAAGCGGAAGACGTTGACAGCTATGACTACACCTCGAGTGGCGCTATTTTGCTGCATCTTCTGATTCAGAAGTGTCGACTCTTTATTATTGGGTCGTTCGGAAAGACGTGTACGTCTGGAGAAATTAATTCGTTCCGAAAAATTCTATTATTTCTTTATTAGATATTATTTCCGATATCTAATGTTTAGTAATTAATGGGCACAATTTTTCTGTACGAATTGATTTTCCTAAACGAACACTACTTTCCGAACGATCCAATAAGGAAAAGGCAGCTGACGTCACTGTGGACGAATTACTGTGGATAAGGGAGAAAAACCAGGCCGTTCTTTAACGACTGACACTGTACGGATGAACTCCGGGAATTTGATTGGTCTAAGTTTGCCATTGCATAAGTAAGTATGATATGATTGGGCTACGTCGTCAAGATGATTCCTACAATGATCGCTATGACAAAAAATGTAGCGGTAGATTGGTTGACAGAAGTATTTGTTTGTAAACATGCCCTTTCCTTATACATGTTCAGCTTTTTCCTATTTTAGTGGAATCAATTGATATGCTAGCCAGCCTTCTAATTTTTGTTACAGGCCCTTTAAGTAATGGATATAAATTGTTTAAAATCAGCTTAAGAATAATGTAACAATCCTTTTATTTTTTCTTTTGTACCAGAGAACTTGCTGGTGGAATGAAGTCTGCAAGAGAGAATTCCAAGTCAAGTTCCGATGTAGATGTCCACGATGGTCGTTTTGCAGATCGCCCGGGCGATATTTCGATGCTTACTGCACAATCACAAGAACAGGCTATATCTGGTTACAGCATAGTGTGGATCCACTAGACGACTAGATGGAACATTTCGGACAGCCTTTCTGGCTTTTGTAGATCAGTCGACTATCATATTAATATTGTTACTTTCCATCCGTGTATTTGGGTACCAGTAAAGCAAAGCGGGTGAGGAGGCGGGGGTCCATTGTCTCTCTCTGAATTTTTTTCTCTCATTTTGAAAATATATACAAAGTAAGGAAAAAATAATTTTTCCACTTCAGAAAGCTCGTTTATTGGTACAAATGAGATAAAATTCGAACTACAGATGATGCGCTTGACAGTTATTAAATAAAACAATATTATAAAAAATCACCAATAGATGGCGCTGTAACACAAATGGCATTTATTTGAAAATGTGAAACATCGTTTGCGTTACAGCACATGCCTATTAGCATTATTCTTTGGATAGAAAGAAGGCTGATTCTGAATGTGCCTTATATCCAAAGAATAATGCTAATTGGTATGCGCTATACCGCAAATAATGTTTCGCATTTTCGATATTTGCAAATAAATGCCATTTGTGTTACAACGCTATCTATTGGTGAGTTTTCATAAAAAAATTTTAATATTCAATAAATGTCAAGCGCATCATTTGAATTATTTGTAGTACAAATTTTATCTCATTTTGACTAATAGAACGCATTCTAAAGTGAGAAACTTATTTCCTGCTGACTCTGTATACACATATTATCTGATGAATAAAATAAAGAAACATTTAAAGAAATATGAACTAAAGATTTTTCAAAGAGAAATAACAACATTTAAATAACTACTGACGATGGCCGTGTGAATATGGCCTTATATTTATAAATTATCAGTGCGCAAATTGAAATATACTGATTTGAGAAAACGCATCCTTAAGTTTCAATATCCCAATACCTTCCATTATATAAGCTGTCAAAAAAAATTATTATAACTCATGAAATAATGCAGATTTTTGCATGCGGTTTTATGCATATTGTTCAGAAACGTTTAAAAATTCAAAATAAATTAAAAACAAAAAATTGAATTTTTGAAAATTCAAAGGTCTTGTACCCTCCTAAAAGAAAAAAAAGAAAATACGCGGCCTTCGCGGCAGACCATAAATACATCTATTCCAAAATATTGCCCCTTCTTGTATGCTGTTTTGCGGGCACCCATGTTTGTATATTGTACTAAACAAGTTCTTATCTGTATCTGTACTGATTATGTGATGCATAAAGACAAGTGTAGATAATCATGATTATGATGCGATGGAAACAGAATATAAATATAAAGAATAACCAATTATTTTTGAATGCGGAAATACAGGGTGCGGCAGGTATTTGAGAACAAAGTTATCTCTGCAGACAAACAGGAATAAATACTAACGAAAGAACATTTATTAACTTTGACATTATATACAGTTGATCATATGTACATTAAATAATATTATTCAATAAAACCTCCTTCAGCTGCAATAACAGCTTCTACACGGTGTCGAAACCGACGGCAGGCAGCAATCAGATGATTTTTGTTAATATTCGCCATTGCATCCACAATGGCTGTTTTGAGAGACGAAATTGTGCTATGAGGATGTTTATTAGAGTATCTTTCAACAACGCCCCATACATAATAATCCATTGGATTAACATCTGGGGAGCTGGGAGGCCACAAGTTTGGGGTGATGTGATCGTGAAAATTCTCCGCCATCCATTCTTGAGTTGTATGAGCTATGTGAGATGGTGCAGAGTCTTGTTGGAAAACATACGGCCTCTCCTGTGCTACAGTAGTAATCCAGGGCTTCACAAGCGTGTTCAGAACCTCAGTGTAAGCAGCGGCGTTGACTCTAACACCTTGGTCAAAAAAATGTGGCGGCATCACATCTCCTTTGCTGCTAACGACCCCCAAAACCATCACAGAGGCTGGAAACTTTGTGTGCATGACGGTAGGAACCTTCTCGGGTGTTTTACATAGCCAGCGATCATTTTTTCGGTTTGTCTTCTGGTCCTGCACAAAGTTTTTTTCATCAGAAAAAAACCACAGCATTCCCGGTTCCTCTGGATGTTTTAATTTAATCAGGAGACGTTTGGCTCTAATCAGACGGTTCTCTCTGGTCATTTTAGACAAGAACTGTCCTCTCCGCATGACATAGGACTTGTATCGAAGGTCTTCATGAACCACTCGTCGAATGGTGGCCTCATTAACTCCCAATTCCTTACCCAGTGCTCTGATTGACTTCCCAGGATCATTATCGATGTTAACTTGAACTTGGCTCACAAATTCTGGTGTCCTGATAATGTCAGATCGCTGACAATGTCGTTTCCTGTGAGTAATTTGCGCCACATCACCCTTGGAAGCCTCCAGTTCTTTCCGTACTTTGAAAACAAATGATCGGGCGACTTTCAGAAATGTGGCAATTTCTAAATCGGAGTGCCCTGCAACCAAGGAAACAATAACAGCGTGCCGCTTCATTTCTTGCGTTAGGTTAGACTCTGACATACTTACCTGCAACAGAAAAAAAATTGTAACTATAACCTTCTGAAAAATATTTAACCTATAATGCGTGTTCTCAAATACCTGCCGCACCCTGTAGATGTTTAGCACGGATTTTCATTAGAATTAAAAAGCTTTTGGAAAATTATCACTCATCTTTTTTTTGTCAGGAAAATTAGTTTTTCCAAATAACCAGTGTACAAACTTTTGAAATTAATAAAGAACAGTTGTTTCAAAGGAATAAATTAGTTTATATTGCTTTTTTAAAGTTATTTATCTAAAAAATTCAATTTTAAAATAATTTAACGTGGTTTTGATAACTAAAAATAAAAATAATGCATGGGTATCAAAGATGTGCTATAAATTTTCTATATAATCTGTTATAAATTTTGTAGAATGCTATAATAAAGTATAGCAGCTGAAATGAAAGTTTAAATTAAGGAATTCTTAATTTCTACACTGTAAAAAAAGGGTCGATCTACTAAAAAAAATTTAGTGATTCTTGTAATTACTAAAAATTTTTTTGTAATCTTACTCGGTTACAAGGAATCTGTAAAAATTACTAGAAAAAAGCTAGCAACGAATAGAGTTAATAGTTTTACATTTTTAATAGCTATTACTAAAACTCACTTGGTGTGGCCGTGATAGCCTAGTGGTCATAGCACCGAACTCCAGGCTGAAAGTACCTAGGTTCGATGCTGGCCGCCACCAAATGTGCACCGAATGTATGCAATGTAAGTACTTGTTAAATAAAGTGATTATGAAAATCCTGTCGTAGCAGTTACCATGGGTAATGATCTCTGAACTTTCCCTCCCCTTTAGAAAATGTCAAAATAGAGCAGGTAGCATTGTTTGGTGCTGCCATCTATTGCGGCTTTGTCGAAAGTCTTCCGTTTCAAAAGTCTGTCTTTTTACCCACTGGAAGCAGCTCGAAGGAAGCTCCTGCCCTTCGGGCACACGTAATGGTTACTAAAAATAATTTTGGAGCTATTACTAAAATTTGCTTGGTGGCTCATACTAAAAAGTTTTAAGTTAGTTATACAAAAAATTCTTTTGTTCAGTTTACAAAAGAAATGTTTGTTTCACTTACAAAAAAAAGTTTGTAATGGTTACTAAAAAATTCTGTGGAATACAAATTTACTAAAAAAATTTTAGTAACCTCTTTAATTTTTTTTTTTTTTTTTTTTTTTTTTTTCAGTGTAAAAAAGGCGCTTGTAAAGTCCGGTGTTAGTCAATAATTTTTCATTTTATTAACAGAATTTGTCCATGCCGGAAAGGGTTAAGCGATAATATTGAGCAGAGAATATAATTTAATTAAAATGAATATTAACGCATTTGAAATACAGAGAAATAATATTTTATTCTAAAAATTAATTGTTTATGGTAGTTTGAAAATTTGCAATAAATTCTGTAAAATATTACAGAAAACTTAATAAAGAATGCATTCTTTTAACATAGTTTAACACGGGAGATATTATTCGATTAAAATGCATATTGATACAACTTTTTATTCAAAAAATTAACGGTTTATGCATGGTTAAAAATATGTTATAAATTCTTTAAGAAAAATGATAAAAATTCTAATAAAATAACTTTTATAGAAGGGTGTTATTAAGAAATATTATTTGATTAAAATGCATTATAACCAAATAATATTTACTAATTGCGTACTAAAACAAATATTTATATAATTTGTAATACCTTTTAAAAAAACTTGTATTCTAAAAATCAGCAAGTTACTCATGTTTGGAAAATTTTTATAAATTATGTAGAAAGAAAACTTTAGAAAATGTGACAATATATTCTTTGCAGACAGTTAATAAATATGTTAAGATTGATGATTAAAATATATATTGATGTATTTTGCATTCTATAACAAAACAAGATTTTACTATAACAAGAAAGAAAAAAACATGCGTCAAGTATAGAATATGATGCACTTTTTAACACATTCAGAATAATGTAACAAAACTGCGCCGTTTAAAAAATTAAAATATTACGTCCAATTTCACCATATAGAAATGTATAACGCATTTCAAAATCCTATCCGAATTTTTCATCAGTCCTGTATATGATAAAGAGGTTTGTATATATTAGCAGCATGCATTCCAAAGTTTAGTTCATTTAAGAGATACATATATTTCAGTTGAAAATTCCTTCAGAAATTTCCTCTAATAAGAAGAATGATATGCGAATACTTTTGTTCAGTCCTGTATATGAGGTATAGAATTTATATGTAAAAAGCATAGAGAATATATTTATATGTAACATACAAAAAGCTAATTAAATTTAAAAGCGCATACTCTCTAACAATTATTACGCAAAGACAGTATTGTAACCGATTTCTTTTGTGTGTCCCTGTAAATTAATAAAATAAATGCTATTAATGCTCTGTTATAACATGATCGTAGAGAAATTCAATGATTTATATCAGTTTAAATACATTTGGAATTGAGTAACGTCATTAAAATACCCTCCAGACGATTTTTTTCCCCGTATACCATAGTGTAATCGAATTCCTTTGAGTGTCCTTGCCAGGGACGTCGCTTTAGGGGGGGGGGAGGGGGGAGCCTCCCCTCCCAATATGTTCATGTAGTAGGGCGCCAAAAAAGGTTTAAGGGCGCCAAAAAAGGTTTAAGGGCGCCGTCAGGCGCCTTGAAAAAAAACTTTGTTCGTAGTAACAAGTAATTATAAAATAACTTAATTTCAAATGTAAAATTACAAAGTAAGTTATTATTCACTTACAGAACATCAAAAAGGCACTTAGTTTCAGACTTGTTACTACCTTTATTCCCCCACTCCTATCCCGAAGAAAATTTATGCATCCGAAATAAAAAATTTCAGAAACAGACTTGTAATGAATTCCAGGATGGATATAGAATTATTTCCTTCTTATAGTAGTTGTTGGTCACCCTTAGAAACAGATAGAAATGGAAAAGAAGTGTGGAAACGACTATAGTGCGTTTGAATGGTTCTATAATATGTTTTGGTGGTAGGGCGCCAGAGAAGGTTTAGAGGCGCAGTCAAGCACCTAAAAAAGAGGGTTTCAAAAAAGGCGCAATGGAAGGTTTAAAGGCGCCGGTAGGCACCTAAAAGTTTTATTATTAATGCGGCATTCTTAGATTATTTTTTACACACACACACAAGAAAAAAATGAAATAACAGTAACGTGATTTGGAATTAATATTATTGTAAATTTATAAGAAAATAAATTATGGTTTCAAAAAATATATAGGATATCCATTACATATGAAACATTTTAAGATTACTACCGGGCTTTATCCCCAGTGCGAAAACAAGAACAGAACACATTTCCGGAAATGGACATTGTTCGATCACTACATGTAATTTGATTTTTCGGAGAAAAGCTCTCCCCATATTCCAATCCAAGGTTGGTGGTCCTCGACAGGGTCATCTGACCTTAACTATTTTAACTCCCCTCTTATGTCCTTCCTTGTGTGAGGTTAGATAATTTCCGGGCGTCCCCTACATACATCTTTGTTGTCCAGTATCTAGTGTTGCCAGCTTGTACTGAAGCTAATAACATGATTTTTCAAAACTAGCGATTTTTTTCTTTCAATTTTTAAAATAAAAATAAAAAGGTGTCTTTCGTAGTCGTCCAGAGAGAAGAAATTTAGTCATGAGTGATGACTGAAATAAAAAATAAAAACAAAATACCAGGATCTTACAACAGCAAACAAAACAGAAAAAGAGGTTATGGAGCGGAGAAATGATGCAAATTTATGAAAAAGTGGATGAAAAGTACCACGATGAGGAATCGTGGAAAACGATGATGCTGTCGAAGGTAAAAAAATGTACATATTTTCCTTTAGTTAAGCATGTTCTTAAAGTACAATGTTTATATTTCTGACGCAGTTGTGAGTTCATTTATTATCATTGCTATTATTAGTGGAAAGAAATCTAATAGCATTCTCAGTTTTCCATTAAATTTAAGTTTTAATGATTTTTATTATTTATTTCCTAAACAGATAGCTATTTTTTGATTAACGGTGATTTCTGAAACTTTTACATTATTAATAATCGACCTAGTTTTAATCCAGGACTGAGCAGGAATGATGCTTTCCCCGAAATTAAAAGAAATATATGTTTAAGGTGTACTCGAAAACATGCTTTTCCACCTTCAACACCTCGAAATTTTCTGATAGAATTTCAAACTCATTTTTAAAAAAAGAAACATGTAACTTGCTGGAGTGATTTTCAAAGAGATGTACAAGGTGCCGTATGATCTTATTTTACGCTGCATTTATTAGAATTTGATTGATAAACAATCGTTTCTTCAGCATGGTCCTTTTTTTCGTCTCCAGCTCTTTCGCTTCGGAAAATTCGGTTCACTACGCCTACTTTGACAGCATTTTCACACTATTTTCTGCCTTTATCAAAATATAGAGCTTTACGGCACCTTGTATAGTTTCTGAATGAGAGAATCTGTCAGTCTGATGCATTTGAGAGCAAAAATGAATTCAAAATTAAATGCGAAAATAAGCAGTTTAAATCGGAATACACCTTTACTTGCAGATGTTTTTCGAAAAAGCAATCAAACATAGTAAGATGCAATCGAATGGAACCAAACAAATATTCAGTTTTACATGATTTTTTTTTTAAATTTAGGTTTTTGGTATCCACATATTGCATTTTCACAGATTTTATTGTATAAAACACTATATTTAAAATTGTAACATTATAATTAAAAATGCATTGTTACTGAACAAGTGGCACTGATTCAATTCTTGCAAGGATTACTGATCAAGTGGTAAAAAAAAAAAAAAAAAATGTTTTTCAAAAATATTTTCAACTGAGCAATAGATTTTTTTTTTTTTTTTTTTTTTTTATAACATAATTCCTAAATATAATTTTGTTATGTTTTATCAATTGTACATATACATTTCAAGTTATTGTGACTCTTCTGATTGGGTTTTTTTCTGCCTTGCGGTGGACATTACAGCTTAAATTTGATTTATCTGAAAAATAACAGTTTTCAATTAAATGTATAAACATCACGATGTACCGACGTGCAAAGTGAACTCTTCTATCTGAAATTCCAAAATATATGTGTATATGTCTTTATTTTAACTTTTTTAACTTTTTTAACTTTTTTTATTTTAACTACTTAACTTTTACTTTTGAAGAAATTTAATGATATCCGGTATTCAGCATACTATTGCTAAATTGAACATGTTGCTTAAGGGGTTAAATAAGTTTTTATTCAAATGATTGGATAAAGGGATTTGGAAACAATTGATTTTTGCTGTTAAAGTAACCATTGTAGAAAGAGAAAATAAAATTTATTTTGAACGACTGTTTTTTAATGTTA
The DNA here is from genome assembly GCA_964019185.1 of Maratus speculifer. Lineage (NCBI taxonomy): Eukaryota > Metazoa > Arthropoda > Arachnida > Araneae > Salticidae > Maratus > Maratus speculifer. The sequence goes on along the minus strand of OZ025301.1, from coordinate 242,466,983 downwards.
AAAAGTGACAGGAAAAAAAAGTATTCGTTAATGTACTGTATAATCAATAGAATAATCGTGCGGCCGATTTAAAAAATGCACGTTAGAAAAAAAAATAAGTACTTTAAAGTTTTGTGTTATAATTGCAGTACGATACAGATTATTTTTTACTTATATGTATTTACTGGGGGACTAAGATAAAAAAAGGGAAAATGTGTTATTCCATTCTACAGAAATTGGAATATTCAGTATATTTGGTATATAGACCACCGTTACTTCCTTGAAAAGGGGGTCGAATGTTCACCGAGAGAATTATTTATTTATTTATTGAACAACTTACATCTGACTTGTGTGCTCGACATGAAGCCTGCTTGTAAGTCATCGTCAATATACAGGGACGAGATAGCACAAGGAAATTTTACATCACAAGTGAAATACAGGAGCTCCACACAAAGAGTGTGTGCAATAGAGCCAGTGGGATTCGAACCCACAACCTCCTACGCTCCAAGGCGATCAGTGGCATGGTGCTTTGGAGAGAATCAACATTCCTTTTTTACATTGGAGGGAGTGATAGTAGTGGGCTCGATCTCGGAGGATCTCATCAGAAAAAATTGAAGGCTAAATTCAATTATATTGACCAGCAAGTTTAAAGCGGGAGCTGCGGCTTTGAAACCACTATAACTCTATTGTAATTAACTTTGCGTTCTGTATTTTTCTTCTTCCAAATACAATTGTTCTTATCATGTCAAGAAAATTAATTTAAGGATCCAGGATTCGGATTCTCTTCAAATATTCTACATTGCCTTTTTAGACCTTGAAAAAACAAGAATTGGGAGAGATATTTTATCAGCACATGTGCATGCACGCTTAAAATGGAAATTTAACCATGGCTGCATCACTTATATCACCTAAATAGATGCCATTGCCATGAATAACTAAAGATAAAAAGTAGCATACCCCCCCCCCTCCTAAAAAACGTGCAAAAAATTCAAGGGCGGCAAAACATTAAAAGGCGCCAAATTTTGGTTCTCCCCCCCCCCCAATAAAAATTTCAAGCTACGCCCCTGGTCCCTGCAAATGAACCATTAATTGTACGCACTTCATATGCAATACCAAACATGCTTTGGAGACCCTAAATAAGCTTTATCAATTTAATGAAAATCCGAGTATATTTACAGGAGTTAAAGCGTGGACAGATGGAAAGACAAACCGAATGCATAAGCACTTTTCAACTTTGTTAAAAAATGCTAAAAAATAACTGTTTGTGTATTAATCTGTTACAAGTTCCGTAAAATGGTATGAAAAATATATTATTGCATTTCTTACCGAGGTAATTCTAAAACAGAAGACATTGTTTAATTAAAATTTATATTGTTGTCTTTAGAACATATGAAAAATAAAATTTTATTCTAAAAATTAATTACTTATGCATGTCTGTAATTTGTTGTAAATTCTGTGAAATATCCCGTAAAATGTAATACTGTAAGTTCTTTTTTGAAAGTTTCACACAAAAAATATTATTTAGTTGAAATAAATATTGTTACACTTTATAATCGAAGTACACAGCATTTTATTTTAAAATTTATCAGTTCATGCATGTTTCTATATTTTTTTTATAGGTTTTGGAAAAAAATTATAAAAAATGTAATAATATGACTATTTTAGACTGTATTGTGTAAATCTTGTTTCATTAAAATGTATATTGATGCACTCTGTTTTGGTCTTAGGAACTACATTGTATTCTAAAAATGATCTGTTTATGTGTTTTTGTAAATCTCCAATAAATTGTTTAAAATAAATAATAGAAAATTGTAATATATATTTTAAAAAATTATTTATGTATTAAATTTTTCTTGTCATTATACATGTTTAAATACAATTTATCAGTCGTTCTTACTGAATTTTAAATTTTAGTATATATCCATGTTGCAATGGATTTATTTATAAAATGTTTACATATATATAATATATATATATGTATCTGAATGCAAAATTGTACTGATATCACATGGTTCAAATTGTTATTTGTAAGTTAACCTATTATATAATTTAATTTGTCTAATTATTTCCATTTGACACTCAATGGAAATTTTGATTGCGATTGACAATTGTAAGTTATCTTTATCAATATTCAATTACAGTTTAATTATTTTGACGTGACAACGTCTTGTAAATTGGTTTGCCGGGAGACACTTCAAGAAACTGCGTTACGTTACGTTACGCTCCGCTCACGATACGCGCTCACTTTTCTCTTAACTTTTTCCGGTCACTTGTGGGACCATTTTCTGAACGTGAATGTGAATTCGCTGCAAGGAAGGGGCGGTGCTTAATAGGAATTTTAGATAGTATCAAACTAAGACGAAATACGTTATGTATTAGTTATTAGTATAAAGTACAAAGAAAATAAGTGTAGTTTATTTCGTAATTCGGTGGTATATTATGGAAAACTAATGATATGTGATTAGTGAAAGCCATTTTACTTTAGTTATATTCTGCTCATTGAAAAATTCTTTAATATGCTGTTTACAAAATTCAACATTTGACATCAATAAACATGAAGTAAAATGTGTTTAACAAACACAGTGTATTGCAAGTTATTGTATGTATATTTGTATATAAATACGTATGTATGTGTAAAGGTAAAAATAAAATTTTGTTAATATGAAATTCAGTGCGAGATTCTTTGTATAAATTAATGTTTTAAATATAATTCTTTGTATAAATAAATGTTTTAAATTGTTACTATTATTTCATCCTTCTTCCTACTATACGAATGAATATTCACATTAAAATTATTTTACAACTCAAAGTCGTTGTCACGTAAAACTTTCGCCCGTATACCGACTTTACAGGCAACCAATTTTTTTTTCTAATATGTTTTCTTTGAAATAGTTTTTCTATTGCAATTATGATTTTCAATTTAATTCAATCAATGTTAATTCAATTATAATATTATTTTCTTTTTCCTGTTTTATATTGATAATTCTATTATGGTCTTGTTATTTTTCTTATATTTTTCTTTGAAATGAGTTCTCATTTGCGATTAATCGGGCAATGTGGAAATTATTTTTAGGTCTATCCTGATTTCCACTCAGAAATTAATCGCAATTAATGTGGCTATTTGGTATTGCCCTTGATAACGAGCTAAATACCACATTTCCAATTTTAATTCTAATTCTGACAACTCCTCTGTATGATATAATTTGGCATTAACAAATATTTACAGTGTTGATTTGTAGTATTATCTAATGGTTATATATATATATATATATATATTCTTTTTGAGATAATATTATTCAAATATTGTTTTAATTAAAATAAATATGGATATTCTTAAAATGCCTAAAAACTACATTTTATTCAAAAAATTAACTCTTTGTATATGTTGAAAAATCTAGACTAAATTGTGCAAAACATCATAGAAAATGTATCTTATTCTGAAAATTAGCTCTTTGTATGTGTTTGAAAAGCCAATATTAAATTATATAAAACGTCATACAAAATATAAAGCGTAATTTCTCCTGATAATAGTTTTCGATAGAAAATGAGATAGATTTAAAACAGATATTGCTACATTTATCAACAAAGTTAAATACATTTTGGTAAAATATTTAAGAAAATAAGTATTTTTTGCAAACTAAGATTCTTCTTTGTTTTCGATCAATTATATATCAACCATTGCACTTTAAATAGCTTACAAAATAATTTAACATAGATTGACTGTTTTATGGTTTGGAATGTATTTTATACGTATTCCTTATAGCTGGTAATACTATAAGGATTACCAGCTATGTGTTTGAAATGCTTCGATAAATATTTTTTAATCTGAACAGAAGCTTAATAATAGAATGATTTTAAAAAAATTTTAAACGGCTATTTTTTTTTTTTTTTTTTTTTTTTTTTTTTTTTTTAACTTGAACACAATGATATTATATTATAAGTTAACAACGTTTTAAGTGGTATAATTTTTATAAAACTATGCAAAATATGTTTTATATTATGAGTTTGACATTTTTTTAGCTGGTACAAATGTACACAACGTATGTTATTTTATATCTTTAAAATGTTTTCAATAACAGATATGAATTTTACAACTATACGCTGTTACATATTATAAGTTTGAAATGTTTTCAAACAACTGGTACAATTTTTTTAAGTTGTGCTCATTATAGATTGCATTATGTTATGTTATTTTTTAATAACTGGTATCAATATTTTTTAAACTGTATGTAATACATGTTACAGGATGCGGGAAATTTTTCAGGAATAATCCCTCAATTCATAAGGAATAAAACACTATTTCTTCTGTTTATATACTTAAATATTGAAAATTAAGGAGGACTATCTCCACCGTTTCCCTCTTTATACTTAACCAATGAACTTCCGTATCTAATCAAAGAACTGGCTTATCAGAATAAATCGGTATACCAAATTTGAAGCAAATCGGATAGTTCTGCATGATAAACATATATCTAAATTAAGGGAAGAGAAGTTTTTCCCAGTTGCCCCTTTATTCTTAACCAAAGGTATGAAAACATGGAGGATTGGAAGCAGGAAAACATAACGGTAAATCAATGAGTCAACCAATAAAATTGGGTTTTTAGGTGTTTTCCTTCAAGGCATGACTTGGCAGACCGATTGTGTTTTAATATGCGAATCGAGATTTAACGAATCCTATATTTTCATCCATGAGCTCGATGAGGTAATTGTCTGTGCTGCCGCCTTCCTGTCTATTACCGTAATTGTCTCCAACTAATCAATTTTTTTTATAAAATGGCTTCTCTTACAGCAAACAGCTGACCTAAATGTGAAAACACATTTAAAAAAATGCTTATTTTATAGTATAATCTTGGTAGGTGGGCACTTCAGTTTAAAACCATAAAATTAACAGTAATAAACCGTAAAATTAGCAAGTAATGTACAATTAAGTAATAAAATACTGTTTGATTAATTTATACCGCGGTATTTTATTGCTTATTTTACAGTATAATACTGGCGCCCGATCTGCCAGTATTGTGCTGTAAAATCAATTTTTTTTTTCTTTAAGGCACGAACATATAAACAAAAATATTATGTCTAGTGCCATGTATAAAACTCATTCCGCCTGAAATAACGCAAGAATTAAAAAATATATCAACTACTGTAAGGATACCAACTACTGGCGACGTAATCTTATATCAAAAGTTTGTAAGTAGGTATAATCTCTTAAGCCAGAACCATATGCACCAAAATCTTTTCCACCTCCTGTATACAATCATTTTTTTTTTTTTTTTTTTTTTTTCAAGGCACGAACACATAAAGAAAAATATTATGTCTAGTGCCATGTATAAAACTCATTCCGCCTGAAATAACGCAAGAATTAAAAAATATATATATCAACTACTGTAAGGATACCAACTACTGGCGACGTAATCTTATATCAAAAGCTTATAAGTAGGTATAACCTCTTAAGCCAGAACCATATGCACCAAAATCTTTTCCACCTCCTGTATACAATCATTTTGATTTTTTTTTTTTTTTTTTTTTTTTTTTTTTTTTTTCAAGGCACGAACATATAAACAAAAATATTATGTCTAATGCCATGTATAAAACTCATTCCGCCTGAAATAACGCAAGAATTAAAAAAATATATATCAACTACTGTAAGGATACCAACTACTGGCGACGTAATCTTATATCAAAAGTTTATAAGTAGGTATAATCTCTTAAGCCAGAACCATATGCACCAAAATCTTTTCCACATCCTATATACAATCATTTTGATTTTTTTTTTTTTTTTTTTTTTTTTTTTTTTTTAAGGCACGAACATATAAACAAAAATATTATGTCTAGTGCCATGTATAAAACTCATTCCGCCTGAAATAACGCAAGAATTAAAAAAATATATCAACTACTGTAAGGATACCAACTACTGGCGACGTAATCTTATATCAAAAGTTTGTAAGTAGGTATAATCTCTTAAGCCAGAACCGAATGCACCAAAATCTCTTCCACATCCTGTATACAATCATTTTGATTTTTTTTTTTTTTTTTTTTTTTTTTTTTTATAAACAGTATGAATTTTAAATAAATCATATTTTTTAAATTCATACACCATTGTTTAAAACATTGCCATTACAATTTCTAGTTTAATAAATGTAAAATATTTATTGAAGTTCCCATGATAATTTCCTGTGTAATTTGATCGGATTTTATTTCATTGTAGTTGGAATTGAGAAAGATCTGTGATGTTATAAACGAAATGTATTTTGAAATCAGTGTGAAATAAAAGAGTTCTTAGATTTCTTTCTTTGAGTATTTTAATCTTGCAAAATGGAATAATAAACTTCACATGTTTATACAATGTAGTTTTTCTTTTTCTTTTTAGGGGTACGCTGAAGCTCAGCATAAGTAAAATGAAGCAGTTTTTGCGAAACTTTTACATCATATATTTTACTTTAAAGTACAGATAAAAATGAAAAAAAAATTACAATAAATATGCACATTATAGGCCGTATATCAATAAAAATAAATTAATTTTATGCATAAATTACTTTTCAAGAATCAATTAATTTTTTACATATCGCTATAAAATTGCTTGCACAACATGTTTGTTTAAAAATTTAAAAAGTATATTACAGTTTTATCAAACATACAAATAAAACTAGACATTGGGGGCCACCATAATACTTACCCATCATGGATACGCATAATATAATATATGAAAATAAAACATATGTAAACTGTTTATATAATGAGTTGCAATTCCAAAACAAAATTTTAACGTATATTTAATTTTTTTAATATACATAGTAATGCTCAATTAATGAATTGCTGACGAACCAATTTCGACAAATTAAATAAAATACCAAACGATTTTTATATTAGAATGCTTCGGTACGCTGCTAAATTTTTAAAAATACGCCGTTTAGATATTTTAAAGTTATGCATCAAACAATATCTTTAAACGCTGTTTGATAATATCTAAATTTATAAAAATCCAAGTTTTCTTTTAAATAAAAAAAATCGATTTTTAAAAAAGGAAAAGAAACGCTGAAACGCGAATTAATGAAAACTAAGAAAAAAACTCACAAAAGGATCGTTTTGGAACTTTCAGAAAAATTAGAACATAATAAATATTTTAAAGAGTAGTGAGCATCAAACATGGGGCAGGGGGATTTTTCAGGGGGAGCGGTCAAATATTTAAAATTGCGCCATTTCTACCATTTCAAATGCGGATTTTTCAATAAGCCTTGGGATAAATATTACTTATTTAATATAATACTTTCAGATAGTTTATAATACTTAATATAGCTTTTAAAGAGTAGGGTTGGGAGGGTAATAATTTTTTAGGGAGGTATTGATCAAATATCTTAGACCATACCGTTTTAGATGCGGATTTTTCAGAGCCCTGGGATAAATAATACTTATTTAATATAAAATTTTAAAAGTGTTAATATCTTTATAATAATTTAGTGATTTTAATAAGAATTTTTATTTTCATAAAAATAAGAAGATTTCGTGTTCCACGTTCCTTTAACTGACTTTAAACAATAGAAATTATGCAGTTCGGTTTTATCTGCTTTTATAGAATTTTTTTTTTTTTCCTGTACAATCATCAGTTGTTTGTAGTACTTTTTCCTACTGACAATGTATTGGCCATCCATTCATAAGAATCGAGATAAACTGAAACCGTAATGCCATTCATTTTTCTTCCCCTTTTTTATCTTAAGTGGCAGCATTTAAAAATTCAATTTGTAGATGGGGGGGGGGGGGAGAGAAAGAAAGAAAGAAGAGTAGAATTAAACTGTGCGCAGGCGAAATTTTATGGAATGATAATGCACCGCTTTATTTTTCAAATGGAGATCTTAATTTAATAACTGAAACGTTAATGTTTATTTTCTATTTAGAACTTAAAGATGGTTTTTAAAAGGCAGAATATTACGCAGAAATTCCACTATAACAAACGAAAGTGGTTCTTGATTTTTATTCTCATCTATATTATGAAGTGTAACATTTTCAATTTTTTTTCTTCTCTGGCTATTGCATGATAATAACCATAAAAAGTTATCTTCAACCATTAGTGCTTAAAACTTTGAGTATTTTATGGCTTTCGAATTGCAAGTATAAGTTAACTTCCACGTTATTAAAAACAACCGTTAGTTTTACACCGTATATAATTATGTAAGAGCAAAGTATCTCAAACTGCCGTGGTTTCGCAAGGGGTTATTTTAATATGTATTTTAGTAATTATTGATGTGCAATTATTGCTTTTTAAGAAGTGGAATTAAATTAGTAAAGGTTAATAATGATCTCATATAAATTTTACTGACAGTCCCTAATATCGTATAAAAATATCGCTTTTTTATATGTCAGAAATACTTCATTCCTATTAAAGATACTTGTGTAAGTTATTTTAAAATTTAAATAGAGTCATTTAAAAATTATTAAAATTAGCTTCAAATAGCTTTAAGTCTAAAATTACAAATAATTTGCTGTATTTAATATGACAACCACTCTTGCGATGAAAGTAAGTCATGTTACGGTTGTAGTTATTGTCGTAAGAAATGACTAATCTTTCGCCCAATACAAACAATAATTAACCCTTTATCTACCGAATTATGAATTCATGAAAATTTTACATTCTAAAGCATTTTACGTAAATTGTTTAAACTAAATTAAAAGATTTACATAATCATTTAATAAATTTTTGAAGGATTTTAGAACGATTGAAAGATTTAGAAAGTTTAATTAAATTTGAATTTACAGATATTTTGTGAAACATTTACAATCCCATATCTTTTATTTTAAATTATTTTCTTAGTATTTTGTAGAGTTATAAAATGTACAAATATGACGTTCTTACAACATAAATATAGAAATATTTCCGAATTGCAAAATCCCCCCCCCCCTCCCTCAGTGCCAAGAAAGCTGAAAAGATAGAAAGGCAAAAGAAATCCTCCTTTAAAAATATTTTTGTTTTTGGTAACCAATAATGTTTTTGGAACAAAATAAAATAATGTATCTGTAACTCATTCTAAACAGTATTGCAACTAATCGACGTATTAGAAGCGTCTTATAATAAGAAATTTTTATGGTACTTATAAGTACCGTCGGTAGATAAAGGGTTAAGATAGGTTAGGTTTAATTAGGTTCTGTTTGACTTGTTCAAATAAATAAAGATCTTACTTTTACTCTCGATGTTACACACTAGCTTGTAGTAAATATAACAAGTCGGAAATTGTATGTCAAACATAGTAAATGAGGTACGTTCGTACTTTAACGAAGTTTTTAAAATATTCAGATCTTGGTGTAATAATATACAGTACTTCAGATACTTTATAAGTATCCGAAATCTTTTATGTGTCCCTGTAAATACTATTTGCATTCTGTTATACACGAGAAATAACCTTTAGTAAACCTGAGCAATGTATATCAATAAAGATTATATCAAAAAAGAGAATACAGAAAAAAAAAAAAAAAATGCAAATCTATTTGAACATTTTTACGAAAGCTAGATCGCACACAGATTGGCAAACATTTTATAAGCTGTATATTTTTCGATAGTTTTGAGATAGGATTTTTGAAAATTGTTCACTTGTACTTCAATAAATGAAGTACCGGCACATTTATTTAACATCACTTAATAATACCCACCAATATATTAACTTAGATTACATTTTCTATCTGCAGAGTTAAACCAATCAGTCCGAGAACTTTATCCCGCTGACTCTATATTCTTTATTCATTCATAGTAAGCTATATTCACTCAAACCATCATTTATTTCATTTCGTTTCTTTTTTCTCATTTTATCGGTGAGTAACAGCATTTAGAAATTGAATTTCTAGAAGGAAAAGAAAAAACAAGAATTAAGTTGCGTGCAGCAGACGAAATTTGATGAACGAATATATATAATTTTTTTTCTTAGTTAAATTTTCAATAGTTTAGAATTTAAAGGAATTTCAAAATTGCGCACTGATATGCTGTTTACAATTTTCACTCTTAATTTGGTGTAAAGTTGCCATAACTTCTTTAAAGGTGTAGAATTACACAATTTTTAATACATTAAACCACTTGCAAGTGTGTTAAAAGAAGAAATCACTTGAAGGAGTGCATATTTAAACTTCATTCGTTATTTTACAAACCCAAATTAAACGTAATAATACTCATTTTTTACAGAGTATGCACCATTTTTTATACACTTTTTTATATTTGTGCTATTTAATGTCGCCCATTCTTTTAAATATAACGGCACAGAGTTCAATCTTTTTATCAATACTTTTCATAAAAGAGAGGTAAACTAGCTTCATTCAAACTAATCATACAGTCCCAAAAATCTTAACTTAGAGCTAATGTTAAAACTTGTACGTTAATTTAAACTTATTTAAATTCCATCAGTTGATTCGAACGGATTTTTTGCTTCAAAGTTATAACATTGATATCGTATATTTTTAGGTGCGTTCGTAATTATGTAAATACGTAGCACTTATAGTTGTCATTCAGTCCGTCCGTCTGTCTGTCTGTCAGCATGTAACAGAGCAAAAACTACCGAACCGAAACGTTTAAAATTTAAAATATATAAATATTACATAATTTTGTCGAGCCATTTCAAGTTTTATGAAAATCGGATGCATAGTTCAATTACAAGGACCATCAAAAGTATCCGATACATTACCGCCAATGGGAAAAAAAGTTTCAAGTGCATTGCTGTTACACTCTTTTGAACATAATAAAATTGATATATATATTTGAATATATACAGGCTATCATAACCTGAGAGCTTATGTGCCCGCATGTTCTGTATATACGTTCGTTTGTATGTGCGTAACGCGATAACTCATTATAAAAATAGCCGATCCACTTGAAATTATGTATATAGGTATATCCTGATAAGACGCTGCCCTGATTAGCTTTTGGAGTTCATTCCATATGTATACGAGGGGGTTCATGCCCCTCCCCTTAATTGATATAAATGGGTTTTTCATGCAGAATTATTAGTTTTCGTTCAAAATTTACACATAGGATCATTCTGATGAAGCGCTTCCGTGATTGGTATTAGGTGTTCATTGGATAAATATAAACAGGGAAAATGGGGGTTCTAATGCCCTCCCCTTTATTTATATAAATGGGTTTTTAAAACGCAGAATTCAGATTTCGTTCAAATCTCTGAATAGTTTTGGAAGTTTAATGGTTAAGTATGTAAAAGAGAAGGATAACTCTTCTTAAATTATATAAATGGGTTTTTATTAAGAATTTTCCTATTTGCTCTAAATTTTGGATATTTATTTCTTATATGATAAAGCATGTCCCTGATCAGTTTAGAGGGTTCAATGATTAAGTATAAAAAGGGGAAGGGGGGAGCTGATTCCCCCTCTTTAATATTTTTTTTTCGAACGGAATTAACCCTTGAAAATATAAGGCTGTAACGTACAATTAGTATGCGTAGCCTGTGAGCTCAATGCCATCAGTTTAACTGGGCAATATTTTTATTTTATTATTATTTGAGTGAAAATTAGACAAGTTATTACGCATATCCTGGAATGATGACAAATAGTTATTAATCTTCACTATTCTAACACGTAAATAATATATAACCTATTTTATCTTTCTTATTTTTTTTTAAGAATATGATCTCGAGTAATTACTTGTTAGCAAGTAGGGTAACATCCCCAGTAATTGGCATGCACCAATGATTGGCACATTCTACAAACATGTCCTAAAATAAGATTTATATCCAGTCTTTTAAAAATGCAAGACCATATACCAGTTATATGCTCATTTACTTTAAAAATTATAACTTTGATTTATGCTACTAGATGACAATAGTGCCTAGAAAAGAGAAACAATTATGGCTTGTATCAATTAGCCATTTTTGTTGCAAATGCTTCTTCTCTGGCTTAAGAAATGCATGCTTTTCAAAAAATTTTAAATTTTAATTGACAACAGTTTTGTTTAGTTGAAAAGGGTTACTTTAATTGCGTAAAAGTATTTTTGACACAAATATTTGGATTTCTGAATTAATGATAGATGCCAATTAATGGTGCTTCAATTTTGCTAGTTCCAAATAATTGGCGCCTATTTCAATTGCAAGGGAATCGCAAGATTTGAGATTAAACCTCTTATTTTGGCAGTACTTTTAAAGTTATAGACTAATTTTGTTTATCAATTGTTTTTATTTGAAAATATGAAATATCAGTAATTGGGATCCATTAAAGCTTCATATGACAATTACTGGGGACAGCATGACAATTACTGGGTATTAAAATAAATATATTGTATTGTTTTAAAGTGTTCACATTTCAAATTAATATGCTGATTTCTTACTCTCAAAAACCTGAAATATGCCATTTCATCGACAGTAAATTCATTTAAAGCGATTAAACCCAATGCAAAATATAAAGTTATATATATATATATATGTATATATAAACATGTGCCAATTACTGGATCACAAGATGTCATACATTGGTGCTCTAGGTGCCAAATATTGGTGAGTACAGCAACTTTTTATAAAAATACTTTTTCAAAAATTTTTGCTTTTAGTGGGCAAAATAGATGCACAGATATGCATTCTTTGATTTAAAAATATTTCCAAGTATATATTTTATTTCTTGGTAATGAAAATTGAAGTAAGTTTAAAGACAAATTCTTAATGTTCCAATTACTGGGGATGTTACCCTACCGCTATATTATTGTTTAACTTAAAGGTAATGATTTGACACAATAATTATTTTAAAAATGCTAACAAGCATAAAATTAGCTTCAAAAATCTAAGAAAAATGTCATATAGATGAAGTTTCATTAAACGCAAATGCAAATTGCGTTGAATTGTCTCATTTAATGCAATCTGTATACAAAAAGAAACTTCTGTAATTAAAATTCTTAATATCGTCTTAATTGTACCGGTTTCTTGTGACACACTCAAAAAAAATTTTTGGAAAATTACAAAAAATTTCAAGTAGAATTATATTTTAAGAACTTCTTATGCAATTGCAACAATAAAAATTCATGTAAAAGATACAAATTTGCACTTTGAATCAAAAAAATTTTAAGGTTACTAAGAAATTTTTCGGAAAATCGAACTCCCAGAACTTTTACTCATAAAATTTTACTAAAATTGCCAAAATTTTAGTAAAATTCTTTTGTAAAGTTAGATGTCTCTAGTTTTGCTTACAAGTTTTGTAGATTGACATAATTTTCTTGTGCAGTGTACATGTAAATTTTTAGTAAGCATAACAGATTTCGATAAATTTAGATTACTAAGGTTACAGCATTTTTTTTTCTTTTTTTTTTTACAGTGCATGGATAAGTATAATAAGTATAAGATTTCAAAATAAGATATTAAATAAAAGTTAATAAAGTAAATTGTTAGCAATTTACTCCGATAATTAACTTTATACTTCTCAAAACAACAAACAGAGAATTATGAACAAATTTTCTACACTGTAAAAAAAAAAAAAAAAAAAAAAAAAAAAAAAAAAAATTGCAATCCTACAATTGTAAAGTTGCCGAAATCTGTATGTTTGCTAACATTTTATCTGTACACTGTACAAGAAAAGATGTAAATATACAAAACTAATTTTTGTAAAGCTACAGATATCTGTAACTTTACAAATGAATCTACTAAAATTATAGTTATCTTACTAAAATTATCTGTAACCTGAGTTGCAATTACATAATATATTAAGCATCCCAATCTTCCTAAAAAATTCTTAGAAACGTTACAGATTGTTTGATTTTCAGTGCAAATCTGTATCTGTTGAACATGAATTTTTGTTATCGCCGCGCCGTTACAAAAAATGTTCTACACTGTAAAAAAAAAAAAAAAAAAAAAAAAAAAAAAAAAAAAAAAAAAAAAAATCTGTAAAGGTACTAAACATTTTCTAGGAAACTGGGATTCCAAGAACTTTTTATGTAACGATAACAGGAAAAATTCATGTAATCGATTCTGAAACTTGAATTTCTGCTGTTACCGTTACAGGAAAAGTTCTTGGAATCCCAGTTTCCTAGAAAATGTTTAGTACCTTTACAGATTTTTTTTTACAGTGTAGGAAACTCAGTTTCCTAGAAAACCTTTAGATACTTTTCAGAATTTTATTACAGTGTATAAGTTTTGAGGGAAGTCGCTATTGTAAATAGACGTTTATAGAGAAGTTCTGATGACTATGAACAACTGAAAGAAATCATGGAATATTTAATGAACTGTAATAAAATACTTGTAAATAATTAAGGATTAAAACTACTTCTGATATTATTTTTAATTTAGATAAAATACCTGTAAATAAAAAGCTGTAATTCTACAAACGTAAAATTTCAGAAAGATGTATGCTTACTAAAATTTAATCTATACACTGCACAGACAATCATGTAAATCTACAGCAGTAGTTTTTGTAAAGCAACAAAAATTTGTAACTTTACAAAAAATATACTAAAACTACAATAAGCTTACTAAAATTTTATCTGTGACCCGGGTTGCAATTACATAAAAAGTTCTAGGCATCCCAGTTTCCTAGAAAATTCTTTGTAATCTTAGGCATTTTTTGATTTACAGTACAAACGTGTATGTGTTAAATGATTTTTTTACAATTGGAAAATAGTTTTGTCCTCGGTAGAGAATTGGGAAATCTGAAGTATATCTGAATGGTTTCATTGGTTGAATTCCGCAACTTATTTCATTTTATTCGTTTTCTGATTGGTCTATGTTTAATGTCCAAAACTAAAATACTTCTGTTTCTTATTTTATTCGTTTTCTGATTGGCCCATGCTTAACGTCTAGAAATGAAATACTTCTGTTGCCTCAATGACAAAAAATGTATGAAAAACTACAAAAAAATTAATAACTCAATGACAAATTTAGATACAAATTTCAAACAAGCTGCATTTAAAAGTAAATTTTTTTCTGTATATGACGGTGTAAAATTTGCAATGCTTAAAAATTAAAAAATTTACATTACCAAAAATAGTTAAACTGAAATTGCATTTAATATTTGCTTATAATTGGCTCAGAAATATTAACGTGACTGTAAATGTCCAGGCATAATAACACGTTCGCTGCCGCTTACGTGAAGATGTGATGATAGTTAATGCCGCACTGTGGAAGTGGGTTTTTTCCAGAAGCCGACTTACTTTTTATAACGAAAAATCAATGAAAGATTTTCCCGCACCAGCGCGTGACTGGCTATTGGACATCACCCCTCATCAAACCCTGGCGCGTGAGTGGCCCCTTAACGTTGGCGCCATATCACGCGCTGGCGCGTAATCGACAGCGAATGTGTTAATATGACTCTGTTATTACGTAAGCTACGTTGTGGTCTTCATAAAAATGATATTATTATTGTTTTTTAAAATATAGAAATCATTTATAAGTCTAAAATTATAGTCATTGAAAATATTATTTTCCAAATAGTTGTTGTAATTTGTTAAATTAGAATTATTTAATGGGAGAGGTTTTTTTTTTTTTTTTTTTCTAATAGTAAATATTTCATGTAACGGAGATAAATTTCAAGATTTCAAAATCAAACTTTAAATAAGAGATAATAAAGTAAATTGTTAGCAATTTTTTAACAAAATCTTCGGTAACTTTATGCATTACAAAAAGAGAGACAAAAGCACGAACAGAATTTATATAAGTTTCAGGGGAGTAATTATTATAAAGACGTTTACAGCAAAGTATTGGTGGTGCAGTGTAATTAAAAAAAAAAAATAGCTTTTTTAACTCTTTATGCACTAACGGTACTATAAAGTACCATTGAAGAAAACTACAGGGTGTATCTAAACTACTGGGCAAAACTTTAAGGGGTGATAGTACACATCAAGACAAATAATATTATGTGGGATACTAAGGGTCCCAAACATCTTCCGAAGGCGATAGGCGCCATCAAAGTTTAGGGTCCAAAATTTGAAATGATTAGAAAAAACGGGAAAATTGGTCGATTCGTTTGCGGTTTTCACTAAAACTGTTCTTTATGTCAGTATTGTCATGAAAATAAATTATAAACATAAATTTCAAACAAATAACGATAGAGGGCGCTTTAGACTTTGGAGTAACGAACAACTATTTCTAACCGTTATTTTTTGCATCTCATTCATTTTTTTTTAGAGATTTAGACATAAACTTAAATTTTGAGCTCAAAATCTGTGGATAAGAAGCGCAAACTGAATTGTGTTCAATGGGAGTCGGTAGGTTCAAATTTCAAATGACTATAAAAAACAAAAAAAAAAATGGTCAATTGATTTGCGGTTTTCACTAAAATTATCCTTTATGTCAGTATTGTCTCAAAAATAAATTATACAGATAAATTTCAAAAAATGTCGATACAGGGCGCTTTAGACTTTGGAGTAACCTACAACTATTTTTTACCATTATTTTTTGCATCTCTTTAAATTTTTTTAGGAGCTTAGACATAAACTTAAATTTTGAGCTGAAAATCTGAATCGTTGAGAGTGGTTAAATAGCGAAAACTGAACTGTGTTGAATGGGGGTGGGGGGTTCAAATTTCAAATGATTATAAAGAACGGAAAAATTGGTCGATTCGTTTGCGGTTTTCTCTAAAACCATTATTTATGTCAGCATTTCCTTGAAAATAAATTTTAAAGATAAATTTCAAAAAATTCCGTTAGAGGGCGCCTTAAAATTTAGAGTAACCAACAACAATTTTTAAATGTTTTTTTTTTTTTTTTTTTTTTTTTTTTTGTATCTAATTAAATGCTTGCAAAAGCTTAGACTTAAATTTTGAGCTCAAATTCTGAATCGTTGGAAGGGGTTAAGGAGCGCAAACTGAACTGTGTTCAGGAGTTGAAATGTTACCCTGCCCACCCTACGAACGCAGTTGAATTTTTCGCTACTTAATTACTCACAACGATTCAGATTATGAGCTCAAAATTTAAGTATAAGCTTTTAAAACATTTATTTAGATTTAAAAAAAAAAACTGTTAAAAGTAGTTGTTGGTTACTCTAAAGTTTAAAGGCGCCCTCTAACGGATTTTTTTTAATTTATCTTTAAAATTTATTTTCAAGGAAATACTAACATAAAGAATGGTTCTAGAGAAAACCGCAAACAAATCTACCAATTTTTCCGTTTTTTATAATCATTTGAAATTTGAACATCCCCACCCCCATTGAACACAGTTCAGTTTGCGCTACTTAACCACTCCCAACGATTCAGACTTTCAGCTCAAAATTTAAGTTTATGTCTAAGCTTCTAAAAAAATTTAATAAGATGCAAAAAATAACGGTAAAAATAGTTGTACGTTACTCCAAAGTCTAAAGCGCCCTCTGTCGACATTTTAAAAAATTTATCTGTATAATTTATTTTCAAGACAATACCGACATAAAGAATAATTTTAGAGAAAACCGCAAATCAATTGACCAATTTTTCCGTTTTTTATAATCATTTGAAATTTGAACCTACCGACTTCCATTGAACTCAGTTCAGTTAGCGCTTCTTAACTACAGATTTTAAGCTCAAAATTAAATTTATGTCTAAACTTCTAAAAAAAATTAATGAGATGCAAAAAATAAAGGTAAAAAATAGTTGTTCGTTACTCCAAAGTCTAAACCGCCCTCTATCGTCATTTTTTGAAATTTATCTTTATAATTTATTTTCAAGACAATACTGACATAAAGAATAGTTTTAGTGAAAACCGCAAACGAATCGACCAATTTTCCCGTTTTTTATAATCATTTCAAATTTTGGACCTTAAACTTTGATGGCCCCTATCTCCTTCGGAAGACGTTTGGGACCCTTAGTTTCCCATATAATATTATATGTCTTGATGTGTACTATCACCCCTTAAAGTTTTGCCCAGTAGTTTAGATACACCCTGTATAATAAAACTTTTTTATTCTGTCTATTAATAAAAGTTTTTTATTTTTTCCTCAAAAACACTCTTCTCGATCAAATTTAGATAGAATAGAGAAACAGTCGAAGCCAAATATTTTCAAAAAGTGGTAGTTTTATTATTCATTTTTATAGGTATTTCTTTTCTTTCTTTAAATAAAATTACATGAAGCATATTCACCAACAAAAGCGTTTCCATTTATAGAGAGCATCGGGATGCATTTAAACTCATTGCTTTTTTAAGAATTGTGATATTTTCTTAAGAGTAATTTTGGTCAATTAATCTGATTACTTTTGCAAATATTTCACAAAAAAATTATAACTACCGAAATATTTAATCAGTTTTAATGAGAAAAAACATACCTAAATTCCACATTAGTATTATGTAAAAATTCCAGTATACCTTTAGATATTAAAGAACATAATTATTGAGGTGGATCAATTTCTTGATAAATAATTCGGTAGATAACGGGTTAATGACCTGGGAAAATTTACGAGTAAATAATTAAGCATGAAAATTATATCTTTTGATTTTTTTTTTTAATCTAGAAAAAAGAAAGGATACATATATTAAATTTTTTTATATTTTTTTTTCTTATTATTTGAGTAAAAGTTATACAAGTTATTACACATACACGGTGGAATTACGACAAATAATTATTAATCTTCATTACGCTAAAACATAAAATAAAATCTCACTTTTTTTTATCTTTCTTATTTATTTTAATAATGTAATTTGAAGTAATTACTTGTTATTGGGCAATTAATATTACTATCTAAATTGAAGGTAAAGTTTTAATGCAGTAGTTATTTCATCAACACTAATTGGTAAAACTGCACGAATAATTCATTAATTCCCAGAAATAACTGTCAATTACATAAAATCAAATGATCTCGTTTAATGGAATTTTTATACAAAAGAAAAGTTCTGTAATTAAAATTCTTAGCATCGACTCTAATAATGAATGTTTCATATGACGCAGATAAATTACAAGATTTCAAAATCAAACATTAAGTAAAAGACAATTTAATAATGTAAATTGTTAGCATATTTAAAAAAAAAATCTCCGGTAATTTTATACTCTATAAAACTAGTCGTTGGGCAGCACCGTAATACTTACCCATCATTTATATGCATATTATAACATATGAAAATAAAACATGTGGAAACTATTTATAAAATGCATCGCAATTCCAAAACAAAATTTAAACGTATATTTAAATGTTTTTAATATACATTACATAGTAATGCTCTGATAATAAATTGCTGCTGAACCAATTTCGACAAATTATATAAAATGCCAAACAATTCAAATAGTACCGAATTGCGCAAAAGGAACATCCTTATAACACCAAAAATAATAATTATATTAACTAACAGGTTACTGCGTCGGATTAAGCGTCTCATTTCCAATTAAAATAGATCTTTAAATTGAAATTTGTATGAAATACAGGGTCATGAAAAATCGAAGAATGGGAAAAACAGGATTACAAATATCTCGGCAACTAATAATCCGGTCAACTTCGTTCTTTTGATGTTTGTGTTATTTTATTGTCTTTTACGTCCACTCCTTAAAATAAAAAATTTTGAAAATTTTCATATAGGGGGAACTGGGGTACAATGATACAGCTTTTTTCTAAGAATTTTTTCGTTGTCCAGAAAGCAAAAATTTCAAGTTTTTTTTTCCCATGTTGTGTCAGCAAAACTTATGTAATGTAATATAAAAATGCTCAATCGTTGTTTTATGTATTATTTTTGTATGTAATTTTAAAAAAAAAATCAAAAAAAGTCATTTGTATCAATATGCCTCATCCCTGGGGCAGATTGATACGTCTGGGAAAAATGGAGATAAAATAACACCAATGCATATTTTTCATAGAAAAATAGTTAGCAAACCATTTTATATTTATTTATAAAAATTCAAATCACCCATAATTTATTTGTAAGCAATATTAAAGCAATCAAAATGAAATGTATAATGACCTGATGTTCTGGCTGTTCCTTGTCTGATTGTTGGCTATGGTAACTTTGTCATATCTGGCACTTTAACCCCAGCATTATCTTCTTTCTTACGAAAGATGAAAAAATTACCGGGTTTTCTGTTTATAAATTGGTTTATAAACAGAAAATAAAGGATAATTACACTAAAAAGTCTGTTTGTAAAATAATTATCCTGTGCTGTTCTGCAGCTTGTTTCTCTTACTTAACATTTCTCATGTCGAAAATACTTTTTTCTCTGAAGAATAGATATAAATTTGAGATTTTCCAGGCTGCCGTCCTTTTCTTTTGTTAGTTCTACTAGCACTAGATGTTGGGGAAGTTCGTACGTCTTCGGTTTTCAAAAATACTATAAAATGTTCTAATATAAAGAAATTAGAGCTATTTCACTTCAATAAAAACTAATATTAAAAATTTTTGGTAAAAAATGGTTGGATTAACAGGTGTATGGTAAAAAAAATAATAAAAGGTAATGATAAAATGAACTAGAAAAGGATTTAGGTTGTATCAATGTGCCCCGACATAGACTATATCAATGTGCCCCATACAGACATTTTGAATAAAATGAGTCTCAAATCCAACATTTCACAATTTTTAAAACAATAAAGAATGAGGAACTGATAAAGAGTAGCTCTATTTGCCAGGGAGAGTACTCTTTTTGGTTGAAAATACTGGAACAGATGTATAATACCATTTCAATTGTACAACTCAAATTTACTTTTGACCTACAAAAACAATAAATCACTCGTACCATTTCATCAAACAACTAAATCATTCCAAGACTTTCTGTATGTAGTTGAGTGCACTAGCATCACCTTTTGGAGCTGTTGTGAAACTTCCTGTGTTGACCCTGTGAGCAGTAGAAGGGGTGTATCAATGTGCCCCATGCATCAATGTGCCCAAGTTCTCCCTACCTTTCATGACAAATTTTGTGAGAGTCCGAAAAAAATAGTTCCGGATAATCGAGGTTACTGATATTAAATAGGCTTCGTCCCATTCTTACATACTAAGCACATACAAAATTTCAAATCACTATCTCAATTTGTTCGGGAGATAGAGCGTTTACAAACACACAGGCAGAGTGACGGCATTCTTTTTTTCCTGAAAATATGTTTTTCGGAATCTCCTGTATCTGAAACATGTAAATCCATCGAAAAAAAAAAAAAAAAAAAAGGAAAAGAAAAAAATTGATTTTCAAAACGATTACAAGACTTACCCTATACTACGTATGATGGGGAAGTGAAAAACAGAGAGACTACATTATGAAAAGAATTTACATAGTTTCAAGGGAGCCATTATCGTTAAGACGTTTATAGCGAAAATTGATGGCTGACTCGGTGTAACAGAAAAATAATGATAGAATAATTAATGAGCTGGGAAAATATATGAGTGAATAATTAAGCATGAAACTAAATCTTCGGATATTCTTTTTTAATCTAGATACAATAGGAAAATATTCAAATGCATTTTATGCATTTTTTATTTAATTAAAAGTTAGACAAATCTTTACATATCTATCCTGTAATAACGACAAATAATTATATTAATCTTCATTACTCTAAAACTTAAATAAAATCCGACCTATTTTATCTTTTATGATTCATTTTAATAATGTAATTTAAAGTATAATTACTTGTTAAGGGAATTACTATTACTCTCTAACTGGAAGGTAATGTTTTGATACATTAGTAATTTGAACAACGTTAATATGTAAAATTACACGAATAATCCATTAATTCCAAGAAATATCTCAATTATATAAAGTCAAATTATCTCATTTAATGGAATTTGTATAGAAAAGGAAAGTTCTGTAATTAAAGTCTTAGCACCGTCTCTAATTGTAGTTCTTTCTTATGACACAGATAAATTGCAATGTAAAAAAAGAAAAAAAAAACTGTAATCCTAGAGATATAAAGTTTTCTGAAATCTGTATGCTTACTAAAATTTTATCTGCGCACTGTACAAGAAAAAAATGTACATATACAAAACTAATTTTTGTAAAGCTACAGAAATCCGTAACTTTACAAACAAGTCTATTAAAATTACAGTTATTTTACTAAAATTTTATGTAACCTGGGTTGCTGTTACATAAAAAAATTCTAGAAATCCCAGTTTCCTAAAAAATTCTTAGTAATATTACAGATTTTTTTGTGAAAATATGTATCTGTTACATCATTTTTCGTTGTTGCCGTTTCATAGAAAGTTCTAGAAAACTTTTAATAACTTTACAATTTTTTTTTTTTTTTTTTACCGTATACAAGATTTTAAAATCAAACATTAAATAAGAGATAATAAAGTAAACTTATACCATTTTTCAACAAAATCTTAAGCACGAATAAAATTTATATAAGTTATCGGGGGAATCATTACTGTAAAGACGTTTAGAGCGAAGTGTTGATGACGCAGTATAAAAAAAAAGAAATAGTGAACTTTTTAAAGACCTGGAAAAATATACGAGTAAATAAAGAAGCATGAAAATTACATCTTTCGATATTATTTTGTCTTTTTTTTTTAATCTAGAAAAAAAAAGGATATATACATTAAATTTTTATACATATTCATACTTGCCAACCTCCCGCTTTTTTATTAATGAAAAAACGCAAACTCAACCAGAAAAATTATCAAATTAAATGTTTCTAGCTTCTATGTAATAGACATTTGAAATCTGCATAATTTCATTTATTGAATAAAATTTCTGGTTGAAAGTACATTTTGTTGAATTTAAAAAAGCGAAAGGTTGGCAAGTATGCATATTTTCTTATTATTTGAGTAAAAGTTGTACAAGTTATAACACATATGGTTAATACCTTGGAATTACGACAAATAATTATCAATCTCCATTACTCTAAAATATAAAATAAAATCTGCCTTCTTTGATCTTTCATATTAATTTTAACAATGCATTTTTCAGTAATTACGTGCTATCAGGTAATTACCATCACTGTCTAACTTGGAAGTAATGTAATTTTTAAAATCTAGATAAAGAAGGATATACGCTTTAAATTTTTTTATACATATTTTCTTATTATTTGAGTAAAAGCTAGACAAGTAATTATACATATATCCTGGAATTACGACGAATAATTATCTTCAATATAATAAAACGAATAATTATCTACTTATAATCTTCATTACTCTAAAACCTAAATAAAATATGTCCTATTTTATCTTTCTGATTCCTTTTAATAATGGCATTTTTCAGTAATTAAATGTTAACGGGTAATTACTATTACTCTAATTTAGAAGTAATGATCTGATGCAGCAATTATTTGAACAATATTAATTGATAAAATTGCGCGAATAATCAATTCCAAGAATTATGTCAATTACATAAAGTCAAATGAGCTCATTTAATGGAATTTTGATACAAAAGGAAACTCCTGTAATTAAAGTTCTTAGCATCGTCTCTGATAGTGGATGTTTAATGTGACGCAAATAAATTACAAGACTTCGAAATCAAACATTAAATAAGCAGGGCTCTGTCCGGACTTTTCTCTCGGATCCTGTTTCAGTGAAATTGTGAAGAACATTTTTTATATTTGTAAAAAGTGTAGTCTAATTTTGAGCATTTAAAATAATTGCTATATCTATGTCAATTTTATAAGTTTATAAGAAGATATATGCAAGTAAAATACATATATTTTCTTTATATGTGTAAAAGGGGCAGGTCAGATTTTACTTTTAACTGGTTAAATTTGTGAAAGGTTTAGTTTAGAGCTAATAAAATTCATAAAAGATCTATTTTTAAGCCAAAGTTATTTTTTAAGAAAGTTCTTTTTTGTCAGAGGACAGTTGTGATTGTTAATTGAGAGGATTATGGGTGCAGTTGGAGGTCAAGCGGGTAGTTACGATTGACGGGTGAAAATACCATCAGCTGATTGCAACTGAATTAAGGTGAAACCTGGTATGAAAAAGATTTTTGCTACTGTAAAAGGACAATAAGTGCCATCCCGAATCAGAAAAATAAAATTAGGGACAACCCGACACGATTCATATCTCTATTCAACGGTGCCGCGGCTTCGCTATTCAAAAATTTTGCTATAGTTGAATATTAGAGATAGAATACAGATTTTTTCCATTTCTCTATAAAAATGATAAAATTTACACTAGAGGTAGAATTGTGTATTATTTTTCATAATTGCATTAAGCGAGACATCACAATTTCAGTCAATAACTCTTCAACTGAATGATGTATTTAATTTTTTATATATTTCGCATTCACCTATGAAATTATCGCTGGCATATCATTTTTTTAATATATAGAAGACAAAGTTTTTTCATAAAATTCCTCCGATCTTCTCAAAATGTTAATTACCCCCACTTTCCTTTTTTTTTCTAAAACCCAAAGTGGGTCTGACAGTAGGGGATGAAGAGAGATACTTTTGTTTGCATTAATTAGGATATAGAAATGAAATTTGACACTATGCTAAATTATAAGCAATTTATTTCTCTGAGGCTCTGATACCTACAGAGGCGTGGCTGTTGCCTTTCGTGGGTAAAGTCCATAACACTTCTAACAGCTGTAAAATCTTCTCGATGAATAAAATGTGAAAAAACACCGTAAACACTGGTGATAATTAATAAAGTAAAACAATTTGTAATATCACAATCACTACTCATAATCATAATCAATCATCAAATATAAGGAAAGCGCACGTGACGTCATACGTAAACAAACTCTAAGAACCGTGAGCTTCTCAGGGCAAAACATAGGGAAATCCTATAGCTCATAACGTTAACACATTTAAAAATATTATTTTTTAGTATTTATAATGCTATTAGTATTTATACATTGTTATTGTACGTTTTCAAATAAGAATATATGTCATCAAACAGCACATGTGGCCATGCATTTATATCATCTCCCCATTCACACTTCGGGATAATATATGGGTCTGGAAACTCATATGAATAGACATGCATTCCATTTAATTTATCCACATATCTTACTTTGGCCGGAAGACTCAAATTTTTTGCATATGCGGATAAATTAAAAGAAGACATACCTGAAAACACATTGGCCGCCATGGAAAACTCGGTAATGTTTTGCCCTGAGTTACTGCACATCACAACTGCGCAAGCTGTTTGTTTACAGTGCTTAATCATATATAACAACTCTGATATATAAGGGTATTTTATACAGTTGCGAACTAAGAACAGTTTCTGCGCTGTATTCCGGTTTTAAAAAATCATAAGAGCCAGCATTAGACTACTCCACTCGTCGGAAAATAAACCCGTGGCCGTGTTCGTTTGTAAACATTGAAAATTGTGTTTCTGTTTTGAGAAAGAAAAAGCACGTGTGTAATCGCAATCAATTCAAAATGCCAAGTAATAAAGGTAATAGAGTTACGTGAATATTCCATGTTTTGTACATTCAGTTTTACCAAAAAATCTTTTGCAGAATTAGGGTTGAAATAAATTGTGCATTAGCAAGCGTATATTTTAACATAGTATTGGTATAACAGAAAAGCATCTTCTATTCTTTCTTTACGAAAACATAGTTTTCTTCTTTTTTTTTAATATTTAATCCAACCATTTTTGAAATTGAATCATCAAAAGATTACCACGGGATCACTTTGAATGTATTTTTTGTTCAGGAAAAAATTATTTTCCAGTATAGGGGAGATTGGGTTGGTGTGAGAAACTTTTTGCAAAAGTAAGAAAATCAACTTTGTTTGACACAAAAACAAAAATTTTAATTTATAGAGTGCAAGATGAAACACCTTCCTGAACAATATAAAAACATAACATGCAAAAGCTATTTTTTAATTAAAGAAATTGTTTCAAAATGATTTCCATACCTCCACACTAACTGGGAGGTATGAGACAACAATAAAAGAAAACAGTAAGGCACAAATAGTCTAGTCGCGGCTAGAAATAAAATCAAAAAAGATTGTTGGTTGGTAATGTATGTGCCACAATATAAAATTACAATATCTTTATGACTGGAATGGAAATTCAGAATTGTCAGTCTTAGATGACATTGAAAAATGATCAATTCAGTTTATTTACACTTTGAAGTAAATGAATATATTATCAATGTTTTAATTAATAATCCTCTAAAAATGTTTGCATGTAAACAACTTACATTCATCTTATTAAAAAAAAGGAATTGGACTTGTCCCATCCTTTCCCATTTCCTTGTTTTGTGTTAAACTTCTGCAATGTATAAACAAAAATGCTGCTTTTAGGTTTAATTTAAATTATGGATAATATGTTTATTATTTAATATATTGTTTATTGTTATTCCTTTTATAAAATAATAGAAAATGTTTTGTTTTATTTTCATACTGAAATGAAAAATAATTAACGGGTTATTATGTAGCACACTATATGTAAGTGGTATTCAAATTCAAGGTTTATACCAAATTTGGCATATTAAAAAGCCAACTTGGTGCGTATATGACACCTGTGCTGAATATTATTATAAAAATTTATTTTATTAACTACAGTATACTTAATATATACAGTATATTACGTTCTCCCATAACCCATACCCAGCTTACCTGAACTGGAGTACTAATCCAGATTAAAAGATATATAAGATAAATCTTTTATTAAAAAGAGTCATAAATGTACCTATGCAGCATATAAAAAAAGTCATTTTCATTTTTTAGTTATATTTACATATTATTTTTGCACTTTTGAAGTAAATATTCATTTGTTTATTTATTTTTAGTTTTGCATTAAATTTGTCTCTTCCTCACTTGATTTGTTAATGCAATGTTAAACTCAGTAGTGGCAGTGACATTTCCCTCCCAAAGCGATGACCCCCCCCCCCCCCCCAAGAAGATTTTGGATTAATGTTTTTAATGTTAAAAAAATGTAATTACCTCTTCCTATTCCCAGTAGCCACAGAAATCCAATTCGAAGAAAGGTATTTGAATTCAACACTTTACTCACAAGCTACTATGTTATATGCCAGTGCCTCATTATAATTAAGTCTGTTCTACAAATCACAAAGCCACTTTAATAAAATAGAAATTTAAAATGTATAATGTTCAGTGTCAACTTTAAAAATAAAAGAAAAAATATATTTTCCTGTATAAAGACCTTGGTGAAATCTCGAAAATGGTATTAGTGAGAGAAGGAACTTTAACAATATATTGTTTCTGGTAATCTGTTCACTTTTAGTTATATACATGCAATTTTTCCAATTTTAATACAATTTGCAGTTTGACCTCCTTTTAACGAAGTCCCAAAGTTTTCTACTGAACCTTGAGATTGGACACCCTTAACATGTAAATTAATCTCCATTCTATGAAAAATATATTCTATATAATGAAGTTTATTTGACTGGGGAGGATATACTCCTTTCCCTTAGAAAATTTGAGATTTTGTGTTTTCAGTGGTCAAAAAGTGCAATCCCCTTCCACACTGGAACACTGCTTGAAATACTTCACCCGAAGAAATGCTTTTCACTTCAGTACTTCATCATCACTCTTTACATCCATTGGAACCGATGTAGTATTCGCCTGTAGTCTGCCATCTTGTTTCTTTGTTTGTCACTTATGATCACTTTATAATTCATTTTTGAACTATTCAGAAATTAACCATAAACAACAACAAATTTTTAAACTGAAAATCAGCACTCTAAACATTATTTGTAAAAAAGAAAAGAAAAAGCAATAGGGAAAGGGAGAGGAGAAATTCATAATTAGCAAATGGTAAATACATAAATTTTAAAACAATTAAATAAAGCAAATATTCATTTAAAAATATATATGTTCCAAAATTACAGTAAAAAATGTTTTGGCTATCATGTAGTATTCGCCCAAAAATGGAAGCTTTTTTGTGGCTGAATTAAAATTTTTGGATTTGGATTTATTCATTTATTTTTGTTGTTGTATAATATGTGAAACATTTTTGACTGTAATTTCAGAATACATATTTTTTTAAATTAATATTTACTTTATTTAACTGTTTTAAAATTTCTGTATTTAAAGGTTTCACTAATTATAAATTACTCCTCCCCCTTCCCCTATTTTTTCTCTGTTTTACAAATAATGTTTGAAGTGCTGATTTTCAGTTTTAAAATTTGCTGTTGTTTATGTTTAATTTCTGAATTGTTGAAAAATTAAGTATTAAGTGGTTATAAATAACCAACAAAGAAACAAGATGGCGGACTCTGGGCGAATACTACATCTGTTCCAATGTTTCAGAGATTATACATAAAAAACAACAATAATAAATGAATAAATCCAAATACAAAAATTTAAAATGGCTGCCATCTCCAGTTGAATACTACATGATAGACTATCAATTTTCTTTTCATTTTCCAGCTTTCCATTTCTATAGTTTTCTTATTTGGTTTTTTAAATTTTATTGTATATAAGTGTATTCTAAAATATAATGTACCTATTTATAGAGGGAGCTGTTGAGAATGCATGGAACATGACAATAGAGCCTTTTACTAAGGAGGATATGAAATACCCTCTTCTGGCAGAAAGCTCTTTTGCTACTCTTTTTCCAAAGTATAGGGAAAAGTACATAAGAGAGTGCTGGCCACTGGTCAAAAATTCCCTTTCGGAATATGTAAGAATAATTTGATTTATTATGTTATTTTACATTTTATGTTCATTATCAAAATTTTATGTGGATTGTATAAATTATTTGGTACTACTTGGTTATCCCGTCAAGGAATTTTGCCAAACTAACAGCCAAATTATGCATATTGACATAATTTTTATTTTAAATAACGAAAGAACAAATAAATTAGTAAAACATTAATAAAAATACAGATAAAAATCGAAATAAAAATCACTTGATGAGATATTCAGTACGTATTTCGTGTCTAATGTCATTGAATGTGACATTCACGATCATCCATTATTGGCATTTAATCTTGTAATTTGCCAACAGTTTTTTGGTCGACAGGATAACCAAGTAATACCAATTATTTATTATTGTTGTATTGTTATAATTTTTCCTTTATTATTAATTGTATTCATAATTTTTTTTAATTCTAGATTAATTTATTCTTACAGTAATAAATTTTATACAGTATATTCCCTCAAATCCACACAGCTTGGGACCAGATGTTGTGCTGATTTTTGGTCATTTCTTTATTTACATTTTGATACTGTAATTTCAGTGTAACAATGCAATCAAAATTATAATGAATGCTTACATTACAGTAAAATATTAAAATAAGTAATAGACGAAAAAATAATTTTAAAAATGATTAAACTATTAAAAGTAAAGGTCAAGTAAATAATAAATAATGTATAATTAACTATGCATGTTATGAAGATGAGATACATTTTCCTAGAATTTTTCAATGAAACATTCCTTTTAAAGGTACTCTATTAATTCACATCAAAATCATAAAGTGAGGAAGTTTAATTTCAGGTTACATTAAGTCTTAATAACCAAAAAAGCTTGATTAATACATAAATTTATTTGGTTAAAACATTGTGATTATCAGTGGTGGAAGTTGAAAGTAAATGTAACAGGTTCTTGGTTTGAACTTAGTTAGAGAAAGCATAGATTATTATTAATCTAAGTTCCATTTATTTTATTACATTACTCTGTTCTCATATATTATTTTTCTTTTTGAATGTGTAGCATGAAGGTAGAATAGTAGAAGGAAACAGTGAAGATAGGCTTTGTCCGACAGAATTTAGCCCTAAAAGTAATACTTGATTTGTGGCGGAAGTGTTCCCATTTTGCAGGTTACATGACCTATTGTCTGCTAGTTTTTGTTATTTACTAATATCTATAGTTGTCTACTAGTTTTGAACCATTTCAAAATTTTGATTTTAAAACTGCTTCTACTATTCTACCTTTATAATATGTAGCTGGATAGTCAAAGTAGCAATGTTTCAGACTAAATTTGCATAGAAGAAAATATTTAAATGCTATACATAAACTTTAATGTCTTTTTTCTCTAGTTTTAATAAGTTTCTCTAGTTCTAAAAATAATTTGTATAGCATGTATATTATCATTTAATAAGTTTTTAGCTTGATTTAATAACACTAATGATTGCTAAAAAAATGTTTATAAAGTTTTTGAACCTTTTCTGCAGTTTTTGACATGTTGTGTCAAAAACCCAATCCTGGTTAGGGCAGTCTCTGTATATATTACCTTTTATGAAATATGGTAAATTTTAAATTCAACATCCAATTCGCTGTTACTTCATTTTGCTTCAAGATGTTTCCTATGTTAATTCAGGGGATTGTTGCAGACTTAGATGTAGTTGAAGGCAGCATGACTGTTAGAACCACTCGAAAAACTTGGGATCCATACATAATTCTGAAATCCAGAGATGTGATAAAACTCATTGCAAGAGGTGTTCCTTATGAACAGGTAAGATTTATGGTTTTTTAAGTGTAAAAAAAAAAAAAAAAAAAAAAATAGTTTATATAGTTATTTTATCTATTCCACAATCTTTGACTAAATTTTCATTGTAATTCTCGAATAGCATAATTTTTATTAGGTCTGCAAATTTCAGGTTATCTAGAACAACTAATCCTACATTAGGGGTGCACAACCTTTACAAGAGAAGGGCCACATACATATATGTTTGGGTGGTCGAGGGCCACATCAATAACATGAAGAAAACTCGATTTTGAGGAGAGGATCTGTGGCCTATAATCGGATAAAAAATATG
Organism: Maratus speculifer; assembly: GCA_964019185.1. Lineage (NCBI taxonomy): Eukaryota > Metazoa > Arthropoda > Arachnida > Araneae > Salticidae > Maratus > Maratus speculifer. The sequence goes on along the minus strand of OZ025301.1, from coordinate 242,436,572 downwards.
GTTTCAGAGGGCAGTGGGGGGAGGGGTTACTCAATTCCGATTATCCAGTCAAAATATTCGATTCAGTTGGTAAGGATGTACGGCAGTTTTAAAACGGCAGTTATTAAAAGGGCTAAAAAACAAACATAAGAGGCTGGTACTGAAAAAAAAAATAAGCTTCATGAACGAAGGATAGAGAAGGAGGCGATCAGCAAGATTTTTAAGTGCATGATCAATGAAATTCCTGATTTTTTTGCATCCAGTCAACGAAGTTTGCGCATTTTTATGAAACCGATCAACAAGATTCGCAATTTTTATAAAACCAATCGACAAAATTCACAATCTTCCCGCGCCTGATCAACAAAATTTACAATTCTTACTGAACCGATCAAGAAAATTCATGAAATTTTCCCCGTATCATCAACAAAATTCCTGATTTTTACGAAATTGATCGACGAAATTTGCAATTTTTCACTCACATGATCGAAGAAATTCGCGATTTTTATGAAGCCGATCGACGAAATTCGCTATTATTACGAAGCCGATTGACCAAATGCTTGTTTTTTTTATAAAGCTGATCGACGAAATTCGCAAATTTCCTTCGCATGATCGACAAAATTCGCGACTTTTACAAAGCTGATCGAAAAAAATTACAATTTTTTTGGCCTGATCAATAAAAGTAGTGATTTTTGCGAAGCCAATTGACGGAATTCGCGAATTTCCCACGCCAATTGACGAAATTCGCCATTTTTACAAAGATGATCGACGAAATTTGTTAATTTTCTTCGCGTGATTGGCAAATTTTACGAAACAAATCGAGAAAATTCACGAATTCTCCACACCTGATCAACCAAATGCTCGACTTTTATGGAGCCGATCAATAAAATTACGCGTCTGATCAGCAGAATTTGCAATTTTTACGAAGCCGATTGCCAAAATTATCAAATTTTAATCAATGAAATTCGAAACGATCGACAAAATTCAAAACAATCGATGAAATTCACAATTTTTACAAAACTGATCGACGAAATTCATGATTTTAACAAAGTTGACTGGTGAGATTCACGATTTTTCCTCACATGATCAATAAAATTCACAATTTTTATAAAATTTATCGACGAAGTTTGCAACTTTTATACCACCAATTGACAGAATTCACGATTTTTACGAACCTGATAGACAAAATTTGCAATTTTTTTTCTGCAATGAAATTTGCGATTTTTCAGAAACCGATCCATGAAACTCGCTCTTAAGTGTTTCGATCAACGAAATATGTATTTCTCCGCACCCAATCAACGGAATTCAGACTTTTTTAAACTAACTTTGATGAAATATGCATTTTTTATGCGGTAAGATTAAATTATTTTTTTTCCTGCTAAACTCACAAAATTCCCAATTGTTTTGCAACCGATCAACGAAATTTTCACTTTTTCCACACATCATCGCAAAATTCGGGATTTTCCTGTGCCTTATCAACGAAGTTTGCGATTTTTTTTGTCCCTGATCTGCGAAACTTGCTATTTTTCCGAGCCTCTGACAAAATTTGCTATTTTCCCGCACTTGATTAATGAAATTCGCTATTTTTTTGTGCGCGACCTACGAAATTTAATAACTCTGCAAGCGATTTTTAAGTGACTGAAAATTTTATTTTTTTCCGCGGTAAATTGCCGAATTCTACGATTTTTTTTTTTCTGTGACTTATGCACAAAAATTGCAATTTTTTCCAATAGTATATTGACGATGTTCGCAGGCCACACGTTAACCCATCGAGGGCCACTTTTGGCCCGCGGGCCACAGGTTGTGCATCCCTATCCTACATCATACCATAAAGCTGGAAAATCTGTTTTCCTTCTTCTGTTTAATGATGACATTCTTTCTTTCTTTTGATTATTTTACAGTAAGATGAAAACAGACATTCGTTATTCATGTAATAAACCCAATTATGGAAGTTTACATTTTAAATTTTCAATTATAATTTAAATCTCCAGTTCTTTTTTTTTTTTTTTTTTTTTTTTTTTTTTCTGGCATGAAAATCTCCTCCCCACATACACACATTAGAGCCAAACCCCCAAAGTTGTAAGACTAAGTTTGATCATGAAAATATCAATATGAAGATAAACACAGAATTTTAATGAGATGTAGAATATTCAAATAAAAGTTCATATACAAATAGATGGGACAAATAGACCAGGGACTGACAAAAGTTGAAAAAAAAATTGGAGCCAGCATGGAGAATAAAATCTCTGACATTGATGCATTCATTGCAAAATGGATACTGGCTACTCATAATCATATTCAGCTGTTTTTTAATGTGTCATTTTGCAGTGAGCATGTTAACTATTGAATGAAAAAAAAAAAAAAATGAGACTGAGCAAAAATTGCACATTTTATCGATCAGCTTTGTAAAAATTTCAAATTTCATCAATTGGCTTTGTAAAAATCATGAATTTTGTCGATTGGCTTCGTAACAATTACTAATTTTGTGAATCATGTGAAGAAAAATGCGAATTTTGTCGATTCATAAAAATCATGAGTTTCACCAACTAGGTGCAGAAAAATTGCAAATATCGTCTATCAGCTTTGTATAATACATGCATTTCAGCGATTGACTTCGTAAAAATCACAAATTTCATCAATCAACTTTGAAAAAAATAGCACATTTTATTGGTCAGGCACCTGCAGAAAAATCACTAGTGTCATCCATCAGCTTTGTAAAAATCATGAATTTTGTTGATTGGCTTCGTAAAAATCATGAATTTTGTTGATCAAGCACGGGAAAATCGTGAAATTTCTCTATCAGCTTCGTAAGAATTGTTAACTTTGTTTATCAGTTGCAGAAAGATCATTAATTTTCTTGATTGGCTTCAAAAAAATTTCAAATTTTATTGATGGTTTCGTAAAATTTCAAATTTTGTCAATCAGACATGGAAAAATTACAAATTTCATTGATCAGGGCACAAAAAATCAAGAATTTCATTGATTGAGCAAAGAAAAATCTTGTTGGTCGTTGTCTTCTCTTTCCTTTGTTCACAAAGTTCCACATTTTTTTCATCACCAGCCACTTATGTTTGTTTTTCAGCAGTTTTAATAGAAAAAATTTACTCTCCTGAATAAAGTCAAGGAATATTATTACATCTTGAAAAGAATCCTTGCTATATCTATTATAAATGCAAACGTAAAAACTGCTGATATATCTTTAGCAACTGAATTGGATATTTTGACTAGGTAAACGAATTTAAAGGGGTAACCCCCCACTCTCCTATGAAATCATATTTTTTATCCAATTATAGGCCACAGATTATCTCCTTGAAATTGAATTCTCTCTGTGTTATTAATGTTGTCCTCGACCACCCAGATGTATTTGTGAGTGACCCTTCTCTTGAAAGGGTTGTGCCCTCTTAATCTAATGACTAAAAGTATGTCTTGTATTTGTCATTCAAACAACAAAATCATTATAAATGTTTGAAATTTATTTTTTGAATAACTATGATAAAGAATATTATATTCATCAAACTACATCAAATGTTCATTTATTAATAAATAATCAAAAGATTATTGATAAAGATTTTCAAGGTATCAATATTTCACTGTATAAGCAGTTTATTTTTTGAACATAAGACTCGTAACTGGCAGTTTTAATTAATTTAATGTGAATTTTTTTCAACTTTCTACATAAATTGACTGTAATTATTTATTTATTTATTTTCAAATGATGTTATACTCATTATATATCCAAAAATTCTTTTTTAATCAATAAATATGCATGTATGTATAATAAAAAATTAAAAAAAAAAAAAAAAAAAAAAAAAAAACCTGATTTAGACCAAATCAAGGTTAAATTCTTTTTTTTTTTTTTTTTTTTCCAAACCTGTTAAAGAGCCACTTCACTGAAACATCCCTATATAAAATCCATTGTTAACCTTTCAGAAAACTTCAAAGTGTGATTGCTTATTATCTTATATATAATTATGAAAATATGATTTTCAACATTAAAAAAGAAAGCATCAGACAACATGCCACCTAAGATGAGCTGACCACCTAAAACCTCCAACCCTACCTCATTTTCTCATTAAAAATATATTCTGTTTAAACTCGTAAGCACTTTATTTATAGTATTACATGTATGGCTCCTATTATTTTAATTGTGCTCAGCTCAGTTTTTATTAATGATTGTATATGTGCAATTTGCTTATGCAATAGAAAACATAATCTAATTTTATACTACTCACAATTAAAAAAAATGGCAAATTTTGTACTTACTTAATATTTTATCTAATATTAGTGTTTTAAAAATGTATGTATAAATTATGATTTAATTTTGTAATTGATATTATTTATTATATCATGTTAACAGAGGTTATGTATAAAGTTATATAAGTATAAATATTTTGTTCTTCAAAAATCACACTTTTGAAATATTTAATAATTGTTTTTGAAATGTGATTTATTAACATCTGTTTTATAATTTTAGGCAATTAGAGTATTAGATGATAACATTGGTTGTGATATCATTAAAATCAGATCCTTAGTAAGAAAAAAAGAGAGATTTGTAAAACGTAGACAGCGGCTGGTTGGACCTAAAGGTGCAACTTTAAAGGTTTGTTTTTTTATAAAAGCACTTTCTATTTCATTTCTGTTTTTAATTTTTGTGAGTGAATTTAAGATTGCTTTATAAGATGATTTTTCTAAAATTTAAACTATTTTGTAAGCTTATCATTTTCAAATAAATTGTTGTAACTTTTTTAAAATTTTAAATACAAAAATTGGTCACAAATAATGTAAATCATCGAATCATGCAAATTTCCTCTGTGAATTTGTTTAAATAAAATGACTTGCTGACTTGTTTAATGTTGCCTGGTTCTATGATAATAACGTTTTAAAAATTGGACCATGGACTTTGCAAAATCCATGGTAGACAAAGTTGTATCATTTTGTGAAAATGTCATATTTGTAGATGAATCAAAATTTGATATATTTGAATTTAATATATGAATAACTGTGTTGAGAAAGCCCAACAAAGAGCTCAGTCCAAAAAATCTATTGCCAACTGTCAAACATGGAAGTGGAGATATAATGATTTGTACGTGTTTTGCTGCTTCTGGTATGAAAAATTTATTTTATATGAAATTAACATGGACCAATATTAAGCATATAAATATCCTGAAATAAAACTTAAAATATCTTCCCAAAAACTTGGATGGACTTCACAATGCATTAAACTTGTATCAAGATAATGATACCTGGCATACAGCCCTGTAAAAGTTCGCTTGTGGCTGCTGTACAACTATTCCAAAGATATTAAGACGCCATCATATTCTCCAGATTTAAACCCAATTGAAAATGTGCAACATGAACTGGAGAAAAGAATAAGAAAACATATTTTTCGAAAGAACATCTTGAAACAGTATTAACAGACGAATGTAACAGAATTGAATATTTTTATACAAAAAAACTAGTTACATCCATGCCAAAACCTTTTAAGGGAGACCCAAACCCCATTTTCGGCCAAAAATCATCAAAAGTTTTAAAAAAAATTTTATCTCAGAAAACGATAAAATACATATTTGTGAATATCCGTGCAAAATTTCAGAACTCAGGGACACTTGGAACAGGTAGCAAATGAATTTTTTTAATTGTAGTCACTAGAGTTTAAAGGACTAGCGGCCATTTTAAAATGTGTTTTCCTGAAAATGACTTTTTTCATATTTTGCTCAAGTTCAAAGTACTAAGGCTCAGTGGTAAAATGATTTAGAAACAAAGTGTTTATGTTTTTAGAATCTTAAAAAAATTTGCAACAAATGTAAGGAGATATATATTTTTAACTATTTCTGAAAATTTTACATAAATTGGTAAACATGAAAATTATAACGAATTTAAGGAAATTTACCATGCTGCGTAATTTCTTTCTTTTTTTTTTTAGCTGATTAAAATAGAAAATTAAAAATATCTCTCCCTAGGTCTTTTCCATATACTATAAACACTATTTAAGAAATTTTAGTAATACCAAAATATTAAAAATTGAATGAGGAGTAGTAATTTTTAAAAATGTATTTCAACCAAAAAAAAAAAAAAAAAAAATCATAAAAATTCCCATAACAATATACTTTTTAATAAAAAGTGACTTTTTTTGCTAATTATTCCTTACAAAAAGATTCTTAAATAGTACACCAAAATTCATTACTTTAAAATCAGTAATAAAAATTTTGGGTTTTTTCTTACAGGTCTCCCTTAAATGTATAATTTTTGCTAAAGCATACCCAACAAAGTATTACAAAGTACATTTGTTGAATTTTCAAGGTGTTCAATTATTTGTGTGAGATTGTTTTTAATACTTTTTTGATAAATTAATTTTTTGAAAAAAAAAAATTGAATTTGATTTCATTACAGTATGTAGGTTTTATTATAGGGAAAATAAAGTTTGTACGGGGGGGGGGGGGGGGGGATTAAGTACATTCTTTAATGCTTAGATGATGTTCTTAATAAGTTTCAAAAACAGGAGTGTCCAAAAACAAATGTGAGCCACTGTTTTTATGTAAGTGTCACATGCAGAACATTTTATCTGTTTTTCATGGAATAGCTTTTAGTCTTGCTTCTTAATATCATTATTTATTACTTTAAAAAAAATTCCAATTAGTAAGCAAAATGTTGTAATAGTCATCTTCTTTATTTTATTTTTATTTCTAGGCTTTAGAACTTATCACAAATTGCTACATTTTAGTTCAAGGTAGCACTGTGGCTGCTTTAGGTCCTTATAAAGGATTACAGCATGTAAGTAGATATTTCAATGTTTATTCAATATTTTTTAATATATATTGTAAAAGTGATGTTTACCTTTTTTTCTATGGTCCTTAAGTATGATGTTTATTTCTTATTACAAGATCTGTTATATTAGGGGTCATCGAATTATTATATTACATTTCAAGAGGGGAAGATGTCCATATTTTTACAGAATATTTGTTAGCAACAATTTAAAAAAAATGAGAACCTCTCATTTTATAACTGTGCTGAGGACCAGCTGCATATTAACTTTCTTTATGCAGAAACAGTCTACAGAACATTTTTCAGCGAATTAGGTGTTCATATCCAGCATATTCAGTTTTCATTTCTTTTAAGAACAAACAACTTATCAAACTCTAAGTTTGTCTTTTTTTTTTTTTTTTTTTCTTTACAAATTTTTTAAGTTAAAATTTTACAAATCTCTCTACTCTAATAAAAAAGTAACTAATGCCGTCACCAAAAATGCATTTTTGTTATTGGAGGGATTTCCTCATGAAAATATTAAGAAATCTACTGCAGATAAAAATTGGTAGTATTATAATTAAATGTTTGATAAACAATTTGAAACATAGTTTTTGTATCAAAGAATTATTTTAAGAGATATTTAATATTAAAGACTGTCGAAATTGTTTCGTTAAAAAAGTTTTGTAAGATCAAAAACTATACATAGGAATTTAATCATCTTTTTTTCAGCACTTTGCAAGCTTGCAATGTGCTTTTTTAATTATTTCTTATTTGAAGGGGGGCAATTCAATTTTTTATTCAAAATTTCATTCCAAAATATATATATTTTTTCATATTTAAAAAAGGTTTTTTTTTTTTTTTTTTTTTTTTTTTTTTTTTAAATTGTTACCAATTTTAAAAACAATGCAAAGAATGATATTTCTTTTGAACTAAAAATGTTCACATGTGGCTGATAAAAAAAGAAAGAAAAACTTTTAAATAAAAATTAAATGACCACATGTTAAAAGCAGAAAAATTTGAAAATTACATCATAAAAATTGTTTTTACATGTAAATTAAAAAAAATAAAGGAAACTTTAAAATAATAATGTACCCCAGCATTTTAAATTTAAAATTCTGTTTATGTGAGAGATTAATTTCATACAAGATGATTTTTTTTTAAAACTGCTGTTGCCAACTGTAAGTCAGTGTGAATAATATTACTTTCCTAGGAACAAAAGTATATTCACATAAATATTAATAAAAGAAAAAAAAACTTCATGATAATTATTTCAGATTTAAAAGTTACATTTAAAATATCTTATTTAAAACATCTTTCTTGTAGTGTTGTTAATGATTCTGTTTAGTTAATTCATTTTATATTAGCTGATTTTTTTTAAATTCTAACTTATCTTGTTTATCAATTATAAAAACAGCCATTAGATGTCTCAACTGTAGTTTATAAAACTTCTTATAAAATCCTTCAGTCAAAATGAAGAGGCAGTAAATGGAAGCTTGTTTGCATGGAGAAAGATTGCTACTGGTTTTTTAAACATAATTATTTCTTTTATAATCTTTCTAAATCTGATCAAATGTTATGTATTTAGAGTCCTCACTGTCTGAACAGGAGTTGGCGAACTTAGTTTTTCTGCACAAAATTTTCCGTAAAATGCTCTTATATTGGGCGGTAGCAGCACAGACAATCATCTCATCGAGTTCATGGATGAAAATCTTGGATTAGTTAAATCTCAATTTGTATATTAAAAAGCAATCAGTATGCCTAGTCATATCTTGGAGGAAAACGCCTAAAAACCTGATTTTAGCAGTTGATTTGCAGGTTTACCATTATGCTTTCCTGCACCCAAAAGTAAGAAAACATGGAGGATTGGGAGCAGGAAAACATAATGATAAACCTATGAGTTAACTGCTAAAATCATGTTTTTAGGAGTTTTCAACCAAGAAATGACTAGGCAAACCGATTGTGTTTTAATATACAAATTGAGATTTAACTAATCCTAGATTTTCATCCCTAATTTTGATGAGCTGTTTGTCTGTGCTGCCACCTCCCAGTCTGTCTAAGAGTGATCAATATCTGCAAAAATGGTTAAGCTTTTAAATAGCTTTTTAAAGATAATTAATTTAATTTAATATGCTTTTGGGCTTGTCAAACCTGGTCATACTTAGTTCATTTTGTTCATATAATATTTTACTATAGATTTTACTTAAAAAAATTTCAATTTTGTGATCATGGTTCTTTTGGTGTCATTGGCTCCCGGACTATATGTAATTGACATAAATGCAATAAGTAATTGTTAGATATCATCTGCAACAACCTAATATTTAAACTCTTCCATCTGATTACTATTTTTGATTCTTCAGCAGTTAATAAAAATAAATAAGAATCAAAATTATTGTATATATATATATATATATCTAAAAACTAACTGTACAAAATAACTGAATTGAACCAAAAATAAAATAAAAGTATGTAAACTGAATAAAATAAAATCAACATACATTAAAAACAATCCTGACACCCACAAAATCAAGCTATCAAACATTAAACAAAATATTTGTATATAACTTAAACCATGGAAAACTTGAAAAATAATATATATATATATGTATACTTATGTATATGTATATTTATTTATATATGCAAGTTTTAGAAAGATATCATTAGTATGTAATATTTTGAATTTTTATTTCAGGAAAAAATATGTTGTTATGATATTGATAAAAATCAGAGATTTATAAATAATTTTGTTTTTGGTAAAAATATGTTTTTAACAATATTTTTTCATTAAAAATTAAAATTTTTATTTAGGTAAGGAAAGTTGTTGAAGATACCATGAACAATATACATCCGATTTACAATATCAAGGTAATCATTTTAAAAATTTCACTTTTTTTTAAATTTGTTTTTGCCCAAAATGTATTAGACTTCACGAAATTGCTTTTAGTTATTGATGTTCTTGAGAAATTCTTTCTACTATAATTTAAATTCTTGCTAAAGATGAAAATAAGGCATATTAATCCAAATAATGCAATATTTTGGTTTATTATTTATTGCAAAAATTAGTTTACAGAAATAGAAAATTGTTTTTTCCAAAAAACATTTTTTGTAGTTTTACATTCTCACGCAAAAAGAGATAAAAGCTCTTTTTTCAGCCTTCTCTCTTTCTTTTTTTTTTTTTTCTTTTTTTATTTAATGTAACTAAAATAACATAAATAAAATGTACTGTTTGTGTCAGCTGATATCTTGTTCTTGACTCATTTGATCTAAATAATATGTGTCTATTTATATACCATCTTGATTAACTTTATTCGATTCTAAATTAAAAGTAAACTACTTATCCCCCCCCCCCCCAAAAAAAAAAAAAGTATTGGTTTAAATCAATGATTTTCAAAAAGAATGACTTAATCCTTGATTTCAACTATTTTAATCACCCTGATTTAAATTGTATACCTTGCTGGTCTTAACAAATTACAGGGTTGTTACACAACCTGGAGAACCTGGAAAAATCAGGGAATAAGGAAATTAGTCAAATAAGTCAGGGAATTTCAATATTTTTTTTAAACCCTGGAAAAGTTTGTTAAACTTTCATTATGATCTCTCAGAGAGTTTGATCGTTGTGCAGCCAGAAGTGAAAATCTTCCATGATTTGGCAAACTGCATATTTAAAAATAGAAGAAAAATCATCTACCTTTTTTCTTTAAAAAAATTTCCTCTTTCATCCTCCACATTTTATATTTTTAACACTCATTATTGCATATTTTAAAACTTTTTCCAGCAGTTATCTTCATCTAACAATAAGTAATTATCACAAGCCTCCATCTCCCCATTTTGTTTCTCCTTCCCTTTTGATTCCTATTGAAAATAAATTTTAACTAGACAATGATTTTAAAATATAGAATGAATATTTGTGAACTCAGTGCACAAATATTTTGTAGCAAGTTTGTGCAATCTGTAAGAAACTTTATTTGAAAGCTTGCAATCATAAATTATTAAAGAGAATGATTCCAATTGTAAACCTTAAAGCAAGATTGTTATTGATTTGGGAGGGAAATTGGGATAAAGAGCTTTAGCTCAGAAATTATTAGCAACTCTATTCAAAACATTTCAATGTTTTTTGAGTAATATAAAATTTTTTTAACCCTCAGCATGTCCACTACATGCTACACTGCTAGATTAGAATTTTCTTGAAATACACCTGGAAAAGTCAGGGAATTTCATTCTCCCATATGAGTAGCAACCCTAAAATTACTTCTGTTCTGATTTTTTTTTATTTTTTTTACCCACTAGGCATTAATGGTGAAAAAAGATTTGGAAAAAGACCCCACCTTAAAAAATGAAAACTGGGACAGATATTTACCAAAGTATGTTAGTAAAAATGTACAGACAAAGCAACCAAAGAAGAAGAAGGTCAAGAAGGAGTATACTCCATTCCCACCTCCACAAATGGAAAGAAAGGTCTGAAATCTGTACCATTATTTTCAATGCATAAAACTTTTGCACTAATAAGTATAAATGTACTGCACAAGCTGATGCTAATTTGAAAACATCAGTACAGAAATATAACATGTGTACCTTAAAATGGGGTGAATTGGAACACTTTTCAACTTTAAAATTAAAAAAAAGCAACAACTGATTTTTTAATTCTTTTATTTTTTTACTAGAAACTTCGGTCTTGTTTTGTTCTTTACTTTTTAAGCAAAAGCATAACATTTGTTACTGTTTATATAGGTATTTTTAATTTTTTTTTAAATGATGTTCCGATTCACCCCGCAGATCGGGTGAATCGGAATAAATGTAATATTCTTTATTTATTTTGATTCAAACTTTAATAGGGTTAGTAAAAATCGGAAATAATGATAAGGGGGGAATAGGAACATGTAGTTACTATCAAACCAAGCCTTTTTTTTATATACAAATAAAGATATGCCTTTTTAAAAATTTTAAAACAACTTTGAGCGCAAGAAAAATTAAGATTTATTCTAAGAAATTGTATTTGAATGCAGAAGTTGGAATTTAATTCAAATTCAGCCGTATTCTGTGTTATCCTTTACCAATAGTCATTGAGTAAGTGAATCTATTGAGTAACCCCAATCGCTGCATGCATTAACACGATCTACTAGTACGCCCTCATCCCCAGCTGTTTGCATCCCTCTCTTTTTTAATTGGTTTTCCATTTTGAAATATTTGTGTAATGTTGTGGATGTCAGAGAATAATTCTGTGCAATTTTTCTTAGTAATTTACCATTTTTTAAATTTTTTATAGTGTGTTCTATGTCTGTTGGATTGGGCATTGACTTTTTTTTGTTTAACTAATTTCTTGGCACCTTTAAACTCTTCAAGTAATTAAAACAAACAAAATATTGTTACAATACATATCATGCATATGTTTTCGGATATTATATGAAACTATTACTGCATAGAAAAATAAACCATGAGAGAAAACATGTTCCGATTCACCCCGTAAATCTCAAACCTCTGATGTTAGAAGTCATTTTTCTCTTTTTCATTATGTAGTTTAGAAATAAGTTGAATTTAATACAGCATATTGTTTACAGGTCTATCATTAATTAAAAATCCCTACTCTTAGGTTTAGAATACGAGAAATACTGCAGTTACACACAAAGTCTTGAAGACGTTGAAAAAATAAGGTTTTTGAGGATCCACTTGCAGTTTTTTTATATACCCCATAAGTGGTGCCAACATGGCAAAACTGAATTTCCCAATTCTTAATGTTATTACCTCCTTATAAAAAAATTGGCAACTAAAAATATCATCACATATATTTATGATGAATTTATTTGTATGACTGGGAAGTTTCGTTCCTATTCACCCTATTTTACGGTAGCATAGGGAAAGAGTTTGGCCTTGGAGAATTACATCATGTCTGAGCCCAGGCTTAAATTTTTAAGGACTTAATTTCTTCAGGTCAGACTGGGATTAGAATTATTTTTATATATGTATGTTGTTATGTCAGGACAGAACTGGGCAATTAATTATTCTTAGGATGTATTGGGCTGGCAAACATTTATTATAAAAATAGTAATAATGATAGTAAACTTCTTTTAACGGAGTCGTTAAAAATATACCTTATTAAATTACAGAGAAATATTTTCAAAAATCTACTTTGTATTATAAAAGTTAAGATATGTTTTTAACCCTCTTTTTTTATGCTAAACCTTTTTTTTTTTTTTTTTTTTTTTTATGAATCTTTATTAGAATGTCAAAACGTTTAAGTAATCATTAATATTTCTATAGTGTATATATTTTTTGTCTTGCCAATACATAGTGATCTAAAATAATTGAAAAATTTCCCCATAAATATATATGTAGTATTCTTTGTAAGAACCTTAATTATGTATTAAGAAAAATTGGAGTGTTTTCTAGAAATTGATTTGGGTTAGCTCTGATTTGATCAATTTTTACATAGCTTGATATTTGGTGTATTTTAAAATATTTTTGTATGTAATAGGCCATGAACTCCATAAACATAAATGGCTCAAGATGAACTTTTAATTTTTACTGTAGGCCAGACCAAGACAGCTTTCCTTCAGACCAGGCCTGGAAATGCCAGCTTGTGCAAAACTCTATCTAATTGTTCTACTGTAACTAATATGTATATACTGTGAATTTGTTTTACTTCTCATTTAATTATTTATTAAATTTTTAGGTGGATAAACTTCTTGCATCAGGAGAATATTTCCTGAAAGAAGAAGACAGGAAAAAGAAAAGACTTGCAGAGAAAATGGTTTGTTTTAGCTTTATCTTATTTATTTTAGTTTATTTGAAAAAAAAAAAAAAATGTTCAAATGCTGTTCAAACAATTTTTAAGAAAAATTAATGTATCTGTAGTATTTTTAAGCATTTTAAGAAAGTCTAAATTGCTTCTAAAAGCTCATTTATCAGTTTCTGAAATTTAAATTAGAATCATTAATCTTCTGTTGAAGAAATAATTTATTGTATACTTTAAAGTATCCCACTGTGTTTAAATACAAACTTTTTTTTAATCAAATATTACTGAATTTCTCTTATTGTTCTATTTAAAAAACTGTACAACCAAAACTTTTTTCTTTGTGTGATCATTGAATGTGTAACTATGGTTACTTTAGTTTCAGCCTTCAAACCAGATATGTGTATACCAAATATGTGGTTTATTGTAGAATATTGGCTTATAAGTAGCATTAAAATAACTTGACTCAGGACCTGGTTTCAGGCCAAAACTTATTTATTAATCCATCCAGAAAGCTGAGAATCTGATAATTGTTAAAGTGAAACCCACTATTATTGTTTAGAATTTTGCATGATCATGAAGTTTGTAGATAAGACTCAGATTTTTTTTTAATTTAATTTTTTATTTATTTGTGTGATACTTATAAAACTAAAAAAAAACAGTTTACAATGGACAGATTAACAATTATACATTAAAAGTTAGAAAATAAGTGTAATATATTAAAATGGTATTACAAATTTATAATACATTTCGTGTATTTAAACAACATAAATAAAGAAAATATCTCCTAATACCGAGTTTAAGTGAGGTACAGATTAATATTTACAATAGATTTATAGCAATAAAAACTTTAACTCATTGACAAAAAAAATTTTATGCCTGTATCAGTACCCTGAGCTAAATCTTTTTCTTAAAGTAGTTTCTCTTTACACATAATTTGTTTATATTGTGATATATTTTATCAATTTTCACTTCCTTTTAAGAAAATTAGAGCTGTTGAGACATTCATCAGGGAATATTTGGAGTAGGGGGGAAGATTGTCACAACTGCAGTCGACGTGTTAAATGCATTATCTGGAAAACACGATTTTCGTAAATAATCACTTATGAGAAACAGTTTATATTCAGCCTGTGGATAATTGTTTATTTTCTAGCAGCTATTCCTATTCCAAAGTGATGCCACATACTTTTTTCTTTTCCTTTAAATTTAAATTATAGTAAAATTCAAAACTGTTATGAAAATGTATGAGCACCCTCTCTATATTTTCTGTTCTTCATACTAACTAAATTTCTGATTTTGGCCATTCTTATCTATTACATGTACTAAAAATCATTTTTGTAGTGCTTTTTCCATGGATGCTTTTTGTAGATAAATTTTCATATTTATTCAAAAATTGTTTTTATCAAATTATTTGCCAGGAAAAAAATGGTATATATATATTGGAATGATGTGATTATTAAATCTATAATATTAATATTGAAATTGTTATTTAATTGCTCTTATTTTCATTTATTAATATTAATATTTTACTATGAATCAGATGGATTGTTCAGTAGTTTCAGGCTATTTTTATGTTAAGATGTGTGCATGGAGCTGTGATTACATACTTAAATAGTTTTGCTGATCAAAACTCTATCTGAATATAAATCTACAGCTAATATTTTAATAAATGATAACTGGGTTTAATTGGTGTTATTAACTTTTATATTCTCCAATAGATGGCAGCATTAAAAGAGACTTGCTACTAAATTTGAAGTTAAAATATTTACTGTTTATAAGCTACTATTACTTATAATAATATCATTAAAAATTATATTAAATAGTAACAATAATATGAATGTTGAATATTAATTTTAATTATAACTTAATATGGGTAGATTAATATATTATAAATAATATATATTCTACTAAATATTTTTATTAATTTTTATTTTATTTATTTCTGTTTTAATAATTGTAATTGATAATCTTTATACTAGCAGTAAATTTACATTATAATATTTTTACATTAGAAGTAATACAGCATGTGCTACTGATGAGATTTTACTATTATTATTGTACATGTGATATGTGTTCTATATGATGTACAGGTATAAATTATTATTATTATTATACAATATTAATGTCTTTCAAGTTTTTAAAAAGAAAAATTCTATTTTGTTTAGTTTTTCACCTAGTCAATAGGGTACATAATAGGTCAAATTTCTTAGCTTATAGTTCGACCTATTGCAGAAACTGTCTGGATTACTGCTTATATTTGTAAATCATGTACCTCTGAAGAGTGGTTTACAATATAAGCTTTTATATTGTTTTTTCATCCATCTGTTTTTCATATTTCTGTTTATATTCATTCCATAGAACTTCATACTTCAAATGGTGTTTTGTTTATTTTAATAGGAGTTCATATTTTCATGTTCATTATACATTAGGGTGGATCGATTGTCTATGGCGAAAAAAAAAAATTACCATTCATCAATATCTACCTATGCGAAAAAGATGTTCTATTGTATGGAGATTAAGGGAAAAATAATAAAAAAAATTTATTAAAAAATTTAATGCTGCCACAAAAGGGTTGAATTTTCGAAAAAAAATTAAAAAAGACCGAATTTTGGTTAGGTTATTTTTGTCAAAAACTAATTATTTTCATAATTTTTAAAATCCAACAATGCGGAAAAGATGTTATATTGTATGGAGGTTTAGTAAAACACAATAATAAGTAATAAATTCGAAATTTAATACTGTCACAAAAAAGTTGAAAATTCGATAAAATATTGAAAAAATGGGAAAAGATCTAATTTTGGTTAGATTTATTTTTGACAAAATAATCATTTTAATATCAATCAAAACCCCTACCTTTGCGTAAGAAATATTATATTGCATGGATATTAAGTAAAAAAAATAAAAAAACTAATTTCGAAATTTAATACTACTGCAAGTGATTTAAAGTTTTGAAAAACTGGCAGTTCCAGTTTTTTCAGTTAGGATTTGACTGCTTGTGTATTGTGTAGCTTAGTATACATTGAATATTACTGTAACATGGCATTGTTAAAAAAAATAAATAAAAATAAAAAAAGAGAGAGAGATATGAATTACACCCTATTTGGGCCTGGCTTTGATTTGCCAGTAAACATGTTCCCTATTACAAAAAGTTATAAAATTTATATATTGGTGTTTAAAAAATAACCGAAGAAAGGAATCGGTCAACATCTATTTATTTCCTGCCAGTGAGAAGCAGTGGCGTAGCTATGTTTTTTGGCGCCCGGGGCCAGCAAGAAATTTTGCGCCCCCACCCCAATATAGATATATAACAATTTCTCTGAATTTGGCGCCCCTAGGCCTCGGCGCCCGGGGCGGACGCCCCCCTTGCCCCCCCTTAGCTACGCCACTGGTGAGAAGGAGTTGCTAATAAGTTACAAGTGATCTGTAAATGAGATTCAATCTCAATAATTTACCACACCAGCATTTTAAGTTGATTGATTGATTGATTGATTTTTGACGTCCGATTATCTGCGCTAGGGATATAGGACCAGGGGGGAATGCCCTTCGTGGGGGTCTTTCTAAGGGAACCTAACCCGTATTTACGCAAGGTTCGAAGAAAACCACGAAAACTCCGAACGGTTAGGCCGACAGCCGCGATTGGGTTCGAACCCAGCACCTGCCGTCTACCAGTTGAGAGGTCCGAGCCTCTCGGCCACTGGTGGGGCCCCAGCATTTTAAGAAAAATTAAACTGTTTCACGACAAATATTGCACTTTTCTTAGTTCTTGTAAAACAAAAAAGATATAGAAAGCTACTACAGTCTTTTGGACCATTTCCGAAAGTAATGCCTATTTTTTTTTCAGTTCAATAGATTTGAATATGAATATTGAGTGTAAACTAAACCAATGTGTTGAGAGCAAACTCACTTTTCTGCATCATCAGCTATCATTGAAAAGCCAAATGCTGCCGAGCTAGGTGTCACATCACCTGTAGACGCGAAGATTGGCATCAGCTAGAATATTGGACAGTTTGGGCATTTTCGACCAAGCAAGTGCTGCCATCGTGTCTGGTGCACTTCAAGATGTGGGCATTATCTGACAAAACTATGAATCGAATGCTATTGACAGAAAAAAATCGGCTTAACAAAACAAATCAAAGACCACTCCATCGTTTTAATCATTCTCTTTAGTCATTTGTAAAAGATTATGATCATGGCCATTTTCTTTAAATTTTGATGGGTGTAAAGACAGACTACATCACTAGAAAACAACAGAAGAAAAATCATAATCAAAGCAGACTTGAGCTTGAAACAGAACTTGGTTTATAATACATCGGCCACATATATATAAATTCTGGGAGAGGACCAAACAATTTGAAAACATGACCCACATTTTTTTGTCATGTGTTAACAATAATATACATGTAACAAAGTTGGTTGCAATCAGTTGTGACGGAATATCTGTTAATATAGATGCTAAAGGATGTGTTATTCGAAATATGGAAGTGATCTTCAAGCGTCCACTACAATGGTTTTTGTGCTAGTTACACACAATGAGGTTCCACTATGGCATCTTTTTGCAGCGTGGATGGAACCGCGGCTGGGCACAAATGTTTCACTGGTGAAATAGAAAGATTATTCGCAACATGTTAGAAGCTTTTTGTATTTTCATTTATGTCAGTGTATGAATTCTAAAAGCGCACGAGTGAAATCAAACGGTCTGCTGTAATCCTAATCATTACATAAAAAAATATCTATATTTTCCATTTACCAGCTTTTTGACCTTTTATGACGGATTACATAGATTTAATTAAATAGGAAAATGTGTCGAACCTCTACTAACTGACGGATTTAGTAACGACATGATTACAGAAGCAATAGGTAAATCCAGCAATCATTCCAGTGGCAATAACAGCTACTATCAGTAATATCTATTCACGCAACGCTCATTCTACAAAACTAATAATCAAAATAGTCACAGAAGTATTTCTGCTATGTATGGGCCATAGTATATAAGTGACTGTTTTATAAAAATCAAATTGAATTACAAAATCTCGTGTCGATTTTCAATACTGAACGTCATTATCGCCAATTGCAATATTGACGATTTTTCTTGATTTAATACTAATGAAGCTGTTAAATAAGAAACTAAAGTTTTTATCTTGTAATCAATCAAATATCTCCTCATTGCAATAAATGTTAAAAATTCTAAAATGCATATTTTATTTTACAAAAAAAAAGAAAAAAAAATGATTTTTTACCGTAAAAATGTTCAAACACATAAATTTGAGCCACATTGCGGCAGCTTTAAATTTTGAAATTAATTTTTTTAATTATTTTCTCTCATACTCGGCATATGATATAACATCTTTTATGCATAGGTAGGTTTTGGATAATTTTTTGAACTATTATTTTGAATCAAAAATCATCTAGCCAAAATTAGGTCTTTTTTCACTTTTTTTCGAAATTCAACCTCATTGTGGCAGTAGTAAAACTTAAATTTTGTAATTATTTTTCCCTTAATCTCCATCCAAGAGAACATCTTTTTCGCATAGGTAGGTTTTGAAAAAAAAAAAATTTTGATCCACCCTATTATACATACAGACAGTTTATAATATATTGTTTTTCACTGAATTTTAAATTTTGGTAAATATATGTGTTGCATTGGATTTATTTATAAAAAGTATTTATATCTATTTATTTATTTATTTTCAATTTTAGGAGAAGAAAGCTGAAGCAGAGGTCAAACGACAAGAGAAAAGAAATAAGGCCTTTATACCACCTGAAGACAAAGCATATTGGAAAACAGATTCTGAAGAGGTATGATAATTGATATTATTATGAACTGTTTGGTCATAATTCATTGATATTTGTTCATAATTCATTTAACAAAGTGTAATTATTATTATTATTATTATCATTATTTAAATTTAGAAAATTCAAATAAATTATTTTAGAATATCAAAAGTTCAATAACATTTTAATTACTGTTGTGTCAAATTAGAGTGAAAATGCATTTTTTAAAAGATCGCTGAAATTATTATACATATATATATATATATTATGATGTAGCTAGAAGCATTAAATTCGCAAAACACTGGCAGCTGGTACAAGATGACTAAAAATATGCTTACATAATACTTGAACGGTCCCATGACTTAGATCAGCCGACCCCAATCAGAAACACCAGTACAGTAGAACTCTGATTATCTGAATCTGGGTTATCCGAAAATCAGCCTAACAGAAAGACCTTAAAATTTCTAAAAGTCCATCTTAAATGTGGAAAATTTTATTGTCAGCAAGCATTATTTTTACAGATGTCAAATGATACTTTTGAACATAATTTGATTTACAATTACTATTTTACTTGTAAGTTTTAGTTCAAAACAATTCTGAATCATTTTTAATGCATTGAAGAACTTTTTTAATACATATTAGCTTTAAAAAATTGAAACAAGCTAAATAAAAATTAAAACTTTGACAGGGTATTATTGCACACTGATAGAAATAGTGTTAAAAAAGCATATTCGTTATGCAACAAAGTCAACTTACTATTAGGTCCATTGCATAATTTCAGCACATTTTTAGATAAACACATACGACACTTCTTTTTTTTTTTTTTATAAAATATACTGTGATTTTTATTTGTTTTTCAACTTCAGGGTGCTTTGAATGTGGTACCACAACATTTCTACTACAACAATGTTCTAAATTACAATCACAGCTTTTCATTAAAAAAATTTTCACCATAAGCCTTCCGGTTATTCAAAAATTCCTATGGAACCCCAGTTATCCAAAAATTGCTATGTAACCTTAATTAACCAAAAATGCTTTGGCCCCATGCTTTTCGGATAACTGGGATAACTGGGCAGTTGTATCATTCAGCAATTTCTCGAGAAAAGACAAAGCCCATTTACATTTAGATTACTCTCATTCTCTAAAATGTAGAAATGAAAAACAATTCCTTCATGATAAGAAATTTTGTAAATGCATCTGAATGCAGAGTAATCAATTATATAGTGCTATAAGGTTTTAAAAGCAAATTAGAACTCTACAGGACTTCCAGACACCAGATAATGTTTTTTGAAGCACTGAAAAACTAAGATAGAAATCATGCTCTAGAACTTATGTACATAGGTTTTATCAAAAAAGTATATGAATACGGAATTCTAGTGTAAACTTCAGGATGACCACCAAAATTAAGAAATGAGGAAAGTGAGAGGGGGGGAGACGAAAAGGTTAAAGAGATCCCTGTTATCGACAGAATGATTTTTAGGTAATAAGACTGTGATGCCAGACTCACAATGCATGCTGGGATATCGAACAATAAATTTAATGAAAATAAAAAATGGTATTAATAAATATGTATCAGATGTCTCAGAATATAAAATAGTAAGGCTTTTAAGAAGAATGTTGCTATAGCAGATTGTTTTTTAGAATAAGAAATAAAAAACAATGTGTTTATAAAAATTTATGAAGGGATTAGAATTTTAGATTAAGAATTGGAACAGGTAATGATAATATGCAATAACCTTTTTTTCTTTTTTTTCTTAAAGAGTTCTGCAAATGGTGAAACTTTTTGATCATACCTCTGTTTCATTTACTTACCTATCATACAAGTATATTGTAAATCTTGCAATCATTTTGAAAATTTAAAAAAAAAAAAATTGACAGATTTATGCGTTTCAGAAACTGGAGATTCCAAAAAACATATTTTCAGAAAAAAAAAAAAAAATCCATTAGTTTTTATTTGTAATCCGAATTTCCACATTCTTCGATTTTTCATGACCCTTTATTTCACTCAAATTTCAATTCAAATATATATTTTAATTGGATATGAGATGCTTAATCTGATGCAGTAATTTGTTAGTTAATATGATTATTATTTTCAGAGTTATAAAGATGTTTCTTTTACACAATTCAGTACTATTTTAGTAATTTGATGTTTTATATAAATTGTCGAAATTAGTTCATCAGCAATTCATTAATACAGCTTTACTATGTGTTAAAAATATTTAAATGTATGTTTAAATTTTATTTTGGAATTATGATGCATTTTATAAATACTTTACACATGTTTTATTTCATATTTTATATTTTGCATATCCAAGATGGGTAAGTATTATGGTGCCTCCTCCCCCTCAACGACTAGTTTTTCTTTTCTGAAAAATAATGTATTTGCCAATATTTTTCTTATTTGTTTTGTGTTTTATAAAATAGTTATTTGCAAAACAAAAATGTATATACTTAATAATATTTGAAAAAAGTCTCAAAAGCTTAATCAATGAGGCTTATCCTGCCTGTCACTAAATATATATTATGTTATCATTCATGTTTGTCCTTAAGTTTCTTCCTAAAACCAAATAATAATAATAACAATGATAATGATATTTTTTTACTTTATAATTAAATAAACATTTTGTACCTATCTTGTCTTATTTTTTCATTTACTCTCTTTAAAAGGCTTCAACGTCAAAGGATTTTGTTCCAAAAAAGAAGAAAAGGAAAACAGAATAGAAAAATTTTAAATTGTATGTATGATAATCCTTACATGCATGTGCATATATCCAATTTTATTTGTATGTATATATATAGAGAGAGAGAGAGAACCATTAGATAATACTACAAATTAATATTATATATACATACATATATATATATATATATATATATATAAAGAAAAAAAACTGAGTCAATTTTATATACTACTTTCCAAAATTCTGACATGATTAAATTTTCATTTTCCCATTTTTTCCCAATTCCATTCTCTTCATTTTCCAGTCCATGCTTTTTTTGTAATTTAATCTTAAATGCAACTTCAATATCAGTTTTTTTAAATCATAATAAAACTTGTTTTGATTATCATTGTTACTTTTCATTCTGTATTAAAAATCTTCCTTTATACTTTTAATTTTTAAGATAAAAACTAAAAGTACCACATAAGATAGAAAAATCTAACTTAAAATTAATAAGATATCTAAAATTTTTACATCCTATACTATGTTTAGCAATATGTCTTGCATACAAATTCATAAAAAAAAAAAAAATTATCTTTTCATTTAAGTAAATTCATACTCAGTCAAACTTAATTTGATTCAGGATAAATTTTTATGATAATTCTTTTTATCTCTAATGAAAGCAAAACATGTTTAGTTGTTTAATTGTTGATATATGTATTTTGTATGACACCTTAAGTAAAGGAAAGTTTTCTGGAATTTATATGTTTAAGAAAAGCTGATTTCTCTTTTTAAATTTAAAGATTTAAAAATCATTTTTAGAATAGGTCCTATTTCTTATCTATAGGCCAAAATCCTCCATCAAATATGGTAGTACTCTTTTTTGAGGTTTGGGGCTAGCAAAAAAATTGGCTTTTTACTCTTGTGGCCCGTGACTTTTCAAAGAAAGCCCAGAAATTCACATTTTTTTTTCAATTAAAAAAACATGAAGCAGTATATCAGGGATTCAAAATAGTAGTTTTATTAATTATCTTTTAAACTGTTGATGTTAGAAAAATATGAAAATCAAGTACAGCTTTTAAATATGACATTTATTTTGAAAATAGGGTGTGTACATTTTAAAACAGAAAATTTATTTTTTTCCTATGATTTCTTGTTCTTATAAGTTATACAGTGGAATTCCACTTATATGTTACTTAAGTTGTACATTTCACTCAGTTATACATTTCAACTCAGCAGTCCCGGTTGAATGCCACTAAAAATTAACTGAGTTGTAGGTTTTTTAGTTATACATTGCATTTTCGCATTTTCAGGTGAAAATTTGTCTTACTTTTACGTTTTGCTGAAAATAAGTTCAGAAATTTCATTACTCCTTCCCTCACAACCTTGCCATGTGATGAGACGACGTATCTGATTGTGGTGATCTCACTCAGAATGGTCACAATTGATATCAAACTTTAGAACAGCTGGGAGAACTTTTGACCCAGTTAAGTGGTTCGTCATAAGTACAGACAATAACTATAAAACAATTGCATTATTAACAGAAATGCAAAGTTTACTGTTCAGTTTTTGTTCTGGGGAGAAGAAACAATCCAAGATTAGTGATTATTTTAATAAAATTTTGAAAATTGCTAAAATTCCTTTAAAAAAAATTACATGCCAAAGGAATTTTAGTGATTTTTAAGTACTCTTTATGTATAAATATTTTAAAGAGAACTTTTATAATGAAATAATTTCATGTGTATGTTTCTTTCTACCTTTTTTTTTTTTTTTTTACTTTGTTACATTTTCGCGAATTTATGTCATGGATGCAGTACTATTTACAAAACTTCAGTTTTTGATATAATGAATTAAATTTTCTTGATATATATTTTTAAATATTTCCTGTAGACCATTAATTGGAGTTCTACTGTATTTGAAAACATTTTCTCTGTGTTCTTTTAAGTAAAGGTTTTGCTTTAAAGTCTATGTCATTTTGGAGTTTTCTGGCTTTTCAAAAATCATCTTTCTGTTTTTATTATCCACTATTTAATCTTCAGTGTTTTGTTAGACTTATACTTTTAAAAAACTTTATATCATACAATCATTTATTCAATTTTTTATGTGTTTTATTGGCTACAATCCAAAATTATTCTCAAAAGATTTTACTCATATCCTGTTTTGATTTTGTAATTTTGGGGTTTTCTATGTAGAATCCCAAAAATCTCCTATTATCATTAAATGCTATGCTTTCATATGTTCATTTATTATAATAGCACTTATCAAATACCAGAAAGTAAATTTATTACAATTTAAATTTAAACAATTTAACTTTTAAAAAAATAAAAATGCTTTTTTTTTTTTAATGATGTGTAATATGATTTTTCTTAATAAATTATTTCAACGTTATTCTTCTTAATTTTTTTTCATTTTCCTTTTCAGGGTGGATGAAAAACCTCAATTGTACATAGTGTTGTATATATTTTTTCAGTAATAAAATACTTAAATACTATGTGAGCACTTGTTCAGTTATGTTCACATTGTTATGTTATTGCTGGTGAACCATCTTATGCAGTATTTAAAAACCAAATTTGTCGCTAAAATTCTATTGCACTAAAATTGTTTTTTTAACATAATAAATTAACCCATTAATGTGAATGAATATTAGTATAAAATATGAAGCTTTTTTTGGGTATCCTAAAACATTTCATCCTTTTTGTATCCTAAACATGTTTTACTCTCCTGTTGATTCATATTGAACAACAGGATGATTTTATGTTAATTACAGGGACAATCAAAAGTATTTTGTTACATTATGGCCAATGAAAAAAATAGTTTCAAGTGCATTTTAATGATGTCGCACTCTTCCAGGGTGACTACAGATTCTGGAAATCATGGAATCGGGGAACTTCATCAAATTACTTAAAATCAGAGAAATTTTTCTCTATGTGAAAATATTTCTGTTTTCAACCTACCAACAAGGTTGATTCATCTCCAAACAGGTGATGTTTAAGCAGAGGCGGATTACCCTTTAGGCTGAGTAGGCTGAAGCCTAGGGGCCCAGAAGAAAAGGGGGCCTGGTGCTAAAATTTTCCTTATATAAAGAACAAGAAAATATTCTTTTATACTGGTCGGACATTAATACAAAAGACAAAAAATGTGTGAAATTCTTTGTCGTAATCTTTTATATTTTAATCATCAATGATTTATGAGTTAATGAAGCAAGCATGTGTTTTAATATTTCCAGTATATACCACTTTGAAGGAGTGAAAGGGGGCCCTCAGAAAGTCAAGCCTAGGGGCCCGGGTGGTAGTTAATCCGTTTCTGTGTTTAAGCCAGTAATAAGACATGATTAAGATATGCAAAACCGTACTACTATCAAATTATATCTGCTATGTGAAAGCTGAATCATGCCAAACTATCAGTCTTAGCAACACTTTTGTACAAGAAAAGAAAGGAAAAATCATGTGCAGGTCCAATTCTGTTGTCGTTTAGTTCATTACTAATACAGTACAAAGTCCGGAATCCTCCGGACCTCGGCGATTCCGAATTTCGGATTTTTCCGAATTTCAGATCATTTTTAGAATGTGACAAGCCAAAAATGACGTTGATAGTATAAATTTGGCGCCCCCTAAATTTCTGCGCCCAGAATGCCCCCCCCCCCCCCTTTCGACAACGCTACCGGGCCGTATCACGCTGATCCCAAACTTTCATTAGGGCCTATAAGAATTGTCATAGTAGTGGACAAGTTTTCAATCATTTTAAGAATTCAAAATTTGATACTTACCAAAAAAAAAAAAAAAAAAGCTAGTTAGAAAAATGTCCGGATTTTGGAGAATTCCAGATTTGAGACTTTGTACTGTATGTCTATGTTTGACGAAGAAAGAATTATTTGACCTCTAGAGCCAAGAATTGGTCTTATTTAAAAAATTTATATTTTTGTTTTCTTGAAAAACATGCATGTTTTGTTTTTATATGAATAGAAAAAAAAATTGGGACTGTGTCTTATTATTAGAAAGTTAAATAATTAGTCTGTATTAGTAAGGAACATCTTATTTGTCCATTATATTAAAAGCATAATTTCAATAATAATTGTCATAATGCAAAAAATCTTTTCGTTAGAAAATTAAGAAAGCAAATTAAATTTTTTAATTGCTGTTGTCAGAATTTTATACGATTGAAAGAATATATATATATTTTTAAATAACTGCTTCATGTGGTTATTAAAATATTTAATATTAAACTAGATAATTTTTTATAACCCTTTGTTGCATATTTTCTGATTGGTAATAAATCAAATAACCAGGGAGCATAGAATAATGTTTAAAGGCATTAAAAGAACTAGTCGTTGGGGGGCCACCATGATACTTATTCATCATGGATATGCATAATCAGGGATATGTTTAGGAAAAATTTAGGTCCTTTAAAGGGCCCTTCACAAAATAATTTATCCCCAAACAGGGGCCTTCACAATTTTTTTTTTTTTTTTTTTTTTTTTTATCTTCACAAAATATTTTATTTAAAACAGGACCCTTCATAAAATTATTTGTTTCTTAAATAGATATTTCCCAGAATTTTTCCACTTTGAAATCGAAATTTTCAGAACTTTAATCAATTAAAAATAAAATCTAGCTTATAAATAAACAATTGAACTCATCAAAGAAGATATTACTTAGCTTTTTTATGCATGATGCATAGAACCTGAGTAAATCGATAATTTAAAATTCACAAAATTATGACTAGAATTTTCACAAATATAAGAAAAACTTCACAATTTCACAAATTATCCCTGTCGGCTTGGCCTATAGGCGGAGGTAGATTTTGAAGAGTACTCATTTCAACAACAAAAAATTAAACAAGATTAGAGATAAATCGAGTATAACAACTTTATTCGGCTGCTTTTGGAAAAAAATTTTAATTTCAATTTTCTGTAAGAACTAATTTTATCAGAGTCATCTTAAGTGAAATTCAGCTCAAGATGCCGATTTTGACAACATAGTTTGAAATATATTCTGACTTTATTAAAAAATCGACCAATACACATATTATATAATTCTTAAATAACAAAAAACTGTCAATTGAATGTGTTTGAGAGCAAAATTGAATTTAAAAATGTGTCATAAATTAAGCAATTTGTTATTTGAATAGGAAATTTTGTGTGAAGTGCTTAATTTGACAGCTTTTTAAAAAATATATTTTACCTTTATCAAAACACTGACCAATACGGCACATTATACAGTTCTTAAATAAGAGAACCTGTCAATTGGATGTGCTTGAAAGCAAAACTGAATTTAAAAATGAGTCAGAAAAAATGCAATTCTGTTATTTGAATACCTCAATTTTTCTATCAGGATCACTTCGGGAAATTCTGTTCAAAATACTCAGTTTGGCAGCCTATTTTGAAATAAATTCTGCCATTATTCGAATGCAGGTAGTCGCTTGCCTATAGCAGACATGCTACTTTTCCGCAGAAACGCGGAATTATGCTTTTTCGGCGACGAATTTTATTATCCCTGGGATCAATGCAAATATGCATTAAAATTTGATGACATTTATATGTAGGGGGGGGGGGTGACGATGAAATACAACAAAAGCGCGAGTCAAACGGCACTAAATTAAGAAAATTTCTCCAAAGGATTGCAGAAAAAATGCAAATTTCTCAAAAGGATCGAAAAAAAAAACCTATAAAATCTTAAAACAATCGCAGAAAAAATACTATTTTTGTTAATTGATCACGAACAAGACGCGATTTTCGTCAAAAAATTGCTGGGAAAGCGCGACTTTTGTGAACAGGCTGCGGAAAAATACCCTAATTTTGTCAAATAATCATATTTTATCGAAAGATCGCGGAAAATGCTCCAATTTTGTAGAAAGGTCGCAGAAAATACCCAAATTTTGACGAAAGATCGCAGAAAATACCCAAATTTTAACGAAAGATCGCAGAAAATACACTTATGTCAACAAAAGATCACGGAAAACACACAAATTTTGACGAAAGATCACGAAAAATACACAAATTTTGATGAAAGATTGCGGAAAATAAGAAAATTTTGATGAAAAATCGCAGAAAATACGCATTTTTTGACGAAAGATCACGAAAAATAGGCAAATTTCGACAAAAGATCGCGGAAAATACAAAAATTTTGAGAAAAATTGCGGAAAATACGCATATGTTGACGAAAGATCGCAGAAAATGCGCAAGTTTTGATGAAAAATCGCAGAAAATATGCCAATTTTGACGTAAGATTGTGGAAATTACGCAAATTTTGACGAAAAAGCGCGAATTTCGCTAAAGGATTTTGGAGAAATGCAAATTTCATTATTCCCCCCCCCCCCCCCCCTGTGGGAGAAAAAGCACGATTTTCGTCAATTGGTCGCAGAAAAGCGCTAATTTCGTTAAAAAAAATTGCAGAAAAACGCAGATTTCGCCAAAAGTCTGTGAGGCCGTGAAAGTTCAGCTTTTTTCTTGCTGAGCAAGTAGCATGTCTGCTATAGGACCAGAAAATAATGCTGGCCCTTTGCTTTTACCATCAATATATTGAAATAAGTACCAATTCGAAAGGCAATTCGATGAAATGCAAAAGGCTAATGCATCACTGCAAGGGCCTGCCTATCTTCATTTCCAAGTTTCGAATAACCCCTTTTTCAATCCCATATTGATGGCACATCCAACTGCTAGGACTTCATCTAAGGAGATATCCATCTGAGATGGATATAAAACGATATCTGAATGAATTTCTGTTCCGAAAATTCAAATGAAATTCTATTCAAAAATCTAATTTAGTTTTAAAGGCCTTTCACAGTTTTGCAGAAATACTAAATTGTAACTGGAAAAGGTATTTCAACACTCACTTATCCTATTTGCACATATGAAGCTAACATGATATCTAATATTACATTAGTTATACACTTGAATTTCGTATTCTTTTCTTAGCATAAAATGAAGTTATTACAACGGTTTAATAAGAAATGTGTACCTATAGAGTAGGGGTGCAAAACCTTTTCAAGAGAAGGGCCACTTACAAAAAAGACTGGGCAGTCGAGGGCCACATCAATAACATGGAGATAATTCGATTTCGAAGGTGATCTCTGGCGTATAATCGGATAAAATATATGTTTTCAGAGAAAAGTGGCAAATATCTCTTCAGGTTTCGCTTAATCAGTCAAAATATCCACTTCAGTTGGTAAGTATCTATCAGCTGTTTTTACGTTTGTGTATAATAGATATAGCAAGGATTATTCTCAAGATGTAATATTATTTCTTGACTTTATTCCGGAGAGTAAATTTTGTTTTATTAAAAGTGCTAAGTAAAAAACAAAGATAAGTGGCTGGTGCCGGAAAAAAAATATGATCTTTATGAATGAAGTAGAGGGAAGGATCCGATCAATAAGATTTTTCCGTGTCTCATCACTGAAATTTCTGATATTTTTTATGCCCGATCAACGAAATTTGCAGCTTTCCATGCATGTCGACAAAATTATGGATTTTTATGAAAGTGATCAACAAAATTCGCAATTTTTACGAAACTGATAGAGAAAATTCGATCTTTCTGTGCCCGATCAACAAAATTTGTGATCGAAACCGATCAAGAAAAATCACAATTTTTCTGAAACCGATCGACAAAATTTGCAAATTTTACAAGGCGGATCGACAAAAACATGATTTTTTACAAAGCTCAACGACGAAATTCGCGATTTTTAAGAAGCTGATCGGCGAAATTTGCGATTTTTACAAACATGATCGGTGAAATTCACGATTTTTACGAAGCCGATCGACGAAATTTGCGATTTTTACGAAGCTGATCGGCAAAATTGGCGGCTGATCGACGAAATTATCGATTTTTAGACAGCCGATTGTCAAAATTCGCGATTTTTCTTCGCATGATCGACAAAATTATCAATTTTCACAAAGCCGATTGGCGAAATTCGCGACTTTTACGAAGCCGATCGACGAAATTTGCAGTTTTTAGAAAGCTGATCGGCGATATTTGCGATTTTTACGAAGCCGATCGACGATATTTGCGATTTTTACGAAGCCGATCGACGAAATTTGCGATTTTTACGAACCCGATCGGAAAAATTCGCGATTTCTACGAAGCTAATTGACAAATTTTACGAAGGTGATCGGCAAAATTCGCGACTTTACTGCGGCTGATCGACGAAATTATCATTTTTTACGAAACCGATTGCCGAAATTCGCGATTTTTACGAAGCTGATCGACGAAATTTGTTATTTTTTATCGCATGATTGATAAAATTCGCGATTCTTCCATACCAGGTCAACAAATTTCGAAATTTTTACAAACCTTATCGACAAAATTCGCGATTTTTATAAAACCGAATGACGTAATTCGCAATTTTTACAAATCTGATCGATGAAATTTGCGATTTTTGCAACGCCGATCGACGAAATTCATAATTTTATTTGAGCCTGATCGACGAAATTTGCAATTTTTCCGCGTGAGATCGACAAAATTCGCAAAATTCCTGTATCCGACCGACAAAATTTGCCATTTCCGGAACCCGATCAATAAAACTCGCGATTTTTCCGTATCTGATAGACGAAATTCGCGCTTTTAACTGACGAAAACTGCATTTTTTTACGCGGCAAGATGAAATTCACGATTTTTTTCTCTTGAGAATCTCAAAAAACTCACGATTGTTTCGCAGCCGATCAACGATATTTTCAATTTTTCCGCGCATTATCGCAAAACTCGTGTTTTTCCCGTGCCTTACCAACGAACTTTGCAGTTGTTTCGCCCCTGATCAACAAAATTTGCGATTTCTTCGTGGCCGATCAACGAAATACGCATTTTTTTTCACGCGGCAAACCTAGAAAACATGCGAACTTTTCCGCAGCCAATCAGTTTAATTTGCAATTTTTTCGTGCATCTTCAACAAATCTGACGATTTTTTTCTTGGCTGATCAATAAAATGTGCGATTTTTCAGTGCCTGATTGACAAAACTCACGTATTTTCCGTGTATGATCAGTTAAATTTGCTATTTTTTCCCGAGCATCATGGGCAAAATTCGTGATTTTTTCATACCTGATGAACGAAAAGTGCGATTTTTCCGCACTTGATCAATGAAATTCGCGATTTTTCCGCGCCCGATCTAAGAAATTTGCGATTCTTAAATGACTGACGAAATTTTAAATTTTTTTGCAGTAAATTGACGAAATTTACGATTTTTATCTGCGACTTTTCTACAAAAATTGCAATGTTGTTCGGTATTTGTAAATTGACAAAGTTCGCGGGCCATACGTTTACCCATCGCGGGCCACAGGTTGTGCATCCCTACTATAGAGTAAATATGCATTGATTTATCTTTCTGTGTCAGAGAGAGAGAGAGAGAAAGAAAATATGAGCCCCCCCCCCCCCCCCATTCCCTAATTATTCAATTCTAGCTATAGCCCTGTTTTGCCCATGTACTTTTTATGGAAATACTATTCTTTAAATGCTATGCTAATTTTTCTTACCTTTTTCTATAATTAAAAGTGTTTTCGGTATTTGATTTCAATAGCTATTAGAAGTGAAAATACTTTTAATTTATTTTATATACTAGCAAAAGCTGTGCTTTGTTTGGATTCGTGAAGCATTATTTCATAAGATAAATATTTGAATTAACAAAATTTTTCATATTATTTTTGCATCTTTATTAAGGGTGTATTCGAAAAAACGCTTTTCCACCTTTAGCAGCTCGAAATTTTCCGATACAATTTCGGACACATTTTTAAAAGTAGAAGCATGAAACTTGCTGAGGGGATTCTTGAAGGGACGTATGAGGTGCCGAATAAAGTCTTTTTACGCTCAATTCATTAGAATTTGATTTATAAGCAATTAACTTCTCTGGAAGACCCTTTTTTTCGTTCCCTTATCTCCCACTTCGGAAAAATCGGTTCAAATTGCCGTTTTTGATTGCTTTTTTTTGCAATATTTTGTACACTTATCAAAGAATTGACCTTTACGGCACTTTGTGCACTTTCTAAATAAGAGAATCTGCCAGTTTCATGTGTTTGAGAGCAAAAGTGAATTCAAAAATAAATCGGAAAACAAGCAGTTTGAATTGAAATACACCCTTAAGCAAAAACGTTAGCTCATGTTTTGGCACATTTAAATTTTAGAAATGTAAATTCAGCTAAATAACTAAGAATTTCTTCGGAATTTTTTGTTTATGATATAAGGCTGGTTTAAATAATGGAATGGGGTAATAAAGTACAAAATTCCATAATGTCTTGTGGGAAATTAATAACTTGCTCACTGTATCCAAGTAATAATTTCATGTAATCAATCATGAAGAATCATGTCCAAGTAATCAATCATGATTCTATCTATAATTACTTACCCCATGGTTTATTTTTCTTCTTAAAATAAAAAGATACAGGTTCAATTTTTTATTTGCAAACGATTTTGGCAGAATAATGAAAATATATTTAATTTAATTAATTAATCATGATTCTACCTATAATTACTAACCCCATGGTTTATTTTGCTTCTGAAAATAAAAAGATACGCATTCAATTTTTTATTTGCAAAAATGCGTCTATAATAGAAAAACATGTAGAATAAATTAATTATTAAAATAATATTTTTTTAAGGGTTATTCTGCAAAAAAATAACATTGTGCAAATCTGCAAATCATAATTTATTCTTATGTTTAATTTCAAGTCAAAATACTGAATAGTTTTTTTATAAAGTGTACGACAAAGTGTAACTTGAGTGGCCTAGTAGAAGATTCACTTCGCTCATCCTAATCGTTTTTTTTTTTTTCCATATGCTAGTTAATCTTCTCCAACATTTTTAAAGATATGCACACATATGATTTTTTTTTATGTTCAACACAAATTGAGGTGATCAGATTTCCTCATTTTATTCTGGATACCACTTATATTCAGCCTTTTTGAAAATTTTAAATGGTGCATTAGCAATATCTGACCAGGTGGCTAGCTAATTCATTAGATGGAGATGTCTTGGAACTGAACATTCTTCAGAAAATGAAATTTTCTGGTCACCTACATTTGAGTTTGGATTTATAAAATTGTGAAACACTTTTAAAATATTGTGCACTTTTTGTTTCTCTTCCCAAAAGAAGTATTTGCAAACTAGACAAGTGTGTTACATGAGAAAGTAGCATACATTAAAAAAATACTCTACATGTTCTTTAATAATACAAATCAGGGAAATCAGAGACAGATAATCAGAGAATTATGGAAAAATCAGGGACTTTTTTTTTCACCATTTCTGTAGCCACCCTGTCTTGGGAACATAATAAAATTGATAAGAATCTATGAATCGATTGTATACTAAAATATACATTCAGTACAATCTGTGGTGCAAAGAATATTTGTTATTAATTTACAGGTACAAAAGTATTCCAATACATAATGGTATGGGATTGACATTGTTTGGAAGGTGTTTTAAGTATATTAAACTATTTCACATTTTATAAAATAGATATACATTATTGAGGTTTACTACAAAGTACTTCCTGTATAATAGAAAGCAGACATTTACAAGGACACACAAAAGATTTCGGCTAATATACTGTATTCAAAGTACTGCCATACTATTACATACTATCTGAATGTTTTTAAAACTTCATTATAGTACAAACACATCTTATTTGCTACGCTTGAAGTGCAATTTCCAACTTGTTGTAATTGGGATCCACAACTGGCATAGTTAAATATGTATTGTTTGTAAAAGACATTTTCATGGAAAAATAAATACATTTAAATAATCTAATTTGCATAAATTTTATTCTAGTCGTTTATAAGTTAAGTTCTGTCTGCTGAATGGATTTTGATACGATTTGCATTGTTAAATAAATTTTCAGAAAAGATTTCAATATATAACATACACTATGTTGCTTAGTTATTAAATTATGGGGAGAAACTTTATAATCAAATGATCATGATTATGTAGATTAACCTTTTAAAAAGATTTTGTTGCATTTATTTTGATAGGACTTACACTGTAAGCCAATTTTTCAAGGAAGGATTTTGTATATAACGTACTACCCTATGTTTCATGGAAAAATTTGTATAATCAAATGAAACCAATTTTTTTAAAATTAGCCAAGAAAAAAACAATGGATTTTACTAGGATTTGCAATGTTAGTTAAAGTTATATATTTTAGGAATGGTTTTAGTGTTTGCATACCCTCCCTTACCAAACTTTACCATAATTAATCAACTTAAAGAATTAATTCTTAACAGAACAAATTTTATCTCATACATTAATATATATGACGACCTCAGAAGCCAAAGGGTACAAGTGACAAAATGTCGTTTTGGAGTAAATTGAGTTTATAGATAATTGATGTTAAATTGGAACATCAATAACAATTGACTACGATGAAATAGGAAACATCTGCTTGTTGCATTCTAATCTTTGAACTCTCATTTCAATAACTGTTAAAAAAATAGAGTACAATTTTCCTTAAGTGTATAATTAATCAATATTGTTTGTTTTTCGAAAAAAAAGTGGTTTATCTCTATAACTCAGCAAATAATAAGAAAATGACCTATATTTCTTTACCTGAAATGAAAAAAGCATATTTCCAGATACCCTGTGCACTTAACTCAATTTTGTCACTTATACCCCTTGGCTTCTGGGGTCCTCATATATATATATATATATATATATACTAGCGCACCCGACAGACGTTGTCCTGTCACCAACAGACGTTGTCCTTCTTGGCACCGACTCCATAAAATCAAATAAATGTACGTAAATATGGTAATACGCAGAATAAACACTACGCTTTTAATTTAATTTCTTATTACAATTATGTAAGAAAATTATTTTTTACTCTTTATTAGTTTTGAAGTCGGTTCAATTTTTGATAGAAAAGTTTATTTTTCACTTTTTAGTTAAAAGTTAAAGATTGTCTGAAGTCGGTTAATCAAAATTATAATACATGAAATATTATTGTAAAGCATACACGTTTGTCAGCAGTGGGGTTCGAACACGCGATCTCTTTCTTCAAGAAGCTGAACTTAAATCTGGCGCCTTAGACCGCTCCAACATTCCGTCCGCACTCCATTCATCGAACTTATTCAACACTTTTAATTAGCAAAAAATCACTAACTATTAGTTTTTGCCTAATTACAAAAAAGTACTGAAACAAATTCGATGAAATGTGAATCTAAACCATTCTCAAATCCACTGGAACACGCACACAAAATTTCATTAAAATCGGTCCAGTCGTTTAGAAGGAGTTCAGTGACATACTCACGCACAGAAGATTTTTATATATAAAGATAAGCATTGAAAATTTGAGGTTTTTGCACCGAAGACATCGCCAAATTAGCAAAATGTGAATTATCTCACGAACTACTGGACTTAAACAAATTTACTTAGTACCGTTCGATTCAGCGTGAAAAAATACACAAAAATATGTTATCAGATGAAAAATAACTACAAAAGCCGATTTTTAAGGAATTTTTTAAAAGTTCGTTCATTTTCTATTCATCTTTGGGGTGGAATTTTCGAAAATACTTTCTTAGCGACAATCGATGTTATAAGAAGTATATTTGCCGAAATTTTCAAGATTTTTGGTTCAGTAGATTTTTTGTGCTGTGATTAATACGAAATCCTGACTTTCTTATATATATATAGATAAGGATTGAAAATTTCAGGTTTTTGCGCCGAAAAAATTGCCAAATTAGGAAAATGTGAAGTATCTCACGAACTACTGGATTTAAAAGAATTTGCTTGGTACCATTCGATTCAGCATGAAAAAAATACTATAAAGTATCGAAATCCTGACTTTTTTTAATATATATAGCACTTTTAATTAGCGAAAAATCACTAACTATTAGTTTTTGCCTAGTTACTAAAAAAGTACTGAATCAATTTCGACGAAATGTGAATCTAAACCATTCTCGAATCTACTGGAACGCACACACAAAATTTCATCAAAATTGGTCCAGTCGTTTAGGAGGAGTTCAACTACATACACACACAGAAGATTTTTATATATAAAGATAAGCATTGAAAATTTCAGGTTTTTGCGCCGAAGACATCGCCAAATTAGCAAAATGTGAATTATCTCACGAACTACTGGACTTAAACAAATTTACTTAGTACCGTTCGATTCAGCATGAAAAAATACACAAAAATATGTTATCAGATGAAAAATAACTACAAAAGCCGATTTTTAAGGAATTTTTTAAAAGTTCGTTCTTTTTTCTACTCATCTTAGGGGTGGAATTTTCGAAAATCAATTTTTAGCGGCACTCTATGTTATAAGAAGTATTTTTACCCCATTTTCAAGATTTTTGGTTCGGTAGATTTTTTTGTGCTATTATTAATACGAAATCCTGACTTTCTTTAATATATATAGCACTTTTAATTAGCGAAAAATCACTAACTATTAGTTTTTGCCTAATTACTAAAAAAGTACTGAATCAATTTCGACGAAATGTGAATCTAAACCATTCTCGAATCTACTGGAACGCACACACAAAATTTCATCTCAAAATCGGTCCAGTCGTTTAGGAGGAGTTCAATTACATACACACACACAGAAGATTTTTATATATAAAGATATACCGGGTGTCCCAAAAATGACTGATGGATTTTAAACTTCAATAACTTGCAAACGATGACAGCTATTTAAAAAAAATTTGCAGGAGGATTATGTATAATGTCAGGAGCTTTTTTACCGTAACTTTTGATTTTAGTTTGAATTTTAAACAATGATGGCGCTGATGCGGGGCCGTTGCGAAACAAATTTCTTCTCTTACGGGCCTGATTCATGAAAAGATGACATCACGCAAGAGATCTGAGTTGGAAACGGAACATATAGAATGGTTGTATGTGTGCATCAAAAACAAGGCTATAAATTCCGTTTTATGATATTTTTTCAACAATTTGAGGCTTATTTTAGATCTGTTGAATTATACATTTACTATTAACCCTTTCCGGCGCGGAGTAAGTTTAATTGAAATAATTATCTGCCACCAGAATTTATAAACGAATTTATTAGAGAATACGAACTTGCTTATTTTCAGGCATTTTATCAAAGGAAAATTTTAATTAAATATTCTTGGTGCCAGTAAAATTAAAATTAGGTGTCCTTTTTAAGGGACACCGCGCCGGAAAGGGTTAAACACCCTAAGTTCATAAATAAGACTTTTTTGTTTTTAATTTGATTTCAAAACTAAACTTATCCTTTAATTTCAAATACGTAAGATTCATGGTTTTTATCGAAGATTTTAACTTCAAATATACATTTATGGCAAACAAAATCACACATTAAAATTGCACAACTTTAGAAACAAAATAAATAAATAAATAAAAGAAATTATACAGAATTGAGATTCGTGATATTTTTTATAGCGTTTAACTTGAAATACAAATTTATGGCAGGAGAAATCCTGCATTAAAAGTACGCAATTTTAGCAGCAAGTAATTTAAATTCCTTTTAAAAATAAAAATGCCTTAATTTTAAATTGTAAATATCAGGATTATTATTGAATAAACTCATAAATAAAAATATTTTTTTCAAACAATTAAAATAAAAATTCTTTTTGTCAATTAAAATTTCAAATTTCATAATGTATAATTAACTTGAAATACACATTCTTTTAATAGATATTACAACTGAAAGTGTATTTTTCACTAGAAACATGCACTTTCAAATAATTTACAATAAATATGGCATTTAATATTCTCTCATAAAAAATAATCTTACTTTTGTTAATATAGATAATTTTTTTTATTATTATTATAAGTGAATTTCGTAGTATCATTTTAAACTTTTGTATAGTAATTTAGTAAGATATTTGTAATTCCTAACAAAATAAATAAATAGATATAAAAGTTGGTTTCCACATTTGCATTTATTTACGAATGCAGATTGAAATAATTTTTTTCAATAATGAATTGCATAATATTTTTGGGGTCTGGAAATTTTAGGAAAGTACTTTCATAATTAAAATTCATGAGTTTTTGTAAAGCATTTATAATTATTTTCTGGGGGTATTAATTGACTTCTATCACCCAACATAAAGTATTTACATTTCAGACGGTCGCATTTCATTCGGGCAATCTAATTCTAAAATTTTTGTCTTTGACTAATAAGTTAATGCACTCACAACATTTTAATTTATGTGAAATTTCATATTTAATGTAATTAAATACAAAAGTCAATACAGACATGATGTCATTTTTATCTCAATATCTTCACTGCTGTTAAACACACCGCAAAAGAAATCCAATATGTTTAATTCTTCAATTTCATCAACAGCTATTAAAAAAAGTAATAATTGAAATTGTTCATTTTGCTGTTAGTATAAGATAATTAAACTTAAAAATTTTTACCTTTTTTCCTGCTTCCATAACTTTTATATAGTAAATGAATTTTTCCATTCATTTAAAAGGATAATCAAGGATACGATAAATTTTCTATACTCATCTGATGATGTTGCCCAAAGCGGATTTCTAAACTATTGATCTGATTATATATATATATATATTTTTTTTTAAAAAAAAGATAGTCATTAAATAATTTTTATTTCGACTATCCCTATGCATAAGAACTTAGTACTATTTCTGTTTTAAATTGCTTTTGATTTATGCAAACTGAATTGTAAACAGAAATTCTAGACCCAAAATAGGATGTAAAAGGGCTTTCTTTGTACTCTTATCTATTAGATGATTCTAAATGTTTACTTCCCGACTTCAAAATAAAACTTATTCACATCACATGTAAGACCACGTGGGAATGGCATAGATTTATTTAATTCATTTTAAATAATGAGATAAAAGGAAATACTCATTGACTTAGGTTAATCCTTTATCCACTAATTAATCTTTTTAAAATACTCATTAAAAAAATATATTTGTATAACAGAATATGTAATAGACTCAAATTATCTAAAAATATACACACAATATTAATGGTGATTGCTTCAGCCCTAGCATAAGCAAAATTTTAATGAAGGTGAAGTGATCTGTGAGATGAAAAAGTCAGATCTCGTGTATGACTCATTTCTCCTGCTTGGAATTTCGAATCAGGCCCGTTAGAGAAGAAACTTGTTTCGCGATGGCCCCGGCTGATGGCAATTGAAGCCAGGTCGACGCTGAAACTGACCTCACTCAGCACTGATCACTTGGCCTTCAATCACCATCAGTGCCATCTATTGTTTGAAATTCAAACTAAAATCAAAAATTACAGTAAAAAAACTTCTGACATTATACATAACCCTCCTGATTTTTTTTTTTTTTTTAAATAGCTTTCACGGTTTGCAAGTTATTGAATTTTAAAATCCATCAGTCATTTATGTGTGTGCAATGATGTATCATTTTCAGCAATTCTAAAAGACATTCCAGGTAAAATACAAGTATTTTTACCTGGACAAGTGTATTTTAGTCCATATTGCTAAAATACAAGGACAAATTCGTTGATATATTTTGTTTGGTTCAAGGTTCCTTTGAAGAAAATTAACGACCTATATAGCAGGTTAAGCCTGTTAGTAATAACCAGAAAAAAAAATTTTTTTTAGTACATTATGCGTGTAGAAAAAAAATCTCTGAGTTATGTTTGGTTTACCAGGCTCTTTATTTCTTTAGCATTTATTAACTGTTATCTATCATTTATTAAAAGATCTTCAGTAAGCATACGTAATAAATAAATCAGAAAAGGAAAACTTAATAATGGTCTGTACAAATCCTATCCTGAAGTGTATTAAGTGGTGATTTTGATTAAAAATAAAGTTCTGAAATTCACAGCAAATTTTTCGAAAAGTTAAAATACTGAGGGGGGAATCTCTCCTAGTACTAATTATGTTTTTCCGTGGCCCTTTGACAACATTTGCGTTATTTCTGCAATTTGTTGCCGAGATTTGCAATTTTTTTTTCACAATTCTTTGAAGAAATTTGCATTTATCTGAGATTTTTCAAAGAAATTCACTTTTTTTTTTTTTTTTTTTTTTTGGGGGGGGGGGGGAATCTTTTGACAAAGTTTGCAGTTTGTTTTTCGCGATTCTTTGACGAAGTTTGCATTTTTTTTTTCTTTTCACAATTTTTTGTTGAAATTGCCAATATTTCCAGCAAATGATTAATGATTTTTTTCTTTTCTTTTTGGTGCCATTAGCAAAATTCTCAAAATTTTTTGACTGATGACATACTTTTTTTTTTCCTGGATTTAAATGCTCTAAATTTTGGAAAATTTCTAAATTATATTACGATTTAGATATTAAATTTTAATATGTAAATTTACAAGATTTTTGCAAAACAGATAATTGTTTGGTATTTTCCTCAACTGACTAGTCAGAATTACACAAATGTTTGAAAGTATAAACTATTTTTTACTTCTATGGTGTCTTGTTAAGTGTCATTGGCATAGTACAACCAAATAAAACATTTAACACGACTATGAAATGATTTATTGTGACATTCGATTCTATGTACATATGAAGGAAGCATCTGACTGTGTAAAACTGTAAAAAAATATTGGCATTTAAATGATATATACAAAATAAATTATTACAATGACATCTCTACAAAATACACATTCACACACACACACAGGGATTATTTCTCTTGCACTGTAAAAGTTAATGAGGTATCAGCTGTCTCTAAGTTAAATGAAACATTGTAACTGAGTGTAGATCCATCTCTCTTTACTTCTGTAGGTGGATGGATAAAGTACACACCCTGCTGAGTGTTCATGTACCATTTAACATATTCATCAGGGTTTATGCTGTCAACTGGTCCAGTGGTCACTTGAAAGTCTTCAAAATAATAATCAGTCCATAGTACAACACCATTACATATACTGTCACTGTAATAGAAAAATTAGTTATTATAGAAAATATCAGATATTAATCATTAGTTTTCAGAAATGAAAATTTTTAACATAAAGACAAAAAAATCACAGGTAGAAATTAACATATTTTTGAAATAAATGTGGCATTTTTTTCCTACATGCCAATTTTATTTAAGGGACTGTACATATAAAACATTATCACTTTAGGATGGAAGAGGGGTCTAGTACTTGATATCTTAAGATATCTATAAGAGAAAGGGGGGTTGTCTTCTGATATCGTTATTTTTTATGTAACCAAAATTTTTATTTTTGCTAACTTTTTTCTTAGTTTGCTATCAATTTTCATGAAATTATAATGCATTAATTAAAACCATTACTTAAAAAATCATGATGTTTCATAATATGGATATTAGTCCAGGCATTAATATTCTTCTGAAATATGTAGATATAATGTATTGTTAGAAGAAATACGCTAGAAATGATACTTGTTATGTAGAATACTAATATAAAAAATGGGGGAGGGGGGGGAAGAAGTTTGGTAACTAGTTTTACTGATAAGTTCTCTTTACTCTCTCCCCATTGAGAGGGCAAATGCAAGAAGACAATATTATTGTTGAATGCATTATGTAAGAAAAGTTACGTCTTTAAAGTATTATTTGCTATAAAGTTATTTCACATGTAATAGCTATCATTTTATTGATTTCTCTTCATTTAAATCCGTAAAATATGTGAACAATAAATGTATTTCATTGTAAACATATTAAAAAAAATAAAAAAATTGTAAAATAAAAAGAAGTTTTAGACATTGATAATGACTGGGAGGAGAGTCAGGGTATATCGCAAGGAAGGGAGAAGATCCGAAATTGTCAAAAAGTTTATAACATTACATATGTATAGCCCCTAATGATGATAATGCTTAATGTCACCAAATAAGTAGTCTATGGGAGCTTTTTCAGTATAGAGAGCCTTAGCACTTTAAAAAAAAAAGCTTGGTGGCTTTAGAAAGTGACATTTCTTCCTAATAGCTTATAAAAAAACTGATGAACTTTTATGTTTGTTTATATATGTATAAAACATATATAGCTAAACATTTTATTTATATATATAGTTATATACAATTTACT
Source organism: Maratus speculifer (assembly GCA_964019185.1). Taxonomy (NCBI): domain Eukaryota; kingdom Metazoa; phylum Arthropoda; class Arachnida; order Araneae; family Salticidae; genus Maratus; species Maratus speculifer. Next base: position 242,394,812 of record OZ025301.1, on the reverse strand, counting down.
TTGTATGTAAAAGTAGATAAATGGCTTCGTTATATTAAATAAATTTTATAACTATTGAAAAAATTATTTGTATATATGAAACAGTGAACAGATTACTAAAAAATATATTGCTAAATTTGTTTCCCTCCCAAGGTCAGTTTCTCTATTTTATTTAGTGTACCACACTGCAAAAGCATCAGATTTTACATGCATTTGTATGTACCATATGAACTCGTATATCTTATGTACTTGCTTTTATTTTCCATATCCACAACTTTTGAAAGAAATTTTCAGAAATGTTAATCTTCATATGAACAATATGAAATAAAATGAATCAATAAGATACAATGTTGAATACATGAATTATCACATTGCTAACTAAGCGTAGAAGTAACAGAGTGAAAAATGTGCAAACTAGGAATCGAACCAAGAATCTTGAAATAGTTCTCCAAGTGCTATTTCATTTCTAACATTTAAGCTATGGGGATCATGCCCAGTTTAGCATATCTCATTCACATATCTTGGTAAATCTGCAACTGCAGCACAAGATGGAATAATCTTCATGAGCACACAATCTTGCGGTGCAATAAAAAAAAAAAAATAATAATAATAAACTGGCATTGTCAAACACATGCTAATTTTAACTGATTTTCACAAGTTAAATTACATTTATAATACACTCAAACATTAATTATTGAATGTTTAATATGGGTTGGAGGGTATTCCAAGAGTTCTGAATTTGATTCCAAGCTGTCACATTTTTCAATCTGTAATACTACGAATAATTAACAATGTGATAATTCACGTATTAAATATTCAGTTATTTCAAGTTTCAAGCGTAATTTCTCTTCTGAAAATTAATTAAAATCACAGTTAAATACAACTTTATATAACATAATATAAATACAACTTTATTCTAATTGGAAATTTTGCGTTTTTAAATGCTAAAATCAACTTTCAGGGTTTTTATTTATTTATTTATTTACTTTTCAATTTAAAAATCAATTTTTCATCCTCACAGCATTTTTTTTTCCTTGCACCAAAGAGCAAATGCAATATTTTATGGTAATTACGTCTTTACATTATTTATATCTAAATGCTTCAAGAAAAATGTTGAAATTAGTATTAAAACTTAATATTTTCTCTTATTTAATTTTAAAATTTGATGATGTTAGTAAAGTCCTACTTTTTAGTGAAATAACTTTTCATAATGAGATACTTTTTTCAACCTCTTTGGGGCAAAATCCATATATATATTTCTCTTACATGAATGCAAAATGAGGCTGAATTTATAGCTTGCCATTTGGCAAAGCCGTAACAATCATCCTTAGTAGTTAATTTATGGTGCATGGCCCAACCCATTCAGCAAATCAACATTCAGAGAGTATTGCTTTTTAAACACAGTTTGTTGAATTGATGGATGAAAAACAGTATGATTGGTTCATTTTATTGTGACATATATATTCAGCAAATCAGTTTTCTGATGATAAGACTGCCTTTTACACACAGAAGAAAATGTTCTGTTTACATTTCATTAGCATACTCACCATAGACTTCTCATATAACTGGACTGAAAAACAGCAACCTTTTCTTGAAGCATTGACCACCTTTCCACCATCATGTTGATGGTGGGAAAAATGCACACCAAACCGGTTTCTCCTGCCGATCCCACCAGCCACCAAGACCTAATTAATCTGTGTTATATTTCTTTCATTATGAGAATGAAAGCAGAAGATTGCAAAGGAGGAATCACTGCCAAAAAAAGACACCCTTTTGGCGACGAAATCTCGGAGATGAATGCTTCAAGAATCGGCAAAGAGAACAAAGGGATCTGTTATCTATTCTATTGCTCATCTAAGGTATTCACAGTGTTTTTCAAAAGGTTTTTAATGAATGTATGCTGCGTTCTGCTGTATTATAGATGAAAAAATGCATTTTTATTTGCAATTTCAATGAAATTTTCAGCTACTTTTATATACATTAAAAATATTTGTAAATTTCTTGCAGAAAAATTATTTATAGTAAACTGTGCTGTACAATGTACAATATTATAGGTGAAAATCAATTTTTTTTTTTTTAATTCTTTATCTTAACATAATTTATGATATTCTTTCTGATCCCTCCTAATGTGAATTGTGCTGCAATTCAGGAGGGCTGAACTCCTTAGTGTATATATACATATAGTTTCCTTTTTTATTTGGAGTACTTTTTCTTAAAATTAACATAATCAGATTCAACAAAAATATTATAAACTTAATTAGATTAAACAAAGAAAAAAATATATTAAAAAACAATCACAGAAAAGTTAAAATAAATGGCAATTATCAAAAAAGTAGAGATTTCCTATAAGAAATATTTACCTAATAACTGGCTGGTCACCTAAAATATCTATTGTACTCTTATAGACATTTTTACTGAAATCGAATTTCAATAAGTCAAATGCTTCTGTCACTGGCTTGCAAGGATATTCCCATAATGGATGTGGCTCAACTGCAGAGTCTGCAAGTGAAATGGCTTTCTGAAATAAAAATTGCACGTTAAAGAATATCATATAATCTATAAAACTGAGAGTTGTCTTAAATAGGATAGACAAATTTTCTCTGTGTCTCATAACTCTTTCAGGAGTAATTGTGTTGCTCTAATATTGACATTACACCAGATAAATATTTTATTTGAAAATAAGAAAATGTTTTGTTTATATATATAAATAAATATATATATATAGCAAAGTTGTAAAAGTGCAATGTAATTAAAAGATTCTGATTAAAATTAAGTGGGATATAATATATCCCATCACCCCTCAAATTGTTAAAATAAATAATATAAAATAAAGAAATTTAAATTAATATATTTAAAAGAAAGAAAGAGAGAATAATTTAAATGAAGAGATTTGACAGACATAATGAGGTCATCAACAATTTGCATATTCCCCAAAAAACTGAAGTATCTGATATTTACTTCTTCCTTAGTAGGTTACCTGGTAGGTTTATCAATGTGTTTTCTTGCTTTCTAATATATGAAAACATGGAGGACTGAGAGCAGGAAAACACAATAGTAAACCTACGAGTCAACTGCTAACATTGAGCTTTCAGGTATTTTCCACCAAGATATGACTTGCAAATCGATTGTGTTTTAATATGCTAACCAAATTTTAACTAATTTTGGAATTTCAACCATAAGCTGTTATTAAAAAATACTTGACCATATCTAAACTTATCTAATACTATTATAGTTGAAGGAACGAAGTATAATTTTATTTCGCTAATGAGGTTCCAAGTCTGAAATTACTGTTATATGAATCTACGTGAAGAAATTGTGTTCATCATTGTCCTTTTATTTGAGGATGATTTTGATGCTACCAATATCTCAACGCTGCAGATTGAATTTTATAAGAAATGATTTTCATATATATCCTGGACTTAATCTAAATTATATGTCACATCTACCAATAAGTGTTCAAGTTTATTTTACTATCAACAATAGCTTACTGATTTTAGAATTAAAGCTGTAAAACAATATTTTCACTTTACGAACTTTCATAGATGGAATTGTGTAGATTTTCTGGATCTCCCTACATCGATAAATAAATATTGTCAGTGGTGCAAAAAATTTAGGAATAACTATAATCTTCATGCATAATTATATGGTTGGTCAACTTGTAATAATCTAGATTTATGATTATAAACATGTAATAAGTATAACTGGATTCTTTGTTTTATTTATACAAAATTGGGTGAGTGTTTTTTTTTTGTTGTTGTTTTTTTTTTTTTTTTTTTTTTTTTTTTCCTTCTAGCTTTATCAGTTGCTGGTAGTTTTCTTAAATTTATTTTAACATTTTAACTTTGTTCAGTAAAGTTAATTCTGATGTTTGAGTTGCCAGGTATTGCCACTTTACAGTCATCTGCATATAGTGTTTGTGAATTCAAAATTTGTAAAATATATTTTTTATTTTTATTTACTTATTTTGTATATCATAAGTAACAAATTATAAGTATTTTAAATGATTTAATACCTGGACCATCTCATCAAACTTTGAAAGATTAAAACCTTCAGCATTGACTACTGGAGCTCTAATCTTCCATAAATCATCAAACTTCACACCCATAGCTTTCAGAATACCATATTCGGGTACAACTTTTGTATTGGACTTTAGCAAAGGAGTCAGAACATGTCTTAAATTCCAGAAACACATCAATTCCCAAGGTCGCACACAATTTGTAAAATAGGGTTCAGCTATTAAAACATCAACCTGCAAAAAATAAAAACTTTGTTTATATTTTATGCATGCACTTTACAATTAATGAATTTGTGATTATAAAAATGAATTACTTTTAATGCATCAAAATTACATACAGACTTTGAAAAACAGAACTCTCAAATAACCCAAATAAAAAATTAAAAAGAGTTTTTTACATGAATTCGGTAAAATTTTCAAGAAGTGTTCACTTATCTCCAAACTATCCACGAAGAGTGCAAACACGTGGAATGTATATTTAAGGTATTTTTTGTGAGTAATTTCAATATATGTACACTTCAGAATTAATAATTTTCAGCATGCCATATTTTTCCCTATATAGCACAACCTTGTAACCGTATTCCCCCACATCAGTCGGCATGCCGGAAAAAATCGAGGCACAACAAGCATGCTGGAAAAACTCTTATTTACCAGCATGCAGGAAAATAAGATGTTTTGCTACTGTAGAATAGTGCAGCTGATTACTTAATTTATTTTGGTTTTGCTAACAACAATTTTCGTTTTAAGGAAATACTTTTTCTCTCTCTCTCTCTCTTTATATCTATTGATTCATATTTAAATGATTTTTACATTTATCTTATTATTATGCAATATTTACATGTATAACATTTCCTCTCCAAGATGATGAAATTAATTAAACTATCATATAAAATTACTTTTTTGATATAAGGTAAACAAACATTTTTCTTTTTATATATTTAGATAATTATTATATTTTTTCTTATTTTATGTAGAGTAAGAATATTTCTGTTCATGTAATATTTTATGAGATATTCTATTTTTACAATGTAAATATAGGATAAGTATTAGGGAGAAAGCTTTCTGTAAAATGGTATCAGACACATGCAACATGATTTTATTCTCTTGAATATATGTATAAAAAAAAAAGTAAACTAAATAATAAGAAAAGGGGGGACAAACTCTATATTGCACTCCTCCTCCCCAAGAAAAAGCACTACAACTGAACACAACTAATGAACCTCTTTCCTTTCCATTTTCCAAGATCCTCTCTTTTTCTGGCATGCTGGGAAAAATCAGGGGCTAATATTCAAAAGTTTGGTCTCTTTTAAATTTTGGGCATGCCAGCTAATGCAGGGGAATATGGTAACATTTACACAGTGATTTTTAATACTTCATCTGATTAAAAAAAAATAAGAGAAAAGTATTTCCAATAGATTTTATTGGATACTTTTTGGTTAGCTGGGTGCCAGATTTATTATTATTAATACATATGTATACATATATGTGGATATATACATATATATAAACACTGGCGCGGCTATACGAAAAGTACCTTTTATTGTACAAAAAATCAATTTTACTCAGTTTTCTACTAGGTTTTGTGATGGTTTTGTAAATTCAAATACAAAATGGCTGCTTAAGTGTGTATATCTTTTTTCATTGGTATTCAATACATAATGTCATTTTTTTTTTTCCTCGGAATATTCAAATCCTTATGTATCATGCACATTTTTATTTTTAAGAAAAACTGTTGGAAAAAAAAACAAAAAAAAAACAAAACTGTGTCATGCCACATACTTTTTTATGTTCTAAATCCGCTTCTGTTAAACCCACTGCATCTTTATTAATGACTTTGATTATATCGCTTTCATTGTTAGCTATACAGTAGATTTCCTCAAATCTGCATGATTTGGGAGCAGAGATAGTGCAGATTTTAGAATTTTGCAAAATTCTGGTCAGTGCTTTGTTTATATTTTTCAGACAATTTTGAATTTAATAAAGCAATTGAAATTATAATAAATGCTTGTAATATAGTAAAATGCTAAAATAATTAAGTAAATTAATAAACAAAAATAATAAAAAGTGAGTTAATTTTAAAAATTATTAAAAGTAAAGGTCAAATAAATAATTAATAATGCATAATTCTTTATAACTTAACTGAATGCATAATAAAGATGAGATACATTCTCCATGAATTATTCAATGAAACTTGCCTCATAAATGTATCTTATTAATTCAAATCAAAATCATAACGTAAGGAAATTTTAATAGGGTTTAGCCAGTCTTAATAACCAAAAAAACTTGATTAATACATAAATATATTTGGTAAAAAGATTGGATTACCAATGATATTAACAATAACTTGAAATTTTAAAGAAATAAATTTGTACTTTCTTCGTGTAAAAACATGAGTTACATTAAGAATTATATGTTAAAATACTTACAGAATGATATAAAACTAGAAAACTCTATAATTTTGTCATTACACTTCAAATGAAAGTTTCATTGTTTACATCAGTAATTATGTATGGATTTTAGGGTTGTGGATTTGGGGGAATCTATTGCATGCCCAAAAAGTTAAGTTAGGTTAGTTGATAGTTAATTTTAGTCACATTTAAAACAACTGAATGACTTCACAATAAAATTTATAAAAACAGAATCAATCTATTACAGAATTCCATTTTAAACAGAAAATTTTAAGGTCCTGGTGAAAAGTATTCAATACAATTACTGTGAAAGGCATACCTGCTAAAATGAAAATATGCTTTAAATGTTTGGGTTTATTTATTTATTTTTCTTCTCTTCCTATGATATTTTGCCTTAAGAAATTTTACAGAATTTATTTTTTTTTTTTTTAGGGGGGGAGGGGATAGGATTTTTATACACAAATTTCCCCAAGCATATCTCTAAACAATCATTTGTTAAACAGATGCTTTTGTTAAACAGATGCTTTTATTGTTTTCTTATGACTTTTCAATTATTTTTGAGAAAATTGAATTAAAGGTGAAAATGTAACAAATTACAAAAAAGCAGTTATGAAACTTTATTAAAGCATAGCACGGCAGTGCTATGCTTTATTTATTTCCAGTGCGATCCTTAATATTATTTTAATACAGTGTTGTGTCGATCCCCAAATAAAGATGGACAGACACTAACACGTGGTAGAATAAAATATTATTCTACCGAACTTCAACATAAAACTAATTAAATAAATCATCAATGAAAATTATATCAAAATTTTGGATCGTATAGTGATAAATAAATAACATCGCTTACAAATCAAAAGCATTTTAAAAGAAATAAGCTGCTGTGGGAAAAGATAAGTAATGACTTAAATCATGGATTAAATTATAACTTACATTTATTTAAATTTTAAATAAGAGATAAATTATCATTAACAAATTACAAAATTAATATCAATAGTTAATACATGATAGTAAAAGAACATTTGCATACGTCCCCGGGGAAGAAAGAAAATCAATAGGTACCTTATTTAAAATATTAACATAGTTGAAACTGCCGCCAATCTATTACAATAAGAGATCTCTTTGATCAGGAATATTGGAGTGACATCCTCTTAACCACTGGTTCCGACCGTCTCCTTCCTTTGCAGCGCATCAGGTATATCTTCCGATGTGACACCCGCTCGCAGAGTCTTGTACCGAACAATGATTCCTCGCTCACTCTGCCGCACCACAATCTCAGACTTCCGAAGTCGCTCTCCCTCCAGTCACTCGTCGAACTGCTCAAAAAAGCCTCTTCTCCGATCCGTGCGTTCCTCTTTTATCCACGTGCCAAATCACTCCATTTTTGTAGCATAGACCAAAGAATCCATTTGATGTCCGACATTTATGTTAGTTATTTGGGTTGTTCAACAAAATTTCTCAATTACTTAAGGGTGTTCTTAAATCAAAAAGGGCAACTTTGTGGCACATGCATTAATTTATTTTTGTTCGGAAATGAATGAAAATCGCAAGTGTTGTTATTCAGAAACTGTCTAATTGCATTCATTCTTTTGTTTTTTAAAAAACACAATAGATTTTTCATAACAAGACTTCAAAGTCGACACTTTTGAGCATATTTCCCGAAGAAAGCAGAATAACCAATCGAAAAGGAGGAGAAAAAGGGGTGATTGCGTCATCGAAATAGCTTATAATTCGATAAGTAATTTAATCTATATATATAAAAGGAATTCTGAGGATAATTGAGGCACAGATAGGCTCTCATCCTCTATTCCTTTTATTTATAGAGATTTTACACAGCTTAGGTAAACGCAGAAGAAATATAAAACAGATAATGTATTTATCACAAAAAATCGTCTGCTAAGAAAATCTTTTTTCATTTTGAACTCTATAAATAAAAGGAATAAAGCAGAAGAAATATAAAACAGATAATGTATTTATCACAAAAAATCGTCTGCTAAGAAAATCTTTTTTCATTTTGAACTTCTATAAATAAAAGGACAGATAGGCTCTCAAACAGTGAATCGTCGAATATAATTGAAGAACAAATGGAAGAACAAATGGAAGAACAAATGGAAGAACAGATGGAAGAACAGAAAGAAGAACAGATGGAAGAACAAATGGAAGACCTCTTCATTAACAATAAAAAAAGATATGCAAACGAAACCCCAGAACACCGATCAAACATATCTGCCGGAAACTGACGAGACATGGCACAGAAACGTGAATGTGTGGGGTTGTAGAACTGGCATTCAGATAGTCTTCGGGCTACTGAGGGCGGGCAACCGTCTAGTTATCATAAAATGGAAAAATAAGTTCAATTCGAAATCGCTTTCATAGTCAGGCATTAAAATTTTATAACTTTCTGTTAAAAAATGAATTTGTAAATGTGTCAAAACGTTTTTCGCTCGTTGAGCGGATCAGTTAAGAACACCCTTAAACAATTGAACGATATTCCGTTTACAATTTTTCTTTGTTATCAAAACATTTTTTTATGAAAAGAAAACCAATTTGTCCATCAAAACATCGGACACCTGCCGTGTATGAATACATTATTTGATGCCCGGACCATGTGCGTCTCGAAATATTGAAATATGAAATATCTTTGTATATTTTCAAATTACACATTACTACAAACTTCCAAAACCTTTTTTTTTTATTATTGTTATTATTATTTTAAATCAGAATTTCACATATATTTTAAATATCTTTCGAAGAAATATCAGTGTATCGGCCGGTGCCTTGCCGACACAATAAAACCCCCTCAAAATTATTAAAATATTATTAAACATTAATTATATTTACCAGATATAATATGGAGTAATTTGTAAATTATTTGATAAAAGAAGTTATGCCCTATTAGCAAGCAAAACTAACTGTTTAAATAAAATAACCTATTATTTTTTTTTTTTTAATATAATTTTAAATTATTTTAGACTCAAAATAATCAACATAACAACAGAATTTAACATTGAACGAGTTATTTACTAGACATTTTCCAAGATTTTGTACACGCTGCCACACATTTTCTTCGAAGCACCTAATTGAGTAAAAAAAATTTCCTCCAATCAAAAAAAAAAAAAGCTAGAGATCAATGGACATATTTCCTGCAGCATTTAAATATTTTTATGTAATTTAAAAGTAAAAATATTTTTTTTTTTTTTTTTTTGTAAGAATTTAAAAAGGCATATTTTAGACGCCATATTGGAAATGAAACGGTGATTTTGAAACATTTGGTACCAAGATAAGAATCATTTACAGAAAGTAATTAATATGAAGCATGATTTTTATAATAAATAGACATTTTCAAACATTGATTATGGATCAAGAAGATTTTTAGTTGAAGAAATTTAGAAAATAAGTAAATTAAACTTTTTTCTATTTAGTGTTTCTTCAAAATAATAGAAAATATATATGTAATTAATATTTGAAAGCAAGGTTTCTGACACATTGGCATCAGAAAAAAATCATGCCAAATCCAGTGCGTATATGGTATCTGTGCCGGGATTTTGTACCTATGCCACATTTTTTAAGTTTCTCTGCCTTATATGTTCAAAGAAAATAAAAAAAAATAAAGGTAAATAAAAGTCTTCAAAAATAATAGTATTAAAGAATAATAGTAAAAAATAATAGGACATCATCCTTGGTATGTAATGAAACTAGTAAATCTGCAGAACTAGGCCTTCAAACTCAAGTCCTGGCATTTATTAAGGCTAAACTGCAGAATTAACGACTACATGGCGTAAGACTTTTCGGCACTGTAATAAATTAGCCAATTCTATTAACTTAAACATTTAAATCAAATGTAAACAAACAAACAATAATGTTTACAAATAATTTTTTTAATTTCCGATTTGGCAATTTTTTAAAATCGCGCCTAAACTTGTAATATTACAAACAATTAATCATTGAATAAAATTAATTTTAAATTAACTTGCATTAAATTTATTATTCCGATGATTGTTGAAATGATAACACACTACACGACTTAATTTTTAAAATATTACAAAAAGTTTCTGTTGAAAAGAGCTGTTTTTTATATTTCAAGTTAATATTTTTATAAAACTCTTTTGATTCATTATCTGTATGAAATAATAAAATGTAAACACATTTGAAACATTCATAATGCTCAAACTTTTGGCACAGATGTCTAATACTTACCACGTTGCTGCAATTTCTTTATGCCAATTTGGTGAAAATTTCGTTTTCAAATACCAGTCACATGCATAATTTTACATTATTTTGTATTATTAAAATAAATAGTGATAAATAAAAAAAGTTTATTAATAACTATAGAACAAAACAATTTATATCATTAAAATAAAGGATAATAATATAAAATAAACAATTTATTAATAAATATACAATGATATCCGAGTTAGCATGTGAGACACATAATCGCCATTTTGTTCCAAACGTACCAACGTGCTGCATATATGATATCTGTCCCCAACTTTTCTACGTTGAACCCTACCCAGGAATGTAGTGGAGGATATATGGGGGCATATGTTGTATACCCTCTGGATTTTTAAAGGTATACCGTATACACTCTGTTTCTCATAAAAGCTATAGTGTTATACACTCTAGGGTATACCCTCTGTTTTGAGCATATACCCTCTGCTTAGAATGTATACCCTCATTTTTTTACGACTACACCACTGACCCTACCCAGAGCTTCGATTGTTTTTTCGCTGTTAAAATTCTGTCGAAGTTAAATTCAAATTTTGAGCAGAATTTCAGTTCAAACATTGATTAATTTATCAAGAATTTTCTAACTGAAGAAATACAGAAAATAAATAAATATGACGTCATACATAAAGTAAAAAAATAAATACATTTTATTGATACTATGTCGTGAGGTATTATTAGAGGTATATTATATTGTCTAGAGGCGAATGTCTAAATCTGTTTTTCTATGCAATGTATCAATACTGATTGTTAAGTATAAATATCAGTTATATACAGACAGTGATGTAGTCTTAAAAAATACAGCTGCTCAGAGTGGAGCCCTCTGAGCAGAGGGTATATGCACAAGGCAGAGGGTATACCTTAGAGTGTAGATACTATTAGTTTTCTTGAGAAACAGTGGGTATACAATGTTCTTTAAAAAAATCCAGAAGGCAAACAGCAGATACCCCCATATACCCTCCACTACACCCCTGTATACAGAATAGATTTTTTGTCGAATATGACCTCATAATTCATAAGAAAAGAATTCACCGAGGAGAAAAATGACATCTGACCTTTTACATCGTAAAAAGTGAAACTGATTTTAAGAATTAAAAGGCGCACATTTATGACGTCATATTGGAAATGAAACAGAGATTTTTAAATATTTGGTAGCAAGAAAGGAAGCATGTAAAGATTTTAGTTCCATAAGTGAAAAAACTAACGATTTGGAAATGAGGCATACAATTTGGTACGGCTCGGGGTAAATTACATCAATAATTATGGTGATACAATACCACATAAAAAAATTCCTGATGATGTTACCCTCAATTAATTTTGAAATGAGTTCATCTGAATACAGTAGTTATTAAAAAACTTGAGATATTAAACAAAACCATAATTTGTTTAATAATTAAAAAAACATAATTTATTTCCTACACGATTTAAGCCTAAGAAGAGACAGATATTAAGATAATTGATTTAGTTATTTCTACATTTAATAGTAATTTTTTGAAAAAAAATAAGTTAAACCCAATAAAAATTAAAAAATAAAAATGAAATTCAAACAATATGATATTAAATACCCTAGATCTTAGATTTTGCTCAAATGATATCGAAATAAATCTAAGACTTTTTGCCAAACTCAACTTGCAAATATTTGTATTGCAGCTTTTGTATTATGTTTATGACAAGTGCAAGCACAATGAATAGACAATCTAAAAAGCAAATGTTTAAGAAAAGGCTTAGATTTATTTCGATATCATTTGAGCGGAATCTAAGATCTAGGGTATTTAAGTATCATATTGTTTGAATTTCATTTTTATTTTTTAATTTTCACTGGGTTTAACTTATTTTTTTCAAAAAATTAATATTAAATGCAGAAATAACTAAATCAATTATCTTAATATCTGTCCCTTCTTGGGCTTAAATCGTGTAGGAAATAAATTGTTTTTTTTTTAATTTGTTCAGCAAATTATGTTTTTGTTTAATTACTGAATAACTAACTTAAACAAGATTTTAAATATTGATTTATTTTATTTTTTAACTTCTAAATATACATTAAAAAATTATAAATTTATAATAAACATACTTTTTCATGCTCTAAATCTGCTTCTGTTAAATCCACTGCATCTTTATTAATGACTTTGATTACATCGCCTTCATTGTTAGCTTCAATATAAGATTTTATCATAGATAGGTGAAAATTACTTGATTCAACTGTAAAAACCTATTAAAAAATTAGTAAAATTATTTGGTATAAGAAATGATTAAACAAATTTACATTTAACTTTTTGCAAATAGCATATATTTTAAAATAATTTTTTTTTTTTTTTTTTTTTTTTTGCCTTAGTTATGTCAGAGTTTCCCCCAGAGGGTTTCAGGAGGGCGCTGTGCCCCTCCTGCCCTTTAGTTTAAAAACTAGCGCCCCTCTGGAAGCTAATTAAAAAAAATAGTGCCCTTCTTGCCCCACATTTGAAAAAACGCAGACCTTCAGCGATGATGCGAACGCGCTATAACGCGTAAATTACGCAAAAAATCGGCGACGGAACGCAAAAATAACTCTTATGCTTCCCACGGGACGCGTAATTTCGTTAATAAATCGCTAAAAAACGGCAAATTTCGTCAAAAAAGGACGAAATAATGACTAACTTACAGCAAGATTCGCAAAAAAAATAGCTAATTTCGTCACAAAATTCCGAAAAAGCGGCAGAATTCTTCAAAAGATCGTGAAAAAACGACAAATTTCGTCGATAAATCGCGATAAAACGGAAATTTAAGTCAAACGATTCGCGAAAAACGGAAGATTTCGCCAAAAGATCACCAAAAACGGCAACTTTTGTCAAAAAATTGCGAAAAAATGGCAGATTTCGTCAAACGATTTGCGAAAAAAACGGCAAATTTCGTCCACAAATCGCATAATAAAACGGAAAATTCTGCCAAAAAATTCGCAAATAACGGGAAATTTCGCCAAAAATTCGGGAAAATATGCAAAAAATCACAAAAATGCAAATTTTGTCTAAGTAGCACAAAAAAAAAAAAGAAGTTAATGACAGAATTGAATTTTTCTGTTCTAAAAACTAATTCTCCTGCTTCAAAATTGTGTTTTTATTGCTCCAAAAGAGGATTTTTCTAATTCACAATCATTTTTGTACAAAGAGAAAATTGCACCGGGGCATAATTAGATTACATTAGCAGGGCTCCCAACACATTTTAGTCCTCAAAAAGGGGGAAAGGGGACCATTTTTATTTAAAAAGGGGACTTTGGGGGACCATTTTTGTTTAAAAAGGGTACTTTAGGGGACCATTTTTATTTAAAAAGGGGACTTTAGGGGACCACTTTTATTTAAAAAGGGTACTTTAGGGGACCATTTTTGCTTAAAAAGGGGACTTTGGGGGACCATTTTTATTGAAAATGGAAACCAAAAAAAGAATCATGTGTGTGTAAAAATATAGCACAAATTTTCCTAAATAAGAAAATAAATTTTTAACATTACCCCAGAAAATGTGTTTGATGGTTATCTTAGTATGATTTCATTAAACAATGTACACAATTTTATTTAAATATCCTACTGAAAAAGTAAATAAAGCATTCAATATTTCAGCATTCCCCTTGATAATTCTCATTACAGGTAAAAATAATAGTGATCAGTTAATAAAAACAAGTAAGTGGTTAAGTATGATCACAGATCACTCAGAGTGTTTTTTTTTTTTTTTTTTTTTTTTTTTTTAATTTTTTTCAAAACATTCTAACCTTTAATTAATTAACCAAAATTGTTAATAATTAAATTTGTTAAAAATTGATAATTGTTTATAATGATTAAATCCTTACATAGATGGGGATGACACAAAGCAGTGAGAATGGAGGTTGAGAGAGAGTGAAGAATAACATTATTCATAACCTGGTTTTTCATTTAAGATATTACATGACATATTGTAGATTAATTTTTTTGAGAATTTATTTCAATAGCATCCCCTGGTGACAGAAAGGGTTTAAAAGATGCTAACCGTTGGAATATGTTCAGCAGATTTTTTTTTTCTTAATTTTTTAGAAAGTTTATGGGGTGGTAATGAACACAATTAAACATTAAAACATTTGCTAGAGGTGAAAAAATGAGTTAAGATGGTGGAAAATGGGTGCTTAGGCTAAGAGTTTTAAAAGGATGTGTGGTAAAATTTTCTGGTTCGCCACCCCCCACAATCATGTACATAAAGAAATGCCCCTAATTGTCTGGGTCAAAATAGACTTTAGCAAGATGTGAAGCTCGATGAGATACCTCCTTTGGTCAACCCTTCAAATGAGATTGAATCTCGCTGTAGTTTAATTAGGAGTTGAGTTAGAAAATTGCTTAAAATACTTAAGTTAGACCCTGGCGATTAAAAAAAGTAAGTAAGAAATTTAATCCCATTGTCCCCACACACACTTCTTAAAATTTTTTGTGTTATAAAAAATATCTGAGATTTTAAAATTGATGACTTGGTTACTTTTCTTAATTTCGTTTTTTTTTTTTTTTTTTTTTTTTTCTTTTGGCTAAAATTAATATTTTGATTAGTGCTAACTACTACCATTCATAAATAAAAGGGGCCAATAAGTTCATTTTATATAGCCTATAATAACAAATTAGACATAAAATAATGATAATTAGTGGAGAAAAGCTTAGATTTAAATAACATGTCATACAAAAGCATTTCTTTTTAAAAAGCGATATTTGAATAAAATAAAATCTTAATCAATTTTTTAGAAAATTACACATTCAGAATTGGTGTCAAAAAATAGGCATATATGCACAAGTTTAAAATTTATAAATGCAGTACATGTAAATATTCTGTACCCCTAGGAACAATCCTTCTCAAACTAATTGGATGTGGCAATCCCAAAACTTTCTTCTACCTCATGCATGTTAATACTTCAAAATTCACTATCACAATCCCAAAATTAAATTGCAATCTATGCCCATCATGAGAATTCTAAAGATATGAAATTTTGTGCATTAGTTCTTCAAATATGAATATCGCTAAACTAGTGCAAATTCCACAAAATGTAGCTTAGGAGCGCCATCTATTGAAAGATTAACACCAAAACTTAATCAGTAACAACTTGTGTCAACGTCTAACTGAATCCTAAGTTAGACAAAAATTTGTGCATTAAATTAGATTTACTGCAGAAATCCTTTAAAATCCTTAAAAATGCACCATAGCAGCACTACCTGTAAATGAATTTACATCAAAATGTAAAAAAGGTGAATTCATCTTAAGGATTAATTGAATCTAAAGTTTGATGGAATTTGGTGCATTAATTCTGGATTTAGAACTATTGTGGAAATCGCAACAAATGCAGACTAACAGTGCCACTTGTTGAGTTATTTATACCAAAATATGAAAAATGTCAATTCATGTTAAGGACTAACTTAATCTGAAGTTCGGTAAAATTCTGTGCATTGGTTTTGATCATTGAGCGATTGCAGAAATCATGAAAAAAGCTGCATAGAAGTGCCACATGTAGAGCGATTTATACCAAAAACTAATCAACAACAATTTATAGTGGCAGTCAAAAGTTTTCGGCCGGCATAAAATTTTTCGTTATTTTGAAAGTATATCCATATAAAGAGGAATCTCAAAGTGATACTCATACATTTTATTGAAATAATAGTTGGGAATTCATTTATGGAATAACAAATGAATATCAATAGATACAACTGACAAAATTAATTGCAAAAAAAAAAAAAAACGCATGCTTTCAAAAGTTATTGGCCATCTTGGAAAGTTTGGGAAAAAAAATTGTGTTATAACAGAAAATCACTGTGATCAACTAGATTTATAATTAGTATGTTGTTGTCATACCTTTAGCGAAATGTACTGAGGTGCAGCGACTTGGCATCGATTCAATAAACAGTTGAAAATCGTTTGTGATACGTTTTTCCAATCATCTTGAAATTTTTGGGAAAATTCCGTCCATTGTGAGTTGGAGTTTTAATAATAATTTCAAACACGTTTCTAAAGTTCATTCCAAAGATTTTCTATAGTATTCAGATTGGGTGCTTGGGCTGGCCATTTCAAAAGTGAAGTATTTTTGTGCAAAAGCCACTGCCTTTTTTTTAGGGGAGGGGGAGGGGAGAAGCATGCCAAGGCCCGATATTGAAGACTGGTCAAGCAGTAGCTTAATATAGTAACTTTTGTGTTCTGCAATTTTTTAATTTTTAAGAATTTTAATGAAATTCTTAAAATTTACCTGTATTCTGTGGTGATTTTTTAACATTTAGATTCATGAAAGAATTTCAGTTACCATGCTTTTTCTTATACCCATTATAATGTTTTTACGCCCACTTTAATAAATTTTGTCTTCTTGGATTTTTAAGCTTTTAGTGATTATCAGATATTTTTTTATTTTTTTCAGACACAGAAAAGGGGACTTGGGGGACCAAAATACAAAAAAGGGGACTAAAGGGGACCGTTTTCTAAAAAGGGGACTTTTGTGGGAAAAGGGGGACCATTTGGGAGCCCTGCATTAGGGCCCCCCCCTCTCAACTTTTTCTTATGACAGCCCAAAAATGATGTCTGTAGTATAAATTTGGTGCCTTCTAAATGTCCCCGCTCTAGGTGACCACCTCCCCCCGCATGGTTCTGTTCACAATCCGTCACAAATTTGTCGTTTTTTTTGCGATCTTTTCACGAAATATGTCCTTTCCCCCCCCCCCCCTTTAAGCAAAATCTGCCGTTTTATCGTGATTTCTTAACTAAACCTGCTGGTTTTTTGCGATCTTTTAACAAAATTTACCTTTTTTTTTCAATTTTTTACGAAATTTTGGGATTTTTTTGCGAAATTTCTGTATTTCAACGATTCTTTGAATCACTAGATTCTAGATTCAACGCTATAAAAGTGCCCCTAAAAATCAAAAAAGTGCCCTGAAGAATGTAAAAAGTGCCCTTTTCAGAACAGTAGCACCCTGCCCCTTTTTAATCCTGGGGGAAACTCTGGTTATGTTATTAATTAATTTTAAGAGAAAATATATATTCAATTGTTTCCAAGCTTTTTTCATTGTGAAATTTAAAAAAAAAGAATTTTTTTTTTCTTTTTTTTTTTTGGATTTAAAAAAAACTTTAATTTGTAATATGCAATGAAAAGTTTGAAATATGACCATTTATAAACTGGAATTGTCTATAATCCAGTTATTTTTAATCCACTATTTTTTTCTTTCTTTTTTTATGTCAGAAAAAAAAAAAAAAGTTTGAAAAAAAATCAGTACTTTTTTCTATCTTTACAAGAAGATAGTATTGGATTAGTAAAAATTTTTGAATTCTGGCTTTTGATGGATTTACGTGTTTTAGAGTTCAGAGAATTTAAAAAACAGGTTTTACAAAATGCCTATCTGTGAGTCTGTGTGTGACAAAAATTTTATGGGCACTCAACTTAACAAGAACTAATGCACAGAATTTCACAAAACTTTAGATTCAGTTAGACCTTGATATAAACTAGTACTGATTAGTTTTTGGTGTATATTCCCCAACAGGTGGCACTGCTATGCTGCTTTTTTCATTTCTGCAAGAGCTATATCTCAAAAACTTTTAGACAGATTTTTATAAAGCTTCAGATTTCATTAATCCTGGGTATAATATAATCCTGATTACTTTTTGGTGCAACTTGCCCAACAGGTGACGCTGCTATGCACTAGATCTTGTTTTGAAATGAATAATTTTGTGAAAGGTCCTGTTTTGAAATGAATAATTTAGTAAAAAGTCCTCTTTTGACATGAAAAGTTTTCTGAAGTGTCTTTTAAAGAACCCAATTGTTTTCTAAATAGATCCCTGGAAACAGACAATCTAATGATGTAATGTATGGATTGTACTACAATGTGACATCACATTCTAGTGCAATTCTAGAAATAAAAGTGTCCTCATAAAAAATATTTGTAAACAAAATTTTAAAAGTAAATACAGTCTTTATACAGATCAATCAATCTCATCTATCTAATGAAAAAAAAAAAAAAAAAAAAAAAAAAAAAAAAATCATTCAAAAATATTGAAATGCAACCAAGGTATCTTTATACATTTTTTCCATAGGATTAGCATTAGTGAATGGGTCTTTTCATTTAACTAAAGTAGCCTCTTAAAACAATATCTCTCAGACAAAAATAATGTGTTTCAGTATCTCATTCATTAGTAAAAATCTTTGATTTTTACATGGTTTCTCATCTAAATAAAATGCAATTAATGAAATATTCGTTAGAAGTACCCATATTCATTAGTGAGGTGTTACTTTATTCTGAAAAAAAAAGTTAAATTTGCAGATAGTGCTTGTTCTAAAGCTTTAATTATCTAGAATAACACAGCATTTAAAAAATAAAGCAACAAAAAATTTTATTTTTGAAAATCTCCTTGCATTAATTATTTAAATTTAATTCTAAAAGTGTTAATCATGATTTTTTTTTTTTTTTTTTTTTTTTTTTACATTATATTTCCATAATTCATTTTTTTAAATTACCTAAAAAAAGTTCAGAAGTTACAAAATTAAACTCGCTTACTTTTTTTGCCCCCAATTTTGCTGCCATTAAAGGCAAAAGAGAACCATCACTAACACAGAGGCAAACTGATGAAGGGGTAATAGCCTGTAAATAATGGAAATAAAAATATATCAGTATATATAAGCTCTAAAAGTAAAAATGACATTTTAAAAATATAACTAAAGTACATAAAGTAGTAACTAAAATACAAAAGTCATTGATGTAAGACTAAATTTCTGACAACATGATTAACAACAAAAATCCTCATATACTCAGAAAAATTCTTAAAAAAAATACAGAATGATCTTTTTATAATGTTACATATGTTTATATAAAAAAATAAATAAATAAAAAAATAGCAGAATTCTGATAGAATATTCATAAAGAAAGAAAAAAAAAGTGAAAATTTTGTTTATTTGAGCAACACAGTGGGGAAGGGGGTACATATTTACAAATATACTCAAAAAGAAAACTCAGAAACTTAAGGAAAACTTTTTCTACTCTTCATATTGAACTAATTTAAGTAAGTTTTAGTTAAATAAAGGAAATTTATAACTATGGATTATATGTATCTATAATGAAATTTAACAAGCATTTAATGACTGATTTAGAACAAAATTTAAATGAATTAAAATTGCTTTAAAATTAAAATGAAGGTCTGATTCCAAGCACTGTCAATTTGACTTAAATATTGTTAGTGTCGGAAATAACAAGGGAATGGTATTGTTGCCATGGGAGCAAAGACTTATTCAATATCAAAATTCATAAGAAGAGTTTTCTTAACCTGGAAGTTACTTTTTTTAATACACTTGAAAGTTCAATCAGTCAAACAATGTAAAATTAAATAACTTCAGCAATACACAAATTGCATATATTATTTAAGCTTATAGAAAATGTAATAAACTGTTTCATCATTTAACTTTAAATTCATTAAGTACTGTGCCTTTAAACACTCATTTAACAAGCAATTTCCAAATGCATTAAAATCATATTTGCATTTGGTGAGGAAAAGTATTGCTTGTCATGTCACATAACACGTTCATCTTATTTCGCCAAATATTAAATAAAAATATCTCGTCTTATTTAATTTTTTACACACTTTCTACTGGAATCCTGCTGCTAAACTTTGCTGAGACTTTATTAGATACATAAGTAGTTTCATTAGCACTTTTTTTAAAATATTCTGATAGTATGCTTTAAGGATTCCTTCCATGTAAGCAACTTTTATTTTCAACCACAATTTTAATTTTTAAAAAGAATTATTAAAATCAGAAACTCAGGACAGATGATTAAAAAAAAACAGCCTACTCTTTTAAATATATATAATATCATATTACAGTAAATCATAAAAGCAATTATCATGTTAATGGGATCACATAAAAGGGAAAAAATATGCATACAATTAAAAATTTATTGGATGCATATACTTAAATTTAACAAATTTTACTAGATGATATCAAACTACTTTTATGTTCATACACACCTTTTTCAACATGTCTATATATTTACTGTTCCTCCCCTGATCATTTTTCATACCAATCCTTGCACGAGAATCTGACACATGAGCTAGACAATTACAAGTAGGACTATCTGCTTCACTGTCTCTAAAAATATATATAAAAATAATAAAATATTTAAAAATAATAGAGTATAATAAATTATTAAAATAATTGAAGACACTAATGGACAAAAGTGCTGTTGCATTTTTCTCAAATATTTTTTCATTTTATAAATGAAGTTATTAGGAGACAATCTATTATATGATAAAGCTAAATACTAAAATTGTAATTAATCTTGAAGATGCAAAAACATTTTTTTAATATAATTTTCATTTGCAATATTTAATAATTAAATGTTAGTAAGTTTTTCTAAATGAATTTAGTTCTACTTGTTAAAATTCTGAACATATTACTAAAGTGAAAATAAATTGAAAAATAATTGCAACAAAATGTAGATTTTTATAAACAATTTTAACTTACATAGAAACTCCTTGTAGTTGTATTTTCAATTATTTAGCACTCCAAAAATCGTTATTACATCTGACCATAAAAGATACAGTTTTAACCTCTTCGCTACTGGCGATTATTACAGTATTTGTAATTATTACTGAATTATTTCTTCTCTCGTTTGACTTCAGAGCGAGATTTTTGTTTTATTTTCATTAGCTCGAATCTTAGAATTCGAAACATATTATTCTTATATTGAAATTTCATTTATATTTGAGTATCGTTAATAAAATGGGACAAAACTGATGTACCCATTTGGGTACTCGGGGACTGAAGAGGTTAAAGGATTTTATAAACTTAAGAAATATATTGTTCTTTCATGTAGTTCAACTATCAATTTTCAAAAGTTTTGAACAAAACTAATAAATCTGCCTAGTTGCAATATTGCACCAGACCCTCAATATATAAATTTTTCCAAACTGAAAAATTATATCATGATCCTACCCGGTAGCAAAATATTTGAGACAGGTATTGCAGATTTTCTTTTCTCTTTTGCAGATTCTTTTTTTTTTTTTTTCCCCCACCCATTCCTTTTTTAGGCTTTATATTATTGTTTAGCTTTTTAATACTTAATACAAATATTTAATATTATTAGTATAAATTAAAATTAATAAAAAGCATGAAGATGTTACAAGTTAGTGATTATTTGATTAATTTATGGTTTAAATGTAACACATTTTCCTGTAGGATCTGCTACTGGGTATCCTAAGAATTCTGACTATTATGATGTTACATTTTCCAAACAAATAAGAAACAAGGAGAAACTAGCAAAAGCCATGCTTTGTTTGGATTCGCGAAGCATTATTTTATAAAACAGATATTTGAAAGTAACAATATTTTTTTTTATTATTATTATTATTGCATCTTTATTAAACAAAAACGTTATTTTATGTTTTGGCGCATTTTAATTTTTTACTTATGATGTAAAACTGGCATAAGATATTTTCGAAGCAAACTTTTACAATTTTTTTTTTTAATTTTCAACTAAAAGCTCTTTTAAAGATGTTTTTACAATTTCAAGTAGCCACTGGTGTTTTTTAATTGTTTGAAATATGCATGTTTCCAATCTTTGTAATCAACATCCGATAATCTTTGATAGCTATTTTAGAATAATATATTTGAAGAAAGCTTGAAGAAAGTTACTTCTTCAAAATCCTATTTTCTGGAAAAAACATTTGAAATCTGCTTTCGTTGATACTATGAATTTTCAACTGTAAAACATTTTATTTTAATTTCTTCATTTTTATACATGTTGGCATATGAGAATTGCTGTAATTCTCTCCGCGTGGGAGAACTGTTTACTTTCTGCGAATGGCAACTCAATTAATTAATGGAATTACCTTTTAACGAAGCGCTCTCTCATTCTCGCAGTGGTGTTTTCACGAATAATTATTGTTGTGTTTGCGAACTTTTTAAAGTCTTATTTTTCTATAAAATCCTTCTGATTAATGAGTCGATATTATTTAGCCACAATACGACCTTCGCAAAAATATTTATAAAGAGCTTGAACCAACAACTTCATGCAGATCTTTTAATTTTTCATTTATATAACAAATTTAAGAATTAATTTTATTTGTTTACAATTATTTTGTTGCCAGTTTACAAAAAAAAAAAAAAAAAAAAAATCCATAATACAATTCTTTTAAAATGTTTAAGTGTCATCTGTGCAAACGATTTTGCGGGATAATGAAAACATGTTTTATTTAATAAATTAATCATGATTCTATCTATAATTATTTACTCCATGATTTAAACTTTTTTTTCTGAAAATATACGCGTTTCATTTTTTATTTATTTGCTAAAATGCTTCCGTATTGGAAATGCATGTAAAATAAATTAATTAAAATAATAATTTTTTTAACGTTTTACTGTAAAAAAAAATTATATTCTGCAAATCTACAGATCATAATTTATTTTTGTGTTTAATTTGAAGTTAAAATATTGAATAGTTTTTTTTGTAAAGCATACGACAAATTGTAATTTGAGTGGACTAGTAGAGGATTCGCTTCGCTCATCCTAATTATACTTGAGTTATTTTATAGCAAAAGTATAGAGATCAGTTTAAATATTTTCAATTTCAAAAGCCTTCTTTAGATGAATATATGCAGATTGGAAGTTTTAGGAATGTCTAGGTTGAACATTTAATGAAATTTTTGTCACTATCATATTAATTGCACTAATCTATCCTGAGCTAGTATAACTTTGCACAAACTAAACTAGTTTATGAATATTTTCAATAAAAACTCAGAAATAATTTCTCTTTAAAAAATATATTTAAAAAAAAATGAAGCTAAAATATTTTTTATTTAGAAATATCATAAAGTGTAGTTATTCTGTTCTAATAAGCAAAAAATTGAAAAAAAAAAAAAAAAAAAATGTTTTTTAGAGCATATTTTCATAACAAATTTACTTTAGCTTGCAGAATCATGGTTGTAAACAAAAGAACTGCTAATTAAAGTATTTGGGATTAAGATGATACTATGAAAACTAGGGATTTAAACTGCTTATTATTCCAATATCATAATAAATATTTTAAAATGGAATATTATTTGATGGTATTACTAGATGATTTAGCAAAAGCCACTGTCAATAAAAGCTGTTTTGCATCCAAAAGGTCTTTTTGTATTTAAATCAAGTAGAATGCTTAATAAGTAAAATATATATGTTCCATTGAAAAAAAAAAAAAAAGTTTTGAACTAATTGCAGAAAATTATAAATTTAAAAGGGAGGCTCAAAATGTTTTTTTTTGGGGGGGGGGGGGGGAGGGGGAGGGCTGAGCCGCCCGTAGCACCCGCTTAGCTACGGCCCTGGCTCTATTCCTGTTGAAAATTATGAGCAGAAAAATTACACTAATAACATGCAAATGTGATATGGAAATAAAGAAGAACACTTAAGCAAAAATTTGCCTCAATTAATGCATAAAAACTACTGATTAGACTATTTTATACACTGATTTGATTATTTTCTGTTGGTTTCTTAAAGTTTCTTCCACTGTTCTGGAAGAAACCCTACCCTGCTTTTATCTTAACCTTAATGTCAAATCTGCGTAGAAGGAACCAAATTTTAGACCCTTGTAGCTGTGAAAGCGGAATGCAAAAAATAGCATACAAAAGTGGCATGCTTCATGAAAGGACTCACACAGCAGTATTTCAAATAATGAAATATTTGCATGGAACCTTGTAGGGATAAAAGACGGGATTGAATATTGTAGGGATATATTGAAGGGAGATAACTAAATGTGTATAAATTAATATATATATATATATATATATATATATATATATATACATATATATTTTTTTTTCAGCATTAATCTTATTATTTAATAGCCACACCTAATATTCCGAATTGGATTTGTAATAAAAAAAAAAAAAAAAAAAAAAAAGCCTCCTCCTCAACCTTTTTTTTTTTTTTTTTTTTTTTTTGCTGTGTTAGTGGTATTGACTATGGAACTTGAATGATTTTTGGAGAGAGATTTTTATGAATGAGATTTACACAAGTGACATTTATAGCACCAGTTTAAATCTTAAATTCTGATGAAGGTGAGGTACATAGCAAAAAATACTTGATATTTTTAAAGAGTTATTAAACAATTTAATCACTTTTTAGGTAGTGAATCATTTGTGTAATTTATATTATAGTGTATTACTAATCCTCTCACTGATATTTTTTTTTTTTTTTTTTTTTTTTAAATCAAAATAGATTAAAAAAATGCTCATTTATTTTATTGCATATTTCAAATCTACCGATACTTTAGAGTTAAAGCAGATAACGATTTTTTTAAGAATTCTTTTTTAATATAGAAGAAGATCATTAAAATATATATATATATATATATATATAGGGGAAATCGCAAAATTTTACTACATTTATCTAGTATATAAAAAAAAATCACGTGATTCACAGAAGAGGATTAAGATGAATTTTAGCATCCTGAAAAAAATTATTTCATAAGAATATTATTTCTTTTGGACTGATTTATTAATCAGCTCAACACAAGAAAATATTTACAATTGTTAAATAAAACAGATCAAAAGTACTTGGGAATTGTAAACCACAGGCTGTATTCGTCATGAAAGGCTATGAGAGTCATTCGTTCACCTTGAGATACTTTAACACTTTTGGGCAAGTAGTAGACAGCTTGCATCCAGTGATCTCTCCACTAAGATGAGACAAACATTACTCAGGAATGTTATTTACATCAGATGAATGAACAATTAATTTTAAGTTATTAAAATACATGATCATAAAGAAAAGGAATGCTAGGATTACAAATTTGACACACACAAATAAAAAAAGCATAGAAAAAATAAATTTTAATATTAAAATATTGAGAAAAGTTAAGTGGGTGATCTGTTAATGAACATAATCTGTTCCCTAACCAATCATGGCTTCAATATAGATTTGTATACGAATCAGTGTTCAAAATTAGCAGTCGTTAGCCGTCAAATGTGACTAATAATTGCATTTGACAACTACAAAATTATTCTTGGTTGTCGAATTTAACACCTAGCTTTAAAAAAAAATATTTATTATATAATTACTCCCAAAAATTAAATCAGTCACCAGTCCAAAAATTTGGACATAAAAAATACCTGAAATTTCAACACATTGTCACAAAAAAAAAAAAATCAATTTCGTCAACCGCTATCTTAAAAATTCACTAATATCATCAAAGGATTACAGAAAAAAACGTAAATTCATTCAAAGGATCACAAAAAAACATGAATTTCATCATAGGATCGCAGAAAAACAAAAATTTCTCAAAGGATTGCGAAAAGAAATATGAATTTGGTCAAAAAATAGCTGATAAAACACTAATTTTTTCAATTAATGGCAGAAAAAACACTAATTTTGTCAAAAGAAAAATGTAGAAAAAAATGTACATTTTGTCAAATGATCACATATAAAACAATAATTTTACCAAAAATCATGAAAAAATGTGATTTTCGTCAAAAAATGTTAGAAAAAAAAAAAAAAAAAAAAAAAAAAACATTAATTTCATTAAAGAATTGCGGAAAAGATGCAGATTTCTTCAAAAGATTGCAGAAAAATGCAAATTTCATTGAAGGATCATAAAAAAAGGTGAATTTTGTCATGGGATCTTGAAAAACAAACAGAAGTTTCGTCAAATGTTCGTGGAAAAAAATGTGGACTTTCCCAAAGTATCTTGGAAAAAATGCAAATTTTCGCAAATAATCGAAGAAAAAATATTAATTTTGTCAAAAAATCATGATAAAAAAATGCAAATTAAAAAAAAAAAAAAAAAAAAAAAAAAAAAAAAAAAAAAGCAGAAAAAACACATTTCTTCAAAGAATCACAGAAAATCAAAGTATCATGAAAATAAATGCTTATTTTGTCAAAGAATCATGAAAAAATGCGAAAAAAATAGCTATTACACATCCCAGGGGACACATAATAGCTGTTTTCATCATAAGATCACAAAAACACAGCAAATTTCGTTTTAAAAATCAAGATAAAACAGCAGATTTATCAAAAGACTCACGGACAACGGCAGATTTTGTCAAAAAAAATTTGATAAAATGGCATACTTCGGCAAAAAAATCTTTATAAAACAGCAGATTTTGTCAAAAGATCACAAAAAAAAAAAAAAAAAAAAAACCTCACAAATTTTGTCTAAAGATTTGTAAAAAAAATAGCAAATTTTATCAAAAAACTCCTGAAGAAAAAAAAAAACAATAGATTTCATCACAAGATTGCAAAAAACTACAGATTTCGTCAAAAGATCTGGAAATGCACATTTCATCAAATGGGAACAAAAAACAAAAGTTAATACTGGGAGTGCATTTTTCTGTTTTAAAAACTAATTTTTATGCTTCAAAATTGTTTTATTTTGTTGATTCAAAAACAGATTTTCCAGCTCCAAATCTTTCTAAGTAAATGTGACTCCAGAAAGCCCCCATTCATTAACTTTGAACTTTAAGAACTTTGAACTTTAAGAAAAAAAAATGTGAAAAATAGTGATACTTTTCTACTCTCAAATAAGCATTAGTTTATAATTAAATTTGCATCTTCCACATTTATTTTTAAAATAGTACAGAAAATTTCTCTTATAGTTAAAAAAAACATTGGTTTTAATTGTTCATTATTATTAAAACAATAATTATTGCATTTCAATTTTATTTCTTAAATGTACAAGTTCAATTTTTGCATCTAAAGATATGACTTATTTATAAGTAGGGACCTGCTTTTGTCAAACAGTGACCCAGGATTTTTCAAGTTTAGTGGCATCACTGCCAAGTTTTATTTCTATTTTAATGTGTGCCATTATGAATAATATTTATGTTGCTCACAGATATTCACATACAGATGATATTCCATCTCCCTCCATGTCCAGTGTAATATCATCTGGAGCCTTGTCTACAAGATATAACGTATGCCATTAACATTGCATTGCTACAATCGATTTAAATTCAGTATATCACAACATAAATTGCACTTTTTATTGCACATCCACATCTCTGACAAACAAATTCAGATTGGAAGAACAACTGCAGAGAGAAAATTGCTAATGTGATACCAGAGACGAGAACTAGATCAGCTACTGGGTAGAACAAAAACTTACATTCTTTCACAACATTTTAACACAAGGTTTATTTCCATACATTTAAAAATTAATTTTTTATAAAGTTACAAAATCCTGACATTTTTTTACAACGACCAGTTGTGTAAAAATAATAACAGGGGGAAAAAATAGTTGAAGTATGTGACAATGAAGAGTGCATTATAAATATTTTGATTTTAGAATACCATAACATAGTAGAAACCTCTTCACAAGAGATACATTTTATATGGAGATAATCTTTGATTTATACAGTAAGTACATCCTCAAGATATGCAGATTTAACTGAAATTATGCAACCAAACTTCATTATTTTGAAACAAAAATAAACAGAAGAATATAATGAAAAATGTATTAAATTATTATAACATATAACTGAATTACATACTATTATTTTTCTAAAATAATCAGATAACTTTTTCATTTTATTTTTCTGAATTATTTTGCAATCATGTGTTATATAAATACAGGTTGTCCCTGAATTCATGGACCAAACTGTAAAAGAATGTAAAGTACACATAAAGTAGAAATTTTGGTACAGCAATATGGAGTTGGAAATGAAAATTTTTGGCGAAAAACAAGAAACACAGAGGAAATGAAAACAAGCATTTTATTAACATAATAATTACAGTAAGTGCTCAAATGTGCCACCACAAACATCGATACATACATACCTGGCACCATCTTGCAAGTGACTGGTATAACCCTTTTGAAGATTCCAGGTGTGTCACTAGATGTCATGATGAAACACCAGTTAACTCTGATGAAGAACTTGATTGTAAGACTTTCAGTCATTCTTGCAAATGTTCATTAAACATATGGAAAAGGTACGCCAATCACTCGTTAGACACTGCTAGGGGCACATATGATCACATACTGTAATTGTTATGTCAAAATGCTCATTTTCATTTCTTCTGCATTTCTTTACATAAAACTTTTCTAAAAAGTTATTAAAATTTTATAGATTTTTAAATCACAAAATTTTAAGAAATACACCTTTTGCATATAAACATTTCAATAAACAATTTTTTTTACTTGATGGGTGCAATGAAAAAATAAAAAAATATATTGACATGTTTCGATTCCATCTTATAAGAGCTTAAATCATAATAAAATAAAAATAAAAATACGAATTGTTTCACGGTCAATACAAACGACTCACGATAATGAGATGTAAATTAAAAACCACACGCACTATTGCAAAAAGAAATAAATTAAAAATTGACCATGATAAAAATTAATTATCAACTTGGATCATCTTATTCAAGCTTTCACGAGGAATTTATTTATTAGCTGTTAGAGTTTATAAATAAATTTCCTGTGAAAGCTTGAATAGGATGAACCTAGTTGATAATTAATTTTTATCCTGGTCTATTTTTAATTTATTTCTTTTTGCAATAATGTGCATGTTTTTAATTTACATACCATTGTCGCGAGCTGTTTGTATTGACCCATTGACTGTGAAACAATTCGTATTTTTATTTTATTATGATTATGGTTCTTATAAGATGGAATCAAAACATGTCAATATTTGTTTTTAATTTTTCGTTACACCTATCAAGTAATTAGATTCCATCTTATAAGAACTTAAATCATAAAAAGATAAAAATACAAAACATTTCACGGTCAATACAAACGGCTTACGACAATGAGATGTAAATTAAAAACCACGTGCACTATTGCAAAAATAAATAAATTAAAAATGGACCATGATAAAAATTAATTATCAACTTCGTTCATCTTATACAAGCTTTTACGAGGAATTTATTTATTAGCTGTTAGAGTTTATAAATAAATTCCCCGTGAAAGCTTGAATAGGATGAACCTAGTTGATAATTAATTTTTATCCTGGTCTATTTTTAATTTATTTCTTTTTGCAATAGTGTGCATGGTTTTTAATTTACATCTCATTGTGGTAAGCCGTTTGTATTGATCGTGAAACAATTCGTATTTTTATTTTATTACGATTATGGTTCTTATAAGATGGAATCAAAATACGTCAATATTTGTTCTTAATTTTTTGTTACACCTATCAAGTAAAATAAAATTGTTCATTGAAATAAAATTTTTCATTTCCAGTCCTACATACTATACCAAAATTGCTTTTTTATGTGTACTATACCTTCCCGTTCAGTTTAGCCCTTAAATTAAAAAACACCCTGGTTTTTTTGTTTGTTTTTTTAAATATTAGACAAAGTGCATATTTATGTTTATGCATATGGCCTTTACTTAAATTGACAGTTAAAAACATGTTTAAAAAGAAAAACAAAAATGTAAATTCTAAAAATGTATCATAATAAATATAGCATAAACCTGTTGCATATAAAATGATGTTTGTTTTTACCTGTGCTTTCTCAGGATCTGGTTGTACCCATGATGGTCCATTGTTTAGAATCACGTCCCCATCCATATCCATTTTTAATGTCCACCACATAAAAACAACTTCACAATTACCATTAGTAATGGCTGTGACCTGTCTGATAAATGTTTCATTCATCTCAATAGATTTTTTCCCAGTAAAATCAAACCTGAAATGCAAAATATGATTCATTTGCCATTGTTATCTATACTCTATTAAGGGCACATGGAATCTCAACAAGTAAAATGAAGCAGATTTTGCAAAACATCATGTATTTTACTTAAAAACAGAGATAAAAATAAAGTTATTTTTAATGGAAAATTTACACATTATAGCTCATGCATCAAAAGATATTAATTTCATGCATTAATCACTTTTCAAGAGCTAATTAACTTATTTTTGAACATATTTTTGAACAATATGTCAGTTTAGTACATTTATTAAGTGTACCAAAGTATTAAAAAAACCCACTTTGAAAAAAAATAAGGCAAAATTATGTGTTACCCACTTGCAGTGCTTATAATATATATTTTTTTAAAACTTCCCAGCATCAATACCATTTAAAACCATAATCATTTAATACTATAATCTTAAGCTAATAATTAAAACAAAAATTCCATGAGCCTTTTAACTGCATATATATTAATGCTCAATGGCTGTAATTGTTTTTGAAAAACAGAACAGGATTAATTCTAATAAAGTGAATCAATTAATTAAAACAATATACAGTAAAAATATGATTGTCTGTCAGTCAGGAGATACCACTGTGATGGATAAGAAAATCTCAATTTTACAACTCCCAAAATAATAACAAATGGCAAGAACAGAAGATTAAATTTTTGTCCAAATCTTTATCATACAGATACAAATAATAACTTTTACAAAAGCCACTTTTTCTTCACAACACATTTACCAACTTATACTGGACTATTGGTGCAATGTTTAATTTATGCAACTTCTAATTTTCCAACTGATTGAAAAAGTGTCCAGGCCTGGATTTAAACCAGAAAGCTTCCAAAAAGTTCTTCCAATTGAGCTATTCTGGACAAATCTGGTGGACCTTTTTACCCAGAGAATCTTGTTGATTATTACATCTGGTCTGATATTTGAATCAGTTCAACAAATTACATTGCAAGTAACAGAACATTGAATTTGTCCAAGATAACTCAATTTTAAGAATATTGTAAAGAAAAGTATGTGGGTGAATCCTGGCCTGGACATTTTTTCAATCAGTTGAAAAGTTACAACTTTATTTACCAATCAAAATCTTCTGTTAAAATTGATATAATGTAATTACATTTGCAATGTTTCTTTAAGTTTCATTACCTGCGGTTCAAACTGTTGAGCTGATTCAGATATCAAGTCAGATTTCATAATCAACAAGATTCTCTGAGTAAGAAAGCTTTTACAGATTTATCCATGATAACTCAATTGGAGGAGCATTGGCAGCTTAATGTTAAAGGTTCCTGTTTTGAATCCTGGCCTGGACATTTTTTTACTTAATTGGAAAATTACAACTTGTATGATTTATTTACCAGTTAAAATAATCATGTTCAAATTAATATAATATAATTTAATCTGTTTTTCAATTATTTTTTATTGAATAAATAGATTAAATTTCTTTGTTGAAAAGGAAATCAGATAGTCTACATTTCTACTAGTAATATGTATAAGATATTAAATAGACCAGCGGTTCCCAAACTTTCTCAGTACGCAACCCACCTTACAGTGAAAAAAAATTTTGCGACCCATCTTTAAATAAAAAAAAATTTGCGACCCACCCAAAATAAAGTTGGGTATCAGTATGGCTATTTTTTTACAATCTCTATACACTCGGCTATCCTATCCTATGAAAAACACAAATTTTCGGACATTATCAACAAAAACAAGAATTGGTAATCCCTCTGTGTGTAAGTGAATGTAATTAAAATTAAAACAATGCACAAACTACAAAGAAAGTTAAAAATAACTTTAATTATTATGAAAACATAACTTTATAATCAATGAGATTTCTGGTACTGGTGTTTTCCAATGTGTAGAACATATATTAACTCGCAGTTTGTCTTAGTACTTGTCTTTCAAAAGCAGCGAAGTGGAAAAAGCATGTTCTCATAAGCACTAAGTGTTGAATTTCATCAAGAACCTCAAAGCTGATTTAAATATTTCTGGATATCCTGTTCGTTTCTATATTACTCTAGAAGGAAATTAAGGATTTTTCTTTTAAATATTATTTCCTGTTGAAATTGTCATATCTTTTTAAACAGATGAAATAAAAGATATTTTGGTAGCAAACTTCAATTGTTCTGTGACCCACCGAAACAACTACCACGGCCCACCAGTGGGTCGCGACTTATAGATTGGGAACTGCTGAAATAGACATTTCTCCATACTTTGGTAGGAAAAGAACAAAACTTACTGAAATACACAGACTGGATCTGTTACAGCTGTAAACTGATCCTTTCGAATCTGTGACAACTGTATGTCATGAACAGCTGCCAAACCTGGACAAGATGTCACACTGTTTGGTGGTCTTATTACTTTGTCAGATCCCACCTGGATAGGCAGAAGCTTATTCCAAGCAGATATTATGGGTGAATCGACAATTTGAATATAAACACATGCAGATGAAGGTATTACAATGGAATCTGGCTAAAACATATAAAATAATTAAGTAATTTTATTTATTTTTTTTTAATCATAATCACAAACAAATAAATTAACTATATAACAAATATCAATTTATTTATAAAAAATTAGTTTCCCAAGCATAAATGTATTCTGGCAGAAAAGAGATAATAACAAAAAAAAAAAAGGCCAATTTAAGCTCGTTAATTTTTTAGGTATGTAGAAATTATTACTGGAATAATTTTGTCGAAACATTTTTAAAGATTTTAACAAACAAAAAACTAAATTCCACCACTACAACATGTGTCATGTGACACTTAAATTAGCCTCATTGATCATGGATCCCTAGAACTGCTATAAATAGCATGCATCCCAATCAAGTATACGATTCATACACAACCACCATGGTTTAGTTTTTATTTGTTAGTTTTTAGCATACTTGGTAGCCATTTTTTCAAACCCAAAAAAATAAATGACTGAGTGAACCCTGATTAAATCTGAAAGTGAACTTTGAACTTATAGTATTAGACTGAAAGGTAGCAGCACAGACAATCGCCTCAATGAGTTTACGACTGAACTCCAGAATTAGTTAAAACTCAATTCACATATTAAAATGCAATTGGTCTTCCAACTCATATCTTGGTGGAAAACGTCTGAATACCTGATTTTAGTAATTGACTTGTAGATTTACCATTATGTTTTCCTGCTCCCAGTTTTGCATGTTTTCATACCTTTGGGTTTTTGCATGAAAACAGAATGATAAACTTATGAGTTAACCACTAAATTCAGGTTTTCAGGTGTTTGGTGTCCTGGCCTATATAGCAGTGCAGCATGCTGACATCAAATTAAATACAGTAAAACCTCGTTACAACAATGTTTTAGGGACCAAATAAATATATTGTTGTAGAGGGGTTATTGCTATACTGAGGGACTACATATTTTGAGCATTTAATAAGGACTTCTGTTTACTTTAAGGTACACACTACTTAAATATTTATATTTAGAAGAAAATAGTTAGTAGAGTGTAATAGTTAAATAATGCAAAATAAATTTCA
The DNA here is from genome assembly GCA_964019185.1 of Maratus speculifer. Classification (NCBI taxonomy): domain Eukaryota; kingdom Metazoa; phylum Arthropoda; class Arachnida; order Araneae; family Salticidae; genus Maratus; species Maratus speculifer. The sequence continues at coordinate 242,361,081 of OZ025301.1, read as the reverse complement.
ATGAATTCAGAAAAGAAGCAAAGAAATATTTAGCAAACTGAAAACTATTTTTATTGAAAATAATCCAATATTTTGGTATGTTTATTCATCTTTTAACAATTAAGTCAACTAAAAAGGTATGCATTGAGTCTAGTACGCGAAAACAATCATCATTTGTCGACTAAAGGCTTGAAAAAAAATGTCTGTAAAGACTTCACAGATTGAAGAGCTTCCTGGCATGACAGTACAGATTTTGATGGACCCGTATCATTATCATTCTCTCCTATCACCATCCTGTTGTTTTCTATATCGTCAGTAGTTTCAAAGAGAGAATGTCTTCATCAGCATCTCCTGTGAAAGCCATGAGGTCGTCATCTGCTGTTTAATAGTCTTCCACACTAATTGCAGAATTTTTGCCACTTTTTTATCAACTTAGGATAAAGATTTTTGGATGTTCAAAACACACTCTTGATCATATGAAAGATCTTATTCAATGGATTTTTCATCAAAATCAGATTTTTTATCTTCATGACAAAAACTGACCTTTTTCCAACAATTACGATTGTTTTTCTCTATTACTTCCCGCCAACTTTCAGCAATATTGTCACATGCTTTCTTCATAATTACAGTTTTAAAACAGTCTTCTATTTTATTTTCAAAATGTATAAGTATCAATTCTGCCAACTGTTTTCTGTAATAATCCTTAAAACACTTAATTGTACCCATATCTAGAGTCTGCAAAATTGAAATACATTTGGCAAGAAAAAGAAAAATAATTTTTACAATTTGTAATTTTGGAAATGAGACGTTAGCGCAGCAATTATCTGCCAATAAAACTATCTTTTTCTTTCTCTTCTTGATTTTTTAATGTAATTTTTGTGACCATTCAGAAAAAAATTTAGAATTTATCCAAGACTTTTTACTGGCTTTATATTCCACAGAAAGACTTTTCAGGTTCTTAAAGCACTTTGGATATTATTTGTGCTTGTGCTTTTTGTATACAGAAGAACAGTAAGTTTCTGTTTAGATTCCTTCCCTCCATAACACTTTTCACTTTTGAATACCTGTATCCAATCAAATAGGAGATGGAAAAACAGCCCAGGATCATCTACATTAGAAACTTCTTCAGGAGCATACTTTTTATAAGATATTTTTCATCTTGTTTTGCCACTATTCAAATGTGTCATATGGCAGACTTTTTCTCTCCGTGGACTTCCTATAAAATTATTCTGTGACGATCCTTAAACGCATTAGTCAGCCATTACAACTTTTAAAATTTTCGTTCCTTAGTGTTGCTGTTAATTTACGTGCTTTTGCACATAACAAGGGTCCATTTATTGGAACATTTGTTGCCTTCACCTCTTGGTACCATTTTAAAACAGCAGCATCAATGTTTTCATTTGTGGCAACTTTCAATCACTTTCGCTGTGCGTTAATTGTACTTAAACTTATAATGTTTTCGATATGTTTCTTCTTCTTTAGGAACATTTTAATTCTACATTTTGATAATCCATATTTTTTAACTTCATCAACCTGTTTCATTCCCTCATCAATATTGTTGATAATATTCATTTTATCTCGAAAGGATAGTTGTTTTCGCTCTGCCATCTTAAAGATAATACACTGATGAAAAAAATAAAATCAAAAATCTAATTTTTCGTTTAGAACTCAAAATCATTAAAACTCTAAAATCTTCCAACTCTTCACACCTTTTAAAAGCTTCGAACTCTTCTTTTTTAGAATTGCACTTATAAATACCTCACTTTACCTCTTCCTCTAACAATGAGAAGATGATAAACCAAGCGATTAGGTACACGTTCCATGACAAGGGTTATGGTTTTTCCCCTTCCATCTCCAAGAAGGGCTTTGCATGGTCCCCACCATCTAAATATAAACAATAGCCAATCTTATATTATGGAGATATGTTGAAAATCAACAGTGAGTCTTCTGTTAACAAAATAGACCGAAAAAATGACAAAGATGATGAATGACAAATGTTTTTTCTCAGCATTCAAAAACCAAAATATTGTTATAAAGGGAGAAAGTAACATTGAAATTTTAAAAGAAAAATCGTTTTACAGGGGTTTATTGATCAAGAGAATATCGTAATATTGAGGGAAGGTTAACATTAGTTTATATGCAAGTTCACCGGGACCAGGAAATGTTATTGTAGTACAGGGAATTATTGTTGTATCGGATATCGTTGTAGAGGGAGTTTACTCTATAATGAAATATACCTCAGTTATATCTAAAACTATAGTGATGTGATTGATAGACATAAGAAGAAATAATGGTGTTAAACATTTTTAATTTCATTTGGTGATATTCTTAAGGGTAAGGATGTCCTGACAATATATTTAACTGCTATGGGTCAAGAAAATCCTGAAACTTTATGAAATTACGACATATTATTTAGAAAGTATGGATACAGTTTCTGAAAATCTAGAAAGAACAAATAGTTCCTTCTTAAATCCAAAAAATCCGAATCACTTTTTTAAACAAATGCTTAAAAATAAAACTCAGAATTAAAAAAATAAATAACATAAACACATGTACAACAAAATACAAACTAATTATTTCAATTATATATATTTAATTTAAGAATAATACCCTTTAAATTTCAATATTAATTAGGTATAATATAAATTTTAAACTATATACAGTCAGAAACAAGTTAAGTTGGACAAACAGTTTAAAAAAAGATGCTAGCAATCATGATAGTAGGGAATATTAGGAAAACAGTGTTTCTTAGACTAGGGAAAAGAATTTGACGATCGAATTGCACTTCACTATCCACAAATGGTTCAAAACATCCACTCTGTGTGAAGAAATACATTACTTAGGAAAGTAAAATTACAAATAAAGTGTGCAATTGAAATTTCATCCTTATTTACAGATCTAAAGGAAGAATAAAATGAAAATTCAAAAGATTTTTTTAGAAATTCTTTACACATTTGTTTCATTATTTGAAATCAATTTATTTGGAAATCATTAATGTAAATTCCAATTTTTACTTCAGCATTCAAAAACTGACTTTTTTTTAGGAAGGAAGAGGCAGATTTTTTACTTTGGTCCCTACTTTTTATTTAATTGTTTATTTACTTTATTTATTTTAAGTTCCCTGATATATAATCTCATTACATTTGAGCAACAAAAAATAGTTTGGAAATAATTTATGCATTTAGTTTTAAAAGAAAAGTATATCAAGATATTTTGTTTGTAAAAATTTCATTATGATACATTTTTTATAAATAAAATGCTCATATACATACTAGTAAAATCAAATGCATCACAACTAATATAGCACTAATATTCTCAACAATTTTCTAAAATAAAGACCCATTTACCTCAAGTAAATTGTCAACTGCATGCTTAAAAGTTTTCAACGCCCCTTCACCGATAAGTTCTGTATCAAATACTTCTGCAACTAAAATATTTGCTTTCTCTTTGAGATCGCCATCTACAATAAAATGTAAATCAGAAAATAAATCATAAATAAAAATACAATATCTAATTTTAATAGAAACAAACATAAAAAAATAAAGAAAAATTTTGAGAAAAACTTGAATAAAGAATTGGCATAAACCTTATTCAGTTTTGGTTTATTGTTTTATTGATAAAATCCATTGGTGAATCTTATCTACTTTTAATGGTATTATATATATATATGCAGTGGCATAGCTACGTTTTTTGGCGCCCGGGACAGAATTATTTTTTGCCCCCCCCCCCCCCCCCAAAAAAAACTTTTTTTTTCAGAAAAAGAAACAAAATAGTCTTTTTTTCATGCACTGGGAGGAAAAGACATCTTCACTTTTCTTTGTTTTTAAGGATTCGGCTAATTTTACTTAAACACACTAAACTAAAATGCATAGAACCGGATTACTGTAGATTCCCATTTTTCATCAATATTGAATTTGAATGGAAATTTCAAAAACTTAGCGGTGCGTTCACAGATATGTTTATGTTGTTTTAAGCATGTGGGATGCAGAGCCTGATTAGGGTTGTGCGGGGCCCATGTCTCAGCACCTGTTTGAAGGCACCTTGCAGTCCCTATACTTTTTATTTTGGGGGGGGGGGGGAGGGGTTGTAGAGGATAAGGAATGGATTATTATTAGATATTACAATATGGTTTCAAAATTAATCAAAATATTTTTTTTTGAGAAAATAATACGGAAACTACAATTTTAAGACTTAAAAAAAAAATCCTAATTTGAGCCCCCAGCAACAGTGGTCCAAGGCCATGGCCATAGGCCTTTGCAGTAATCTAGTTAGTCTGTAATGGGAATAACGACAAAGAGAATAAATTTGCAAAAAAACACATTTACTAAAACTGCTAACGTTCTTTTCTGGTAATAAAATCTCCTGATTGAAAACTGCAGTACCCCTAGAATTTCAAATTGCCTTATGCATCCATTTTTAAAGATGGATGGGAAAAAATAAAAGGTCTTGAATTCTTATGGTAAATCAAGATATCCAACGAATTTGTCTGAGATCTTAATAAACCATTAACATGTTCTCAGTCGCATGACAATGATCAGATATCAATATAGAGAGAGATAGCTATACATAAAAATTATAAAAACTAAAATCCTTTTGAAATTCAAAAATTTTAATTAAAATCCATAAATTTTTTTCTCAAAATCCATTTTACTCCTTGAATTTTCTTTTTCAGCATGACATTTATTATGTTCTCCAGTACAATCAGAGAGTAACTTAAGATGGATAATACTGAAGTTTAGGATATTCTTCTTTCGTTTGTGGCTAAATCTTTGTATGTTTCAGATTTCAGGAAGTGTGCGGATCTTGAACATATGTGAATCAAGAGCTAATTAACCAATTAAACTAAACGTTTCTTGCAAATTGACATCTTTACCCCTTACTGGAAAATATTAAAGCCTTAACATATTTGCATGAACTGGAACGAAAAAGTTTAGATTTGGCAATTCTGATAAGCCTGCATAACCTACGACCACGTAGGTCCCGAAATTAGCGTAAATAAGTCGTAAGACATCCGATCAAATTCACCAAGATGATTGTAAGATGCAATGATGAAAAAGTTCAATACAAAGAGGTTTCCTAGTCAAATTATTTTATTCCATTGATCTTTCAGTCATTCCCATAATTTACATAGATAAATGTAGCTTTCTCTAATGCACATGCTCTGAATTTAAATATATGTAAAATAAATTGAATTTTTAAAATGATGAAAACAGACGTTTGTAATGGTCGTACTAGGAAGACTGAAAAGTCCTACTTTGTTTTTTTCATGTGATTTAAGTAGGAAAAATTTGGGATACGGTCGCTCACATTTCATTATTTGGTTTTCTCAATGACAATTTGACGGAAAATTTTCCAATAAGAGAAATAGTACCTTTTCTTGTTGTTCTTTCAGTTAAATACTTTTTGCATTGGTTTAAGGAAGCTTTCACTTCAAATATTTATATAGAATGTTAAGAACAGCAAAAATCAGTGTGAAAACCAATCTATATGTGTCCGTGAGTATGACGGAGAGGACTAAAAATATCTACTACACATACAACTCTGAAATTTTGGATGAGGGTAGTACAAGGCAAATCCTATCCTAATGCATGCGAGACTCAAAATTTTTATTTTCTTTTTTCTTGTAGTCGAGAACATCAATTAAAAGTTATCTAAAAATGCGATTTTTTTTCGCAAAATGGCAAAAATTGCACACTTACCTAAGTTTGATTTCCCAGTCGAAAGAAATAAAATTTTTCACTTATCAGCGAAAAAAGAAAATAATAATAATTAAGATTTCAATTTGAAAATTTTAAAACACATATATATAAAAGAAAAATTATAATTTTTTGAAAATCTCTCAATAATTTTTTTTTTATTATTATTGACGGCGCAGTATACAAAAGAGGGAGACCCCATATGCAAAAGCTGCCACAGTCGACTATTTTTGTATTCTGTTCGCACAAGTATTTTTATAATATAAATATTATATTATATATATATTATATAGATGTTTATTTCTATTGTAAATGTGATTAAGTCGTGTGTAAGTATTTCTGTTTTTGGAAAATGGAACCAATTAGAATTTAAAAAATAATCGCCTGTGGCAGCCCAGCATATGAGAGAAACATACAGAAACAAACACCCATTAAAAACAGAAAAAAAAAAATCCATCCGAACACTCCACTAATTTTTTTAAATCGATTAATCAAAGATTATATAACATGCAGACAATCAACTTAATTATTAAATGCTATCAAATGCTAAAATCATAATTAAAAAATATTTTATCAATTTAATAAAAAATTACTAGTGTGTTCTGTGGACAGAGTGAAGTGATAGGAGTTAAGAGCCTGTCCACAACAGTTTCTTCCCTTTCTTTACATTTTAAAGTATGATGACTATCGAACTTTTAAGCCCCTTTTTTTGTCTGAGAAACAAAATAGATTTCAACAGGCATTGATTCTTGAAAATTAGCTTACGATGTTCTTGAAATTTTTAGCTCCATCTTCATGCGAAGATGACATATTCTTATCTCGGGTTCTATGGACCCAATTTCTACTGGGTTTTTCTCTTTCAACTTGGTTTTCGATTGTCTTACAGGTTTTAGTTCTATTTTTCACCACCAGGGGCATTTTTATCTAAGATTTCATGGGACCTATTTTAAGGGAATTTTTTTTCTTTCAATTCATTTCCAGACGTTCTTGCACGTGCGCCGTACATCTTCTACATGGAGACATAGGCAGCGCACATCCATTCTGGAGATTCATTTTGACAGAATTAAATTTGAATGCATGTTTTTAATGGTTAATTCTTGGCTGCATAGCACACCCGTTCTATGCTGCCAAAGACACTGGAGACCCATCCCAGAGGCTCATTTTGAAAGATTTTTTAAAATTTAAATTTGAATAGAGGTTTTAATCATTCGGGGTTCATTTGGAAAAAATCTTTTTTCATCAATTGGATGTAACAAAATATTTTACTAAAGAATACATAAACACGCCAAAAAATTAAAAGTCAACAATTTTTGTTTATTGTTAAAATATGTAAAATAATTTTGGTTTAAACCTCTCTCAATTTGGTGTCCCTAGGCTTGATATAACTTTAAAAAATAATGTGACATAGCAGTGCCACCTATTTGTTGATTTACACCGAAACATAATCGGCATCTATGTATGTCAAGATTTAGCAGAAAATAAAGTTTGATGAAACTCCATACATTAGTTCTTGAGGTATTGTTATCGCAGAAATTGGGGAAAATGCGACTTAGCAGCACTAATTGTTGAGCTATTTACACCAAAAAATAATCAGTATAAATTTATATCAAAATATAACTAAAATTAAAGTTTTATTAAATTCCACATATTAGTTCTAGAAAACGATAGACAGACATTTTCTAAAATCAATCAAATTTTGTTCAAGACCTTCTAAAACATATAAATCCATCAAAAACTAAAATTTGAATTTTTTCACAAATCCAATACTTTCTTCAAAAAACAATAGAAACGTAAAGAAGAAAAGGGAGGACTAGGACATTTATCATTTGCTTTCTTCATTAAGGAGTCATTTTGTTCCAATGTTGCTCTTGAAAAATTATCAGACCAATATAGCTCAAGAAATTCAGATTCACACAGTATCCGCAGAAAATGGATAATTATCGACCAATGTCTGGACCTAATCAAATAATAATAATAATAAATCGGCCAGTAGATCGTATGGGCCCAAATTTGGTTGGAGAAAATTAAGGTAAACTCTTAAAATGATCGGACTGGCAGAACTAGAATAATTTTTTTAATGGAGCAGGTCGACAAAAAATAAAATGGGCCAGCACACCAAGAAACAAGAAAATTATACGGGCCAGGCGGCCTGATTTAAATTAAACAGAGCTGATACAATGTGAACTATTTACAATGGATTTGACATTTACAAGAATAAGTACAAATGTTCAGCACAAACCGATGCTAGTTTGACAACATCAGTTCAGAAACAGAAAAATAACATGTCTAACCTAGAGATTGGACAGTATATCATGTATCAGGCTCTCAGTTACTCACACGAAGCGTGAAGCTCTCAATATGTTTTATAAAAATAATAAACAGAATCATATTTACAGCATTGTTAGGAATCGAACAGCATTTTTCATTTTTTATAAATAAGTTTACTTATCGAGTTTTAAGATATTCTTGTTGCGCAATGACTGGTTTTTGTCTTTTCTATGCTCTCATGTCACTTTCGGAAATTCCAATCAAAACGATAACTTTGACAGTATTTTCTGAGCGATCTTTTGTTTTTATCAAAAAAGAGGGAAATGGCATTCAATTTTCATAGTTCAGAATGAGAACACTTGATAAATTTTGCATTTCCGAATAAAAATTAATTCAGAAATACATTAAAAAAATAATTCTTTTGCACCCTTCCTTTTTTCCAAACTATTTATTTTTTTATGAATTTTTATCAGAATGTTGAAATATCTGAGTCTAATTAATCATTAAAGTTATTAAATTGCATATATTTTGTCAAAGTAACATATAATCTAATAAGTACTGCGAAATTTTAACATAAATATGCATACAGTATGCTTTAAAAGATCTCAATTGCATAGGTTAAAAAAATGGACTTAGAAATTGAATTAAATCAGACAGAGCCTGATTTACTTGAGCCAGGTTGGCTTGTTTTAATTGTTTTGGCGACCTGACTGGCCCCGAGTCAAACTTTTAATTTTACACTGAGCTGGTGTGGGCCGAGATAACTTTTGATGCTGCACTTTATTCATAGCCACTTCTGGGCAAAGTCCCCTTAAAAACTGAGAAAATATAAGTATCCATATTGTTATTATCCATATATCCATTGATTAATGTCAATACAGCATACATAATACTGCACATATTACTATATTTAGATACAACTCCTCATCTTTTTAATTCTTTTTAGGGAACAACAAATTTTGAGATTGTTCAATCGACAATAATTTTCTGAATTTTCAAACTATGTTTTTGAGACTTTCACATAAGTTGCTCGATACATTTAGCTAACACATTATGCAAATTATATTTTGATTGCTTTCACATATGCACAGTCCAAAATTATTTAATAAATCTGCTCATTATTGATACAATTCTTATTATTTTTTATTTCTGATTACAGAGTATTGTGTACAATGCTGTTTGTCATAATTTCTGAAAGAACATTTTTTTTTTTAATGTTAAGAACTCTGCAATTTATTAGCAAAAAACTTGACAAAATTTGGGAATGTTTTTACTAAAATCTTGATTTTTCTATGAGTATACAAGATATCCTCAAAACAAGTGGGTAAGTGTGATCGCAGATCGCATAGAGGGTTTCGTTTAATATCGCTTTCAAAACACTTTATCGTTAAATTAACAAACAAAAAACGTTTTTTCGCTGCTATTTTGGGATTTCTCCGCCAACCATGCTAACCAGAGCAGAATATTGAGTTATTCCTTTAAATGCTGCCTTGATTAAATAGATTTGTTGATTTCTCTATCAGAATCTGCAGATTTAATGAAGGTATGCAAGTAAATAAAATTATGAATGAAAGTAAACTATTTCAAAGCTTAGCATAAATTTAAGAGAGACCAAGCTGGTCACCAGAGGCGACTAGTAATTTAAATGAATAAGAAATTAATAAATAAAAAAATATTTCACTTTGCAGATCAAAATAGATGATAAATATGATTTAATATGATGAAATAAAAACAAGTAAGCACATTTTTTATGTGATCTATTTAATCCATTTATTTATGTTACATACATAATAATTTTATTAAAACTTGCATGTAACAACTAGAAGAAATGAAATTTAAATTTTGAAATTTATACTAATGCAAATTTTTAAGCTTTTAAATATCGCACATTTTCAATTTTTACACCATCGTATAGGAAAAAAAAATTTTATGTTTAAATGCAATTTGTTTAAAAGCTGTATCTCAATTAATTTTGAGATATTAATTTTTTTGTAGTTTTTAATATCGATTTTGTAATTGTGGCAACAGAAGTACTCCATTTCTTTTAAAAGTAAAGGGTAAAAAAGAAATATTTTTTATATCTATTTAAACTTTCGTGGCAACAATTAGAAGAGAAAAAAGCAACAAAGAAATGACCTGATGATATTAAAAATTATATTTAAATTAAAATAATAGTCTTTTTAAAAATTTTATGATTTGTTGTGTGACAAGAGGTGTTCAACTGTAAGTACACAAAATTTGAGCTCTCTGACTTAAATTGATTTTGTATACGGACTCTGTAACAGACAGAGACAAATAGGGTTCATCAGATGAACAAAATTCAAAAAAATGAACCCAGTTTATTACAATAAGCTATTTAATCATAATGTATAGTTTAAATGCTTTTGCTATATTAGTTTTGACAAAGTTATTCATAAGATAATCTTTCTTTTTCAATTTGTTGATGGTCCCCTTTGGGGTAAGAAAAAATCTTTGATCAAAAAAATCTTCATGTAAATATATGATCTGTGATTCTATTTACATACCTAGAATTTCAGGATAATTCTTCATGTATTTTTCAAGTTATTTAACAAAATGTCAAAAATCGCAAATGGCCAGTCATCTTTGGTCATATATATATGTATGCATACATATTTATATAGAAATACATTTATATAATATAACATTATTTTTATAAATACATATTTATATAGAAATACATATACAGTGACGGTCAAAAGTTTCCGGCCAGTTAGTTTCTTCGATTTATTTACCAAAAGATTTCAGCAAAGAAGAAGCACAATTGCTTCAAAAGTTGGGAATATGTGTATGACTTCTGACCACGTGATCATTTTTATTGGATACTGAAGATGCTTCATGCAAAGGGATAAAATTCGAAGTTCGCGTGTGCAAAAGTTTCTGGCCACTTATTATTCTTTAGTTTTTTTCTATCAGTAAACTGTTTTTTGGTTGTGTTTATGAATGAATCAACATGTATAGCATAATCTGAATTCAAAATTGAAAAGTTCATCAATTATTGTTCATAAATGCAGAGGTGCCAAGTTTCAATAAAAGTTATCAGTAACCAGAGTTCAGAGAAGGATGGGTGGAGACAGGGGGGGGGACAAATTTTCAAAAGTTAAAATTCTTTCTTTTTTTCCCACAATCTTTTGGAGAAATGTGTGCATTTTTCGCGTTGTTTGAACGAAATTTTCACCTTTTTCGCGATATTTGGGCAAAATGAGTGCGTTTTTCGCGATATTTTGACAAAATGTGCGCTTTTTTCGCGATATTTTGACAAAATGTGTCCGTTTTTTGCGATCTTTTGACGAAATGAGCGCATTTTAAGCGATTTTTTTTATGAAATGAGCGCGTTTCAATCGATTTTTTCAAAAGCTCTTTCTTTTTTTTGCGATCTTTTGACAAAATTTGCACGTTTTTCGGGATCTTTTGGGGAAATTTGCCCTTTTTTGCAATATTTGGATCAAATTTTCAACTTTTCCGCGATTTTTGGACGAAATGTGTGCATTTTTCACGATTTTTGAATGAAACGTGTGTGTTTTTCGCGATCTTTAGACGAAATGTGCGTTTTTTTCGACGAAATGAGCGCTTTTTAAGCAATTTTTTTGATGAAATGTGCGCGTTTTTCGTGTTCTTTTGACGAAATAGGCGCGTTTTTTGATGAAATTGATCGGTTCTGAGGCCAGAACCGTTCTAAAATTAAATAAAATTCAAGCAGAGATAAAGAAATTAAAGTTGGTGACCTGAAAATAAATATTGGCAATATGTGGTTGCGTTATAAAGTCAGTAAAGAAGCATTTAATTAAAATATAAACTAACGTTTATTTTTCAAGAAAAAAAACATATTCAAAATAAAAATATATGTATATATGAAATAATAAACAAAGAGAAATCATATTTGGTAAGATTTAAAAAAAAAAGGTAATTTCTGAAATTATGTTATCTATAAAATTAAAGTCATATTTGACACAATAAAAATACTTAATTAAACAAATAGCATGACGTAAAGTAAAGCCCAAATGACCAGTACAGGTTGCAAAACGAACAACTCACCATGGCATAACTGGAAGAAGAAATTTTCAAATCGGACGATGACGAAAAAATAAAGTCCAGGAATAGTTCAAAGAAAGTAAAAAAACCCTTGGATGTTAACACAGTTCATGGCAGCAACATATTTATCATCACATTCCCGCTATCGACTAACAGGAATATTCCATAAGACAACACCATCTTTCACTACTTAAGATAAACTACAACTGAACTTACATAACTAATATTTATGACAACAAACGGCCTTTACTAGACCAAAACATCGTCAGACCATCAGCAGTCAAAACACTCCGACTGTTTTAAATACTTCTCGCGATTCCAGATATCGCCAGAAGACAACGCCCCCTTTGCGTCTGCAGAAGTTGAGCGAATGCGTTCCTGCTTTGCGAAAGGGAGATACGGCTACTCGTAAGTTGCGATTTGCGAAAATCGCAAATCGCGATCAGACGGAAGAAAGCGACCATGAACGCACATGTAAGATGTTCAAATCGAAAGTAAACAAATAAGTAACCGATTTAAAAATGGAATATGCCATGGAACCAGGAAAAACAAAATAAAGAGATTGGAAGTAAGATAATGATAGAATAGTATTGGAATAAAATAAAAACCAGTAAGTCATGCTACATTATACTATTACAATATGTATATATTATAGAGTGTTAAGGGTAGTGAGTATGCTGACAATCGCCCCCCCCCCTTAACACTCGTACTACAAAAAAAAACTAATTACCAAGTATTACCAAATAATATAAATAACATCAAAGGTCATATTTATCACTTAACAACATAGGATATCAGTATATCTACTATCATACTTTGACAGTTACTAATGAAGAACAATCAATATTATCGTGCATAAATGCAACAAATTCACAATATCATATAACAAGGTTAATTTCCAAAAATGAACAACTTTTTAACAATGTTAATAACCACACAATATGAATAACAATTTAATAACTATACAACAACAAGATTAACAATAACAATTTTTTTTCATAACACAAGAGTCTTTAGTTACCATAGTAACTTAAAAATTTCAAAGTCTTTCAGGTACACAAACATTTCAAAAGAGTTCATGAAAATTTGTTACCGTTTTACCTCGTCACATGCAAGTGACTACGATTACCGGTACATACCGTAACATTCTTTAGTATGTCGATTCTTGATCCTTGCCTTGACAATACACGATTACATTTACAAACATTTGCATAATTACACTAGAGTAAATGATTATCATACGACAGATTCATAAACATTACAAATATAAAGAATAGCAAAACATGAATTACTATGCAAAAACACTTTGATAATGTATGAGAAATTCATGATATGCAAAAATAGACACATTTAATGATAATAATACTAATGATCATGATCATGATAATGACTGATTATGATAATGATAAGGACGGTGAGCGCTCACATAAAAACAAACAACAACAACAACAACATGCATGCTTAAACTTTCGAAATAATACACATTTGCAAATGTTTTAACAAAGATTTAAAATGTGAAAGACACTTGTTATGCAATTTCTTAACGTAAAACAACCCCTTTCATATTTATATATGCAAAAAAAATACAGCTCAATTTTCAACACCACGGACGGGACCTATGTGACATTTCCATTTTCAAAAAAATAGGGACTTACAAACTTAAAAGAAATGATGCCCGCGACAGGCCTTCCTGTGATCAGAACACTCAAGAAAGCCACTACCCCCTGCAGACCACTCTGGCTATTTACAATTGCACCTTTGCGAGCCGCTTCCTGGGGCTGCTCGGGTCCCGGAGGATGAACCATCCTGAGGTCTGATCACATTCCAGCGGGAGTTAAATTGTCCGCGATGTTGGAAATGAGGGTATTGAAAAGCTTATGTATAAAAATAGAACATATGCATATGAGACAAAAAATGAAATAACAAGAAAAACAAGTGTATAATCACATATTCAAACATTATAAAAAGAAAACACTGAAATATACAAAATCTCAGATTTGAAAAATGAAACTTGTTAAACTTCAGGGTTTAACTTAAAAAAAAAAACTAAACAAGCATCTTAATACTTGACCCAAGTCCAAAGGAGGGGGAGTTTTTTTTTCACCTTATACCTTTAACATCTTTATACATTTTACTTTTTACTTTTAAATAAAACATATTTAAAAACATTATATATTACTTATAACTAAAGATCACTTCAATGAATCTTTTAAGATCAAACTTCGTTAAGGGTTTTGTAAAGATGTCTGAGAGATTAGCTTTACTAGTTACGTGTTTTACATTAAATATCTCTTGGTTTAAAAGGTCTCTAACAAAAAATAATTTAACGTCAATGTGTTTTGTTCTGTAGTTTTCTATGGGAGACTTAAGGAAATCAATGGAGGCCATATTGTCTACTAACAAGGTTGGTTTAGTTTGTGGGCCTGTAAAAATGTGTTTATCATAACACTCAGTTATGATTCTACTGAACCAAAGAAGCTCTTTAGTTGCTTCTGTTAAAGCCACAAACTCTGATTCCATGGTAGACAAGCAGACAGATTTTTGTTTAAAAGCCCTCCACATGATAGGAGATTTGTCTAACATTAAAAGTTGTCCCCCCATGGACGTCCTGTCATCACGATTGGCGGCGAAATCGGCATCAGTATATGTTATTAGATTTATGTTATGACAAGGTAGCTTCAATTTGTAGTGTTTGGTGCTTTGCACATATCCTAGTAATTTTAAAAGACCATTCCAGTGGATTATTCCTGGATTACTCTGGAATTGACTGAAGATATTTACTGCATAGGATATGTCGGGGCGAGTCCTGCTTGTAAGAAAAGATAAGCAACCCAAAACACTTCGGTACGGATATTTTGACATCTCCTGGATTTCAGTATCTGTTTGAGGGCACTGTGCTTTGGAGTACACTACTCCTTTACTTATGGGAAGTGATGTGATGGGAAAGTTATATTCCTTAAAACGTGTGCAGATATCATCAATATATTGCATTTGATAGATTGACACTACACCTTCCCTATCCTCCTCAAACTCAACTCCAAGGAGTTTACGTGTTTTCCCCAGGATTTTGATGTCAAAATGTTCAGCTAATAATTTTAAAATTTCATTTATGTGTTTCTGATGGTTACTTAAAACAACAAAGTCATCAACATATAATAATAAAACAGCGTAGTTAGAAAATGTATAGATGCAATTACACCAATCCAGTTTGTTAAAACCAAGAGAAATTAAAACTTTATGTAATTCATAAAACCACACCCGGCCACTCTGATGGAGGCCATACAGTGCCCTCTGGAGTTTACAGACCAAGTGCTCTTTCCCTTTTATTTCAAAACCTGGAGGCTGTTTCATGTATATGTTATCTGAGAGAGGGGCGTACAGATAGGCTCCTTTCACATCGCATTGCGTGTGAATCCATCCGAGACATGAGACAAGGGCGGCAAAGAAAAAGCGGATTAGACTAAAATTTACGACTGGTGAAAAAGTCTCGTCATAAGTTTCACCCCTGACCTGTTTGTAGCCTTGGGCTACTAGTCTTGCTTTGTATCTTGCCACATGCCCTTTATCGTCTCGTTTCATGGTGAAGACCCATCTGCAGCCTAGAGGTTCAGTGTTGGGTGGTAGTGATGTTAATTCCCATACATGTCTTATTTATTACGTCTATTTCCTCCTGCATTGCCTGTCTCCAGAGTTCCCACTGAGGGGATTTTAAGGCTTGCTTATATGTGTTTGGTATGGAGTCTTCTAGTCATATATTGTTTTTACGTGTTTCTGATAAAGATGTGTGTGGAGGTGTGTAACTAGGACTTGAACTAGCACTGGAAGTAGATTTTACAATACCCTGGTATTTATTTTCCCCTTTGAAACTGAACATGGTTGGATCAAATTTTATACCATTAGACTGACAGTATTCCCGCACTTCTCTGAGTGATCTTAAACGTTGCATTTCACCCATCTCATAATAATAGATGTCGGTTCTCGACTTATCAGGCCTAGTTATGGCCTTACGGAACCATACAGCATCCCTCAGTGTTCTCGAGAGTTCCTCGCCCTCCTCGTCACTTTCATCCTCAGATGAGTGAACGGAGGCGGGTTCAACGGATTCTGAGGTGCCTGGCTTAGGTGATGGAGATCTTGCCAAAGGAAATCTGTCAGGTTGAAGGTCGGTTAAAGGGTCAATTTCTGGTTGTTCTGAACTTAAAATATATGTGGGTCCCAGGTCACTTCCGTTGTGCTGCTCTGAAGTTGTAAAAGGGTTTGTGCCTATTGAATAACTTGGGCCTTGCTCGCTATGTCTATGAACATTTCTTGGTACAGATTCATCCCCAAATCTAACATTTATGGTTTCTATTATTTTATTTGTATCGGGGATCCATACTCTGTAGCCTTTGGTTGACATCGCGTAACCCACTAACACCCGCTTTTTGGCCTTAGCATCAAACTTTGAGTTTCTTAACTGTTTGGGCACTCCTACGTATGCCACAGTACCAAAAGGGCGTAAATGTCTTATTGAGGGTTTGTTACCACAGTAATACTCGAAAGGTGTCTTTTTCTGTGTTTTATGACATATCCTGTTTAGTGTGTACGCGATGTATAAAACTGCTTCCGGCCAGAATTTTAAACTAAGTTTACTCTCATTAAGTATTGAGCGTGCCCCGTCCATTATAGTCTGATTTAAACGTTCCGAGACCCCATTTTGTTCCGGAGAATACACGTTGGTAAACTCATGGTGTATCCCGTTTTCCTCAAAGTATCTTGTAAATGCTTCATTGTCAAACTCCCGCCCATTGTCGCTACGGACTTCTTTTACCTTAGTGCCTAAAAATCTTTCAGCTCTTTTTACATGATTAGTGAACACCTTGAATACTTGTGATTTGTTACATAAGGGATAGACTGATACTTTTCGTGAGAAGTCGTCAGTTATAGTTAAAAAGTACTTCTCGCCGTTTCTACCTGTTATTTGTGTCGGTCCCCACAAGTCAGTATGAAGTAATTCAAGGGGTCGTTTTGATCTTATTTGATTTATAGGACGGAAGGAAGTTCGCATGTGTTTGTTAATTTTACATGTCTCACATTCAAAGTCTTTACTTTTAATAGGTGGTAAGCCCCTTACACCATTACATTTTACAGTGTGTTCAATTAAAGTGGAGCTAATGTGTCCGAAACGTCTATGCCATAACTTAAAGTCGTCTTTCTGGACAGTAGAGGCTTGAAAACGTACCTTTTTAGGACTTTGACTATTTTGAGTTTTAGTTTTATTTTTAGGGCTAGGATCTGGGTACAGGCAGTAAATGCCATCTTTAAGAAAAGCTCGAAATAGGGTACCACTGTCACGATATGCTCTAACCCTGCCCTCACCTCCTCTGAACTTGGCACCAGTTTTATCAAGCCTAGGGCCAGATATCAAATTGTGCCTTAAACTTGGGCAATACATAACATCGCCGAAGCGAACCATTTCCCCATTTATTTTTAAGTCCACTAGACCAGTTCCTTCAATAGGAAAAGTTGCTCCGTCAACGGCAACAGCCAACTCCTCATTTTGCAAAGGTTTAAATTTTACATATAGGTTTTTATCTTTGCAAAAGTGGTGGGAGGCACCTGTGTCAAAGACCCAGGCGTCTCCACCACATTTAATATTACTAAGATTAGATTGAATGAGGTAATTTACCTGGCTTGTTGGCTTACGTTGACGTTGGTTTCTAGCTCTATTGCGAGGCACATCTCTGCTAGGTCTGGAATTACAGGGTTGGACTCGAACTGGACTGGACAACGATGATCCTCTGGATACCGAGGAGTTCTGGAATGAGGAGTCTGAGGAGTCTCTCAAAGTAGTATGGAGGCAGGATTCGGGACTGGAAGCTTGTTGAGGCAATTTACACTGACGAAGCACATGGCCGGCTTGACCACACCTGTGGCATCTTCCCTTGAACTTAGGCTTATATGCGGACCTCTTGGGTGTTCGAGCTCGGGAAAAATGGGATTGGACCAGGCTACCTCTGTCTTCTTCTCGTAATTTAATGCGGGATTCTTCTGCTACTAACTCGGTCAGGACATCTTTAAACTTGAACTGCTGTTCGGGCCATCGCAAAATTCCCTGGACGAGATTATCAAACTTCTTAGGAAGCCATCTCAGCAACTGGAATGTTAGATAAATTTCTTTTATCGGCTCATTCATGGCAGCCAGCTGATCAGCAAGTCTCTGTAGGCGAGCAGCAAACATGTCGACTGGCTCATCAGGCTGTATTCTGCAGGACAGGATCTCGCCAAACAACTGCATGTGGCGTGCACGGTTATCAGGTTGAAAGTGAGTCTTCAGCATGAGATTCGTCGATGTTTTCTATTATTCTCCGGAACTCAGTTTCGACGTTTAAGTATACTATGGACAGTGCTGACCTGAGCCGTGCCTGATATTCTTTTGTTGCCACTGCATCACTGGTATTCGGAGCCTCTTCAGTACCATTCACGATGCCCCAAGCATTTTTGTCGAGCAGCAGGTATTTTACGTCCGCTGCCCAGGTTGCATAGTTGTGAGAGTTCAGTTTGTTTATGCTAACCTGTACGTTGGTCATTGCCATGCTCTTAACTAGACTTTATGAAATTTAACCAGAAAGGAAAAGAATTTTTTTTTTTTCAAAAAAAACCGTACTTTAAACCAGTCAAATAGTACGACAAAAAAATTTTTTTTTTTTTTTTTTTTTTTTTTTACAAAAGAACCTTTCTATTTTATACCAGAATAATTAGATATGATTATAAATTAAAAGAAAAATGCTATTGCGCCCCCCCCCCCCCACTAGAAATCACTTGGAGGTCTAATGGCCGCATGCTACCACTAGTTTACGATATTGCCAACGAAGGTTATGGCCACCATAACAGGTTAAAAAGCGTAGTAGCTTTGGCCCATAACCCGTGATCGGTTCTGAGGCCAGAACCGTTCTAAAATTAAATAAAATTCAAGCAGAGATAAAGAAATTAAAGTTGGTGACCTGAAAATAAATATTGGCAATATGTGGTTGCGTTATAAAGTCAGTAAAGAAGCATTTAATTAAAATATAAACTAACGTTTATTTTTCAAGAAAAAAAACATATTCAAAATAAAAATATATGTATATATGAAATAATAAACAAAGAGAAATCATATTTGGTAAGATTAAAAAAAAAAGGTAATTTCTGAAATTATGTTATCTATAAAATTAAAGTCATATTTGACACAATAAAAATACTTAATTAAACAAATAGCATGACGTAAAGTAAAGCCCAAATGACCGGTACAGGTTGCAAAACGAACAACTCACCATGGCATAACTGGAAGAAGAAATTTTCAAATCGGACGATGACGAAAAAATAAAGTCCAGGAATAGTTCAAAGAAAGTAAAAAAACCCTTGGATGTTAACACAGTTCATGGCAGCAACATATTTATCATCACATTCCCGCTATCGACTAACAGGAATATTCCATAAGACAACACCATCTTTCACTACTTAAGATAAACTACAACTGAACTTACATAACTAATATTTATGACAACAAACGGCCTTTACTAGACCAAAACATCGTCAGACCATCAGCAGTCAAAACACTCCGACTGTTTTAAATACTTCTCGCGATTCCAGATATCGCCAGAAGACAACGCCCCCTTTGCGTCTGCAGAAGTTGAGCGAATGCGTTCCTGCTTTGCGAAAGGGAGATACGGCTACTCGTAAGTTGCGATTTGCGAAAATCGCAAATCGCGATCAGACGGAAGAAAGCGACCATGAACGCACATGTAAGATGTTCAAATCGAAAGTAAACAAATAAGTAACCGATTTAAAAATGGAATATGCCATGGAACCAGGAAAAACAAAGAGATTGGAAGTAAGATAATGATAGAATAGTATTGGAATAAAATAAAAACCAGTAAGTCATGCTACATTATACTATTACAATATGTATATATTATAGAGTGTTAAGGGTAGTGAGTATGCTGACAGAAATGTGTGCATTTTTCGCAATTTTTTGACGAAATAAGCGCTTTTAAGCAGTCTTTAAACGAAATGAGCGCGTTTTATGCGATTTTTTGACGAAATGTGCGCGTTTTTTGCAATATTTTGACGAAATAAGCGCTTTTTAAGCAATCTTTTGACGAAATGAGTGCGTTTTACGCGATCTTTTGATGAAATGTGCGCACTATTCGTGATCTTTTGACGAAATAAGCGCGTTCTTTGAAGAAATGGGCGCATTTTTTGACGAAATAAGCGCTTTTAAGCGGTCTTTTGACGAAATGAGCATGTTTTACGCGATTTTTTGACAAAATGAGCGCGTTTTACGCGATTTTTTGACGAAATGAGCGCGTTTTACGCGATCTTTTGATGAAATGTGCGCGCTGTTCGTGATCTTTTGACGAAATTAGCGCGTTTTTTGACGAAATGTGCGCATTTTCGCGATCTTGACGAAATGAGTGCGTTTTACACGATCTTTTGATGAAATGTGCGCGTTTTTCGTAATATTTTAACGAAATTAGCGCGTTTTAAGCGATTTTTTGACGAAATTTGCACGTTTTTTGCGACATTTCATCGAAATGAGCGTATTTTTACTCAATCTTTTCTCTTTTTTCCCGAGATTATATATCAGAATTTGCGTTTTTTCAAGCGATCCTTTCATGAAATTCGCGATTTTTTTATCCGTAATTTCTATCCGATGCCCGTAACGCCGTAACTTTTGTTGAATATCCGTAACAATTACGGACAAATCGTAATACTTGGCACTTCTGTAAATGAGTGATTAGTTTCTCGCTAAAAGGTCAATCTTCTCGAGATATTGCGGCAAAGTTATTGATCAGAAAATCGACTGTAAACGATATTTAAAAACTATATAAAGATGGCTGTGGCCTTCAGGACTTTCAGAGGTCCGGAAGATCCTGGAAAATTACTATTCCTGTGGACAGAATTATCAGAAGAAAAACAATTGTTAATCTGCATAAAAATTCTGCTGCAATATACTGCGATTAAGGAATGAAAATATTGCTGAAATAAGTCTGTATACCGTATCAACATGCTGACGTGATGCATAACTTTATGGAAGAGTTGGTGTTAAAAAATTTTCAGAGTTAAAAAAAATACAGACGTACCCAATTGGCATTTTCCAAAAAACACAAAGTCTGGTCAAGTGAAAACTGGAAAAAAGTTCTATTTTTCCATCAATCGAATTCGAAATGGTTTTGGATGTGATGGCAGACACAACGTTCGATGACCTAACACCAAAAAATATGATTCAACCTATGTTATTTCTACAATGAAGCATGGCGGAGGACACGTTATGCCGTGGGGAGTATTTTCTTTAAAAAGTGTCGGTCCGTTATTTGAAATCCACAGCCAGGTGAATGATACAATGTATAAGGATATCTTGCAAGACTATTTTCTGCCTTATTAGAGAAAAAAACTTGGTTACAACTATTTTTCTTAACATGATAACGACATAAATAATGTTTGCAAACCTCGATAAGCAATGGTTTTCACAAAAAAATTTCGTTTTTGAAATGATCAGCCCAAGCGCCCAACATGAATCCAATAGAAAATCTTTGAAAAGAAGTTGACAAAAGTGAGTGAAACTATAAATATTCCAACTCAGCCGAAATTTCGCCAAAATTTCAAGAAATGTGGGAAAAACTTACCATATAGATAATCTTTAACCATTGATTGTATGAATGTCATGTTGCTGTGCCGCAGTGCTTATTACTAAAGCTAATAAAATAGTAATACGATAAAATACTAATTGTAAATGTTGTTGATCACTGTAATTTTCTATTACAATACCACTTTTTAACAAACTTGTGAAGGTGGCCGGAAACTTTTGAGAACATGCGTTTTCCTTTATACTTAATTTTGTCAGTTAAATTTATTGATATTTACATGTTCTTCTATAAGTAAGTTCTAACTATTATGTCAATAAAATGTATAAGTATCACTTTGATATTCCTCTTCATATGGGTATATTTACAAATGAACTGAAAAATTTTTGCTGGCCGGAAACTTTTGACTGCCACTGTATGTGATATATAGACAAATATGTACTATGTGTACAGATGTACAAATGTATATAACTCTTGTGTCCAGCTAACCAAAAAATACCAAAATAAGTTAGGCCTGGCCTGATGCCTCAGCAAAGAAGTAAGGTCAGAACTCATTTTGGCCATAAAGGACAGTCGCTAAGTCCAGTAGAAGTTTTCAGAAAAAAATACACCATGGAGTGTATGTATTATGAAGTAGCAATTTAAAAAAAGGACAGTTTTACCAAATCATATAACAAATATATGTCCTATAGTTATTAAATAATTAATATAATTACAAACCTGGACCAACTTCCAACTCTGTAGAATGTTTTAAAACAATCTTTATTTTGTCATTGAATCCATTTTCTTTTATCACTTCTTCAGCACATTTTGCTACAGGACGAAAAACCTATAACAGGGGAAAAAATGCACTTAGTTATGTTTAAACGTGTTTACTTAATTAGTGTATAAATTAAACATATACATTATTATTACTGCACTATTATCCATTAAATTGCTTCTAAGTCTCAAAAGCAATATATTCAGGTAATGTAATATTTTAAAAAAGTATATTTAAAGTAAGAAATCATTATCATCAAATTTTCCTTTAAATCTTAAAGTAGCTAAATATATTTTTTTTTTACTTAAATTAGAGAATGATAAAGTTCACTAATGAAGCTTAAGAACTATTCTTTAAGTGAAAAGAGTAGCGAAATCAAGGCCTTGAAATTCAGGGAAGGATGGGGAGATTTACACACAAAATTTTGAAATCCAGTCCAAGAGAATTTCACAGATGGGACTCTCACTTTCACAAAATTTTGGAACAAAGATCAATTAGTAGAACTGATAATAAGAACTATTAAATTAAAATCACTAAAATTGAATTAAATGCAGATAAAAATTGATAAAATTTAAAAATTAGTATAATAAAGCTTGATAAAAGAAAATAAATAAAATTGTTAGACAAAAATGCATGTTAATACTAATAATTTATATAAATCAGGGTTGTAAAAAAAACGCTTTTACTATTTTTTTTTTTCCTTTTAACTCAATTTAAAAAGGCACCCACTACAACTTTAAAGGTTGTAAAAGAGCCAATTTAGGCAGATACTAAGGCAACTACCCATTACAACTTTGATTTAAATAGCATGTTAAAAAACTGGAGGATTAAAGATAATTAAAGTTCTATGTACACAACATTTAGAAATGTTGGAAAGAATACTTCTCTCTAGAAATAAGTTTGTTTTTTCTTTTACCTGGAAGGATATGCAGGGTAGAGATCTGTACAGGCTGGGCCTTGTCCCAAATTTAGACCCGCAGGCCGATTTCAATCAACAGCTTTTCAGCGAAGCCGGGCTTGGGCCTTACTTTTGAAAACTCAGGCCAGGCCTTAATTTTTTTCCTGGAGTATCGGGCCGGACTAACACAGTTTTTCTGTATGAAGCCGAGACTGATTTCATTCTTCCTAGTCTTCAGGGACCAAAAAAATCAGTTTCTGTTAACTCATCTAATCTGAAAGCGAAAACCCTTTTCTCGACATGGCCAAGTTTGTTCATAAAACAGTAAAATTTGGCTTGATCCAAAAATTTTTACAAAAAAGGCATATACTTTTAAGTTGTCACTATTCTACAACTATACATTAGAATTTATTCTTTTTAAAGAATCGTAGATTACTAGGCATTTTAAAATACAATTAAACACATGAAAAAAAAAACATGATTATGACGGAATTTTCTTTTAAACTGAAAACTGCAAATTTCTTTTAACCCTTCACTGTACGATTTTTCTTTTCTGTATGAAAAAATATTTTGATTACTTTAGGTAGTCACAAATGCAGGAAAAATAATAAAAAAAATTCTGACTTCATACATATTTCTTTAATATGGATTTTTGTGGTATGTGCCGTATGTGTCCTAAAGCACACAATGAGATATTTTCATTTTTGTACCAAATGTGCCATGAAGCGCACAACACTGGCGTATTATGGAAAATAATATAATAGGTTTTTAAATTTTATTGCGGGTATTTAACCCTTTGAGGGGTAGCATATTGTTTTTTCTATAATGTTGAATTTACACCGGAATATTCGAAAAGATATATTTTAAAATAAAGAAATCCATTTTGAAACTTTTTTTCCCCCCCATAGTTAGAAATACAGGACTCCCAAATGGTCCGCGAACTGAACATCAATATTTTTTAACAGAAAATTTTATGATAGGTTTCGACAGAATTAGCGCTAAAATTAACTTCCAAAGATGGTTTCTCGGCAATTTGCAAGAAAAATCTAAAAAGGAAATTTCTCTAAGAAAATTCTGATGTTCAGTTGGTGGACCATTTGGGAGCCCTGGAAATATAAAATTTAATTAACCCTTTGAGCTCTGGTGAGTAAATTTCTTCAAAATTCCAAATGTCACATTGAAACCAATATTTTGCTATGAAAAAAATCGTTTTACAATTTACACAAAAAATATAATGAACCTTTTTCAAAACAATTTGGTCGAATATTCCGATGCCATTTTAAATTTCCGAATTAAAATTAAGTGGTAGAAAATTCAACCATCAGAGATCAAAGAGTTAAAAGCTTCTGCTGTGAATCTTGATTCAAATCAGGTGGTATATAATATATCCCACTGCCCTGATACACTGTATTAGAGACGTTAATTCAAAAAGTCTATCATGGCCTTTATGCCTTTAGGAATTTCTTTAGTATTGTAATTAAAATGGGAAAATTGACGGATTTTTTTTTTTTAATTCATTGACAGACATTGTCTCTTTAATTGTTAGGTTACCTAAAACATCATTCCAGTAATATCCATAACGGAAACTTGTAAAAATTGAGAAGAATCCTTTAATGCTGTATCTACGTCACTCTTCTGAAATAAGATTCAAAAGTTCAGGGTTTTAAAAAAAAGGCAAAAATTGATATGGAGTCTCTAGAGCTATAATTTCAGCACTTAAGAAATTGTTCTCTCTATATTTTATTTGTGTTTCAAGTATTTGTCATTCCTTTGTAATTTTTTTCAATCAACACTGGATCTAACAGCAATATTTGCAGCATTTGAAGGAATAAACAATCTTTTCTCTAAATTGATGCTTCTCATTATATATATTCAGTGTTAAATTCAGAGTGTCAGGGGGGGGGGGGAGGGGGAGCATTCGTCCAGAACATTTACATGTAACTACACAGATTATTTGAAAATTTGTTTGCTTTAAAAATTCAATTCCTCCCCCCACACACATACACACTCCCAGCACATAACAATGTCCTGCCAGCCGAAAAATGTCTGACTTCAATATTGTTGAATTTCACTTGTTGATTTTAAGTTTTATATAGTGCTTTTAATTAAATTTAAAATTTCGTTAATATTAATTACGAAAATTTATCTCCTGTGACAGTTGAATCAATTTCTTGGATCACATTTGTTGTTATCGTGCAGTCAACGTCTTATTTATATGAAGAACTAGCATTTTCAGTTATGTTTTTAGCTGGAATGTATCTTGAATCATCTCATCTATCAACAGAAACTCCAAAAGACTGATCATCATTATCAGATGCAAATAATATTGCATTGATTTCATCTAGCGTTAGCCCTTTACGTGCCATTTTTCTTTGGAATGTTTTATGACCTTTATGCTCTATGTTCCATATCTGGCACAAACACAAAACAATATTTTAAGCTGATGTATTGAAATACAGTAGACTCCCTTTAATCCGCACAGCTTGGAAACAGAGGTTGTGCGGATTTTAGAATTTTGCAGATTTCTGGTCATTGCTTTGTTTACATTTTTTAAACAGTAATTTTAGTGCAATTAACAGTGCAATCGGAACTATAATGAATGCTTACAATATAATAAAATATTAAAATAAGTAATAAACTAAAATAATAAATATTTAGATAATTTTTAAAATGATTAAAGTATAATAGCAAAGGTCAAGTTAATAATCAATAGTGTATGATGAAATATACATTATAAAGATTAAATGTATTTTTCCAAAATTATTCAATAAAACTTGCCTCATAAAAGTACATAACTAATTCGCATCAAAATCATAAAATAAGGATTTTTTTTTCAAGTTTAGCCGGTCTTAATAACCAAAAAATCTTGATTAATGAATAAATTTATTTGGTAAGAAGATTGCGATTACCAATAACATCAGAAATATGTTGAATTTTTTCCAAACAAATTTATTCTTCATTCATGAAAAAAAAAAAAACATGAATGGTGTATTATTAAGAAAATTACAAATTAAAAAATATATGGAATTGATACAAAACTAAAAAAATCAAACTTTGTCCCAATATCTGAATTGAAAGTTTCATTGTTTACATCCATAAAATATGTGCGGATTTTAGAGAGTTGCGGATTTCTGGTTTGCGGATTTGAGGGAGTCTACTGTAATTTAATTTTAACAAGCAACCTTAATTATAAATATGTGATATACTCGAATGTCTAAAATTTTATCTTGTGATACTTTCAATATTTTTCGGTGAAAAAGTTGAAACAAATTCTACTGTTGTATATGATGCAGACTGGAAAATTTTTTTTGAAAAAAAAAAAAACTTAATAACTAGTGAGGTTCTGCCATCAAGTGAGAAAAACTGGTACAAAACTCTTTGTTTGAATGTTCTACATATGTCACAAAGCTCAGATAACCTAAATTTAAAACCCTTAGGAAAATAGAAGGGTTTTATTGGTATGTTCCATATATGGCACACAGTGCAGTGAAGGGTTAAACTGTTTATCCATACAAAATGAATACAACAATATGCGAGAAAAATATATTAAACATTTAAATCTGTTAAGAACGAAACGTAATTTTTTCTTTCCAATGTGATTCCGTCTTAGAAGATTTTACTTTTACCATACACCATTTTTTAGATTTTTATGTCTTCATTGCATAGAATATGGATTAATAATGCTAATGATAACTGAAACTTTACATACAACAAACAAAGGTTCATTAAAAACGTAAATATCGCAGCCTACACCACTTCTGCATAAATGGAGATTATAAACATGAAAAAAATGTATTTGGGTCTGAACGTAAGAGTAAAGATAAATGTTCTGTAGAAATTCAGGGTTGCCACTCTAATCTTGAAAAAAAATTCCCTGTGTTTTCCCTGTACTGCAACGCATTTATTCTATGTTGAGTGCGCAAAAATAAGCACAATGCCGCCAAGAAGTGAGTTAAAACTCAGTTTACCCAAATGGGCGAATTTATTTGGATATAGTAGCAAAAAAAATTCCGTGTTTTTTAGATTTTTTTAAAGTTCCCTGGATTTTCCCTGTTTTGGGAGGGGATTTTAAAATTCCCTGTGTTTTCCCGGTTTTCCAGGTGGCGTGGCAACCCTGAAATTCACTCGGGCCGGGCCGGATTCGGGCCGAATTTTTGACTTTTTTCCGGGCTGGGCCGAGTCAGGCCAATATTTTTTTAATTTTGGGCCACGGTCGAACCTGAAAATTTTGGTCTGTGTAGACCTCTAATGCAGGGTTCCTAGATAATTCTGGTTAAAAAAAATTACCTGGCTTTTCCAGGTTTTCCCCGATCTTTCTCAATAAAAATACAACATTTATTGTTATAAAACCCTTTACAATGGACAACTTAAATCTAGATGAATGTTTAAAAAAAAGTATGCATTGCATAAATTTCCGATTTTTAATTATGTTTCATATTATGTTATTGTTATGTAGTTTACATAAATTTTGCATAAAAAATTGCAGAATGGATGAAATAGGAATGAATGAATTTAAAACAAGAAAATTCAGTATTATGAATAAACCTGAAAATAATATAGCTTAAAAATACTTACTTCACAAGCAGTGATACTATCAGCTCCACAACGAGCAGCCATCATTGAAAGCAAACCAGTTCCAGTACCAATATCTAATACTTTAGCCAATCGACCTTGTTCTTTCATGCTTTGGATACCTTTCTTTATAGCTATGTAATATTTCTCATTCTATAAAAATAAAATAGCAAAAAAAAGTCAATGCTACAGGATCTTAAGAAGACTATCATAATTAAAAAATTTTATAGAATAAATTACTTCACTTTAAAATAAAACTTAAAATATGAAGACAAACATCTTACCCTTTCTTTATCATGCAACATATCTGCATAAGATGACCTAACAAAATAAATAAATAAAAAGATTGTCATTTAATCATTTGTCATGATGAAAGTAGTTGCATTTTAATAAAAGTTGGAAAACTTATTTATTTATCATAATAAAAGTCAAGCTTTAATAAAGTTACAAAAGTCATTGATTTATCTTAAATGTTTAAAAACATAAAAAATTTCAAGTTTCTTAAAGTTTATTGTTCTGGTAAAATTACAAAATCACCTTCATTTCTGTAAGCATAAAATTTTCATTGAAATTCAGATTATAAAGTGTAAAACATTTCTTTAAAATAAATAAGAATGCACTTATTGTAAAAATTTAAATGCATTTAAAAAATGAAATTTCAAATCTCAAAAAGAAAAACTTAAAACTGTGCATTTTCCTAAAAATTTTATTTTTCCAATCGATTATAGTGAAATATTCGATTACGTCTGGAATTTGTTTTTTATTGGAGACTTGGATTTTTATTTTTTATTTATTTATTTTTTTATTTTTTTTTTTTTTTAAGATTTTTAAAAAGATTTAAAAATTACAGGTTCTGGAGCATCACATGTAATACTTAAATATTAGGATTAAATATGCACGCTTATAGTACTAAATACAGGATTTGCCTTTTTGCATAAGCTATTTTTATTTTAAAATATGCTGATATAAGATCATTTTAGTTCATTTATCAGTAAGGTATAAAATAATTTAAAGGGACAGTAAACGTAGACACCTTGCCACTTCTTGATAATAATCATAGTGTTCCGGCTTTGCAACCCATTCCTTTTTGCCGATCAAAGGATTTACTTTCACTGTAAATACACTCATATTGATAAATGTTTTTATTACACTCGGATTACAACAGGGATTTAATCTAAAAAGAGTTTTAATATTCACGTGTTTACAAACACCGGCAAATCGGCAAATCTCATCCAAGATCCAAATCCAAACAAACAAACAAACAGTTAAAGAAAAATTAGCAGTTGTTAACAGGTTGGTTGATTGCATAGATAGAAGAACGGCAAGAACGGGTGTGCATGCGATCCTGCGATCCATGTAAACTCTCGTGGAGAAATTCAGAACTACTCTAGTAAATAAATTCATAATCAACCCCCATTTGTACCCATTTCCCCCCCCCCCTGGAGTTGCGTAGTTCCATGATAATAATCTTAAATCTGTCTAAAATTAATGCTGAATAATTTTATTTTTTAAGCAATAATAATAATAATAATAATAATAATAATAATAAAAAAAGATGGCTTTTTGAGCAGCATAACAGTCGAGTCGCAATATAAATGTATATATAAATATATATAAAAGTGCTTATAATTGCCCAAATGTTTCAAGATTTTATATTTTATATAAAATTCAGTGACTATGTAAAAGTTTTGTGATAAAGTTCTGATATTTAGTAGTAAAAAGCTGTGTGTTCAGAAAAAGAAATGTTCAGGCACGATTATTTTAATGAAGAGATTTCAAACAGGGCCTGATCACCACACAGGCCAACTAGACCATGGCCTTAGGTCCATGATGAATATAGCCCGAATTTAATAAAATGAATGTAAAAAATCTTAAAATTGCAATTTCTTGCAATTATTCTCTCAAAAAAAGAAAAAGATTTTGCATAACTTTGCACCGTATAATAATCTAATGAATGGAATACTTCTTGGGGAGGGGAGGGGGTATCTAGCTACGATTTTAGTTCAAGGGGGTCCTGAAAATGTGCTGGACCTCGGGCCCCCTACAACCTTAATCGAGCTCTGATTTCAAAACTTTTCTCGCGAACGTTAAAAACGATGAGTTTCGCTGGAATAAGCGAGCAGCAAAATGCATCGAAATTAGAGTTAATAAATAAATCATTCATCGCTTTCTTTTTATTTGTTCTTATTTTTATTAAAAATTTTACAGATATAATTTAATGTTGACACTACAAATAAATGCAATAAAAACGAATTGATTTGATTAATGAATAAGCAATTAATCTGAGATCGATTCTTGATTTAAAAAAAAAAAGGCTTTGAGAAAAGTGCACACAATTATGATATATTTAGCTTGCAGTTATTTAAATGCTTCGTGAAAGAAGTTCCTTGTCAGCTTCAAGAATGGCGGAATGCTCCTCTTTACCCCATTCATAAACAGTTTTGAGCCAGAAGAAATCGTCACTAATTTTTCACTCTTTTTCCAAAAATTTTAAAGACTTTCCACAAAAGAAAGAATCGTGATATATATATTTATCATCATTATATATAAATTCACAAGCTGACCTGACCGGGCCTGTGATATTATTCAGTTTTCAAAGGTGTTACAGTCAAACCCCGTTATAACGAACTTCAAGGGACCGAAGCTTTTGTTCGTTATATCCGGTGGTTCGCTATATCCGAACCGTTAAAAAATGTCAGAGTTAACAAAATATGTATATAATTACCTGATACCGATATGTTCAATAATGATGTATTAATTTTAAAAAACGTAAATTCTATTAAATATGATCATTAATGAATTAAATTAACTAAAATTGATTACATTAAACTGACACAATACTAAATAAATTAACTAAAAAGGAAGACAAATAGAAAAACAGTAAAGCGCCGATTATCTATACATTCGAGACCAACCCTAGTTCAGATAAATGTTAGGATAAATGAGCAGGCAAATCTTTACACTTTATCCAGGCTTAAGATGACTAACACTAATTATTGGCGTGTTAAAAATCGTTTTATTTTTATTTTGTTTGGTTACTTTTTTATCATTTAAATTTTACTTTTTTTTCATCATCTTGTGAACTTCAGAGAGTATAATTTAAGGAAAAAAAAAGCTTTTGATTATTGCTTGCTTCGACGAAGACATTTTTTTATATGCTGCCATATCTCGAATTATTCTTAAATACATTAGTTAAATAAGTTAGCTTAAATGCGTTACTAAATTGCTATGACAGAAGTAATGGAAAATAACTGACAAGTGGGCGTGATCACACCTGCAGAATGGCTACCATAAAAGAGAAAGAATTTAGGTCATACTGCTCTTTAATAAAAATACGGTACTACTCTGTTATCCCGTCGACCAATTTTGCCAAATTATACAAATCGCCAAACTAATAGCCAAATTATACCTATTGACATAATTTTTATTTTAAATAACGAAAAAAAAACAAATATTAGTAGAATATTAATAAAAATTCAAATAAAAAAAGAAATAATAATCACTTAATGGCATTTTAAACACGTGAATCGTATTTAATGTCAGTGAATGTGACATTCACGATCATCCATTATTGGCATTTAATCTTAAAGTTTGGCGATAATTTTTTGGTCGACGGGATAACCTAGTAGTACCAAAAATACTCATCGTTAATTTGCAATGTGTTTTATTAGCTGGCATGGATTTTCTTATAAAATTAGAGTCGAAAACCTTTTTTCACATCAGCGAAAAAGTAAAAAGAAAAAAAACTAAGGTCGACTAGAAAAAAAGTTCGTTATAATCGGTTCTTAAAATTCCGAAGGTTCGCTACAAAAGGATAAAATAGCATTAAATACAATAGGAAAACGGCGGGGCCAAAATTTTCGTTCGTTATATCCAAGAGTTCGTTATAAACCGGGTTCGCTATAACGAGGTTAGATTGTATCTTATTTCTAAATGGCACTGAAATGAAACTCAAATTTATATGATTTTATATCTTTAATTTTTGGGACACACGGTAATTACTTTTAGTGTGGATAAAATATAGTCTCTGTGTGATGCGAAGTAATTTGCGTTTGCCGGTGTATTTGAAAGTGTTAAATCTCATATTACTTTAAACCACTTGCATTATAGATTATAAAAATGTTTTAGCTTTAAGAATACATTTTTAATTTGTCAGTACCTACAAAATTGCGCCCTCTAATGGCGAAATTGCAATGAAACAATTTGGTTCTTATTGATTTCGTCAAATTTTTCGAGCATTTTATTTTGTAAAAAATATTTCTACGCATCCGGAAGCGGACGTTTCGAAACTTCTGTAGAGGGTGTAAATAAACTGGTTCATTGAGATGCTTTTAAAAAATTGTGTTGCGATATGTACATTGTACATTTAGATAACTTTAGCCTAGGCAAAATATCCTCTCCGTGAGTCACAAAGTGGCCTCCTTTTGCCAATATACTTGAAAGGATTAAAATCCATAATTTTTAAAACTGATTAAATTATCAATAATAATTTAAAAAAATGTATCAACTTTAAGATCATATTTCTGGTTTGTTTATATCTCTAAAATTATGCCCTGGAGGGGAGTTCGCATATGGGAGAAAAATAATTTGGAAAGAAACGACCTTTTTTGATTTTTTTTTTTTTTTTTTTTTTTTTCAAAATATTACTGCATCGTTTTTTCGAATTGGTTATAACACTTGAAATCTAAAAGTACGATATTTCGAAATGTGTCTTTCAAATCTAACTGTGCAGAACAGTTCGGTTCATTTGGATTTAAACAAAATGATCCCGAAACAGAAATAAGCTCGGAAAAAATTTTCTTCTTTCGTTGTGTGTAAATGTGTTTGTGCGTATGTGCAAGTATTTTCGCTCCCCGAGCATTGAAAAAAAAAAAAAGACTTTTTGATGAGATTGAGTTAAGCTTCGTAATTAATATCTCGGAAACTAAGCAAAAACTTAAAATTTTGAGTTTATAGATATAGTATCAGGAGCGATCTTGGACAAACTTCACAAAAAATTGAACTTCGTACCTGCTGTAGTTTTTGTTTTCGCTAGCTATCGCAGACATACAAACACACACAAAGGCAGAGTGATTTGTTCTTTTATTAGTATCTATTTCACGATAGTATTCCGGAGTGACGCAGCCTTAAGCCTTAAATAGAGACCCCTTGCACGTGACGTCACATACTTCATCTGGAGCCCAAACATAAGGCAAATGTGGTGTTTCACATTTATAAAAATAATAATTTGCGTTTCAATTTTTAAATACTTAGAAAAATAATGCAAGAATAAGAAAAATCAAAATTAAACAGAAAGACCACAAGTGCTTTAAACGGCAAATGGGGAGTTATGATGTTTTGTTTGGGCTCCAGATGTGCACCAGTTTAGAGGAACAGCCGTTGCTGTGACTTCAATGCAAGGGGTCTATACACTTAACTCGAGATCAAAGGAAGCGCGAAATCTGTCATTTAATAAGGAAAGGGCATGTTTACAAACAAACACTTCTGTCAACCAATCTACCGCTACATTTTTGTCATAGCGATCATTGTAGGAATCATCTTGACGACGTAGCCCAATCATAGCAAGCAGACAACCATAATAAAATTTGTAGACCAATCAGAATGTCTGAATTCACATGTAGAGTGGTTGCTATAACAAAGCACGGGCGAAAACAGCTTGCCCACACTAATAAGAGCCCACACTGACGTCAGCTGCCCTTTCCTTACAACTCAGTAAACTTAGCTCAAATTCTGATTAAAAAAAAAAAAAAAAAAAAAAAAAAAAAACAGTCTTATATCTATAGTTTAATCATATTCTGAAATTTTTATATTTCTACGTTCAATTTCTTTTGAGAACTCAATACCCATTTTTAAAGTAAATTCAACACAGTTTATCTCCCCCCCCCCCCCTAATTCCGTTATCTCCTTTAATACCTTGACTGAGTTCCTTGGTAGTCTAAATTAGTTGTTTGTCAAACAGCATTCATCTCATCTCCCTTCATCCCCCCCCCCCTTCAGAGTTTGTTGATTTAAATCAGCTTGATTTTAATCATGATTTAATTTTTTTTAATCAATTGATTTTTATAAAAAAAATCATTGATTTAAATCTATTTTCTAAAAAGTTAAAAAAATAAATTGAAGATGTAAAGAAATATTTTAATGTTATTTTGTTTTATACGATACAGATAATCAAATAGCTTTTAGAAAGATAAAGGTTAATTCTTGTTAAAAAGTAAAATATAATGTAAAGTTTAGGAAATAAATGCTTTCAAATTTCATTTATATCAAATTATAAAATAATCTTGCAACAGTAAAGAAATCTAAGCAGGAATATATTAAATATTGGAATATCTACTCATTAGTATTTAGAAAAATTTCTGCAAGTTCAGACAAAATAAAACTGTATAACTGTGTGCTTTACTTTGGTGATGCCCATGGAGCTAAGAAGGTATATGGAGGAGACATATCAATCTAGCATCATGGTGAGCCCTGACGCCGAAAAACCAGTTCTTTCCCCCTCTTTCATATCCGCCATGTTTGACTTTTACCGTAGTTGACTCGCGCCGCGAGGAGTTCCCTCAATGCGACGATCGGCAGCAGACGGAAAAAGGGCAGCTTAGCCAGGTCAAATATGGCGGCCGCGGCGTTGTAACGGGGGGGGTAGGAAAAGCTTCAAGTGACGTCACATATGTCTCCTCCATATACCTTCTTAGCTCCATGGTGATGCCAAATATATTAAGGTTTGGCCAAAATCTGAACCCTTTTATGATTTTTTGCTTGAATCAAATAAAGTGGACCTCAGCCCTTTCAAATGGTGGAAGGCAAGATATTTGTTACAATTATCAGAAAAAAAAAAAAAAAAAAAAAAAAAAAAAACTTATAGAATTTTTTATTAACTAAGTTTTTTGTTGCAGTAGCTTTATCTGCTTCAGTAAAACTAATGTTTTCTGCTTTAACTTTGATACAAGGTTTAGGTCGAAAACTAGCGATTGACTGATAAAGCTGCTAAACTCATTTATATGTACCAGCAATTTTAACAATTTTGATTGCTTTCAAATTTGTTTAAAATTTTTACGTGTTGCAGTTATCTTTATTTTAACTAAATTACTGCAGGTCGAATTAATTTTTGACATCTGATTTGTAATTTTCCACGCATTGTGTAGTAGACTTTTCCATAGCCTAAAATTTTGTCTTTAAATCATTAATGTAAATCGTATAATTATCTATACTAATATTATAAAGAGGAAAGATTTGATTGTTTGTTTGTTTGAATTGAATAGGCTCCGAAACTACTTGATTGATTTGAAAAATTCTTTCACCATTGGAAAGCTACACTATTTCCGGTGAACATAGGCTAATTTTTAATTGATTTATTCAAATATTTTCCTTAATAATTCAAAATTTCAATATTTTTCATACAGAATCAATTAAAATTTTTCTGATAAAAAAATAACCATTTTTCTTTCCCGTTGCCAAGAAAATCAAACTCTGGAATAATAATATTTCTTCTTGGTAATTAATTTTCAGTTGAACAGTATCCACGTGAAAAATTAAAATAAAAAGAATTCAAAGGAAAATAAATATGACGTCATACTTGGGAAACAAAAGTATTTTATTATATAAGACGCACGAATATCGGTAACGTGAATAAGAGGTTCTCTTTGAAAAATGGGATATATAGAAGTAAAGTGAACGAGAAAGAATTAAAATATTTGATTTGGAAAAATATGACGTCATAGTTTAAATAACATAGGAATTTTGAAGTATTTGGTTAAAGAACAAGAGGCATGGATATATGTAACTAATAAAAATTGGTAAATAATGACGTCACATCTATACCAATTTTATAAAGAGGAAAGATTTGATTGTTTGTTTGTTTGAATTGAATAGGCTCAGAAAGTACTTCACGGATTTGAAAAATTCTTTCACCGTTGGAACTAAATGATTAAAACCTAACTGATTTTGGATTGCCGTCTTCAGTTGGTACAGAAAACAGTGTGACAAAAACAATGGTACAGCACTATAACACAAATAATTTGACCGCTTTTGTTAATGAAAGTCTGCCAAAATTAGTCCCAGATCAAAGATATGCTTTTGACATTATAGTCAATAGTGTGAATAACAACAAAAACAAAATTTTTTTTGGATGCGTCGGAGAGCACTGGAAAGACTTTTATTGCAAATTTAATACATGCTAAGATAAGGCAATCAGAGAAGATAGCGATAGCAGTTGCTTCGTCAGGAATCGCTGCAACCCTTCAAAAGGATGGAAAAACTGCTTATTCAACTTTTAAACTTCCACTAACCGTAAATCTTGAGCAACAATCTATATGTTTTATTCGCAGAAATGGGCCTCTTGGTAAACTATTACAAGAAGCCTCATTGGTTATGCTGGATGAATTCACCTTGAGCCATAGATCAGATATAGAGGCCGTGGACAGAACCTTAAAAGATCTTAGAAACTCCTCTGTTCTCATGGGCGTTATTACTTTTGTATTTGCTGGAGATTTCCGACAGACTCTTTCTGTTATTAACAGAGGTACGCGAACAGATATCATCAAAGCGTGCTTAAAATCGTCGCCCTCATGGACTTCGATTGAAAATATAAAATTACGGACAAATATGAGAGCTCATCTTCATGGAATCACAGATAGTGATTTTCCATAGCAACTGCTTAAACTTGGGGAAGGAATTTTCCCCACTCCAAATTTAAGCAGAAATTGTAATATCCTTCTGGATGAGTCTCTAGGCCAAATAGTCCATAGTTTAGAATCTTTAATAGATGCAGTATACCCTGACATCGAGAATTTACTCGAAAAAGACTTTCATTGGTTGTGTTCTAGGGCAATAGTGTCACCTAGGAATGAAAGTGTCAACGAAATAAGCAATCTGATTATTCAAAAAGTCCCCGGCCAAGTAAATTTCAAACCAATCGACACCGTGACTAATACCGAAGACGCAGTCCATTATCCACATGAATTCTTAAATTCATAAACCCTTCTGGACTGCCACCACATGAATTGATGTTAAAAATTGGAATTCCAATCATGCTTTTGAGAAATTTAAGTCCTCCGAACATGTACAATGGGACGAGGCTACTTATAAAGGAATTGAAGGACACTATAATTGTAGCAACCATTATCATCGGTCCAGTAGCTGGTCAACCAGCTCATATACCGAGGATACCGATGATCCCAACTGATCTACCAATCCCATTTAAACGGCTTTAATTTCCCGTAAAAACAGATTCAAATTCAACCGGATGGGGAGGCCTACCAATTGGTTTGAGTTCAACAAGCCTCACCCAGCAATGTTTATTTAAAAAAAAAATACAGAACAATCATATATATTATAAAGCAGAAGTTCTGAAACTTCCAAACGAGTGTTTTCAAAAACTACCCGATGGATCTTTTTGCAGATTATATCATTCGATAGGAAATATTTTTGCGGAGGTTTATGATACAAATATACAGGGATAACTCTGATTTTTCGTACTAAATTTCGTATTTTTCGATTATTTTTGACGGAAGGGTTGCAACAGCTAATTTTTTGGCGATAATTATAGTTAAAAAAAGAAATGAAATGCTTTATCTAATGGAAAATAATATAAACATTTCGAAAAAAAAAAAATGTTAATTCATTGTTTTAAAATAAATAATGATAAAAAGAAAAAAATCCGTTTAATGCAAAATAATATTATGAAAGGAAAATATTTATCTTTAACGAAAGAAAAAGAATATTTATAATATTTAAAAAGTAACTCAATGTGGAAGAAAGTTTTGAAGTGACACAATAGTTGGCTATTTATTTCTTTCGAGCCAAATTAAAAGAAAACAACATATCAAAACTTTCATTAGGTAAAACATAAATATTTTTTTTCTTTCTTTTTTTAGAATATTTTTAAATCTAATTTTCCCGTTATGTGTTTTACAGAAGAAACTCGCAGATTAATTTTTTTAAAAAAGGCTCTAATTGTTATTTGTATGTTGTTTGTTCAATTGGGTGTTTCAATCTACTTTTGTCGCCAATCAATGCGATTCTTAAAAAAAAAAAAAAAAAAAAAAAAAAAAAAAGCACAAGACGGAGCGATGTCCGCAAGAACTATTTTCTCTCTCTCTCTCTCTTTTAATGAGGGAGAGCATAGGAAAACATTTTACATTTAACTTAAATACATACATAGCAGTTAATACCACAAAAATGAATGATATTTAAATTTTAGGGTAAATGTTTTTCCACGTACATAGATATTGTAAAATAATTTAACTGCAACTTTTAAATTTTTTTTGGCACACATATCTCATACGCACTACGTAGGTGCGATTTGTCTCTTACGCCAATACCATATATACATCTGGGTAATTAACTGACGCCAAAGTGTCATTATTTTGCTTGATATGGCAATCGGGATGTTATTATCTATTTATTAATAAATTGTCTATTTACAATTTTTTTCTTTTTTTTCAAATTATATAAACTATTTTAATCTAGGCACATTTGTCAGACATGCGCCACATTTGCGCGACTGCAATAAAATGGCGATTTTATGCCTCACTTCTGTTGTTTATTTATTAATAAATTTTTATTTTATTTTATTTTTTAAAAGATATAAATAGTTTTGTTTCATAATTATTAACTAAACTTTTTTTTAAATTCATTGTTATTTTCTATTTAAAATAACAGAAAACAATTGTAAACTCTATGTGTAACTGGTAATTGAAAAGAAAATTTTCTCCGAATCGGCATCAGAAGAAAAAAAAAAAAAAACTCGCCAATGTGGTGCGTATATGTCATGTATACATTTTTTTTTTCACTATACTACAGTATTTAAACATGCTCTATAAATAACGATTATTGTTTTTTCCAAACATGTTTGGCACAGATATTATATACACATTGAGGTATCTGACTATCGCCAAAACGGTGTTATTTTGCCTGATATGGTAACCCAGCAATAGTTGTTTCTGTATTAATAAATTGTTTATTTACTTTCAATTTCTTTTTAGAAATTCTATAAATTGTTTTGTGCTATAGTAACTTTGGTACTTCTAGGTTATCCCGTCGACCAAAAAATTATCGCCAAACTATAAGATTAAATACCAATAATGGGTGATCGTGAACGTCACATTCAATGACATTAAATGCGATTCACGTGTTTAAAATGTCTTTAAGTGATTTTTATTTCGACTTTTTATTGCTATTTTTATTAATATTCTTCTTTATTTGTTTTTTCGTTATTTAAAATAAAAATTATGTCAACATGTATAATTTGGCTATTAGTTTGGCGATTTGTATAATTTGGCGAAATTGGTCGACGGGATAACCTAGAAGTATCGTAACTTTTTTATTTATTAATATTTTCGTTTTAAAATAATGAAAATAATTTTTAAAAATGCACATTACTTCGCTATTTTAAAATGAGGATTTTGCCGCATTGGTATTGGAAGGAAATCTTGCAAATCCGGGTTTGTGCCGGAGTTTTTTGTAAAATATGATATTTTCAAATGTAAATTGAATGTTACTTGATTAACACGTCGGCCAGTTTCGCCAAACTATTCAAATTTACATAGAGTTATTTTAAATAACGAAAGAACAATAAACATAAATAAAAAATACAAATTAAAAGTCGAATTAAAAAGCACTTATGACGTAAAAAAATAAGTGTATCACGTGTAATATCAATTGCTATCATACTTACGATCATCGATTATTGACATTTATTCCTATAATCTGCTATTAATTTTTTTTCTCGACAGAATAATCAAGTAGTACCGTACATTGTACAAACCCCAGTTAATATTACAAAAATAGAGCTAAATAACTAAATTTAGGTGCAAATGCACCCACCCATGTTGTAAACAGGCACAAATGTCATATATGCACCACGTTGGGGTGATACATTTCTGGCGCCACTTTAACGGAAACTTAGTTTTCAAATGACAGATACATTTCTATTTTCTATTTTACTTTTCCATGTATAGAGCATAACATTTTGCATCATTTTAAAATGCAAATGAAAGTAAATAAATAGTTCATTAATAAATTAAAAACAAAGTTGGATTACGATAAGAGGCATAAAATGTTCATTTTGTTTCAATCACGCCAACGTAATGCGTATATGACATCTGTATCAAAAAATGAATTTCACACATTCAAAAAACATTCACCTTATTTTTCTAAGGAAAACTTTATTTACCTTTATTTATTCTACAGCATTCCAAAAACGGAACACTGTAATAGATTTGTCAAGAGCAGATGTACGTTGCGAAATATAATATAACATTGATAGAGGATGTATTAAGGTTTCCACAGATACCCATATTCTCAAGTTGAGAGGTTTAGAGTTCAAAAACTATCAAATAAAAATGAATCACTTGAAAATTGTTTAAATTCAATGGTCAATCTCTGCGATCATAATGCTCGCAATTTTAGAAGTATGGTGAATAGACAATATTTAAATTGCTCTTTTCATAATTGCCTCATTTATCTATCAAACTCTACAATAAATGGTCAACTGAAATATTTTTTTCTTAAAAGCCCGAATTTTATCGAATGCATAAGCTGATACAACAACATAATATATTATTATTGTTTTAATATATTTTGGCGTCAACGGGCATTGATTCCATTGTTGTTGTTTTTATTTTTGTCTCAGTGTTGTTTTTTCTAGCTCGCTGAGTTTTTCACTGATGCAGAATCTCGACAGTAGATTCAAAACAGCTGTTTGCTAATTTTTAATGCATTTTTGGTGCATTTATAATCGTTGGTTTTCTATCTTTAAATACAATGGCGTTTTATATGATTTTCAGAAATATGAAAGAGCATTCGAGGTGAAGTTGCTTTAAAAAACACAATCATATTCAATATTTTGTTTGATTCATGTTTTGTTTTGAAAAATAGACCAGCGCAGCGGGCTTAGCCTGCTAGTCATTAATATATATTGGTAATATTAAAACATGCATGTGTGTATGTATAATATAATTTATAGTTTATAAATTAAAAGAAAAGTCATATAAAATAATAATACTGTGTGAGATTTTAAAAAAATCTTATTTAAAGAAAAAAAAATCCGATTAAAATTTAAAAAATCGATTTTTTTTAATTAAAAAATTTACAAAGATCACGAACCCTGCCCCCCCCCCCCCCTTCGAGATTTTTTTCTGTAATTTTGCTTTGTTTCCATAACTCGACAACTATGTTTTGGATTATAAAGCAACTGATTCCAAACATTCTAATTAATTTACTAATGATACTTTATAACATTAAGTCGCATAATTTTAAATCAGAAACTATGAATTTTATTTTCAGTATAAATATAATGTATACTTTCAGAATATAATGTAAAAAGATTTCTTAAGTGTAAATTTAAATACAGATATACGTGCATATCTGTGTATATAATGAAAATATAATAGACCAGAAGGTGGTAGCACGGACAATCACCTCATCGAGTTCACAGATAAAAATCTAGAATTAGTTAAATATCAGTTTGCAAATTAAAACGCAATCGGTCTACCAATATCTTGATGGAAAACACCTAAAAACCTGATTATAACGGTTGACTCGTGAGTTTAAGGCTCTTGTCCCTTTAAGGGACGACACTCGCGAGCTAATGCTATTCCTATGGGGAAATTATATTCTAATAACTCGTTTGCATTTTGACATTTTTAATTTTTTTTTTTTCATTGGGTAGCCGAGGCCCTTCTTTGTTGCTCCTTTTTTACTTTTTCGATTTCGGTTGCAGAAAATTTTTATAAAGTTAGTTTCACTTTCAAAACCGGTTCTGAAAGTGAAAGTGCCTTGCAAGGAAATATCTGCAACCAAAATTGAAGAAGTAAAAAAGGTTTTTACTTCTTCAACTGTAGGAGCGATGTAGAAGAGACCTCAGCTATCTGATGAATATATATATATATATATAATTTTTCTAATATTTTGCTTTGAAATAGTTTTTCCAATGCAATTAATATATTGATAGTTCAATTATTGTCTTATTATTTTTCTAATATTTTTCTTTGAATTGTGTTCACTATTGCGATTGATCGGGCAATATGGAAATCATTTTTAGGTTTATCCTGATTTCTATTCAGAAATTAATCGCAATTAATGTGTCTATTTAGCATTGCCCTTGATAACGAGCTAAATACCGCATTTCCAATATTATTCCAATTTTTGACAACTCCTCTGTTTGATATTGTCATTAACGAGTTATTCTACATATTGATGTTGATTTGTAGTATTATCTAATGTTTCTCTCTCTCTCTCTCTCTATATATATATATATATATATATATATATCTTTAAAAATGTCGAAGTGTAAACGGGTTATTAGAAAATAACCTCCCCATAGTAATAGCATTAGCACGCAAGAAGTGATGTAGTTGTATAATAAACAGAAAGTATTCGCCCGAAGCAGAGAGTATACACTTAAGGGACTCTTGAGTGTATACACTGCAGCTTTTTTGCGAAACAGAGGATATACGTTCCATAAAAAAATCCAAAAGGTATACGGCGCATACTTCCGTAAATCCTCCACTACAACCCTGCTCGCGAGTGTCTTCACTTGCAGCGACAGGAGTCTTAACATTGTGCTTTCCTGCTCCCAATCCTCCATGCTTTCATAATTTTGGGATGATGATATGAAACTTTACTCGC
The DNA here is from genome assembly GCA_964019185.1 of Maratus speculifer. Lineage (NCBI taxonomy): Eukaryota > Metazoa > Arthropoda > Arachnida > Araneae > Salticidae > Maratus > Maratus speculifer. The sequence goes on along the minus strand of OZ025301.1, from coordinate 242,318,625 downwards.
TTTTGATTTTTTTCAGCTACATTTCTCATAGATTCAAAATATGAATTTTAAAAGATATGATATAAAATTTATGTGATACCCTGTGTGGCTTAAAAGAGTTTGTTTTAAAATTCAATTAAAATTATTTTTGATGTGGTTAAAATATAATTTACACATTTAAACAATACTTTTAATTTTCAAATTCACTGTTATATATTGAAATGAATTTTTTTTCAATAAATTGATTTATTTTTTGTGTTATAATTATAAGTAAGATTTATGCAAATGGTTTCTTTGCGGGATAGACGCTTTCAGTCTTGTTGTCAGTTATGACGTTTTGCTTGGATACTGACTCCAAACAAACGGTTGCTATGCTGTTTTTTTATTTTATTTGCATATTACAGAAACACTTTTCAGCTATATATAATCGACACGTTAAATTTTTTATATGCAATGATACCTTTGGAGTCAGTATCCAAGGAAAATGACTTGACTGACGTCACACTGAAAGCGTCTATTGTATTCAAACCCGGGCTGCGGAGTCGGAGTCGGAGTCGGGACCACTTTTGAGCAAAGGAGTCGGAGTCGGTGTCGCTAAAAACACTCCGACTCCGACTCCGGATGTTTTTTTTCTTTTTTTGTTAGGCAGTTTGAAGTGAAATTAAACCAATTGCATAAATTTTAAACCCATAAACGGAATTATTATTTATATTTTTGGATTATATCGGGCTACCCAAGTAAAAGATTCCCAATATACAGACTGGTGTACACAGCTGATGAAAACCGTTTTTAATTAAAAACTCTAGTAGATACCGAATTTTTTCCGAGCTAGTATAATTCTCACATTTATTTTTACTTTCTTCTACCTTTAATAGAAGAAAGTATTGTGATCGAAATTTTTCCGACTTCGGGCTTTCGACGGATTTACACGATTTAATTGTCAGATATTCCAAAAAACAAGTTTTTACAAAATGTCTATCTGTGTGTGTGTGTGTGCCTGTGTGTCCGTATGTCGCCATTCCATTACCAAAAAGAATATGAAGATATGCATCATAGAATTGAACCATATTTTTTGTGAAATATTTTGGCTGTAGCAAGCAGGCCCTCCTTCAATTTTGAAATATTCCTCCGCCGGAAGGGGGCGCTGAATAGCGATTTTTGTGCCATTTTCAATATTGTATTACCTAAAAGTGTATGACATTATGTATAGAATTGAACTAAATGTTTTGTGTAAGTGTTAGTCTATGGCTAGTTAGTCCTTTCTGAATTTGAAAAAAAAAAATGGAAGAGGACGCTGGAATAGCGGTTTTGTGCTATTTTCAATATTTTACCTCTAAAAAAAGTATCTATCATCCAAAAGATTAAGAATAGTCGTAATATTGCATTGTAAATAGATACCGAAATAGTAAAAATTTCGCCTTATTTTTCTTGCGTTCCCGAATAATTTTAATCAACAGCAACATTAGTATATTAGTCAGCCTAAAGTCGGAGTCGAAGACATTAAACTTTCCGGAGTCGGAGTTGGAGTCGACCACTTTTGCCTCCGACTCCGCAGCCCTAGGGCTGCGGAGTCGTTTGAATCAGCTGATTCAAACTAGATGAAATGTATGCAAATGCAAAGTTTGACGCAAAGAAATCATTCGCATAAATCTTCATCTTGCTTCACACAACAGATAAATTCGAGGATAAATTAATTTATTGAAAAATATGCTTTATGCATAAAATAATGATTACTTAATTTATTACATTGTTAAAAATTTTAAACTCGTCACTCCAATGTTTTTATAGAATGTCTCTATTTTGAGTGTGACGATGCAGCAAAAGTTTAAATTTTTAGCAGTGTATTTTGGTTACACGTGTATCATTTAAATATCAGATTGCAATATAAAAAGATTGTTCAAAAGCATAAAGCTTCAAAGAGTTCTCTCTCTCTCTCTTATCTCATGTCTTCTCATGAGATAGTATTGCGGTGTGTATTCAAAGAGTTCGATGTTTGTTTGAGTTTTTCTAAATGATTTTTTTATAGCCTCGAACGCAAAATTAAAAAATGATCAGAGTTAGCGCTTTGTAACGGCAAACTAGCAAACCATTCAGATTCTTCGAAAGTTCTCAGTAACCTCTCTACTTTAAATATTATATCATTCTCTTTTAGGTCAGGCTTCTCTCCGCCAATTGGCGCTGGCAGAGATACTTCAGCCAGATGTATGTCTTCGTTGACGCACGAACTGTGGTAAAAGGATCAGAAATGTATATATTTTGGCTGTAATTTTTACTTTTGTTTATCTGTGATCCTATACACGAACTTTAAAACCTATTAATATAATTATTTATCACGCTATGAATAGGAATAACAAATCCAACTGCGTATTTATTATAGTAATTTAAGCTGGTCGCTAATGTGTTTCAATAGTAAATATTTTGTATGTGTTTCTGCTATTAATTTATGGACGTGGATAATATGTAAATAAACCTTCGACTTATGAAAAATTGCAGATCGTTTATACAGCAAGTGTTTTCTACTCTATGAGCTTTTGTTTTCTATTTTTGTGTGATCGTCGTGTGTGTAAATAATTCGTCCTACGACTAAGGTAAGTTATGAAATAATTAACATTTTCTTTTAATAATGTTTAGTTCTTTTAAGTTTTGTGAATTGATTAAAAAACCCCTAAACCATTGCCAAAGCATTTATGAATCTCTAATCATTTTTGTTTTCAATGAAAAAAATGACATTAAAATTAATGATGCCGTGCAAACTATTTCCGTTTACCTTGTATGTTGTGTTTATAAATAAAATCCTGTATGTAATGCTGGTGGATTTCGTTTATGATTAAGTATTGCAGTACTTGGGATAGTTTAAAAATAGTCATATTTTGATATATATACATGATTTTCTTATATTTCTTCATGTTTGTTTATTTGAACTTAAGATAAATTACGAAGTCAACAATGGATGCCTTTTGAGACTTTTCTGAAATATTTTTTTTGGAGTAACAAAATCTGTTGCATCTTTTGTATTTTTCAAACATAATGATTTATTAATTTTTGAAATTTTCCTCTAAAACAGTATTAATTTATTGTTTAACTTAAGAAAAATGCATTTCTTTATATTTAGCTTTCTTTAATTATTTTCAATTATTGATTATCCGCTCAGTAACAGTAATAGTACTAAATTAAAAAATAAATAATATAAATTACTTTAAAATCGGTTTTAGTACTTTCAATATTTTTCTGTTTTTAAAAATGCTTATGATGATTTTTCAACAATTATCTACTACTGTTTTGTTTTTCTAAACTTTTTGTGTTTGTCCGAAATTATCTATTTTTGCTTAAAAGCACCATAAAAGGTGATAAATAATTTTAAATAGCATTAATAAAGTAATATATCTTTCTTCAATTCTGTTTTTTTTCCAACCCTCTAAATTTTAAGTATTGATTGTTTTATACTGTTTCTCCATAATGTAAAATGGATTTACATCGATTGTTTATTTATTTAAAAATTATTTTTAATCCATTTGTTAAGCCATAATTGCAAAAAAAGAGTAAATTTGTGTGTGATTTATAACAAAATTAGAACATTTACAAAGTTATAATGCAAAAAAATTATTTGATTTCTGCATTTGTTTTTTTTTTTAATTCTGTGCATAGTTTTTGATTTTGAGCGAAATTTAATTTTGTTACTTTAATAAATTAAAAATTTCCTGACTCTCACAGACAACAAAAATCTATAATCTATTTTATAATATGTAGATAAAAAGTTGCTCCATTACTGTTTATTTATTTTAGTAGTACTCTAATATTTTTTGGGCACAGATGTCATATGTGTACCACATTTGTACCTGCTTTTTTCCCTTGCCAATTTGGTAATTTTTTTTCAATATAAGTTACAAATTACATGTAATAACATGGCGCGATTTTTTATTGCAATATAAAAATAAAATAACGTGAAAAAATGAAAGAGATTCTAATATTTTAAGAAAGGATTAAAAAAAGTAAATAAATGATAGTTTGATATAAATAATTATTGATATAGTATGTAATAAAAATAATTCAAAGAACTAAAATAAAAAATAACATTTAATAAACATGAATTTAATAAAAAATGAAACAATTATAAATAATAAATTTAATAAGCAATAAAACAGTATGGTGTAGATTTGATAGAATAAAGAAATGGTAATACTAGTAACATGTGCACATTAACTTAAAAGCAGGGTTCTCGCTATTGCACCAAATCGCGAATAAATACTTCATTCGGCGAATAAACAAGCGATTAGATTAAAGATTAAAATAAGGAATTTTGCCCAGTAGCCAATGGCCAGTAGGTTGATTTTTTTTTAGTAGCCAGTTATTGGATAGTGAGAATAATTTCTTTAGTAGCCAGTAAGTACATTTATGTCGCTGAATATTTAATTAAAAGGTATAGACGAGTTTGGAATAAAAAGTAATGTATGAACTAAATAAAAATATTTTAATTTATATTGTTTGGAATAAACTTGAGATGCTAATTTCTAACTTATTTTAAATTTTTAAATTAACAGCAAAGTTATTTGCAACATGCGTATGTAGCAAGCTACATAAATCCGACTATGCTTAGGTAGTTGTGTAGCTAACAACATAAATAAAACCCTATGACCTTTTTTTATAATTATTTGTCTAAAATTAAGAAATTTTTTAAAACTAAAAATAAGTTTATCCACTTATTAGCAGGTTTGATTAAATATTTAAAAAAAAAGTTAAAATTCACAACAAATTTTCTAAAAGATAAAGGGAGGTAGGTCTCTTCTGATATTTACTACTAGCTGACCCGCCTGGCGTTGCCTGGGTCCTTAACTCGAAACATGCAGAAATGTATTGTCTGATATACGTGGCCACTGATTGTGTGAAAAATCTGTTTAAAAAACAGCTAATGTTAAGCTATAAAAATACTCAAAATGAGCAATGAGAAACGCGGGAGGGAATATGTATCCAACGACTGCGTGATTTTTGTGTTAAAGTGTTGATATTCATCAAAAATCACTGTTAAATCCCGTAACTAATTATTTTTTTTCACATAGAAATCCCAAGTGAAATATTTTGAATTTCAAACTAATTATATCACTTAAATCCGACTATACCATGAATGAAATCGATACTCACTGGTAGCTAAAATGTTGGTAAGTAGTATTTATAATTTCAGAGCCATTTAACAAAAGTAAGTGTTATTTTTAATCAAATCATGCGTAATGTTCACTCTATGGATAAATTCCTAACCGTAAACTTTTGTACCTTAACCATAACCTGCCTGTAACCTAACTTTGACTTAACAGTACCTTATCGTAAATTAATTATAACATAAATCTAACCTAGCCTTCACTTTATTGTAACATATCCTTATTCTAACCATAACATAAATGCAATTTAACTTCAACCTAACTTTAACTTAATCGTGACCTAACTGTAACCTAACAGGAAATTAAATATAATCAAAGACTTACCGTAATGTAATTGCAACCTAAATGTTACCAATCCATATATTGGTTTCATGTCCATGGAAATTATTTTGTCTTGTTCGGATCTGGTTATGATTCATTAGAACATTTTTGTCGGGTTCAGATTTTAGGTATTTTTTGATATTGAGTTTTAATGTTCCGGTCGTATTTATGTCCATGGAAATTATTTTGCCTTGCTCGAATACAGTTATGGTTCTTTGGCATATTTTTGTCAGGAACAGATTTGTTTCAATTCAAATTTCGCCTTTTTCTTCAAATGGAATTTTTGGGTTCGGGTTTTCTTGCGTGTTCACGGAAATTATGCTGCCTTGTTCGAATAAGAACATGCTTCACTGGAATATTTTTTTTTTCAAGTTCAGATTTGGTTCAGTTCAGATTTCGTGATTTTTTCAAAGAAATTTTTTAGGTTCAGATTCGGTTCATGTGAAAGGAAATTTTTTGTCTTATTCATATCTGGTTACGATTCTTTGGAATATTTTTTATCAGGTTCCGATTTGGTTCGATTCAAATTTCAGGTATTTTTTCAAATAGAATTTTCAGGTTCGGATCACGTCCATGCCCACGGGAATTATTTTGTCATATTCGAATCCAGTTGTGATTCTTTCGAATATTTTGGTCAAATTTAGATGTGGTTTGGGTCAAATTTCAGTTTTTTTCAAATCGAATTTTTTAGGTTCGAGTTGGGTTTATGTCCATAGAAATTATTTTGTCTTGCTTGGATTGGGTTATAGTTCTTTGGAATATTTTTGTCAGGTCCATATTTGGTTCAATTCAGATTTCGGGTTTTTTCTTGAAATATAACTGTTGAGTTCGGGTCTTCTTGCATGTTCACGGAAATAATTCTGTCTTGTTCGAATAAGGACATGCTTCACTGAAATATTTTTGCCAAGTTCAGATTTCGTTCAGTTCGCGATTTTTTTCAAAGAAATTTTTGGGGTTCGGATTGCGTTCATGTCCATGGAAATATTTTGTCTTGTTTGGATCCGGTTGCGTTTTTTTGAAATAGTTTTGTCAGATTCAGATTTGGCTCGATTCAAATTTCAGGTATTTTTTTGAATGGCAGTTTTAGGTTCGTATCGGGTTCATGTCCACGGAAATTATTTTGTCTTACTCGAATCTGGTTATGGTTCTTTCGAATACTTTGGTCAGATTTAGATGTGGTTTGGGTCAAAGTTCAGGATTTTTCAAATGGAGTTTTTTAGGTTTGAGTCGGGTTTATGACCATGGAAAGTATTTTGTCTTGCTGGGATCGAGTTCTCTAGAATATTTTTATCGGTTTCAGATATCGTTCGAGTCACATTTCGGGTTTTTTTAAAGAAAATATTTAGGTTCGGCCAGGTTTCATGCCCACGAAAATTATTTTTCCTTGTTTGAATCGGGTTATGCTTCACTTGAACATTTTTGCGGGATTCAGATTTGGTTCGGGTCAGTTATCAAATCCATAGTTTTTTCCAAACAGAATTTTTAGGCCAGGGTCGGGTTTATACTCACGGAAATTTTGTGTATAACGGATCGGAGTGTTGTCTGTTTTTTTCTTATTGGGATCGGATTATGTTTAAATTAGTCTAAACATTAAGGTTATAATCAGTTTTGCTACTATTCTTTTTATGGCTTTTCTGATAGATAATTTACTTTGCTATTTGATAATTTATTATGGTGAATGAATCGTTTGCGGATACAAACAATTGTACGCCAAACAGCTATTTTATTTTTGGTTTAAAAACAAATTAAAGCCATATTACAATTTTAAATTGAATAGAACACATTTAAATTTAATCAATGATTAAAAAAATAAACTCTTAGAAAAGTGTTGTGTAATGTTTTTTACTGCAACACAGCTAATAACTCATATATTCTAATGTTCGAAATGCCAAAAATATGCGTACAACCATATAGTAAAAAGAAATTAATAGAGTGGCAGTATAATGTCTTGGGGTGACGCAAAAAATGTAACTCTAAAATCCGCTACATTAAGTCCAAATAAGCACCAACAAAACCATGTGCTTTGAAACTCCGATCAATTCAAACTGGTTTAAACCAGTATTTCTTTGTTTTTGTTTTTACCTTTTAAACTGTTATTGAATAGATGACTAAAATTTCATTTAAAAAATAACGTTTTGTGCCATTATTGCCTGTAATACACGATCAGATAGCATGAAAGATACAATTAGATCAATCATAGGCAAGAATTATTTGATTATTTTTATCATATGACTTTGAAATATCAATATAGAAGCATCATTTAAGACTTTGCTTGAAAAATCAACATTCTTTCGCTAATGTCTTAAAATCGTCTGCACTCTGAAATCTAGATTTTAGATTAATATTATTATTTAATCAGATTAATATTATTATTTAAAGTGTTCATGCATGATTTTAAAAGAATCTTTTCATCACTATATTTTATATATTGACATGGAATTATTAATATGTTGTTAAATCATAAACATTTTTCATCTACGTTATAAAGTATTAAAAATTTCTGAAAAAAAGAGAAAACTTTTAGAAATACAATTTTTTACTTCAAATCATATGTTTTCAATATTTTATTTAATTTTGTTTTCACATTTAATTATTTTTAATTTTCCAATTTCAATTATTTTAAAAGCAAACATTTATTTTAATAAATAACATAATAGAAAAAACCATTTAAAAAAATTACTATTTCTTCGTAAAATATGCTTCAGCTGTAATTCATGTCTTCCAATCCGTCTTATTAATACAAAATTCCTTCCTTGTGCTTTATTTTGAGACATTAAAATTTCAGCAATAAATGGTTTCATATTGCAAACCTTTTTTTTTTTTTTTCGGTTTACTTCACCACCACCTATATTTTTCCTCCATGGTGTACAGTAGTGATGGGCGATTCTGGAAATTTTGAGAATCGATTAAAATCAACATCGTATAAAACAACATCGATCATAATAAGAATCGATTTCTCAGTTCTAGAATCGATACTAGAATCGATATTTCGATATTCAGATTCATAGAGAGAAGATCCAAATTACTAATTCCAACACTTAGACAATCAGCAGCACCGTAATTACCGCCTCCCACCCCCCATCCCCATTTAAGGAGGCATAGAATTAAGCTATTGCAGATTTTAAAGTCGGATAATAAGAATTTTAAATTTTAAAATGATTGTCACTTATGGTTGTCACTTACACAAAAACTTTGACAGATTTGAGAGACATAACTCAATAACAACACTGAGTAACTTGGCATTAAACCGAGGATAAAGAGTGCCAAGAGCGTGTAACTAGGATGTGGAACAAGGAGTACAGACAAAAAAAGAACTTTTTTTTTCTAATGCCAACCAAATGTTACACGAGATAGTTTAGAAGAACAAAAAATATGCCCCATACCCAGGGGGGGGGGGGGGGCAGGTAAACCCCACTGTTGACGGAAGGGCGACCATAGCCCAAATGTATCTTTTGTCGAAGTTTCAAAATGAGGATTTACAATGAAAGAGAACAAGAAGTTTCGCTCTTTGAAACTGTAAAAAATGCCAAGAGCATGTAACTAGGTGAAGATAGGGGTAGTAACAGAAAAAAAACGAGGAGATAAAAGCTTTATAACGATGTATTACATGAGATGGTGTGAAAGAAACAAAAAATATGCCCCCTACCCAGGGGGGCAAGGTAAATCCCAAACGGACAGAAGGACGATCCTCGGCCCAAATGTATCTTTTGTTGAGGTTTCAAAATATGGATTTATAACAAAATAGAACGAGGATTAGATTTTTTTCAAATCGCAGTCATAATTTGAACGATCCTTTAAGTTAAAATTGGTGAGGAAGGGGGGGGGGGGGGGGTTAAGACAGGCGAACATGAAAAAAAAAAATAATAAATAATAAAAAAAAAAAATAGTGGCACTCAGAGAGTGCCGACAGAAGTGAAACCTTGAACAATTACGTGTGAATTTTTTGAATCGTTAGGATATATAATTTTGAATCGTCAGGAAATACTTTTAAATGAATAAAAAAAGGTTCTATAATGTTAAAGAACATATCAATATCTATAAAAAAAACCGCGCGATACCATATGTCCAGCTATTAACTCACTATAACTACTTTCTCATATTTTAAAATGTGATAAATACACCAACCAAAATTAGACCATACTATCGATACCTTAATCCTTATCCAAATAAATCATTTTGTATTAATGCCTGTTACAATATCTGTAGATTACTTTTTGAATTATTCAAATCGGACATTCCATTCAAAAGATATTACGAATTTAAAGATGACAATCTAAAGAAATAATAGCGCTGCTGAGCACTCGGTGGCCAATAAGCTTAGGGATTACGTGTGCAATCAAAAGATTGTGGGTTCGAACCCCAGTTTCGCTTATATGTGTCAATGTTTTGTTTGTTTGTTTGTTTTCGAAGAAGTTTGAAAAATTGAAATTTTAACCCATTATGGGTCCGTAACATGACCTAAAATGATGGAAGAAAATTTCTTATGCTAGATTTGTAATGTATGAAGCATAAGCTTTCAATAGACATATTGTATCAAGAAATGAGAAAACCCCCCTCTGCCCCCCCCCCCCCCCCGAAAAAAAGGTCCTATAGGGAAAACCGGGAAACTGGAATAGCAAAAAGAACGGCGAGAAATGGTTAGCTATACTAGAATTTTTCTTTCCACAGTAACTCCTATAGAAGCAAAGTTATAGCCTTTTAAAGAGTGAAATGAAATGAAGAAATAAGCAAAATTAGGTGAGTGATAGACGGGGGGGGGGGGGTCCACAGCTCTGGGGGTGCCATGTAGCTTAAACTTGTAAGTTAAAAATGGTAGAGAATTAAATGAGCGAAATTTTAAGGTGTATATTGGGGAAGGATGCAAGCCCTCCCCCCCTCAACATTTTTTTTGTTTCTTTTGAAGAAACAAAAAAATATGCCCAGATAAACCACAAACGGGCGGAAGGGCGATCCCATATTTATCTTTTGTCAAGGATTTAAAATGTGGATCTAAAATAAAATAGACCGAGAATTGGACATTTTTAAAACTGTATGCATATTTCGAACGGCCCTGTAATTTAAAACTGACGCGGAAGGGGGGGGGGGGTTAGAAGAGACGAGCGTGAAAAATAAAACATAATAAACTTATACTTCAAATAACTGGACTTCTAAACAAAAATATAACGATTTAATCTAGTGTCGAATTAATGGGATGGCCCGCAGGGGATACCCCCCCCCCCTCCCAGAAGTTGTGAGATTTTATGCTTTTCAATGCACAAATTGCGATTCCCCCTCTCTTACAGAGCTGTAAAACATGATGCCTTTCTCCGAAGTCGCAGAAAAATACCTGCATTCAACACTGATTTACCCTAGGAAAAAAAAAAATAATAATCCATTATTATACGTAATTTTACATCAATACTACCATTAAAACAATAAAAGTGGAAAAATCAATCCGATCTGAAACGTGGATCAAGCATTTAAAGTAAATCAAAAAAATTACAATTCTATTGGTATCTAAGAATCTTCCAAAATGCACTTTCCAAAGATCGAAATCGAATCTAAAGATCGAAATCGAATCTAAAGATCGACATCGAATCTAAAGATCGAAATCGAATCTAAAGATCGACATCGAATCTAAAGATCGATCTTACGGGCAGAATCGATTTTACATTTTTACTTTCTTTTGTAACTTTACAAGAAGATAGTATAAGATTCGTGAAAAATTTCGACTTCCCGTTTTTGATGTATTTATATATTTTCGAAGGTCTTTAACACAATTTCATGATTTTTAAGAAATATCTGTCTGTGTGTGTGTGTCACTCTGTGAGTCTGTATATAACAAAAATTTCTGACCGTTCTATCTCAAGAACAAATGTACGGAATTCCACAAAACTTTAGATTTAGTTTGACCTTGATATAAACTGAATCTAATTAATTTTTGGTGTATGTAGCCTAAGAGGTGGCGCTGTTATGCTGCATTTTTTGCGATTTGCGCAACAGCTATATCTGAATAACGAATGCACGGATTTTCATCAAATTTCAGATCCAGTTAGTCCTTGACATGAATTGATGTTTTTTGCATTTTGATGTATATCGCTTCTCAGATGGCGCTGCTATGCTGAATTTTTCACAATTTCCACTCGGCGCCATGTGAAAGGGGGGGGGGGGGAAGGAGACGGTCGTCCCGAGCGCGGAAATTTAGGGTGCGCCAAATTTTTACTACTAATATCACTTCCAGCCTATCACAAGAAAAAGTTAATAGGGGGGGGGGGGGGCTAAATTGGAACTTTGAACCGGTGCAGTTCTCTTTTCGCATGTCCCTGTTTCCATTTTAGCTTTGTCTCAAGAACTAATGGACGGACTTTCATAAAAATTTAGATTCAATTAGTCCTTGATATTATTTGATGGTAATTACATTTTAGTAAAAATCGCTTAAGAAATGGCGCTACTATACTGCATTATTCATGATTAACGCAATAGCGCTATCTCATGGACGAATTTTCATCAAAATTCAGATTCAGTAAATCCCTGACATAGATTAGTGTTGTTGAATTCTTGGTGTAAATTGCCCTACAGGTGGCGCTGATATGCTGCATTTTTTATGATTTCGGAATAGCTGTATCTCGCGCTTTCATGGATTTCCATCAAAGTTCAGATTCAGCTGGTACCTGATAAAAATTTATCCTGATAAATTTTTGGTGTACATCACTCAACAAAAAACGCTATTTTGCGGGGGGGGGGGGGGGGGGGGTTCTGAGGTTTCTTTATTTCTTCTATCTTAGAAACTAATACACTGAAATTTTGGAATTGGAACATTGGCACATCCGACTATTTTATCTTCGACTTTTGAAGGAAAATGAAAATTATATTACCTTCAGAGAAATCGATTAAAAATTTTAAAGTATCGATTAAATCGAGTTGGCCGTAGTATCGATTAAATCGATTTAAAAAATCGAAATCGCCCATCACTAGTGTACAGCAGCTGTGATTAAAAAAAAAAAAAAAAAAAAAAAAAAAAATCCTCATTTAAATTGACAGTTTGCCAGTCTATGAATTTTAAAGGTCAGTCCCAGTTTTTAAAATTATTTCTGCGAAAATTTTATCCAACCAACCAACCATAAGAGAATAAAAAGTAAAAAAGCTAAAAAAAAAGCAATTTTTTATAAGAGTGAGGTTTGGAATTTAATTAATTACTCAATTAATAAATAGAATTTTGAAATTCTGAGAGTCAGGTGCACCAGGAGAGATATTGGGTTACTCTCAGAAAAATTTTGAGCTTCGTAAGTACTGTAGTTTTCGCTAACTATCGCAGACACACACGCACACACACAGAGCGATTTGTTATTTTATTAATATAGATTTACATTATGTTTTTTCCACATTCCTTTGACATACTATCCTTTTTTTTTCCCCATGATCTTTTGACGAAATTTGTGCTTGTTTTTGTGACTTTTTAATGAAATTTGCGTCAGTTTTCACAATTTGTGACAAAATTCGCATTCGTTATCGTGATTTTTTGAAGAAAGTCACTTTTCTCGCGATTCGTTGTAGTGTTTTTTTGTTGTTATTTTGACAAATTCATGATTTTTGCGTTTGTTTTCATGATTTTTTTGTGATTCTTTGACGATTTTTGTTTTTTTCGTACAATTTTTTGAGGATTTTTTTTTCTTGATTTTTTGTCGATATTTGTGTTTTTCACAATTCTTCGACAATGTTTGCGTTTTTTCAAGATATTTTCAAGATATTTTCTTTTTTTGCGATCCTTAGATGTTTATTTTATTTTTTTTCGATTCTTCGATGATGTTTGCATTTTTTTGCGATTCTTTGACACTATTTGCGATCAATTGACGATATTTGCGGTTATGTGATTCCTTGATGATATTCATGCTTTTTATTTTATTGAAAACTTGGGTAACAAAATTTTAATCAGATAATTTAAATTAGCAATTAAATCATGATTTTAATTAACTGATTTTTTTTAAATCATTGATTAAAATTTAAAATTTTCTAATTGTTTAAAAAGTCTTTACAAAGTACTATTTTAAATCTAAGATATGATTATAATTTAGAAATTTTTGCATGTATTATGATTAATGAATAAACAATAAGAGTTTTAAATACAGCAGACTCCCTCAAATCTGCAAAGCTTGGGACCAGGGGTTGTGCGGATTTCTGGTCATAAATTTGTTTACATTTTTGAAACATTAATTTGATTGGTAGTTAAGCATTGTAATCAATGCATATAATAAATTGAAACATTAAAATGATTAAGTAAAATATTTATATAAAAAAATAGAAAAAAAAATGAAGTAAAATAAAATTTTATAAAAATATAAAAATAAAGTAAATAATTAAGATGCAATACTAAATATAAATAATGATGAAGAAAAATCAATCTTTTTATGAAGAAAAATATTTGCCTTTGTTAATAAACAAAAAAATCTTGATTAATTAAAAAATATTTTATACAGCAAAAATTATCCTGCCCCTCCAATCATAAACAACACTACCAAATGTTCATTGAAAGTTATATTACCCTGCAACTATGATATGATAATGATTATTTCGATTAAATATCGATCATTGTAATTAGTAAACCGGATGTAGATCCCAAATTTGTTTCGTAACTAGCAGTGAAAATAGTAATACAACTATTAAAATAATAATTTATATAGCAAAAATTATCCTGCCACGCGAATTGCAAACACTACCAAACGACCGTTGAAAGATTACGATGCAATAATGATTAATTCAATTAAATATCAATCATCGTACGTCTAAGAAATGTATTATTTCACACTGCGGAATTTAAATTGAAAGACATTTAAAAAAAGGATAATGATTCATGATTTAACAGGTTTCCAAACATTATTTCTGGTTTCCGTTATGGATAAAACGGAATTTTATATCAGGTCTTTTAAAAAAATTAACAAATGAAAAATTTTAATTTTCCAGAAGCATCACATATGACATTTGGTGTATTTCAAGAATATTGTAAAAAAGTTTTCACAACCAAACACAACTGGAGGGACACTTTGTGTTTTATCAACAATGAGTTTTGACATCAACATTGATGGATTTATGTTTGGTTAAATAACAAAAAATTAGCAATTTCAACAAAATGTAGTTATTCAATTTTATTCATACTACTTTATATTTCTGTACCATATGCAACTTTTTATCAAAATTCTCATTATTTTCATATTTTATTCATTTGTTCAAAAGTTCCCCTTGTTTGTTCAAAGGTACCCCTACAGGTTTGAACAAAAATCTTTCAACTTTTTAAATTCTCACAACTTATTTAATTTCTTTGGAAAATGTTTAATTTATGGTTCATATGATGAAGAAATGTGTTGTTTTTATTATGTAACATTTAAAACTCAATAATTATAATTAAAGTAAGAAATATATTGATTTTCTGAAAAAAAATGTTCAAAAGTGCCCCCCATCTCATCTACTTCTTTTTATGCATTTCTTTAAAGAAATGTGTTTTTTCTGTGATTCTTTGAAGAAATTTGTTTTTTGCTGCGGTTTTTTTATGATTTTCTTTTTTAATGATTTTTTTTTTTTTTTTTTTTTTTTTTGGTGAAATTTGCATTTTTTCCCAATATACTTGGGAGAAATCTACATGTTTTTCGTGAACCTTTGAAAAAATTTGTAGGGTTTTTTTTTTTCAAAATCCTGTGATGGAATTTGCTTTTTTTTTTTTTTTTTTTTTCAATCGTTTAAAGAAATTTGCATCTTTTCTGCAGTTGTTTAACAAAATTCAGGGGTTTTTTTGACGATTTTTTAGCAAAATTAGCATTTTTCTGCAATTTTTTGACAAAATTGTTTTTTTTTGATTAAATTAATGTTTTATTTCTGATTTTGTCTCTAAATTCGCATTTCTTTTCATAATTTTTTTCCTTTGAGAAATTTTCGTTTTTTTGCTATCCTACAACAAAATGAGTTTTTCCACAATCCTTTAAACGAATTTGCATCTTTTCTGCTCTCCTTTGACAAAATTGATGATTTTTTCTGCAAACAATTGATAAAGTTGATTTTTTCATGATAAAATTGATTTTTTTTTCATGATCATATTAAAATTTGCAATATTTTTTATGTCCAAATTTTCGGATTGATGACTTTTTATTTATTTTGTTTTAATTTTTGGAACCGAATATGTAATAAGTATATATATTTTTAAAGCTAGGCGTCAAATTTGATGACTGAGAATAATTTTGTAGTTGTCAAATGCGATTATATAATTGCATTTCACGACTTATGACAACTATTTTCAAACTGCTCTGTGGTAGAAAAGGGTGCTTTTTGATTATCCTGTTTTGCCAAATTATGCAATTTTGCCAAATTATTTAAATAGAAGAATATTGCCATTCTAAAATTTTAACATAGGAAAATTAATGAATATATAAATAAAAAAAAATAATTTGTTGAGTACAAGTATCACTTGTACTCGTAGAGTTCAGTACAATAAATATATGAATTATTAACTGTATTATTAAAAAAATTCGTTGCTTAAAGAATAAGACCTTTGTAAAAAACACTACAGTATAGGGTTGGGTAATAGCTGCATATAAAACAAAAGTATAAATGAATCTTCACTGGTGGGGCCCAGTCCTCTTAAATTATAAATTTTTGAGCATTAATATTTCTTGTTTAAACATGAAAATTAATCTTTTAAGGGTAATCTAAAATCAAAAAAGGTAACTTTATGACATAAATTCTAATTTAGTTTTGTTCGGAAATGTTTTGTACTATCAGGTGTTTTTATTCAAAAGCAATCTAATCAAACTTTTTTTTTTTTTTTTTTCAAACGCAATAGATTTTTTAGAAAATAAATAGTACCAAAGAGACATTTTGAATCGAATTTTTGTGCAATAGAAAAACACTCTAGGAAGGGTAAAAAAGTCTTTGTCACATGGTCAAAATTTCTTATAACTCAATCAGTAATTTATCTATTAAAAATTGGGAAACACATTTCGATTCCAAATCACTTCCGTAGTCATTCCTTCTAATTTTATATTTTTCCATTAAAAAACAAGTTTGTAAGTGTCTCAAAACGTTTTGCACTCATTGAGTAGAGCACTTGAAAGCAATCTTAACAATAAAATGAAAAAAGAATTTTACTTTTGAAAATTAAAAAAATAATTATTTTTTCTAGTAATCAGCGTTGATTTCAAATTTATCAAATTAATTATAATTATTTGCCATCATTAACATTGAATGTACTCTGGGCTAATTCCATGCGAACTTGTTTGTCTGTTACACAGATGAAAATCGCTATGCTTGATGGCCACCGTTATTTTCAAAAAGTTTGTCTCGCCTGATTCAATTCATGAGATCTTCAATAAAATATATATCTGCGATAAAATAAGTTTTTACTGGTGATATACTGGTATCCAAAAATCTTAGAACGTAACAGACAAACAAATTCGCATGGAAACAGCCTCTGATTGATCATTATTTAATTGAAAAAGTACTATACAAATCTTGCAAAATAATAATAATAATCTCAGAGTGTTACAGAAAAAATGATTTTTAAATTTTGTCGAAACCAATCCATGTTAATGTTTATATATGGAATTCTAAACATAAAAAATAAAGAAAAATGTTTTAAAATGTACCATTGTGCACTCAATTTTCTGATTGCTGCAAACTGATATATATTTGTTCACTAAGCTCCAGGTTTCACTGCAACATAACCATAAGCAAGCAATATTTAAATTATTATAATTCTACAAATAAAAAAGCCGATTTTGAAATTGAAAACTTAAGTTATGATTAATAATCTCAAAGCTTATACACCTATAAGGTAACAAAATATTTTGCCCCATGTTGAAAAAAAAAAAAAAAATCTTTTTTAACATTTAAAATAAATTACAGAGGAAACAACATTACAGTTTTGCCATTTTGCTCGGCAGTCAGGGGATTAATAATAAAGAATACCAAAAAATAATTTTTATGCATTATTAAAATCAGAGTATTTTTTCCGGGTGTCAGAAGCATTGCATGTGTATAATTTTTATAGCTTTTAGCCCCCCCCCCCTTTTTTTTTTACATTAACTACCTCAGAAATTATTCTAAAAAATTGAATTTTCATTATGATTGTCAAGCAATAAATGTGAAACAAAAGAAATTATAATATATACAGAAATGTTAGGAGTATCAACCTTTCAAGGGTAGAAGGGATAAAACAGACAGGAGTCATTTCATGCCAAATCAACCAGTGACTCAACCTGACCCTTTCAGATTTCGATGAAACTCTCAGGAAGCATTATGCCTGATGATATAAATGGGAATTTATGATCATAATTTTTTTTTTCGCTTTAAAATTTCATACAGTTAATTATTTAATTTTTGAGAAATTATCCTTTTTTGGCTTGCTTACATATGTTTTTAATTTTGAATTTCTCAAATTCTATCAAATGTGCTGTTATAAAATTTTATGACCGCTCATTTTAAAGAGGAATTCATAAGGTTTAATTTGATCTGCAACTTGACTATGCATAGGTAAAAAAAAAAAAAAAAAAAATCAAAGTAAAAATTTTTTTTTTTTAATTTAAAATTTTTGAAACATTATAAGCTTAAAATTCTGAAATTTTTAGAGTGGGATCTCAATGTCATAAAAGCTAAAATTTACCATTAAAATAACAATTTAATTCTATCTATTTTGTTATTTTTTTATAATTTGTATGTTAATTTTCAGCTTTTAATTAATAACTCCTGATCCCATCAAGACCCTACTCTAAAAATTTCAAAATTTTAAGCTTATAATATTACAACAAACATATAATTTTTTCAAAATTTTTAAAAATAACTATTTAAAGAAATTTTAAATTTAAAATTAATTTTTTTTTTAATTATGCATAGTCAACTTGCATATCAAATTAAATCTTATAAATGACACTTTAAAATGAGTGGTGATAAAATTTTCTATGTTTGATAGGACTTGAGAAATTCAAAATTCAAAATATTTATGCAAGTGAAAAAATGATCATTTTTCAAAATTTAAATAATTAATTTTATGAAAATTTAAAGCCAAAAATAAAAATATGCTCTAATTTATATCATCATAGAGA
This sequence comes from Maratus speculifer, assembly GCA_964019185.1. NCBI lineage: Eukaryota > Metazoa > Arthropoda > Arachnida > Araneae > Salticidae > Maratus > Maratus speculifer. The sequence continues at coordinate 242,300,114 of OZ025301.1, read as the reverse complement.
TGATCCCTGGCAGTTTCATTCACATCTGAAATGGTCAGATTGAATATTGAATTTTTTTTGGTTGATTTCACATGGAATGACCTGAAGAGATAAAACAACAAATTTTTTTAAAAATTAAACTAGAACCAGATGTTTCATCTTGTTTTTTAAATATATTTAAAGGACACCTATCCACCATATTCAATAATAAATGATTACCTTTGCATAGCTTAGTTATATTTTTCTAATTTTTAAATCTTACTATATTTTTTCTGGTAAAATAAAATTTTGCTGAAAAATTCAGTTTTGGATAGTATGGTAAATAACATAGATTTTACCATGATTTTTACTGTTCTATCCAAAACATTTCAAACCTTGGCACAATGTTAATTTTTAAAGTCTAGAATATATGAATTTCGCAAACAATTTTTTAAAAAACATGAGAACGATATGTGACTTAATACAGGAACGATAAATCCTGCTTACGACATAAATTATGAAACACATTCAGAAACCTTTAACAAAACTTCACCACTTACTAAGGTGAATGATGATGTCTAAATGGAGATTTTCAAAAACTCACAATGCATTTGAAAACCTAATTTTTGCTATTACCCTGAATAGTCAGAATAAAGTATACAAATTTTTTGACATCATTGTGTATGATTTAGTATGTATACTTACATAGTATGCTGTGATACATTTAGAAAAATTTTAGGTCCTTTGAAATGTCTATTCACAAAATAATTTATCTTAAAATAGGATTTCCTCAAAGTTTTTTTTTATCCCCAAACAGGACCCTTCATAAAATATTTTATTCCAAAACAGGACCCTTCACCTTTACGATATTATTTGTAATTTAAATAGACCATTCACAGAATTTTTTCACCTTTAAATTGAAGTTTAAACAAATTTAGTCATTTAAAAATTGAACTCATCAAAGAGAATATTACTTATAGAACCTGAATACATCTGTAATTTAAAATTCAAAAATTATGACTAGAATTTTCACAAATATGAGAAAAGTTTGGACAGACACTTGGTATGCTAAAAGTTAGTTCAGTTAAATGCATTTCACTGTTGAAAATTTTCATTCACCAATTTCCCCCATGAAACGGATGTTGTAAGATCTATAGACTTTAAACATGAAGTAATATTTTTAAAAAATTAAATTAAAAAACTTATAAGATATTTTCATCAATTATTGTTCGTAGGTTTCAATAATGTTCAATTTCTTCTGTAGCTAAATTTTTTTTGTGTGTCCCTGAAAATGAACAATAAATTCTATGCTCACTATGTTCTATAGTAAGAACCATGTATTATACTTCTGTGGATATAGGCATTTCAGTATTATTAGAATAGTGAAATATCATAAACACCACATACGAATTTTCTCTATAGACAGCAATGTAATGGAATTATTTTGAGTGTTCCTGTGAATGAACCATTTAAGTAACACACTTTCTATTTTAAATACTGAATATGCAATAGTTAGTGGTACCCAATAACATATATTATGTGGTCATTGATGACCAGACACTTTCGATTTTAGACATTTTGTCAAAAAAAAAAAAGGCCAAATTTTTTTTTTTTTTAGCTACAGAATTATAAAGTATATGCTTGACCTCATATTTATAAACATCGATTTGATAAGGGGGACAATTAAAGGACTAACAAAAAATTAAAAAAAATAATATTTGGGATCACCATGTAAATTAAAATGCACAAAATGATCTATTACTATTGCTGCGGAATTCATATTTGAAGATACTGTGCAACATGTCCAGTGATTTTTATAAGAATACCATGTATATTAACCCTTTAACGATCAAAGCATTTTCATTGCTAAGATGTCGAAGTAAATGAATGACACTGGTAATTAAGAACAAATATATTTCTAAATAAGAAAACGTGATTTTTCACATACATAATAAAAGGGATATTTTTAGATAAAAATACCGGTGTCAGTGTTTCATATCGGAATTAAAATTTTGTGGTTTCATGGCGAAACCAATGAACGTTAAAAAGTTAATGGAGAGATACAATGATTTTTATAAAAAGTTAGAAAAAAATTCTTGCATGTTTTTGGGTTATATCATGAAGGGTGTTCAACCAAATTTAACACCAGTTTCAGAAAAATAAGTAAAGTGTAATAAAAACAATATAGTGCAATTAGATTATAAATATATTAAATAATTTATGAAATTTAAACAGTTATACAAAATAATTTTTATGTGCAAATAATAACAAGGATTTTTTTTTTTTTTTTTTTTTTTACATAATTTAATAATTAACTATGGAGGAACTCATGAAAAAAAATTCCAGTCAAATATTGTGAAGATTCAGAAAGATATCAGCGACACGAATCATCTAATTTTTAGTTTCTCTCTAAAAGCAGCTGAATGATTAGAAATTATTACAAATTGTCAATTTTTTATTTTTATTGATGGTTTAGTTCTTAGATAACTACCGGAATGAACCTATTCCATGATAAAAAGAAGTATCTAAATCGAAGAATTTGTTTAAAATCTACTAATTAATATTCATTAAATACTGACTTTTCCCTAAGTAAGTTAATAAAAAATGACAATTTGTGTAAAATCCCTTATCATTCAGCTACTTTTAAGAGAGCAACTAAAAATCGGGCTAACTCTATCGACGATATTTGACTGAATATTGTTTGAGTTGTTCAATAAAGTTGACTATTAAATTGCGTAAAAAAAAAAAAAAAAAAAAAAAAAAAAAAATTGTTGTTGTCGTTTGCGCATGCGCAGATAAAAATTATTTCACACAACTAGTCATATTTCATAAAATATTTAATATATTTATATTCCGATTGTGCTATATTATTTCTACAACATTTTGCACAAATTTTCTGAAATTGGCATTAAATTTGGTTGAAAACCCTGCATCATATACAGTGTCTCACATAAGTGATGGGACACTTGTGCTTTACAAAAGGAAACTAATCAAATAAATTAAAAAAACATGTACACATTTTTTTGTGGGTGTGTTTCATACTTAAATTTAGTAAAGGTTATTACATAACATAAATTTTGTCAAAATATTAAAATATTAATTTAATAAAAACACAAATGTTTAGAACGGAGCAAAAAATATAGCTCACATAAGTGATGGGACACCATTATATATGCAACAAAAATCGTCTGAAATAAGCAATAAAAATATTTTTTGGGGTTTTATTTTTACTTAAAAGCAATTGACAATAATTTATAAAATCGTCTGCAGTATTTCTTTCCAGTTTGTTTTGGAATTTTTGTGTTTTTTAGCTCTGTGTGCCATGAATGCTAAACGAAAAGAAACTTCGCCTGAAATTCAAAAATTAGTTATTAATTTGCATATTGAACGTGGAAAATCTATTAGAAAAACTGCTGAAACAGTTAACTTGAGTCGTTCAACAGTTTTCAATATTATTAAACGGTATAAAAAGAATCATATGATTCATTATAAAAGAAGACCTGGCCGACCATCAAAGCTATCCAATGGAATAAAGCGAATTATCGTTCGAAATATTAAAAAAAAAAAAAAATCCAAGAAATAGTGCTTCAAAAGTTGCTGCTGATTTACAAGCATTATATGGAATAATTGTTAATCCTGAGACTATAAGAAGGGTAATTCGATCTGCTGGATATCACGGTAGAGTAGCCAGGAAAAAATTCTTCGTAAGTGAAAAGAATAGAAAACTCAGACTAGCTTTCGTAAAATCCAACATAAATAAGAATTCTGATTACTGGAATAAAGTTATATTTGCTGATGAGAGTAAATTTAATATATTTGGTTCTGACGGTAGAATCTTGGTGTGGAGAAAACCTAGGGAAGAATTTCGCAAACAGAACTTGGTACCAACAGTAAAACATGGTGGAGGAGGAGTTATGGTATGGGGGTGTATGTCGACTGCTGGAGTTGGTAATCTTGTTTTTATTGACAGTATAATGGATCAGTACAAGTATATTGATATTTTAAAACAAAATTTGATATCTTCAGCACGAAAATTGAACCTTCATAACGATTTTAAATTCTACCAGGACAATGACCCCAAGCACACTGCTCTGAACGTTAGACTCTGGCTGCTATATAACTGTCCTGAAATAATAAAAACACCACCACAATCTCCAGACTTAAATCCCATAGAGAATATTTGGCAAGAATTGGAATCAAGAATTCGCAAACACACCATTTCTTCAAAACAACAACTAAAATCGGTGCTTCAAGAAGAATGGGGTAAAATCACTCCAGAAATCACAAAAAAATTAGTCGAATCCACCCCAAAAAGATTAAATCATGTTTTAAAAGTAAAAGGAAATCCAACAAAATATTAAAACCTTTTAAAAAGTAAAATTTTTGGATAAATATTTGATGGAAAAGTAAGTGTCCCATCACTTATGTGAGCCATTTTTTGCTCCGTTCTGAACAATTGTATTTTTACTAAATTAATATTTTAATATTTTGACAAAATGTATGTTATGTAATAATTGTTACTAACTTTAAATATGAAACACACCCAAAAAATTTTTGCATATGTTTGTTTATTTATTTTATTGCAGTTTCTTTTTATAAAGCACAAGTGTCCCATCACTTTTGTGAGACACTGTAAGTTGCCACGATCGTTTATTTCGATGCATTTTAATGTTCAGGGTGATCCCAAATATTTTTTTCTTTGATTTTTTATCGGCCCTTTAATTGTCCTCCTTATTGTTGATAAATATGAGGTCAAACATAGTCTTTATAATCCTGAAGTTCCAGAAAAATCCGACAAGTATATTTTTAAATATGCAACAAAATGTGTAAAATTGAAAGTATCCAGTGATTTATGGTCTTATAGTGTATATCACTATTCACTTTCATGGCGATCGGATTATATTTACGCGAGTTAGATCACAGACAGACGGACGGACAGATTAACCCAATTTTTAAACACTTTTCAATATAGTTGAAAAGATGAATATCTGATATTATTATAATGGCGCTTCTTAATTAGTTTTTTTCTTTGCAGATTTCGACTGATCATTCTTTACGAATTTCACCTTTCATTCCCCGTTTTTCATATCAGTATTTTGATTATTAGCAAAAGTGCAAGGAAAAGCTTGCTTCAAGTAAGTGGCAATTTTTTATTTACTTTCATGTGATATTTTGTATTTACACATGCATGATGAGTATAACCTTGATTTTTTTCCTCTTCTTTGGTATTGAAATTAATTTTTTGTTAATACATTTACTATAAAATCACCTGTTCTGAATTATTTTTGGTTTTAATAATTCGTGCCAGTTTTGAGGAAATAACAGTTAATGACAGTTTCAGTGTTTGTGTTTGGTGTGATTATTTGTTTCTTTGTGCTTTAACACTTTCAGGGGCAAAAAAATTATATCAGTAAAATGATAAAATAATTGACTCGCCCAAAAAATTCAAAATAATTTCTTGGAAAATAAAGACCTGCACTAATACACTTTCAATTTTTTTAAATGTAAAACCATTACTTATCTTTTAGTTTGTTTTTTATGAGCGTAAAAAGCAAGTGGCGTCTGTTTTCGATTAGTTGATCTCAGGATTTGTCGATATATATCAGTGGGTATAATATCGTGATATACAGTCGGTTCTCGTTAATTCGAAATCGGATAAATCGAATCTTCGCTTAATTTGCACTAAACATGGTGTCCCGAAATTTTCAATGTCAGAATAACGTTAAAATTTTTCATTTATTCGATTTCATTTATTCATGTGTTCGCGAATGAAGCAAAAAGTATTTAGTTTTGATTGGAAAATTGATTTAATTGAGTGAAAAAGAAAATTTGCCAGAAATCTGAAAATGGAATATTGCAATTTGGATTTAGCTCACCATGTATTTCGTATGTAGTCACTAATTGTTAAAATTTTGTGCGAAATAATTAAGTTGAACTTTGCTGTCTGTTTTGTGTAATTTTTTTTTTCATTTGGAACTGCAATATGTCACATACCAAACGATTTCCTGAAATTTACATTATTGCTCATTTCTCAGAAAACTATGTCAGCGCAGACGATAGCATTTTGACATTTGTTTCAACATTCCGTATTCCAGGAAAATTTTTACGCATATTGGTTTTGTGAAGGATATTTGGTATCACATGCATCTGTCTGGATTATATTTTTTTCCTCTCTCTCTCTCTTTTTACATTCATTAATGCGTAGGAAATTTAATTTTAAAACTAAATTTTGAAATCATTTATGCTCACTATTTTAGGCTGACTTCTGTTGCAATTTGTCTTGCATTCCGAAAATCTTTCGCCATTATTGCAGTTATGTATGGTAATAATGGAATTAATATTGAAGCCTCGTATTTCAATTCTTAGTGACGTAATTAGGTTTTCATAAAACCTTTTTAATATTTCTTTGCGTATATAAAATTTTCAGTTTATTTGAAAGTGTAAATAGCGTGCGAATTGCAAAAGCGGGAAGACGCATTTTTAAATGTCAACAGAAAATTCATAGAAATTAAAGTATATAACTTGATAAATTTTGGTCGTAAAATACTGAAACTTGTTTTAATGTATAACACAGAATATTTTCTTCATATAAGTTATAACAAAGGGGAGTCGTATGTAAATTAAAATAAATTTCTTAGTTTAACATATCCACTACCTATTGTAAAACAAGTGCTGTCATAGAAAAAAAAAATGTATTTCATTTGTTTTTTGCAATTGAAAGTATACTGTTAAAAATATCGTGAAAAATTATCTCTGTTTTTAAAGACTATCAATTTTTTGACCAATCAGAACGCTCCATAGGCGTGTATGTAGCATTCACATTTGTCAGATAATAGATATTCTTTAAAAACAGAGGTAATTTTTCTCGATATTTTTAACAGTCTGGGTTTCAATCGTCATCTCTTTCGTAGATTATCGTTTTTACATTCTATTTTGATTCATTCAGTATTGGTGTTATCTAATACATCTGATTGCTCCAATTATGGGATAAGTCTCTTATTGTGCAAATACATGCCATATGGGAAAATATTGTTTTGAAATATATTGTATATATGATATAAAATCGAGTGCAGGATCAGGATTAAGTGAAGACCTTTTATTGGTGGGGGAGAGAGTCTTAAATTACCAAGTCAAAATTCATTATTTGACAACTCAATGAAAAGCAAACATAAATAGTTTTTCGGCATTTGCCAACTAGTTTTTTAATTTTAACAAGTTATCACAATTAGAAAATTTATAGCTTTTATTTGTAAAAAGCTTAATAATATTTCTAATTATATTGGTAACTTTCGTCAAATCTATTACAAAGTGTATTATAGTTTTTCATTAAAGTTTTGAACAAATTTGCCAGTTCAGTTTGTAAATCTGCCAACTGTAACAGCATGTGCAAACGTTTGGGGGGGGGGGGCTTCCCCCTGTTCCCCCGCTTAGCGAGGTCCCTGCGCCCGGGGCGCTTGCTTCCTCTGCCACTTCTTAGTTTTGACCCTGATTGAGGAAAAATAATATTTAGCTAATTGGTAATTTACTCCCCTTTCCTTGTTAATGGTCATGGTAATTTTTGATATGTAGATCTGTACTAACGTTTCATAATATTTATTTTCCCCCCATTAAGCATTACTGAAATGTCCCACATGAACTTCCACTTTTCTTTTCGTCCACTGAAAAAGAGAGTTCATTCTCTGCTTTTTAGGTTCTGGTCCGATGAGCTCATTCGGTATCTTTCATCATATTTCCTGGATATCCGTCGCTGCTGGGGTCACTTATTGTTTTCTGTCGGATAGTTTGTACGCTGATCTTGCGCAAAAGGTTTCCCTCCTCCTCCCCCCCCCCCCCACACCCCTTCTCTACAGAAGTATACTGTATATGATTGTTTTCATTGATGCTTCTGCGGTGATTTCAGTGTAATCAGAGATTTAACCATTATCCCGATGTGGATGAAGCATAAAGCCCTTCTCATGGGTGTAACTGAAATTTTTTCTTGGCGTAATGACCACGAAAGCATTTTAATAAAAGAGGGGGGGGGGGAGGGATAAAAATAGTAACAAATGAAGTACATTAAAACTTACTGTTCAGTTATACAAATACGTCACTTCGTTTTGAAGTGGGAAAGCCAATAATAATTAGAGTTGAAAGCAGGGTGCGTAGTCGGTGTGAAAAATGGCCGACTCCGACTTCTGCTGGCTAATTAACTAGTGTTGCTGTAGGTTAAAGTTATGATGGAACGCGAGAAAAATAAGTCGAAAATTTCACTGTTTCAATTACGTCGGTTATTTCACTATTTATATTATATATTAATTCAATTCTTAGAGCTTTGAAAAGAAAAAAAAAATTTGCTTTACTAAATTTTCAATTTTACGTCACGTTCCAAAAACCCGAAAAATCCAACTATCGAAATCCAAATAAGAAAAGAAAACAAATTTTACTATTTCGGATACTTGAAAGGGGAATGAATCGTTACAATTTTTATGTTAATTCGTGTCATCCACAGCAGAAAAATTTCGATGGAAAGGGGGAAAAAATCGATAAATAAAAACGAAAACTTTTCTAAGTTCGGAAATAATTTGAGATCTTCGAGTTTTAAATTAAAAACAGTTTTCATCTACAATGTACACCGGGCAGTATATTGGGAAAATCTAACTTAGCTAGTCCGATATAATACAAAAATAACAATAATAATACCATTTTTGGATTTAAAATTACATAAAATTGGTTTAATTTCACTTCAAACTGTCTTACAAAAAAAAAAAAAAAAAAAAAAAAAATCCGGAGTCGGCTTGTTTTTTAGCGATTCCGACTTTTTTGCTTAAAAATGGGTTTGACTCCGCATCCCTGGTTGATAGTAGAACAAGTAGAAAGAACTAAGAAGTTTTAAATAAAATGCATATTTTTACCTTGTAACATCTATTACTTACCCATTATACGTAGTATAGGGTAAGTCTTGCAATCGTTTTGAAAATCAAAAAATTTTTTTTGACGGATTTGCACGTTTTAGATAGTAGATTCCGAAAAACATAATTTTTGAAAAAAAAATTTTGCCGTCCGTCTGTCTGTAAACGCTCTATCTCCCGAACAAATGGAGATAGAGACTTGAAATTTTGTATGTAGTTAGTATGTAAGAATGGGACGAACCCTATTTAATATCAGCAACCTCGATTATCCGGAACTATTTTTTTTCGGACTTTCGAAAAATTCGCTCTGATGAAAGGTATATAAAAATTTTCGAATTTTTTTGTTCTAAGGAATGGACGTAAAAGGCAATAAAATAACACACATTTTGCATATAGAACGAAGTTGATCGGATTAATAGTTGCCGAGATATTTGTAATCTTGTTTTCCACATTCTTCGATTTTTCATGACCCTGTATTTCATTCAAATTTCAATTCAGAAGTATATTTTAATTGGAAATAAGACGCTTAATCCGACGCAGTTAATTGTTAGTTAATAGAATTATTATTTTTGAAGTTATAAGGATGTTTCTTTTATGCAGTTCGGTCCTACTTGAGTAGTTTGGCGTTTTACATAATTTGTCGAAATTGGTACATCAGCAGTTCTTTAATAAAGCATTACTATGTATATTAACAATATTTAAATTTTGTTTATGAATTGCAATGCATTGTATAAATAGTTTTCACATGTTTTATTTTCATATACATATCCATGATGGGTAAGTATTACGGTGGCCCCTAGCGATAGCAATAGTAGCCCTTATTGTTTTAATCGCTTTTTAAATATCACAGTGAGCTTTTTAAAGTTCACGCTCTATATTAGGATTGAGTTAAAGTAAAATATTGATTTAGTCTTTTGGTTTAATTTTCAGGCTAATCTTTTATGACAGACAATAATAATTATGAGTCAATTTTTACTATGCAAAAAAGCTTATAAAGTGTATACAAATTCTTTAATAGAAAAAAGAGTAAATGTTCTTTATTGACTGTGAGGGGATTGCTTTCTTACTTGCTAATTTTTGAGTGAGTGTAGAGAAGAGCGCTGTTTTATAAACCAAAGGTCAGGTAAAGAGGGGGAGGGATGAACCATCCCGCTGACATTGCCTGTTGGGAAATCTCAGCTTTCGGATTGAAATTTTAGTTGGAAAAGTGAAATTAAGAATTCTCTAAAATGATATGGAAGGCCAGTGTCTCCCCCTCTTTAACATTTGTACTTTCCTGCATTGCACGAATCGGTCGCTATGTGAAGCATAAAATCTTGTGTCTTCGTGAATGACCATACCGCTTTACAGTCAGGTGAACACACACGCGAGCATTCTTATGGTGCGGGAGGGCATGCGCAAGAATTGGAAAGTTACTAACTCAAGCGAAAAAATCTGATACATTTCTATAAGGTATGAAATTTTTCTTTATAGTATATATCCCCCCCCCCCCCCTAAATTTGTTTTTCCAACACCGCTAATCATTCTGGTGTAACTGTAAACTAGTTTTCCTTCATCCATATGTTAAATTTCATATATTCTCTTCGAAATTTCAAGGAATTCAACAGACATTTTATTAAGATTACTACTTAGTATTTCATTTTTCATGATTGCCATTGACATCTCAAAAGAAAGGTTGAACGTTCACAAGCTCCCCCCCCCCCCCCACCACACACACACAGACAAAAGATGTTTCAAACAAAATTACTACTGTATAATATTCAAATAATTTTTGTGGAATCATAAGTTTTTAAGAAAAATCGTCAATATTTTTTTTTTTTTTATAGACTTTCCTTCTCCCCTAGAATGACGTGTTATTTTATGGTACTTTTAATGTTTGCTTTCTGACTTATAATTTTCCTAGACTTCATTTATTTTGTTGTCTTAAGTGAAGCAGTCTGTTTCGTCGGATTGCCAGCTGCTATAGCTAGAAGAAAAAGTTCTTCCAGTTTCCCTTTGCACTCTCCGCAGAAAAAAAAGAGCCCCCTTTTTTTCGGGAAAATAAAAAAGAAAGAATTGAATGTAACAAAAGATCTTGGTTCAAACGGAGTTAAATTTCTTTTTTTAAATAAAAAAAAAAAAAAAGAAAAAATGGAGAATAGCTTTAGAAGATTTTGTGGTTTTCTTAAAATTTAATTTTACATGCTTTATACACTTTTTCCAAAATGGCACAGTTATAAAAAAGTAGGTTTTTCAGAAAAGGCGAGCCCTTGGAAGCAGGGGGAAAAAATAGTTTGGAACTTTGAAAAACGGTACAGAAATTTAAAAAAAAAATTCTATCTATGATCAAAAGTGGATTATTTCATTTGTATTTATATTGAATCAGATTGCAAATATTTGAGGACATGTTAACAGTAGTGCTGATCAGCGGTACAGAAAATTTTTCTATTCCCAACATTTCTCCCAATCCAGATGAAAATTTCCCCAAATTTTACGGTATGTTATCGGTAAATGCGGTATTACCCTAGGTATTGAAAATTTATTTTTCCAACATTTCTCAACTTACGTACGAGTATATGTTGCAAAGGTGATTCTGAGTGATAAAGAAATACTGAAATTCACAATAAACTTTCCGAAATGTTTACAGCAGCGTGAGGGAAGGGAGGGGGGAATCCACTTCCAACACTATGTTTTGTTTCGTGTCTCGCTGACAAAATTCGCGATTTTTGGTCAAAATTTGCATTTTTTATAGATTTTTTGATAAAATTTGCGGTTACTTCACGATTTTTTTACTTTTTTGCAATTGTCTTGCGACTGTTTAAAATAATTTGCTGTTCTTTCGAAATTTTTGACGAAATTTGCGATCTTTTGATGAAATTTGAGGTTGTTTTGCGATCTTTTGATGAAATTTGAGGTTTTTTTGCGATCTTTTGACCAAATTAGCGATTGTTTTACTATTTTTGGACATAATTTGCGTTTATTTCACAAGATTTGACGAAATTTGCAGTTCTTTCGGGAATTTTTGACGAAATTTGCATTTGCGATCTTTTTACGAAATTTGCTGATTTTTTGCGATTTTTTGACGATATTTGTGGATTTTTTTGCGATCTTGTGACGAAATTCACTTTTTTTCCATAATTCTCTAACAAAATTTGCGATATTTTTTTATGTGAAAAATTTTTTGATTTTCGAAACCGAATGCCTTAATTTTTCGGAAAATATAAAACAGAATCATTCATGATATATAGGCACACTGTGGCGCCAATTTATATGGGCCCGAGGGGCGCAAGTCCGCCCAATAATTTGATAGCTGCGCCTATACAATTTCTGTTAATTATTATTATTATTATTATTTTTTTATTTAATTGTAGAAATAGAATTTGGTTTTATTGATGTTCTCTATTTTGTTTTGAAAATAGCAAGGGCATCAAGTAGACTTACAGTAGAACTGAAAACTTCTTTAGCGGGTGTATAATTAAATTTATCTCAAAGACAGATTTTCTGCATATATTGCACCAGATCTGTATTGTATTTAATTTCGCTTTACATAATATTTAACAGCGTGCAATTTAATATTTTTAAGGTATGGTTATTTATTTAAAAGTAACAATTTTATGCTAGTTATAATAAATATTAATGTATTTATAAGGAAGAACTTATGTTAATATAATTTAATTAAATTATAATAATTTTATATTTTACTTCAAAAAAAAAAAAAAAAAAAAAAAAAAAAAAAAAAAAAAAAAAAAAAATTTGATTTTAATTTATACTTTTTGTCCATTCGTACCATCTGCACCTTTTCTCTGCACACACACGCAGTAAGAAAGGGAAAAAAATGTATGTTAATTACTGAAAAAAAAAAAAAAAGATTTAAGCCCACCCAATATTTTAAAAAAAGTTGGCGTTACTGATGGTACATATTATTCTGAGATCAGTTTTGTGATAGTCACCATATGAACCTGTTAATTTGTGATGAAAATTTTCGATCTCAGGGAATTATGGAATTCGTTTTTAAAATTGAAATCAATTGTGTATGTTTTTGCAAAATCTCCAAAAGTCTAATTTAAAACGTAAAACGTCACTTACGTAAGTGACGTTGAAAACGTTCTGAACTTTTTAAAGTACTTTAAATGTATTTTTAAGTTTTTATATGTTTTATTATGCACCTTTTAAGTAATTTATGTACAGTTACAAATATTTTTACGTTCTAAATTAGTAAACAATGTGAATTCTGCACTGCTTTTGTTCTTTACTCCAATTTCCAAAGGTCGTTAAAATTTCCTTCGATCCGACATATTCTGCACTCCTGGCCCCTAGTGCTGATCTGATTCAGAATCAGCTATAGAAAATTATAAAATCAATATAAATCGGGCATTTAAACAACAACAACAAACAAGAACGGAAAATCAAGCGTACAGGGAAAAAAAAAAAAGCTTTTAAAAATATTTAGAAAACTATCACAAAACTTCACAGCTATTAAGATGAAAGACAATGTCTAAATGAACATTTTGAAAAATACATAATGCATTTAAAAAATAAGTTTTCGAACAAAAAAAATTTAAAAAATGTATCAGAAAATAGCTTCTTTTGGTTTAAGAACAAACTGCCTTGAGATCATCGTAAGTGAAGACAAAGTGATTTTTAATTTTAATCGAAAAACATTTTTTCCCCCTTTTTACTTTCTTCTATCTTTACAAGAAGAAAGTATTGGATTCATGAAAATTTTCGACTTCCGGCTTTCGACGGATTTATACGTTTTTAGAAGGTCCTGAACACGTTTTGACTATTTTTAGAAAATGTCTGTCTGTCTGTATGTGACAAAAAATTTGTGGGCGCTCTATCTCAAGAACTAATGCTCGAAATTTAATAAAATTTTATATTCAGTTAGACCTTGATGTGAATTAGTGCCTATTGGTTTTTGGTGAAAATTGGCCTGCAGGTGGCGCTGCTATACTACGTTATGGTGTTGCTGTGCTACGTTTTGCAATTTTTTTGTTATAACTATATCTCAAGAACTAATGGACGCAATTCCATCAAATTTCAGATTCTGTTAGGTCTTGACATAAATAGATGCTTATTAGGTTTTAGTATAAATTACCCAACATGAGGCACTACTAAGCTCATTTTCTCAAAATATTGATTAAATTTTGCGTTTTAGGCTTTTCGGATACCAGAATCTCATTAGGCTAGGTCAAATGTTGAAGGAAATTCGATAATGGGTAACTTTGGGGGCACCACTTTTTTTTTTTTTTTTTTTTTTTTTTAAATATTAAAATGTACTTTTGAGATAGAAGAGAGTTTTGGGATTGACACATCCAACTAGTTTTCCATATGTAAACAAGTTTTCAGATATTTTGCTACATATACTGCATACGTCAGCTGAAAAATTTTCTACTCGTAAATATTACTTTCCATGAAACATAGCAAAGTTTGAAGTTATAAATCAAGTTTTTGGATTTTCTAGTCATATTCGTGCATTGCGAGTAAGTAAACGAGTAAATTACTGTAAATACTTAGTTTTTCAATAATGAATCCCAAATGTACATGTAGTCGATATATAAGCGCCTTTCTAAAAACTAGTTATTCATAAGCTTTACTGTATTGCATCATTCCAGCTTATTAATTTCATTGAGAAATTTTAAACTATCGAAATATTGCCTGGGAACAGGCCCCGATTATAGTATACTAGGAGTGTTAAATATTCTAACATATAAAATAGACTTAATCAAGTTACTTTCTTTCGCATCTTTTTAAGCTGTTCTAACCATACTGATTATTTTCAATCACTAAAATTTAGATATGATTTAAGTTCATTGTTAATTCAACATATTAAAAACAAAATATTATTTCTTATTTAATAGTGGTTGAGATTACCTCTGTGAGTTCAAAATGAAATTTGTCATTCAGAAAGTTAAGTAAAAAAATCTTTTAAAAAATAAATTTATATTTTGTATTTGAAAAATTTCAGAGTTGGAATTGGGGAATATATATATATATGTATATTCTAAATTAACATTTGGATTTGGCGGGCCCTTAAAGTCCAGGGCTCATGGGCAAGGTCCCGATTTGGCCGTGCGATAAAAGTGCCTGCCTGTAAAAAATGCTTTTGTTTTTTGTCAGTTTTATTTTTATTCCCTACTTACTAAACCTTACTACTCCTTACTTACTAAAAGATGTGATTATTAATGTATAAAGTTATAATACTTGTCAATCAGGATTTTTGAATTCTGCCCATTATAAAAACTGAAATGGGTTTAGTTTTTGCTACGTGCTTTAGCCTTATGCTGTTTTTTGTTGCGCATTGCTGTTTCTGTACTTTCATTCTGGGAATTTATATCGTTGGTGTTGCAATAGGTTTTTGTTCGGATTGTATATTTGGTGCATAAAAGAGGATATAAAATGTTTATGGAGAAGAGTTATTTTTGCCATTTTTTTCATACAATATTATGCTGCAAGTATTTGTTGAATATCTCTGATTGCTAAACTATACACCCCACGTTCTTCTCTAAAAATTACTTTATATAGAGTAAAATTATGATGAGTTAACCACAACCCCACCGTGGGCAGAACCCATGCTTTACATTATTACATTCATTTCTGTTGACAGGCTTTCTTTCGCGTATCTTTCAGAGCTTGGGTAACACAATCTGTATTTGGCATGCCAGCTGGCCCCTGCGTCCCTACTGCGAAACTGATGGAAAAACGGAGTCGCATTTGTAATTTTGCTTCTCTTTCACTCTGGCAAGATAAGCCCCAGGAAAGCGATGGGCTACGAAGGGGCTGGGCCCTGAGTTTGCTTTTGTACATTAGTACAGCATGGGGTGTTGGGTTCAAACCAGTTTCCGACCACCTCCAGAGCGGAATTTTTCCCTCTATTTCTCTTTTCTTCCCCCGTTCACTTCATTTCCCCACTCTACTAAAAGATCCTGTCGGGAACAGTGGTATATATTGAAAAGAAAATGAATGGCGCTATTGTTGTTAGCGCAATTGATTTTTATCGATGAAAAGCCTTTAGGTATTGGTTTTCTGTGTGCTGTGTCCAATAATATTAGAGCTATCGCTCTGGAGGAACAGCTTAAACTCATTTAGTAATTATGTTCCGTCAGCTTCGATGAAAGTGAAAGAGAATTAAAGGGCATCTGTATTCTTTAAGGGTGTTCACAACTACTCCGCTCAACAAGCGCAAAACATTTAGACACATTTACAAACTCATTTTTTAACGGAAAGGTATAAAATTGAAAGGCATGACTATGGAAGCGATTTCAAATGGAACTTAATTTTCCATTTTTTGATCAATAAATTATCTATAGAGTTCTAAGCTATTTAGATTACGTTATCACCCATTTTCCTCCTGCTTTTCTGCTTTCGTGCTTTCGTCAGGAAATGTGTTCGAAAACGTCAACTTTGAAGGCTTGTTATGAAAAATCTATTGCGTTTTTAAAAACAAAAACAAAAACAAAAAATTAAATGCAATTAGACAGTTTCTTAGTAACAACACCTGCTACTTTCATGCATTTCCGAACAAAAATAAATTAAAACTTATGTCACAAAGTTGCCCTTTTTGATTTAAGAACACCCATAAATAGTGTATTGCTCATATATTTATATTAAACAGTTAAGATTATTACCGTATTCGGAAGCATGAACTTGGGGTAATTATCCTTGACTTAATTACTATTTTTATTTTCGAATAATTTTTTGACAAAATGTTTAGGAACAGAGTGTGGAAATTCAAATCACTGGAATTTTTTTTTTCTCTCATGGCTAATCTATCTTACATTCTTCGCATGTTTGTTAAACGTGTATGTAAATAAGGGTCAAAGAGAGGCGTATAGCTTTAAATGCTCTTATTGTAAATTTTATCTCCGCGATAAATTGATGAGTAGTGATATAAGGTCGTAAAAATGGATGATCAGTTACCTTTTAGTATAATTATTGAAATCAAGATTTAATTAATAAAATGTAAAATAATACATATTTATCAGCGTTAGAATTCCTAAAAAAAAGTCACTGGTCCTAAGGACCAGTAAGCATGAGAATTTACTGGTCCGCAGACATCATCACTGGTCCGCTATATAAAATTCTATTAAATAATTTTAACACTTAGAGTGGCCTCCTCCCCCCCCCCTCCTTGGAAAATAAACCAATCTTACTTTGCATTAATCCAAATTTTTCAGCATAATACAATGTAAAATTATAATTTGCTAAAAATTAAAAAGAGAAATTTTCTGTACTTTTTTAAGAATAAATGTGCAAGATACAAATTTAATTATAAAATAATGCTTATTTAAGTGTAGAAGATAACAAGTACCACTATTGTTTGCATTTCTTTTAAAATGGGGCAAGACAGGTTTATTGAAAAAGACATTTTTGCTGAAAAAAGGGATATTTTTGTTGAGTAAATGGGTACTTTGCTTAATGAAATGGTGCTTTCAGGAGTCACATTCACTCAGAAAGATTTGGAGCAATAAAATTCCGATTGGGAAGCAGGAAAATCAGTTTTTGGAGCAGCAACAACAATTTTTAAGCAGGAAAATTAGTTTTTAAAACAGAAAAATTCTCTCCCGGCATTCACTTATTTTTTTTTTTCGTTCTTTTTTGTTGAAACTTCCGTCTTTTCGCGTTATTTTGACGAAATCTTTTGTTTTTTCGGGATTTATTGACGAAATATATCGTTTTTTTACGCGATATTTATATTTTGTTTCAAAATTTCCCGTTTTATCGCGATTTTTTGACGAAATTTGCCGTTTTTTCGCGATCTTTTGAAGAAAACTACCGTTTTTTGGGTTTTAGGATGAAATTAGCCGTTTTTTCGAGATTTTTTGACGATATTTGCCGGAAATTAGTCGTTATTTAGAGCTTCTTTAACAAAATTTGTCGTTTTTTTGCGATTTTTTTTTCGAATTTTGTCGTTTTATCGCGATTTTCGGGCAAAATTTGTCGTATTTTAATGATTTTTTGAAGAAATCTGCCTTTTTTTTTTTTTTTTTTTTGCAATTTTTTGAAGGAATCTGCCCTTATTTCGCTATTTTTTGAAAAAATCTGCCGTTTTTCGAGATTTTTTGGGGCGAAATTTGCCGTTTTTTCGCGGTTTTTTGAAGAAATCTGCTTTATGTTTCGGGTTTGAAATGAAATTAGCCATTTTTCGAGAATTGTTTAACAAAATTTGCCGGAAATTAGTTTTATTTCGCGATTTTTTAACGAAATTTGCCGTTATTTCGCGATCTTTTAACGAAATTACGCGTCTCGTGGGACGCGTAAGAACTATTTTTTTGTGTCCCATCGCCGATCTTTTGCGTATTTTACGCGCTATAGCGCGTCCGCGGCATCGCTAAAAAAAAAAAAAAATCTTATGTGCAATCGGTTGCTGTTTTCTCAGGGCCTGCAAAGGCACTGGTCCTGCGGACCACTAAATTTTTCAGATTAGTGGTCCGATTGAATTATCGGTGGTCTCGGACCAGCGGACCACCAAGGATTTCGAACGCTGTTTATTTTAGAATGTTTTTTTTCTTTACTTCTTCCCTTGTTTTTTACTAAAGGATCCTGTTGTTGACAAGCGTATATATAGAAAAAATGAATAGCCCCATTATTGTTAGTGCAATTGATTTTCACATGTTAACAGCTTGTAGGTATGGTATTGATTTCGTGTATGTTGTGTCCGATAATATTGGAGCTCGGGATGAGCACCTTAAATTCATTTAGGAATTGTGTGAAATCATCTGAAGAGAAATGACCTTTGATGAAAGGTTTTAGTGAAAGGAAATCGAGTGGTGTTTGTATTCTTTAAATGTGGTATTATTGCTCATCTCTCTATGTTAAATGCTAAGATGCGTAGCGGCGTAAACAAAAGTGAACGTAGCACTACTTAATAAAACAGCCTTTTGTAAATAGGTAGTCTGAAGTATCACGAGTTATTCAACCGTGTTATTTGAGGGTGAAGTTCCCCGTACACGAGGAACTAAAGAGGACTTTATCTGATAATGTGTAAACTCGAGTTATCTTTTCATTCGCCGCATCGGTTTTGAACCAATCTGGACTTTTCCATGCATATGGTGACCGAATGATCTTTTCTTATTTAATGACGCTTCGCGAAGAAATAGCTGATATTACTTATCTATTAGCTATTCCGAATCGATCTGTTTCTGCATTGATGAACATACTGGATCGCGTCAGTCCAGTTTTAAAACCGATTCGCCAGTGATAGAAACAAGCTTTTAACCCCTCTTCCTCCCCTCCATTAAGGGGCAGTTAATAAATTTAATCTGGAGTGGCATCGGTGGTACCTAAAAAGCGCCCTCACGTCATGCAGATAATGAACAAAACACGATGTGCCAGAAGTTGAAGTCCTTATCTGCAGTAGCAGGCGCAACAGTCATTTGAAGGGTGTTTTAGCTTTTCCCACACAGTGCTATCAGGAAACCGGCAGGCTTAAATTATCAGGATGGTTCGCCTTGCTAGGCGCTTTGCGAGAGTGACACTTTTGCCTTGCCGTTGCTGGGGCTTCATGTTAATAAAGATCCAGATGCGAATCTTTTCCAGACACTGTTATATAGTGACTAAGAAAATGAAACAATGAACCGTCATTTCAAGCACGGGCGCCGTGAAATGAAACACTGTCACGACGAGGAATGACGAAATTCTTTCTTGTCGAGGTTTCGTGAATCATTACTTGAAAAAGGAGTGATATTTCAGCATTCTGTGACTATCTTTTAATTGATACAACTTGATATTTGTCTTCTATATATCAAATTAATTTTTCATATATATGAAATAGTGTTTTCATGTGACCAACTTTTTTTTTTTTTTTTTTTTTTTTTTTTTTTTTTTTTTTTTTTAAATATAGTTAGAAGGACAATGATTGTATTGCAGCCGCTTCGGTTATATAAACTAAAATATCCACTCGACGTTTTTTGTACCATAGCCTTAGGTATTCGTTGTTTTCAACATTTTCCAACATAATTGAAAAGTGTTTATAAATTTGGTTTGCCTCTGAATACACTCACAAGCTAATGCTAATCCTATGGGGAGAGATATTTCTAATATTTCGTTTGCATTTCGATGCTTTTAAATATTTTTTGTATTGGATAGCCGAGGTCCGTCTCTACATCGCACCTTTTTTACTTTTTCAATTTTGGCTGCAGATATTTTTTAGAATGACTTTCATTTTTGGAACCGGTTTTTAAAGTGAAAGTAACTATATAAAAAAATATCTACGACCAAAATCGAAAAAGTTAAAAAAATAAAATGCTTTGTAAAAACGGATCTCGGCTATCCAATGGAAAAAAAAAAAAAAAAATGTCGAAATGCAAACGAAATATTAGAAAAATCCCCCCTTATAGGATTAGTATTAACTCACAAGTGTTTCCGCCGGCAGGGGCAGGAATCTTAACGCGTTGCTTTCATAATTCGTTTAAAGAGACGCACAAAAATTTTCGAGGGCATTCTTTTAATGATTTGGGTTACAGCCTAAAGGCGATTTCTAAAACTCTCTCTCAATAATTGTCTCACTACCATTCAATTATATTTGTTTTGTCTAATTTAAAGTTTTCTTGTAAATTACCCCTCTCGCCAAAATAGTGAAGATGTGAACGTTGAGAGTTTGAGAACAATTTAATTTGTATGAAATCTGATGATATATATATATATATATATATATATATATATATATATATATATATATATATATATATATATATATATATATATATATATATATATATATATATATATATATCAGTTGCAGTGAGCAGTATACTTTTAAATAAATGTAGATAAAATGTAAAAGTCTGCGTTTAATGTTTATGTGTTAATAAAATACTAGACATTAACCCTCGCCCGGGACACTACAATTTCTGATGTTTGCACTTCTATAGAAGCTCTAATCCCCCATCCTATTTCCAATATTATTCGAATTACCCGTTTTCAGACGCGTTAGTAAAAGAAAAAACTTAAAGCATGCTTCTTACAAGATTCTTTGGCGGCCGTAAATTGAGACGACTGGGTGAACATGAAGTGCGACTTCAGAGAAAAAACAAGTCGAAACAGTGGAGCAAGCTTTTTTTTTTTTTTCTTTTCTTTAAATTCGATCAGCCTGTTGACGAGTTGCATCAATGAGGCAGGTCACACTGACTGACAGGAAGAAAATGAAATGCGACATATTATAAAAACAGGTCGAATCAAAGGATAAAGCCGTTTCGAAACTGCTTTAAACCTGATTTTTTCCCCCGAAATCATGCAACATATTCCATGTGTCGTCTCAGTATGCGATCTGCCTTAAAGATTTTCTTAAAAATTCGTCATTCCTCAGTGTTTCTCTGCGCAATGTTTACGCATCAAATATGTTGGTTTCTCGCGTTTGGACCACAAAACATACCACTTTTTTCATAATTTCTAAAATTGTGTTCAGGAAACAGATGACGTCTTTCGCACGTTTTTATAGTGTTAAGGGTTCATTTCTTCTGATCATTCCAATTGTTTTTCCATAGAATTTGAGATCTGTGACCCATTCTTGTTAAATAAATTTATTGGTCTCAACGAGGTATGTCTTGTATTTTTAATATTTAATTAGCGTATCTTTTTATTTACACCTTCGTTCCTTTCCCATTTATTAAAATGCATTGCAATATTAATTTTGAAGTTTCCTTCCTTTACGCTCCGTAAAATTTGGCTGCGTTGTGTATATTTCCAAACCCACGCTCCAGGGAGTTGAATATTTATCTGTTATTTGTGTTCCGTTTTAAACGAATGCACGTGAATGCCTTCTGTGGAATATTAGTTTCCATAGATCCCCTGCTGCGAACTGTGAATACTTTCCCAAGAAACTTGTGCGAGTTCTGTGTAAATATTGTTTTAAATCTGCCTATGAGCTTGGGGAAACACTTGATCTCTGTTGGAGAAGTTGAATGAGGAGGCTTCATCGGTGAGATTTCAGCCGGAGAGAAGTCAAAAAGTCAGATTGTGGTATGTGTTTCAGCTGTCGAGTTCTTAGTTTCTCCATCGCCATTGTATTGTTAGAAATCTCCAAGTTTTCAGTTCGTCTGTTCTCGAAATTCGGTGAACTTTATATCCGGGTGGTGATTTTGTTTCCCAGAAAAAAATGTATACAGGGTGAGTCATAAATATCGAAACAATAGTCTATCTCCTTAAATATTGCCCCCTAAACCCATACTTCTAATTGCAAAAATTAATTAAAAAAGGTAAACTTTTTGATAAGATAAGTTGCAACTCCATGGGGGGTCTATTTGAAAAAGTACGAAAATTAACTTTTTATACGGCCCCCGTAGGATAAAAATTCCAATTTGTAAAACTTTCCTTATCGAGTCCTGAATAATACGCAAAAAGTTGCATCTTCATATCTTCAAAATTTGCAGAGTTACAGCCGTTTGAATAATTCATCAGGTTTTAAGGGATTAGACACAAATTGAAATGCGCGCAATTCAAAAGACCATGTTACTTTAACAATTCTAGGAAACTTATAAAAAATCTATCTTTTGAGTTAGAATTTAATTTTTTTTTTTTTTTTTTTTTTTTTTTTGTGATGGTTAGCCATATAATTTGCTAAGAAAATCACATCATAAAATTTATAAAATTTTCATATGAATACTGGTTTAAATGAGATAATTAAAAATCATTATAACTCCAAACATTATTTATCGAATTTCAATTTCTTTCCATTTAAATAAAGATGAAAATCTGATTTTAGTTTTGTTTCGAGGTTTTTGTTTTTCAATATTAATTTATAACTATCAAAAATATTTATTGAAAAAATAATATAACTTTTTAAAAAATCTTATTTTCAAAAGTAAATAATTTTTCAATTTTGCCCGAAACAAATCTAATGTAAAATAATTAAAAATGACATGTTTCAAGCAGGGTTGGAAAAAAACCAGTTTTTTTT
This sequence comes from Maratus speculifer, assembly GCA_964019185.1. Taxonomy (NCBI): domain Eukaryota; kingdom Metazoa; phylum Arthropoda; class Arachnida; order Araneae; family Salticidae; genus Maratus; species Maratus speculifer. The sequence goes on along the minus strand of OZ025301.1, from coordinate 242,277,392 downwards.
TTTAAACCAAAAAAAACCGGTTTTTTTGGTTTAAACCGGGTTTTTTTTAAAACATCCTTTTTTAGTACATATACATGCATATTTATTAATAAAAATAGACATTGTTGGATTATATGTAGTATAAATTCATTTTAAAATAATTTAAATTAAATAATTAGTGTGAATTATGTAGAAAATTGAAAAAAAAAATCATATTTTAATTTAAACAGTTATTAGTAAACAGTCTTATGTCCAAACAATAAACTACTCTACACAGTGAAACATTGATACTTTGAAAAACTTTATAAACAACCTTTTGATTACTTATAATAAACATCTGATGTAGTTTGATGAATGTAAATATTATTTTCCATAAAAAAAAAAAAAAAAAAAAAAAAAAGAGATACTTTTTGGGGATTTGTTTTTTGAGAGACAATTTGAAAATCAACATTTATAGTCATTAGATTTAGCAGATAACAATAGGGTTGTTATGATTTTGCCCAGCCCAAAAAACCCAAGAGGGTTTTTTCAAAATTTCAACTTTAAGTTACATATATAATGTATTTATATTACATATATAATATATTGTAATATATTTCTTAATATCAGTACACCACTCAAAGTTTATAACCATCACCCCCCCCCCCCCCAAAGAAAAGAAATGTCCTAATTATACCATCACAATTTTTAAAAGAAATAATTGTTAGTTAATCTCTGTAGCACGTGTAAGTAACAAACAAATTTTTTCCCATTAAAAAAATACTTTGATGTGTAATCCGTTTTATGTTATACAATAGAAACTCATAACAAAATACCATATATGCTTAGAATCCTAATTTAATTATGTAGACATGTAGAATTACTTGGCTTATTCTATTATTTAGTAATAATAAAAAATACATTATAAATTATTACTAATAATTAATTTATCACAATTTTGATTACTGTCATTGATATATGTCATATAATTGTAATAATCAATTAGCTACTTTAAATTTAGTAATAAGAAATTTTTTTTTTCAAGCATTCTCAACCACCTCCAATAAACCCCCAAAACCTGAAAAAACCCGAAAAACCCTGATAAAACCCCAAAAACCCTAAAAAAATACAGTGGGTTGGTTTTTTTCTGAAAAAAAAACAAAAAAAAAAACAGGTATTTAACAACCCTGGATAACAAAGGGGAGAAAATTAGTTTGTTATTGTTAAAATACTATAACTAGCACCCAATTTTTGAATACTCTCTTATACAACTTCATATTTTGATTTTTAAAGATTATCTCCCCAAGAAAAAAAAAATTCTTTTATAATTTTACCAAAATGTTAAAGATCATAAAGTTTTGTAGCTCCATATTCAAAAGCTTGTGCATGTTATGATAGATTGCTTTAAATAATCTGCATTTTTTTAATGAAAATATTTTATACTAAATATTGAATATTTTTAATCTATTTTATCTTTGATTAATTCACATGTTCTAAGATTTTTCTTTGCAGCAATGGAATATGTTCACCAATGCATAGTGATTTTCATCCTATACATAAAAAAAAATAACCTAGGCCCACTGTATCTAATACTTATTGCTGAAAAAAAGTGTTAAAAGTAGAAAATATTTATATGCAAATTGTAAGTCTTAAATTATAAAGAAAAATGAGAAAATATCATTAGATTTTTTCGAAAAAAACCAATTGGTTTTTTTGAGAAAAAAACCAAGTGGTTTAAACCGTGGTTTAAACCATGCCAACCCTGGTTTCAAGTTTGTACTTCTTTTCTTTAACAATTCTTAACTTTTAATAAAGTCTGCACTGGACGAAATTTTCAATCTCGGTCTCGAACAATCCGTATTAAAATCACTGTCTCTGACTGACCTAATACGTGCGTGAAATAAGTAAAATTTGGTTCAATCAAAATTTTTACAAAAACCATATAGATTTTAAAATCGCTTTTATTTTACCAAAAAAAAAAAAAAAAAAAAAAAAAAAAACACTTTAAAATTTATTTTTTAAAGAATAGTATATATTTAAATGCTAAAAAAGTAAACACAATAAAAACAGAGAAAAATCTGCCTATGACGGAATTCTGTCTTAAACAAAAAATGTGTTGATCCATATAAAATGAATATAATAATACCTGAGAAAAAATAAACTCCATTTAACCCTCCTAGGAAGGACATTTGTCTATTACATATTTTTTCTTTCCTATGTGATCCCGTCTTAAAAGGTTTTACAACTGTATAAAATTTTTCAAAGTCTCCAACGCACGGGATATGGATTAGCGATATTAAAATATAAGTGAAACATTTAGATATAAACAGAGATTCATTGATAAAATACGCTTTGGCGCTTCTTTAATAATAAAAAGTATAAATATAAAAAACGAAAAGCTATAACAAGTATTTTTGGTCAGAACCCCTTCCCGCGAAACACTTTTTAACTACCTGAAATAAAAAACTATGTAGAAATTCATGGCTGAGCCGGGCTATGATTTAAATCAGGGTTGGAAAAAAACCAGGTTTTTTTGAAAAAAAACCAAAAAACCCGGTTTTTTTGGTTTAAACCAGGTTTTTTTGGTTTAAACCGGGTTTTTTTAAAACATCCATTCTTATTATATATACATGCATATTTACTGATAAAAACAGACATTATTGGTTTATAAGCAGTGTAGCTTCATTTAAAATAATTTAAATTTAATAATTAAACTGAATTTTTGCTGAAAATTGAAAAAATTCATTTTTCAATCTAAACAGTTTTAGAAAACAGCCTTATGTTGAAAGTTTTGATTGTTCATCACAGTGAACCATTGATGCCCTGTAAATCTATATAAACAATCTTTTGATTACTAATAATAAACATTTAGATGTAGTTTGATAAATATTCTTTTCCACAATTATTCAAATAATAAATTACAAATACTTCTTAGGATTTTTTCTTTCTGAGTGACAATTTAAAGTTTACATTTTTAGTCGTTAGATTCAGTAGATAGCAGAGGGAAAAAAATTATTATTAAAATGCTATAACTAGCAACCAGTCTTTGCTTTTAATTCTTCAAGATAATCTCCCAAAAGAAAAAATTATTTTACAGCTTGTTACAGCTTATTTTACAGAAATCTTAAAAGATCATTGTGTTACATTATTAAATTGCATTAAATAATCTGCAATATTAAAAAAAATTAAAATATTTTATACTAAATATTGAATTTATTTTATCTTTGATCAATTCACATGTTTAAAAATTTTTCTTTAGAGTAATAGATATGTTCACCAATGCATACTGATTTTAATCCTATGCATAAAAAAAATGACTTAAACCTAATATATCTAATGCTTATTGCTGAAATAAAGTTTTAAAAATAGAAATTATTTATATTCAATAATCTGAAACTTGTAAATTATAAAGAAAGAAAATGTCATTAGATTTCTTCTAAAGAACAATAAAAATTATTTATATCTAATAATCTGAAACTCATAAATTATAAATAAAAAAAGAAAATGTAATTAAATTTCTTCTAAAAAACGATTTGCTCTTTTTTTTTAAGAAAAAAAAAAAACAATTGGTTTAATTTTATGCATAAAAAAAAGACCTAAACCCATTATATATAATACTTATTACTGAAATGAAGTGTTAAAAGCAGAAATTATTTATGTCCAATAATCTGAAACACGTAAATTATAAAGAAAAAAAGAAAATGTCATTAGATTTCATCTAAAAAAAACCAAGTGGTTTTTTTGAGAAAAAACCCATTTGGTTTAAACCATGGTTAAAACCAATTGGTTTAAACCGTGCCAACCCTGATTTAAATCTTTTCCAGGTTGGTCCGGATTGTGATTGCAACATTTTCCCATGCCGGGCAGAATTTTTTTTTTCCCTATGGTCCGGTTTGTGACCGGACATGGAAATTTTGATCCTTGCAGACCCTCCAGTGCTAACGATCAACATATTTTGAAAACGCGTTTTGATTTAAATCGATGCGCTGCTTTATTATGTCCAAATAAGAGGCACGGTCTTGAATCGACATTTAATATGGATAATTTGTGGACGATCCCTCATTTGCTTTGAAAACAAGTCAAATATTCTTCGTTTACAGGCATGGTAAAGTGGTGTAAGTCATGAATTTTGGAGAATTTTGGATTTTAATATCTCTGTCAGATTTTCAGATACGGAGATGAAAATTTTTTTGTTCAATTTACGAATGGATAAGGAATAATTTCCTAATTGGGAGTTTTGCTCTACGGGGGCCGTATAAAAATTTAATTTTCGTATTTTTTCAAATAGACCCCCCATGGAGTTGCAACTTATCTTATCAGAAATTTCACTTTTTTTTATGAATTTTTGCAATTGGAAGTATGGGTCTAGAGGAAATATTTAAGGAGATAGCCTATTGTTTCGATATTTATGACTCACCCGTATAGTTGTGAAAAATAGTTTATTATTGAATCTAGAAAAATGTACCACATTGTCTGTGTTGAAAAAAAAGTCTGCTACTGAAATTATATTTTTAACTGTTAATTTTTAAATTTAAAACCTTTTTAAAACGGATTGCTTTAGGCGGAAGTTATTTGCGGGATAATCGGATAAAAAATATTTGTTTAGCTAACAAATGGGTAATTTAAGATCAAAATATAGTGTCCATCTGAACAGCGAAGTTAAATTTTATCATGATTTTTTAAAAAAAGTTTTGATATCTACTAATTTAATACGATAATGCATCTTCCTCCTTCCTATATTAATTGATTTCAATCAAAGCCTACTACGTAAATGTACTACACAAGTAAGAATGCGAATGATTTCAAATTATAAGGATGTTAAGAATTAGGTCCTTAAAAAAACAAACAAAAAAAGCCTCTAGTCTTTTAGAAATTCCTTTAATCATTATTTAAGTCCATCCAATACCCTGGACTTTACAGAAGCGTGTCCACATTTGACCTAGTTACCCTAGTCTTCGTCTAAATTAATTGTGTTTCAATTTCTCATTGTGATTTTTCCGGTTTAATCCTTTCCTTTTCCAGCATGCAAAAAGATAATCAGTTGTTTGAGGATGCTATTTTCAACTTTCGAAATCTCAAATCTCAGGCTTAATATATACTGGCTTTGTCTACCAACGATCAGCCGTCGAAAGCAATGTCAGGATAATAAGGACTTTGATGAGGATACTAGGTAGTGTTGCCAGCTCACATCTCACAAAAAGCAGTACAGATAGACAACAAAAGCGGTACAGTGGCTTCTAAATAAAAACATAAAAATACAGTAAACCATAAGAAAACTGTACTTGTCTTTAATTGAAAATATTCATGTTGGGTCATAGTATACAAGCATAACGGTAAATCATTTTAAAATAAAATCTATCTTCACAAAGCAGCTGATATTGCCAAAAAACCTATATGTATATTTTATAAATATAACCAAAGTAATTCAGATATTACCATACAATAAACCAATGAAACCAGTATTTTTACAATCACCTTATTGAAAACAGTTGAAGTTTGAAGTGAAATAGAAGGCAGATTACCAAAATTATATTTACACTTACAAGTTCTTTTTTAAATAGATCCACAGGAATCTACATATAACAATAATTTCAAGTTCACAAAAATACGACTTTTTTTAAAAATAAATATAATTTTTTTTTTTTTTTTTTTTTTTTATAAATGTAATTTTTTTTTTTTCAAAATTTCACAAAAATAAGACCGTGTGTGATTTCTGTGAGAATAATCTTGACAGAACCTTGAAAATTTCTCTCTGTTCGAACATTTTTAGGAATATTAAAAGGGGGAAAAAAAGCCATAGATAAAACAGAAACTTGAAGCCTAAGGACTTATCCACGAAAATCGATAAAATATAGCATGGTTATTCATCATCAGGGTTTAATAAATATGCAACACTTCAAACAAGTCGGTTCAGTGATCGTAGACAAAAATTCTGTTGAAAGTTTTGAACGTGTTCAAGAAGCGAAGCTAAATAAAGCCGCCTTGTAAGATTATTTCCAGCATTATCTATGAATCAAACCAAATGAAAGAGCTTCGCTTAGTAATTTCTTATTCTAAGGCTCAATTTATCTATATTGGTGATGATGATTTACGTTTCAGACAAGATCTCAGTCTGATAAAGATTCTGGTTTTTCTTCTTAGTTTTTTAATAAGAAAGTAAATCTTTTGGCCAAGTTTTAATTCTGATGTCTATCAGTAACAATGAAAATTTTGCTTTGTTAATCAAATAATATTATGATACTAAAACTGCGACATAATTACACCAAGCAATATTTTGTAGGTTCTGGCTTATGTGATAATAACGTATTGTATTTCTACTCTTCGATTTAGGTGCATTCGTAATTATATAAATACGTAGCACCAATAGTGGTCGTTCAGTCCGTCTGCATATAACAGAGCAAAAATTACTCAACTGAAATGTTTGAAATTTAAAATATGTAATTGCTGCATAAGTTTATCGAATCATTTCAAATTTTATGAAAATCGGATGCATAGTTTAATTACAGGGATAATCAAGTTTTCCGTTACGTGACGGCTAATGGGGGGAAAAGTGCATTTTAATGAACATAAGAATCTTTTTTCTCTTTCGAACTTAATAAGATTGATATGCATTTATAAAGTACATATTCTAAAATATAAATTCTGTACAATCTGTGGTGTAAAAAATATTTTTTATTCATATATAGTGCCACACAAAAGTATTCCATTACATAATGGTATAGGGGGGACATTGTTTGGGGCGCGTTTTAATTATATTAAACTATAACTATTTCTCATGTTATGAAAATGATATGTTTTTGAGATTTACTACAAATTACTATTACACTAAGATCTAAATATTTTGAAAACATTGTTGTAGTACGAACACACCTCATTTGTTACGTTTGACTTGCAATTTCAGACTTGTTATATTTATTAACCGATATACTATAAATGTTTATAATTATAATAATTACTAGCTTTATACTATGGTGAATGCGTTCTTCATAATTACAACGAAATTCTTTAACTAGTTGTGAATAGTTTTTACTAGGGTTTAATCACCAAAATTCGAATATATATTAATAATTAGCATATGATAGTAGTTATTATAAATAATGTAGAGAAATACGACTGCAAATACGTAAATGCAGCTCTTGAGCTCTTCAATCATCTTTGATCAATCTAAATGATCTATGAGCTCTGATCAATCTAAAAGATGTTGATTGGGTACCACATCTTTAATCACTTCTGACCATGGGTGCTATATGTATCATCAAAAGTTGCATACAGCACTTGTGTTTGATACCAGTAAACAAGAAAAGTAATATTTACCTTATTTAAAGACATAATAAATGAATTACATTAACATTCATTCAGTCACCACGAGAGGGCGTGCAAGTTTAGAAAGAGGGAGATGACGCAACATTGAGTATCTGTGGATTTGGACTCACTTCTCCCCCTTTTCTCTTTTAATCTTTAATCTCTCGATTTTAAGTTTCAGCATTTCGCCTGTATTTTATTCGTTTTTTAAAGATTTATATTGATTAAAAAATTCTGTTTACAAATAGAATATCATTCATTTCAATATCGATAGATAAAACAGACAGAACGATTTTTTTTCCCACCATGCAAATGCCAGCATTCATGTTGTAGTTGCTTCATTAAAATGCCAAAATAAATAAATAAATAAAAATAAATTAAATTAAATTAAATTAAATAAAAAATTAAATAAATAAATAAACTACCCAATATTGCCTGTAAATTGCTTTTATATTATTTTTAATGCGATTTTTATGAGTCTATTTATTTTATTGCAATAGGAAACTAGTCGTTGGGGGGGGGGGGGGCGGCACGGTAATACTTACCCATCATGGATATGCAAAATGTAAAATATGAAAATAAAACATATAAACTATTTATAAAATGCATCGCAATTCCAAAGTAAAATTTAAACGCATATTTAAATACTTTTAACTCATAGTAATGACAGACACAGGCGGACGCCAATTTTTTATAAAAATGCTTTTCAGAATCTCCAGTGTCTGAATTTTATGAGCAGTTGAATTTTATGAGTTGTTATTTTATGAGCATGTACAAGCCAAAAAATAAATAATAATATAAAACTTGTAATTTCAGAAAAAAGAGGGAAAAAACCCCACTTTTTTAGCATTTTCTTTTCATCTTGTGAATTGTCACAATATTTTCTCGAGAAGGTAGATTGTATTATGTCTTGACTAAACTTTTAAAATCTACAAGACGTAGAACTTAATCTATTCGCTTCAGAAAGTCTAATTGCATATAGTAGGCAGAATGAAATTTTAATGTTTAAGACCCCGTAATGCAGGATCCTTTTTCATAGGCTTTGATGTATTTTTGAATTCCGATTTGGAAGATGCTGTCCCACGTTTTTTGTATGTTTCCCGCTTTTTTGTGACACTGGAATTGCAACACGCTATGCTTAAATGTACTTATTGTCAGCAGTGAGTTGTCTAGTTTGAAAATATCGAATATTTTTGATATTTTCGAAAATATTATGATATTTATGAACCCTGCATGAACTCTAGTAGAAAATGAATGGCTTCGATTTTTTTTTTTTTTTTTTTCTCCTTGCATCTGGGTCTCTTCAACGAGAAGACCAGTTCCGAAAGCATACTAATGCTCTTAAAACTTGTGAAACGTTTTGCCTAAATTATTGCTAATCGTAAGTCCCACGGTAAAAATAAAACAAGCCTAAAAAATAGGTTCTCTGTAATGCCAGTCACTTCAGTTTTTCTCTTATTATTTGTTTACTTTGCGCTTACATTTTATCTGTGAGTGATATACATTCGAGCGCTTCGCTTGTATCCGTCCTTGTCCTTGGTCGTTTCATTGACCGCTTTCAGCGGATGACTTGGAGGTCGTTACTTGGATTTGTTTGAGTTTGAGAAATATACTTCTGGATATCGTATTAAGATGACATTGTATTGTTGTTTTATGTTAATTTCCCTCTGATAAAACAGCATTTCTTTCTTTCTTTTTTTTTAACATATCAAAGAAAAGAAAGAAGATACATATCAAACTTATACCGAATATTGCATATTGGATATAGATACTTTTATGGAATTCCTTTTAGTAAGAGTGCTTTATTGGCGTATTTTATTTCATGGGCACAGACAAGAAAGGTGAATTGTCCCATTCTGGATTTTCAAATTTGATGGACTAAATGATGGTAAATCTTTTATTCGTTTAAAAAATCGATTTTTTTCTTTTACTGATTACATGTTTTAGGTACTGGAAATTCCGAAAAACATATTTTCAGGGAAGGGGGAGGGGGGGGGGAGGTTGCTGTCTGTGTGTGTCTGTAAACGCTCTATCTCTCGAACAAATTGAGATAGAGGCTTGAAATTTGGTGTGTGTTTAGTGTGTAATATTGAGAAGAAGCCTCTTGAGTTCAATTTTTGTGCACTAATTAAAGTGCAAAAAACTTTTAAAACAGTATAACATACATTCAACAGCATAATATATTAGACAATAAATTGCACATGTACTATTGTAAAATGTGATTAATAATTTGTCTTTCTGACCCAGCAGAACTATTGCTTGTAAAGTATTTTTACAAGTTTTGAATTAAGTCTTGAAATTCTCTTCTTGCGCTGTTTGAACTATTGCTCGGAAAGTAGTTTTACAGAACTTGATAAAGTACACCTATAAATTGCTTTCCCATGCAAACAGAACTATGTTTTTTTTTTTTTTTTTTTTTTTTTTTTTAAATTGTTGGAGAAAAGTTCTGTTGTTTAGTATTTTTTTTCCCGCAGCATTTTAGTTAGCATTTATTTATACCTTGCAGTTTCATATATGATGACCCTGTATATTATTGAGGTGACTCTAATAAAGAACCTTTGGTACTTTTTAGAGTATTACCACTGATTTTTCTTCCATGGCTCTGATACTATGAAGCTGCTGGAATAAATTATTTAGATCATTAGAAGATAGCAATTGTAGATTTTATAAAGTCAGACCTTGATCCGAAAAAGTCCAGATTTTTGTTTTCAGATGAAAAACTGTACGCTTTCGAACACAAATAAGTATTCTATTAATTTTATTTCATAAGTTATAAAACTTATATTTAAGGTACGATTATAAACATTAATTAATCAATTTATTGTTTTGTTTTGTTTTATCTCAGGTTCGGGATAAGTTGAAAGTTGGACGAAATCGTTTTTTGTGTTAAGTTTTGACTTCAAGTGTACTCCTCGAGTTCAGGTCAGATATTTCACGACTTATGCAGGATACAAGTTATTAGCAGGACAGCTTATTCTAAAAACTGGCAATAAAAAAAAAAAAAAAATATCCGAACAATACTATTCTTTTTTAAACGTAGAAATACAAATTGATATTTTAAAAATTTCGTTAATGAGATATGATTGTTTTTCTGAAAAATAAGCCACTATTTTTAATCTGTATCCTTCTCCGCTGTAGCATTTAACGGAGGAGATTTCCAGAATGTTTTTGATGACACTAGTTGTGGAATTTCATGAATGCTTGTTCTTGAATGCTTGTTCTAAAAACTAATAATACAAAATAATTCTCTGAAAAATACTTTTCTTCTTATAAATGTGGAAATACAAATTGATTTTTAAGAAATTTCGTTAATGATATACGATTGTTTTTCTGAAAAACAAGCCACTACTTCTAATTTGTGTCCGTCTCTGGTGTAACATTCCACTGAAAAAAAAAAAAATGTGGCCAGGATGTTTTCTAAATCTTTATAATTTTCAATTTTCGGTTGTAAAAAATTAACTGTCTGCAAGTTTGATGGCATGAATTGGAAAAAAAAACTAGTCGTTGGGGGCCACCGTAATACTTACCCATCATGGATATGTATATGAAAATAAAACATGTGAAATTATTTATACAATGCATTGCAATTCATAAACAAAATTTAAATATTGTTAACATACATAGTAATGCTATATTAAAGAACTGCTGATGTACCAATTTCGACAAATTATATAAAACGCCAAACTACTCAAGTAGTACCGAACTGCGTCAAAGAAACATCCTTATAACTCCAAAAATAATAATTCTATTAACTAACAATTAACTGCGTCGGATTAAGCGTCTCATTTCCAATTAAAATATACTTCTGAATTGAAATTTGAATGAAATACAGGGTCATGAAAAATCGAAGAATGTGGAAAACAAGATTACAAATATCTCGGCAACTAATAATCCGATCGACTTCGTTCTATATGCAAAATGTGTGTTATTTTATTGCCTTTTACGTCCATTCCTTAGAACAAAAAAATTCGAAAATTTTTATGTACCTTTTATCAGAACGAATTTTTCGAGAGTCCGTAAAAAATAGTTCCGGCTAATCGAGGTTGCTGATATTAAATAGGGTTCGTCCCATTCTTACATACTAACTACATACAAAATTTCAAGTCTCTATATCAATTTGTTTGGGAGATAGAGCGTTTACAGACAGACAGGTGGACGGACGGCAAAATTTTTTTTCTAAAAATATGTTTTTCGGAATCTCCAATATCTAAAACGTGTAAATCCGTCAAAAAAAAAAAAAAAAATTCCGATTTTCAAAACAATTGCAAGACTTACCCTATAGGGTAACATCCCCAGTAATTGGCATGCACCAGTGATTGGCACATCCTACAAACATGTCCTAAAATAAGATTTATATCCAGCCTTTTAAAAATGCAAGACCATATACCAGTTATATGCTCATTTTCGTTAAAGATTATAACTTTGATTTATGCTACTAAGTGACAATAGTGCCTAGGAAAGAGGAACAATTATGGGTTGTATGAATTAGACATTTTTGTTGCAAATGCTTATTCTTTGGCTTAAGGAAGGCATGCTTTTCAATTCATTATTATCTGATTTATAATATGTTTTAAATTTTTATTGACAACAGTTTTGTTTAGTTAAAAAGGTTACTTTAATTGTGTAAAAGTATTTTCGACACAAATATTTGGATTTCTGAATTAATGATAGATGCCAATTAATGGTGCTTCGATTTTGCTAGTTCCATGTAATTGGCACCTATTCCAATTACAAGGAATTCGCAAGTAATTTGAGATTAAACCACTTATTTTGGAAGTACATTTAAAGTTATAGACTAATTTTGTTTATCATTTGTTTTTATTTGAAAATATGAAATATTATCAATAATTGGAATCCATTAAAGCTTCATATGACAATTACTGGGGACACTATGACAATTACTGGGTATTAATATAAGTATATTGCATTGTTTTAAAGTGTTCACATTTCAGACTAATATGCTGATTTTTAATCTCAAAAACCTGAAATATGACATCTTCATCTACAGTAAATTCATTTAAAGTGATTGAACCCAATGCAAAATGTAAAGTTTTTTTTTAAAAATATAAACATGTGCCAATTACTGGATCACAAGGTGTCATACATTGGTGCTCTAGGTACCAATTACTGGTGATTTCAGCAACTTTTTATAAATATATTTTTATAAAAATACTTTTTAATTTTTTTTTTTTTTTTTTGCTTTTAGTGGGCAAAATAGATGCACAGGTAAGCATTCTTTGATTTAAAAATATTTCCAAGTAAATATCTTATTTCTTTGTAATGAAAATTGAAGTAAGTTTAAAGACAAATTCTTAAAGTGCCAATTACTGGGGATGTTACCCTACTACGTATGATGGGTAAGTAATATGTATATTTAATATGCTGATGAATTGGAAAAGTTCGAAAGGAATGAAACTACGAGAGTTTGAAGTGAAGTTAGATGAAAACGGATATGGTTGTCCACAGAAGGGGTAATGGAGGTCGTAAAACTAAGAAATTTCATTAGTGGCCACTTTTTTTTTTTTTTTTTTTTTTTTTTTTTTTTTTTTTTTTTAAACTAATGACCAATTTTTTTGCTTAAAAGTATTAAACAGTGAAGCTAAAAAAAATTTCTCTGGTCAAAATAAAATATTTCTAAGAGAAAATTGTGGGATTTTTAATGTGGTCGCTGACAAAGTTTTTTCAGCAGCTACTTTTATTTCTTTACTGTTGCCGATGGCCATACTAGTTAAGTTTTGTCCTTTAGCAAGAGGGACAGGAAATTCAAGGACCACCGATGCACCTGCTGAATTTTCAAATTTAATTGATTAAACATTCTTTTTCTTTAATGAATTGATATATATATAAAAATCTACTTTTTCATTTTGAAAAATGCTATTTAAGGTTACATTTCGGATTTTCTTATTTTTTACCTTTCCTTGTTCCTTTTTATATTGATATGCTTAAAAATTATTTTATAAAAGGAATAATGGTAAAAAAATTGTTAGTTTATTTCAATTATATTATCAAATTTAAAGACCGCGATCGATGTTGCGGATCATACGCAAACTGTTCCGTGGGATTGCCCCCTTCTAGATTCTGCCGTCGCGTGTGGAAATTGGTTTTGAAAACTTTGTTTAACAACATTCTGAATTTTGATAAGAAACTTGTTTCGTGGCCAGTGCTCGTCTCTCGGCCTTGGAGAACCAAACTCGAATACCTAAGCAGATTCTTCAAGATCAATTTTTAAATCCTCTCACCATCTTGAAAAAAGCAATGCCTGAAGACCTCCCACCTCTGTCAGTTATTCCTCCATACTTCTTTTTAAAGAAAAAGATCTATCTCTGGAAGAACTTTTGGGAACGAGCCTCTTTCAGAAGAGATTTACGTTCCATACTTTGTAGTTTCTGATAGGCTCGATTACGTGACAGTTCGAGGAATAAATCCTAGTAGAGATAATGCTAGAATCTTGAAAATCAAATGGTCTCTTACAGCAATCTCTTAAAGTCCACCAGCTGAAATCCGGGAAGCATATAACCTACATCTACAGTGTGGGGGATTTCCCATTGAATAAGTGAAAGAAATTCTACTAGTATTTATTTCATCGGGTCGAATTAATTGTGCTGCGCGTATAAATGTTATATTACTATATGTACGCAGATACTGAAAATAGAGCCCAACTTAGACAGTATGTGTGTGTATGTGGGGGGGGGGGGGGAACATTATTAGGAGGGGCACTATTGTATGTGTACATAAATTTCGTACCATGTATTATTCACATCTATATACATAATAGTAGAAGAAAGATAACTTTAAGCAAGGGTACAGAAAATGTTTCTACTCTTAACATTTCCCCCAATCCATATGAAAATTTCCTAAATTTGACGGTATGTTATAGATAAATGTTCAACTACCATATGTATCTAACCATTTTTCCATTATTTCTCAACTTATGCGCAAGTATGCTTGACAAGAATGATTCTAAATAATAATTTAAAAAAAAAAAAAAATCGCACCAAATTTTTTAAGAGATTGCAGCAAGGTAGGGGGAGGAGGAATCCACTCCCAGCATTAACTTTTTTTTTTTTCGCGGCCCTTTGACTAAATTTGCTATTTTTAGCGATCGTTTGACAAAATTTGTACTCATTCCGTGATCTTTTAACAAAATTTGAAATTGTTTCGTGATCCTTTGACGGAATTTGCGTTTATTTTATGATCTTTTGGCTATATTTGTGATAGTTTAACGAAATTTGCAGGGTTTTTTTGTGTTTTTGAAGAAATGTGTGGTCGTTTAGAGATTTTTTTGACGAAATTTGTGGTGGTTTCACGATCTTTTGACAAAATTTGCGGTTTTTTTTTTTGTCATTTTTAGGTGAAATTTGCGTTTTTCAGCAATCTTATAATGAAATTTGTGGTTGTTTCGCCATGTTTTGATGGAATTTCGCGATTTTTTGAAGAAATTTGTGGGTTTTTTTTGCGTTTTTTTGACTAAATCTGCACTTTTTTCGCGATCTTTTGAAGAAATGGACGTTCATTTTGCGGTCTCTTGACAACATTTGTGTTCATTTTGTGATCTTTTGACGAAACTTGCAGGTCTTTAGACAAAATTTGCAGTAATTTTGCGATCTCGTGATGAATTTTGCTTTTTTCCGTAATTCTTGGACAAAATTCACGGTATTTTTATATCCGAATTTTCAGATTGATGAATGTTTTTAAATTTTCGGAAAATTCGTAACAAAATCTCCCGTCACATACGGTTACACATCAATTTTGTGACGGTCGCCATACGGATCTTTTCGTTTGTAGTGAATTTTCTATATCAGGGAATTATAGACTTCGTTGTTAAAATCGAAATTAATCGTATATATTTCTGCAAAATTTCCCCCGATCCTAGATCGCCGGATCGGACATTTTCTGCACCCCTGATTAAGAAACTTAGAATGCAGTTTTTTTTTCGATTTTTGGTCACTTTTGACCATTTGTTATCATTTGACACTCCTTTAACGAAAAACTTATATCTGTCCTTGGAGGGAGGGGAGGGGGGGCTATTGCCCCGTATACTCCTGTCTTAGTCAGGCCCCGTCTAAAGACCTTATAAATCTGTTCACTTCGTAAAATTCTTAAAAAAATTAACTAATTGCAGTACCGAAATATTACAATTTTTAAATATGCGAAAATCATTTAAGATGTTATTCTGAAAATTTCCATATTTTGAATTAACGAAACATAATTAATAAAAAATGTCCCATCCTTCCCTATTCTCCCCTATGTCACACTGTGTTGGAAAATTGTATATCCTTTTTAAGCAAGGGAATATTCAAGTGATCTGCTTTTTCTCAATATTGCATTCCTGAAATGGAGAAATCTTCAATTCATAAAAATGCAAGAGTGTGTCACTTTTTGTAATCAAAGTATATGTTTGTTAGCTGAAATACTGACATTTTAAAAGAGGATAAGTTTCCAGAGACGCTGCATTTTCAAGTACGTACCCATTTAAAGAAAAGGGATATTTTATATTGAACTACACTTTTTTAATATTGCAGTTTGTAGCGTAATACAACACCACGTGCAAAATAAAGAAAAAAACTTATTGTGTTTCTTTTTTAAATTATTCATAAGGAAAAAATATGTCACACACTCGACAGGAGGAATGGATCTAGGCACTTGAGAGCATTGGAGCATAAACATGGACAGACTTCTGTTTCTTTATTAAAAAAGAAAGAAAAATTCCTTTCTGTGATTTAATAAATAAATAAATAAATTTTTAATCATGCATATATTTCTGATAAAATCTCTAAAATATTATTTCGCAAACGAGAAATTAAATCCAAAGTAATTTACTACGGGGCAATTCCATTGTAATAGTCTTAACAGTCATAGAGGGAAAAATGGTTTTATCTTATTTAAGGGTACAGTTTACCTCTCCAACTTTTTTTAACATGGTTCAAGTGGTGGAACTCGTTGTTGAACATTTCAATGTTCAGCTAATCATATTTTGCAAGAAAAAAAATACTCCATATTTAATTAAAAATTTTTAAAACGTTTTAAAAAAATTTGAATTTTTTAAAAATATATTCACTAGATTTTTAAATGGATATTACACACGGGTTTTTAGACGCATTTTATATTACAATTAGTGTAATTTTTTTGCGTATAATATGTAGTGTAAAACGTTGAAAGCTAATTCAATGCGTAGATTTCTCGCATATGTAATTAAAAACATGTACAAGTAATTTTAAATCTCTATTTCAGATAAATAAATAAATTTTGGCCTTGACATTTTTAAAACAGGAAAGTAAAGAAAATGTGAACATGGAGAAAAAGCCGCTTAAAGTTTTCATTTATGTGGGGAATTGTGCTGGATGTATCAACAAAATTTGCGACATCTTTCGATTTAATTGCCGTATGGGGGGGGGGGGGGGAATGAAATGTCAAAATATTCAGGATTTTATAGGCTTTCATTTAATATCTAAAAACAAAAAATTGATTGTTTGATATAAACTGACCTTAAAAATAATAATTATGTAATTCAAAGATGAATACGATTACCATATGATATTGGAAGATAAATTAATTTAATTATTATGAATAAATTATTTAATAATAATAATTATGATTCAAAAAATTGTAACAGACAAACAAAAATGACCACGTATTTTCGATAACTTAATGTTTATCTATATTGTTAATGAAACTTATACAATTTACTATAATAAAAATGCATTTTCATTCAGAGGGAATTTAGAAACGTACTACATCTTTTACAAAATTTCTCTGTTGCCCCAATATAATTATGAAAAACATCTTATAAAACTTTTAAATAATTATTTTACTTTAGCCGGCCAACATCCAATATGTAACGAGCTAACAAGCGCATAAAAAGCGTCTTTCACAAAATTTGACTGTTGCCACAATACAGTTATGAAAAATATGCAATCTTATCTAAAGCGGACCAACATCGAATGTGTCACCTATTTGATGTAAAAATTAAAGTACTAAAAATGGTGACATAAGCGTTGAATTACCCTTCATTAATTTTATTCAGTAGCATTTATTGATATGATAATTTATCTTTTTTATTTTCACGATTTTTAAATTACTTAGAGAACAGTTTTGCCACACGTACGGTTGTCCTATTTATGTGACAACTTTTCGCACTATAATATCTGGTAGTAGTATTAGAATAACATTATCTTTAAATGTTCTCCTTAGAAGTTTCATACAAACCACTATCAAAAATAGTCTTTTTATGAAGTGCTATTTGTGGGATGGCCTTGATATGTTAGGCCATGATAGAGAAGCAGAAAAGGTGTGAGGTGAGATGTAACAATCTATTATTATAGATTTTTTTTTCTTTTAATTCGGCCATAGAATTACGAAATTCAAGGTTTTGTTGCAGTTTTGATATTCTAATGATTACAAAAATTGTAAGACTTGTGATCTTGTTCCAATTTGAAGAGAATATTACATGTTGCATGCATATCTTTAGGGCTCTGCTCATCAAGTGCAAAATATTTTGACACATTTGCAAATTCATTTCTTAACGGATAGATAAAAAATTTGAAAGCCTGACCATGGAAGCCATTTTAAATTGAACCGTGTTTCCATATTTTGATCAATAAATTATCTATTGAGTTATAAGTGATTTTGATCATGTGACAAACACATTTTTCACCCACTCTTCAGTGGTTATTCTTCTTTCACGCGGAAATACGCCCACTCAGATATTATTTTCTGAAAAATCTATAATGTTTGAGGATAGTTTCTGAACAACACCTGCAAGTTTCACGCATTTAAAAACAAAAATAAATAAAAACTTATGTCATAAAGTCGCCCTTTTGGATTTGAGAACACTTTAAAATATATTTTTTTTATTTATTTTTGAAAATTATTATATTTTAATTACTATAAGTGATTCTGATAAATTCATTATAAAGAAATCAAATTGATTTAGTTGAAATTTGTTGAATAATTTATTTTAAAATGTTATATCTGTACAATCTTCCCAAAATTTTACAAGAAATTTTGCATTTTAATAAAATTTTATTTTTAATAATTTATAGTATGGGGTCACAAGCACTTAGAAATGTAATCAGTATGCGCAATTATTTGTTCTGAAATATAGTCAATATAGGCATATTACTTACTATATGTTAGGGTTCCCAGTTCCCAAATTTTCTCTATTTGATTAAATTTGATTAAACTTTGTCTATTTTCCTAAAACTTAATTTTGAAAAGCATTTTTTTTTTTTTTTTTTTTTTTTTTTTACTTTCATGAGTTTTAATCTGATTTTCAGTAAGCTTTACAAACCTCTTTGAATTTTGTCTAGTTTTCAAAAAACTGTTTTTTTTTTTCTAATTTTTTTTATTGCTCACAATATATTAATGAAGCATATAATAATATTACTTGAGGAAAAAATATTAGACTCTCACTTTTACTATAATAAACTTAGTATCAGGACATGTTAAAAATTACAGGCATGCAAGAGTTCCTTCTAAAGGAGGAATTCCACCTTTTTAAAAGCAATTTTAGGCATTATCTGGATTGATGCAAAAATACAAAGAAAATTTTGGAAGGATAATGCTGGAAAATTTAGTAATCTGACATTTTGTCTAATCAAAACCTTGGAATTTGTTCTTGAATTGTTGTGCAAAAGAGACATAAAATGAAAGGTGAGCGTTTATCATAAAGCAGCTGAATGTCGTGTAAATGAAGTTATTCAAAATGTCTTTCAAAAATACTTTTTAGGTGCGTTCGTAATAATGCAAATAAGTAGCACCTATTGTCGTTCAGTCCGTCTGTCTGTCTGTCCGTCTGTCCGCATATAACAACGCAAAAACTACCCAACCGAATCGTTTGAAATTTAAAATACATTATTATTACATAATTCTGTCGCGTCATTTCAAGTTTTATGAAAATCGGATGCATAGATCAATTACAGGGACAATCAAAAGTATTCCGTTACATTACGGTCAGTGAGGAAAAAAGTTTCAAATGCATTCTAATCGTTTCAAATTCAAAATACATAATTATTACCTAATTTTGTCGAGTTATTTCAAATTTTATCAAAATCGGATGCGTAGTTTAATTACAAGGGCAATCAAAAGTATTCCGTTACATGACGGTCAATGGGGGAAAATGTTTCAAATGCATTTTAATGGTGTTACTCTCATTCGAACATAATAAAATGCATATGCATCTATAAAGTACATATTATATTATACATTTTGCATAATCTGTGGTGCAAAGAACATTTGTTCTTGATTTACAAGGCCACATAAAAGTATTCCATTATATAACGGTATAAGGAGAACATTATTTGGTGCGCATTTTAATTGTAATTAACTATTTACAATTTTATGAGATTGATATTTTAAAACTTTTTTATCATACATTTGCTACGCTTTACGTGCAGTTTCCAACTTGTTTCTTTTAACTTAAATTTAAAGTGAAAGAAAATTTCTTTTTGGAATAGAATATTTTGTACTATTTATATAACACTTTTGGGTAATTTCTGTGATACCTTTTTCAAGTTGAATTTCTGAAGCAACGATCAAATTAGCAGGAAGATTGTTTTTATTGAAAAAAAAAATATTTATTTTGGGAAATTAATGACTATACTTCACCTTCATCACGTAAGGTGCTCAGTTATATTTGGATTTACATTTTTAACATTGTTAATATATTCAAAGTAAAAAATAAAATTAAAAAATAAAATAAATATAGCAATCATACATGCAGTTAGATTTAATTTTATTGTAGAGGTATCTGTTAAAATGACACTTAAATTATAAGAGTTTATCGTCACTGTATAGATGGAAAGAAATTTCCACCTTTTTTTTTCTTCTCATTTCCACTTTTATGCCTGAAATTATCTGAGTAAATGATTCCAGAGACCAATAATGGCCGATGTTGATGGCGGCCTTGTTCGACTGGCTATTTCGATTTTCTGTCGAGTGTAGGAGATTTTGAATGACAGACTCTTTACTGCAATATGAGACTGGAGAGAATATTGGCCCACACTCGGTGGCATGCTGATGTGGAAGTGTGGGTGGGCTGGATTTCCTTTGTTTACTTTAGCTAGTCTCGAGAACACAATCCACTCCCCTCTTAGAAGCCTTTCAAGGAGGACGTTTCTCGCTGCAAGTATGCCTCAGAAAAATATGTTCTGCATATATTTTCTGTTGGCTTAAGGTATTTGTGGCACAGTAATAGTTTATGATGCTAAAAATTTTTGTCTTGCGTTGAAATTATAATTTTACTGATTTTAATTAAAATTACATCTCCCATAAATGCGACAAAAATTAAATATTTAAAATAGATGTAGTCACTATGATATGATGCTCATTGTAATTTATATTTCTAGATTTTTGAAGACGGTAGAAATGAGGAATTATCTTTATTTTTTAATATACGGGAAGGAGAGGGAGGGGAATTTAATTGTTAAAAATAGTTGCGGTAACAGAAAGTTTTTTGAGATCAGGTAGAGCTAACGCTTATTAGGCACAATTTACATTTATTGGGTACAACTTACGCCCATTTTTATTTAAAAAAAAAAAATGTACTCAGAATTTTTGCTGAAAATGTAAATTTAAATAGTAGCAGTTGTAAATTACGTATTAAAAGAATTATTAAAAATTTATTCTTAGTATAAATTTGTAGAAATAGAAGTACCAGATGGGGTTAAAAAATGTATTTTTTAAAATTTATGGCTGAAGAAATTTGACTGATGTAGTTCTTAAAATCAAATGTATAGTTCGGAAGTTCTCTTACTGTAAATTTAGGGAGGGAAATGTATTGTTGAGTTCAGGCAGAGATAGTTCTAACATTATTATTATTCTTTATTTATTGATTAGATTAGATTAGATGAAAAAAGTCAACTTCAAAATCTTTAAGGTGCTCTAATCGGCTTTGGTACGAAAAATAAATAAATAAATAAAAATTTTAGTAGCCCTGTTTCGAAGAAAAAAGTCTTAAAGATGGCATGCTAAAATGAGACTATATATAACGTAATTTGAAAAATTGTAGTATTTTATTGCTTTTATTTCTAAGTTGATGGGTATTGAAATCTGATATCTAGTCTTTCTTAATGTATTCGGTGTGTTACAGATTTGATAGTTGCTTTTAGAGATAATTTTTGATTTGTTAGCTATTTTTCAAATGTTTTTCGAATAGCAGGACTTGAATTCTTGCATCTTAAAAAATTCACTTTTTTCTCCATTCATGTCGTATTTACTGAAAATTTTTCTTTGATTTCTAAGCTTTTTGCATTGAATATTTAATAACAATTTTGTGGTCTTCATTCTGTTCCAAGTTTGAACCCTAGAAAAGCTTTTACTTGTGTTTAAGATGCTTAATCGCTTTCCGAAAGGTCTATCTACTTCATCAGTATTTCACTTATGAAAAATAAGGATTCCTACCGGTTTAGCGGTTGAAACCTGAATAGAAAAACCATGGTAGCGTGAGGCGTGATGGATATTTTTCTTTGCAAAATTGTGGGTCTATTGCTGCTTGCTCGTTTGGTCGGCGACGTTCATATCTGCTCTATTCTATGAACTTTTTTTTTGGTTTTTAAGCTGTCTAATGGAAGGGGAAAAAGTAACAGAGATAGCTGACCTGACATTTTTGCAAATGCGGACTGATGGCGGCTCACCCTTGTTTTTTTGCAGTTTAAGTACTCCTGGAACGAGACAAGCGGCTGTCTTTGTGTGACAGTTCGTTTTTAGGTACAGGTATATTCGTTGCTGCATTTTATGCAGGGTCGTTCTTTTCTGTATTTAGGGCCTGCAATCTGCTCATGCCACCTCGTCGCTATCTGTGCAGTTTGTTTCGCCGGTATCTCCTTTACGGAAACCCCACGACTTCCTTTGATCCACGCCGATCTCTCTTTCTGCGAAAGCTGAATAAGGAGTATTCTTGCTCTTATTACTTTTTTTTTTTATTTCTCCTCCGATGGGTGTCAACGGGAAAACGCACAAGGGCGTCTGTGCCTTGTTCCGCTACACGCTGTTGTATGTATGCATTTGGAAGAGAGGCCTCGATTTCGTTGTTAGCATTGGGCCGCGCAGTCGCTGTTTCCTGTATATTCAACAGAAGGTGAAGGAACGCCTTTTTGCGACGAGGGAAATGTGGAAAGCTACACTACACATTTTTATCGCATTTTGGCGCGAGTTCCTTTCTGGAAAATCATCCTTTTTGCCAATGGCATAGCAGTTCTGGAACTGGATCAACATTTTAATTATTTTAAATAAAAGATTTAACTTGTTAAAATTTGAGGAGCAGGACGCCAACTTATATGGGCCCATGGAGCTCGAGCCCACCCAATAATTGTGATATATCCATCTATCCATTTTTAATTGAGCCCACCCAATATTTGTGTATCTGTTCAAAAAATTTTTTGAGCCCACCCAATATTTTTCAAAAGTTGGCGCCACTGCTGAGGAGAGTTGTAAATATCGAATTGAAGATAACGTGTAATTGGGGAGGGGACAGTACACACCTTATATATATATATATATATATATATATTTTTTTTTTCTTTTTGCGGAAAAACTCTTAAACTCTATGAAAACTCTTTTGTCTGAATGGACCACACGTACAAGGCGGAGCTTGCAATGCTTGTGGGGAAATTCGGGACGCTGATAGCAGATTAGCTATCGTGACATCGGATGACGTCACAAATACTTCTCTTCCATTCTTTTCATATTTTATTAAAAGTTAAGAGTTCTCTGCAACCGTCTCAACTTCTCGTTCTTTCATGATTTGCATACGTCATCACTGTATAAAACCGTATTACTCATTACTGTGCATGAGAGTTAAATCTTATGCGGATACTTTTAGAAGAGAGACCTGTTTTGTTGTTTCCTGTATATCCAACACAAAGTGAAGAAATATATTTTTATACGCAGAGGAAATGATGAAAGCGATAATGTAATTAGTAATTTCATCATATTTTAATGCACGTTCATTTCTGGAAAAATCACTTTTTTGTGGAGTCGTACCAACGTAGTGGAGTGCTGGTTTTACCTATTTCTGAGTGTTTAGCTGTTTTCACTCATTTTTGAGTGTCTAGCTGTCTTCTTTCAAGGGTCTGCGGGTTGCTGTATTTGAGGCTTTGTTTTCGCTTGATTCTGTCTGTGAGAAAACCTCAAAAATCCAGACCGATTGTGGTTCACCGCACTAATAGTTTATTAGATTTTATTCCATAAATATTTGGCGCAGATTGTTTTGTGTCTTTATTGGAGTATCCCGAGCTTATTTTCAAGCACACTGCACATTTTAAGAGTTGGAAATTATAGTTGATTAAAAGAAATATAGGTACTGTCTCGTATATATTATCAACCGATTAATTTGAGAACCTCCATTTCACGGATGTTCTTTAAAAAAGTACTAATTACAGGTTTTACCCTTACTTAGATTAGCATATTCAACACTCATAGAATTGTCCTAAAGCAAACCTAGCACTATTATTATTCCCATTCTATTTTTTCGATGGGGTAGCATTTCGAATTCTAATTACATCACCTACCCGATCCAAAGTATGTCGAAAATCCTCTCCAGCATCTGCAAAATCTTCTATTATATGCTAAGCTCTGCGCGGCCCGTTTTTCAATGGAAGAGCTCCAAAACTCTTCCCGCTAAAAAAGTTGGGGGAAAAACTCTTCAAGAGTTTTTCGCTAGAGGCTGTCATCTTTCAACTGCATAATCATTTGATTTGGTTGCAGGAATCGTGGGAACGGTTCTCTTTCCCCAATGCTTTGCCAAAGAGGTCTTCACGATTGAAACCCTTCCCTTGCTTTTTGCCATGGCACTGATGGGGCTTTTGTACTGCAAACAGCAGATCTTATGCATGCATCGAATCGCTTGTCTGTCCCCTTCGACCCTTTGCCCATCATTGAATCCATATATGGTCACTAAGTTTGGCATGAAAAAAAGATGAGTTTTGTGTTGAACTATAAATTCTTTTTAGGTGTTCCCGAAATCATATAATTTTATATGAACCCTTCACTATATTATGCATTTTTCGTGTCTCACGAATAATAAATAAATATTATTTTTTTTTAGTTTAATCTTAACCAACCTATATCTGTTTTAAATAGAAATTGTCGCTTGGCTACTATGAGAAAAATGAATAAAAGGCTATATTAATTCATATGATATGGTATCTGTACTAAACTGCATGTATAGGACTATTACGATTAAAAAAATGTTCTATTCAGAAGTCTCCAAGAGGCATACTAGAGCTCCAAACCAAACAATTTTATTACTATTTATAGTTAAAGGGGAAATTACCAGTAAAAACTGCAAAAATTGAGGGAGGTGGCAGCGGTTAATGAAACCGTTGCTTATAAGATAGTTTCACACTTAGAAACGGTTCCAAAAGTGAAAGTGTCGGCATATAAAGAAACTAGAACCAAAATCGAAAAAAGACAAGAGGAAAATATTAGATATCGATTTCGTATATCCTAAGCAATTAATAAATAAATAAAAATACCGCCCCCCCCCCAAAAAAAAAAAAAAAATAAATAAAATAAAAACGAAAATTTTCCCATAGGTCTAAAATTAACGTTCGAGTTTCTTGGCGTGACCTCTGTTCGCTCTTAAAAGTAACGAGTTGTAAACATTAAAATAAAATAATGGAAAAAAGTGAAATTGCTAACACCATTTAAGGATTGAGAAATACACCGAGCATAGAAAAATATATCAAAATATCGAGTATATGTGTGTAGCACAGTTCGTATTCACCGTGTGAAACATTAAATCTCGGATATACAGCATTCGGAAATCCGCCTATTCCGAACCAAGTTCAGAAAAAAATACCGATATTTAAACTTAAAAACAGGAAAATTTAAAAAGACGTTCGTGAAAAAATGCATATTTATTGTTATGCTAGCAAATCTCCCTGAGCGCAATTTATGCCTTAACAAACCAATACGTTGATTGTTATTAATGAAATCCGCCTATTCCGAATTCCCAGTAGACTGAACACTGTTCGGTCCCAATTATCTAGTAATAGCGGGGCGCTACTGTATGCAGTTATGGGAGTCACCGATTCAATTTAACATTCAGTGATAAAAGTATTTAAAATATTGACTGGAAAGAATGTATTTTTTCATTCTTTTGATATTTTTTAAATGAAAAAGTAGAAAATATAAATTTTAGCTTCGAAATGTGCAAAACAAATAAAAATTTAAAATTAAATTTTTGACCTTTTTTTATAGCGATTGTTTCCGAGAAAAGTTATTTATTTATTTATTTTTAAACCTTTGATGGAAAAGTTTTCAATTAAATATTCATTTATTTGAGAATGCAATATTCAATGCTTTGATCTAAAAATATTTTCAATTTAATCTTTTAAAAAAGCTAAAAAGCTAGGAGATTTATTAGCATAATGAACTTAATTTTAAATCGTGGATTAAATCAATATGTGCTTTTTTCTATTAGAGGCTGTTACATTTCTATCTGCATAGTTTGTTTTAGTTGCAGAAATTGAAAAATTATCAGAACGGTTCTTTTCTTGAAAATCAAAATACTTTTTCTAAATATGGTCTATTCCATTAAATAACCCATTCCTGCTGATGCTGTGGTAGTGCAAAAGTACACGGTTTTTTTTATTATTATTTCCGTATTTTATGAAAGAATCGCTGCACTACTCAAAAAATGATCTGAATAAGTTTAAAAATTAGGATAGCTGTTTTATTTTGTGGTACTCTTATTTAAAATTTTTAAGTTCTGCGTTCAGAAATCGGGGGGGGGGGGGGGGAATCATCTTCTTACATGTTAGAATTTAAAACTAAACTTTTGAGGAAAAAAAAAACTGATAGTTTTTTTTTTTTAAATTTAAATGGGGCTATTCATTAATTTCAGTATTTGCACACAGGACCGAAACTAAGGGGGAGCAGAGAGGGCATGTGTCCCGGGCGTCAAATGAAGATTTCATTTGTCAGTTTTTCTCACGTCTATGTTTGCCACGATATTGTTAAATTCCTTAAGTCTAAGGCCAAAGCAAAATCACCGAAAAAAAATCTAACAATAATATTTTAAAAGAAAAAAGAAAGAAAGAAAGAAAGAAACTGAAATTACTACACTAAGCATCCTGTATAAAACGGTGTTTTTTTTCCGATTCCGTTTTCGAGATTTTAATGAATCAATATTTGACAAAGCAGATTAGGTAATTCAATATTACGTATATTCTGATTACGTATTTAAAATTTAAAAATTAAGTCGGTTAAAAATTAGTAAAATTCGCCTTTTAAATATATCTTTCGGGCGGAGGAGGGCACCAAAATTCATGTTTACCCCGGGTGCAAAAAGCGCTAGTTTCAGCCCTGCTTCATACCATGATGTACATTAAAGGAATTAACACTTGGGGGGAAATGGAGTATTTCAATGATTTTTTTAATGCATCCAAGAATAAAATATTTATTTCTGCCGTATATTTCGACCAGCTGAGGTTCTTGTCGCTTTTAATTTTGCTGAATTAAAAGTTTTTTCTATGATTTTATTGAAATATTTCCTAAGCCAATTTACTCCCAGTAGATTGTCAGATGACGTGCTATGATGTCATTTTAACGTCAAAGCGACTGCTGGGGCGGCTGTGAGTGATTCTCTGGATAGTTTACTCTGACGTCATGCGATTCATCTTTTAGTTCGTCCCGTGTGCAAAGAACAGAAGAAAACGTGGAGAATCATTAATTCTGTTACTCTGCAGCGCTCCGGGAATTGTTAGCCCCCCCCCCTTCTTCTTAGGGGTCATAAGTTAATCAGATGATACCCGTCACAATGACGTCACTGTGAGTCACTTTGGTCACATCACATCTGTGACCAAAATGCCACCACTCAGTGACGTCACATTGTGACTGAGATGTGACATTAAAAATTTTTTAGAAAATTACAAATATACTTCAAAACATGTTATTTACTTTAAAAAACATGTTTCTGGCAATTTAAATATCGTCGCTTTTGTCACAGTTTCGTCACAATGTTAATGTCAAAGTAGTCACATATGACACATTTGTCACAAATTTGTCATACCGTGACTTCACAAAGTGGTCACAATGTGACGTCACAAAAGAGCTCTAAAACGGCCATAGCGACTTCACATTTTAGTCGCTGTGACTTCACATCAACGTCACGTGACGTCACATCGACAATAGATGGTGACAAAGTCACAATGCGACTTCACAACGACGTCGCAGTGACGTCACCATGCTTTACGGGTTTCACCCTGTCGTGACGTCACATTTTCTACAGCTATTAACTTATAGTTTAATTTCAGTAGAGTCCCGATTATCTGAGTCAATATGAACCAATCTTACCTCGGAAAGTTACATGCAATCTATTACACGCTGATATAAACACTATAAAACTACTAAGATTTTTCTTACTTTTACTTTAAACTGTTGAAATTAAGGAAGTGATACTATACCTAATACAACCTGAATAAAAATACATGTATGTGTATATTATAAAACAAAATATGTCCCCGAGTAACGATGACGTCATATTGACGGTGGCAGTATCAGAAAATTAAATTTATCTTTTGCTGCATTTATTTATTTATTTTTAATCATTATAACATTTAAATTTTGTATACCGTCGAACGCGTTACAATTTTTTCTTTAAAATGCAATTTAAAAACTGCATCTAAATTTAATGATTTTTTATAATATCAAAATAGTTTAATTTTTTTAATTTTTTATTTATTTATTTATTTATTTATTTATTTTTAATTTGTCGTTATAGATTGCAGCCTAATTGCCTTTAAATCTATCGTTATAGATTTTGCGTGGCCCTGTACATTAATAAAAAATATATTTTGAACCACATATTGTACAGAATGCATATTTTATATATACTTCATAAATGCACATCAATTTTATTATGCTCGAAAGGGTGTAGCATCATTAAAATGCTCTTGAAACTATTTTTTCCCATTGAGCGTAATGTAACGGAATACTTTTGATCGTCCCTGTAATTAAACTATACATCCGATTTTCATAAAGTTTGAAATGACTCCGGAAAATTATACAACAATTATATATTTTAAATTTAAAAGATTCTGTTGGATAGTTTTTGCGTGTGAATAGCATAGGGTATTTTTTTCATATTCGATGGTATAAATATTGAATGTTTAGAAGTTAAAAAAATTGCAGTAGTGCTGAAAATTGTAAAGCTGAAATTTCATTTAAAATTGATTTGATTGGTCCAGGAATATTAATGTTTAATCCATGGCGTACATAATATATGGCTCTATTATTATGTAAGCCACGTTTTGATCATCATAAAAATGATATTTATTATTATTATTTTTTAAATATAGAATTTCAAAAAATCCAAAATTTTAGTCTTTGATAATATCATTTTCCAAATGGTCGTAATAATTATTTAAATTACATTAAAAAAAATCTTTTGTAAACGGGATTTTTTTTTCATATAAATTAATATTTTACACGTTTTGAAAGTAATCAATGTATACTTCTGTGTTTAAATTAATTTTGTGTATGTGTAGGGCTAGCGAAAAAGACTCCCGTTGCCTTATCACGCTATTTTATTCAGCGCCTGTATTTGTTGAATTTTCTTTCGAAAGCGACTGTCTTATGGGACATAAGTATGCATTTTTCGTAGTTTTCCCTTTCCGTATCGTTTCGTTATTTTTCAGCCTCGAGGAAGCAGCGGATCATTCATCCGAAAAATTAATAGGCTCCGGATCTTCCCTTCCTGCCTGATTTTTTTAATATAGATTTTAGACTGCCAGCCCCCCTAGACTTCAAGTGCGCCGTTTTTTTAATATTGCACTCAACTTTTTTGTATGTAAAAATTGAATTTTGTAATCGATTTTTAACCCTCTTCTTGATTGGCTAGTATTATAAGTATATCTTTCACAGGGTGGTGATTCTTCTGTTCAAAAATTTTTAGGCTCTCGGTTCCGAAAATTTTAAAAATTCGACCATCAATCAGAAAATTCGGACATAAAAAATATCACATGAAAATATCGCAAATTTGTGCAAATGATCGCCGGGAAAAAAAAAAAAAAAATCCGTCAATGGTTTGCTGAAAATATCGTAAATTTTGTCAAAGGATCACAGGGAAAATGCCAGTTTTGTCAAAGAATGACGAAAAAATACGATTTTCGTTAAAGAATCGTACACAAATTTCGTCAAAAAATCGCTGAAAACACCCAAATTTCTTCAAAAAAATTGTTAAAAAGTTATTTCGTCAAAGGATCACTGGGAAAGAATAAATTTTGCCAAAAGATCGCATAAAAACGCGAATTTCGTTAGAAAATTGTGTAAAAAATACAAATCTCATTGAAAGATCTCGTAAAACACGCAAATTTCGTTAAAGGATCACGAAAAAGATGCGAATTTTGCTACCTCGGAAAAAACGTTTAATTAGCTCTTCGAAAGAATCTCAAGAACTAAGGCACGGAACTTAATAAAAAAATATATTCAGGTAGTCCCTGATATAGATTGATGCTGATTAGTTTTTTTTTTTTTTTGTCTAAATCGCTCAACATATAACGCTGATATACTGTATTTTTTTAGATTTACGCAACAGCTATGTTTCAATAACTAATATACGGATTTTCGTCAAACTTCAGATTCAATAAATCCTTGATATGAACTAGTTCTGTTTATGTTTTGGTGTCAATAACCCAACAGGTGGCACAATTTCAATTTTCAAGATTCCTGCAATAGCCTATATCACAAGAACTAATTCACGATTTTTTTTTCATCAAACTTTAGATTCAGGCATAGCTTGATAAATATTATTGCTGTTTGTTATGGTAAAAATTGTTCAACAAGCGAAGCTTTTATGTTGGATTTTTCCTGAAATCCACAATAGTCCTATATGAAGAATTAATGCACGGAATTTCATGCCTTTAGAATCCTCACAATGGGTATACATTGTCATTTAATTTTGGCACTGTGGTAGCGGTTTTTGAAGTATTAATGTGCGTGAGATAGAACAAAGTTTGGGGATCGCCGCGTTCCACTAGTTTTTTAATCAAACATGAAAACAACAA
Organism: Maratus speculifer; assembly: GCA_964019185.1. NCBI lineage: Eukaryota > Metazoa > Arthropoda > Arachnida > Araneae > Salticidae > Maratus > Maratus speculifer. The sequence continues at coordinate 242,247,123 of OZ025301.1, read as the reverse complement.
TTGTATCTCAAAAAAAAAAAAAAAAAAAAAAAAAAAGAAACGTTTACTATTAATTAATTGGGATTACGCATTAGAAATTAATGTAGAAAAATTAAAGATAGTTTAAATAATGTTTCTTCTTTTTTCTTTTTTTTTCCTTAAATGAAAAATCGTGCGTTTTTAATGTCGAAAGCAAAAAATACTCAAAGCAAGATATTTTTAAATTATATTTTTAACTAGCTGACCCGCCCGGCGTTGCACGGTTCCTAAATTATAATACTAAAGGAACATGAAATTTGTGATTTTATCTCTAACTCGAAATACGTAAAATTACGTTGTCTGAAATACACGGCCATTGACTGTGTGAAAAATGGTTTAAAAAAATGAACAAATAATATTTAACGGTAAAAATGTTCAAAAGAACTGCAATGGGAAACAGGAGAGGAACTACTCAAGAACTCAAGTAATAATTAGAATTTTGGAAATCTGAATGTCAGATACATCAGGAGAGACGTTGGGTTACTTTCAAGAAAGTTTTGAGCCTCGTAAGTGCCGCAGATTTTGCTAGCCATCGCACAAAAACATACATGCACACAGACAGAGTGTTTAGTTATTTTATTAGTGTAGGTTACTGTGGATATTCAAAATAATTCTTTTGCTGCTAATTCATTAGTTTTATGGTTTTTGCCTTTTTTACATGCAATTTAAAATAGGTAAGACCATGATGCGTACAAAAATCTGTAATATTGACAAAATTGACAAAAAACCGATGCTAAACGAACAAAAAATCGTTAAAAACCACATCGAAAATCCAGGGATGGGAATTTTCCGCTTTTTGGCGGATTTCCGCTTTTTTATTATTTTGATAAGTTTCAGATTTTTCACCCCAAAAATTCCGCTTTTTTCCGCGGATTTCAGAAATATGTAACAGGGATGCCGCGGACGCGCTATAGCGCGTAAAATACACAAAAAATCGGCGACGGGACGCTAAAAAATGGAGCTTACGCGCCCGCGGGACGCGTAATTTTCGTCAGAGAATCGAAATAAAGAAAAATTTCGTTAAAAAATTGCGAAATAACGAATAATTTCCGGCAAATTTCGTCAAAAAATTCGCGAAAAAATGGCTAATTTTGTTACAAAATCCCGAAAAAAAGTCTGATTTCCTCGAAAACATGACAAGTTTTGTCCAAAAATCGTGATAAAACGGAAAATTTTGTCGAAACATTCGCGAAAAACGGTAAATTTTATTTAAAAAAACGGTAATTTTCTTTAAAAGATTGCGAAAAAACATAACATTTCGTCAAAAGATCGCGAAAAAACGGTACATTTCGTCAACGAATCGCAAAAAAGGAAATTTCACTAAAAAAATCGTGAAATAACGAATAATTTCCCGCAAATTTCGTTAAGAGATTCGCGAAAAAGTTTCTAATTTTGTTCCGAAAATCCCGAAATAAAAGCAGATTTCCTCAAAAAATCGCTAAAAAACGACAAATTTCGTCCAAAAATCGCGATAAAACGGCAAATTTTGTCAAAAGAGTCGCGAAAAACTACAATTTTCATCAAAAAATCGTGATAAAACGGTAACTTTTGACAAAAGATAGCGAAAAACCAGTACATTTCGCCAAAAGATCGCGAAAAAAAGGCAAATTTCGCCAAAAGATCGCGAAAAAACGTCAAATTTTGTCGAAAAATCGCTTTAAAACGCAATTTTCGTCAATGGGGCAAAAAAAGAAAGTTAATGCCTGGTGGATAGAATTTTTCTGTTCCAAAAACTAACTTTCCTGTATTCAAATTATTCTTTTTGCTGCTCCAAAAACAGATTTTCCTGCTTCACAATCTTTTTTTGATTGTTCCAAATCTTTCTTAGTGAATATAACTTCTGATAACACCTATTCATTAAACAAAAAGTACCCCCTTACTTGTGGTGCAATTTTTCATTCGCGCATGTGAATACAATATGGTGCAATTTTTCGTTCACGTGTATTTTCAGTCTTTTTGCTTTTTTGCAGTTCCCATCCCTGAAAATCGTACTGAAAATCGATATGAAAAAGATCACTGAAATTGAAAAATCATACCAGACAAAATTTAGTTAATTAAGCTTTGAAACAATTTTATTTTTAAGATTCTCAAAAAATAGCCTCAAAATGTGAAGAAATACTAAAAATCGTAATAAAAAATTCCTTAAAAGTTCCAAAAATCGCCGCACGAATTCCGAATAAACTTTATTGAAAAGAGAAACAAAATTTCTGCATTAAGTGAAAAGAATGAAACCGTATTCCTTTCACTAATATGGAAAAAATCGCCTAAAAAATTCTAATCAAAAAATAAAAATTCGGGCTTCGAGATGCAAAACTACATGTATAGATGTACCTTCCCTCCAAATTTTGTACCTCTTCATGCAGCGGTCTCTTCGGAACAGCACTGACACACACAAAAACTTGTCTCTTTATTATTATAGATTACTGTGAATATCCTAATTAATAACTTTATTGCTCATTCGTTAATTTTATGTTTTTTACTTTTTTTACATCCAAGTCAAGAATTGATAAGATCATGATGAATACAAAAAACTATAATTTTGACAAAAATGACAAAAAATCGATGCTAAACACACACACAAAAAAATCGCTGAAAATCGCATTAAAAATCGCTGAAATTGAAAAATCATAGCAGACAAAATTTAGTTCATGAGGCTGAAAGTTTGAATCAATTTTGTAGTTATCATTGTCGAAAAATAGCCGCAAAATAATAATAAAAAAAAAAAAAAAACACTAAAAATCGCTTTAAAAAAATTCGCTAAAAATTCAAAAATCACCGCACCAATTCCGAATAAATTTTAAAGAAAAAATAAATAATTTTAAAGAAAAAATAATTCCGAATAAAATTTTTCAGAGAAAACAATTACTATATTGAGTGAAAAGAATGAAACCATATTCCTTTCACTAATATGGAAAAATCGCCTCGAAATATAAAAAGAGCGCTAAAAATCGCCTAAAAAATTCTAATCAAAAAATCAAAAATCGGGCTTCGAGGTGCAAAACTACAAGTATAGATGTATCTTCCCTCCAAATTTTGTAACTCTACACTCAGCGGTCTCTTCAGAACAGCGCTGACACATACACATACTTGTCTCTTTATTATTATAGAAGATAATCAAATAGATTTAAAATCTAAAATTTCGAAAATGTGATTTCAGATTTAAAATTTTTGAAACTCTCTTCGGCAGTAATAATAGTTAATTTCAAGAAAGCAATTTACTTAAAAATGCATTCAAAAATCGGATTAAAGTACCTGTAAGGTTTAAAAAAAAAAGAAAAAAATGTATTTCAGGAATTTGCTTGCATGAATTTTCTGTGTTTCACCATGCGCTAATTAATTGGGTTATGCTAATCTTCGAGAGAACTTAAAACGACTTCACGAATTAGGTTAAATCTTTTTATAGAGAAACTCTTCATCTTCGACGGAGAGCTTTTGTCATTAGCATGTCTAGCAACCATGCCACTTCACTTGTAGATATTCTCGTCTGCGCTGGATTATATGATTACGATATTGTGCAACGTGCAGTCGTCAGCGTTGGGTTTTAATTTGCAGCAATTATTATATTGCTACGAATATACTTAAACACGAAAGATTACATAGTGCGTCTCAAAAGTATATGGAGAGGCCTTTGAAAAAAATAATTAGTAGGAAAGAATGGAGTGGTATGGGACACTACTTTCACTGAATAATATAGAAGTATGGCATGTAAAAGCTATTTTATAATTAAAGAAATTGTAAGTTTCAAAATACGTCTCATACCTGCCCACTAACAGGGGAGTATGGGACAGCAGCAAAACAAAGCTATATAAAGATACAAATAGCCTAGTGTCGGTTAAATATATCATCAAATAAATGTAGGTTGAAAATATATGTGCCACAATATAAAATTCCAGTATCTTCGTGACTGGAATAAAAATTCAGGATTGAAGTCATAGATGAAATTAAAAAACGTCAATTCCATTTATTTACATTTTGAAGATAATGAATATGTTATCAATTTTATAATTATATATTATTCCCTAAAAATCCTGACATGTTAGCAATTTACATTCATCTTATTTTTTAAAAAAGGAATAGGATATGTCCCATTACTCCTCTCTTCCTTGTTTTGTATTAAATTTCCGGTATAAACAAAAATGCTGCTTTTAGGCTTAGTTTAAATTGTGGATAATACACATTATAATGTTCCATAAATGGGAAAGTTATTACACTTATGCATAAGCAAGTCATTAATACAGGGTTCCCAGCATCATGGAAAGTCATGGAATTTCAAAGTAGTCAGGGAAAGTCATGGGATTTTCAAAATATATAGGAAAAGTCAGGGAATTTACAAATATTTTCTAAAAAGTCATGGAAAAGTCTTGGGGAAAAATGTAAAATGATGCGAAAGTCATCAAATATTCTTGAGGGGAAAAAAAATCACAAAATTCATCAAATCATTGCAAAAAAGAAAATAACTAGAAATTTGAAGAACAGTTGCAGAAAAAAACATAAGTTTTGATAAGGGATTGTGAAAATAGTTGCCAAATTTCATTGTATTCCTGTTTAGTTAAATTTTTCCGATTTGGTCAGGAAAAAGTCAGAGAATTTTTTGAGATTTGATCATGAAAAATCAGGGAATTTGGCCGTCAGGTTTTGTTGGGAACCCTGTAATATATAGAAAGCATAAAAAGTATATGAAGCAAATTTACTTTTGATTGTTGAAATAATCTTTTCCTTTATACAACTGTAAGCTTTTACAGATCAAAAAATTTTTTCAACTGAAGATTAGACTACCATTGTTTCATCTTGTGTGTGATTGATGAATTGTTTAGAATGATACACAAAGAGAAAAACCTAATGTCTATGTATTGTTCCATGTTTTAGCTTTTGCCTGATTTTCCATAATTTTCCTATGAACCAATTAATTAGGTTCTGTGTTAATCTTTACGATAACTTTAAGCAACTTCGTAAAATTAGGTTGTCTTTTTATAGAAAACTCTTCATCTTCGGAGATCTTTTGTCATTAGCGTGTCTAGCAACCATTTCACTTCAGTTGTAGGTATTCTCGTCTGCGCTCGATTACGAAGATGTGCAATCGTCAGAACATCGCTCTGGCTTATCGTTTACAGCACTCATTGTATTGCCGCGAATCTCCTTGTTATTTCACGTTTGTGACCGATAACTTCGAATTTTTTCTCCTCTACGCAGTAAAAGATTTTTATTGACTGTTCGGTCCCAAATATCGACTAAGGGCCATAAGGATCAGATATGAGCGAAAAATATTGCGTTCAAAATCGATAGATAGGCTTTTTTTTCTTTTTTTTTTCTTTTTTCTTTTTTTTTTCTCTTTTGATGCCTTCAGGTTTGAAAGATTTTGTCTAGAGGATAAGTTTCGAAAGAAATATTTTTGTGTCACATGACGATATTAAAATGGGAAAGTATTTTTGAAGATGTTTTTCTAACTATGCTTTGTCTGTAATGTTGAAGATATAAGAAATTTTCCTGGTTTTTTTTTAATAATAAGATTTAAAAAATTTATAAATGTTAAAAAAATGCGATTTCTGTTATACTTTTTGGGCTTGAAATTTGGTAGATATTTTTAAGATGTAAATTTTTATTAAGAATAGTTTCTAAAAAATAAATAAGTCGAAATTTAAATGGTTGAAATTAGCAGAAAATGTTATAAATTACGATTTATTTATTTCTATACAACTGCCCCCAAAGCGGTAAAACAGCGGAAACATTCCGAATGTGCGAATTTCTTTGAATACGTTAAAGCTAGGAATGATTAATTAAAATAATAATAAAGAAACATGGTTACTAGCTAATTAAGGAAGAACTTCGAATTCAGCCTTTGACCGCACAAAGTTGACGGTTAAATATATAAATAAAAAGGGCGATTAAATAATTAAATTATTTTTTAATTCCCCGAAGTACGACTGAACGTAATCTGACTTCAGTTTAACATGAAAATGAAATTGCCAATTTCAGGAATGTATTGGCCACTAATGAACATTGAATCTGGGGGAATCTAGCACTGATGCAACATTTTCCGTTACCGGTAATCGGAATAAAGAAGAAAAAGAAAGAAAAACCTCCACTGCTGATAATATCGAAATTGACGATTTTCAACATGCGAAGCTTCTTACTAATGTATTCATTGTATCAATCATATTTTTAAACATCGCGATCGAGTAACAATAACAAAGTTGTGATGGTAATTTAGACGCCAGTACTATTTCCGTTATTTAACGGGGAAAAAATTCCGTTTTTTCCAGAAATGTTTCCGTTTTTTTTACAAAATATTTCAGTTTTTTTTTTTTTTTCAGATTTTTTTTTTTTATAAAAGATTTTGTTTGAAAGCCAAAAAAAGAATTTTCAAGGACAAACTGGCTTTTTTATTCTTTAGACAAAGACACATCAGGTTAGAATACATACATTTAATTTAAACAACAGTGAAGAAATGTCACTTACCCTCGATGGGGATCGAACCTAGCACCTGTCCCATGGCAGCTTGCATTAGTGTAATACCATTACGCCATAGTTACGCATACATAGCTTGCAAATATCTTTACTTATTTCGAATGATTTTATAAAGCAAAAGGCCTTATGTTGAACGCGGCATTAATTTTTGTTGAGAATTATTTTCTATATGAGTGTACAGTTCTGAATGTTTAACAGATTTTATTTCCATAATTTCAAATATTTAGTTTTTAATTTCAGTTCTATAAAAAATAAATTTTAGACTTTAAAATAATACATGTATTAAGAGTTGAATGCATTAAAAAGTTTTGTTTCCTTCATTTTAAGGAGATTTTTAAAAGTTTATTGTAATATTATTAATATTTATTTACTTATTTATTTTTGAAAGGATATTCTTAAAATAATATTAAAATATATTGAAATTAAAATTATTTTATTAATATTTTATTATTAATTTTATTAAAATATATTAAAATTAAAAGTAGAATTTTTTTTCCATTTTAAAATATCCCTTTAAAATATATGCTATAAATGAGTTAAACATTATTTAAAAATCATAATGGAAATAAACTAACTAACTAATCTCAAACTTAAAAGGAATTAATAAAATTTCAAAATTTTTATTATTTTTTTAATATTGTAAAAATATGTTAGCTTTATATTATTAAAACAGAAAGAAATAAAGAAAATTATTATAGAAAGTTGTTTATAAAACAACTCTATAATGTTTTTCTATCCCAGATATAGATGGCGACACTGGAGTTATTTATTGAATTTATGCTGATTTAATACTGATTTAATACGGAACTTCTCTGTTTTCAGAAAATTTTACGGAAAACTTACTGTTTTTATAATATCAAAATATCAATAACAGAAGTTCTGCTGGTTTTTTTTTATAGAAAAATGAAACTATTCCGTAGAATTTTACTGAACAATTTGTGTATATTAACGGATATTTTTTACAGTGTATGCTAACTCACCTAATAATCACATGGCTCTTAAATTCACAACATTAGCAGTTGAATGTGGTATATAGTGTTTTGCAGGTAAAAGTTTTATACCTCCCCCCCCCCCTCTTCCCCCCCCCCAAAAAAAAAATTGAACAAGCAGTAGGAGCTTTTTATATACCTGTTTATTCTGCTGTCAATTTTCCAATATGATTTTATTGGCCAGAAGACATGTATAGGCTTTTGAAAAGGGTAATTGTAATGGGTATGAATTTCTCGATCTAAGACCATCAAAATTGATTGATTGTTAATGGCAACTTTAAAAGTATTTTAGTCGTAATACATTTGACCTTTTTTTTTCGGCTAAGCAGACGATTTTTTTTATCATATTTATTTATTTCAAAATAAATTTATGCTCTGAGCCATACAATATTCCAGTGTGTAGATGCGTTCATAATTATTTAAATAAGTAATACCTGTAGTTGTCGTTCAATCTGTAAGTATTTCAGCTAAAAACAACCCAACCGAATCGTTTGAAATTTAAAATTACATAATTTTGTCGAGTCATTTCAAATTTTACGAAAATCGGATGCCTAGTTCAATTACAGGGACAATCAAAAGTGTTCCGTTATATTACAGTTAATGGGAAAAAATAGTTTCAAGTGCATTTTAATGATGCTACACCCTTTCCAGCATAATAAAATTGATGTGCATTTATGAAGTATATACTAAAATATACATTCTCTGCAATATGTGGTTCAAAGAATAATTGTTATTAACGTACAGGGCCACACAAAAGTATTCCATTACATAATGATATAGGGGAGAAACATTGTTTGAGATGTGTTTTAATTGTATTAGACTATGTAACATTTTATGAAATTGTTATGCATTATTGAGGATTACTAAGAATTACTTCCTGTATTAAAAAAAAAAAAAAAAAAAAAAAAAAAAAAAAAAAAAAAAAAAAGTAGATAGTATTTACCAGTGGTTAATTTTTATGTTCATACGCATCTCGAGGACAGTACAACGGTTTGAATGCCGAAATAAATGTCTTTATATTTTTTAAATTATTTTGTCCTAAACATTTTTGTAAGGCAGTTTTTTTTTTTTTTTGGGGGGGGGGGGGAGGTGATAGGTGCAATGCTTTATCAAAATTTAATAATAAACGAGTAAAGAAGTATAATGTAAATAATTACTTCTATTTGTTTGTGGTTATGATATGTAATAGTTTAGTGTTATTTTTTTACGATTATATCTATTTATTAATTTTCACAATGAAAAAAAAAATGCGTCATAATGTTTTGTTTGCGTTTAACATATTATTATGTTACTAATACTTATTTTTGTTTCTTTTAGATTTCGGATATTATATCATTCTCATCATAATCCCATTTCATCCCGTTATTTGTGTATAGGTAAGTGTTTGCTGTTATCGTATTTTTGACATTCAAATTTTTGAGTTAATGAGTTGTTTATTATTCGTTTGTTATTCATTATTTATATTTCATGTCTTAAAGACTCTTTTAGAAATTTCCTCTGCGAAAAACTTTCTGTCGTATTCAGAAAGTAATTTTTACATAGAAATCACATGTATAGGCGTTACTATTTAAATAATAAAAGAAAAATATTTTTAAAACATAAAACTACATTATTTGTAAGTTACTTAAAGATAACAAATTAAAAAAAATTGTCAAATTTCTTTTATTGCTTAGTATTTTCAACTGTAAACATAGCCATCAACCGAGAATATAATTATATATATATATATATAATTTTAAACAATTTTGGTCGATGGCTGTCGACAGCTGAAAGTACTAAGGATTAAAAGTAATTTAACACATTTTTTAAATACCGATATAGCATTCTGCTAATTTATTTGCTAATAATTTTTTTTTTAATTTTCTTCTAATCAAATATCGCCGATTTTGAATAATAAAAGATTGCTCTCCATGACATTTCCCTAACTGCTTCGTCCAAAATATCAGCTCAAAAGGCGAAATTAGGATACCATTTTTGGAAAGATCTTTTGTTTTACTTACCCATCATACGTAGTGTAGGGTTTTTATTTTTATTTATTTATTTATATATTTTTCTGGCGGATTTACACATTTTAGACACTGGAGATTCCGAAAAACACATTTTTAGGAATAAATTTATAAAAGTAAAAGAAAATGCCGTCCGTCTCTCTGTCTGTGCCTGTAAACGCTCTGTCTCCCGAACAAATTGAGATAGAGACTTGAAGTTTGGTATGTACTTAGTATGAAAGAATGGGAAGAAACCTTATTAATATCAGTAAATCCGATTATCCGAAACTATTTTTTTTTTTTCTTTTCTTTTCTTTTTACTCTCGAAATATTTGTTCTGATGAAAGGTATATAAAATTTTTCAATTTTTTTCATTTTAAGATTGATAAAGATAAGATCCTTTTAAGATAGATAGATTAAAAAAAAAAAAAAAACAGAAATTTTGCGTAAACAATAACGTAGATTGGATAATTTGTTGTCGAGATATTTGTAGTGATATTTTCCAAATTTTTCAATTTTTCACGATTCTGTATTTCATTCAAATTACAATTTAAAGATGTATATTAATTGGGAATGAGACTCTTAATCAAACGTAGTAAAATGTTAGTTAATAAAATTAGCAATTTTAGAGTTATACGGATGCTATTTTTACGCAATTCGGTATCAAGCAGGATGGTCGTTCTGCCTAGCCAAGCTAGAAAATAATAATAATAATAATAATAATAATAATAATAATAATATGCCGAACAAACGCCAATAACATAACGACCGCTTAACTGCTTGATATACTCGAGACAAATTCTCCATGTTAAATCGACCAAACAAGGCATTTTAAAATTGAAGATTTTTAAGAAATCAACTAAAGGGGAAAAAAACGAAAACTAGAAGAATCTAATGAAGAAAAGCTTTAATTTGAGATCAAACTCATCTTTATAAAATAATTATACAGAAAGATACAAGATTTTTTAAAAAACGTCGAGATACTGAAAATGATCACTTTTTTCTTCGTCAAACATTTTTTTTCAATCAAGGTACAGACTTAAATAAGGGCAGAATGAAGTATAGAATGCATTTTCGGAGAGATAATTGTTCAACCTACGTGCTTTTGTAAAATTCAGTTTAAAAAAATAAAATTTCTATGCTTAATAAGCAAAAAGCTGCTAATTAAGAAATTATGCCAAATGCGATAAACCCGCCAATCGTAGAGCAAATCATTTTAGACGCTGCCACTTCAAGTTTCATATGCCAATCAGATATTTTTTTCGAGATTATTTTTTCGAATAAAACAGAGTAAAAGTTCATTTTTTGAAAGATTTTTAAAATAAAATTAATTTTTGAAGGAAGAGATATCTTCTAAAGTGTAGCCATTTATAATTATTAGCATTTAAAGTTTTATTCCTAATGTAAACAAAACTTTGAAAAAAAAAAAAAAAGAGTTGATGGTGATTTTTATATAAAAAAAAAGAACTATGGTAAACGATATTCGCTTCGTGTGCGAGTAGAGAATCAACATAAGTAACAACTTTGACATCACTGTATGATGAAATGTATGATGAAATACGATTTTACCATAAAATGTTTATTTAAAGAGGGTAATCTCTGGAACTACCGAACAAATTATACCAACTGAACCAACTTTGTACAATTATATTAACCAATAGTATTTTATATCATATCGATTTACAGCCATCTTTCCATATTTTACGCAAATTTCTAACCAATATTTAACCTGTTGCCATCCAACGATACCATATAGATTACCTACAACTGGACAAAACTTTTAAATTTCAACACCAGTATTTAAGTACGGAAGTGTCTGCTATCTAAATGTCTGAATAAGTAGCAATTTTGGATTCTAATAACGAATTTGGGTACATTAGAATTTAATGTCAAATACGAAAAGATGGTCTCCAGACTGCATGATGGCCTTGGCGGCCATCTTTCCATATTTTACACGAATTTCTAAGCACCAAGTATGTAAAGGAAAGCGTAATAATTTTGCATTAATTACAATTTCGAACTTCTGATTTTAACTATGGAGAGACATATTTAACACGTTACCATATAGCGATCTGTTTATAGATTCCTTTCAATGAAACAAAACTTTGTATTTCAATACCAGAATTTTAGTACGGAAATGTCTGCTTAAGTAACAATTTTGAGTTTTAAATTTTAACTATGGATTTGGATACATAGAAATTAGTATACAATATGGAAAAATGGCCGCCAAGTCCATCACGCATAATTTTAAAACATTTTAATTTTCAAAACACGTTACGATGTATTTAATACAAGAGAAATGGATTTCTATCAACATAAGCAAGTATTACGGTGGCTCCCAACGACTAGTTTTTATATAGAAATGACTAAAGTTTACAGGCGGTATTATTTAAATAATAAAAAAGAATGTTTTTTTTTAATTTTCTTCCAAATATCACTTATCTTGAATAATAAAAGATTGCTCTCCGTGACATTTCTCTAAGTGCCTCGTTCTAAATATCCGTACAAAACGCAAAATTAGATTCCAATTTTTGAAAGATCTTTTGTTTTTATAAATGTTATAATAGAGTAGTAAATAAGTAGGAAATCAGAAAACTTCGTTTGATTTCTTGGTACAGTCGGCTCTCGTTAATTCGAACTCGTCGGGACCACAAGAAATGTTCGAATTATCCAAAGTTCGAATTCTGGAAAGTATGATTGGAAAACATTTTTAAAAGGGATACTATTACAAAGAAACTGATGTTACAATATTCTTGGCTGTTATCATTAGAATATCATTTAACATTAAGCTAAAAGATATAAATACATAAACTAATTAAGGTATTAGGAACAAGCACAAACGAAGATGGGCTGGGAGTGTCATTGATGGACAGACGAGGTACTTAAAAAACGGACATCAAATGCATGGGACTACTATATGTATACCTCTTCAGAAGAATTTCAACAAAAATGGAAGAAAGAAAGTTATTTAAAAGATTCGGGAGAAAGTAAGGAAAAATCGGAATCTCGTTAGTTCGAATTAAACGAAGTCAAGAGAAAATGAGTTAAAATAAACGAAAAATTTTAACGTTATTCTGTTATTGAAAATTTCGGGACATCATGTTTAGTTCGAATTAAGCCAAGATTCGATTTATCCAATTTCGAATTAACGAGAGCCGACTGTACCATGAATTGCTTTCCTTCCTGTACGAAGAAAGAAAAAAAAAATCCTTCTGAATGTGTCAGGAGCAGAGTTCATTAATATTTGATATTTATTTTCAAAATATCAAGATTTTGATGTTTTCGATATTTTTATGTGTTTGATATTTTCAGTCAAAATAAGTATAAATGAAATTTCAACTGTTATCGATTATGTTGTTCTACAGTTACTGAACTTTGTCTCGGGCAATGATTCTTTTTTAGCCAAAGAAAACAAAGAAGTTTCACTAGCTTTATGCTTGAAAGCATTTATTTTTAAATGTAGAGTAATAAATAAATGCATTTCTCCTTTTATTTTAAAATGCAGAATTAATAATTATGTAGGATATAATTAATCCATTGAAAGATAAATTGTCTAGTTGAGGTAATCAGTTATTCACAGCTTCGTTACAAAACTGGTTTGAAGCTGTACAAATATTATCATTTTTGTGGACCCCCTTCCCCCTTTTGATATCATACGTTATCATCCCTCGAACCCGCCTCCCCCCCCCCCCGTAATGATATCGTTATCAAAGTGTAAAATTTTTTTTAATTTATTTGTTTTGTTTGAAGTGATATACAAATAGTATAAAATTAGCTACATTTATTTTTCGCATACTTTATTGATTCAAATGAAGGTAATCAATAAAATATAACTTTGTATCAAATAACACTTAAAATTAATAGTTAAATATTTAAGGTATTTTATTATAGTTTTTTATTTATTTATTTATTTATTTATTTTTTACATAATGCATTCAACATTAATAAAAGTCTTGTTGCACTTGCACCGAATGGAATTGTGGTGGGGAGTATATAGAAATTCTTATCAACAAAACAAGTGGTGTTGTCTTTTTCTTTTATTTATTAGTAAACACAAGCTTCATTGCAAATATGCTTCACATATTGTTTCTCGAACCGTAATTATATATGAATACACATGTGAAGCAGAATAGGGGTATTTCATGTTATAGAATCAAATATTTTTTTAATAATATAGTAATGTTGTATTTTCATAAAAATAAATAACATGTTAAAAAAAAAAAAATAATAATAAAATAAATAAAACCAAATACCATGTTACAGTTAAAAAGAGAAAGATTGATTGGATCAGTAATGATATCGGCAGCAAAAGACAATCTCCCCTCTTTCTCCTCACTCCCAGAGATATTTTAGGATATCTTGTGCCAGATCCCCTTTCCCCCTAAAATTATAATGTTATATTTGTACAGCCTCTTTTGGTTTACTTAAGCTTAAGCTCCATAACATGTCAGGGAATAAAAAAGAAGACAATAAGTTTCTGGCAAGTAGTCCTTACTGATACATCCACTAATAATGTTTAAAATAAATAAATAAAATAATATTTTTTTTAATTCTTATTCTTTTCAAAATTTTTGTTATTGTTTTTTGTTTTTCTTAATATTTTGTTTCGATGCGTATTGCATAATTGAAATAAATTTTACTTTGGCGGCAAATTATTTTATCTGGTTAGACTCCTATATGTTTGAGAATTTTACTGTCAAATGTACAGAGCTCATACGTTTTCACATTTCTTACTAAAAAAAGAAACTCCAAATCAGATGCATGAATTCTCTTTTGTAAAAATTTTTTAAATCACATTATTGTTCCATAGTCTGACCTAGCTTTCTATATATCCATTTCGTCTGGTATTATTTCCTCATATGCAAAATAAAGAACTAAAAGTATCAGCTTGCTGTAATCGGCAGCTAGACTGTGTGCGTACGTTTGTGTTGAAATATAGACGGCCTTCTTCAAATCTGTCTCCCAATTCACATTGAACTAATTGCGTCACTTGTTGATCCAGACGAGTAAATTCTATCATGTGTACGGTTTCAAATGAAGTGTGATAATTTAGCGAGTTTCTTTCTTTAGTCAGTTTATGTTTACAATTTTCAAGACTTTTAAATTTTGTCTGGGGCATAATATTTTGTTTTATAACTTAGAATTTATTGTTTTATTCAATATTTTATTCTGAAAAGAATATACCGTATGTATATGTATTTATTTTTCAAATTACATTTTGGAATATTAATATTAAAACACCGAAATTAATTCATTAATTGCGTATAATTCTTTAATCAAATACTAGATTTTTGAAATTGTCGTTTTCTTTTATTTTAACGTTGAAAGAATTTTTATCCTTTCGTATTAATAACCCCCCCCCCTTTTTTTTTTTTTAGTAACTAATGTTGTCATCGCCGCTGAATATGAATTTTTTTTGTGATCGGGATTAGGGGGGAAAGGGGTTTCTTTATTAGTTAATATTAAGAAAATTTTTGCTTACAAAAATAGAGAAATGTTGGTAAACACGCTGATGCAGACACTTTTTAAATCGAATAATTAATGGCTTTATCAATGACTTCAAGAAGCTTTTAATTTTGAAGTTAATTTCGGGAAGATTTAGTCTTTAATGAGATTGTGGCTGGGATTTTTATGCTTTTGTATTAATGTATAATCCAAGAGCCGAGTGCACAAAACCCTATGTCATCGAGCACAAGAAAAAATCCTTTGTTTTATGGAAGAGCAGTAATAGGGGAATCTAATTATCCAAGTCTGACGGAAGTGAAGTGGTGCATAAGCCATAAATTGATACCACTAGTGGTTGACTCGTATAGGGGAAAATTAGGAAATATCATTACCAGCCACTGGCCAGTAAGACTAGTTTTTCAAGTGGCCACTTTTTTATTTAAAATTAAGCAGTAAAATTTCTATAATTATCTAAAACTGAACAGCCCAAGTAAATATGTTCATAGAAATATATTGAAACATTAAAAAAAGGTAGAATCTCTGATGAAATATCAATAAATTGTATTCTCTCCTTGTAAAAAAAGTGGCCACAAGGTGGCCACTGATAGATAATTTTTCACTGGCCGCTTTTTCTCATGTACTGGCCCTGTGACCGGTGGCTAGTGCTAATTTTGCCCTTTATTGACTCGTAAGTTTAGCATTGTGTTTGTCCTACAATCAAAAATATGAAAACATGAAAAACTAGGTGCAGGGAAACATAATGCTAAGCCTATGAGTCAACCACTAGTGATATCAATTTTTGGCTTATGCACAACTTCGCTCAGCAGACATGGATGATTAGATTCCCCAATTACTACTCTTCCATAAAATAAAGGATTTTTTCTTTTGCTCAATATGACATAGGATTTTGTACGGTCGGCTCTTGGGCTAATGGAATAAAAATATGAATATTATATTTTTATTCGATAAGATTTTGATTAATATAGATTTTTTTTTTCAGTTTAATTCTTTTAAAATAAAGTATCGTTTAAATGTGTTCATTTAAAGTTTATTTTAAATGCGAATATTTATTTATAAACAATTTTATAGATTCAACTTCACTTAACATTATTCAACTTTAAAAAATAAATTGAGTACATTTAAATGAATGAGAAAGTAAATGTTTTTTATTTTTAAATTCGAAAACTTTTTTAATTTGAAATCTTAATTTATAGAATTTTTCGTTTTTCATTTAAAAAATAAATTTGGATATATTATTAATAGACCCAATATGCATGCGTGCTAGGAATGAACGGAATCTCTCCATCTTTAGACATTCGGGGAGAATTCACGGATCAAACATGTTTTCTAGGAGTACGGAAATTATTTGTTAAAAAAAAAAAAAAAAAAAGGAAATATTATTGTGTATTGATGAGTTTTCCTGATAATGTATTTAGAAAATGTAGTATTTTCGGTTGATGTAATATTTATTTTATCCCTCGGCCTACCAAGCATGCATTACACAAATAAACTGCAATAAAATACGTACAATTACCAGAATTCGCAATAAACCAGATCTTTTTCGGGGAAAAAAAAAAAAAAAAAAACTGGAAAAAAAATCGATTACAATACTTTATTCTATTGAAGATAGAAGAAAATATTAATGATTGAAATTTTATTACAACAGCTTAGTATTATAGGTGAAAACTGGGAAATTTGATTAGTAGCCAGTGGCCGGTAGACCCAGTTTCATTAGTGGCCACTTTTTAAAAGTTAGTAGCCACTTTTTAAAAATAGGTCAAAATGGCTATATTTTATTTATATAGTGTCTAGTGAGTTACAAAGTTACACATATTTGGTTAAAAATAAAACTGTCATTCCACTGAATGGAACAATATGAATTGATGATTAATATTGCAGATAAAATTATAAGTGATAAACTATATTTAAATATATATTAATACATTGTATAAAACAAACAAGGAAATTGTATTTTTAAATTTAAAAATAATTTCACATCTTTCTTGGATATTTTATTCTTACTTAAAATTGGTGGTAATTATTAAATCTGGCGAGTGTACAGATAAATATAAATATTCTTTGCTTTGGCTGAGATTTCAAAACTCCGGATGTCTTATTAAGGCAAAATCAGAGAGTGCCAATGTGTTGGTGAGGTGGAGGAAGTCTGCTTGGTAGTAGTAAAGTCAGATGCTAAATTTGCAGTATTACTCGCCTAAGTGGCGAGTGCTAATTTTGTCCTATATTTTTAAAGTAATTGGCTGTAATGTTTCAATCTTTCTTGACACCTACATAAACTTTAATCATAAATTAAAAAAAAAAATTGTACCAGCCAACTATTACGTACAATTAATGAGCATATGACAAAAGTGAAAGATTTAAGATACAGCAATGTCCTTAAAATCTCCTTGCACCCAGAGGTAAAAATGGTATAATTTATTTGAAATGCATGTGGAATTAAAATTGATGACTATATTTTGTAGGAAAAAAAGTATTTCTTGAAAACATAATCCAAAAAAAAAAAAAAAAAGAGTTCATAGTAAAAAGCCAAAATATAGAAAATACAACAAAGTTGCTAAATATGCTTGCATCCGATAGAAAGAAAGAATTAACCAATTCACTAATTAGATGCAAACAAAGAAGAGATGCATATATTCATGAAAAAGCTGTATTTCACAAAGCAAATTAATAAGATTTTTTAATCGCCGAGTGGCGACTAGGGTAGCGATCGATGGCTGATTTTTAATTTAAAGAATTAACCAATTCACTAATTAGATGCAAACAAAGTAGAGATGAATGTATCCATGAAAAAATCTGTATTTCACAAAGCAAATTAAAAAGATTTTTCAATCGCCGAGTGGCGACTAGGGTGGCGATCGATGGCCGATTTTTAATTTAAAGAATTAACCAATTCACTAATTAAATGCAAACAAAGTAGACATGCATATATCCATGAAAAAAGTTGTATTTCACAAAGCAAATTAATAAGATTTTTTAATCGCCGAGTGGCGACTAGGGTGGCGATCGATGGCCGATTTTTAATCGCCACTTCTACAACTTTAATCGCCACGTGGCGAGTGGCGACCGTTAATTTACACCTATACTTAGTATTCGATTGTTTAAAAAAAAAAAAAAAAATCCTCATTAATAATTCCTTGTAACGTGATAAGTTAAACTCGTTAATTATGACTGATTTTGAGCCTTTTATTTTAAACAAGTCATAATGAACATAGATAAGCAAAGTAAAAGTTTGTAGAAAAATACTTGTCAACCAATCTATCATTTTTCTACTATTATCAAACTAGTATTTTTCATTAAAGTTATGACCCCCTTTTAAAAATATCCTGTATACAGGTATGAGCAGTACTGAGTACAAAATTTATCCACGCATGCAATATATATAAAGTTTGGTACTAGTCATTTCCACATTATTCACCCCCCCCCCCATAAAAAAATAATAATCTATAGATAAATAGGAGAGGACCCCCTTCCCCACTCCCACACATAGAAGGATGCTTGCCCTTGGTCGCCCTATAGCCTTTAGTCGAGCCCTGATTTCGATAACTCGAATATTTCATATTTTACGGAACTTTTTAATGCGTGGAATATTAAAATTGACTGTCGAACAGTGAAACATCCAATAAAGTATTTAGATTGAATTGAACAATAGATTGGCCTTTAAAGAAACTTGAGCGCCGATCTGCCCCGCACTAGTTCCACTTCCATCCCTACTGGCATGCGTCCGAATAATTAAATGACATGCTGTATCCCCCTCCCATTTGCTCTTTCGCATTTGTTCCTTTTCTCTATGAGCTTGGTTACGCTCGTTACACACCCATATCCGTTTGCACGCTTTTTAATACTTTTTTCTTTTAATCTTGTTATTTTCATATAAGTATGCGAATTATGGGCCTGGATTATCTTAACTGTTACTTGGATTATAAGTTTAATGGCAAAACATTTCATTTTTTATCGTTTAGGTAATTTTTATTTCACTACTTTTGATGATCCTACATTATTTCATAATGGAATGGATATTGGCTCTTTTGGTTGTCAAAAGGAGTTTATTGCCGACAATTTTTGAGTTTGAGACGCGCAGCGTGATAAGTATTGGGATATTTTTTTATATTATCAGGAATGAGTTCGCGACCATATTTGCATTGCATTATCATTTTTTTTTTCTTTTTCGCAAACATTATTTATTTTTATCTTGTCTAAAACTGTTTTAAGTGTTGCTCAGAACCTAAACACAATTCGCTGTACCCGCGTAATGTTGAGCAAATATGGGTTAAATTATCTTCAAAATGTCCCCCCCCCCCCCCCCCCCCGCGCGCTCTTTCATCTCTTTTTCGGCTGACTTTCAGATAATCAATCAGCAACAAACAAAGCACCACCCCCTTTTGTTTTTACTTTTTTTCTATCTTTACAAGCAGAAAGTATTGGATTCGTAATTTTCAGATTCCGGTTTTCGACGGATTTACACGTTTTAAAGGGACAGAGATTCTAAAAAACATGTTTTTTACAAATTGTCTCTCTCTGAGTCTGTCAAAGGAAATCTACGGCATTCCTTTCAAACTATCAGGTGTGTCAGTTTTTATTATACAAGCAAATTTTAAATGTAAGAAGAAAAAGGGGAATTCGTTCTTTTTAGTGCGGAGGCAAGAAAGGTGCTAATTTTTAAGGTGCGGGGCAAGCAGGATATACAGCCCTTTGCTGAAACTGTCTAGGAACATTTGAAACTATTATATGTAGGTAAATGTATTTTATCTTCATTATTCAATTATTAAAATGTTGTTTTTCTTATAAAATATAATTTCTATCTTCTTTTCTTTTTTTTCTCCCTAAGTTGTTTCTCTAGAAAAAATATTATTAAAAAAATCTATTTTTTCGCATCTTGTACATTTCAAAGAAATTTGGAAAAGCGTGTTCCAAAATATGCGAGTCTATACACGGCATCTTTCTTTTTTGGTTTAAAGATATCAGTATCGATAACATTAATGTAGAATAAACACTTACCTACAGTTCGGAGAATAATTTATTAAGGAAAGTTGCTGTCAATTAATTATCTTATTAATTTATTTTCCTTGATTAAGGCCGCGATTATAACTATAAACAGAACTATATGTTTATTCTTAGACGACAAATGTAATACAATAAAACATCCTTGAACCGTTGTGTCGGTATTGGTTCACGGAGAAATTACAGTAGCCAATGTTTAGCTACATGTTTGTGCCACAAGACTTCATTTCAATAAAGTGACCCGTTCCAGCAGACGGCTATGTCGAAATTTCATTTTATTACGTTTGCACAGACGCAGTTAAACACATTGAGGAGGTGCACTGAGATGGAGAAGCATTCTTGAATCAAAGGAAATGACTTGGAAATGCATGGATGTAACGACAGAGATTATTAATACTCGCAATAGGAAAGGGATTGCAGAATAATCTATTATAATCATCGCAAAGTATCTTTCATCTATTTGCATGCGATGCTTTTATAGCCGCCTTCATTGTGTCCATGTTTGAAATATTTATCTGACTTTGGTTAGGAGTATTATTTTGTTCTGCCAATTTTAATCTCCTTTTTTGATTCAACAAATTTTATTTGAAAAATATTTTCTCAGATTGTGAATACACAATTCTAAACGTGATTTTTTAAAAAATTTATTAGCCTTCGATGCTATTTCTTTCAGACAAGCAAAAAAAAAAAAAGTCGTGTCGTCAGCCCTGAGTTTTCTACTCAACCGATTTTGATAATTATTTTTTTAAATGAAAGCTATTTATTTGTAGTTGTGCCCATTTTAGCTATTTTTTAATTTATTTCCATTTTTATATTTTATTTTAAATTTTAAATGTTTTTTACGATATTTCTTAAATTTGGTGGCAACTCAGTTTAGCTTTTCTCTCGATAATAAAAATTTATTTTCCATTATCACTTTCCACGAGTCAGAAGCTTTATTTCATCAGTGAACATGTCCTTGCATTTAAAAGAAAAAAGTCAATTGTTTTCGTAAAATTTAACCACAATAAAATGATTGCGTATAATTATGCACTAATTGAGGTAAAAAAATATATTTATTGAGAAATAATAATAATAATGTAAATAAAATAACAGAAAATAATTTATGATAAAAATTAATATCTAAAGAAAAATTTCAAATGAGGAAAATGTTGTCATTCAGCAACCAGATAAATGGTAATTACAATATTATTACGGATGCCTTTTACATATTACTAATAACAGTAACTTTTAAAAAACATTTGAAGAGAAAATGACGTCCCTATTTAAAACATCGCATTTTTACTCATAACGATATTACATTTCAATATTTCTTTTCATTATGGACACTGAGATTGAGATTTTACTTTCTGATGACTTCAGTTAGTAAAAATAATGTCACAGTAAAAATGAAATTAGTTTTTTTTTTTTTTTTTTTTTTTTTAAATAAAACTATTTTTTTGTGAGTGCATATAAAATAAAATTTCTGGATTTCGCCGGCACTCAGATTACAATTTTAACTGAAGATTTGCGAATATTTGCATGTAAAATTGTAACTGGTAAACTTGACATTAAGTTTGGAAATATATTTATTATAAATTGATTCAATAATAAAATTACTTTTGCTTTTTTTAAAAAACCAAATCGATCGGGTCTTTTAAATATTTCATTCGTCGAATTTGATGGGATTCCACTCGTTTTATTGTTAAAATGCATTTCCTTTTTCTCAGCGTCTATAAAAAAAAAACTTTTAAACTAAAGAAAAATTCCGTTTTTGATGAATCTAGTCAATGAAGAAGTAGCACGTCAAATTGTATCTCTTTATTATTGCACAATTCCAATGACTCAGAGAGAAATTGCTAATCAATTGGGTATTTCACGCCGTTCTGTTTGCTATTATATTGATAAACACAAGAAAAATTAAGTTAGTTCATTGCATTTTAAACGGGGTCGCCCTTCTAAAATACCCTATCGATTTTATTTTATTTTATTTTTTTCTAATCGGAGGCGAAACTGAATTCTGCAATGGCAGAATCTACATTCAATTTGTTTATTTATTCATTTTAAACTGAAAGGTTCTTCAAAGTTACCGTATTTGTCAAAATT
Organism: Maratus speculifer; assembly: GCA_964019185.1. Taxonomy (NCBI): domain Eukaryota; kingdom Metazoa; phylum Arthropoda; class Arachnida; order Araneae; family Salticidae; genus Maratus; species Maratus speculifer. The sequence continues at coordinate 242,225,120 of OZ025301.1, read as the reverse complement.
CCTGTTTTCGGATGAAAGCTCTTGTGAAGTGTCCTATTTTGGGCATGAAAAATTTTGCGAGGGCTCCTGTTTTGGGATAAAAACTTTTTTTGTTATAGGTCCTTTAAAAGATCTAAAATGCATTGATTACAATTGGACACTTGAATGAATTATTTGACATATAATTAAATAATTCAGCTAGATAAGATGACTTATTTTATGACTTACACATAAAATTGGACTTACTCCAACAAATTTTATAAAGACAGTTTTTACTGGAGTTGGCAACACCGCCTTATCGTATGCTCTGATAATATTGTAAATTGCAACCGCCTTACTCTTGCAAAATTAAGTGTTGTTCTCACAGCAAGCAAACTCGTAATTATTAGTTATTTCAATCCTGACCAAGCCTATTAGAGGCGTGTTGCTCATTTTACGGCTTTCCAGTCATTACCTGTGGCTGCGTGCGTGCATTTATATCATCATGCTGCGTTATGCGCACATATTTGCCACGAAAGCTTACACGAATTCATTGTTACTCATTACAATGTAAGCTTTTGAGTGTCGAACATCTGGAGCGACGTCATGTATTAAAAATAAAATTCGCTGTAAATTTTTAGACCTGGCTATTCTCCTATCATAAGTGTATTAATCCGGATTAAGGAATTGCTTACTACATTGGTGTAATTAAGGTCTGTAAATTGTATACACGCTAATCTGGGGTAATCTTATCTTGCCAGTAACCCAGGTAAAAGGCATCCATGCTGCCAAATGGCTTGCAACCTAATTACCTTTTTTTTTCGTCATTTTGGTATAGCCTGTTTATTATTTATTGTACTTAATTCGCACTTCGTTGAAGAATGATTGCTTGCATCTAGTAGCTTCGGGGATGCTAAGGCGGTGCTTTCGGCGGAGCGAGGTTGTGGTGTGGAAGAATTCACAAAAAGTATTTTTGTTTTTCACATTTTATTTTTTCACCCCGGAAGGAAAAGGGGGGATGTATATACATATTTTTTTTTCACTTCGATTTTTAACAGACATGTTCTATTTTGATTTTAACTGAAATTGAATCAAATTTTATGGTTGAATTGAATCTTTCCAATTATTGTCAGATTTTTTTTTCATTAGTTCATAGATATTTTATCTTTTTTTTTTTTTTTTTCTTTCTTTAATGAGGTCTGTTATTGTTCAGAGCCCGACTTTTTTCATTTGGAGTCCGGGGTATATCTTGAGTTTCAAAGTCCCTTACTTTCAACTTGCCTTTTTATAGTAGTTGTAATATGAAGTTAAAGCCAAATATTCGCAACTTGCCAAAACTTGTGCATAGTTGATAAATACTTTTGGTTATCACAAAAATAAAATTAAGAATTTTTTTATATTATGTTAAGATTGCGTTAAATTTTTCTGGATTACATTTACATCGTAATGTGGTTTAAAAATCAATTCTAATCAGCCTTTCTTTGCGTGCTTCTAATCAACTTCTCTCTAACTGAATTGTTTTTATGGGGCTTTTCTGGTATTTTTGGATAAACGAGGAATGGTAAACAGTAGCAAGGGTACAGCTGATTAAAACAAAGTTTTCCTTAGGAATGTATCGTCTGAAGTGACGCATTGAGGCACGAACACAGACTTTAAGTTTGCTTAAGCATCTTATTTACTTTGTTAAAATATTCTGGAAATATTAGAAAATGTTTTTCATAATCTAAGCTTGCCACATGATTTTTTTTTTCTTGTTTAGATCTGTATTCCAAGAGGGATTATGTTTCGATCAATATTACTAATCTTTTTCACTGTCATTCAAATTCTACTAACGGATTCTTTATTAGATACAGGATTCCCGTTGCATTTTAACCCTTTGTTGCATGGATTTTTTATATTTTTATGGAAAAAAAAAGTTTAATAATTTAAAATTTCTAGCTAAAATTTTGTATTTTATGTCGGGCAATGTATGTATAAAATCGGGCCAAATTTAACAGCCAAACTATTCAGAATAATGTTTTAACAAACTTAATGACTGTTCTTCTCATAAGTTGACTGTTCTTCACATGTTTTAGATTTAAATTTTTAGCATTATTATTAGTTTTTAAAAAAAGGGCAATCATACGTGCAGATTTGTTTAATTTTATTGTATAAGTCTCTGTTAAAATGATACTTAAATTATAAGAGTTAGCGCATTGTATAGATTGAAAAACTTTCCATTTTTTTTTCTCTTATTTTCCACTTTCATGCCTGTTACGAGCTTGCTTGGTTTAAATTGTATGGAAGACGTAAAACTGGTTTTTTTATAGCTTAATTAATCACTAATTTTAATAAAGTTTAATATTTATAAATTTTTGAGCATTTAAAATTTTACAAACCAGCGCAATTTATATGCCTTACTTCAGGGCTAACAACATTTTTTATTCTCTTGAGTAAATTTATTACTTGGTTAACCTTACTTGGCCTTTCTTAGGATTTAACTTAATTCTTAAAGCAAAAACAAATCTAACCTCTTTCAAATGTAATGCTCATAAAAACCACTTGTTTGTTCCTCAGTCCAAGGTATGGGTGAAATTACTGCCTGCGTTTTTAAGGAAAATTCTTTATTTTTTACCCGAGCGAAACCTTGTTTCCTTAATGCCGCTTCTGTGATTCTACTCACCTGTGTATGTTCATGTTTATCTTATTCTTTGTGAATCCATCGAGTTTCAAATATGTGACATACATCTGTCAATAAAGACTGATATTTGAAAACGCTCTTCAATGCCAGCAGACCTTGAAAATCTGAAAAAGAGCCTCTTGTCTCGTGTTGTTAAAGAACCTCCTGCATGCCCTGTCAAATACAGTCTGTCATAATTTTATCTGTAAATGAGGAGAGGGGTGGAGGGAATAAAATTTTCTGCTGCGCAACACAGCTTTTTAAAACGTAAAATACAGGGTGGTACTTATTCGTATCTTTGACCAATATCTAATTTCAAAACAGTAGTTTCAAAAGTATGTTTTCAGTTAAAAAAATGTTTTTCGAATGTTGTCTTTCATAATACAAAAGAAAAAAAAAGACATTTACGTCGCATTTTTTATTCATTTATTTATTTAAATTTAAGTTACAAAAGTAGATTTTTACACTGTCCCCGAGTTGTCAATACAAACTTACCAGCGATATTAAAAGTCACGGAATTTGAAAGTAGTCAGAAGTCATGGAAATTTTAAGATGCATAATTTACAAGTATTTGAAAGTCTTGGGGACAAATGATAAATGATGCAAAATTTCTCAGACTGAGGGAAAAATAGATAAATAATAAATAAATATAAAATAAAAAACCGAGAATTTCGAAATACTATTGAAGTTTTGTTGCATGTTAGGTAATAGAATTTTTTATGGTTTGGTTAGTATTGCTTGGATTCCCGATTTTAACGGGCTCTATCCCGCATGCCAAAAGTCCCGATTATTCATTTTGCATTTTGATACCATGTTTTTCGCTAGTTTACACCAACACCAAGTGGAACTTAGCACAGCAAAATCTAGGAAGACAGAATCTATCTATATCGGAAAATTTTTATAGTCTCTTCCAAAGAAATACCTTAAAATCTATTTTCCTAGACGGAAACTTGTCTAAAGGGGAATATTTTATGATTTCTAGCGACTTAGTTTTACAAGTTTTACTAAATGTTTGTTCAGTAAACCCTGTATAAAGGAATTTCGTTTTTAAAATAAAAAATACCATTGTCCGTATAATAGGAATATTATGCAATTATATCTACTAAATTGGAATTTTGTTTCAGTGCTTAGCCTAGCTGTTCCGCTTTCGCATGTTTTACTGTATAAGATTGTCGTGTTTATTTAGTATAATAAAATCCCTATTCCTATTAGTATTCCTATTGTAGGATCGATAAAACTTTAGCAATTGAGATGGACTTCCGTTATAGACAGGGTTTGTTATATTTTTATGTCCCGATTTAGAAAAGGCTGTTCCACTTGTTTTTACTCACTGATGTCCCACTTTTTGTGAATCTGGACAATGCAACACTAGTTGTTAGTCTTGTAAGTTACACATATTTAGAAATTTTTTCTATTATAAAAAAGAACAAATTAGTTTTCATATTAAAATAAATGAATAGAAGCCAAAATGAAATTTAAAAATAGTTTTATTTTTTCACAGATTTGATCGATGTTGTTTATTTTTAGTCCTGTTTCTCTTGAAATTGAAACAATAAGTTTTTTTTTTTCTTTCGATCGGGTATGGCATGCTGGATTTATTTTATGAAAAATTGTGAAAGCACGTTAAACAAGTGTCGGTAGTTTTCAAGGATTTTTATTATATTACATGTTATTTCGTTGGATTACAGTTTTCCCATTATCGTATTTGTATTCTGCAACGTCAAAAGATTTGCAAAGGTCTCATGACGTTGCATTACGTCAGTAATTACTTAATGTCATGATTGCGTATTTCGGGATACTGCCGACTTTCTTCACATTTCGCTGACTCAAGTCGTTGAATACCGACCAAGAAGTTAAAATACATAAACAAGGAAAACAAGTACATGTAATGCATAGCATATTTTATGCTTTCCAGTTAAAAAGAAAAATATAATCTTCACTAATTGCCCCTCCCTTTACCTTTTCTTAACTTTTAATCTTAATTCCGTGTTTGGTTCGGTTTTGGGGTTGGGTTTGCTTTGATCCGATTTTTCAATATAATGTCTCAAATATTTTTTCATATTAAAAATTTATATACAATTAGACCTTGATAATAAACACTCTCGAAAAGCGGACACCTTTATTTAGCAAACACTTTCTCAGTTCTTAACACATTTCTATGCTTATAACTCTGATTAATATGCACCTCCTAATCTACACACAAATAACGTATGTTTATGTACATAATTAATATAAACACAATGTGCATTTTCAATTCTGGTCGGGTGCAGCAGAAATATGTCAGGTTCGGATAGAGTTGCAGGTTTCCACAATTATTTTGTCTGTTTCGGGTCGAGTTGAGAATTGCCGAAAATTATTTTGTCGGGTTTAGGTTAGTTTGGGAATTTGACTTCAAATAGAATTTTCGGGTTCAGTTCGTGTAAAATCTTATCCACTGGGAACTCTAATTCGGACTAACATATTGTCACTCTTTTTAAAATGACGCAGACACAATTAGAACCAACAGCGCCTGCTACGCCAACCATTCCCAAATCACTGTAGGAAATAATTCCAACTTAACCACAGGATCCCAATTAAACTATTTTCTTTATTACAGCGCTCTATACTTAATTTTATGTTTCGCATCGCATAAGGTAAACTTAATTATAAGTGTAAATACTTTAAATTCAATAATTTTTTTTCCCGTTTTTCTGACAATCAGCGGCTTTGTGGAACCAATAAATATCATTTGAAATTTAAAAGTGGAATACTTTCGTCATATGGAGTTACCTCCAATTGCCGTTAGCGGTTTCACCGACCGCTGGATTTTAATTTATCATAATTTTTGCAGTTTTCAGTTTAATTGCATATACTATTGCATATAAATTTTGTTTCGTTTGACGTTTTAGTTGTATCGCAATATTACTTTTAAATAGGTGAATTTTAATCCTGTGCATAAATGTTAGCTCATATATACAGTCGAGTCTCTCTGTAACGAAACTCCACACATCGAATTTCTCTATATAACGAACTTTTAGTAGGAACGGTCCCTTTTTCGCATGATTACATTAAAAACAGTCTCTATATAGCGAAATATCTATCTCCATATAACGAATTTTTTCATAAATTGGCCTTAATTTATTTAGTTTTAAAAAAGCTTCGAAATCATATGGAATCAATTTTCCACCACTTATTTTTGATTTATCGTTCACTGCTGAGTTTTTTTTCCCTCCTTGTTCTTTAAATCCAACGAATTCATCCCACCTCACCTCCCACACACCTTTCCACATCCTTCTCAAAACAGAGTCAATTGGATTGTTACACATATAAGAGAGGAATCAATGAGAGGCACATAAGAGAGGCCTTCAAATGGAGGAAAATGTTAACTACAATTTTTCATTCCTTATTAAAATTTGAGCATTTGTTTTTGAGAGAAACAATTTTAAAATCAAAACAACAAAAAATTACAGATATCTTCGTCTGAAATTAATGCAAGTCTTCCTTATTTAATTTTCATTAATCTTTCAAATAAATATTTGTTCTCATTTTTGAAACAGTTTAAATAATTAAGAAATAAAATGTTAGGTTAATATTTACTTTTAAACATTTCAAATTCTTAATTAAAAAGATCAAAAATATTTGTTCAAAATTTACACATTAAATACGATTTTTAACATCATTCTCTATACATATATCTCTATATAACGAATTTTTTACTGGAACGATGGATTTCGTTATATAGAGACTCGACTGTAGTATCTTATGACAATTACTGCGATTAATAAAAAGGGAAAATAATTTTATTACAAAATGAAATTCGAAACTACGTTTTTAAATTCTAACCTAACGTACACGTGCATGCAAAGGGACTATATGCTCTGTGGATTTTATTTTCCTGTCTTGTTTACTTTTTTCTCATTATTAACACAAAAAGACTTTATTCTACATCTCGTGCTTCTAGTTCAAAAGTAATGCGTGGCTGGCTACGCAACAGGTGCGCCTGTAAATGTAGTTATTCCCTACTCATACGGCTCTTTGAAGTCTGGTTTCTTCTCATAATCTACTATTTTTTGACACGTTATTTCCGTTTCCTTGCCCAACCTCATGCTAACTTAATAAAATTTACATGATTCTTAGCTATCAAGAAATTCTTCAACGTCTTTATTCTGCTTTCAAGTCTCTGCAATTACAAAAATAATGTCAAAATTAAATTCTAAGTGAAGTTTTGGAATGCAATAATCCAGGAACTTTTCTCATTCTAGAATCATCGATTGTAAATAAAATTTTAACCATTTACGTAAAAATGAAAATCGCTGTTCTATTTTTTCTGTTCTTCCTTTCTTTATTTTTAAATATTTTTTCAAATGGAGATTTTTTTTTTTCGAAAAAGAATTGATTTATGAAAAAGTTCAAAGTTAAATTAGTATTTTTTTAGTGATAAATTTAAAAGTACATTTTTGAGTAGAAATAAAGTTGGTAGCATTTTCAAAAGAAATCGCCCATTTAGGGGGGAATTTCAGAACTTATCTTGATTTTCTCTGGAACTTCGAATATCTAGCGACACTGTTGAAAAGGTAGCTGGCCCCCGCGTTTCTTAAATATAGCTCCGTTTCGTCATGTTTTCCGAGTTATCGTTTATATTAAAAGTAAGGTGATGGCAGTGGAGGATCAATGACCCACTCTGGTATTTAGAAATTTAATTAATTAAATTTCCTTAACCTTAAATAATTAAATAGGGGAAAGTCAAGTCAACGCTGGTGCTTAAGGTAATTTTGGTAGACTTTGTTCCAAATTGATTTTTGAATCACAAAAATGCTTCAAATTATTGATAAAGAATGTCTAAAATGAAAAATACATTATGAGGTTAATATCTAAGCGTGAAATAAAATTTTACCATCTACAATTTTCTCCATTATAGAGGTGATCATGATATACCCCCTGGTTATTAATTACTTTACTGACCCTATGTTAAAATATCTCAAGGTGTTATTCTGAAAATTTCCATTTTGCACTAGCGAAGCATAATTAATAAAAAATATTTTTGTAAAACTGGCCCCAATAATGATAATAAAATAAAATGTATTATTCGCAAATGACATAAAAGGACATAATCCTGCGATCGTCGCATGTGTATCTCAATGATCAATTAATGCTGTTATTTAAAGAGTAGATGAATTCAAATTTTATGTAGTTACGAACAGAAATGTGTTCTACAAAGTTTCGCATTGTTGTACGGGAAAATAATAAAAATAATAAAAGCTTAAAATAAATTTCTCAGAACAGTCAAAGTGGTTCGCTATCACTTATTTATCGATTATTATTCGGATATCTTTGCTTTCGTGTTGCAGAATATTTAGTATGGAATATAGTTTTCGAGAACACCCACTTCCAAGTCCGCTTCGATCTGAAGAAAATCACGAATTTCGATCCCATGCCAGTGACGCATCGACCATTTTCTATCTGGCATGATATCCACGAATCGAAACGTGATCAGACACTCGTCATCCCAAATGGATGGGACTAGTGACACACGAAAAAAAAATATTCCACCCTGAGTATGACAAGTCACGATTCCGACAAAATAGTATTTTCTGTTTATTCCCCCCTTTGTCCGCAAAGCAGTGTTGTCAGATTGGGGATTTAGTGTCCATTTTGGGGGGAAATTTGGGTAAAAATTTATCTTTTTTTTTTTTTTCCCATTATTTTACATTTTTAGGTTGAAGTTAACATTTACACCCCGGTAACGTTCGAACTCGGTTTGGAAACTTCAATTATCAGTCATTATCCCTGTGCTCGTCGTTTGCAATTGACAATATTTTGTTATAAATTCTAAGCATAATTCTATTATCTGTTTCTCTTTTCGTAATTAGTGTTTTTTTTTTTTTGTTTTTTTTTTTTCTAGCAAGTAATTGATTACCGTAAAAATGCCTGTTCACAAGTTCGTTATTTACTATATATATATATATATATATATATATATATATATATATATATATATATATATATATATATATATATATTATTATTATTATTATTCTTAAATGGTATTTTTTTTCCAAAAAGGACTTAATATGAGAAAATTTTTTGAGTTTGCTAAAATGCTCTTTATAGTAGTAAATTTAAAATTTACTTTTATGATTAAAAACTGAGTTGGGTGCATTTTTGAAAAAAATGACTAATTTGGGAAAATTTTCTGAATTTTTGTGGAAATTCACTTTTGACTATCTGGCAACACTGCTTCAAAGGTAGCTAACTAGCTGGAGCTACTCCCCACTTTTTTTTAAATGTAGCTCCGTTTCGCCATGTTTTCAGAGTTTTTCACTTATATTAAAAGTAAGGAAGACCATTGTCTCTCCCTGGTATTTCGAAATTTAATTAACTGAATTTTATTAACGTTTGATGATTATAAAAATAATGATAATAAAAAGTAAAATACATTCTTCATAAGTGTCCTATAAAAATAATCCTGTGTTAGTCGCATGTGTATCTCAGTGATACAATCTGCTATTTTCTTGTTGTAAGTTTTGAACGAAGTATTCGAAACCGAAACCCGTGGCTCCCTCTATCTTCTTACCACCGGTATCATATTTTTACATGCAGTAGTTTCTGTCGAAACGGTTAAGGCCCCACACTAGTCACTGAAAAAGATCAGTATGATAATGTTAAGTCTATGGGGGCATTCTTTTCAAGTATGTCGCTCAAATTTTAATATTTTTGCATGATTTTTTTTATAGGATAATTGAGGACGATCTACAACCGGGCTTGTTTTTACTTTTTCAATTTTGGTTTCAGATTTTTAAAAAAAAATTACTTTAACTTTCAAAACCGGTTAGAATCGGTTCTGAAATTGAAAGTATCATGATATAAAAAATTTATAACCAAAATCGAAAAAGTAAAAACTAGCTCAGTTGTAAATCATCCACAACTATCCTATGCAAAAAAAAAAAAAAAAAAAAAAAAAAAAAAAAAAAAAAAGAGCGAGATATTTGAAAAAAACGCCTCTATAGACTTAACATTACCAACAGGATCTTTTTTAGTGACTAGTGTTGCGTCTTAAAGCATACAAAACTTGCGAAAGTAAAATGTTGACTGTGTCATTGGGATACGCATGCGACTAACGTATTTAAATTCTAAGAGAAAGAAGACTCAAGAAGTAATTTATTTTTCTTTTATTTTTACGTTCACGTATTTCAAATTTATCTTCTGGTAAGAAAGGTGGATGAATTGTTTCAATTCGTTTTTGGCAAAATGCTCGTAGAAATTTATTTCTGAATATTTAATATTTCCTTTTAAGTAATTTTATCGCTCGGAGGATTCTGACAAAAATATTCTGTTTATCGTTTCATGTTTACATTCTTCATTAAAGTTGAAAGAAAGAAAGGGGAAAAAAAAAGTCTGGCTGCAGACGAATCGAAACGTGATCTGATACCCGTCATTCCAAATAGATGGAACAGGCGACACACACACTCACATAAAAAAATTATTCCACTCTGAGCTTGACAAGTCACGATTCCGACCAAAATATATTTTTCTATCTATTCCCCCATGTTCGCAAAGGTAGCTCTTCACGTTTTTTTCCCCCGTAGTTCCATTCCGCCACGTTTCCCGAGTTATCGCGTATATTAAGGGCGTACAGAGTCTCTCTCTCTCAAGGGCGTTTTTAAGAAAAATATTCCAGCATTGCTAGCCCCACCCGCTTGATATTGAATGGATACGTTAGGTGTGTGCTGTCTGGTGAAAATTCTAACGCTGTTGTCGTGCCCTCTCAGTAACATTAGAGAGGAAATTCTCTTGTCTACTACACCATTAGGTCAAATTAGTCCCTAATCTTAACCCGTTCTCGTTTAGCGTCATACTAATAGTACATATCTTTACATTTACTATTCTGTCTTGTCTTTGCATTTACTTTTATTATTAGCTGCATTTTGTAAGGATAATATATGCGCATTTATCTCTATTGTTATTACCACTTCAATTTAGTTTTCTGCATTTATAAAAAAAAAAAAAAAAAAAAAAAAAAAAAAAAAATAACATTTTATTTATTAGCACTTAAGCTTAATCATAGGCTGCTTGTCCGAACTAATAATTTATAATTTCTTTTTTCTTTAAAGGAAAGTTATATTTTATTTTGTAAAACACTTCCCAAATGATTTTTAAAAATAATCTTCAATTGTCATATTAACAGTATGCAAATACGTATGATACGTGTATATTTTAGATTTCAGTAAATCGTAAATTTTTTACTCTGTATTTTTACTGCTATTTTTTTTTTATTGACAATTAATCCTTCCTGTCTACGTTCTACGCAGAGTAGACTTTGCACAACATCACACTAGCTTGCATCCTTTGCGCCATTTCTTTGTGTTTTACATCCAGTTCTAATATCAGTCCCATATAGCATTGACAAATTTCCTCCTCACAATCCTCAAATGTTCTCCAAAACATGACAATAACAGTTAAATCCTACTATTACCTGATTACCACAATATGTTTCCTCAATTTTGGAAAATTTCTAGTCCTAGTGACAAAAGTGGTTCAAATGTTCTTCGTCGTATGAAAAACTATTTGCGTCATTTTTTTAAGTTAAAATTTTAATTTTAATACGGTTCTTATGTCTTACATAAGTTGCATTTTGAAAAACTTTCCGTATGTTTTCATAAGTTAAACACTCAAGCTTTAAAAAGTTAAAATAATTTTTCTATGGCCGAATCTAACCGAATTATGATACTGTAAATTTTCTGAATTTTCGGCTTTTTCTGTCTCTAAAACAGGGTATCTGGCTACTTGGGAAAGTCAGAAAATTTTGAAATGTCTGAGAAAATTTCAAGGGGGGGGGGGGAAGGGGGATCTGTCATAAGGCTCTGAAATTGCAGTGCCAAAAAGATCTAACATTGTTCTTCATAAGTATTATTTCAACCTCTTATACACTTTCTCTTGTTTATTTTCTTTCACTTAGTCTTTCGCCACTTTTAAGTTTTTTTAATGTAACGTTGCAAAAGCTTGATAACCAGAAAATTGTTTTTATCGGTATGAAAAACCTGGAAAAGTCAGGGAAATTAGTCGCTGAGCTGCGCTAGATACCCTGCTAAAAGCTCGTTTTAATTGCTTCTGCTGTATAGAATTATCATATTTAATTATTGCAATAATTTCTAAAATGAAGTTATCCTGTATAACTCGATCGAGGAGAGAGGCGAAGGTTGCCAATTGTAAATAATTTCTGCCTTTTTTTTATTTGCCTGTAGAAGATATTATACCCTCCGTTCTTTGTAGATGCTTCTGTCACGTCTTTTGATTATCAGTTTCAGGGGCGTAACGGTAACTGAGGCAACAAAGCGCCGTGAGTTACTTTATGTTAAAATTGTTTATGCCATATAAAAGCTAAATCTCTAAAAACTCGTTCTTTAAACTTTTATTTTTTAACTGGGAGTTTCAAGAAAAGAACGCATAGAAAAAACCTCGATATCTATGCAGTTTTCTTTGGCCAGAAGCAGAAGAAACCCCTCCAGAATCTTTCCGGTATTAAATCACGAGTTAGCAAGAAAAACCTCAAGCATGTAATAAAAAATTACACGACATAAATCGTCAAGTAACGACCCCAAAACATCTCCCAAATAACACCTACCGCAGCTCCAGTTTTGCAGATTTTGGCGAGGCAGACAGATCAATGAATCAATCACGCTTTCCCTCGGGCACCAAAAATATTAAAAAGCAAAACAGGCACCTCGGTTCCCTTACCCCCCACTCTTTAGCTACACACACACGACAAAACCTTTGCTTAAAACTTGCGCGATAAGCCGCTCCTTCACGTAATTTATTGTTGGAACTAATTAAAGAAAGCGAAAACTCAGCCTATTCTATATAATAAAGGTGCGGTTAAAAATAGTCTTTTACAAAGTTTAAAAATTAAGAAAAAATTTTGTATTTTTTTTTACTTGTGAAGTAATTTACTGAAGTACTTTCGAGCTGAAAAATTTTGTGTTATTACTTCCCACATCCTTTTTTTTTTTTTTTTTAAGTGGGGAAGAAAAAGAGAGTTTTATATTTACTAATATAAAAATATCTTTTAACTGACTGTAATGTTAGGATGATAAAGAAAATTAAATCAAAACCTGTCATTTTTATAACGTGTATCAAATAAAATTCAATGTTTAGAGGGGACAATTATCCTTAAAATTAATCTAAAAATCTTTTTTTCTTTTTCAACATTGAATTAATTGTGAATATTTTGATGCCTCATTTTTACCCATATAGTAATTATATCGCGAGATATTGTAAATTTTATTAATACACCCGGTGCAATTACCCACACAAATTAAAACTTTGAATGTCTTTTTCTCCAAGTTCATATTTTCTCAACTGTTAAAACATCACTTTGTTTTTAAAATGCCAAGTCTTTTTTTTTTTTTCCTTTGAAATAGAGTTTTAAACTTTTGTGTTTCTTTATTGTATATGTGGCAAATCTGCACATGGAATTAGCTTTTACGTTTTTTGCTACTTTCTAAAAAATAAAAATACATGCAGATGTGTTAGGTTTCGTCATTTTGCACTATGTAATATCAGTAAAACTATCATATTAAATGCAATATTTATGTATCTAAAATCCATTCACATTCTTGTGTAATACACATTCAAAAATCTTTTTTTTTTTTTTTTTTTTTAATTGGCAAAAATATCGATTTTTTAAAAATCAGTAGAGATTTTTAAAAAAATTGAAATTTTTATAAACTTTTTAAACATTTTTTTTAAACATGCGGTCATGTTTTTAAGTTTTTAGAATGTTTCATTGTTGTAGTTTCACAGCACTTTGGCATATTTTGGCGAGTTTTTTGTGGCGCGTCATCAAGTCCATTATTTTGTCAATTCTTGTGCTGTACAATTCTCACTCGCTCTCGCTCTCTGCACGAGTTTCTGGCAATATTTGGAAATTTATCATGTGTGGCGGGCTAATGTAAAGATGCTTTAAAATTAATGGATTAAATAATAATTAAGATGTAAAAATATTAAAATGGTGTATGGTCATCGGAAACAAATTTGTGTACATTTAACACATCCGGAAATTTAGTTAAAATTACGCTGCAAAAAATTTGTCTTTACATATAAACTAGTCATTGAAGACAACCGTCATCATGGATATGCATACTATAAAATATGAAAATAAAATTAAGTAGTACTGAATTGCGTAAAAGAAGCATCCTTATAACCCCAAAAATGATAATCATATTAACTAACATTTTACTGCGTTGGATTAAGTGCTTCATTTCCAATTAAAATATAGCTTTGAATTGAAATCTGAATGAAATACATGGTCATGAAAAATCGAAGAATGTGGAAAATATGAATATAAATATCTCAACAAATAATTGTCCGTTCGACTTCATTCTTTATGCTTTTTTTATTTTTTTGTCTTTTATATTTACTCCGTAGAATAAGAAAATGCGAAAATTTTTATGTATCTTTCATCATAACAAATATTTCGAGAGTCCGAAAAAAAATAGTTCTGGATAATCGAGGTTACCGATATTAAATAGGCTTTTTCCATCTTTACATCAATGTACATACCAAATTTCTAGTCTCTATCTCAATTTTTCGGGAAGTAGAGCGTTTACAGGCTGACAGACAAACAGACTGACTGACTGACGGCAAAATTTATTTTCTAAAATTGTTTTCCGGAATCTCCAGTGTCTGGACCGTGTAAATCTGTCAATTTTACTTACCCATCATACGTAGTATAGGGTAAGTCTTGCAATCGTTTTGAAAATCGAAATTTTTTTGACTGATTTACACGTTTTAGATAGTGGAGATTCCGAAAAACATATTTTTAGAAAAAAAAATTGCCGTCCGTCTGTCTGTCTGTCTGTCAGTCTGTCTGTCTGTAAACGCTCTATCTCCCGAACAAATTGCGATAGAGACTTGAAATTTTGTATGTAGTTAGTATGTAAGAATGGGACGAAGCCTATTTAATATCAGCAACTTCGATTATCCGGAACTATTTTTTTCAGACCCTCGAAAAATTCGTTCTGATGAAAGGTATATAAAAATTTTCGATTTTTTTTTTGTTTTAAGGAATGGACGTAAAAGGCAATAAAATAACACACATTTTGCATATAGAACGAAGTCGATCTGATTATTAGTTGCCGAGATATTTGTAATCCTGTTTTCCACATTCTTCGATTTTTCATGACCCTGTATTTCATTCAAATTTCAATTCAGAGGTATATTTTAATTGGAAATGAGACGCTTAATCCGAAACAGTTAATTGTTAGTTAATAGAATTATTGTTTTTGGAGTTATAGGGATGTTTCTTTTACGCAGTTTTGTACTACTTGAGTAGTTTGGCGTTTTATATAATTTGTCGAAATTGGTACATCAGAAGTTCTTTAATAAAGCATTACTATGTATATTAACAATATTTAAATTTTGTTTATGAATTGCAATGCATTATATAAATAGTTTTCACATGTTTTATTTTCATATACATATCCATGATGGGTAAGTATTACGGTGGCCCCCAACGACTAGTTTTTTTTCGACTTATAAAACGATTGCAAGACTTTCCCTATACTACGCATGATAGGTAAGTAAAACCAAGTTGAGTTAAATAAAAGTGTGTCAAAATGCTTTCCTAATGCATACAGATTCATATGTTTTAGAATTTTATTCCCTGCAGTAATGCATTTCAAACACACCTTTCTGGGAGTAAAATAATCTCGACTTAGCGCCGTGTTCACGAGGGGTGTTTTAACTCACGCTCTCCCGATTGCGGATTCACTCTTTTGCCTGATAACGTTGATTTTAGAGCGCGGCTGGAAAATTGTTGCATTTGCGTAATTTACCTTTTCGAAATGTGTCCACGTATCAGAAATTAACACTCGCCGTGAAAATGGTTGAGGAATTCGAACACATTTCGGATAAAATGCTGGTGGGTGCTTTTTGGCGAAGGAGGAAGGCGAGAAACATAATGATGTCTCTATCAAGTAATGCGACTGTTGGATCTTTCTTGTGTGATTTACTTGCTTCTAAAATCATCATTCGCTTGGGAGGGTGACGGTAATGTGTAGTGATAGAACGTTAATTACAGAATTTTGAAAAATACTTTATGATGTTTCTTCCAATTTAAATCTGGCTACATGCATTATATCGTTTAAAGGAGCGATTAATGTAATTAGTATACGCAGCCAGATTTAAACTTGAAGAAACAAAACATTTTTCAAACTCTGTTTTGTACAACAGAGATCAAAGTACAGTATGATATAAATCAGTGTAAATAGTATTTAGCTTATCTGTGTAATCGTTAAATTGGAAAAAATATTAATCTTCTTTCTCGTACAAGCATGTACTACATTTCGAAATCAAACGAGCGGTATATTATCATTTGAGATAGATTGTATGTAAGTGAAACGATTATGGTATATAAATAGTGTTGACTCTAGAAAAAAGGGCCGTTGGGAAAACACTAGGAGCTAGGTAGGTAGGTCCGTACAATGGTTATTCTTACGCCCTCCACTCAGTGTTCTCGCTGACATTTGACCAACGTTAGTAATTTGGCTAATTAAAAATAAAAAACATTCGCCAAATGAAAACAATATTAGCAAAATAAACAAACAAACAAACAAACAAAAAAATCACCGTGTAGCTAAAAATAAATAAATAAGAATAAGAATAATCCTTTAATGTATCCCCCCCCCCTTTTTTTTTCAATATGTTCTAAAATAACCTGAGTTTTTATGACTGAGACAACGATTATTATTAATCTAATTTCAGCTATCTGCTACAAATATATTAAAAATATATATGTATCAAATGTATGTATAACTTCATATGATTGAAAAACGAAAAAGAAAAGAAATAAAATGCAAAAATTTAGCACTAGCAATTTGGCGAATCTAATCGCTTGTTTACTCGCCAAATGAAGAATTGAATCGCAATTTGGCGCAATGGCGAACGACAGCGAGAACCCTGCCTCCACTACAGCCCTTAATATGTGGTCCATATATTTAAAAAATGTATAGCGAAATCAATATCAATCATGCTTTATTTTGTACAGTAAAATCTCCATAACGGACACTCCCGAATAGCGGACACCTCTATTTAACGGACAATCCCCACTCCCAAAACTTTAATTTTTGTATATTTAACCTCTGAATAACGGACATTCCGAATAGCGGACAGTAATTTTGGCAAAAAAGAATTAAAAAATATTTTTTAACGAGGAAATTTTTTTCTCTCTAAGTATATCAGAGCAATGCATCACAAATTTTGTGATCACAGATAAATGTGGGGATGAGCTGGAGAAAATCCCCTCACCCCCCCCCTTTTATCCCCCATCCTCGGATGATTGGAGATTGTATGCTTTTAAGAAGCAGAAAAATACAATAAACAATAATACAATTTTTTTTTTTTTTTTTTTTTTTTTTTAAGAAAAAGATGATTTAAAATTATTAAAACTACTGACAGAGTTAAAACTTTACGTTGAGAAACAAATTACATGTAATCGCAAATAAAAGCATACTTTTGTAACGTTTTTCTTTCTTTCTTTCTTTCTTTTTTTTTTTTTGTAAGAATGTAATAAGCAAAGGATAAAGGTATGCACAATTTTATTTCAGTTTTATTGCTTTGAAAATTATTTTAATTTCTGGTTTAATCATATAATAGAGGTTTAGGACATTTTTAAATCTACTAATAAAACATTAAGCATTCATTAGCAATTTTTCTATCGCTGAGGTTTTCCTAATAGCGGACACCTCCGAATAGCGGACAATTTCTGCGCTCCCAAGGTGTCCGTTATTTAGAGGTTTTACTATATTTGTAATAGAATGATATAAATGACGGGCTCTCAAATTTCCGATTGTTACTACAAATCCAGCTGAAACTATTACAGCTTTTAATTGCCTAAAAAAACTTTCTATGTCCATTCTAGAAAATGTAAAATTTTGGTAGTAGCAAAATGTTGAAAAAAAAAAAAAAAGTGATACAGATTTAAGAAATAAATATAGTTATTTTGTGTGCGTGTTTTTGTTTTGTGAATTCGCGAAATTTGTATTAATATCATTTTGTGGAGAAATATGTTTGTACTAATTGAATCGTCATGGTGATATCCTTTTATTTTCTGAAAGTAAGCCGCCATTAGATATCAATTTATGTTTTTGCCATTTAGTATTAATTGTTGCTATGGTAAATATAAATGTTGACAAGTTATTTTTTTTTTTCTCTCTGTCATTGACAGTCAGACTTTTTGCTTTGATTGTATTTGTTATTGAGTTATAGATTGGATTTGTGTTTTTATGCTTTTTAGTTGCTTGCGTAACGATCGAATTATGTTTCAATGTCGAATTTTAGAGACACGGAATGCTGCAGTAGTTTTGAAACATAAATTTTGCTGTAATACTTAGATTTATTTATTTCATTGTATAGTTCTATTTTTAAAAAGAACCAATGTATAACGAAATTTATGTTCCCATTCTCCTTTTTTACTGATTGCCAGACTGCAGAAGAAAAATATTTGCAGACAATGTCTGGTATTTTCGTTCTGATAGAAAGTTTGTTACAGTATTTATTTAATTGTAGAAAAAGGACCGAAATCATATAGTATTTTGTATCTGTTTGGTCTCTTATTTTTAGGGTACTTTTGTTCGAGAAAGTCCTTTATGTAGGAAAATAACTAAGTACTCAATCGTGTACACTCTTATTACAGCGTTTACTTTTTGGAAACTTTGCCATGTTTATAAATTACCTTTTTTTTTTTCTTTATGTTCTTTTAACAGTTATGCTAGCGTTATTGGAAAAGTAATATTTCAGTTTATAAGCTTTAAGCTATAATAAATATTAAGAAATTGTACAGAAGCTTAGAAATGTAACCTTAAATATTTTAAAATTGTTTTCTGATAATGTTAGCCTCCTACTTTTAATTTATATACTTTAATTACTTTTTATTTCATAGTTCGTGGTTTTGATGTTTTTATTTTTATTTTTAAAATCTTGCACGATTAATAATAATTCAACAGAAGATTATAAAATAAATTTAATTTAACTTTGTATTTAAATGTATGTATATTTTTGCAGTACTATACATACTCTCGTTATTTTTTTTCTTTAACTGATATAAAACGTGATTTGTTTAATGTCAAATTTGCATGACCTTTAATTTAAGTAAAATGCTCATTGGCGATTAAATTTTATTTCATTTACGTTTAACAGATATTTCTTCGAAAGTATCTACTTTTCTTTTTATTTTACATGGCTCTAAACACTTTGCATTAATTTTGGTTACATTAAATTATCGTCTGCGAAAAATATTGCCTTGTTAACTGGATCCCGCTTTTCGGATTCTTTTTAATTTAGACTGCAATGCATTTTTTCTGGTGTTCCTTTTCTTGCATGAAAACAAGAATTCAGATTTTTCTTTTTCTTTTTTTTTTTTTTTTTTTTTTTTTTTTTTTTTCCCACAAAATTTTGCTTGTGAATAGATTTAGCTGATATCCTTACAGCCGAAAACCAAGCTTTTATACGTCTTTGGAGAACACGGAAATCAAGAAAAATGAGGGGGTTGGGGGTGGATTCAATACTAAAATCAAAGCGGAAAATGCAAAATATGCTCTAAAACTACAAAAACTATCATTTATTCTGGAATGTGCAAACAATCGATGTTAACAGAAACGTACAATAGGTTTTTTGAAAGATGGTCATTTATAAGACATTTTGCTAGATGAGAACAGATTATCCAGTTTATTAAATATTTTGTTAATTCTTAAATGACAGTTTCTTTTATTAAAACATTTGCTTTGTTTATGTTTATTTTTTTAAGCTTTTATAAAGAATATAACTACAACTTTATTTTAAAAAATCACTTTTGAGGCATGTATATGCGTATATGATTCAACTCATTTTTGGGCAAA
The DNA here is from genome assembly GCA_964019185.1 of Maratus speculifer. Classification (NCBI taxonomy): domain Eukaryota; kingdom Metazoa; phylum Arthropoda; class Arachnida; order Araneae; family Salticidae; genus Maratus; species Maratus speculifer. Next base: position 242,205,632 of record OZ025301.1, on the reverse strand, counting down.
TACTTGTATTTTCAGACAGCTTATAGTTTTATATAATTAAAACTAAAGTAAGTGGAAAATTAAATAAATTTGTATTTAATATTTATTCATTGTATAACTTTACTTTTGAGATTTCCTTTTTGTTTGAGGGGTGGAGTTGGGGGTGCATGACACTCTTTAAAAAATGCCGTCAACTTTAGATGTCGAAAAAAAAATATTCATGAAATATCTCTGAGTAAATTGAAGAGATTTTTTTTTTTTTTTTTTTTTTTTTTTTTTTTTTTTTTTTTTAAATGAGTATGAACCTTGTTCTTCAATAAAAATCACCCATCTAATTTATTGGATAAGAACATAAACTAATAACAATTAAATCAAGGTGTTCAGGGTCATGGAATTTCAGAATAGTCAGAAAAATTTCAAAATACAGTAGAAGCCCGCTATAACGCGGTTGTGGGGAGACATATCTGACACCCGGGTTATAACTTTACCGCGGTATATCGGAATGGTGTAAGAGAAATGGTACAAAATGATGAAACACTTACACGCTATGTGAAATGTAATTAACTTTATCATACATTGAACACATACTTAATCTTAAAAAAAGTCTATAACTGTTGTTTTGAGAACTTAGGCGTTTCGTTTCTTTTCGGCATATTGTTTCACACTAGCAAGATGGGGTAGATGAACAAAATCTGGATGGTCTTGTCTCTCCATCAATGAAATTACCATCGTTAAGTACGAAATGACTTCATTAACATGAAGAACTTCGTCTGTCATTTCCGCATCATTTTCAATTTCACCATCATCATCTTGCTAACTGTAATTTTTATGTGCTAGAGCTTCAATGATATCCCGATCCGTTATGACTTCTGAAATCGGTTCGCTACTGCCAATTTCTATCCAGTCATTTAAATCGTCAACAGAGCTATCCAGATGCATTGTATTAACCGCAGACTGCAAGTCCCTCATTGTGCTTCACTGAAATTTTAAACGCAAAATTTATCCTAAAACTAGCTGACCCGCCCGGCGTTGCCCGGGTCCGTATTAACAATATTAAACGAACTTGAAATTTGTATGATTTTATCATTAACTCGAAACATGCAAAAATGCATTGTCTGAAATACGTGGCCACTGACTGTGTGAAAAATCGGTTTAAAAAACAGCTAATGTTAAGATCTAAAAATACTCAAAGTGAGCGATGAGAAACGCGGGAGGGAATATGTATCCAACGACTGCGTGATTTTCGTGTTAAAGTGTTGATATTTACCAAAAATCACTGTTAAGTCACGTAACTAATTATTTTTTTTTTCACATAGAAATCCCAAGTGAAATATTTTGAATTTCAAACTAATTATATCACTCTTAAATCCGACTACACGATGAATGAAATCGATACTCGCTGGTAGCTAAAATGTTGGTATGTAGTATTATAATTTCAGAGCCATTTAACAAAAGTAAGTGTTATATTTAATCAAATCATGCGTAATGTTCACTCTATGGATAAATTCCTAACCGTAAACTTTTGTACCGTAACCATAACCTGCCTGCAACCTAACTTTGAATTAACAGTACCTTGCCGTAAATTAAATATTACATAAATGTAACTTAGCCTTCGCTTTATTGTAACACATCCTTATTCTAACCATAACATAAATGCAATTTAACTTTAATCTAACTTTAACTTAACCGTGACCTAACTGTAACCTAACGGGAAATTAAATATAATCAAAGACTTACCGTAATATAATTGCAACCTAAATGTTACCAAACCATATATTGGTTTCATGTCCATGGAAATTATTTTGTCTTGTTCGGATCTGGTTATGATTCATTAGAACATTTTTGTCGGGTTCAGATTTCGTTCGGTTCAGATTTTAGGTATTTTTTGATATTGAGTTTTAATGTTCGGGTCGTATTCATGTCCATGGAAATTATTTTGCCTTGCTCGGATACAGTTATGGTTCTTTGGACTATTTTTGTCGGGAACAGATTTGTTTCAATTCAGATTTGGTCTTTTTCTTCAAATGGAATTTTTGGGATCGGGTTTTCTTGCATGTTCACGGAAATTATGCTGCCTTGTTCGAATAAGAACGTGCTTCACTGGAATATTTATTTTCAAGTTCAGATTTGGTTCAGTTCAGATTTCGTGATTTTTTCAAAGAAATTTTTTTAGGTTCAGATTCGGTTCATGTGAATGGAAATTTTTTGTCTTATTCAGATCCGATTACGATTCTTTGGAATATTTTTTATCAGGTTCCGATTTGGTTCGATTCAAATTTCAGGTATTTTTTCAAATAGAATTTTTAGGTTCGGATCTCGTTCATGTCCACGGAAATTATTTTGTCATACTCGAATCCAGTTATGATTCTTTCGAATATTTTGGTCGAATTTAGATGTGGTTTGGGTCAAATTTCAGTTTTTTTCAAATCGAATTTTCTAGGTTCGAGATGGGTTTATGTCCATATAAATTATTTCGTCTTGCTTGGATTGGGTTATAGTTCTTTGGAATATTTTTGTCAGGTCCAGATTTGGTTCAATTCAGATTTTGGTTTTTTTCTTCAAATATAACTGTTGAGTTTGGGTCTTCTTGCATGTTCACGGAAATAATTCTGACTTGTTCGAATAAGGGCATGCTTCACTGGAATATTTTTGCCAAGTTCAGATTTCGTTCTGTTCGAGATTTTTTCAAAGAAATTTTTTGGGATCGGATTGTGTTCATGTCCATGGAAATATTTTTTCTTGTTTGGATTCGGTTGCGTTTCTTTGAAATAGTTTTGTCAGATTCAGATTTGGTTCGATTCAAATTTCAGGTATTTTTTTGAATGGGAGTTTTAGGTTCGTATCGGGTTCATGTCCACGGAAATTATTTTGTCTTACTCGAATCCGGTTATGGTTCTTTCGAATACTTTGGTCAGATTTAGATGTGGTTTGGGTCAAAGTTCAGGATTTTTCAAACGGAGTTTTTTAGGTTTGAGTCGGGTTTATGACCATGGAAAAAAAATTTCTTGCTGGGATTGGGTTATAGTTCTCTGGAATATTTTTATCGGTTTCAGATTTCGTTCGAGTCATATTTCGGGGTTTTTTTAAAGAAAATATTTAGGTTCGGGTCAGGTTTCATGCCCAAGAAAATTATTTTTCCTTGTTTGAATCGGGTTATGGTTCACTTGAACATTTTTACGGGATTTAGATTTGGTTCGGGTCAGTTATCAAATCCATAGTTTTTTCCAAACAGAATTTTTAGGTCAGGGTCGGGTTTATACTCACGAAAATTTTGTGTATCACGGATCGGAGTACGGTCTGTTTTTTTTTTTTTTTTTTTTTTTTTGTTTTGTTTTTTGGTTGGGATCGGGTTATGTTTAAATTAGTCTAAACATTAAGGTTATAATCAGTTTTGCTACTATTCTTTTTATGGCTATTTCTGATAGATAATTTACTTTGCTATTTGATAATTTATTATGGTGAATGAATCGTTTGCGGATACAAACAACTGTACGCCAAACAGCTATTTTATTTTTGTTTTAAAAACAAATTAAAGCCATATTACAATTTTAAATTGAATAGAACACATTTAAATTTAATCAATGATTAAAAAAATAAACTCATAGAAAAGTGTTGAGTAATGTTTTTACTGCAACACAGCTAATGACTCATACATTCTAATGTTCGAAATGCCAAAAATATGCGTACAACCATATATCAAAAAGAAATTAATAAAGTGGCAGTATAATGTCTTGGGGTGACGCAAAAAATGTAACTCTAAAATCCGCTACATTAAGTCCAAATAAGCACCAACAAAACCATGTGCTTTGAAACTCCGATCAATTCAAACTGGTTTAAACCAGTATTTCTTTGTTTTTGTTTTTTACCTTTTAAACTGTTATTGAATAGATGACTAAAATTTCGTTTAAAAAATAACGTTTTGTGCCATTATTGCCTGTAGTACAGGATCAGAATGCATGAAAGATACAATTAAATCAATCATAGGCAAGAATTATTTGATTATTTTTATCATATGACTTTGAAATATCATTATAAAAGCATCATTTAAGACTTTGCTTGAAAAATCCACATTCTTTCGTTAATGTCTTAAAATCGTCTGCACTCTGAAATCTAGATTTTAGATTAACATTATTATTTAAGTGTTCATGCATAATTTTAAAAGAATCTTTTCATCACTATATTTTATACATTGACATGGAATTATTCATATGTTGTTAAATCATAAACATTTTTCATCTACGTTATAAAGTATTAAAAATTTCTGAAAAGAAAGAGAAAACTTTTAGTAATACAATTTTTTACTTCAAATCATATGTTTTCAATATTTTATTTAATTTTGTTTTGACATTCAATTATTTTTAATTTTCCAATTTCAATTATTTTAAAAGGAAACATTTATTTTAATAAATAATATAATAGAAAAAAACATTTAAAAAAGTTACTATTTCTTCGTAAGGTATGCTTCACCTGTAATTCATTTCTTCCGTCCTTCTTATTAATACAAAATTCCTTCCTCGTGCTTTATTTTGAGACATTAAAATTTGAGCGATAAATGGTTTCATATTGCAAATCTTTTTTTTTCGGTTTACTTCGCCACCACTTATCTTTTTCCTCCATGGCGTACAGCAGTTGTTATAAAAAAAAATCCTCATTTAAACTGACAGTTTGCCAGTCTATGAATTTTAAAGTCAGTCCCAGTTTTTTAAATTATTTCTGTGAAAATGTTACGCAACCAACCAACCATAAGAGAATGAAATGGAAAAAAGCAAAAAAAATGTGATTCTTTATGAGAGTGAGGTTTGGAATTTAATTAATTACTCAGTTAATAAATAGAATTTTGAAATTCTGAGCATCAGGTGCATCAGGAGAGATATTGGGCTACTCACAGAAAAATTTTGAGCTTCGTACGTACCGTAGTTTTCGCTAACTATCGCAGACACACACACACACACACAGAGCGATTTGTTATTTTATTAATATAGATTGATCATTATTTTTTCGGGTGACATACTTTTCTCCGCGTTGAATCCGAATTCGCGGTATATCGGACTGCGCTATGTCGGACTTCTACTGTATGTAGGAAAAGTAAGGGAATTCATAAATATTTTCTAAAAAAAATCAGGGAAAACTCTTGGAAGAAAAATGGCTCACAATTCATCAAATAGTCTCGGGGAAAAAAATCACAAAATTCACCAAACAATTGTGGAAAACGAGAGATTTAAAAAACAATTAAAAAAAAATTGCTAATTTTGACAAAAAATTTCGAGTATAAGTAGCAAATTTCATTGTATGCCTGTTTGTCCCAAAGAATATTTTGAGATTTGATTAGGGAAATTGCCATCATGTTTTGCCGGAAACCTGTAAATGTGTTTCACTTAAGTTTCGCCGTTTCTATAGCCTGTTTTGTTATATTTATTTTTATTTATGTAACATATAAAAATATCTTATTTTTATCTCTACCCCAAACATAAAAAGTTTCATTTGCATATTACCCTTTAAGTAGTATGAACCTAAAAATTATCATAGAATAATTTATTCTGTCACCTACTTAACGCGTCAAATTTGGAACAATTTAATTAGTACACGATACTAGTGCAGACGGCCTTAAAAAAGTAGGTTTTTATGCTTAGCGCGAAATGTGGGCCAATCAATAACAAGAGTCGCGTTTCATAAAATAGGAAAAAATGCTAATAATGTTCTTTTTTTTTTCTTTTAAATCACATCAAATAACGTTTTTCATTTTATATTTCTTTCCTTTGAGATTTGTAATCAATAATAGCTTACTATAATCATTATTGCATTAAAGTTCCGTTTAGCCGAAATGTAATATTTCTGTTGCCTTGTTTGTTGCTTAACAACATCACTTATCGAGCGAAATTAAAAAGTTTGTTTTTGAAGGAAACTTGCCGAATATAGTAATTGTAAACAGTTTATTCTTTAAAGGGAAGGATATTATTGCACATTCGGTGGTGTAGAAAATCGGAATTAGCCGTTGGGTTGACATGTATTCGATGGAAATTGCATGTCGTTTTTATATATGTGTGTATTGCGAGATGGCCTTGTAGATGGGAATATTCATATTTATATTGAAAGGCTCTCAGACAAGCGGACAGGTAGTTTTTCAAATGATAATTGTGCATATTTTTTTTTTTTTTTTTTAGTATTTCGCATTTAAAAAGTAAAAACGGGTCCATTAGAGATAGAGATCATTACTGTGTCTGTCTGACGCAGTTATTTACATTATGGAACTTGGAAAGTTCAAATTGTGAGAAGTAATTGATTATTGATCCACATATTTAGAGATTATTAAGCATTCACAAATATATTTAGGGAAAATGTAGAGGGGCTAATTAAGTTACTTCGGGGGGAGGGGGGGGGAGGGGGGCTCTTTGCACACTGTGTGAGAGCTTTCGTAATGGTAAACTCAAAAATGCATTTCTTTTAATTTTAAGTATTATACAGGGTGTTTCTAAATTCATGGTACAAACTTTAATGGGTGATAGTATACATCAAGACAAAAAATATTAAATGGGAAACTAAGGGTCCCAAACGTCTTCCGAAGAAGATAGGCGCCATTAAAGTTTAAAGTCCAAAAATTCAAATGATTATAAAAAACAGAAAAATTGTCGATTCGTTTGCCGTTTTCACTAAAACTATTCTTTATGTCAGTATTGTCTTGAAAATAAATTATAAAGATAAATTTCAAAAAATGCCGATAGAGGGCGCTTCAGACTTTGGAGTAACAAACAACTATTTTTTACCGTTATTTTTTGCATTTCATTAAATTTTTTTAGAAGCTTAGACATAAACGTAAATTTTGAGCTCAAAATCTAAATCGTTGGGAGTGGTTAAACAGCGCAAACTGAACTGTGGGGGGGAGGTTCAAATTCCAAATGGTTATTAAAAACGGAAAAATTGGTCAACTGATTTGCGATTTTCACTAAAATTATTCTTTATGTCAGTATTATCTTGAAAATAAATTATAAAGATAAAATTCAAAAACTGCCGATAGAGGGCGCTTTAGACTTTGGAGTAACGTACAACTATTTTTTACCGTTATTTTTTGCATCTCGTGAATTTTTTTAGAAGCTTAGACATAAACTTAAATTTTGAGATTAAAATCTGAATCGTTGGGAGTGGTTAAGTAGCGCAAACTGAACTATGTTCAGTGGGGGTGGGGAGGTTCAAATTTCAAATGATTATAAAAAACGGAAAAATTGGTCGATTCGTTGGCCGTTTTCGTTAAAACTATTCTTTATGTCAAAATTTCTTTGAAAATAAATTTTAAAGATTAATTTCAAAAAATACCGTTAGAGGGCGCCTTAAACTTTAGAGTAACCAACAACTATTTTTAACCGTTATTTTTTGTATCTAATTAAATACTTGTAAATGTTCAAAGTTAAATTTTGAGCTCAAAATCTGCATCGTTGTGAGTAATTAAGTAGCGGAAAATTCAAATGTGTTCGAGGGGTAGGGAGGGTAATAGTTCAACTCCTGAACACATTTCAGTTTGCGCTTCTTAACCTATCCCATCGATTTAGAATTTAAGCTCAAAATTTAAATCTAAGCATTTGCAAGCATTTAATTAGATTCAAAAAATAACGGTTAGAAATAGTTGTTGGTTACTCTAAATTTTAAGGCGCCCTCTAACAGTATTTTTTGAAATTAATCTTTAAAATTTATTTTCAAGGAAATATTGACATAAAGAATAGTTTTAGCGAATACGGCAAACGAATCGACCAATTTTTCCGTTTATTAAAATCATTTGAAATTTGAACCTTCCACCCCCATTGAACACAGTTCAGTTTGCGCTACTTAACCACTCCCAACGATTCAGATTTTCATCTCAAAATTTAAGTTTATGTCTAAGCTTCTAAAAAAAATTATGAGATGCAAAAAATAACGGTAAAAAAATAGTTGTACGTTACTCCAAAGTCTAAAGCGCCCTCTATCGGCATTTTTTGAATTTTATCTTTATAATTTATTTTCACGATAATACTGACCTAAAGAATACTTTTGGTGAAAATTACAAATCAATTGACCAATTTTTCCGTTTTTTATAAACATTTGAAATTTGAACCTGTCCCTACAGTTCAGTTTGCGCTACTTAACCACTCCCAGAGATTTAGATTTTGAGCTCAAAATTCAAGTTTATGTCAAAGCTTCTAAAAAAATTAATGAGATGCCAAAAATAACGGTAAAAAATAGTTGTTCGTTACTCCAAAGTCTAAAGCTCCCTCTATCGACAATTTTTGAAATTTATCTTTATGATTTATTTTCAAGACAATACTGACATAAAGAATAATTTTAGTGAAAACCGCAAACGAATCGACCAATTTTTCTGTTTTTTATAATCATTTGAATTTTTGGACCCTAAACTTTAAAGGCGCCTATCTCCTTCGGAAGACGTTTGGGACCCTTGGTTTCCTATTTAATATTGCTTGTCTTGATGTGTACTATCACCCCTTAAAGTTTGTACCATGAATTTAGAAACACCCTGTATTTTCAGAGATCTCGTCGAAAATGTAATGCAAAAAAGGCCACCTCCCCACCACCATTATACACACAGACATACATTCTGTTTCCGAATCTACAGAAAAATTAAAATTATGCGTTGTAGAAGATAATTTAAACCTTACAGAAAAACTATTAGCGAATCCTAGGTCACATAGTATTTGAGAAAATCGCATTTTCCCGTTATACACAATTTTGATTTACGGTCTTTCAGCAAAGAAGTTGAGAAGTGTTGAAGGTGCCTATCATCGTAGAAGTATAAAAAAACTGTTGATAGTAGTTTCAAAAAAAAAAAAAAAAAAAAAAAAAAAAAAAAAATCGGTAATTAGCCGAGATATTAACCCTTAATGGAAGGACGGTTTGGACACAAATAAGGACACGGGAGGCATACCTGAGTGCCTTCAGCTTTTAAAGTCTAGATAACAACTTTTGATGATATATTTGTATAATACGGCCCAGTTACTAATTCATATACTGTACGGAACCTTCATTGTGCGGGTAATACTCTGACTTGACCGGGGAAATTTTGATTAATGGTTCGTTCAAGGTTGCTTTCTTTTGTATATAATTAATTGAAGATGAATATATATATATATGTATATCCTGTAGCTTTATTTATTAGTATTTACTTTCTTCTATTTTTACAAGAAGAAAATGTTGAATTCATAAAAATTTTCGAATTAAGGATTAGAGATCCCGAAAATCATGTTTTCTACAAAATGTCTGAGGCCGTCTGTCTATATGTGACAAAAATTATGTGGGTGCTCTATCTCAAGAACTAATGAATAAAATTTAATAAACCTTTAGATTCAGTTAGTCCCTGGTATAAATTTATCTGATTATTTTTTAGAGTAAATCGGTTAACAGGTGGCGTTGCTGTGCTGCATTTTTCACGATTTCCGCAATAGCTCAAGAACTAATGCGTAGATTTTCATTCAATTAAAGATTCAATGGTCCCTGATATAAATTGATCCTGATTACTTCTTGGTGTAAGTTACACTATAGGTGACGCCGCTATGCTGCATTATTAATGAATATTGCAATAGTTCTATCTCAAGAACTATTGCATGAATTTTCATCCAATTTAAGATTCAGTAGTCCGTGATATAAATTGATCCTGATTATTTTTTGTTGTAAATCGCTAAATAGGTGGCGCTGCCAAGCAGAATTTTTTACGATTTTCGCAATATAGCTCTATTTTAAAAACTGACGCACGGATTTTCATCAAACTTCAGATACAGTTAGAAGCTGATTAAAGTTGTTGCTGTTAGATTTTGATGTAAATCACCTAGCTGCTGGCACTGAAATGCCAGTTATAGTTGCTTTACAAATCAATTTAAAACAGGGCTTGAAATTCAAATTTTCGAAGGAGGGGAGTCTCCCTACCAACATTTATAAATGGAGGGGAGTTTGGCTGTTTGGGAGGGAGAAAAAATGTTTAAAACCCGCCATTATTTTATGTGCTATTTAAAGAATTACCAGAATACAGACATAAAAAAATATCACTGAAGCAATTTTATCAACAATTCAGAATAATTATGCGAAATGTGTAAAAAAAAACTTTTATATTGTCTAGTTTTTACTGGCGGTAAATTCCCTCCCGATGCTAATTATTTTTGTCATAGGTCTAATTATTGTTTTAATAATAATTAATAAAACTTCTAATTAATTTAATAAATTTATATTTATAATTTATAATTAATTGTTATAACCAATTAAATGTGCAAGATACAAATTTAATCATAAAATAATACTTATTTGAATGTAGGAAATAAGAAGTATCACTATTGTTTGCATTTCTTTAAAAAAGGGGCAAGTCAAATTCATCGAAATAGACTTTCTTTAAAAATGAATTATTTGTTGAGTAAATGGATACTTTTTGTTTAATTAATAATTAATTATGATACTTTTTGTTTGTTTTGTTTTTTTGTTGGCTGCTTTCAGGAATTGCACTCACTCAGAAAGATTTGGAGCTGTCAAAAACTGATTTTAGAGCAGCAAAGAAAAAAATATATATTGAAGCAGGAAAATTAGTTTGTTGAATAGAAAAATGAACTCCCCGTATTATTATTTTTGGGGGGGAGGAAGGGAAGAGAGATTCCCTTTGACGAAAGTTGCATTTTTTCGCTATCTTTTGATGAAATCTGTCTTTTTTTATGATCTTTTCACGAAATCTGCCGTTTTTTCGTGAATTTTCTGAGGAAATTTGCCGTTTTTTCGCGATCTTTTGATGAAATCTGATGTTTTATCGTGTTTTTTTTTTTTTTTTTTTTTTTTTTTTACGAAAATTGCCGTTTTTCGAAATTTGTTGTTTATAGTGAACCTTTTGTCGAAATTTGTCATTTTTCGCGATTTTTGGACAAATGAGTTTTTTTTTCTGAATTTTCTGAGAAAATTAGCTGTTTTTTTGCGATCTTTTAATAAAATCTGATGTTTTATCTCTTTTTTTATATATATATATATATACAAAAATTGCCGTTTTTCGTGATATTTTGGGAAAATTTGTCTTTTCTAGTGAATCTTTTGCCGAAAATTGCGGTTTTTTGCGATTTTTAGACGAAATTTGATGTTTTTTCGCAACCTTTTTGTCAAAAACTGCCGTTTTTCAGAATTCTCTCACGAAATTAGACATTCTTTCGAGAATCTTTTGACGGAATTTGCCGGAAATTAGTCGTCTTTTTGCGATCTTTTAACAATATTTGCCGTTTTTTAGCAAACTTTTACGAAATCATACGTCTTGTGAAACGTGTAATAGCTGTTTCTTTTGCGTGTCAACCCCGATCTTTTGCGTAATTTACGCGCAATGGCACGTCCGCGGCATCACTGTTTCATAATTTTTGGAATTGAATGCGTTATTTTTTTTTTTTTTTTTTTTTTTTTTTTTTTTTTTTTTTTTTTTTGTGTGTGTGGGGGGGGGGGAATTCCGAACAGAATCACCTCTATTTGGAAAATAGAACGAAACTCGTCAATCGATTGCAGGAAAAAAATTGCGAAATTTGTCAATCAGTCGCGGAAAAAATCATGATTTTCAATGATTTTTCGCTGTAAAAAACTCGCAAAATGTGCCGATTACTCGCACGAAAATATCATAAAATTCGCAAAGCGGTCGCGGGAGTTGATCATAGTTCCAAAATGCAAAATTGTTTCGGCGGGAGCCTCCCGTCCACGTTATTCTTTTGGGCGGGATTTCAAAATTTTGGGCGCGAATCCCGCCATCCCGCCCTGAAATTCAAGCCCTGTAAAATAATGTTTCTTTCTTTCTTTTGCGATGTCTTACAAACAAAACGGCACAAAAATGATTTTTTCCACAATGCATTTACTAGCTGTACTTTGTACCAAATATTAAAAAAAAGCATGGATTTTCCATAATCAAGTTCTGTGCCGCGCATGTTTTGTAACTGAATTCTCTGAGAAAAACATGAATTTCAGTTAGAAAATTAAACGCGATTTGCAAATTTCTTATAAAAGAATGGTAAAAAAATATACAGTTATGCGTATTCAATAATTACGTTTTAGAAGCAAAACACAAAATACAACCGTTGACAATCCTTACTAATATTATAAATCGGAAAGTGAGTTTGTTTGTTTGTTCCGCTTTCACGCCGTAACTACTGAACCGATTGCTTTGAAATTTTGCAGACGTAAAGTTAGAAGTCCGGATTAAATAATAGGGTATTTTTTATTCTGGAAAAAATTGATATTCCCAAGGGAAAACAAAAATATAGTTTGCTTGATGGGTGGATTGGAGATGGCGCTGTGTGTCGTTTAAAACAAGATAAAATATTGCAAACGAATATAAACATGTAAATTTAGAACCTAAATGATACGATAATGAATCCCCGAAAATGAGGAATTCCCGAGGGATGACGTACAATTTGTTTTATCGTCTAAACAGTTTTTTTTACATCTACTTATACATTGCAAACGAATATGAACATGTAAATTTAGAAGCTAAATGATACGATAATGAATCCTCGAAAATGAGGAATTCCCGAGGGATGACGTACTATTTGTTTTATCGTCTAAAATGTTTTTTTTTTTTACATCTACTTATCCTGAAATAACTATAAGTCAACGAATTACTAATTGGTATAAATATTAGTTACGTTATTTAGTTCTTGAGGTATGCGATAGATGGCGCTGAGTGTTTTTAAAACGTGGTAACGATGTGCAGTAGCTGTATAATAGTTAGGTTAGGTTAGTTTAGTGCTTTTTTTCTAGGTAGATATCTAAAGTAGTTATTGTTTTTTCGATAGGTAATTACATCGCTTTGTTCGTCGTTTAGATTGTTATAGTTGAGTTTGGCATTTTAGTTTAGTTTAGGTTTATAGTTTACTCATATTTTCAAAATGCCTCGCAAACGTAAATCTAATTTGTCGAGCACCTCATCTAAAGCTCGGGCAATGAAAATTGCCCGATCTATCGTCTCTCCATGCTGAATTAAGAAGGCTCGAACAAGCAGAGCGTCAGGCTGCTTCGAGAACTGCTGAGCTACCATCTCAGTGCCAGCAAAGACTTGAGGAGCAAGCCGCTCGCCAAGCTTCTTTGAGGGTTTCTGAGAATGATATTCGTACTCAAGTCCGTTTATCGCAACAGGCTCAACGTCAGCATAGTCAGCTCTATGTAGCGTGTTCCCGGGTTTCCAGTGCCCAAAATTTGCCTGTTTATGCTCCACAAGGGAAAACATATAATATAGTGTACCATTCAGTTTTGGTTTAACAACTAATCGTATCCAGCGTTACATCGCGCTTCTTACATTTTTCCGTGGAAATGAGAAGTTTTCTTATAGTTGTGCTTTATACCGCAATATAACCGAATTCCACGCGGGCGAAGCCGCGGGCGGAAAGCTAGTAGTGAAATAAATTGTAATTTATCTCTCTCTTTTTTTTCTTTTTCCTTCTTCTTTTCTTTTGTTTTTAATTTGAACGTTTATAGATTGTGCGGCGATGGCGATTGCACAGATGATCACCTCATGAAATTCTAGGATTAGATAGAACTCGATTAGCATATTAAAATGCAACTGCTTTGCCAAGTCATATTTTGGTTGAAAACACCTGCAAAACCTGATTTTAATAATTGATCGGTAGGTTTATCATTGAATTTTTCTGCATCCGAAGGTGTGGAAACATGGAGGGCTGAGAGCGAAAAAATAAAGAGGAAGCCTACCAGTCAGTCGATAAAATTGGATTTGCAGGGATTTTCCATTAAAATATGACTTAGCAGACCAGTTGCATTTCAATATGCAAATTGAGTTTTAACTAATCCTGAAATTTCAGCCATCAACTCGATGACGTAATGGTTTATGCAGCCGCCTGCCAGTTTAACATTGTTTTCTTATAAATAAATTTCAAGTTGGTGGCTTTAAAATAACAGCTGTTTTTTTGGCACAACGGCGCACGTTAACAGGTGTCCTAATGACATGTATTGCCGATCACAGTTTCAGATTTAAAAAAAAAAAAAGTAATACGGGGATAAGGAAGGTGAATAACAGCTGAGAAAGAGGAGAGGGCTGATTATGTAACAGCTGTTCTCCAATCATGGTTGTTTCTTTCTCTCCTCTGCCCCCCCCCCCTTTTTTTTTCTTCTTTTTTCTCTCAAAAAATAATGGTTTTAACCGTTCTAGTCAAAATGTCGTGACCATTAGTGGTCAAAACTCATTGCGATTTCGAAAATTTATTTTGTTGAAGTCATTGATTATTATACGACATCATTATAAAAGAATGTGTAAAATTTAAAAGATTTGTATAAAAATGTTGAGCACAAAAGCGCTTCTTCGGTACTATTCTATTAGTTTAACTTTTTTAATTTTTGAACTCATATACACACCAATAAAATAAATTTATTTAGGGATTGAAAAGACAGCAAAATTTCTTTCTTATATATATTTAAACTAGAGAATGTAAATATTCTCTACTGAGAAGTAATATTCTGCTATTTAATATTTTGAAGCTTTTGTATATAACTGGTTATTATTACTCGATGTGTATATAAACTAGTTGGATGTGTCAATCCCAAAACTTTCTTCTATCTCATAAGTACATTTTAATATTAAAAAAAAAAAAAAAAATGTGGTGACCCCAAAGTTACCCACTATCGAATTTCCTCGAACATTTGACCTAGCCTAATGAGATTCTGGTATCCGAAAAGCCTAAAACGCAAAATTTAATTAATATTCTGAGAAAATGAGCTTAGTATTGCCTCATGTTGGTAATTTATACTAAAACCTAATAAGCATCTATTTATGCCAAGACCTAACAGAATCTGAAATTTTATAGAATTTCGTCCATTAGTTCTTGAGATATAGTTATAACAAAAAATTTGCAAAACGTAGCACAGCAACACCATATCTTGGAAAATTTATGCCAAAACGTAAAAAAGCGTCTAATTATGTTATGGTGTAAAAGAATCTGAAGTTTGATGAAATTCTGTGCATTAGTTTTTGAGATATAGTTAGTTTAAAAAAAACCGTGTAAAATATAGCACAGCAGCACCATCAGTTGAAGGATTTATAACAAAACGTAATCATCGGGTAATTATGTTATATGTCATTTTGTAACGAAATCTGAAGTTTGATGAAATTCTGTGCGTTGGTTGTTGAGATATAGCTATCGGAAAAATCGTGCAAAATGCAGCATAGCTGCACAACCTGTTACAAGGTTAATACCAAAATGTAATCAGCGTCTAATTATGTTATATATTTTAGTGTAACAGAATCTAAAATTTGATAAAGTTCTGTGCATTAGTTCTTGAGATATAGCTATCGCAAAAATCGTGCAAAATGTAGCATAGCAGCGCCACCTATAGGGCAGTTCACACCAAAACCTTATCAGCAGCTATGTATCTCAAGGTATCGCAGAATCTGAAGTTTGGTGAAATTCTGTGCGATAGTTGTTGAGATATAGCTATCATGAAAAACGTGGCATAGCAGCGCCACCTGCTGGCCAATTTACACCAAAACTTAATCAGCGTCTATGTATATCAAGGGGTCACAGAATCTGAAGTTTGGTGAAATTCTGTGCATTAGTTCTTGAGATATAGCAATCTTGAAAATGATGAAAAACGTAGTATAGCAGCGCCACCTGCAGGCCAATTTTCACCAAAAACCAATAGGCACTAATTCATATCAAGGTCTAACTGAATATAAAATTTTATTAAATTTCGAGCATTAGTTCTTGAGATAGAGCGCCCACAAATTTTTTGTCACATACAGACAGACAGACAGACGGACAGACTCACAGACAGACATTTTCTAAAAATAGTCAAAACGTGTTCAGGACCTTCTAAAACGTATAAATCCGTCGAAAACCGGAAGTCGAAAATTTTCATGAATCCAATACTTTCTTCTTGTAAAGATAGAAGAAAGTAAAAATGCAACTCATTTTCTTACTTTATTTTTTGAGGGGGGAAGGCTACCGAAAAAAAATCATATTTGTGTTTTAATTTACATTTAGGTAATTAACAGTGATTTTTCTGAGTTTTGACAACTAATATTAATAAAATAAATAAATAAGAGCCCACTCTTGAAGAGTACACTGAAAAAAAAGAAATAAAAAGTATAGATATCCTTGTGATATTTTAAAAGTAAGAATGCATTCAACTCCCATAGATGTAATATTAATTGGGGAATTTGATTATCTGACTAACTAACGCCCTTAAGTGTATAACCGTACTTTAATTTTTATTACTATTTCTAATTTTTACTTTATCTATTTACTAATGGTAAATAAATTTGTTTCTGATTTTTGAAACTTGATATTATATATATATTTTTTTCCCTTTTGCTTCATGCAGGTGAATTATTGATTCATGTGACATTCTGTGGAATCTCGCTCTAAGGTAGAACAGACGTGGTAGGGATTCGAAAAAATATTCTACGTAATTCTTTCTCTCTGGTTTTTGTGAAATATTCTTCCTACTCCGCAATTTTCTCACATTGAGAAGAATTGAATTCATTGATCAAACTGCAATCATTTTTAGAGTTAATTAGAAAGGTGCTTGGGATAAACTACGACAACAATACATTCTTTATGATTATGATTGTTACTATTTCTAATTTTATTAAAAAAAAAAAAAAAAAAAAAAAAAAAAATACTTTTTGAACCTTATATAGATGTTTTTGGGAAAACTTCAGGCAAACGATTAATTAATTCCTAGAAATTTGCTCATACAAAAACTGTGATAGTTAATAATTTGAAGAAATATTCTACTTAATTTTTCGTCCGTGGGATAAACTACGATAATACATTCTTTATGATTATGATTGTTACTATTTCTAATTTTATTTTAAAAAATACTTTTTGAACCTTATAATTAGATGTTTTTGGGAAAACTTCAGGCAAGCGATTCATTAATTCCTAGAAATTTGCTCATACAAAAACTGTGGTAGTTAATAATTTGAAGAAATATTCTGCTTTATTTTTCGTCTTTGGCTTCTGCGAAATATTCTTCCTTCACCGCGATTTTCTCACATTGCAGCTTGATCAGTGAATTGAATTTTCAATCATTTTTAAAGTTAATTTAGAAAATTGCGTGGGATAAACCACGACAATACATTTTTTTTTTTGTGATTATTAGTTACTGCTTTTAAATTTACTTAAAACATTTTCTAACCTTTTTATTAGATTTTTTTTAAAACTTGCAGCAGACAAATCATTAATTCCTAGAATTTCGCTTCTAGCAGATTTGAGATTTAGTTAATGATTCGAATAAATATTCTAATTATTTTTCTTCCCTGGCAATGAAATATTCTTCCTTCACCAAGATTCTCTCATATTGCAGTTAGATCAACAAATTGAATTCTTCGCAATCATTTTAGTGGGTTTAGAAAGGTGTTTCGAATAAATCACGGCAGTAAATTCTTTGATTATTATTTTTACTGCTTCTAACTTTGCTTTAAAAGATCATTTTCGAAGCTTTTTATTAGATGTTTTCGGAAAACCTTGAGGCAGACGATTCATTAATTCCCAGAATTTCGCTTCTAGCAAAACTAAGATGGTTTAATGATTTGAACAAATACTCTACATAATTTTTCCTGCCTGGCTTTAATGAAATATTCCCTCGTTTTCACTTCGCTAGCATCGGTTTTGAAATCCTCGATTTCATTTTTTCTCCCCTTCTGCGGTCTATCTCCTCGAAACCTGCATTAAAAAACGCAATATCAATGCACTGGATTGGCTTCGAGAGGAAAAATGCATTGCTGCTAGAGACTGCCAACAATAATTTGTCAGGGCAAACAATTGGAACAGTTCATATGCATAAAGGGGTGCGGATTCTGGCATTTTACTTTTAAATTAATGAAATATTATCCCGTCTTTGATATTTTGTTATTCGTTCTTTTACTTGCTGTAAAGCTGTATTAATAAAACCGTTATTTATTGAAATAATTTTACTCCTTTTACTTAAGGGGATATTTACCTTTTCAACAATTTTGTTTATTCATAAAAATATGGTCCAAATGGTGAACTTACTGCATTTCAATGTTCAACTAAAAGTGCATAAAAAAACTGCATATTTAATTAAAATTTCAAAAAAGTTTTAAAAAAATTAATTTTTTAAAAATTCCTATTTCTTTTTTAAATATTGATATTTTTGCTCATTATTATTATTATGATTGCTTATGTTAAATAGGAAATTTGAGAATTGCATTAAGTGAATAATAATAAAAAAAGAACCATTCTTATTAATTTTTTTTAATATAAAATTATGAATAGAATTTGAAGCAATATAAAATGTTTAAATATAAACTGTTTTACTTCACAAAAACCAAACATCTTGAACTCGAAGAACCTAATAAATTAAGGAAAAAAAAAAAAAAGTTTTTTTTTTTTTTTTTTTTTTTTTTTTAATCGTCTTTTTTGAATCCGCGGAATATTGGAGTATAAACGAGAGAGAGAGAGAAAGTCCATTTCCATTGAGAAAATAAACTATTCAGCAGTAGTACTGCCATCTATTGGAGGGAAATTGGTCTTTCTCTGAGAATGAGAAGCGGTAGGCAACGGGGGGAAATGATATAGGATTCTTTGAGCTTCAATAGGCAGTGGGGGAAAATGATTTAGAATTCTTTGAGCTTTGAGAATACTGAGACCGAATACAAATGATTGGGTTTATAAGTAATAGTGAAAGGAATTGTTTATTGTATGTCTCTATTCAAGGTAAGATATTTAGAAATTAAATTTCTCGAATTTCTCTAGCAATATTGAATTTAAGGGGGGGGGGGGGACCCGGAAGGGACAAAAATCCCTTCGAGGCATTTAAATGTCCCCTCCGGAAGATTTGAGATTTTTTTAACTATAATTTCCCTCCCGGAGCCACAGAAATCCCATTTGGAAAAAAGTTTGAATATAAGGCTAATTAATAGGTATACGCAGTATTTTTTTTTTGGGGGGGGAGGGGGCAATATGGACTACGGCAAGAGAAAGGCCATTTTCTTCCCTCTGGGTTAAAAAAATAATTTAAGATCTAATTTCTAACGATTTTAGAAAGAGAAAAATTTTTTACCAAGTGATTTTAGAATAACTAAGCACTAATAGAAAAATAATATTAAAAATACATTTAAAATCGGACTTTTAATACAATTTAAAGACAACACATTAATATCGCTAATAAAATCATTGACAGTAGACATTTGAAGTTCTATACAAGGTTCTCACGCGTAGAAAAGTCAATCGAAATTAAAAATAATAATAATAATAATTACATCGCTGTTAATATGACATTAAGGCGATAAAAATATCAATGTCCACACAGTTAAAATTTATTATATAAATCCTAATATTAGCTATAACTTTTGTAGTAACAAATTTTTGGTAAGATAAACTCTATTGATAGAGATATTACTAAAAACATTCTCAAGGAATGAAAAAAGAGAGAGAGAGAGAGAGAGATTGAAGAAATATTAATATGATTCTGAGAAAACCAACCCTTATAAAAAAATAAAATTAAAAACTCGTCAGAAGTTTATACATTTAAATATTGTTTCGAAAGGGTATTCAGAGTTTCCAGTTGGCAGTTTCAGGGGAGGTGCTGCCCCATTACTCCTTTTTGATTTACAAAAAAAAAAAAAAAAAAAAAAAAAAAAAAAACACCCTTTTTGCCTTTTATCTAAAATATTTGCACTCTTCATGCCTTTTATTCAGAAAATTAGCCCGTACTTTCTTTTGTTTTAGAACGTTCGTTTGCATGGTTAAAGCTACCTCATTGTTTGTTGTCTTGAAAAGATTTACCTGAATTTTAAATATTGACAGTGGTTAAATAAAAAAAAAAAAAAAAAAAAAAAAAAAAAAAAAAATCAGAAAGTACACTCTAGAATCTAAAATATTCCCCATTTTAAACGTGGGGGTTGGGAATTCTGGTGTAATTCTTTCCAAAAATGATCATTTTTAGCTTATTTCGTGTTTGTAATCTGCATTTTAAAAAAGCGAACTAAGCTGTCGACATCCTTTTCAAAATCTTGAATCTCTCTAAATCTCTTTTTGCTGTCACCCATTTCAAGTGGTATTTTACAATTTTCAAAGATTTTAGTGGAAGGGACTGAGGCGAAAACAAAAGTAAAGAACACAAAAAAATTAATGCTTGTTTGTCCAACCTTTAGAGTGTCTTTGCTAATTTTAAATTTTAGTTTCCTGATTAGATTAGATGAGACGTTTGTTTGCGAAGTAGTCTGTGTTGAATTTTTATTATTAACATTTTTCTTTTCTTTTAAATATTCATTTATTATCTTATCTGTTAGTTCTTTCACCTGTTTATTATTATTATCGCCTCTTCATCCATCTTTCGTACTTGATAGCTGGTTTATCGAAGTGTTCATAACGCGTTTTGCAATCTTCTATTTTGATATATCATGCCAATGTATTAGCCCCGTGGTGATAATAAATATATGGTTTTATCACTAGCAGGTGGATAGGATGAGGGGAGGGAGAGTATAAAATCGAACTAAACGCCTTGTGTCGCGCTCCGTTGATTGGTCGATCTACTTTTGCTGTTGCTGGACACGGTTGAACAGAGATAGCCAAATGCTATACAGTTACTTTTCTAAAAATATAATGGCAACTGGGTCCCCAATATATTACCGATAAAAGCTACAGCATTATATATATATCCCAGAGAATGTTTCTATTTTTCTCTCCTCACATTAAAGTACCCCCCGCCGAAAATTACATGCCTGTGTCGAAGCTAATGTAATCAATGGAGGCCTTCATTTCAAATTTCTTGTTACATTTTTAATCTTTATGCCCCCAAATTATGCATTCATGAAAATTATATCTTCTGAAGCATTTTTCGTGAATTTTCGAAACTGCATTATAGATGATTTACACAATCATTTAATAAATTTTCGAAGATTTTAGGAATTGAAATTACTGAATTAAATTTGATTTTATAGGGATTTGGTGTAATATTTATAAATCCACTCTAATCTTTTATTTGAAATCTTTTTTAATATTTTTCAGAGTTAAGAATACTTTTTATATTTTTCTGAATTTTTGATACCTTAAGCCTACAGATGAATAAAGAACCATCGTATCTACGTGTTGAAAAAGAAATATTATTGAAATTTTTAAATTTAAATGAACAAGAAGGATAAGTATATTTCTCATTGAATAACACGGTATTACCCCTTTTTTTCCTCGCTATACCAGGTAAGTCCCCTTAACCCCTTCACGACAGCGTCTTTTATAGAATTTTTAGTCTTTTATCGCCAGTGTTTCAAAACGGAAATTTTTGCCTAATTTAATCAGGAAAATCAATACTTAATTAAATCGGACAAAATTTACAGTAATAAGTAACTGGTTGGTATAATGAGCATGCGTGGGAGGCGCTCGTCCCCAAGGGATTATATACATATTCCCACCGCCCACATCATAGTCCCTTGATGTGGGCGGTGGGATATATCCCACTTAATTTTAATGAAGATTAGTATCAGAAACTTTTAACTAAATTTTACTTCTTTAACTGATGGATAAAAGTGAAAAAAAATTCTTTTCCTCATTTTGAAGTATTTTTTATTTAAAATTCCTGTGTGAATTCAACGTTACTCAGATGCAGTTGCTTGTCCCTGAAAGGGTTAACTAATGTGGCCCCCCTCCCCTCTACTTTTTAGCATTTTCCATCAAAGTTGAAAAGTGCTTATGCATTCGGTTTGTCTATCCGTCTGGCCACGCTCTAATTCCCATATACTCGGATCGGATTTTCATGCAATTCATAAAGCTTATTTAGAGTTACCAAAGCATGTTTGGTATTGTATATAAAGTATGTACGATTAATGGTTCATTTGCAGGGACACTAAAAAAATCGATTACATTGTGGATATAGTGAAAAATCGTTTGGAGAGTATTTTAATGACCATTACACTATTTCGAATGTATTGAAATGGGTATAAATCATTGAATTTCACTACGATCACATTAAAATAGAGCCTTATTAGCATTTTTTATTAATCTACAGGGACACATATCGGTTAAGAATAATGTCTTTGTATAATAATTGCTGGAGAGTACGTTTTAAAAATTGGTATACGCTTTTAAATTTAATAAATTTTTTGCATATTATTCTTTATATATAAATTATATGCTTCATATACAGATATGCACAAATATATTAGCATACCGTTCTCCTTATTAGAGGAAAATTGCTAAAATGGAAGTTTCTGAAATATATGTGTCTGTTAAATGAACTAAATTTTGAATGTGTGTTTTTAACAAATACAAATTTCTATATCATATACAATATCTTCTAAACAATACAATCTATCTTCTAAAAAATTTGGAGAATTTTCTGATTGTAGATGGGAACAGCTGAAATTTGATTTTGATATGCGTTATACATTTCCAGATGGTGAAATGAGACGTAATATTTCAATTTTTTAAACGGTGCAATTTTGTTACATAGTTCTGAATGTGTTGGAAAGTGCTTCATAATCTATGTTCTATGTTAGATTTTTTCTTTCTTTCTTGTTTTTTCCTTATAAGAAAACCCTCGTTATTTAGGACTTTGTTATTATAAGGTTTTCTTTCTTTAAGACTATCTATGTCCTCACCACTGGGGTGTCTCAGAATTAATTTTAGCTAGATGTTCGCTATGAATGATGTGGTATTTGTAAAAAAAAATATTTACCCTGACCCCAAGATATTACTTGGGACATAGATGTTGTCTCTATAGAATTATCAAAGAATATCTCAGTTCCATGGTTGTCTCCTGTTTTCTCTTCATTGACCTTTCTTGGATAGATGACGTCTGTGGGATTAGGATATTTTATGCTGCTTTGACGCCTTTGGCAGCCCTCCCTTCTCTCCTGTGTTATCTTAATCCCCTGGAAAAATAGTGTGCATTTGCTTTTGACCATTTTTTTCTTCTTTTCTGTAATACCATGTCTTCAGCCCGTATCTTAATTATACTTTGATGGACATAGTGTTTAATAATATTGCTCTCACGTTTGCTGTTCAGGCATTCTAAAACTGACAAATCATTTTAAAAATAATTTTCAAACTTTTCTCTTTACAAAAAGAAAGTACTGGATTCGTAAAAATTTTCGACTTCCGGTTTTCGACAGATTTATTTGTTTTAAGAAGGTTTTGAATATGATTTGACTAATTTTAGAAAATGTCTACATGCGACAGAAGTTTTGTGGGCACTTTATTGCAAGAATTAATGTACGGAATTCAATAAATCATTGAATTCAGTTAGTCCATGATATAATTGTTACTGAGTGCATTTTGATGTAAATTGCCCAACAGGTGCCACTGCTATGATGCATTATTCAAGATTTCCGCATTAGCTCCATCACATAGCTGGGGCATATACTACTATTTATGTATATATAGTAATAGTATATATACTATATATACTTTAGTCATAGTACTAAGGCTGCAGCACATGTGTGTTTTGTCCCATTTAACATAATTCTAAAAATAGGGTTGCATACCATTTGTATAGGACCCTTTTGTATTTTCTTCATATTAGAATGAGGGGGAATGAACATAGAATCAGGAGATAAAGAGCTCAACCCTACTTTACAGAATGGTTCCTGTTTTGCCTGTCATCAATCTCTTTCCTGTAAAAGTCATTAAAGATAAAAAAAATACTGCGTCGCCACAACAAACAAGCCGACAGTTTGTATGTCCGTGTGTTTGCACCTTAAGGCTAAGGGCATATGTGTATTTTGTCCAACTTGAACGGAATTCTAGGTAATCCTTCTTCTCCTCACTTCTGCAGTTTACTGACAATAGTAAAAGGGGAGACTACAATGGTTCAGAAAATAAGGAGCTCAACTCTACTGTCTTACAGTTGGACTGAAGTTTTCCTTTCTTGACACGGAAAAGCCTTTATACATAAAACCTAGACCTAGGTTTTAGACAGACATAACCACTACTTGCGGTCACTATAATAATTACATAGTCGGAGTGTTTTATGCTCGCAGGCGGCGTGTTTTATGTATAATTTAGGAGAGTAGCAAAACTCGAAAACTTTGATTTTCAGTTGAAAAGTGCGTATGGTCATCTGAAAGGAAGAAATTATTCACTGAGCCTAGTGGTTAACATGCTGTCCAGAAATATAACTGAATTTCATCGGTTGACTCCCCTCCCCCTCCCGGATATGTACCCCGGAATTTTACAACATCTTTTAATTTTTGAGCATCATTTTATTATTTGGGGGGGGGGGGGGTAGTTTTATTTAATCGCTGAAATGCTGGGATTAATCGGAAAACAATTATGTTAAACTGGTGTTCAAACAAATGGATTTTACTGAACATATACGGATCTTATATGTGCCCCTCTTTGCGAAAGGGTTAGGGTACGGTACGGCCAACTTCATTAGGGCCTAGGAAGCTCTTAGTTGTTAGGGCGGAATTAATGACATCATATCACATAATTTAACGCTGACCCAATCGGCAGATACTGCTCTTTTTTTGTAACGCCCCTTGATAGGACAACTTTCTCGCGAGATTAGGTCGACGGCTATTACATGATCTGACGTCATGAACTCCGTCCTAAGCTCCGCCTTAACAACCAAAAGCTTCTGTGGCCTATAATAAATTTGGCCATGGTTAGGGTTCCTCATCAGCCAGTTCTGAAATCTTATTTTCCAATTTTAAACTTATGGACTTTTTGTATAAAAATGAACACATAGACATATATTAATATTCAAATATGCAGCTTTTTCTTTTATAAATATTCAGGATTTTCTTTTGAAATGTCAGATCAACCGAATCCGACCCGAAAGATTCAAAACTCTACCGGAACCCAAAATTTATAAAACCAACCTACCCGAACTCGGCCTGCATAAAATAATAATAATAATAATAATAATAATAGCGTCAATCCGACTCGTCCCGAACTGCCTGTCAGGCTCGGATCGAATAAAATCGAATAACTCAACCCGATAAAAGAACACTCTATGCTGCTGATATATCCAAAAGATTTTTTTTTTTTTTTTATCTTCATTTTAGAAAGCGAACTGTATTTTTCTCAGTATTTTTTGTTTATAGATTGCTTATGGGCTAGTTCCTTGGATCGATAAATCTTATTTGATAATTTGAAAAGGGTCGTAGGAATATACTATGAAAGTTTCTCTGGCAGAAAAAATATCACAATCTCAAACTGTAAACAACTCCTGATCTTTCTTTCACTTCACCTGCTTTGGATAAAATATTGGAGGGGTTTTGCCGATTTTTTTGCGGGGCCCCATGTTTTTCCCAAAGGCGGGGGAACTAACATAACTTGGATTCTTGTTTGCTCCAGAGCCCAGCTGAGGTTCATAGGTTATCCGAGAGGCACCAGATAGCGTTGTTAATGGTTGTTGAAATTTAAAACTTGTGTTGCTTGCGGTCACAGATAGCATTAACTGTCACTGCGTAAAATTCGTGATCTGAATATTGAATTTAAGAAAACTTCGACTGATTTCTATGGCAACAGGCATTTTGAAGAATTTTTATTCAATTTGAAATATTTGCGTAACTTACATAACATCAGAGTTTATAGTTTGGTCGGAGAATGGTAAAAATTTTTGCAATGCATGGCTATTGATAAGTTCGCTTTAATATATATTCTAATTTTAATAATTAAGAATATAAATAATATGTACTCATAAAAAATAATGATATTTTTAATATTATACTTGATATGCAGGTGAAAAAAATACGTATGATTCAATTAAATCGTGAATTTTATGTTGAAAAATCGTTGCATTTCTACCGATGCGGTAAATAAAAACTATGTCATGCAAACTGTCATTCCAAAATTAACTACTTATTAACCTTAAAAACAATCTCAATTTTGTTCAAAAAGCACCAAAAACTAGCGATAAACCACAATTAAAATAATAAAACATTGTATATCACCATTAAAAAAAAAAAAAAAAAAAAAAAAAAAAAAAAAAAAATACACGGCGCGTTTCGAACTGGAAAATATAACAGCTTGTCATCAGTGGCTGATGACAAGCCGCTACATTTTATTTTCCAATTCGAAACGCGCCCTGTATATTGTTTTTATTTTATGGTGATTTTATAAAAAGTTTTATTTTAAATTTAAGCTTCATTTTATTTGTTTTTATTTGTTCACCCATATTTTGTTTTTATTTGTTCACCAATATTTTCGAAAAATGCACAGGAGCTTATAAATGTTTTCTGTTTTATACACATAACATTTGCTTGAATGAGTCTTCTATGGATATGCATGCATTTTCAAATTTTTAATATACATATATGATATAATACGGTTCACATTTCCCTTGTTTTTAGTAAATTTTTAAGAAATTTTTTTACAACTTTTATCAGTGACTAGCTGACCCGCCCGGCGTTGCCCGGGTCCGTATTAACAATATTAAACGAACTTGAAATTTGTATGATTTTATCAATAACTGGAAGCATGCAGAAATGCATTGTCTGAAATACGTCGCAGCTGACTTTGTGAAAAATCGGTTTTAAAAACAACTAATATTAAGCTCTAGAAATACTTAAAATGAGCAATGAGAAACACGGGAGGGAACATGTATCCAACGATTGCGTTAGTTTCGTGTTAAAGTGTTGATATTTACCCGTAAAAATCACTGTTAAATCACGTAACTAATTATTTTTTTCGCATAGAAATCCCAAGTGAAAAATTTTGAATTTCAAACTAATTATATCATTCTTAAATCCGACTATACCGTGAATGAATCGATACGCGATGATAAAAGATTGGTATATAGTATTATAATTTCAGAGCCATTTAACAAAAGTGTATATTTTTAATCAAAGCATGCGTAATGTTGACTCTGTGGACAAATTCCTAACCGTAAACTTTTGTACCATAACCATAATCTGTCTGTAACCTAACTGCGACTTAACATTACCCTACCGTAACTTAAATATAACATAAATGTAACCTAGCCGTCACTTTGAAATATCAATATAGAAGCATCATTTAAGATTTTGCTTGAAAAGTTAACATTCTTTCGTTAATGTCTTAAAATCGTCTGCACTCTGAAATCTATATTTTAGACTAATATTTGTTATTTAAGTTTTCGCGCATGATTTTAAAAGAATGTTTTCATAAATATATTTTATATATTGACATAGAGTTATTAATATGTTGTTAAATTAAAAACATATTTTCATCTACGTTATAAAGTATTAAAAAGTTCTGAAAAAAAAAGAAAGCTTTTAGTAATACAATTTTTAGTTCAAATCAAATGTTTTCAATATTTTATTTAATTTTATTTTGACATTTAAATTATTTCGAATTTATCAATTTCAATTATTTTAAAAGCAAACATTTTTTAAAAATAAATAATATAATAGAAAAAAGACCATTTTAAAAAATTACTATTTCTTCATAAAATACGCTTCAGCTGTTATTCAATTCTTTCAATTCGTCTTATTAATACAAAATCCCTTCCACATGCTTTTGTTTGGGACATTAATATTTGAGCGATAAATGGTTTAATATTGCAACTCTTTTTTCGGTTTACTTCACCACCACCTATCTTTTTCCTCCATGGTTTGCAACCGCTGTGATAAAAAATCATTATTTAAACTGACAGTTTGCCAGTCTATGAATTTTAAAGGTCTGTTCCAGCTTTTTAAATTATTTATGCGAAAATTTTATGCAACCAACAAACCATAACTAAATGAAGAGAAAAAAAAAGAAGAAAAAAGGCGATTTTTTATGAGAGTGATCTTTGGAATTTAATTAATTACTCAGTTAATAAATAGAATTTCGAAATTCTGAAGCTCAGGTGCATCAGGAGAGATATTGGGCTACTCTCATAAAAATTTTGAGCTTCGTACGTCCCATAGATTTTGCTAGCCATCGCAGACACACACACACACACACACACACACACACACACGCAGACAGAGCGATTTGTTATTTTATTAGTATAGATATAAAATAATATAATCAAAGCAAACGATTTTGATTGAAGTTTCCACATTTTAGTCTTGGCTTGAATCTATACACTTTACAAGCCATTTAACCTAATGTATTATTATTAAGAGAGAAATTTAATTGCAGTGAGAAAATTCGTTACTAAGTCACTTGAATTTGCTCTCATTGTAATTTTAATACCATCAATAAATAACATAATGTAATATTTATGGTTTCATATTTATTTATATTTTATTCATTATTTATTCATTTTCATACTTATTTTACTATTTTTAAAGGATTTATTTTATTGCAATGGGAAAATTTACTGCTGAATCAGTTGAATTTAGTTTTATAGGATCTAATAAAATCTACTAAATGCATAAAATTCTAAAAGTTTGCAATAAAAAAATTGCATAGCAAGGTATTTGTTCTCTTTTCTTGAATCGTTGTATGTAATTTTAGTTTACATGATTATAATAATTTTATTCGACATAATTCCTGTGTTCGAGCGATGAATTATTATAATACCAAATCTTCGGATTTTATCCCCCCCCCCCCCCGCACCCTACTTCTAAGTATAAACGTCAAAATCTGAATCATTTTTGTATCTTCTGAGATACTAAATTAGTCATAACCTACTATCATCTAATTAGTCAGCACCTATTGAAACTGGCTTTCGATACTGGTTGGTGTTGCTCTGTAAAGGTCATTGCATTTCTACCGGTGTGTGTTATAAGTCAATAAAAATAACTTCGTGTCATTTGAGATTTAACTACTTATTAATTCTGGAAACAAGCGCTATTTCATTTGAGTTTTGTTTGTTCATCCATGTCTTCCAGAAATGCACAGGAGCTTAACATTTCTTTGCCAATAGAGTAATAACCTCAAGTTTGTTGGATAAAACCTAAAACATTTGGATTTCCGCTAGGATAAATATGCTGGAATAGAAATATTTTGCGGATTTCCGATTTCTGGCTTCTGAAATTTATCAGTCCATACCAGGGGTGATTCTCGTCCGAAAATTCCGAAATTTCCGAAAATTTAAGGCATCCTCTTCCGAAAATATGAAATTGGGTTATCAGTTCCGCATAGTTGCCAACTTGTACGGTTTTGCGCGCGGAAAAAACAATTGCATAGAAATGCAAATTTCGGAATAGTATCGCCGAATAGCATACATTTCATCAATATTTCGTGGAAAAACGACAATTTCGTCAATGTTTTTGTAATCGAACTTTGTCAAAACATCGATGAAAAACGCGAATTTCCTGTGCGGATCGCGGAAAAAACGGCAATTTCACCAAATATCGCAGATAAAACGCTGATTTCTTCTGAAGACGGCGGAAAAACGTCGATTTCGTCTAAAGATTACGGATATAACGCCGATTTCCTTAAAAGATCACGGGAAAAAACGCCGTTTTCGATAAAAGATCGCTTTAAAATATTTTGTCAAAAGAATATTTGAAAAAAAAAAGCCGATTTCATCAAAAGATCATGGAAAAAACGCCGATTTCGTCAAAAGATTGCGGGAATAAAACGCCGTTTTCGAGAAAAAATCGCGTAAAAAAGCAAATTTTGTCTAAAGATCGTCGAAAAAACGCCGATTTCACTTAAAAAACCATGGGAAAACGTCGATTTCGTCAAAAGATCGCGGAAAAACCGCCGATTTTGGCAAAAGATCGCAATAAATCGCCGATTTTGCTAAAATATTGCTGATTTCGGCCGAAAATAGCGGGAAAACGCCGATGTTGTCCGAAGATCGCTGGAGGGGGAGAAACTCACGACCCCCCCCCCCCCCCCCCCCCCCCCCCCCCCGCCGATTTCCGAAAATGCGATGCGAATTTCCGAAAAAAAAATTCCATCCAGAATCACCCCTGGTCCATACTGGTTCACACCAAAGCAATTTTTGCATAAGAAACAAGGGTCCTGTATCAATACAGGATTCCCAACTTCATGGAAAATCTGGAAGTTTCAAATTAGTCATGGAGAAATTTCAAAATATACAGGCAAAGTTCGGAAATTTACAAATATTTTCTAAAAAGTCATGGAAAAATCTTGGGGGGGGGGGGGAGGAAGTGACACAAAATTCGTGAAGTAGTCTCGGGAAAAATCACAAAATTCATCAAACAATGGCAAAAATATAAAAAAAGTTGCTAATTTTGATAAAAGATTGAGATAATAAGTACACATTTCGCTTTATGCACTTTTGGTCTAAGAATTTTTTGAAATTTGGTCAAGTCAGTGGGTTTTCTGAGATTTGGTCAGGGAATTTGCCAGTCATGTTCTGCTTTCCTGCCTACCAACACAAAAGTTTGACTCATTTTCTGATTTATTTTTAATCTAAAAACATGATACTTACAGGCATGGTCATTGAAGTGATTTATAATAGAATATTTAACATATAAATTTTCACATAGCAATGTGATAATGCACATATTAAATATTCAATAATTTCAAGCGTAATTTCACTGCTGAAAATTAATTGAAAAATTAATTTCAAATTATATATATGTGATTTATAATCAAACAGATTTTCGTTAAATTAATTGTGTCTTGAGTTATAAGAAAGTGCTGTTTTGTGTTACATAGCGTCCGAAAATTCCGTTCAAAAAGTCTCCTTTGACATCATTTTCTGAAATATTATATATCTTTACCAAAAATGGAAAATGTTTTCGATTGGATAGTTTCTGAGTAAGAGTATCTGCCAATTTCATGCGTTTGTGAGCAAAATTGAATTTAAAAATGTGCCAAAAACTAGTTTGATTGGATGTAAAAACCTAAGTGATTAAAAATATGATTATTTTAAAGCGAACCAATTTTTGATCCTGATGTCTTTTATTATTTTCGTACAAAGTAGTATTTTTATCGCATTGAAAATTGGCCTTGTCTTTTCCATTTCGTTGACGTCATCGTTATGAACCCCGTAATACACGACGGTTCTCTTTTTTTATTTTCCTGAACGTGTGATGGTCTGACATCCAGAGTTTAAATTATGTTTTGGAAACTATAGTGCTTCCTTTTGTCCAACTTTCCTGTCTTGGCTTACATTTACCAGCCATTGTTTTAGTTCGAGCTTAGTGTGGTCTTCCTCCCCTCCCCTCTTCTACTCGGCGGGGTCGTGGAGAAAGAAAAAAGTATAGCCAGCGCTCATCTGTTTCGGAAGACAATATCAAATGAGAGGGGTGGGAAATTGATCTCTGTTGCACGTGACTTGATGTTAAGGATCAAGCAAGAGATGGGGCCGGCTTGATTCATTTCGAAAATGCCCAGGAGAAACGATGGATATCTGATGGCTTGTGTGTGTATTTTTAAAAGTCGTTCCGAAATAAAGTGTATCATTCACTTATTTTATCGATCGAGACATATGCCTCGCTTGTTCTCATACTGCAGTGCGATTCCCAAGAGTGTGCGACTTAAAAGTAAGGATAAGTGAAAAGAATTTTTCAAAAAACAACACACTTTTACAAGCATTCAGTATCTATCTTGAAGATCATGCCTAATTTTTATACTGCATTTAATGTTTGTAGACAGGACTCGGGACTGATTTCAATCTTGAAGAATTTTTTGACTAATAGTAAATTATACTTCATGTAATGAAATAATAACAATTTTACAAGCAAAAACTTTTAATCATTTTCTTTTATTGTAAAAGATTAATTTATGGCTATAATGCAAGGCAAATTGAGCTCTTCTAGTCCATTTAATTTAATTATACCTAATACTCAGAAATATTTTCAGTCTTGGCTTCTATGGACTTCTTGCACCCATGCTTAACCCTTTCTCTACCGCATTATCAATTCATGAAAACTTTACATTCTGGAGCATTTTACGTAAATTGTTTAAGCTAAATTAAAAGATTTACATAATCATTTAATAAATTTTCGAAGGATTTTAAAAGGATTGAAGGATTCAGAAGGATTAATTTAATTACAGGGATTTGTACAATATTTATAACCCCACTCAAATCTTTTATTTTAAATTGTTTTCTTAATATTTCGTAGAATTATATAATGTACAAATATGATGTTCTTACAATATAAATATAGAAATATTTCCGAATTGAAAAATCCCCCCCCCCCCCTCTCTACCTCAGTGCCAAGAAACCTGAAAGATAAAAGAAATCATCCTTTTAAAAATATTTTTGTTTTGTGTAACCAATAATGCTTTTGGAACAAAATAAAGTAATGCATCTGTAACTCATTCTAAACAGTATTTCAACCAATTGACGTATTACAAGAATTTTATAAGTAATTTTAATGGTACTTATAAGTGCCGTCGGTAGATAAAGGGTTGATTTGGCTTGGGCACCAAACTCTTTATTATGTAAAATTTACTGATTTTTTCCCCTTTTGCTTGACAGAAAGCGTTAGTAACCGAGTTTATTAAAATGTATATTAATATTACTTTTGCTTAGTTTCATTTCTAAGCTTTTCAGGAGCAAGGTACTTCTATTCGTAAAATGCCAAAAAACACTAAATGACACCAGAATTTGAGAACAAATTTATTTTTAAATAATCAGCTTCTTTGATTCACATTCTCGATAAAAGAAAAGTTTTCGTTCTTGTATTATCTTAATATTTTGGTGTCAACGTGGCATTTAGGAATTAAAATTGGGGGGGGGGAGGGGGGGGTCCAAATATGAATTACCGCCCTTGAAGGGGTTAAAGGACTACTTCAGTCAAATGAAAAGACCCGTTCGCTAATGCTAATCCTATGAAAAAAAAAAAAATTATAAAGATATTTCCGTTGCATTTCAGTATTTTTACATTGGATGGACGAAATTGATTTGAATGCAGGGTTTTTACTTTTTCGATTTTGGTTGCAGATATTTTTTATGAGGGTGCTTTTGTTTTGAAACAGAATCCGAAAATTAAAATATCCTCATTACAAAAAATATCGGTAAACAAAATCAAAAGAGTAAAAAACGGCCTGCAGACTGATTGATCTCGGCTATCCAATGAAAAAAAAAAAAAATCTTTTAAAAATATTAAAATGCAACCGATATATTTTTATAAATTTCTTCTATAGGATTAGTATTAGCGAACGGGTCTTTTCTTTTAAATGAAGTAGCCCCTGTCCTCGCTCGAGGAAACGCTCGCGAGCTAATGCTATTCCTATGGGGAAGCATTTTTCTAACAACTCTTTCGCATTTTGACATTTTTGAATAATATTTTTTTTTTTTTTTTTTCTCATTGGATAGCTGAGGTGCATGCCGACAGCGCACCTTTTATACTTTTTCGATTTTGAATGCAGATATTTTTTACAAAGTTAGTTTCACTTTCAAAACCGGTTTCGAAACTGAAAGTGCTTTAAAAAAAATATCTGCAACCAAAATCGAAAAAGTAAAAAAGGTGCGCTGTCGGCATGCACCTCAGCTATCCAATGCAAAAAAAAAAAAAAAAAAAGTCAAAATGCGAAAGAGTTATTAGAAAAATGCTTCCCCATAGGAATAGCATTAGCTCGCGAGCGTTTCCTCGGCCAGGGACAGGAGCCTTAAGATATCAACAGCGGGAAAAAAAATGAAACGTTATTACAGGGGTGGGGAAATACATCATTTTGCTCGCCAGTGGCGAGTGGATTTTCTCACAAGGCGAGTGCATTTTTAGTTTTTGAAAAACTGTAGGCAATAGGCACATTATCCGAAACACTTTTTTAATCTAGATATCTTAACTTTCCAAATTATTACAGTGTAAATATGGTACTAAGTTCTATCTAATATTAATCTTACCTCTCTTATATACAGGGTGATTCAGCTCGTCGGTGACAAACTTTAAGGATCGATAGAGCACACCTAGACGAACATTTTTGAATAGGGAATGTAGGGTCCCTGACGCGATGGTAAGGCGCTAGGCGCTTTCGAAAATTTGGGTGCCGAAATTCGAAACGTCATAAAAACTAGGGAAATGGTTAGATTTTCTTGCTTGTTGCGTCGAAATGATTCTGTTTGTTTAGACTTTCTTCAGTACCAATTTGATAAGCGTATCTCTTAAAACATGGATAGGGGGCGCTGCAGACTTTGGAGAGCTAGACAACAACTTTAAGCCCGTTATTTTGATAATTTAACACATGCTCGCCAAAGTTTATACTCTAACTTAAAGTTTGAACCCAAAAGTAGAGCCCTGCAAAAAGCGTAAGAGCCGGAATAAAATGTCAAAGTACAGGGTGGTCGAAACTCGAAGGCTCCTAAGAGATAAACAAACAGATTTCTTGACTTATGGCATGCATTTTCATGATTCTGTTTGCTGGGGCTCTCTGAAACTCAGTTGAACGGTACAAAAAGAAACATCGATAGGGGGCGCTTTGGGCAAAAA
This sequence comes from Maratus speculifer, assembly GCA_964019185.1. Taxonomy (NCBI): domain Eukaryota; kingdom Metazoa; phylum Arthropoda; class Arachnida; order Araneae; family Salticidae; genus Maratus; species Maratus speculifer. The sequence continues at coordinate 242,171,488 of OZ025301.1, read as the reverse complement.
ACATAATTCGTTGACATTTCGGACGCTAACTGGAAACGGGGCGCTACGATCAGTTAGTAATAATGAAAACACATTTTCTACCTCTGCTCAACACTTCTGAATAAATTTAGACCAAAAACATCAATGATACTGGAAATTTATTTACAAAAAATAACACTACAGAAGATGCTCGAAATTTCGACCTTGGGCCATGATGCAGGCTTCGCACCTCCGTCGCATTGAGGAGTGTGTGTTTCCAACAATGCCAGGAGTATCTCTGATCTGCCCTGCAGCTGCCACAATCCGCGCCACAAGTTCTTCAGCACTGCTGACAGGTGTATGGTATACCTCGGCCTTCAGGTAACCCCAAAGGAAGAAATCCAAGCAGGTGAGGTCTGGTGATCGGGCAGGCCAGTGAACTGGACCCCCACGCCCGATCCACCGCTGGCCATACCTTGCGTTTAGATGGAGACGCACGTCGTTCGTGTAATGGGCCGGAGCTCCATCGTGCTGGAACCACATCTGGCGACGCGAACCTTCGGGTACGTGCGCCTCCTCCAGAAGCTGCGGCAGCACTTGATCCAGGAAAATCAGGTAATTTCCACCTGTCAGCCGTTCAGGTAACAAATAAGGGCCAATGAGGCAATCCCCCAGAATGCCGGCCCACACATTTACTGAGAAACGCTCCTGGGCTGCTCGGCTTCTGGTTTCATGTGGATTTTCATCACACCACACATGACTGTTGTGGGCGTTCCACATTCCCTCCCGGCTGAAGGTGGACTCGTCCGTAAACAAAATGCTGTTTACAAAACGGGGATCCCTGGATCTCATCGCCAAGTACCATCTTGAGAATTCCACTCGAGGGCCAAAATCCTGCTCTCTGAGCAACTGCACCCGCTGGATGTGGAAGGGGTGCAGATTCCGGGAACGTAAGATGCGCCACGCAGTTGCTTGCGAAATGCCAACATGTCTGGCGATATCTCTCGTGCTAAGACCTGGGTTGTCCTCAACCAGGTTAAGCACAGCCTCTTCGTTGTCGGGGGTGCTCACTGATCGCTCCCGTTCAGGCCTGCCTCCGTCGAAAGATCCCGTTGTGGACAACCTCTGGTGTACTCGAGCGAAGAAGGCATGGCAGGGGATTTGCCTGTTGGGGTAACGCTCGGCGTACAACCGCTGAGCGGCTCGTCCATTACAACCAGCAGCGCCATACGCCAAATGCATGTCAGCCAATTCAGAGTTTGTGTACCGTTCCATCCTACTACCGATCTGCAGACAAGTAACCCGAAGCTTAAGAGCCCACAATAGTCACAGAAAAAGTACACAAAAAGACCCGGATGATCATGTAAAGTCTATGGGAGGGTTCTTTTCGATTATCTCGCTCAAAATTTAATATTTTTGCATGATTTTTTTGCGCAAGATAGCTGAGGGCAATCCACAACCGGGCTAGTTTTTACTTTTTCGATTTTGGTTATATATTTTTTATATTACTAAAGTTTTAGTTTCAGAACCGGTTTAAACCGGTTTCGAAAGTTAAAATAATTTTTTAAAGAAAATCTGAAACAGAAATTGAAAAAGTAAAAACTAGCCCGGTTGTAGATTGCCCTCAGCTATCATGTGCAAAAAAATCATGCAAAAATATTAAAATTTGAGCGAGATATTCGAAAAGAACGCTCCCATAGACTTTACATGGTCATCCGGGTCTTTTTGCGTACTTTTTCTGTGACTATTGTGGGCTCTTAAGTAGGTACCGCACGTTCAAAAGACGTGTCTGCGCATACAACTACGTCATCTCGCGTTGTCGTCTACGCATTACGTATCTTTTGCATATCGATATGGTACGATATCTTTTGCATAAATCAGCAAAAAGCACCTTATGTAAATTTTATTGCGCGCATTGTGCATGATTGAAACCAGCTATGTTTGTTAAAAAAACAAACAAACTGCAGTTTTAATAGCTTCTTATGATAAGTAAATTACTCTCTTGTTTTGTTTCTAACTGATCGTAGCGCCCCGTTTCCAGTTAGCGTTCGAAATGTCAACGAATTATGTTTTTTGCCCAAAGCGCCCCCTATCGATGTTTCTTTTTGTACCGTTCAACTGAGTTTCAGAGAGCCCCAGCAAACAGAATCATGAAAATGCATGCCATAAGTCAAGAAATCTGTTTGTTTATCTCTTAGGAGCCTTCGAGTTTCGACCACCCTGTACTTTGACATTTTATTCCGGCTCTTACGCTTTTTGCAGGGCTCTACTTTTGGGTTCAAACTTTAAGTTAGAGTATAAACTTTGGCGAGCATGTGTTAAATTATCAAAATAACGGGCTTAAAGTTGTTGTCTAGCTCTCCAAAGTCTGCAGCGCCCCCTATCCATGTTTTAAGAGATACGCTTATCAAATTGGTACTGAAGAAAGTCTAAACAAACAGAATCATTTCGACGCAACAAGCAAGAAAATCTAACCATTTCCCTAGTTTTTAGGACGTTTCGAATTTCGGCACCCAAATTTTCGAAAGCGCCTAGCGCCTTACCATCGCGTCAGGGACCCTACATTCCCTATTCAAAAATGTTCGTCTAGGTGTGCTCTATCGATCCTTAAAGTTTGTCACCGACGAGCTGAATCACCCTGTATATATTTCTGAATATTATAGGAAAAAAAATTATGAAAATGCATTGTAGTAATAGTAATTTTGTCTGTAATCGCGTGCGGTCTTGTCAACTATTTTGAACTGCGTGTGTGTTGCATCTTGCGGGCTGGTGAAATAAATCCTTGGCTGGTAAGAATTTGGAAAAATTCCCCACCCCTGGTTATTTAAGCTATCTTTTTAGGATTTCTCTATTGATTTTTCAACGTAGAATAGTAAATTAATGAATATTAAACTATTAACCGATAAAAGTGTACTTTTAAAAATGTTGCTCTTCATTTTTTTATTCCCATGCACTTGTATGAGTTACTGAGGATATTAAGCGATTTATCATATATTAATTTTAAAATACCTTAAAAGTGATGTATTAATTTATAATTAAGTTGCAAAAATATTAAAAGCTTGTAATGTCATCGAAAAATACACCTTTTGTACATAATTTGTATAAATGTAAAAGGATTAAAAATCGATTGCAAAACTCCATCTTAACATATAAAAAAATAGTTTTTTTTTTTTTTTTTGCGTGTAGGAACTTTCGGTAAGCTACAAACTATCTTTCAGTAAGGGGAAAAAAATCTGCAATACAATTTTTTGCAATAATTATACTTTACGTATTTTGAAATATTCAAAAATCACGGCCTATTGAAAAACATAAATTTCTAATAGCACAAATCAAGAAAACAGTGGCCAATCAAATACGTATATCTTTGTAAAATTGATTTTTTTTTTTTTTAATGCTGTTTTGGCCTGCATACAGAATATTTATCGGATAATTTAAATATGTTCTTTGCACATTTATCTTTGTTGCACTTGATTTTAAAATTCGAGATGAGAATTGATTAGATGAGGCTTGGTTCATTTATTTGCCCTAAAGCCTCGGTTTCTTAAAAAAAAAATCGGGTAAGTATTTAATGCAAAAAATTTTGCCAACTCGTCATGAAGGCTCCCCAAGAACCTTCAAAAATCAAACATTTTTTACTGATTTCGAAACCTGTAAAACTACTTTCACAGCACTAGTTCTGTTTGTACGAAAAAACACTTGTAGATGCACTTTATTAAGCTTTGTAAAACTACTTTCCTAGCAATAGTTCTACCGGACCGGTGCAGGAAAGGAATTTCAAGACGCACTTTTTTGTTCGAAATTTGCAAAACTACTTTCCCAGCAGTAGTTTTACCGGTGCAGGAAAGAAATTTCAAGACGCAGTTTTTTGTTCGAAATTTGCAAAACTACTTTCCCAGCCATAGTCCTACCGGTGCAGGAAAGGGATTTCAAGACGTACTTTTTTGTTCAAATTTGCAAAACTACTTTTCCAGCAACGGTCCCGGTGCAGGAAAGAGATTTCAAGACGCACTTTTTTGTTCGAAATTTGCAAAACTACTTTCTCAGCAACAGTCCTACTAGTGCAGGAAAGAAATGTCAAGACTCACTTTTTTGTTCGAAATTTGGAAAACTACTTTCCCAGCAATAGTCCTACCGGTGCAGAAAAGGGATTTCAAGACGCACTTTTTTGTTTGAAATTTGCAAAACTACTTTCCCAGCAATAGTCCTACCGGTGCAGGAAAAGGATTTCCAGACGCAGTTTTTTGTTCGAAATTTGTAAAACTACTTTCCCAGCAATAGTGCTACCGGTGCAGAAAGGGATTTCAAGACGTACTTTTTTGTTCAAATTTGCAAAACTACTTTCCCAGCAACAGTCAAGACGCACTTTTTTGTTCGAAATTTGCAAAACTATACTTTCCCAGCAATAGTCCTACCGTTGCAGGAAAGGAATTTCAAGACGCACTTTTTTGTTCGGAATTTGTAAAACCACTTTCCCAGCAACAGTTCTACCGGCGCAGGAAAGAAATTTCAAGACGCACTTTTCTTATAGTTCGAAACTTGTAAAACTACTTTCCCAGCAATAGGTTTACCGATGCAGGAAAGTGATTTCCAGACGCACTTTTGGAAACTTGTAAAACTATAAGGATTTTCAAAACTCATTTTCTTCGTTCGAAACTTGTGAAATTCCTTACATAGCAATAGTTTTCCTGGGCTATAAAGCCAAATTATTACTGACATTTTATAATATGTATAATCTATTGTCTAATATGCGTTGTTGCTGAATGTTTAAAACTTTTCCCTGCTTCAATTCAAGAATAAACATTTGTAAAAATCATGCAATGATTTTCCGTCGATATCGACTTTTTATACTTATAGAAGGACGTTGTTGAAGTTTCGATGAAGAATTTTCTCTTAAAAATTAACTTAAAAGAGTATTTGAAATGTTCTTGGCGTTCGTTCTAGAACCAGCTTGTCATTTCAGTACTGAATGTGAAAACAAGCAGTAGGGTTATATAACCAAATATTGAACTCAACGGCAAGAAAATTAAAATAAACAAATAAAAATGAAATGAAAATTTTAACTTTAAATGTAAAAAAAAAAAAAAAACCAATTAATGGATCTCTTAATTTTAAATAGAAGAAAAACGATGTATAAATGAAACACATGTCGGATAAAAGAAAAAAAAAATACCAATAAAATAAATTTTGAATGTCGTATTAAATGATGAACACATAAAGCGGTTCTATATGGCATTAAATATGCATGAAACTAAAAGGAAACTATTGAAATTTTTTTATTGTTATTCATTTTAGATAAGTTATTTGCTAAGGGATATTTTTAAATTTATGTTGTTTCACGAAAGCTGTTTAATTAAATTAACAAGAAAAAATGAAGAATAATGCTGTAAAATTCCTTATTGTAGTGTTAGTTTTTCTTAAATTTAAGCAGCTCGTTCATTGATGGTATTGATAATTCTCTTGTTCTTTTCCTTATCTGAATGTAATGTTCACATAAAATAAAGTTATCAATTGTGTAAATAGATGATGCAGATATAATTTCAATATCCCTCCTCTCTTTTATTTGTTTTTCTCATGGAAAGATTGACAAGCTTGCTATTTGAACCTCTAAAAATAATAATAATAATAATAATAAAGAGATGTGCGATTTAAATCCTCCTGGTACATTTTAATAATGTCTGTAGCAGTAATCTCTTTTTATAACTTCACGCCTCACTTGGAATTCAGTTGTATGAACGTTTGATTTCCAGGCTGTTTACGCTTTCGATCCCATTCGTCGATAGAGAGTGACGTGAATACTTAGTATGTTCGATTTCCCGCAAATTCTCTTTGTGACATGTGCATCAGGGGTTGTTTTTTGGCCGTAGATTTAATTGAAGAATACCCGAAGGGGATATGCCATATTAGTTGGTATTTAAAGTGAACAAACCGTACTACGTGAAATCCTTTATTAAACTTATCTCAATTCTAAGTTTAATCCTAAACTGCTGTTAGTGGTTTCGCACATCGCTGTTATTTCACTTTATAATTTGTAATTTTCAGTTTAACCATAAACTCTGTTTAAGCCGGAATCTATCGGGATGGAAAAAAAAAAAATCCGTAGTAGACAATATTCTGCCTTAGACAAATTTTACTCTGTCTATGTACTCACAGGGACATGAAAATCCGAGTTGGACAGATTTCCGCTTTACAAAGAGTTCGCCTTACACAGAATCAGGGTTGGAAAAAAATCATGATTTTTTTAAAAAAATCAAAAAAATCGGATTTTTTTGATTTAAATCGGATTTATTTGATTTTTTTAGAATTCTATATTTAATTACTGTGTTTTTATGTTTTTACAATGCATGGAGCAGTTTTTATAATAAATAACTAAAAAAGAATAAATAATACTTATAATTTATAAAAATAATATAAGAATTAATTAAACAGTTAAGAAAATATTATATTCTAGTTACTGATTGGTATTAAAAATTAAACATCTAGGCTTTAATCTAAAGCCATTCTATTATTTTGTAATTGAATTGTGCATACTAAATAAGAAACAAATTTAAATATGCTGTAAATGAATAAAAAATGGTAAAATTTAAAAAACAAATTAAATACAGTAGACTCCCTCAAATCCACAGTGCTAATTAGCCACAAGTCTCTAAAATCTGTGCATATTTTACAGATGTAAACAATGAAGCTTTCAGGTCAGGTATAGGGACAAAATTTGACTTTTTATTTTTATATCAATTCTATATATATTTTAATCTGTAACTTTCATTAATATTACTAAATTCATGCTTTTCATGAAGGAAGAATAAATTTATTTCTGAAAAAATTCAAGGTATTGCTAATATCAGTGGTGATCACAATCTTTTTTCAAAATGCATTTATACATTCATCAAGCTTTTTTTTATTGAGTTTGGTTAAACCTGAAATAAAACTTCTTTATTTTATGATTTTGATGTGAATTAGTAATGCACCTTTATGAGGCAAGTTTCATTGAATAAAAAAATGCATCTCATCTTTATAATAAATATTTAGTTATACATTATTGATTATTTACTTCATCTTTGCTGCTTTCAATATTTTAATCATTTTTAATTATCAAAATTTTTATTTTTTTAGTTTATTACCTTACATAATTGTTTTAATGTTTTGCTATGTTATAAGCATTCATTATAATTTCAATTGCATTATTAATTACTATCAAATTACTGTTTAAAAAATGTAAACAAACCTATGACCAGAAATCTGCACAACCTCTGGTCCCAAGCTGTGCGGATTTGAGGGAGTCTAGCGTGTTCATTTAATGCAAGCTATTTATTAAGTGATAAAAATCACAATTAATTCAATATTTTTAAGCAAATAGGAAAAAATCAGGGATTTAATTGTTTGAACAAAAACACTAATTTAAAAGCTTTGTCTACTTCTAATTTATTATTAAGGCTTGAATGAACTAGTCCAAAAGAAGAAAATTATCTTTCTACTCCAGCAGATAAATGCACGGCTGTTGTTTTTTGGTAAATAAATTCCATTTCAATTTTGCTGATTCTCTCTTTACCTCCCATTACATAAAAGGACTTTCAGCAATCATAATCTGTCATAATATCAGAAACTTTTTTCTCAAGCCATGGTGATTTTTGAAATGGGCCATTTTTTGCTTGAAAATGTACTACAGTGGTGAGAAGATTTAAACAATCTTCTTTAATGAATCTGAATGCCAAACCTTCATTATTTTCCCCTACACTCAGTGAAATTTCATTTCGATTTAAAACAGAGGGACTTAATAAAACTCCAGCAAAATGACAGCCATTAATATCTTATTCATATCAGAATCCCATATCTTGCTTTAAATTTTGTAATTCTATCATTATCTAATATATTTTCTAACTTTTTACCCAAAATTTTCCTTTGATATGAGCATTCATGTGATATTGCAAAAAATTGATTTAAATCAAATGATTTTTTTTAAAAAATCAGTTGATTTAAATCTAGATTTAAATCTTGATTTAAATCAGTCGATTTAAATCATGCCAACCCTGCACAGAATATATTGTATATACTTATAAAAGAATTAATTACACTATATTTAAATGAATAAAGAGTTACTATGCCCAAGCAGTGTATGTAATATATTTTTAGAATTCATAAATAAAATGACCTAAATTACTTACAGAATGTAATGGAATTCCATTTTTTGCAGTTTCGGGACAGTTAAAAACTTGCCCCCATCTTCAGGAATTGCATCTGGAGAAACAAACATGATCTTATCTGTATAATATCTACATTACTAGTTTCAAAACAAATAATGACTTTTACAAAGTCGATTTAAAGTGGTGAATTAACTTAATTTGTGGTAGTAACTTGATTATAGCTTTGAGGAATTCTGCCCAGGTACTTGTCATAACATAAAATACACGCATTTAGGCGATATTTTTTGTTGTTATTTTCAGCTATTCATGGATCTTGGCTTTGTTGGAATTCGTTTCCGTAAGAATAATTCATACATAGTCTGTAACTGTAATATACACTGTACATAATAGTTTTTTAAAAAAAAATATTTGTTTGCTTTGTTTGAAAATATCAAAAATATCATCCACAATATTTTGAAATAAATATCAAATGCTGCAATTATGTATGTTACTTAAATACTACTGAATACAAAATTGCACTTCACTGTATATGTTAGCGTCAGAAATATGCAAATTGAATGATTGACAATGTAGTGCGCAGTGGACTTAAGTTGGAATTCTGGTCTGTAGTGTGGTTTAAAACGAATGTAGTGTCTTAAGGTAACCAGTATTCATTAGTTATGTCTCAAAGGCATCATTTAAGTGAAGGTCAAAAGTGACGAATAATTGGTAGAATCGAAGATGGTCAAACACGTATGTAGGTCGCCCAAGATTTGAATATTCTTTAATGTGTCATATAAAGAGCTTCAAGTCGCTCTTTAAGCGCTGAATTCGTTGTTAGACCGCATGGTTAAGGTACGCCTAAAGCAACAACTACATCCGAAGACCGTTTTCTGTCATTTTCGGCTCGTAGAAATTGTGAAGCTATTTCGTTTCAGACCTTTAGGCTACCACAGGAATTCCAATCAGCCGTTCTACTGCTGCACGAAGCTTAACAAAGGTGAACTGTATGTGAGAGGATAATATTTTGTGTCCTACTCACTCTAACTTCCGAAGAAGATCGTTTAAACTATTCCCGTCGTCATGTTCAAAGGAGCCAAGAAAACTGGCTCGTCAATTGTTTACGACGAATTCAAATATTATCTGAACACCACACATTCTAGACGTGTTTTGATCTGGAAAAGGGAAAGAACACACTACTTGTTTCCCTGGGGACGGGGGTGGAGCACTCAATCTTGTCCCTGAAGTATCTCGTTCAAGCACAGTCTTCTTGATTCCATTGAACATGACGATGTCAACAGTTTAAACAGGCCCCTTTAAAAGCTGCAATAAGAAAGATACAAATTAATGTATTGTTACGAATTTTGTAAATAGTTAGTGTTTGTACTGTAAAATAATGTAAATAATCTTATTAAACTCCATTCCTTTACTAATATTATGTTACATTGTCTCTGTTATCAAGCAAACTTGTCCATTATTTTCAGTGTATGTCTACGGCAGATTGGCGAAATAATGAAGATATCGCCAAGTTGGCGTCACTTTTGGCGACTAATTTTGGTCGCCAAATTTGGCGATATATCGCCAAGTTGGCGACAAACTTGGCGATTGTTGGCGATGGTAACCCTTCCCTCTTAATGGTAACCCCCCTTAGATATACTGATACATTGTTTGTTGTTCCGTGGTTTTCCAGGTTTTTCTAGAAATTTCTAGCACATGCTACGAGACTATATATAAGAAGAGAAGCGATGCGAGCTGTTGTTGTTATTATTTACCAGTCAGTCATAGAGTGAACTTCTAGGTTTAAGCAAGTTTGCTTGATGTATTGAGTTTTATCTACGTTGTTTTGAATGTGATATAGTGTTGAGACATTGTATAAAGAGTCTCTGCGACCTATATTTGTACTTGTTCGATAGATTTAAACAGTTATTTTGGAATATCTTGTAATATTTGTGAGTTTCGAAGACTCTGTTGTTCTGAAGTTCTGTAAATAAATTATTTTCTACTTTTCTATAAGCAAGAGTTTGAAGTTGTCTAACCATAAGATCAAAAGAACCCAATATACGCTACAACATTTGGTGTCAGGAGTCGGGATCTTATGGCGAAAACAAGAACAATGGACGGTCAACTGAAAGAACTGTTAGAAGCTATTAATGGAATAAAGGCAGAATTGACGAAAGGCCAAGAAGAGTTGGCGGTAAAGATGAATAAAGGCCAAGAAGAGTTGGCGGAAAAAATGAATAAAAACGAAGAAAGAATGGAACAGTTGACAAATAAAATTGATAAAGGCCAAGAAGAGTTGGCAGAAAAAATGAATAAAGGCCAGGAAGAGTTGGCGGAAAAGATGAATAAAGGCCAAGAAGAGTTGGCGGAAAAGATGAATAAAGGCCAAGAAGAGTTGGCGAAAAAAATGAATAAAAACGAAGAAAGAATGGAACAGTTGACAAATAAAATTGACAAATGCCAAGAAGATGTGACTGAAAAGATTAATAAAGGCCAAGAAGAAATGAAGAAAACTTTAGAAGAAAAGTTCTCGTCGGTAGAGAGAAGAATAGGCTCGGTAGAAGAGAAAATGGCGGAAGTAGAAGAGAAAATTCAGAATGAAGTTTGTAACTTTGAAGAGAAAATCAGTAACGTTGAAGAGAAAATCAGTAACGTTGAAGAGAAAATACTAGGTGAAGTAGATGAAAAGCTAAATAAAAAAGTACAAGATCTTGAGAAGAAACTTTCAGCATCTAGTGGTAATTTTGAAGAATTTAGGAATCCGCCTGCTTCTCCCGTGCACATTAAGCTGTCGACATACGATGGAAAGAGTTCCTGGCAAGTTTACAAGACCCAATTCACTATTGTAGCTGAAGCGAACAAATGGAGTGACGAGGTGAAAGCTTGTCAACTGGCAGCATCTTTAAGAGGAGAAGCCGCCGACGTGCTGCAAACATTGCCCGATATGACGCAACTCAATTTTGAGACTCTAAGTTGTGCACTTGAAATGAGATTCGGCGAAAAATTCTTCAAGGATTATACGAGAATACAAATGAAGAGCCGCCATCAAAAATCGAGTGAAACCCTTCAAGAGTTTGCCTCGGAAATTGAACGACTTGCAAATTTAGCATTCAGTGACTGTCCAACAAATGTACGGGAAATGCTCTCACTGCAATATTTTGTAGACGGAATAAAAGATCCAGAAGTGCAAAGAGCGGTACGAATGGCAGATGTACAGGATTTAAAGGCTGCACTACTATATGCCTTAAAGTTGGAAGCAGCTACACAAGCCAGCCGAAGAGATCGTCATTCAGTCCGAGGGGCAACGGTGAACAAAAGCTCAGACAATGAAATCGACATCTTGAAAGAAATTAGGAAAATAAATCAAGAGCTTGAAGCTTTGAAATACGGAAGAACAAGCTCAAGAAGACAGAATCTCACGTGCTGGGGATGCGGTGATACAGGACATCTCCGAAGAAATTGCCCCAAAATCCACGAACGTGAGATAAATTCAAACAGTCAGCAGGGAAACTAAATTTTGGCCATCTCGCGGGGCGGAGGTTGCCAGAGAATGAAAAGCCCCACCTGAAGATCCTCCAGATATCAAAAATGAGCGGCGGTGATAACGAATTATATGTGATAGGCTTTATTAACGGAATTCAGTGCCGTATGATTGTCGATACAGGAGCCAATGTGACAATAATAAGAGAAGATTTGGCTCGAAAATTGAAATGTAAACTCATCTGGACTCCACCATGCGTTACCCTGCAAACTGTGACGGGCGACAAGATTGGCATATATGGAAAGGTCAATTTAACTATCAACTTTGGAGGAACGAAATATTACCATACGGCATATGTGGCTGACATAACAGATCCTTGCTTAATCGGACTAGATTTTCTGAAGAAGTTTGACTTCAGACTTGATTTCAAAAATAACAAAATGATCTCAAAATTTGAAGAAATAAGTCTTTTTGGATTAAATAACGAAATTGAATGTAAACAAATAGTAATAGCCAAAGAAGACATTAATCTAGATCCAAGAACAGAATTTTTAGTTCCAGCTGAAATTAAAAATGAAACTAATTACCGATTTGGCCATATAGATTATCCAGTAGACAATAGTACACAAGCAGGAGTATTGGTGGCTTCTTCTGTAGTAGACCTCTCGAAAAAGACCATTCCAGTCAGAATTGCTAACATCAGTGATAAGACGAGGACTATCAAGAAAGGAGAGGTGATAGCATCATGTGCTCCTGTGACGTGCGTAAGTCAAAATTCCTATCACTCTCAGAAATCTTCAGATAATTTAGTCAAGGATTTGTTACAAAATACGGACTTAGATCCAAACCAGAGAGATGCTGCTGAAAGTTTAATTAGAGAATTCCAAAGTTTATTTTCCCAAACATCTGAAGACTTTGGACGAACTAAAATGGCACAACACCGAATTGACACGGGAGATCACTCTCCTATTAAACAGCACCCTAGACGATTACCTTTTGCCAAGCAAGAAGAGGTGCAGAATTTAATTAAAGATATGGAAGAAAATGACGTCATCGAACCATCGACAAGTCCATGGGCGTCTCCCATTGTATTAGTAAGAAAGAAGGATGGTTCAACAAGATTTTGTGTAGACTACCGCCGACTGAATGACGTCACTAAAAAGGATAGTTACCCTCTACCAAGGATCGACGACACTCTCGACACACTTGCGGGCAACACTTGGTTCTCGACTCTGGATCTGAAGAGTGGTTACTGGCAGGTAGAGATCCATCCCGACGACCGCGAGAAGACTGCCTTTACAACGGGACAAGGATTATGGCAGTTCAAGGTAATGCCTTTTGGTCTATGTAACGCACCTGCAACTTTTGAACGCCTTATGGAAACGGTTCTTCGGGGACTGTCATATGAGGCATGTCTTGTTTATTTAGACGATATCATAATCATAGGAAAATCTTTTGATGAACATCTGAACAACCTCAGGCGGGTGCTACAAAAATTAAAGGAAGCTAATTTGAAGTTAAGCCCTTCGAAGTGCAGTTTGTTTCGTAATGAAGTCGCCTACCTTGGACACATCATTTCGGCGGAAGGAGTTAGGACTGATCCGGAGAAGATATCGGCCGTGAAAAATTGGAATCGTCCAGCAGATGTTCACCAGCTTCGAAGTTTTCTAGGATTATGCACCTATTACAGAAAATTCGTCAAAGGCTTCTCGATGATTGCAAGACCACTTCATAAATTAACAGAAGCCAATCAAAAATTTATGTGGACACAGGAATGTGACGCTGCTTTCGAAAAGCTTAAGGAGGCCTTGACATCCACTCCAATTCTGTCGTATCCTCAAATCGATAAACAGTTTATACTTGATACGGATGCAAGCAACGAAAGCATTGGCGCTGTACTGTCCCAGGAAATCGACGGCCAGGAGCGTGTTATCGCCTATTTCAGCAAGTGCTTGTCAAAGGCCGAGCGAATCTACTGCGTAACAAGAAAAGAGCTTCTTGCTGCAGTAAAAGCCATAGACCACTTTCATCACTATCTTTACGGTCGAAAGTTCCTAATCCGAACTGATCATGCTTCTCTAACTTGGCTATTGAATTTTAAGAACCCTGAAGGCCAGATAGCCAGGTGGATACAAAAGCTTCAAGAGTACGATATGGAGATACGCCATCGAAAAGGCTCATCACATGGAAATGCAGATGCTCTCTCAAGAAGACCCTGCTCAGAGAATTGTAGATACTGCGACCGGGCTGAGAAGAAATTTAATGTCAAAGGTCCTATAGTAAGACAAGTTACAACTGGGTCTACATCATCGCAAGATCCGTGGAGTGACGAGAGCCTGCGTAAAGATCAACTTGCTGATTATGAAATTAAGCCAATTCTAGAGCTGAAAGAGGAGTCCAACAGGAAGCCCAGCTGGCAAGACATGGCCCATTACCATCCTACGACTAAACGTTATTGGGCTCTCTGGGATTCCTTACACTTAAAGAACGGCATCTTGTACCGAAAATGGGAGTCTGACGATGGAAAGACATGTAGATGGCAACTACTACTCCCTAAGTCGAGAATTTCTATGGTCCTTCAAGAACTGCATGGTAGTCCCACAGGAGGTCATTTTGGTGTAATGAAGACCCTGCAAAAGGTTCGAGAGCGTTTCTACTGGAATAATGTTCGCAGTGACGTGGAGAAGTGGTGTCGAACTTGTGACACCTGTGCAGCACGTAAAGGTCCAAAGAGGCGCACCCGTGGACGATTGCAACGTTATAATGTAGGAGCTCCTTTCGAACGAATTGCTTTAGACATCCTGGGTCCACTTCCTAGAACATCTGATGGCAATAAGTACATCCTCGTTGTCATGGACTACTTCACTAAGTGGCCTGAAGCATATGCCATTCCTAATCAAGAGGCGGTAACCGTAGCAGACATACTGATTCAACACTGGGTTTCCAGATACGGAGTTCCTCTTCAAATCCATTCCGATCAAGGAAGAAATTTTGATTCGGCTGTGTTCAAGGAAATGTGTGAACTATTCGGCATGGACAAAACTCGAACAACACCTCTACACCCTCAATCGGACGGCATGGTGGAGCGTTTCAATCGTACCATCCTAAATAGCCTCTCCCTCCTGGTGTCTAAAGATCAACAGAACTGGGACAAGAAATTACCTCTGTTCCTGCTTGCCTACAGGAGTGCCACTCATGAGGCCACTAGTTACTCCCCTTCTCAAATGCTCTTTGGTCGTGATCTTCGTCTGCCTGCTGATCTTTTGTTTGGCCGTCCTCCTGATGCTCCTTCATCGCCTGAGGAATATGTCGATAAACTCCAGACGCGGATTGAGGAGATTCATCGTCTAGCGAGGAACCGAATCGGACTGGCAACGGAAAAGATGAAGACACGGTACGACACAAAGGCAACAGGACATGAGTTCAACGAAGGTGACAAAGTTTGGTTGTGGAATCCGATCCGTCGTAAGGGACTGTCGCCAAAATTACAAAGTCACTGGGACGGTCCTTACATAGTCGTCAACAGGCTGAATGACGTCGTCGTACGCATACGAAAATCGCCACACACCAAACCCAAGGTCGTACATTATAACCGGCTAGCCCCTTATTTTGGCCAAAGTGATTAAAAATTCAAAACTGGAATTTCAGACCATGGTCATGAAAGTCACTTTTTGTAAATATGTAAATAGTAATTAGTTCTTATTTATGTAAATTTTATTATTATTGTTATTATTATTTATTTATTTGTTTATTTATTTTAAGTGTTTTCCTCTAACTCAAGGATTGCACTGCCCGGGACGTGCAGTCTTTGAGGAGGGGGTAGTGTTACGAATTTTGTAAATAGTTAGTGTTTGTACTGTAAAATAATGTAAATAATCTTATTAAGCTCCATTCCTTTACTAATATTATGTTACATTGTCTCTGTTATCAAGCAAACTTGTCCATTATTTTCAGTGTATGTCTACGGCAGATTGGCGAAATAATGAAGATATCGCCAAGTTGGCGTCACTTTTGGCGACTAATTTTGGTCGCCAAATTTGGCGATATATCGCCAAGTTGGCGACAAACTTGGCGATTGTTGGCGATGGTAACCCTTCCCTCTTAATGGTAACCCCCCTTAGATATACTGATACATTGTTTGTTGTTCCGTGGTTTTCCAGGTTTTTCTAGAAATTTCTAGCACATGCTACGAGACTATATATAAGAAGAGAAGCGATGCGAGCTGTTGTTGTTATTATTTACCAGTCAGTCATAGAGTGAACTTCTAGGTTTAAGCAAGTTTGCTTGATGTATTGAGTTTTATCTACGTTGTTTTGAATGTGATATAGTGTTGAGACATTGTATAAAGAGTCTCTGCGACCTATATTTGTACTTGTTCGATAGATTTAAACAGTTATTTTGGAATATCTTGTAATATTTGTGAGTTTCGAAGACTCTGTTGTTCTGAAGTTCTGTAAATAAATTATTTTCTACTTTTCTATAAGCAAGAGTTTGAAGTTGTCTAACCATAAGATCAAAAGAACCCAATATACGCTACAACAGTATTTTTTTAGCATACAGTTCACCCTCGTTAAGCCTTCGTGTAGCAGTAGAACGGCTGATTAAAGTTCCTGTAGCAGGCTGAAGATCTGAAACCAAATATCTTGTAGTCACTTTGTGGTTTGTTCGAGCCGAAAATGACCTAAAACCGTATTCGGATGCAGTTGTTGGTCTTGGTCTCCCTTGACCAGTCTGTCTATCAAGATATCCAGTGTTTAAAAAGCAGCTCGAAGTTCTTGATATGGCACTTTGAAAAATATTCAATTCTATCAATTATCCGCCACTCTTGATCTTCACTTAAATAATGCCTTAACTAATAAATCACTTTCAGGCATAGGATTAACTTTAAACAACACTGTAGATCAGAATTCCAACATATGTCCATTGCATACGACGCAAATGTATGCGCGGAAGTGCAGTATTTAATTAACATAAATTATTAATACATTGTGGATTGGTTGCAACATTAACTGAGTGAGCATAATTTTACTCATTATCCTTTAATTTTGATGGCCAGTGTATATGAAAATATCAAACTTCATGATATTTAAAAAAAGTAAATATCGTGTATACACTATCTACCAAAAAGTATTTGTACACTTTCAGTTTTTGACATTTTGTCAAATATTTAAAAATATACTGGTCGGATTCTTCTGGAACTTCAGAAATATAAAGATTATGTTTCACTTTATATTTATTTACATTCATTTGTTAAGCGGGTAATTAGGGGGCCGGCAAAAAAACAAAGAATAATAGAAATATTTGGGATCGCCCTGTACATGAAAATGCACGAAACGACTTATCGCTTTAGAATACAAATATATGAATACAGTAGAATATGTACACTAATTTTTCTGAGAATAGCATGTATATTTATGGCGATAGAGCGATTTTTTTGAAAAATTCAAAAAATTCTGGTATGTTTTTTGTTTATATCATAGAGGGTTTTTGACCAAATTTAACGCAAATTTCAGAAAAATTGGCAAAATGCAGTAGAAAAAATGTAGCGCAATTGGAATATAAATATATTAAATATTTTATGAAATATGAGTAGTTTTATGAAATAATTTTTATCTGCGCATGCGCGAACGATAAAAACAATTCTTTTACATCATTTAATAGTCAATTCTATGGAGTAACTTGTAAAAAAAATCCAATGAAATATCGTGAAAATTCAAAAAGATATCATTATTATAAGTAAGCTGTTTTTACATTGCTCTCTAAAAACGGCTGAATGATAAGGGATTCTCCACAAATTGACATTTTTTATTGACTGACTTTTAGGAAAAAATTAGTATTTAATGTATACAATATCTAATACAATATTTCTGTTAGTAAGTATCTTGACATCTGTGATGGAAAAGAATAAAAGCCCTTTTCCTTTTCTATCAAAGGTGTCAAGATACTTATTAGCAGTAATATTGTATTCATTAAATAGTACTAATTTTTTCCTAAAAGTCAGTTAATAAAAAATGTCAATTTGTGGAGAATCCCTTATCATTCAGCCGTTTTTAGAGAGCAATGTAAAAACAGCTTACTTATAATAATGATATCTTTTTGAATTTTCACGATATTTGATTGGATTTTTTTTATAAGTTACTCCATAGAATTGACTATTAAATGATGTAAAAGGATTGTTTTTATCGTTCGCGCATGCGCAGATAAAAATTATTTCATAAAACTACTCATATTTCATAAAGTATTAAATACATTTATATTCCAATTGCGCTATATTTTTTTTAATAGATTTTGCCAATTTTTCTGAAATTTGCGTTAAATTTGGTCAAAAACCCTCTATGATATAAACAAAAAACATACCAGAATTTTTTGAATTTTTCAAAAAAATCGCTCTATCGCCATAAATATACATGCTATTCTCACAAAAATTAGTGTACATATTCTACTGTATTCATATATTTGTATTCTAAAGCGATAAGTCGTTTCGTGCATTTTCATGTACAGGGCGATCCCAAATATTTCTATTATTCTTTGTTTTTTTGCCGGCCCCCTAATTACCCGCTTAACAAATGGATGTAAATAAATATGAAGTGAAACATAATCTTTATATTTCTGAAGTTCCAGAAGAACCCGACCAGTATATTTTTAAATATTTGACAAAATGTCAAAAACTGAAAGTGTACAAATACTTTTTGGTAGATAGTGTATATACATATTGATATATATATATCATCGAACCCTGTCTAAAACAGTTTTATTTCCTTCGAAAACATTTTCTTATATGAGATAAGTCTGTGCTCCCTCAACCGCCTGTTGTCTCATAATTTGATAATCTAACTTTATACAATTCTCATCACATTAAATATTTTTAAATTTTTAAATTATTGACTTTGTGAAAATAACATTAATAATTAGCTTCAAAATTTAATTATTCTCAAAATATTTTCTAAATTAAATTTTGGCTATAATAAATTTATTTGAAAATCACTATGGAGCCTCTTCTATAATTTTGAACCGCTGCGCTACTGGACATGAATGCTTAGTATGTTTGATTTCCCGAAAATTGTATTCAGGGCATGTACGTCAGGGATTGTTTTCGACCACAGATTTAATTGAAGAACACCCAAAGGGGGTTCGCCATATTAGTCGGCATTTAAAGTCAACAAACCGTACATAGAATCCTTTGTTAACTTATCTCCTACGTGAACATTTTTAAGTGTGTTTACAGTTGTTGAAAATAGGAGTCTTTATAATTTTATGAAACGCTTAGGACATTGATTTTGCACACGGATAGAAGATTTTAATTAGACTGCCTTAAGGTGGAGAGTGGTATTGATGTTTAAAAATTAAGGAAGAAGGATGCCAAAATTAGCTGCAGTTGATTTTCTCGTTCGGGAATGGTCGAGTATATTATTGATTTCAAATTCAAACTATTCGTTCACTTCCGGTGAATTAATTTCCTATCGTCAGTTATTAGAGTTGGATGATTGGATTTCAGGAACACATTGATCGTTATTGTTGTGATTCTGTATTAGCTGTGGTGTTGGTAAATAAGATTGCAAAATGATTGATTGAGAGAATGTTTCAATTTGTGATTTGTATATATTCGCTGATTTATGCGAATCTAATACATTCACAAAGTCGTATTTACAGATAAATACACAAAATTTGCAGACATAGCTTTCTAAGTGCTTCTCTTCGTAATCTAATATCAAGTTGCTTAATTATATTTGAATTTTAATGGAGATTATTACTACGGCAATTAATCTTTTAAAAATTGCATTTATTCAAGTGTTTAATTTTTAATAAAATATTTTGATTGAGGATATTCAACATATTTTAATTCAAGAATAATGTTTCACCAGAAATTAAGTTAATTAGTTAAATTTATTTTATCAATAACAATTACAATTTCCATTTTATCGCATGCAAATGGGCTAAAAATGCCATCACATGGAAATGGTCAGGTTAAAAAAGAAAAGAAATACACGCAGTTTTGGGATGAGGAGTTGTAACCCCCGACATCCTTCTTTCCCTTCTGGCTACTCTCCTGTAATGGCGAATATTTTGTTTGATCAATGTAAAATAATTGTAAGCTCGCTTTTGAAATTTATACTTCAAATTCATGCATTTTCTTTTTTTCTTTGAATACTGCATTCTTCTTCTTCTTTAGATCTTTTGCGATCAATGTTGTTAAAATGCTGGCTGTGTCGTCATCAGTAATTGGATAAGAGTCCTTAGAAGAAAGAAATAATAATAAAAAAAAAATTGTGTATTAAGCGGGAGGTTTCTAAAAACGCGGGATCAACGTAGATTTCCAGCGGTGTGCTGTCCCCGAGGTGAATCATTAAACTTCCACTAGCTCTATGGAGATCTGGCACCGCAGAATGCTAATCACGACTTTCGCTGCGTCGTTAGCGCAGAGGCATTCGCTCGCAGGAAATTCATTAGAGGGGGCCTTGGAACTCAAGTTGGAAGATGGTTTCTTAATGACTGCGAAACCTTGTAATTGGGTTCATCTCCTTTTACCTTTCTTTACTCCATACCATTATCCCGAGAATGAGAAAATAACGATTCTTTCCATCGATATCGGTGTAGTCTGGAATCTGGAATCCGCTGGCTTATGACCCGAATCAGTTGTGTGTGATGCGCAGAGCAGTGTCTCTTTTCATTGACGATTTCTGCTTCAATTAATGGAATTGGATATTTTAATTGAACGTTCCAAATTATGACATGTTTTAATAACTATTCTTTTGCAGCTCTACTCATTTGTCCACTGCAGAAATCAATACTGCCAATTAGAATTCTTACTCTTGGCATGTTAGCCGATCAGCAGTAGTCTTTGTTCTGCGGCGAAATGGTGTTATTTCTCACATTTTTGCGTTTTGATAAAAATTCTCTAGGATGCGCGTATTATTATTTCTTTTGTAAAGCAGTATTAAGTTAATATATATATATATTTTTTTTTCCATGAGATTTTAATGATGTTGTGGTGAAATATGAAAGGAATCTGAATGGCATGCTTGGGGGAATAGAAAAGAAATATTGCATGAATTTTCGGGAAAAAATTTCGAAACACTCTTTAGTAAGTACAAACAACATAATAAAATACGAACTTCATGAATGCATTATAAAATTGGGGGAAATAAAACCATTGAGATTACAGGATTTGATTTTAACTTCTGAAACTGAGAGGTTCAGAACAGTCTCCGGGGTGGTTAGATCTACTGTGTCATCTTTTGGATCTTTCATCGTTCAAGTGATGTTTTCTAAGTTCTACATAGCAGGTGGCCTAAAATGAACTTTCTGATTTTAAAATTCAATAATTTTCAAATAGTGACAGCTATAGAAAAAATTCTTACGGGAAACTTACGTAAAATGCATTTTTTTAACTATTATTTTCTATTTTAGTTTAAAATAGCAACGATAGATGGCGCTAAATCGGGACTCGATTTTGGCCTTTATCGTCCCTCAATATTGATGCAAAAAAAGGAGGTTAAATATATGGAGTGGTTTCTCAATCGCAGTCACAGTCAGTTATGTTCTTTGGAGCCCACTCTATGTATTTAACCTTCTCCTTTCGCATCAATACTGAGAGACGGGGGTGGAAAAATACATCAATTTACTCGCCAATTGCTAGCGAATTATCTGTCAGAGCGAGTGAATTTTTAAGTTGTCTTTCAAAATTGCAAACTTTAGAAATGTTCCAAAAACTTTCTACAACTTAGCCATAGTTTGCAATTTTCCAAACTATTGTAATATAAACATGGATGAAAGTTCTATACTTACTAAAATGTATATATTTCTTAATTTTATAGAAAAAAGTTTGAAAATGTATTGTAATAACTGTAATTAATTATTTTTGCAGTCGTGTGTATTTTGCCATAATAATTTTCAATTGTATGTTACATTTTGCTGATTGATAAAATAAATCCATGGCTGGTTAGACTGACAAAAAAATTCACCACCCCAGCTGAGAGAAGATACAGGGCAAAAAAATTAGGTTCCGATTTAGCACCTATTGCTTGCAGCGCCATCTATCGTAGCTGTTTTTAACATAGCTATTTTATTTCGGAAAGCTGGTACTCCCAGCTGGTCGACTAATGAGCGGAATTTTCTGAGACTCTCATAGACTCCGACTGAATTGAAACTTTGGAAAATATTAGACATATTGTACTATTTAAATATAAATGAAAAATAAGTAATTTTTTTGAAATTTTCAAATTTATGTAACTGCCTAAAAAAAAGTCCTTTCGAACGTTTAATTAACCTCCTCGGTCCTGTGACAAATTTTACGAGGGACCACAAAAACTAGTTTAAAATTAGTATAAAACATTTCCAAAGATGTGTCGGCCTATATATTGATGCTCATGATATGCATGCATTTTTTAAAAAGGTCTAGAAATAATTTTAACAATTCTAGAAGCAATTAAATTAGTTTAAGAGGTGTTCTTTAATGTCTCTTTCAGGCGACAACAGGACTGAGAAAATTAATAAATTGTGATATTTACTTAAATGTGTTGTTAAATTAAAAAGTGTTTGTGAAATACAGTGTCTCACATAAGTGATGGGACACTTGTGCTTTACAAAAGGAAACTAATCAAATAAATTAAAAAAACATGTACACATTTTTTTGTGGGTGTGTTTCATACTTAAATTTAGTAAAGATTATTACATAACATACATTTTGTCAAAATATTAAAATATTAATTTAATAAAAATACAAATGTTTAGAACGGAGCAAAAAATAGCTCACATAAGTGATGGGACACCATTATATATGCAACAAAAATCGTCTGAAATAAGCAATAAAAATATTTTTTGGGGTTTTATTTTTACTTAAAAGCAATTGGCAATAATTTATAAAATCGTCTGCAGTATTTCTCTCCAGTTTGTTTTGGAATTTTTCTGTTTTTTAGCTCTGTGTAACCATGAATGCTAAACGAAAAGAAACTTCGCCTGAAATTCGAAAATTAGTTATTAATTTGCATATTGAAAGTGGAAAATCTATTAGAAAAACTGCTGAAACAGTTAACTTGAGTCGTTCAACAGTTTTCAATATCATTAAACGATATAAAAAGAATCATATGATTCAGGATAAAAGAAGACCTGGCCGACCATCAAAGCTATCCAATGGAATAAAGCGAATTATCGTTCGAAATATTAAAAAAAATCCAAGAAATAGTGCTGCAAAAGTTGCTGCTGATTTACAAGCATTATATGAAATAATTGTTAATCCTGAGACTATTAGAAGGGTAATTCGATTTGCTGGATATCACGGTAGAGTAGCCAGGAAAAAATTCTTCGTAAGTGAAAAGAATAGAAAACTCAGACTAGCTTTCGCAAAATCCAACATAAATAAGAATTCTGATTACTGGAATAAAGTTATATTTGCTGATAAGAGTAACTTTAATATATTTGGTTCTGACGGTAGAATCTTGGTGTGGAGAAAACCCAGGGAAGAATTTCGCAAACAGAACTTGGTACCAACAGTAAAACATGGTGGAGGGGGAGTTATGGTATGGGGGTGTATGTCGTCCGCTGGAGTTGGTAATCTTGTTTTTATTGACAGTATAATGGATCAGTACAAGTATATTGATATTTTAAAGCAAAATTTGAAATCTTCAGCACGAAAATTGAACCTTCATAACGATTTTAAATTCTACCAGAACAATGACCCCAAGCACACTGCTCTGAACGTTAGACTCTGGCTGCTATATAACTGTCCTGAAATAATAAAAACACCACCACAATCTCCAGACTTAAATCCCATAGAGAATATATGGCAAGAATTGGAATCAAGAATTCGCAAACACACCATTTCTTCAAAACAACAACTAAAATCGGTGCTTCAAGAAGAATGGGGTAAAATCACTCCAGAAATCACAAAAAAAATTAGTCGAATTTATCCCAAAAAGATTAAATCATGTTTTAAAAGTAAAAGGAAATCCAACAAAATATTAAAACTTTTAAAAAGTAAAATTTTTGGATAAATATTTGATGGAAAAGTAAGTGTCCCATCACTTATGTGAGCCATTTTTTGCTCCGTTCTGAACAATTGTATTTTTATTAAATTAATATTTTAATACTTTGACAAAATGTATGTTATGTAATAATTGTTACTAACTTTAAATATGAAACACACCCAAAAAATTTTTGCACATGTTTGTTTATTTATTTTATTGCAGTTTCTTTTTATAAAGCAAAAGTGTCCCATCACTTTTGTGAGACACTGTATATGTTTTGTGGCTGTTACAGTATATATGACAGCCGGTGGTAAATATGGTACTTGAATAACGTATCATCTAAGGGCCATCTATAAAAAGATATCTAAAATAATCTGTAGCGTTATAGCTGGTGGTACACTTAGCGCTCAACGTGCTAAGACACTACTTCAGTCAAGCGAAAAGACCGGAATACTAATGGTAATCCCATGGAAAAAAATATAAAGATATTTCGGTTGCATTTCAATATTTTTAAATGATTTTTTTTTTCTTTTCCTTATATTGGATAGATGAGATCGATCTGAGGACACTTTCTTTTTCGAAACCGGCTAAAAAAAAGCAATCAAAATTGATAAAGTAATAAAACAGACTTTGTACAGATCGATCTCAGCTGTGCAATTATCCCCCCCGCCAAAAAAAAGGGGTAAAATAAATAAATAAAAGAATAAAAATATTGAAATGCAACTGATATCTTATCAATTTCTTCTATAAGATTGACATTAAGAGCGGTTCTTTTTTGCGTGATTGAAGTAGTCGCGTCAGGCTTTTTATCACCCAGGGCGGAAATTACAACCTTTACTACTGCTAAACCTATGGTCTTAGAATGCATACGTATTTTAATTTCTCTCTCGGGAAATTAAAATGTTTACCTTCTGTTTTCTGTGTGCTCTTCTTGAACAATGTTAAGACACAAAAATCTTGAAAAGAAATCGTATTTTTATGCTTTTATCCTCTTAAAATATAAATTATGAAATTAAATATATTTATATCAATGTATTAAATTATCTATATTATATATATATATATATATATACACAATTTTATTAAAACCATTCAATTAATTTTTTAAAAAATGAAGAAACAAATAAACAGTTTTTTACAGACCAATGCGCAAAATGCTACAAAAAGAAATGTAAAAAATGTATATAACAAAACCAAAAGAAATTCCATATCCCCAAAATACATGGAAGTCTTCATCAGGGAGGCCCCTCCATGTAGGGGTAAATAAAGAGAAGTTTCTGAAAGGATGTAGGCTCATAAGCTAAATTACATCCTTAGCCCCCAACTTCTCAGATTTCAGAAATCAAACTCAAACCTTCAAAAATATTATAAATTTATACAAAAATTTTTTAAAAATACCAAAGGACAAGACCAAAAATTACACAAACAAAGCAGGAAAATTACCTACAAAACTAAATATAAAAAATAAAATTGTAAAATACAAACCCCCAGGAATACAAAACCCTCTTCAGCTAGTGGGGCCATTCACTAGCGCTTCAATCTCGCCCTAAATTGAAATCAAGCATCCGTAAGTAGAGAAACACTGAGACTCAGAAACTTTCAGTTAAGAGCCTGCATCAGTCAAACCGAAACTGAAAATCCTATCACAAACCTATGCGTGTTGCCACCAGGAAGGCGTATCCCGAACCCAAAGATTGACACTTTAAAAGACCAATGATATTTTCTAAGCTTGTAATTAATAAGAAAATGGTCATCTCACGCCACCCTTTACCTCCAGGCGATAAAAAGGGGATAAGATACCCCAGGAAGAAAAAAGTCATTAGCAAATGCTAAAAACTCTCGCACCGTTTCAATACTGATAGCCCGAGGGATATGTGCATTTGGATAGTTTCTTCGAGATAATTTCTTACCAAAACACTCGGATCCGTTTTAAAACAAGTCGACATTGACCTTTTTTGTTAGATAGTTTCAAGTGAAATTGAATCATTTATATGTAATTTTAAAAGACAACATACAGATCGTGATTATTATGTCAGAGATTGCACATTAAACATTTTCCAAAGAATCTCCTCTACATTTTAATATTTTTAAATGATTTTTTTAGCATTGAATAGCTGAGATCATTGAACTGTACAAAGACCGTTTTATATTTTTTCGATTTTGTTACGAGTATTTTATAGTGGCTTACATCAATAAAGCGAAATCCCAAAATAGAAATTTTTAAGATATCTCGTTTGTATTTTAATATTTTAAAATGATTTTTTTAGCATTGAACAGCTGAGATTTTTCGGTATAAAGACCGTTTTGTACTTTTTTGATTTTGTTTACAGGTGTTTTAAAGAGGCTACTTCAGTCAAGTGAAATCCAATGGAAGAAATTTATAAAAATATCTCTTCTACATTTTTATATTTTTAAATTATTTTTTGGCATTCGATATCTCAGATATTTCGGTACAAAGACCATTTTGTACTTTTTCGACCATCTTTAGGGGAATTTTAAAAAGCTACTTCAGTCAAATGAAATCCAATGGAAGAAATTTATAAAAATATCTCTTCTACATTTTAATATTTTTAAATGATTTTTTGTCATGGGATAGCTGAGATCTTTAGGTACAAATACCGTTTTGTATTTTTTTATATTTTGTTTACAGGTATTTTAAAGAGGCTACATCAGTCAAGTGAAATCCAATGGTAGAAATTTACAAAAATATATCTTCTACATTTTAATATTTTGAAATGACTTTTTTTTTTTTTTTTTTTTTTTTTTTTTTTTTTTTTTTGTTATTGGGTAGCTTAGATCTTTCGGTACAAATACCGTTTTGTACTTTTTTAATTTTGTTTACAGATGTTTTAAAAAAGATACTTCAGGCAAGTGAAATCGAATGGTAGGAATTTATAAAAATATCTCTTCTACATTTTAATATTTTTAAATGAATTTTTGTCATTGGATAGCTGAGATCTTTCGGTACAAAGATCGTTTTGTACTTTTTCGACTTTGTTTAGGGAAATTTTAAAAAATCTACTTCAGTCAAGTGAAATCCAGTGGTAGAATTTTATAAAAATATCTCTTCTGCATTTTAATATTTTTAAATTATTTTTTAGCATTCGATATCTCAGATCTATCGGTACAAAGACCGTTTACAGAACTTTTTCGACTTTGTTTAGGGGAATTTTAAAAAATCTACTTCAGTCAAGTGAAATCCAGTGGTAGGAATTTATAAAAATATCTCTTCTACATTTTAATATTTTTAAATTATTTTTTGGCATTCGATATCTCAGATCTTTCGGTACAAAGACCGTTTTGTACTTTTTCGACTTTGTTTAGGGGAACTTTAAAAAAGCTATTTCAGTCAAGTGAAATCCAATGGTAGAAATTTATAAAAATATCTCTTCTACATTTTAATATTTTTAAATGATTTTTTTTGTCATTGGATAGCTTAGATCTTTCTCTACAAAGACCGTTTTGTACTTTTTCGACTTTGTTTAGGGGAATTTTAAAAAAGCTACTTCAGTCAAGTGAAATCCAATGGTAGGAATTTATAAAAATATGTCTTCTACATTTTAATATTTTTAAATGATTTTTATGTCATGGGATGGCTGAGATCTTTCTGTACAAAGACCGTTTTTTATATTTTCGACTTTCTCTAGGGGAATTTTAAAAAAGCTACTTCAGTCAAGTGAAATCCAATGCTAGAAATTTCTAAAAATATCTCTTCTATATTTTAATATTTTTAAATGATTTTTTTGTCATGTTATAGCTCAGATCTTTCGGTACAAAGACCGTTTTGTACTTTTTCGACTCTGTTTAGGGGAATTTTAAAAAAGCTACTTCAGTGAAGTGAAATCCAATGGTAGAAATTTATAAAAATATCTCTTCTACATTTTAATATTTGTAAATCATTATTTGGCATTCGATATCTCAGATCTTTTGGTACAAAGACCGTTTTGTACTTTTTTGATTTTGTTTACAGTTGTTTTAAAGAGGTTACTTCAGTCAAATGAAATCCAATGGTAGAATTTATAAAAATATTTCTTCTACATTTTAATATTTTTAAATGTTTTTTTGTCATTGAATAGCTGAGATCTTTCGGTAAAAAGACCTTTTTGTTTACAGCTGTTTTAAAGAGGCTACTTCAGTCAACCGAAATCCTATAGTAAAATTTTATAAGTATGTCTTTTCGACATTTAAAGATTTTTAAATGATTTTTTGTCATGGGATAGCTGAGATCTTTAGGTACAAATACCGTTTTGTATTTTTTTATATTTTGTTTACAGGTATTTTAAAGAGGCTACATCAGTCAAGTGAAATCCAATGGTAGAAATTTACAAAAATATATCTTCTACATTTTAATATTTTGAAATGACTTTTTTTTTTTTTTTGTCATTGGATAGCTTAGATCTTTCGGTACAAATACCGTTTTGTACTTTTTTAATTTTGTTTACAGATGTTTTAAAAAAAGATACTTCAGGCAAGTGAAATCGAATGGTAGGAATTTATAAAAATATCTCTTCTACATTTTAATATTTTTAAATGAATTTTTGTCATTGGATAGCTGAGATCTTTCGGTACAAAGATCGTTTTGTACTTTTTCGACTTTGTTTAGGGAAATTTTAAAAAATCTACTTCAGTCAAGTGAAATCCAGTGGTAGAATTTTATAAAAATATCTCTTCTGCATTTTAATATTTTTAAATTATTTTTTAGCATTCGATATCTCAGATCTATCGGTACAAAGACCGTTTACAGAACTTTTTCGACTTTGTTTAGGGGAATTTTAAAAAATCTACTTCAGTCAAGTGAAATCCAGTGGTAGGAATTTATAAAAATATCTCTTCTACATTTTAATATTTTTAAATTATTTTTTGGCATTCGATATCTCAGATCTTTCGGTACAAAGACAGTTTTGTACTTTTTCGACTTTGTTTAGGGGAACTTTAAAAAAGCTATTTCAGTCAAGTGAAATCCAATGGTAGAAATTTATAAAAATATCTCTTCTACATTTTAATATTATTAAATTATTTTTTTGTCATTGGATAGCTTAGATCTTTCTCTACAAAGACCGTTTTGTACTTTTTCGACTTTGTTTAGGGGAATTTTAAAAAAGCTACTTCAGTCAAGTGAAATCCAATGGTAGGAATTTATAAAAATATGTCTTCTACATTTTAATATTTTAAAATGATTTTTATGTCATGGGATGGCTGAGATCTTTCTGTACAAAGACCGTTTTTTATATTTTCGACTTTCTCTAGGGGAATTTTAAAAAAGCTACTTCAGTCAAGTGAAATCCAATGCTAGAAATTTCTAAAAATATCTCTTCTATATTTTAATATTTTTAAATGATTTTTTTGTCATGTTATAGCTCAGATCTTTCGGTACAAAGACCGTTTTGTACTTTTTCGACTCTGTTTAGGGGAATTTTAAAAAAGCTACTTCAGTGAAGTGAAATCCAATGGTAGAAATTTATAAAAATATCTCTTCTACATTTTAATATTTGTAAATCATTATTTGGCATTCGATATCTCAGATCTTTTGGTACAAAGACCGTTTTGTACTTTTTTGATTTTGTTTACAGTTGTTTTAAAGAGGTTACTTCAGTCAAATGAAATCCAATGGTAGAATTTATAAAAATATTTCTTCTACATTTTAATATTTTTAAATGTTTTTTTGTCATTGAATAGCTGAGATCTTTCGGTAAAAAGACCTTTTTGTTTACAGCTGTTTTAAAGAGGCTACTTCAGTCAACCGAAATCCTATAGTAAAATTTTATAAGTATGTCTTTTCGACATTTAAAGATTTTTAAATGATTTTTTGTCATGGGATAGCTGAGATCTTTAGGTACAAATACCGTTTTGTATTTTTTTATATTTTGTTTACAGGTATTTTAAAGAGGCTACATCAGTCAAGTGAAATCCAATGGTAGAAATTTACAAAAATATATCTTCTACATTTTAATATTTTGAAATGACTTTTTTTTTTTTTGTCATTGGATAGCTTAGATCTTTCGGTACAAATACCGTTTTGTACTTTTTTAATTTTGTTTACAGATGTTTTAAAAAAAGATACTTCAGGCAAGTGAAATCGAATGGTAGGAATTTATAAAAATATCTCTTCTACATTTTAATATTTTTAAATGAATTTTTGTCATTGGATAGCTGAGATCTTTCGGTACAAAGATCGTTTTGTACTTTTTCGACTTTGTTTAGGGAAATTTTAAAAAATCTACTTCAGTCAAGTGAAATCCAGTGGTAGAATTTTATAAAAATATCTCTTCTGCATTTTAATATTTTTAAATTATTTTTTAGCATTCGATATCTCAGATCTATCGGTACAAAGACCGTTTACAGAACTTTTTCGACTTTGTTTAGGGGAATTTTAAAAAATCTACTTCAGTCAAGTGAAATCCAGTGGTAGGAATTTATAAAAATATCTCTTCTACATTTTAATATTTTTAAATTATTTTTTGGCATTCGATATCTCAGATCTTTCGGTACAAAGACAGTTTTGTACTTTTTCGACTTTGTTTAGGGGAACTTTAAAAAAGCTATTTCAGTCAAGTGAAATCCAATGGTAGAAATTTATAAAAACATCTCTTCTACATTTTAATATTTTTAAATTATTTTTTTGTCATTGGATAGCTTAGATCTTTCTCTACAAAGACCGTTTTGTACTTTTTCGACTTTGTTTAGGGGAATTTTAAAAAAGCTACTTCAGTCAAGTGAAATCCAATGGTAGGAATTTATAAAAATATGTCTTCTACATTTTAATATTTTAAAATGATTTTTATGTCATGGGATGGCTGAGATCTTTCTGTACAAAGACCGTTTTTTATATTTTCGACTTTCTCTAGGGGAATTTTAAAAAAGCTACTTCAGTCAAGTGAAATCCAATGCTAGAAATTTCTAAAAATATCTCTTCTATATTTTAATATTTTTAAATGATTTTTTTGTCATGTTATAGCTCAGATCTTTCGGTACAAAGACCGTTTTGTACTTTTTCGACTCTGTTTAGGGGAATTTTAAAAAAGCTACTTCAGTGAAGTGAAATCTAATGGTAGAAATTTATAAAAATATCTCTTCTACATTTTAATATTTGTAAATCATTATTTGGCATTCGATATCTCAGACCTTTTGGTACAAAGACCGTTTTGTACTTTTTTGATTTTGTTTACAGTTGTTTTAAAGAGGTTACTTCAGTCAAATGAAATCCAATGGTAGAATTTATAAAAATATCTCTTCTACATTTTAATATTTTTAAATGTTTTTTTGTCATTGAATAGCTGAGATCTTTCGGTAAAAAGACCTTTTTGTTTACAGCTGTTTTAAAGAGGCTGCTTCAGTCAACCGAAATCCTATAGTAAAATTTTATAAGTATGTCTTTTCGACATTTAAAGATTTTTAAATGATTTTTTGTCATGGGATAGCTGAGATCTTTAGGTACAAATACCGTTTTGTATTTTTTTATATTTTGTTTACAGGTATTTTAAAGAGGCTACATCAGTCAAGTGAAATCCAATGGTAGAAATTTATAAAAATATCTCTTCTACATTTTAATATTTTTAAAATATTTTTTGTCATGGGATAGCTGAGTTCTTTCGGTACAAAGACCGTTTTGTACTTTTTAGACTTTTATTAGGGGAATTTTAAAAAAGCTACTTCTGTCAAGTGAAATCCAATGGTAGAAATTTATAAAAATATCTCTTCTACATTTTAATATTTTTAATTGATTGTTTTGTCATTGGACAACTAAGATCTTCCGGTACAAAGACCGTTTTGTACTTGTACGACTTTGTTTAGGGAATTTTAAAAAAGCTACTTCAGTCAAGAGAATTCCAATAGTAGAAATTTATAAATATATCTCGTCTACATTTTAATATTTTTAAATGATTCTGTTGTCATTGGATAGCTGAGATCTTTCGGTACAAAGACCGTTTTGTACTTTTTTTTTAATTTTGTTTACAGGTGTTTTAAAGAGGCTACTTCAGCCAAGTGAATTCCAATGGTAGAAATTTATAAAAATATCTCGTCTACATTTTAATATTTTTAAATGATTCTTCTGTCATGGGATAGCTAAGATCTTTCGGTACAAAGACCATTCTGTACTTTTTAGACTTTTATTAGGGGAATTTTAAAAAAGCTACTTCAGTCAAGTGAAATCCAATGGTAGAAATTTATAAAAATATCTCTTCTACATTTTAATATTTTTAAATGATTTTTTCTCATTTGATAGTTGAGATCTTTCGGTACAAAGACCGTTTTCTACTTTTTTCGATTTTGTTTACAGGTGTTTTAAAGAGGCTACTTCAGTCAAGTTAAATCCATTGGTAGAAATTTATTAAAATATCTCTTCTACATTTTAATATTTTTAAATGATTTTTTTGTCATTGGATAGCTAAGATCTTTCGTTACAAAGACCGTTTTGTACTTTTACGACATTATTTAGGGGAATTTTAAAAAAGCTACTTCAGTCAAGTGAATTACAATGGTAGAAATTTATAAAAATATCTCGTCTACATTTTAATATTTTTAAATGATTCTGTTGTCATGGGATAACTAAGATCTGTCGGTACAAAGACCGTTTTGTTATTTTTCGACTTTGTTTAGAGGTGTTTTAAAGAGGCTACTTCAGTCAAGTGAATTCCAATGGTAGAAATTTATAAAAATATCTCGTCTACATTTTAATATTTTTATATGATTCTTTTGTCATGGGATAGCAAAGATCTTTCAGTACAAAGACCGTTTTGTACTTTTTAGACTTTTATTAGTGGCATTTTAAAAAAGCTACTTCTGTCAAGTGAAATCCAATGGTAGAAATATATAAAAATATCTCTTCTACATTTTAATATTTTTAAATTATTTTTTGGCATTCGATATCTCAGATCTTTCGGTACAAAGTCCATTTATACTTTTTCGTCTTTGTTTAGGGGAATTTTAAAAAAGCTATTTCAGTCAAGTGAAATTCAATTGCATAAAATTATAAAAATATCTCTTCTACATTTTAATATTTTTAAATAATTTTTCTGTCATTGGATAGCTGAGATCTTTCTGTGTGAAGACCGTTTAGTACTTTTTTGGTGTTGTTTACAGGTGTTTAAAGAGGCTACTTCAGTCAAGCGAAATCCTGTAGTAGAAATTTATAAATGTATCTTTTCTACATTTAAATCTTTTTAAATGATTTTTTGGCATTGGATATCTGAGAGCTTGCGGTACAAAGACCGTTTTATATTTTTTCGAGTTTGCTATGGGGGTTTTAAAGGGGCTTACTTCAATCAAGCGAAATCCTATGAAGTTTTGAAGTTCATATAAATATATATTTTTCTCTTCTACATTTTAATATTTTTAAATGATTTTTTTAGCATTGAATGTTAGAAATTTATAAAGATATCTCGTCTACAAGTAAATATAAACTGATGATTACATCAATCAAGTAAAATCCCATGGTAGAAATTTATAAAGATATCTTTAAGATCATTTAAAAGTCATTTCTATAGATCATTTTAATACTTGTAATTTTTGTTTCATTATATAACTGATATCTTTCTTTACAAAGAACGTTTTATATCTTTTCGACTTTGTCACGGGTATTTTATAATTACTTACTTCAATAGAGCTAAATCACATTTTAGAAATTTTTAAAGATATCTCGTTTGTATTTTAATTGTCTTTAAACTTTTTTTCGGGGGGGGGGGGGGGGGCATTAGATATCGGAGATTTCTCTGTACAAAGATCTTTTTACATTTTTTAGATTTTTTACGGGTATTTTAAAGTGTCTTACTTGAATAGAGAGAAATCCCATTATAGAAATTTATAAAGATATCTCGTCAACATTTTAATTTTTTAAATGATTTTTTTAGCATTGAATTTCTGAGATATTTCTGTACAAATACCTCTTTATATTTTTTTCGATTTTTTTACGGGTATTTTAAAGGTGTTTACTTCAATGAAGTGAAATCCTATGACAGAAATTTATAGAAATATCTCGTCTATATTTTAATAATTTTTTTTATATTGAACAGCTGAGATCTTTCTGTACAAAGACCGTATTACAATTTTTGATTTCGATACAGGTATTTTAAAGTGACTTACTTCAGTCAAGCGAAATCCCATTGTAGAAATTTATAAAAATATCTCACCTACATTTAAAAAAATTATTTTTTTTTTCTTACATTGAATAGCCTTTACGATTTCATTTATTTTAAAAAGGCTACTGCAGTTAAACGAAACAATGTCTTCGCTTTAAAGCTAATGCTATGAAAGAAATTTATAAAAGTTTATCGTCTGTGTTTTAATAGTTTTAAGTATTTTTTTTTCTTACTTTGCCTAGTTGATATCGATTTGCACAAAGGCCATTTTCTATTTTTCGATTTATTTTACGGGTATTAAAAGAAAAAAAAAAAAAAAAAAAAAAAAAAAAACTTTTATCAAGCTAAACAATTTACTAGCTTATAATAATTCTTTCGACGATAATCCAACGGTCGAAATTTATAAATAAATCTCGTCTGCATTTTAATATTTTTTCCCCCTTTAATAGTTCAGAGCGATCTCTTCAAAGGCCTTTTTCTACTTTTTTAATTTTCTTTACAGGACAGTTTCATTTTCGGAACCGTTTTCAAAAGTGATATTATCCTCATATTTAAAATCTACAATCAGTATCGAAAAAAGTAAAAATCGGCCTCTATACTAACCATCGTCACCTATACTATGCAGAAAAAAAAATAATTAAAAATTGGAATGAAAATATGGCATCTTTATAAAAATCTTCCGTAGGTTTAGTATAATTGAGTTTGTCTTTTCGCGTGACTGAAAAAACCGTTATTCTAAAATTTAGATCAGTTAGACTATGACAGGCTTTGGAATATATACGTATTATTTAGTTAAAATAGTATAAGAACTTTAAAAATCATTCGTTTATCTTTCTGAAAGGGAAAAAGACAGGAAAGACAATTTATATACAATAAAGCATAAATGTATCATTTACGGATGTGAATTTTACCGCAACAGAATATATTTGCTAAAGTATTGTAAATTAGTCATAATTTTCGATAGAAGTGTCAAAATAAATATATTTCTATCTTTTAAATTAGTGTTATCCAATTTAATCATAAATTGCATAATAATTACTTTATATTTTAGAGTGGGTATACTGCAAACTTTTATTGATTAAAATAGAAATATTTATGAAATATTTATGAAAAGGAACATTTAAACTAATTCATTAAGAATTGTCTAAAAGAATGATACAAAAAAAAAAAAAAAAAAAAAAAAAAAAAAGACATAGAAAAATTTAATACAAATGTATTTATTCGCGAATATATCTATTCATTTTTAATGTCAGAACCATTGTTATTTTCTTTCTGCCCTTTCTTCTTTTCCCTTTGTCGACTGCGGATGACAAAAAGTTAATTCTGTTATGTTTTATGAATTAACGAATATATCACTTTGATGTTGTACGCAATTAAAGAATCTTTTTTAGAAATTAAACTTCAAATATATGGAAGAAAAATAATAAAAATGGTAAATCTGTTTTTATTCGAAATCAATAATGCTTTTAAAGTACATTTGAGATTAGATGCCTAATTAAACAAACTTTTTGAAATCAACATGTATTTACATCATTTCTGAAATTCATTTCTGATCGAACTTCTTGCGTGAGATATCATGCATTCAGAAAAGGATGTTTTTATTTTTTCTTCCTAAAGCAGCAAACAACATTTTACTAATAGCCACAGGCAAGATTTTACACCTTCGTCCCTGTAAGACTCCCTACAGGGTAAACCCATATCGTCTTTCACCCTAATTACTCTTAAGGCGTCTCCCTTTTAAAGGCGGAGTTAAACACCATTTTCGACTCTTTTAAATCAAAGTGCTTCAACTTTTTATACAAATAGCATAGATTAAATTTTTTTAAAAATCAAAATAAAAAACATTTTCTGAAAGCTAAATAATTAAACTCTGCATGCTGTTTTACCAAATTTTAAAATGTCAAACAGATTTTTCGTAATAAGACATTAAAGGTGAATTTTAAAGACTATAAAATAACGCACTTGTATCGCCTTAAAATTCAAAAAAGAAATAAAATTTCAGAATGACGTGCATACTTTAAACCTACAGGTTTTCAAAACAACAAAAATTATTAAATTTGAGCAAAATGCAAAGGAATGAAAGCGATAAATTTCTTCCATTGAAATAACATTAGCCGTTCTATCTCGGAGCGTTACTGATGTAGGGCCTTAACATATAAGATGGATAACAGTTAACCATTAAAATCTTTTTTAAACCACTCATAGCCAATTCTAGATCTGTTTTGTTATTGCAAATCCTGCGGATCCTATTAACTTGTGAATACATAA
This sequence comes from Maratus speculifer, assembly GCA_964019185.1. NCBI lineage: Eukaryota > Metazoa > Arthropoda > Arachnida > Araneae > Salticidae > Maratus > Maratus speculifer. The sequence continues at coordinate 242,135,625 of OZ025301.1, read as the reverse complement.
TATTTTTTAAAACTTTATTGCTAATACATGAAAACCAGTAAGTGAGGCTATTAACTTCAAAATTAAAATCTTTCCTTTTATCATAAAGTCCAATCAACCATTTTTCCTTGTTTTTCTTAATTTTAAGATCTAAGAAAGTAATTTGTTCACCATCATCGGTTCGGTTCAGGACGAGCTCTTTAGGGTAAATGTTAAGGCTTATTTCCTCAAAATTATTGCAGTTAAAAACTATAAGATCGTCTACATATCTAAAGAAGGAAATATTATTGAAATTTTTTTCGTAAAAATATAAAAATAGATTAGAGAACGCACTTGAAAAACTTGTTCCCATTGGCACCCCCTTATTTTGTTTAAAATAATTAATTCCATTATATAAAACATTTTCAAATAGGCAAAACTTAATTAAATCAATCCAAAACTTCTTATCTACTTTTAAAACATATTCAAATTCAACATAAATATTTTCAAATACCCCCACAATCAAATTGTGAGGAATGCTGCCAAACAGATTCTCAAAGTCAAAAGTGTTTACAGAAGTAATTTTCCATGAGTTATCATTCAAAAAATCCAAAACTTTAAGGTTATTGCCAATGATTGTATTGCAATCAAAAGTTTCTATTTCCTTTAAAATTAAATTCAGCAAACCAAACAAAATTTTACCGGCTTTGCAATTAATGGCTGAATTTAATTTTAAAGGAAATAGAAACTTTTGATTGCAATACAATCATTGGCAATAACCTTAAAGTTTTGGATTTTTTGAATGATAACTCATGGAAAATTACTTCTGTAAACACTTTTGACTTTGAGAATCTGTTTGGCAGCATTCCTCACAATTTGATTGTGGGGGTATTTGAAAATATTTATGTTGAATTTGAATATGTTTTAAAAGTAGATAAGAAGTTTTGGATTGATTTAATTAAGTTTTGCCTATTTGAAAATGTTTTATATAATGGAATTAATTATTTTAAACAAAATAAGGGGGTGCCAATGGGAACAAGTTTTTCAAGTGCGTTCTCTAATCTATTTTTATATTTTTACGAAAAAAATTTCAATAATATTTCCTTCTTTAGATATGTAGACGATCTTATAGTTTTTAACTGCAATAATTTTGAGGAAATAAGCCTTAACATTTACCCTAAAGAGCTCGTCCTGAACCGAACCGATGATGGTGAACAAATTACTTTCTTAGATCTTAAAATTAAGAAAAACAAGGAAAAATGGTTGATTGGACTTTATGATAAAAGGAAAGATTTTAATTTTGAAGTTAATAGCCTCACTTACTGGTTTTCATGTATTAGCAATAAAGTTTTAAAAAATATTATGTATTCACAAGTTAATAGGATCCGCAGGATTTGCAATAACAAAACAGATCTAGAATTGGCTATGAGTGGTTTAAAAAAGATTTTAATGGTTAACTGTTATCCATCTTATATGTTAACTGAAAGTTTCTGAGTCTCAGTGTTTCTCTACTTACGGATGCTTGATTTCAATTTAGGGCGAGATTGAAGCGCTAGTGAATGGCCCCACTAGCTGAAGAGGGTTTTGTATTCCTGGGGGTTTGTATTTTACAATTTTATTTTTTATATTTAGTTTTGTAGGTAATTTTCCTGCTTTGTTTGTGTAATTTTTGGTCTTGTCCTTTGGTATTTTTAAAAAATTTTTGTATATATTTATAATATTTTTGAAGGTTTGAGTTTGATTTCTGAAATCTGAGAAGTTGGGGGCTAAGGATGTAATTTAGCTTATGAGCCTACATCCTTTCAGAAACTTCTCTTTATTTACCCCTACATGGAGGGGCCTCCCTGATGAAGACTTCCATGTATTTTGGGGATATGGAATTTCTTTTGGTTTTGTTATATATATATATATATATATATATATATATATATATATATATATATATATATATATATATAATTCCGGGTGAGTCTGTATCACGGACCATTTTAATTTATTTTACAAAATAAAATTAATGATATTTAAATGAATAATCGAAACTATTTTCTTTTGTGTACTGCCGGTAATACCGAGGCTTTCGAATCTGATATAGTTCAACACACTCAGTTCTAAACTTTTTTGCCAATTCAATTAAAATATGTATCAGCCAACATTGAAATCTACCGTAATTAACGATTTGCGCACCTTATGGGCAAACGTCCGCTTTCTTCCGAGTGGTTTGACCGAAGTGCAGACGGTCATTACTCGGGATACTTGCGTAATGATTACGTTACCGAATTCGGCTGTGCGGAAAGCGCTAAAACAAGATTAATTCCTCGAGCTAAATGAGTGGTTACGCAACCTAATATGTGGTGGTCAGCATATAATTATAAGTGTTTATTTTTATTTTATTTATTTGCTAAAGTAAGTGTGTAATGAGTTTGGAATGCTTCTGCTGTGTAACAATAATAAATCTACCTTAGAAAGAAAATGTATTACCTCGAAAAAATATAAATTTTATTTTAAAGTTTTTTAATTTTTTTAAAAAATAAAATACATTAAAAAATAATTGTTTTCATCTGAGCTGTGAATTACGTAGATTTACATAAATAAAAATTATTCATATTTGTTTTACGTAAATAAAATTATACACATGTTCAAAACAAATTTTTAAGCATATTTTTTTTCTATTTTTCTAAATTTAATTAAACTACCTGTGTCGATTGCATGGGTGATGTGTAGCGTGGGAATTAAATCAATAAAGACTATTGATATTAAAATAAAAATATAGTTTAATTTTTTTTTTTTTTTGCATTGTTTTAATGAAGCTTTAAAATATTTAGAATGTTAAAATGTTAAAATATATACAGGATTGAAACGAAATAATAAAACTGTAATTATTAAAAATATATATATTTATGTTTTTAAAAGTTGTTTATATTAAGATAAAAACAAACTTGGTGTTTTCAGAGAATATTTTTTAAAGATTATTAAAGTTAATAATGCTTTTTATAATCGGAAAATGTCAAAATTTGGCAGAAAAAAAAAACTAATTCGGATGAATTCTTTTATATCCAGTTAAAAATTTCAATTATCCCTTTACCCCCCCCCCCCCCGCCCCCCTTCTTCTGAACAGATGTAAACAGAATTAAAAAATTGTTTCTACCTTTCCTACCGGTTTTCCCTTATAAATAATTTAAAGTTTCCAAAGAATAATCTTTAAAGGTTATTAAAATTAATAAGGCTTTTTATAATCGGAAAATGCCAATGTTTGACAGAAAAAAAAAAGTATGGGGAATTCTTTTATATCCAGGAAAAAGTTTAAATATTTATAAATAATATTTATTTCAATGCTGAAAATTAATTGAAAAATTAATTATAATTTAAGAAATTAAGTTTAAATTATTTCTTTATTCTCTCCCCCCCCTTCTTCTGAACTGATTTCAGAAATTTTTTTTTTTAAAAATGTCTATTTTTCCTACTGGTGCTCCCTCGTAAATAAATAATTTAGAGTTTTCAAAGAATATTTTTTAAAGATTATTAAAATTAATCAGGCTTTTTATAATCAAAAAATGCCAATATTTGGCAGAAAAAAGTTCTAGTATGGTGACTTCTTTTATATCCAGATAAAAGTTTAAATTATCCCTTTATCCCCCCCCCCCCTTCTCTTGAACTGCTATAAGCAGAATAAAAAATGTGTTTCTACCTTTCCTATCGGTTTCTCCGTAAATAAATAAGTTTGAAATTCCATATCAGGAATTTAACGTCGCAATTGAAATCTAACACACTGTGCATTTCAGAATGGAAACAGCGCGACCTCCAATGATCTGTATTTCGACCTGATCTCAGCTACTGTGTTAGTTTGTTTGCAGCTGTGTTTTGAATCATCCTACTTCATTAAAAAAGAAACGGAACCTTGAAAAATATGCTAGATTTGCTGTATAATCATTCAAAGAGTATGTCGTAAAGTTTATAAATCTCAGTAGAGTATATTATTTTCATGTTACTGCTTCGCACTCTTCTCTTCGATGTCCAAAAAAAAAAAAAAAAAAAAAAAAAAAAAAGATTATTATATTGAATTTTGATTTTTTTTATTTTTATTTAGTACGTGAACCCGCCCCCAATAAAATAATATATATATATATATATATATATATATATATATATATATTAGTGCCCCAAAAATGGCTGATGGATTTTTAAAATTCAATAGCTTGCAGGAGGATTATTATAACATCAAGAGATTTTTTACTGTGATTCTTGATTTTAGTTCGAATTTCAAAAAGTGGATGCCGCTGACAGCGATAGGCACTCAGTCAAGACAGATACTGACCACTCAGCATTGATGCTAAGGAAATGTCTGAAATCAGCACTGATTTCAAGTATATTAGGTTATTATTCGGAACTCAGGCAACACTAATCATTTCAGTTAGCATGCAATAAAACTGTCGTGCCAGTTATATATGAACCTTTATGATTTACAGTTACTTTTAAAAAGGGTTTACAGTTTACTTTTAAAAAGGGTCTTTGTGGGGATTGAAACCCTACTTTTATTTTTTCGCAGTAATTAGACCATTAGACATTATTGTGCGCGCTCAGAATTATTGTTATTATTGTTATTTATTTTTACATCATACTGCTAATGCATTAGATATCGTACGTAATAGATAAATCTTGATAATAATTAGGAATCGCATTTTTTTCAAAATAAACCTTGCTGCAACAACTTATTTCATGTTTTGATTCTCCTTTGTTTGATTTGCCTATTGTCAGATTTTCAGGAACTCAGCGAAATCACGTTTCCATAGCGTTGTAACATATGCATAAATATTTGTAGCCTTTCATGTAATTTTACACTGCAATATTTATCTGGCCAGCGTTACCTGCGACAGGTGTTCACCGCAGTAGCCATTCTGAAAAATTACGAAGCAGATTTTTACAAGCTAAAAAAAGTAATGACAGGATGTGTGCTTCAATGATAAGTGACCGAAACCTTTTTTGGGGGAAAAAAAATCAGAGCGAAAAATATATTTGAATTTTTATTTATTTTTTAAGGTATTGGTAAGGACTAATTTTCGGTATATATTCGGTACTCGGGCCTATTCAGCCATGTTATCGAATATTCATTTAGGCCGAGTATCAAAGTTCGGTTAAGCCGAATATTCCCCTCTGCCGAATATCAAAGTATTCGGCCGTATCCAATACTTAAAATCTTTTTAAAACACATTTTTGAAAACTTTTCACAATTTCTAGTTTTGATTGTCAATTTATAAATACATTTAAAATAATTGGAAACAAAATCATATTTAAATAAAATAGAATGTTTATACATTATTTATTTGCTGTTTGTAAAATATAATAATAATAATAATAATAATAATAATAGTACAAAAGAATTAAAATGGTGATTAAACAAACTTTTTTTTTTCAATATTATATTAAGTGTACTTGTTTATCAAAATGTAAGTTTTTTAAATTAAATATTATGTAAAATTGTTTTTAAAAGTAACATTTTAATATCTTTAAACTTTGAAATGTAAAAAGTATTTGGAAAGCCAAATATTCGGTATTCGTATCATTTGTCATCCGAATGTTCGGTATTCGGCCAAAATCGCTATTCGGTAGCTCCAGGGCAAATTAAACACTGTATTCATGTGATGCTGTCCCAATTAAGTTATGTGTCTAACCCTCAAATCCCAGTTTTTGAGAAATTTTTCAATTTCCTTTCTATTATTTTAAATTAAAGTTCAAACATTTAAGATTCCAAAAATACTTTATTTTTGTTTCAACGATAATGAGAATCAAATTTATAGCCCATAATATAAAGCAAAAGTGAACTTTCTGAAACCGAAAATGGCCGTTTAAAGAACACTACAAAAAGGTAAAGATTACATTTTAATGCGCAAATATATAACATACATCATATACACAAATATGTACGTTTTTAAGGTATTGAAATAAAATTCTGCTTATCTATAGGTATTTTATGAAGCAAAATATAGCTTGTAAACTTGTAAACATTGATTTAAAAACCATATTTATTGTAGAATAGACTTTTTTAAAAGAAAAAAAAATCATGTTTTGTATACAAAATTTGATATATGTTAGTAGATTTAAAAGGTATTTCAAATATTTCAGATAACTGATTTGCTAATGTATTATTGAAAAAAAAAAAAAAAAAAAAAAAAAAAAAAAGAGAAATATTATATAAAATAGATTTCGTTATAGAGAGTTTGACATAAACGCAATTTTTTATTAAGTTTTGACTACGTATTGCCTAAATTTTAAAATTTAACATTAAAAATTTATGTGAATTAATTCTTTTATTCTCTGTTTTCGCTGAAAACACATCACGCGTTCTATAAAAAATTCATATTTTAAAAAAATGCCCCGAAAGTAGATACATACCTTAAACATTAAATGCTGACTATATGATAGTTAAATCTGCGTTATATGTGACTATGTGATTGTAATTATATCTTTGTGATTATATGAATGTTGCCCCCCCCCCCTCTCCCCAAAGCCACGAAAATCTCTCGCTGAGAAAAGTGTCTAAATTCAACACTGCGTGGAACTGGACTATACAGCCAAAGTGTTATGACAATGTGTAATCTTACTACATACCTTATATACATTATGTAATGTTATTAATACTAGTTTTATTAAAACTTATGTTTAAAAGAAATAAATAAGAAAGAAAGAAAAAAATTAAGCAATTTTTTTTAAGTCTTAATTTTAAAATTTAATTTAGTGGGGTGTAACCTTTTCATTCCCTTCTTATAAAGGGTGTCATTGCTATCGCGGTACTGTTGTTCAGGAGACTGAAGAATTAAGATTACTATGTGTTCCTTTTGGCACTGAAGCTGAATTTCTCGCCTTCAAGTGACAATCGCCTAGATCAGGGCTGTCCAACGCGGCGCCCTTTGAAGGTTTTCTTGGCGCCCTTTTGAAAGTTTCCTTTTATTAGACTTTTTAGAAGTAAAATTCCATTATAAAGAATACTTTCTTTAAAATCATTAATATTTGCATCATTTATTTTCCATTCTCGCGAAAATACTTTAAAAACCAGAAACATACATTGAAAAATTAAACATGCATATTTTCATGATTTATAATTACTATTTATAAAGTGTAATTATGCTGAAATAGCTCTTTTTAATGTTAATAAGTAACAGAAAGATATTTTCAACTTCCTCGCCCCTATGAAGACACATGAGCATGAAAGTTCAGCTTTTTTCTTTCTTCTATTGTCACACCAGCCCAGTGGCTGTTTTAAACGAGGAATGAAGGGAACATGTATTTACCTTCTCGAGTTTGGATTTTTTTTTCTTTTACTTAGAAAAATTAATAAAACAGTGCAAAATGTTTCCATCTATGAAAGCACTTTCAGACTATCACACTGCAACCAATCATATGTATATTAGTCACTATTCTGCTTGTCTTTGTTTTAGTACTTTTTATAAAACTAAGTTTACGCCTTCAAATAATTAGTCACAGCGTATTTTTGCATCTTAAAAAAAAGTACAATGTCTCTGATATACATGTTTTTGTTGTTATTATAGGTGCAATAACAGTTTCTAGCACCTTATCCTAAAAACATTTTTGTTGGGAACCTAGAAAGATAGATCTATCATAGAAAAATGTGTAATTTGAAACTTAATACATGTAACTCCAGCTATATTATTACGGCAATATAAGGATCATTTTGCTTTATGAAAAGGCGTGCTTGTATACTAATACTGTACGATGCATGCCACATATTTTAAGTCGTGTCAATAATGGCGCCCTTCATTGAGTGTCAAGAGCTAAGATGCGCCCCTGCTTACTGAAAGATTGGACAGGCCTGGCCTAGATAATTAAAAAAAAAAAAAAAAAAAAAAAAAAAATCCTAGTTTTCTCTCTCTCTCTCTCTCTTCTTTTTTTTTTTTAAATCATATGAACAATAGGGAAAGAAGCATATGAAAAACTGAAAAAAATCATCTTAGAGGATAGTGACTTTGCTTCTTTTTCTTTTGATCTATTTAATATCTTTTTAATATTTTTAAAGTAAGACATCGCAATAATTCCGCCTATTTTTATTAATCATCTATGCTAGAATGTGTGTGTGTGTGTTTTAAACAGTCCCAGAATTGAAAAGTTTTCCGGGATGCTATTTCTATGCCTATGATGTAGCCTACTTTTGCATCAAATTATATAAATCTGTTGTACAGCTCATATTCAAAATATTAGAATAATTGAGAAAAAGTAATAAGAAAAAATTATTCGTCATTTATTTATTTTTTATACTAAGTAAATGCAATTAAATTTCTTATAAATTAAATCTGGAATGTTTACATAAGATTTTAACATTTATAAAATATAAAATACAGCACAATAAATTAGGTATACAGCTTCCTTAAACACACCAGAATATTAGAATAAAATTTAGATTGGTTCAAAATATTAGAATATTTTATTTTACGCAACAATATTACCTTATGAATATGAAGTAAATGGTAGTTAATATTTTGTAGCATCCCCTTTAGCTTTCATAACAGCGTACAATCGATCTTGCATACTATATACAAGGTGTTTACAAACATTTCTATCAATATTAGCCCAAATAGACTTTATACGTGCCACTAACTCAGTTTTACTTGAAGAAGGATTTTCTTGAAGTTTTTTCTTCATTATACACCATAAGTTTTCGATGGGATTAAGATCTGGCGAATTTGGTGGCCAAGGAAGTACCTTAATGTTGCGTTGGCGGAACCAATTCTTAGTTGACACCGAGGTATGCGGGGACGCTAAATCTTGTTGAAAGATGAAATCATCTTCAAATAAATCTTCTGATGATGGAATCATGTAATATTCTAAAATTTCTCGATATATCAGAGAGTTAACCTTTTCGTAGACGATGCATAACTTTCCAGGTCCTTCTGCGCTCATACAACCCCAAACCATGACACTAGCAGCAAATTTTACGGAACGTTTAAGGCATTCTTTATCAAATGCTTCTTGCTTCATTCTCCAAACTCGAATACCTTGATTACCATATGAAACACAAAACATACTTTCATCATTAAATAATATATTTTTCCAATCTTCATTGCTCCATAAACGTCTTGATTTACACCAAATCAATCTTATACGGTTTTGTCTTGCAGTCATGAGAGGTTTTGTTTTTGGTACACGAGATTCAAATTTAAATTTATGGAGACGTCTTAATGTTGTCGATGTAGAAACTTCAACTCCTTTCCATTTTCGGTGCAAGAATCGCACACTTTTAAAACGGTTTTTCTTAACTATACGCTTCAGTTTCCTGTCATCTCTAGCAGATGTTTTTGGTTTTCGGCCACCATTTCGGCGATTATTTTGAAATTTTCCAATTTTTGAATATTGTGTTAGTATTTTACTAACGCTCGATTGCGAACAATGTAAATAATTCGCTATAAAACATTGATTTTTACCGTGCCGATACAAATCAACCATACGAAGTTTAGTAGATTCAGGAACATCACTCACACGGCCCATTTTAAGACGAAAAAGAAACAAACTGCAAAAAAGAATACTGATTTTAAATAAAATAGTCTGAATTTAATCAATGATGCCACCAGTTAAGAATTGGTAATAATTAAAGGAGAATTAATGTGAAATATTCTAATATTTTGAACCAGTTGAATAAATATTCTAATATTTTGACTTTTCAAAATAATTTTTTTTGCAATTAATCTTTTCAAAAATTATATTAAATTTAAGATAACAAGTAAGTTTAATCAACAATAAGTTCTTAATAAAAATATCGTTTGCATATTTTCATTAAAAGACATTAAATTACCAAACGATATTTTCAATTTCTAAAAAAAAAGGTAATTATTCTAATATTTTGAATATGAGCTGTATTATCTTACAGGCAGTCTTTCTCAAATGCCTAGCGTATTCCTTTAAGGAATATATGTACCGCTGTGAGGGGAAAATATACCCCTGCAAACCCTCCCCTTCCCCTGCAACTAATTATAATAGAAAAAAGTTGCTGGTAAAAAGTGATCGGAAATGAAGCCTTCTTTTAAATGATATAAAATTTGTTTAGGGAGGGGGGTTGATCTACAAATTAAAACCAGACCTAGCCTTCTCTCCCCCTTCCTCTATATTTGCAATCTTTTGATTCGAACTGTGCATAGAAACGCAATTTCAAGTTGGATGATAAGTTTTTGAGTTATAAAAAATCAAATTTTAGAGTTTCTAATTTTAAATTACATGTTCATACTTATATTAATATCTCCTGAAATTATAATTCTAATGTGATATTTTTTGTAAGGTTATAATACAACCCAAATATAAATACAATGAATATGTAATTAAAAAATATATATAATATGAATTATGAATTGGAAAAAAGTAGGAATTTCAATCTACAATATTTTTTATATGTAAATTTATTATTATTAATAAATTCTGCTGTACGATTTCTCAATTTTAATTTTTTTGTGTAAGTAGTTTTCAAATTATGAATTAAAAACGTCAAAATAATGGTTTAAAGGACAGTTTATGGGATGCAGAAAAACATAATTCAAAATATTTATTCATTTTGTTGAAACATGTGGACTGGCAATGGTCGAAACATATTAACCCGTTCGGGACCATGGGTGCGTATGTCAAACATGTTGCTTTTCCACGGAAACGCGGAATTCAGTTTTTTCGCGCAAGATTTTATTGTTCTGGGATCGATACAAATTTGATGACATTTTTAATGAGGGGGGGGGGAAGGGGGTAAGTACAGGGCCGTAGCTAGAAATGATCAATAGCGGGTTTGGGGGGCTCATAATTTTTTTTTTATCTCTCTGACACAGAAAGGTAATTCAGTGCATATTCACAATGTAGGTATTATGTTTCCTATTAAACTGTTGTAATAACTTCATTTTACACTAAGAAAAGTATATAATAATGAAAATTTTGAGTGTATGACTGGTGCAAAATTAAACATCATGTTAGCTTCCTACATACAAAAAGGATGAGGGAGTGTTGAATTACTTATTTTAGATACAATTTAGTAATTCTGCAAAACTGTGAAAGAGCCTCAAAACTAAATTAGATTTTTGAACAGAATTTCCTTTGAATTTTCGGGACAGAAATTCATTTAGTGACCTTGGATTCTTTTCCAGGAGGAACTCAAAATATTTTAGGGGGGGGGGGGGGTGAGCCGCCCATAGCGCCTCTTTAGTTACGGCCCTGGTTAGGTAGCGGTAGCGGATGGAATACGGCAAAAACGTGAGTGCGAACCGCATCAAATTGAGCAAATTTCTTCTAAGGGTCGCAGGAAAAAAAAAAAAAAAAAAAGTTGGTGTCACGGAAAAAAATGCGATTTTCATCAACTAATAATGAAAAATGCAAAGAAGTAATGCATCAATGGAAGTGACAGTCATTCTGTAACTTTTCAATAATCGAGTACCGAACTTCAATTTGGATTCAGACCCTAAAATATACTCATTTTAAAATAATTGATTTCTCTGAAACTAATCGTACGATTTTCATGAAAATTTGTTTTAGATTAAATGAAGGGTGTAGAATTTATTTATAGTGTCAAACTTAAATATTACTATTGAAAAAAAAAAAAAAAAAAAAGAAAGAAAGAAAGCTTCAATTTGTATGTAAAAGATGACCTCCTAAGCTAATTTTATATACATCATTTAAAAGTAGATTTCATTTCCAATCGTTTAGTACCAATAATTTTCTTTTTTAACTTTTTTTTTATTTTCGTCTTAAAATATTTTGTTGCAGAGTTAGTACTGGGGTGTTTATTTATTTATTTTTTAATCATTTGGAAAATGGTTTGTTGCTTTCGGTCTATAGATATGAGACATATCTCAATCCTTGCGATGTCCGGATTTTATTCGTTTTTTGATTGGTCCATGTTTAATGTCGAGAAATGGAATACGTCTGTTGCCACAATTACAAAAGAAAATAAATAAGTATTAAAAACTACAAATAATAATAATAATAGCTTAGTGATAAATTGAGATACAGCTTTCAAACATATTGCATTTAAAAGTAAATTTTTCACCCTATACTACGGTGTAAAAATTGAAGACTTGCTATGTTTAGAAGTTTAAAAATTTGCAATACCGAAAACTGTAAAACTGAAATTTCATTTAAAATTTGTTTATGATGGGTCCAGGAATATTAATATTTAATCCATGGCGTACATAACTCTGTTATTATGTAAGCTACGTTTTGATCATCATGAAAATGATGTTTATTATTGTTATTTTTGTAAATATAGAATTTATTTATAAATCTAAAATTTTAGTCTTTGAAAATATCATTTTCCAAATGGTCATTATAATTTGTTAAATTGCATTTGTTTTCATCCTACCACTCTGCTGACTTTTGAAAGTGTGTCAAAATCGAACTCTGATGTCGTATATATTTTTCTTGTTAAATGTGCATGTTTAACAATTTGCTAATATTAGTTCATTTTAGTTATTATCTTTCATTTTTTTTTTTTTTTCCAGTGAATTCTATGTGTTTTTCATTTGTTGTTCTGGAAGGAGTTGCACGTAATTGTCCATGAGGAATCGCTGGCAAAGGTAAGCAAAATGTCTTGCATTATCTTTTTTTTGCGAACTCTTTATAAAGTACAAATTTCTAAAATGCACAATGAATTATTGTTTTAAAAAAAAGAGGGGGGGGGGGGGCACGCAAAGTACTTTGCTAAAATAACATTGAAATCTTCTATTCTTAGTGCTTTACCTGAAAAAGAAACAAAAATTATTCCTTGAAAGCTATCAATGCCTTTATTGTGTAATTTAGAAGTTTGTTCCAGGGTTGGGTTTTTGACGTCAAAAACTGGTTTTTGACATGACAGTGATAAAAACCGTGTTTTTACCGGTTTTATTCCGTCAAAAACCTACCGTTTTCAATTTTCCTCTAATTTATAGTGTGGGTGTGGCATACAATGCATTTCTAAATTGATTTTGCCTTGTTTTTCTTGTTATTATTATTATTCATAACTACATTTGTTAAATTTACTTAAAAAGAAAAACATTTCTTAAATAAGAAAAAATTAAATACTGAGTTTAAGAAATTTTTTTTTTGCATAATCTCCTTTAATATAGATTCTACTAACTGCAATGGACACTAATATTAAATTATAATAATAGGTTATTATAATTATTAAGAATACTCAATTTACATTTTTAATAAAATACATTAAAATCATTTTAGAGATGCAAGAATGCTGTTATATAGTATGACAACAGATGCCAAGCATGGACTGGTCATTGAATAAATTTGAATATTCTTAGATAATATTTTAAAAATGCCTATATTATGCATTTCATAAATGCAATTAAATGGTGATTATTATTTTCACTTCAATAAGCAGAATCTTAATTTTTAAATTAATAAAATTTTAAACTGTAAGACCTGATATCAAGTGAAAGCTCTTAGACTTAAAATTTATCAGAACCAAACAATATTTAAGAAAAATTGGAATAAAATAATAATTTATACATTTATATACCATAGTTTTTATTTGTTAACTATATGAATCTTGCAGACCATTCCAGCTCTTATATTTTTAAATGTAAATTTTTACCGCATAGTCATGAAATATTTTTTTAATGAAAATTTATTAAAGCTATTCTAAAGTCAAACTATTTATGTCCTGTGTACATTTTATTTAAAATTATGTAGGTGATAGTTAAACATTTAAAAGTGAATTGAAAGAAAAAACTTATGGGTTTTAAAATTTCTTCAAAAAGTCTAATTTCTTTTAGACTATGCCAAATAGCTTTAGATTATTTTTTAGATTTTTTAACAGAATACAAGTACAATAAATACTAGTATTCTAATGCAATTATTTTTTTATTTTTCTTAGATGGATAAACACACTTTAAAGTCTTATTGATGTTGAATATTTCATGTAAAACAACTTTATACTAAAAATAAGATGAAAAATAATAATTATTATAATGTAAAAACAAATAAAAAAAAGGTTTTTGACAGTTTTCGACATTTTTGACAAAGAGGTTTTTGACATAACGGTAAAAACCATGGTAAAATCCGGTAAAAACCGTCATGCGTCAAAAACTTGCCAACGCTGGTTTGTTCCTTATTTAAGTCTTTTTGTATGTAGATTAAGGAGTCCAGGGGTATTGTTACATAAGTTTAATCATCTTGATTAATGTGTAATATTTACAAGGGAAAAGTGCAATATTTACAAGGGAAAAAATACTTAAAGGATTAGAATTATGGGGCATCTTCTGTCTTTTAGCCCTGAGCTCTGCTAAGTACGTCTTCATCAGGCGGGCTCTGGCATCCTTCTGTACTTGTTCTGTGCTTGTTGCTGGGGCCCTTTCGTGTGAAGGTGCTAACTCAGCAACATTTAGTTAACACGTGGCTAAAAAGGTCAAACACGTGTCGTACCTTGCCATGGGGCGGATGCCGAATCGGCCAAATGCATCTGAGCGAGCCTGTTACCATGGGCTCGCTATATCGACACTCGGCCAATCCGACATGCAGCTGACCACAGCTGAACGTGTACACCGGTCAGGATACGTAAAATAAACTATTTCTTCAAGGGAGAGAGAAAAAAAAAACAGACGATCACTGTAAAACATGAATTTTTAAAAAAAAATTAATATTAATAAGAGAGAAGAACAAAAAAGGAATTTTGAAGACGTCATTAACAGCACACACAATGAAAAGAAAAAAAAAATTATATCATAATAGTTAGCGTCGTTAATGTGCTCTTTGCACACCTGTCTTTTGTTTTATCATCATTCCCCAAAGGGGGTTTCCAACACAACGTCTTCGAAACCGATATTCGTCTTCGTCTAAGAAAAAAGGTCTCAAATTTATTATAGTGTTTCTTAATACGTCTTCAAAAAAAAATAAAGGAAAACTTTTATTTTTATGTAAAAGAAAATTGCTCAAATTGGACTAATCGTAAAAACTTTTATGACAAAGACAAAACAAACAAACGAAAATAATTATCTTTTGTCTGTCAAAAGGAAAGAAAGAGTAGAGGAAGAAAAAAAAAAAATCGAAACCTATAGTCTTCCTGCTACATCATATTTTGTCATTTTTTTTTGGGGGGGGTGTAGAAGAAATAGTTTATACAGATAAACATATTTATAAAAACAATCATATTTCAAACAAAACATACAATATTTCGAAGCACATAAAATGGTACTAAGTATGTAAAAAAAATATGTCCTATATATTGTAAAAGTTAAATGTTTGTGCCAAAAAAAAAAAAAATCACTTGGCACCTGTTAACATAATCCTGGTTAATGAAATAATAATAATGATAAAAATGCTTTAGCCAGCCAACAAAAAAAAAAGCACTTGACTTAGCTTTATTTATCGCTGTGGCATATTTCACATTCGAGGGAATAATTAAAAAAAAAACACCATTATTCCCTCTTCGTTGCGTGGAGGAGTAAACACAAAACTAAAACCACATCTGTGTTTGTGATTTTGCAAGAGAAATAAGAAAAGAGAGAAAAAAAAAAAAACACTCGTAAACGTAGAGATTATCTTGCAGTAAATTCTTCCAGTCACTATGAGTCAGTTTATATCGACTGTGTCCAATATTTCATCATGTCAGCTGCCGTAGTGGTAATCTGTGGGCCTTCATGTGACCCAATTTTTTTAACTTGATATCGTTCGTTGGGATGCACTGCGGTAATCTGGTATGGGCCGAAAAATTTAGGACGGAGTTTTAGGCCCGTACCAAACTGAGTTCTTTTTATCGCGACCAGATCGCCGATTTCATAAGCAGTAGCAGGTTTCCTTTTCTTATCATACTGCATACGTGTCATTTGCTGTTGTTTTAAAATGTGCGTCTTTGCCACATCTCTTAACTGTTTTTTATGGTCTACTGCTAATTGAGCCTCTTCTGTTTCTAAGAGTTGTCGGATGTGTAAGTCTTCTTTATTTTTCATTTTAACGCCAGTAAGAATTTCGAAAGGGGAAAAGTTGGTAGCGGATGAAATGGTGCTATTTATAATTCTTTGCACCGGAGCAACATGTTTGTACCACTTTTCGGGATCGTCCAACGATAACTTTGTTAATATTGGGATGAGTGTGCCGTGTATTCTTTCGATTTGGGAGTTTCCCCGGGGTACTCCCGTGGTGATCGGATGGTGTTCGATGTTTTCCTCCTTACAGTAGGTCGCGAAGTCGGCTGACGTGAATGCGGGGCCTTTGTCTGTGATAATGCGTCGGGGATTACCGAATGTAGTTTGTTGTAATTTCAGTTTATCTAGTGCGTCTTGCGCCGCCGTAGATTTTACTGGATATAACCAGAAGAAGTTTGTAAATGCATCCACTACAGTAAATAAATGTTTATAATTTTTATTTGTTGATGGGAGTGGTCCGAGAAAATCACAATGATATGTATCCAGTGGCGTGTCACCTTTTGGAATCGGGTGTAAAAAACCTTCTTTTTTACCCAATTTCCGAGATGCTAAAATGCACGGAACACAGTTTATCACGATGGTTCGTGCGAGTTCGGATAGTTTCGGAATAAAAAAGTTCTGAGATGCTATTTCCGCAGTTTTTTTAGCTGAGAAGTGGCCTTTAGCATGTATATCCTGGAGAATATTAAGCTGCATCGCTTCGGGGATAACTAATAAATCTCTGCCACGTTCAATTTTATACAGTACGTTGTTACGAAGCACAAAATCAGCTACCGGAGAGCTTATCGCTGCGGCCTTGATGCCGGCTATAAATGGGTCTCTGTCTTGTGCTTGCATAATTTTTAGAGTTAATTCATCATGCGTAATCTGCATGACGGGGTATCTGCTAAGGCAATCGACATGCTGCATTTTTGCAGCTGGTCGGTGTTTTATTTCGAAATCGAAATCTTGTAGAAATAAGGCCCAACGTGCAATTTTGGGTGTGAGTTCCTTTTTTTCCATCGTTTTCTGAAAGGCCTGGCAATCCGTGATGATTCGAAATTTAGTGCCATGGAGATAAACACGAAATTTTTTTAGTGCTTCGATGACCGCTAGCACTTCTAATTCGTAACTGCTCAACTTCTCTTCCTGGGGGGATGTTTTTTTGCTCATGTATTGGAGCGGGTGAAAATGACCGTCGGGGGATTTTTGCATAAGCGTCGCGCCAAAGCCGTATTTACTGGCGTCAGTGTGCACTTCGAGCTCCGAGCCGGGTACAAAAATGTGTAGAACTGGATTACTGGTGAGTCGATTACGTAGTATATGCAGTGCTTGCCGTTGCTCCGGACCGAAATCGAAAGTCGCTGTTTTACGTAACAAATCACTTAGGGGGCGTGCAATAGAAGCGTATCCCGGTATGAATTTTCGAAAATAACCCGTTAGCCCGAGTAAGGATTGCAGCTGTTTAACATTTTTAGGCTCCGGGAAATGTTGGACTGCTTTAATTTTCGCAGGGGATGGCGCTATAGTGTTATGCTCGATAATATGCCCCAAAAATTCTATTTTGCGCTGTAAAAATTGACATTTCTTAAAATTAATCTCCAATCCGTAATCAGAAGCAGTATCTAGTACACGTTTTAAGTTATGGAGTCCCTCTTCTTCCGATTTTGTAGGAATTACAAGATCATCCATGTATAATATTAATACACCTTCCATGAGTAATTCACGGAAAACACACGCGAGATATCTCGTAAATGCCGAGGGGCTTGAACAAAGGCCAAAAGGGGCCTTTAAAAATTCATAAGTCCCGTCGTGAGTGATAAAAGCTGTATATTTTGTACTGTTTGGGTCTACATCAACATGGAAGAACCCATTCTTAAGATCAAGGGTCGTAAAAATTTCAGCTTGTTTGAGTTGATCCAATATGTCATCAATTAGGGGTAACGGAAAACGATCCTTCACTATTTTTTTATTTAATTTTCGAAAATCAATGCATAAGCGCATGGAATTGTCCTTTTTTCTTACTAAGACAACGGGGCTTGCGTAATCGCTATACGACGGTTTTATAATGCCGTCCCGCAACCACTGTTGAATTTGGTCGCGGATTAATTCTTTTTCGCTTAGGGACATTCTACGGGGGCGTTGATACACGGGTATATCATCAGTTAATACTATCGACATTTTTAAGTCTGTGCTCTTCGTTTTTGAGGGTTTGTAGGTTTTAATTAAAGTAGCGACTTCCGTACGAATGTTATGATCGATAATGTGATTTAGATCGATCTCGTCCTGTGTTTCGAACACATTAATGCAGTTAATGAAAATATCCGCTTGGGGAGTTTTATGGAGCGATATCCCGTCCTGACCACACGTTAGTGTACCCTGTGTAAGCACGTCCCGCCCTACAATAAAAGGGGTGGACATTTGTGATGAGTTTACGACATAAACTCTAGTAGAGAACAGAGTTCCATCTATTTGAATATCCGTTTTAAATGATCCTAATGGCGTTAAACTGCCACCACCAAAACCGCCCAGTTGTATGGTTTCACATTGTAGGGGAGGGGAGCCAACTAATTTATAAAAATCCTCTCTTATTGCTGTAATCGCACTTCCCGTATCAATTAATGCGTCTATTATGACATCCGCAATTTTGACTAATTTATTCATGTTGGTATACGATTGCTGTGAGTCTACGACGTGGACTTTCTTATCGCGCTTTAACCCCGAACGTTGTTGGGGAGGGGTGCCTCGGGCTGTAGGCTGTTTCTCCCCAGTGCGCTCGCCGCATTCAAAAGACCGATGGCCCCATAAAGAGCAATTAAAGCATTTCGGGCCCTTATTTTTATTATGACAATCTGCGGAAACGTGGTTTCCTAAACCGCAGTTAAAACAGATAATTTTACGTTCATTTTTAAGGTGTGGTGCAGGAGTAGGGCCTTTCGCATGATACGACATGCGTTTCACCTGACCACTGGCTGATCGGCAAATTTCATCATAAATTAGCAATTTTTTCTTAAACTCTACTAAATCGGAACAGCCATATAAAATGGATTTATTTTGGGGTGTATCTCTAATACCTTGTATCGTGTAATGAATTAAAGAGATGTCATCCACATTCCCTCGCTGCGCGATTTCTTTCATCTTCAAAAAATATTCCAATAATTGTTCGTTTGGTTGACATCCGCGGTTTGCTAATATTTGATGTATTTGTGCGGGCGAAGCCGTTTGATGAAATTCGCGGAATAAAGCTTCCTTTAGTGCGGAATAGGAATTAATATTAATTTCAGCTCTAATTACTAGCAATGCTAAACCTTTTAAACTCCGTTCTGCGAAAACAAATTTTTGAATATCTGAGAGGTTCAATGATTCCGAGAGTGTTTCGAATCGTGTAAACCATGTTTGGATGTTTTCAGATTTTTCCCCGCTAAACGGCGGAATTAATTGTTCTATGTCGGTGAAAGAAATATTTTGTTTACTTGCAGTGTATTGCGAATGTACAACCATTTGCTGTGGTTGTATTTTTAAGGGGGAAATTAATTCTGTGCTGGCACTGCTGTCGTTCTGATTATGCTCAATGTCTGTCTCCGAAGCCGAAATATTCCCAAATGTTTCCTTAAAAGCAGCAATGTCTGATAATGCGACCAAAATGCGAGTCGCTATCTCATCTTTATTTCCATTTATATCTATGGATAGCAGATTAGCGACTGTTATCAATTGCAACTGGTCAAAAGTATCAGTAATTTCTTTCAATTTGTTGGCGAATTCAGGGCTACCTTCTTTAAACGGTAATCCGGTATAAACCCTTAAATTAGAACGATTTCGCCTCGCTTCGTCTTTTCCAAAAATAAACAAATGTAGAAGCTGTATTTTATCGGCTTTGGCAGTTTTTAAATGCTGCCTGATCACTGGGATCGCTTGGAGCTCCATTACTCACAGCAAAGAAATAAGGTATAGTAAAAAAAAATATCACTTACTGCTATTTAAGTGTAATCCAATTTGATCTATGCTACTTTTTCAATGAAAGAAAAAATAAATCCACAGTATGCACAGGAACATCACAAATTACAGGCGGCGACCGACACTACTGACACACTTTCTTCATTTTCTTTTTCTTTTTCTCCCTTCTAGTGAGCTGTGGAACCGCGCTGATAAGCAGAAAGCATAAACATCATCTCGCTGTCGGATGGGGACTAGGGGAAATATAATCTTTCCTCTTGCACACTGCACATCAATCCATATGCAAAAATAAGAACTCTTGCAGTGCAGGTTGTTTGGGGGTCCAAGTAGGCCGCAGCCCCCATGTAGATTAAGGAGTCCAGGGGTATTGTTACATAAGTTTAATCATCTTGATTAATGTGTAATATTTACAAGGGAAAAGTGCAATATTTACAAGGGAAAAAATACTTAAAGGATTAGAATTATGGGGCATCTTCTGTCTTTTAGCCCTGAGCTCTGCTAAGTACGTCTTCATCAGGCGGGCTCTGGCATCCTTCTGTACTTGTTCTGTGCTTGTTGCTGGGGCCCTTTCGTGTGAAGGTGCTAACTCAGCAACATTTAGTTAACACGTGGCTAAAAAGGTCAAACACGTGTCGTACCTTGCCATGGGGCGGATGCCGAATCGGCCAAATGCATCTGAGCGAGCCTGTTACCATGGGCTCGCTATATCGACATGTATATATAAACTTTATGCCGCCTTTACAAAATCTTTATTTACTTTTGCATGGAAAAAAATCGAAATAATTTATTTGTTTTTATCGGTAAGTTTGGTATTTGTTTTGATTATAATTGATTACCAGTTGATATGTTGTGGTCATTTTTGAAGGGGTAGGGGGTATCTAAATTAGTAAAATAATTTTTTTCTGCATATGTGTTTAGAGTGCTGCATCAGATGGGCTAATCCGAATTAGACCTCAGACGCGGTTGGAGCTAGATCGAATTGACTTTATTTCCAGTTTGGATTGTTTTTTGGTTGGTTTTTGACATTTCCGGGTTTGGTTCGACCCGATTTTTGAAGAGAAAATTGGGAATAATTTTTCAGAAGATAGACTCTATATTTGAATATCGATGACTATATTTAGAGTAATACTAAAATTTAACAGCTACAATAGAAACTAGATAGTAAGCTACAATAGTAACTGTAGACTATTTTTTCACAATTACATTAAAATAAGGAATATATATATTTTTTTCACTTTGTACTCTAGTTTCTCTGAATGGGATATCTGTATGAAGTACTCACGATTCTTACTATTTTAAATTAAATTGCAAGTGACTTTTCAGTTTAAAAATCCTCCATCAAAGTGCTTCTTAAAAGGATGACATCTAGTGTTACGAGGTTTATTGTCACGAAAAGTGAAACAAAGATAATAATAACAATGACAACGACTTTTAATCTGTATATAAAAATACAGTAAATCCTGTAAAAATTGAATTTTTCTGTAAATGGAATCCCGTCTTGAAGTTAATAAATTCAAGATCCCTATTAAGTAAACAAGATAGTTATTTGTGCTTATACGGGAACCTTTCTAAAATTGAATCTTTCTCCAGTCCTTCGGATGAAGTTTAGTTTTGGAATTCTAGAAGTACTGAAAACTTATGTTTGACGCACGATTTTTCGTTCTTGTTTTTAATATTTATATCGCCGCGTCTGCAGGGAAAATGTTACACTGAATGGGGATAAATCACGTGAAATGTTTTAAGCTTATTTATTTACCATTTCCTTATGAACGTTGAAAGAGTTATCATTTTTTGAGTAGTTTTTTTTTTTTTTTTTTTTTTTTTTTTTTTTTTTTTTTTTTTCTTCAGGTCAAATTAATTTCTTTAGTTCCAGTTTCAGTGCCAAAACGCTATTTGCCCTTCCATTTAAAGGGGAGGAGGGGAAAGGGATATTTTCGATTGCTATTTACTTCTTTGACAGTCTTTAATATCATATCGAATTATCGCTCTCTCTTTTTCTTTTCTTTTTCCTCTTTCTTCCCACTTGAGAACCTTGTGTCTAAAATAAAAGCGATCGAAAAAGTCAAAGTACTCAGTATCTTTCGTGTAACGTGTTCGGGGGTGATTACTGTCCTTTCGGCTAAAGTTATGGTTCTTTCTTGCTATCTTCATCAAAGTGCATGTCATCACAGTTCTTATAATTGTTTTTACGACTACTATGGCCTTGCAGTTAGATTACCGCCCTGTGAGTTATCGACCAAATTTTATCCAAGGTTCCATGGACGTTTAGTAGAATTTTTTTTTTTTCATTTTTTAAAAAATAAGTTTTCTATATGAGATTAATTATTGGCAGTTGCCCTTAGAGTTATATTTTCGACCTGTTGGTAATTTGTGCATTAGGGTCTTTTGACAGTGCTATTTTAAAAATAAATATTGCTGAATATATCTACATTTAGAAAGTATATAGTTTAAAAATTCATTTTTGTATGTGAGGTTGATTATTCGCAGTAACCTGTAGAGTTAGTTACATTTGCTACTTGGTAGTGGTATTTGAATGGTTTGTTATATTTCCTACCTATAAAAAACTATTAAATTCGGCTTAGATTTTAGATGTATGTTAACTAAGAAAAAAGAAAAGAAAAGAAAACGGGGCTATTCTTTAAGGCTGCTGGTCGCTCATTTTCCGAATTCGCCTCCGTAATATTAAGTCTATGGGCATTTAATGTATTTTTTTACTCAAAATATCTCCTCAGAAAATTACTATTTTAAACTTCTTTTTCCAGTATTCTCTTCTTATAAGAATGTCTTTTTTCCCCTTCCTATTAAGCAAAATATTTCTAAAATCTTAATTTAATATTTTATGTTTTTAAAACTGACAAAATGGAAGTAAAATTTTAGCACTTCATATAAAATTAAACGTAGTTTTTAGAGATATTTCGAAAACTAAAAACTAAAAAAAAAAAAAAAAAAAAAAAAAATAGACATGCTTACAGAAGAATGCACGGAAAAAAAGAAATTAAAAGTATTAATTTCCTGGGCAGATGTTTTTAATATACGAATACATCAAACGCCCATAGACTTAACGTTGCGGAGGGAAATTTGGTAAAGGGGCGACCAGCAGCCTTAAGAAAAACACACAGAAAACAGAAATAAAAAAATTTAATATTCCGACACGAGGCGATATTTTAAATATAAGAATATATCAATCGCTCATAGATTTCACAGTACTGAGGGGAGTTCGGAAACTGAGCTACGAGCAGCCTTAACTTTTGGAGGCCACAGTATCTATCTATATTTTAAAGGCCAAACGTATCTGTGCATAACGCATACGTCATTTTGCGAATGGCAACGTTTTCCCCTGCAATTTCGGTTTTGCAATTTTCGCTACTGCAAATTTTATACTTTAAAACATCGCATATTTTTATTTTTTATACCATCGTATAGAGAAAAAAATGTACTTTTAAATGCAATTTGTTTTAAAACTGTATCTTAATTTGTTTTTGAAATATTAATTTTTTTGTAGTTTTTAATATTTCTTTTCTAATTGTGGCAACATAATCACTCTATTTTCTCCTAAATTGGAAATAATAATAATAATAATAATAATAATAATAATAATAATATAGAATTTAAATGTGCAACATTTTTTCATGCAATTTCGGTGTCGCAATTTTCGCTACTGCAAATTTTACGCTTCTGAACATCGTACATTTTAATTTTTTACACCGTCGTATAAAGAAAAAAAAATGCACTTTTAAATGTAATTTGTTTCAAAGCTGTATCTCAATTTATTTTTGAGGTATTAGTATTATTTTTTTAAAATAATTTTTAGTACAAATTTTGCAATTGTGGCAACAGAATCACTCCATTTTCTCTTAAAATTAAAAAAAAAAAAAAAAAAAAAAAAAAAAAAAAAAAAAAAAAAATTAAAATGCGTATATTATTTCAAAAATATCGTCTGATATAAAACCCGGTGAATTTCGGTTTTATTTAGTTTAGTAATTTGGATAATTGAATTTTATAGTATTTATAATATAGTGTTTATATTTTGTTTAATTTTAGCTTCAAATAATGTTTGTTTGAGAGTTAGACTGACAGTATAAGATGTATTTTTTACTGTAACTAATTTTGTAGATTTGTTATAAATCAATAAAACTGTTCTTTCTTAAAAATTTTCTTTCGTCGAATCTCGACGTGTTCCACCTCGTATAATAAATGGGAATTAATTTATATAACCTTGAGCATATACAAATAAACTGTGGTTTCCATGTCCCCCCCTTTCGGAAATAAAGATATTCTAGGCATTTCCGTAAAAGTAAAAACGACCTTTTAAAAGGCATGGGAATACATTAGTTCTCAACTTTAGGGTGTTTGTCATTGTCAAATGTCCCATTTGTCATAAAGTTTGCACTTAAATTTCTTAGAAAGCAGTGAATTTGTATTTGGACACTGAGCTCGTCATATAACTAATGTATGTCGTATATAACATAATAACAAATGTATGTCGAGCTCAGTGTATTTGGAAAGATTTTGATAATTTTTTAACAGTGACAACTCTCAATTTTTTAAGGCCACCTGTTACTAATAATCATTCTGAAATACAATGGTGTGTATTCTCAACGGCGCGGCGTCAATTGGCTAATTTCTAATCCGTTAGGCATTGTCACACAGTTCCAGTTACAAAAATGTTTTAAATGATATAAGGAAGGATTTATAAAACGATTTGGGTTTATAAAAAGAATTCTCTAAAAAATTACGATAGTTACATTTCGGAAGAACAGTAACGCATTTGTACTAAAACAGCATAAATACTTCAGGATTTGTTTCCTGTTAATTTTCCTTAACGAAATTAAAACTTCATAATAAATAAATAAAATAAAACAACTTTAACATAAATGTACTCGTAACATTTTCAATTTTATAATGCCGAATAATGGTAAAAATTCCTTCCAAATATAAATTGTTTAAAATTGTCTCAATCTGCTGTTTGTTTAGGGAATTTTAAATTATTTTTAAGTATGAATTATTTTATCTATCTCTGTCGTGTCCGATCGAATACGGAAGGCTAATTTATTTATAGTCAGTATGAATAGTTCAGCATTTCTTTCCACCTAATACTCCAAAACGAAATAATAATTCCAACAATAAATAAATAAAAGAAATGTGAAACAAGTTTAATTGACATGTAACCGAACTCTAAGCTTAAGCCTTTCAAATTATAATGATAAAAAAGCTAATGAACACATTCGTTGCCGATCACGCGCTAGTGCGTGATATGGCGCCAACGTTAAGGGGCCACTCACGCGCCAGCGCATGATGTGGGCTGATGCCTCAATAGCTAGACACGCGCTGGCGCGGGAAAATCTTTCACTGATTCTTTGTAATAAAAAGTAAATCGGCTTCTGGGAAAAACCCACTTCTACCGTGCGGTATTAACTATCATCACATCTTCACGTAACCGGCAGCGAACGTGTTAAGTAGCGAAATATTTGACAATTTCTTCGGTTATTAACTCTTGGGATACGGCTAATACGAAATTATCGCTTTTACTAAATTCTGAAACTTTATTTGAATATATTGTTGAGATAAAAATGATTTTTAGTATTGTTAATAAGCAATATATATATAAATAAATTAAATATAAAAAAGGTGGAAGTTTAAAAAAAAAGCTGTTTACCCATGTTTTATAAACCTGAGAGCCTGGATTGTACTAGGTCCTTTAGTTACATATCTAATATATATATTTACATTGTTTTATGTACATAAAAAATCTATAATGTTCAAAAATATACGAAATTCTCGCTTTTACTAAATTTTGAAACTTTATTTGAACACATTGATATATTTTTTTTTTTTATGTAATAATGCTTTTCGGGTTTTTTTAATGCGCAGTTTAAAATAATACAACGGCTGAATTGACATAAAAAATTCCTGGTTCCAAGGACCAGTAAGCATAAGGCCCGCCACACACCTGTGAGACATTGAGTGAAAAAACATGAGACATGCGACAATTTCACACTGATAACAAAGAAAAAACCGGTTTGACTGCGTCATGTTGCACGATTTTTGACGCATGTCTCCCTAGTGTGTGGCGGGCCTAAGAATTTACTGGTCCACAGTCATCATCACTGGCCCGCCACATAAAAGTCTACTAAGTCAGTTTAACCCTTTGAGTGACCCCTCCTTTGTAGAATATAAACCAAACTTTCTTTGCAGTTACCCAAATTTTTCAGCATAATAAAATGTACAATTATAATTTCTTAAAAATTAAACAGTAGGAGAAAGTCGGATAAAACCGGGACCCTAATGTTTTTATTTTTATTATTGTACACAATGTGAACAAAACAGTCAAAATTTGTATTAAAATGATAAATTGATTCCTTAGGAAGAGAAAAAGTATTCATTCAGTCACGAACAACAGAAATTGAGATCATAACAACACTTTTTTTTTTTTTTTTTTTTTTTGAAGTGTGCAATGTCCCGGTTTTGTCCGACCAGGTCGGATGAAACCGGGAGCTGGAAAAAATAATTAAAAGCACATTGTAATTTTGCAATAATACAATTTATTAAAGAAAAATTGACATATTATACTTATAGAATGTGAATCTATATAAAATCTACATAAAATAAAAATGAGTTAAGTTATGCTTTAAGGGTTAAAATTGTTGGGCACAAAAATCACAAATGAAAGTTCAATCTTGTTCATTTGCATTGCTGAATGCTTCGTGTGCCCACCATCTGCAATAAAGGCACTATATCCAACTTCCTTTAGGTTTAGATTGTTCATGTAAGCCATTGCAAAAAATGCGTTCTTCACTTTCATCTTTCTCCTCATTTGATGTCAAAGATTTTTTTCTTAGGACTTTTCTTTTTCACATCAATTTTTCTATTTTTCTTTTCTGTCATTATGGAAAGCTTCGCTTCAGGATTAAATTCTTCTTGTCTTGTTTTTCCATCTTTTCTTGTTTGAGTTCTACTTTTTAGAGGTTTGAAATAAGGATAGATGATGCAATAGATATGACTAAAAACAATCTTCGATATAACAACTTAATTTAAATAATATTTTATGTATAGTTTTTAAATATTTATAGATCGTCAAACAATTCATAAACAAGTTAATTCCATTATAATAACGCAAATAAATGAGTTGTCCAATCCCGGAAACTTCCCAGTTATGTCCGACCATCTGCATCCCGGTTTTGTCCGACCACGCCATTTTGATGAAATGTTACTCTAGCGTTGTTCAAATAATTCGTAGACACAAATACAAAACGTTAAAATAACGAGCAAATAATAGACTATCATACGTTATACTTACCTAATCTAAATCTTTTGGTATTTAAGATTGGTAACGTAATATTGCAGACGTCGAATTTTTAACATTTACATGTGAAATCTTTAAAAAATCACCACTGCGAAATGAGTTTGTTTACAAGACTTCTGGTTACTGGGAGCTGGCATACCGCTCGCCTAAAAGTAATTCTAAAAGTTTCGGCTAGATACCGCCGCAAATAAAGCCATAAAGCCTGGTTCCCTGTTTTATCCACCTACCCGGTTTTATCCAACTTTCCCCTACATAAAAATAGTATTAAAAAATATTAAATATTTTATTTCAGATTATTTATTTATTTTTTAAAATAAAATAAAATAATGTGAATTATGTTTAGTTGTAGATTTTTGTTTTCTCAAGGACTGGAAAGTTTGCGGTTACCTGTCAAAGAGGCGGGGAACTAAATTTTTCAAATTAGTAGCCAGATCTAATTTTTTGTGGCTTCGGACCAATGGACCACAAAGGATTTCAAACGCAGAATATAAATTAAAAATAAAAAAGGGAGATTAAAGTTAAAAAATGTGCTTTTTATCCATATTCTATAAACCAGGAAGCCTGGGTTGTATTATGTCGTCTAGTTAAATGTCTAATACTTTTTTTTATGTACATAAAATATCTAATGTTCAAATATAGAGTAATTTTTCTTCTAAAAAATATTCTAGGCGTTTTTTGAAAAATTGGGTCGATTTGAAATACCCACAAAAATAAAATTGCAACCCGAATCGCATGTCGTACCGGGTTCGGGTGAATCCTTAGCCCATCCCCTAAAAGCAGTTCCTGATAAACAGCAACTGTTAATTAATAATTTTTTTAACTAATTAAATTTTTTCTTTTTAGTTTTAAACATTCGTCCTATTTGGTAGTTACGTGACCCCAATTGTAATCATGTTTATATTTTAATATGACTTACTTGCCCTTGAATTTGACAATTCGATATGGAACCCCCGATGGTAAAGCAGACGTTCTATGAATGATTTATCTTGGAACGTTCGGGAAAACGTGTACAATTATGTTAACCTGCAATTAAAATTAGTGGAGCTTGAATTCTATTCACTTGCAGCTTGCATTCAATCCTGACTATCAGTTGATATTCCGTGTGCATGGCGGATATGAACTGACTGACTCTTTGCATTTTTCACGTTTGTATTTTCATTTATAAATCTTTCTGAAGAAGAAAAAAAATAAAGTGACACAAAGCGTTTATTAAGAAATCTTTTTAAAAGTTTAGGCTCTATTAATGTCTTTCATGTTTAGCCATGTGCTTTTATGAATCCCCCGTCTGCGGTGCGTGATGCGGTCGAGTTCACTTGCGTCAATAGCAATCATGAATCATCTCATCCATTACTGTCTACTCAGGTGGCATTTAAGTATTTTCATCACGATGAACCATAATGAAGATAGTTTCGAATTCTCGTGTGTGTTTTTGTTCTTGCAATTAATATTACGATGAAAAAATATATTCTATAATCAGGGTTATAATTTTGACCAGGACAGTGGTCAAAATTGGTTTTAACCGTCTAAAAGAGGCTAAAATTGTTTTTAGCCAGTTAAAAGTGGTCAAAACAATATTAAATAACTTTAGCCTGCATAAATTGCTTAAATCTAATATTTATGCTAATATTAATTTTAAAAATTAATTTTAATAATTATTAAATGTAAATGGATTTTATTTATTTATTTTGTGTGTGTGTGTGTATTTTATGTAATGTTTTATTTGGAAAAATATATTTCGTAAATCTTATTTTTCTTAAAATATAACTAATGCATTACAATATTTATGTAGGCAGTAAAAAAAAATGGAAAATATTGATTTTGAATTTGAAAATTACATAATGCACCTGGGTGAATTTTTTTCCTAACTCTTCATCAGTAGAAAAAATATTTTCCTAGGTTTTATTTCATCAAGAATGAAGTAATTTTAATATGTCAACACATGTAATCATTTTTTGAGTTCTAAATAAAAACTTTAAAACGTTTTATTATTTATATATCGGTTTTTTAGACATTACATATTTTCTCTTCAATGTATTATTATTTTTCTCTATTCTTATAATGTAAGTCTTTAAAAGTCAACTATTTTGCTTTCCAAAATTCTAAATTATTATCATTAAAATATGTTGGTCAGTTATTTATTTATTTAAATATTCTAAAATATCTTCATACATACAGGAATAGTAGACTTGAAATCTTAGAAATATGTCTTGTACTTCATACACAATATATTTAAGATACATTTATGAATAAAGACATGGACTTGTACTTCATACACAATATATTTAAGATACATTTATGAATAAAGACATGGAACTACCCAACATCAAGTAAATTACTTGCAAATACTCCCGAATGTTGTATTTAACATTGTTAAATGCTGTTTTTACAAACTCTTTCAAATGTTGCGTTAATTTTATCATTTAACAAAATACATTTCAATTTTCTTTAAATTTCAATCAAAGTGAATTTCGTCTACTAGTGGTCAAAATCTATTTTGACCAGGACGGTTAAAACCGGTTTTAACCATCGTTTAAACCACCCCTGGTTAAAACCAATATAATCTTATCTATAATGTTTGTACGGGGTACAGCAGAGTAGAGAAATCAGTATCGTAACGATTCAACAATTATGATAGGCATAGTAGTTATTTTTAAACAAATTGACTAACCTGGATGATCAATTATTTAATTCATCCTTCTAGCTAATTTATTAAATATCTTATCGAAAAATCAGTATTTTAAATCTTTCAGATAAAAGAGAAAAAAAAAAAAAGTCATTAGAAAGTTCGTTTAATTAGAAAATTTTGAGATACTGAATTCTATATTTTTGCGATTACCAAGTTAATGAGACAACGGTAATAAAAATAATAATTTGATAAAACGGTAATCTTAAAATAAAAAATATTAATTACGTAACATAATTTATTATGATATAAATTTTAGTTGATTTAATTACAACGATTTTAAATAAGTACCTTATGTCTGATAAAAGTCTACTGGTGCTTGCAAATTTATTGTACTTCAGTGTTTTACAATCTCAAAGAAATTTGCTTGTGACTACGTATTATTTACTGTTTTATTTTCAATGTGTAAAATGCTTTATAATTTAATACTTTCCCTATTTTTTTAAAAAAATTAACAATATTTCTGATTTAATCACTGATTTTTTTTTTGGGGGGGGGGAAGGGGGAGAGGAATCATCTAAATAAAAGTGAAATTTAAATCATTAATATCCTGATTTAAATCTTTGATCTGGTTAAAGTAGTTGAGAGCGTAGATATTGAGATCGACCGAAAATTTGGTTTCGTTTTTTGGTTTAAATTCTGAATTGAGGCAAAAAATTCGAATTACCGAATTTCGGTTTCTGTTTTAAAAACCTGTTTCGATTGATCCTTAGTTATTGGTTATCCCATCTGTCACTGATTCTATCTTCCCTCATTTCTCTTTCACCATTAAAGTCAACATATTGGTAGCTCCTCGGTAGGGAAAAGGAAGCATTAAATTACTCTGAAGTTTTTTCTTTTAAATACACCTATAAAATTGGATTACTAAAATCTCATGATCTGATGTGATTAGACTAGTTTACTTCCAATTAGGTCACTTCTTTTACGTATCTTTTTTTTTTTTTTTTTTTCCAATTTCTGTCAATTTTTTTGGTGTGTGTGTGTCTTACAGCCTTTGATTTTTTATCAAATTTAAAAATATGCGTTCAAATTTTCGAATAACGTATACAATTTTTATCTTTAAGTGTTAAATTCAGTATTTTATTAATTGCAAAAGTTTGTACCTGATTTCCGTTGCACCAAGTTTCGAAGCGTTCCCAGGTTGTTTTAAACAGTGAAATACAGTTGAATTGTTAACAATTAGTCTCTATAGTAATAATCTGTGGTTTATTACTCTCTAAATTACTGATTAATTCATTATCAATGTATAGCTCTCATTGAAATCATCATTGCGTATACTTGGGCTAAATTTTTAAAATTGTTGAATTAAAAAAATGTAGATTTTTTAAATTTTATTTAAATACTTTTCTTTGAATATTTTAAATTTTATTTAAAAATGTTTTTCGAATTATTAAAAAATTGTAATGGTGCTGTCGTTTTTTAACGCTTTAATAAATGTAAATCAACTTTTTTTACTTATTAATTTAAGGATAAAATGTTTTAAACGAGATATTAAACGAAACAAGTCTCTGTACGGCCTCGATCACACGTACTCACTTGTTCTTTCTTTTTATCCATTTCAATATCAAATTTGGGCTCTAGTCTATATTCATTTATTTTTATTTTTTTAAATAGATATTTAACAAAGAATTTATTTTGTTGAAAGAAGTCTGTGTGTGTGGGAGGAAAGGGGGGGGGCGGTGACGTGGGACCCAACACGTAAAAATTACCGATTACAGCAAGATGCAAGCTTTGCTTTTTTCGTCGGATTTTCTGTCTCCCTCCTCTATTCCTAGCTTTGTTTTTTAAGTTTTATCTATGCAGAATAAAAAAAAAAAAAATTGAGAAGGGAAAAATCAAATTGTTTTATAAAGAATTTGAAACTGTTGTTCACGATTTTTTTATTTTCTCTCTCTTTTCTCCAGATTTTTTCAAGTTTTTGTATCATTAACATATGAGTAAACCAAACTCAAATGATTGGAAAAGCTTTCCCTTAACATTTTCTCTTTTCCTCAACGAATCACAGGCAACTTTTCAAATTGTTTTGTCTTTTTATTTTGAAGAATGTCTCAAGTTTTCTTTAAAGTAAATTTTGTTTATAAGTATTTTCAAATACTTTAAATGTGTTAAATTATTTCTAATTTTCCATTTAAAATTATGTGTGCGTTTGTGTATGTGAGAGGAAAGGAGGGGATTATGTTGTAAATATATCATTAAGTTAAAAAGTTAATATGATACCAGGCCCCGACACATTCTTAGAAAGAATAAAGTTGGGAATATCAAATGTACATTTTTTATTTTAAACTTGTGGCATTCAATTTAATTTGAATGTTAATTTATTGACATTTATTGACACTGTATCTCTCTATGTATAATAATAATAAAGAGACAAGTTTGTGTGTGTGTCAGCGCTATTCTGAAGAGGCCGCTGTAGAGTTATAAAATTTGGAGGGAAGGTACCTCTATACATGTAGTGTGGCACCTCGAAGCCCGATTTTCGATTTTTTTATTAGTATTTTTTTATTTAATTTTTTAGGCGATTTTTAGCGTTCTTTTTATGTTTCGAGGCAATTTTTCCATATTAGTGAAAGGAATGCGGTTTCATTCTTTTCACTCAATATAGTAATTTTTTTTTCTATTTTTAATAAAATTTATTCGGAATTCGTGCGGCGATTTTTGATTTTTAGCGAATTTTTTTATTGCGTTTTTTTTTTTTTTTTTTTTGTATTTCTTCACATTTTGTGGATATTTTTTGAGAATCATAAAAATAAAATTGATTCAAACTTTCAGCCTAATGAACTAAATTTTGTCTGCTATGATTTTTCAATTTCAGTGATTTTTAATGCGATTTACAATCAGGGTTGGCAAGGTTTTTCCCACCCCTGGTAAATACCATGGTAAAACCCGGTATTTACCGTCCTGAAAAATACTATGTTTTTCCCACATGAGAAAAACCTATTTTTAAAAACAAATATAAATTCAACACAATCTTTAAAAATGTCAAAATAGAGCTTAAGTAAATAGCTTTAAAGGATTCTTCAAGCATTCTGTTATAGACTAGACAAAGATCTGATAACAACAAACAATTTAAACAAATATGATGAATTTCTGTTTATAAAACACATTTTCTGTAAATATTACACCTAACCAAAATTGAAAAAAAAAAAAAAAAAAAAAAAAAAAAAAAAAAAAAAAAAAACTAGTTGGATGTGGCAGTCCCAAAACTTTCTACTATCTCAAACATGTTAATACATCCTGAAAATGCAGCATAGCAGTAGCACCAGTTAGATAATTTACACCAAACTCTAGCCAGCAACAGCATATATCAGTTTTTGACTGACTCTGAAGTTTGAAAATCCATGT
Source organism: Maratus speculifer (assembly GCA_964019185.1). Taxonomy (NCBI): domain Eukaryota; kingdom Metazoa; phylum Arthropoda; class Arachnida; order Araneae; family Salticidae; genus Maratus; species Maratus speculifer. The sequence goes on along the minus strand of OZ025301.1, from coordinate 242,102,522 downwards.
ATTAGTTTATGAGATAGAACTAGTGCAGAAATATTAAATTCTGCATAACAGAACCACTTGTTATTTGTTTGGGTAATGTGCACCAGAAACAAATCAGGACCAATTTTTATCAGGAACTATTTTAATCTGAAGTTTGATAAAAGTCCATGCATTAGTTTTTGAGATACATCTATTGTGAATTCTGAAAAATGTAGCATAACCATGCCACTGGTAGGACAATTTACACCAAAAATGAAACAAAGCAAATCTATATCAGTGACTAACTGAATCTGAAGTTTGTTAAGAATTCGTGTTTTAGTTCTTAAGATAGACCTATTGCGATAATCAAGAATAATGCAGCATAGCAGCGTCAACTGTTGAGCGATTTACACTTAAAGTAATGAGCACCAAATTATATAACTGAATCTAAAGTTTTATAAAAATCCAAATATTAGGTCTTGAGATAGAGCTATTGTAAGAATAATAAATAATACAGCATAACATCATTTATTTGTTGAGCAATACCAAAAACTAATCAGCTTCAGTTTATATCTAACTGAATCTAAAGTTTTGAAAAAAAATTGTGCATTAGTTCTTGAGATAGAGTACCCACAAAAATTTTAACACGTACAGACATTTTCTAAAGACCACCAAGTCATATTCAGGACCTTCTAAAACATAAATGTATCGAAAACCAGAAGTCTAAATATTTCATGAATTCAATACTTTCATCTAGTAAAGATAGATCTGTCAAACACAATTTTAATCTTCTTCTATTTAAAAAGTAATTTTATTTAAATGTGACACGAATTATTTATTGCTTATCTTGATGACACTGATATTTTACAAAATTTTAAGGTTTTTTTTGTGTTCTAAAATATTTATATAAGAAATTCATTATTATTTAAAAACTTATATAATCAAATTTTATGTTTCATACAATAATTCAGATTAACTTATATATATATATATATATATTCCTTTCCTACAGAATAATTTTAAATCTAAGAGAAATTTGTAATAACTATATATTTTTTACTTTAATTTTAGACATTTTACATATATTGCCTTTCTGAAGTTTTCCCCGGTATTTACCACTTTTTCCCAATATTTCCCGGTATTTACCACTTTTTCCCAATATTTCCCGGTATTTACCACTTTTTCCCACTGGAATGGGAAAAACAAGTTTTGGACGGGAAAAAGCCAACCCTGTTTACAATGCGATTTTCGATGTGATTTTTAGTGATTTTTTATTTTTTATGCTTTTACATCGATTTTTTTTTTTTTTTTTTTTTTTTTTTTGTCATTTTGTCAAAATTATAGATTTTTGTATGCATCATGATCTTATCTATTCTTGAATTTTATGTAAGTTTCTCTCCCGTTCCCATTGCAGTCTTTTTGAACATTTTTGCCGCTAAATATTATTTGTTCATTTTTTAAACCAATTTTTCACACCGTCAGTGGCCGTGTAGACAACGTAATTTCACGTATTTCGAGTTAGAGATGGGTCATTGCATACAAAATGAGCAAATCAGGTATGGCTGTCATGTCACAGATTTTATTGAAAATCATCATATAAGTAGATCAATATCATTTACGGGGAAACGCAAAGTATTAGATTTCAGACTTGTTTATTTCAGTGCAAAAATTTACATTAAAGTTGATACGAAATCGAGGTATTGTGTACATGCTTGAAATTTCAAGTTTGATTATTAGCCTTAGGAATGAAAAGACTGTATTAAAAATTATTTACACTTAAGAATGAACTATAAGTAACAGATTAGAGTAATTTAGTAATTGTGTTTTTATTCCGTAATTTAAAAATAAATAAATAATAAAGAAAATTGTGGAAAAAATGAAATATTTCAGTTATTTTTTTTTTATAAAGGACACTTATTACAGCTTCAAAAATTTTTGCCGTTATAGCTGATGGAATATATTTTATACATCTAAAATTTAATCATTGCCTTTTTTATTCCTCAGAGAGAAAAAAAAAATTAAACAGTGAAAACTCTTGATTAAAAATTCTAAGTTTTTATCATTTGTTTGACTTTCAATAAAAGCTTTCAAAAGCTTTAAACTCTTTGATATTATAGATAAAAGTGTATATTTTAAATATACGAAGTTTTTGTTCTTGCTTTCAATTTATTTTTGCCTCAAAAATATTTTAAATTTTGGGGGGGGGGGGGGGGGGGGGAAGACACTTTTCAATAAATAACTGTATTTTAAACTTAAAATCAAATAACAAATGTAGATGGCAGCACATATTCTTTTTTTCAGCAAGAATTCTGCAAAAAGCGCGTGTTTTCAAAGAAAGATATCTTCAGAATGTCTCGAATATCAGTCTTTTGAACCCATTTTTATTATGTTAGGAATCCAAAAGGCACTATTGAAATTTTTTGAGTGTATCTTGGACTTTTTTATCTTTATGGCCGTGCAATATTATTATTGTCGAATCTTTCCTTTATTTATTTTGTGCAGATAAAAAAGAGGAAAAATTAACAATTTGTAATTTTTTTAAAAGTTCCTACTTTTTTTGAAGATGAAGGAAATAAATAACAACTTTCAAACTTGGACAACTCAATCTTCATATGTTAAGATACACCAGTAATCAATTTCACAGATGATTTTTTAAATCCTTTAAATTTTATAACGTTTATAATTTTTCAAAAATTTACAAATTTTCAATATTTACAGCCAGTTTAAGATTAATTATATTATAAGATTATTTTTACTCAATAAATATAAAGATTGCTTTTCAGAAATTACAATATTGTAAAAAAAAAAAAAAAAAAAAAAAAAAAAAAAAAAAATATTTTTGTTAAATAGTTTTTAAGATACAGAACTTAAAACTTGCAACTTTGGACGATTGTGCGCATGCCGTTCTAAATCACAATTTTTTTAAAGGTCCAAAACAGCTGAAAAAAGTTATTTTTCGTCGAGATATTTTACCGAGCTTAATTTGAATATGCATTAAATATGTGTATAAAATTTTATTAAAATCGGCTCCTATGGAGCCACAGCTTTTTTTTTTTTATATTTTTGCGCATTTTACATGGAATGACCCAGATAAAATCACAAATTTCATGTTCCTTTAATATTATTATCACGGAAGCGGGTCAGCCAGTTCTAAATAAAAGTACTTCTAAAAATCTATCCATTAAAACAGGCCCCTCCACATTTTTTTTTTTTTTTTTTTTTTTTTTTTTTTTTTTTTAAGGACTTTTTACAAAATTCTTTTCCATAAAAACATTGCTTTTCATTTGTTATGTTTATTAAAATGTTTAAAATTTAAGCAAAATAAGCATACACACACACACACACAATAGCAAAAACATTTAAAGTTATCATTAATAACTATTTTGTTCAAATTTGAGAAGCTGCATTTCATCTTTCGTGACAAAATTTCATTTTTCGCAAAATAAATAAATAAATAAATAAATAAATAAATAAATAAATAAAAATAAAAAAATAAAAATTAAAATAATAATAATAATAAATAAATAAATAAAAATAAAATAAAAATAAATGAATTTAATAATAAATTTCACAAAAATATCTTTTACTTTTACAAAACGGGCCCCAAGACGAAGAAAACTGTATCGACGCCTGCAATATTTTAAAATAATGCGTTGTATAGCTAAGATCGACCTATACAAAGGCCTTTTTTACTTTTTCGATTTTGTTTACAAGTATTTTTAAGGCTGCTCACCAACCAGTTTCGGAATTCCCCTCGTTAAGTCTATGAGCGTTTGATACATTCTTATATTTAAAATGTTTCTTCAGGCTATTAATATTGTTTATTTTTGTTTTCTGTGTGTTCTTCTGAAAATATATCCCCCCACCCCTAGTTATCAAAATATTTTTAAATGTGTGCTTAATTTCATATTTTATGTATTAAAAGCGGTCGAACTGGCGGTAAAATTAAGCATAGATTTTAGAAATATTTTGAGAACGATATTTTAAATATAAGAATTCATCAAATGCCCATAGATCATTGTTGTTGTCATATAGGTTAACAGACAAATGCCATTAACAATGGAAATTCGGAAATTGAGTGACGGGCAGCCTTAAGATGGAATTTTCGTTTTCGGAACCGGTTTTAAAAATAAAAACATCTTCATTAAAAAAAAAAAAATAAATAAAAAAAAAATTGCAAAAAAAAAAAAACGAAAAAGTTGAAAACGACTTTTGTGTTCAAGATCGATCTCATCTATCGAATGGAGAAAAAAAAATTAAAAATATTGAAATGAAACCTTTAAAATTTTCTTCTATTGGATTGGCATTAGCGAGTCAGACTTTTCGCCCGGCTGAAGTAGCGCCTTGAAACCACCAATGTATAAAAGACATAGCTGCCATATTTTGAAGACTCTATTCTTAATATTTGAATGAATGAGATTCATTTTAAAGATCAGTTAGGATTGGCTCATTGAAGGTTGAAATTAGAACCAGTCTCAATATCTGTGTATTTACTGTTTGTAAGGTGGAGGGAGGGGGAATGGAGATGTCAGTATTCATTAAGTTCCTCTGCATTTTCAATTCACAGTTTGAAGTGACGCACTCTTGCGTTAGGCCGCGTGCAGATTGAAATTCTTGACCATTGTAACAGATATTATGTTTACAATGTGCCGCTTTATTCCGAAACTTTGCTCTACGTCATTGCCACTATCACGGTTCTCTGTCGCATGCTAATAAAGCGGTCAGTGATATTAGGCATCCCGACTCTCGCGTAGCTGTAAACAATCGAACTGTTATCTGGTATGTTACAGCTGTCGGAACAATGCCGGCTGCGAATTTCACTTCAACAATGCCAGTTGCTGATTCGATTGCGATTTCTGTCATAGGATTCGGAGGATTGTTTGAATAATCATCCATAGATTTTTATTTATTTTAATCAAAGCCTTGACTCAAGTTTTGCACAATCGCAATCAGAAAATTCCATTTAATAAAACCTTTAAAACCGATCCGAACCCAACCGACACACTTCAACCTTAAGTCATACGAATCTGAACCGACCGGAACCCAAAACAAAATGCATATTTCAGTGTAATTGTTGTTGAAAAATAGTCTGTAGTCGATCATGAAAGTCGCAAATGTTTAATTTCATGGGTTTAAGAAAATATAAATTAACACTTACAAGAGATGAACATCAAGTACGCGTGTCATATATAGGATGATTCTAAACTCTGGAGTAAAACTTTAAGGGATGATAGTACAGTACACATTAAGACAAATTATATTAAATAGGAAACTAAGTGTCCCAAACGGCTTCCGAAGATGCCATTAAAGTTTAGGTTCCAAATTTCAAATAATTATTAAGAATGGGAAAATTAGTCGTTTCGTTTGCGGCTTTTACTAAAACTATTCTTTATATCATTATTTTCTTGAAAATAAATTTTAAAGATAAATTTTAAAAAATTCCGTTAGAGAGCGCCTTAAACTTTAGAGTAACCAACAACTATTTTTTACGGTTATTTCTTTGTTTCATTAAATGCTATCTGAAGCTTAGACTTAAATTTTGAACTCAAATTCTGAATCTTTAAGAAAAGCTAAATAGCGCAAACTGAACTATGTTCAGGAGAACTCCAAGACACAGTTCAGTTTGCGCTACTTAATCATTCCAAACTATTCAGATTTTGAGCTCAGAATTTAAGTCTAAGCTTTTAAAAGCATTTAATGAAATACAAAAAATAGTTGTTCGTTACTCCAAAGTCTAAAGCGCCCTCTTACAATGAACTTTATCCTTAAAATTTATTAACTAGAAAATACTGACATAAAAAATAGTTTTAGTGAAAACCGCAAACGAACCGACTAAATTTTCCGTTTTTTATAATCATTTCAATTTTTTAGGATCCTAAACTTTAATGGCGCCTATCTCCTTCGCAGACGTTTGGGACCCGTAGTTTCCCATTTAATATTGTTTGACTTGATGTGTAATATACCCCCTTAAAGTTTTGCTCAAGAGTTTAGATTCACCCTGTAGATGCATGTGGTCATAATTTTCCAATGTCCTTTCAAGTAATAGTTATTGTTTTGCCGGATTGCAGAATTTGTGAATAAACAAGCAATACATTATTATTTAGAATGCTATTTGATGGTGCTAAAAATAAAAAGTAGAATGCAAGAGGCTCTCCTTTAAGCGCTTATGGTCTGTCGAAAAATGTCGTGGAAGTCAAAAATGTTGTCAGTCCTCCTTAACCGCAGCATAACATTTGTATTAAAGTTATTTTATTAAAGCTAAAAAAAATAAATAAAACTACTAAATGTGCTTTATATTGCTTTTAATTTTACAGAATTTTCACATTCTCATTAAAAGAAGTAAAAAAATCCCTTACTGAACTTATTGAATCGGGCATCATAGGTACTGCAGTTATAGGATGACGTGCGAGGCGAAGATATCAGTTTATTGTCGCCCCGATACCAGGTACAGTCGTCCCCGCATAAACGAATATTGACGGTTCCATAAAAAATATTCGATTAAGCGGGGTATTTGATTAAACGGGGAGGCATATAAATGTAACATTTGAAGTGTAATAAAATGACAAAATTATGAAATATAGTATATTTAATTACCAGAGTAAGAAAATCGCTAAAAAATTTAATAGAATAATACAAACTGAAATAAAAACAAGATGACAAGTAAATACGCAATAGTTCAATGACAGTAAACACATATATTTTGTTTACATTGCACTTAACGCAGATCATGTGAATTGGGTCCAAATTTTGTTATAAGAATATAATTTTCGTAATTTATACAGGTTTAAAAAAATAGATGAAAGTGGTTTATGTGAAATTTTAGAATAAAAAATGGACGAGATTTTTTTCGAATGGTATAATAATTACCACCTTGAGCCTCTAAGTGACAACACATTGTTATTAAAGGACCACTTCGATCGCGCGAAAGGTCTGGCTCGCTAATGCTAATCCTATAGAAAAAATTTATAAAGATATCTCTATAACATTTCAATATTTTTAAATGATCTTTTCTGCAATGGATAGCTGAGATCAATCTGTACAAAGGGCGTCGTCGTTTTTAACTTTTTCGATTTTTATTGCTAATATTTTAATGAGGATGGTTTCAGTTTCGGAACCGGTTTTGAAGGTGAAAGTGTCTCCATTAACTATAAAAAAATCGAAAAAGCGAAAAAAAAAAGTCCTTTGACAAACGAAAGTAAACAAAATACAAAATTGATCGAAATTACTGCCCAATTTATTTCACCATTTTTGAAATTAATTCGAAAAAATGAACAAGGAAGGGGACTCACTTGACCAGTCCATTATTCACCTGCCATGCAAAATCTATACTGGGAGTTCTGGAAATTTGTTTTCTGTGTAACAACCGAAAATGACAAAGTTTGGAGCAGGGTTGGCAAGTTTTTGACACATGAAGGTTTTTACCGGATTTTACCATGGTTTTTACCGTCATGTCAAAAACCTCTTTGTCAAAAATGTCAAAAACTGTCAAAAACCCATTTTTTTAAGAAAATTTGTTTTTTCATTATAATTATTAATTTTCATTTTATTTTTAGTATTAAGTTGTTTTACATGAAATATTTAATATCAAAAAGACTCTAAAGTATATTTATCCATCCAAGAAAAAAAAAATTATTGCATTAGAATAACTAGTATGTATATACAGTAGACTCCCTCAAATCCGCACAGCTTGGGACCAGAGGTTTTGCTGATTTTAGAATTTTGCAGATTTCTGGTTATTGCATTGTTTACATTTTTTAAACAGTAATTTGAATGTAATTAATATTGCGAATGAAATGATAATGAATGATTGCAATATAAAAAATGTTATAAATAATGTAGTAAACTAAAATAATAAAAATTTAGATAATTTTTAAAATAATTAAAATATTAATAGCAAAGTTATTAATCAATAATGTATATGATTAAATATTCATTATAAAGATTAAATGTATTTTTCTTAAATTATTCAATGAAACTTGCCTCTTAAAAACACATTACTAATTCACATCAAAATCATAAAATAAAGAAGTTGTATTTCAGTTTTAGCTAGACTTAATAACCAAATAAGTTTGATTAATACATAAATATGTTTGGTTATTAGTGATATCAGCAATATCTTGAATTTTTTTAGAAATAAATTTATTCTTCCTTCATGAAAAAACATGAATTCAGTAATATTTAAAAAAATTAAAAATTATATGGAATTGATAAAAAGCTAAAACAGTCAAATTTTGTCCCTATTTCTGAATTGAATGTTTCATTGTTTACATCTGTAAATTATGCGCAGATTTTAGAGAGTTGCGGATTTTAGGATTGTGGATTTGAGGGAGTCTACTGTATCTCTGTTAGAAGATCTATAAAATAATTCTAAGCTTTTTGGCATAGTTTTAAAAAATTAGACTTTTTGAAGAAATTTAATAACCCATAAGTTATTTCTTTCAATTAACCTTAAATAATACCTAAATAATTTTAAATAAAATGCATACAGGACATAAATAGTTTGACTTTATGGTAGCTTTTATAAATTTTGATCTTAAAAATATTTCTTGACTATTCGAGTTTTTTACATATAAAAATATAAGCGCTGAAATGATCTACAGTTAATGAAAACTATGGCACATAAATTATTATTACATTCTGATTTTTCTTAAATATTGTTTTGTTGTGTTAAATTTCAAGTCTAAGAACTTTTATCAGGCCTTACAGTTTAAAATTTTATGATTCTGCTTATTGAAGTAAAAATGAAAATCTCCAATTTAATTACATTTATGAAATGCATAAGATGTGCATTTTAAAATGTTATACCTAAGAATATTCAAATTTATTTAATGACCAGCCCTGCTTGACATCTATTGTCATACCATGTAACAGCATTCTTGCATCTCTAAAATAATTTTAACGTATTTTATTAAAAATGTAAATTGAATGTTATTTAATAATTGTAATAAACTTTTATCATCATTTAATATTAATGTCTATTGCAGTTAGTAGAATTTATATTAAAGGCGATTATGAGAAATATTTTCTCCTTTTACTCAGTATTTTTAAATTTTTCCTATTTAAATTTATTTAAAAGAACATTTCTTAACAAATCTAATTGTGAATAATAATAATAACAAGAACAACAAGGAAAACTCAATTTAGAAATGCATTGTATGCTACGCTTACACTATAAATTGGAGGAAAATCGAAAATGATAGGTTTTTGACGGAATAAACCGGTAAAAACACGGTTTTTACCACTGTCATGTCAAAAACCAGTTTTTGACGTCAAAAACCCAACCCTGGTTTGGAGGAAATTCCAATTGAAACGTGTTTTTTCACACCTATTTTTCAAATTGTCTCACTCATTTGTTATTCGAATAAGCGAGGACATTTCATGAAAAGTATTCGGTTAAGCGGGGTAAAATAACATTAGCCCAATGGGTTTAAATTCGGTTCCGGAGGATTTTATTCGAATAAGCGGGGTATTCGATTATCCGTTACCCGATTAAGTGGGGAGGACTGTAGTATCAAATTCGTTCATCTAGGCAGGTAGGGAAGGGATCTAGTCATGGGTTAGAAAGAAAAGAAAATTCTGAGCTTCAAGTACATTTGGATCTACTTCGTCTATCCCCATCCAAATATTCGGACCTGTACGTGTGATAGATTTCTCTAGACATCTCAGACAAATAAGCAGATACACATAAACACATAGAGAGAGAAGTAATTTTATTATTATTTTATTTATTATTATCATAAATAATTAGAATAGAGTTTGGTTAAAGGTGCCTTGAAAAGTTTTAATTATCTCTATCTTTAAAAGGTATCATTCCAATTAATATTCGTCTTAGAGACATACATTATTTCGAGGCTGATAAAATCATTAAAATATTGTGTGGGAAAAGAGTCTGCGAAGTAACTTCCTGTCGTTCGCGATGTGAATCCATCCGCTCGTCCATCAGCGTCTGAATTCATTAACCGGGGCTTACAACATCTCGAAAGGAGATTCTGACTGAAATCTTCATTAGCAGAACAACGAAAATAAAATGGAAATGAAATTCCTATTGGCATTGATATTGTCGATTAAAATTTGTAGATATCAGCTTTCGCCGAGAAAACGTCAATAATTGTGTTCTAAGAATTACATTTTCGAGAAATCGAACAAATTGCCTTTTCTAGACGCATTCACATCTAGGACAACAAAATATAAAATATTGTATGAGCAGATTTTCAAAGGCGTTGTCATTTACTTTTTTTTTTTTTTTTTTTTTTTTTTTATCAAATTTGGAGTTTTACAAGCGTCCACTGCCTTTTTTTGACATGATTTTTATTTATTTATTTTTAACAAATTAGTAATTTTAAAGTTTAAATATCTTTTTAATGAAAAAATAAATATGTAACAGATTAAAAGGAAAATTTGAGCGATTTATTTTAATAGTAGAAAACATTATAATTTTTTTAAGCTTTATAATTATTCCATAGTTAGTGTTGACTCATAACCGTTTTTGCTGGTCGCAACGCCAGGCGACTTTTTTCAAAACTTCCAATGCGCCCCGTAGCAATTCAATTGATCCCGGTAAATTTCACAAAATTTCAGCGGCTCTAAATAAACCAGTCAAAAATATTTTTGGTGAACAAGGTACGTGTGCCCTTTTTTAGAATAGTGTTTCTTTTTTGGAAAAAATGTACCTTTTTAAAAAAATATATATAATATTCCTTCCTTGAAAAATTCCCTCCGACAACCCTTCCCCCCCTTTTTTTTAATGTCAACACCAATAATGTTAACGTCATTTTTACAAACTATTTAAGTTAGTACTTTTATAATAGGCCACGTACTAAGTAAATGTGCTGTTTTTTAAAAACAAGCCCAAAATACATTTCTTGAAATCTATTGAAAGAAATCTGCCTTAAATGTTAATTTTCCATAAACTGTTTGGAGTATGTATGTACTATATATACATTTTTTCTGATGGTATATTTTAGATTTTGTTTTCTAGAGTGTCTTCAAAAATAGATTTTTTGGCTAATTCTTAGAGATTTCATTAGAGACATTTTTTATTTAGGACATTGTTTCTTTAATATTAAAGCCAGTCATAAAAATCTACGTTCACTAATAAAATTACAACAATTCAGAACAAAACTAATGCTTTCCGGGCAGGAAGGGATTAATTAACATTTGACATCAATTGAATTAAAGAAAGATTGTCTATTAAAGAAAATTAAAAAAATAAATAAATAATTAAAAAAATAGCGAGATTGTGCAAAAATTGATAGTATATAATCACAAAAGTCTAAATATAAAGAATGTATTCTACATTAATTCATAGCTAAAAGTTCAAAATTAAAAATTAATACTTTGTAGCTACTTGCATTCTTTTTGGCATTGACAAAATAAGATTTTTCGTCGCATCAGTAGTAATGTTCGACCATGCACGCATCAGTAATTCTACCAGGATGGCACTGTAAGCAATAGGGTTTAAATCGGGCCATGATATTTGAGCTATTTCTTTTCTCAGTATTGATATTTATGCCAAAAGAGGTTAAATATATGGAGTAGCCTCTCATAAAAAATTAAAGTCGCATTTGCGACTGAGAAGGGCTCCGTACATATTTTTACTCCTTCTTCCGCATCAATGCCCAGATAAGAGATATCAAAAATAGGCAATCGATTTAGCGTATATTGCTTACAGCGCCACCTATAGCTGCTTTAAAAAACTTCCGATATTTTATATGAACCTTTTACTACAGTGATTTTAATAGCTGCCATCATTTGCAAATTATGAAATTTTTAAATCAGTCTGTTTAATTTCCGGTTTTAAATTTGAACAATTTATTTTAACAGCAGAAAATATTATCAAGTTTTAAAGCCTTTTAATAATTTTAACCTCATTTTTGTAAACTACTTGCAATTTCTTTTACTTTTGCTTATCTTTTCAAACTAACCTATCTTTTCATTTTGCCATTTTTTCAATTAACATTCCTCTTAAAGCATTTTTTATTTTATTTATTTATTTATTTATTTATTTTTTTGGGGGGGGGGGGGTGGCGACGAAATCATTAAAATATTCTGAGTTAAAAGAAACTAAGAATTTCCTGTCGTTTTTGATATGAATCGGATTCTGAATTCATTAACCGGAATTTACATGCCGCACCGAGGGTTATCCTTGCTGGAAATCTCCATTCGAAGAACAAAGAAAATGAAATAGAATAAAGTCCCTATTGGTATTGACACTGTCGGTTAAAATTTCTGGATATTAAGTTTTGCAGAGAAAACGTCAATAATCGTGTTCTTGGGATTATACTTTCGAAAAATCTAACAAACTACCTTCTCTAGAAGCAGCCACATATCATATCTAAGACAACAAAATATAAAATATTATATGAGCAGAAGATTTTCAAATATGTTGGCACTAACATTTGATGTTAAATAATTTAATACGTTATTTGTATTTATATCACATTTAACGTATATAAAGCGTTCACAGCCTTTTTGGCATGATTTTTGCATTGTTTGTTTTAAGCACATTTGTAATTTTAAAGATTAAGTATCTTTTTAATCTAGAAAACACCGCGTGATCGAAATTGGCCTGACTGATTTCAAAATTCATTAACTTGCAAATGGTGATGTATCTATTAAAAATATTGTTGCCGGGGAGTTATATAAGAAGTCAAAAGATTTTTTTGCCGCAGTTTAGTTCAAAATAGCAGCGATAGATGACACTGTAAGCAATAGGCGCAAAATTGTACACCCGATTTAGCCTATCCAATCTTTAACATCAGTACAATAGTGAAAGAAGAGAGATGTCAAAAATCGGGGTCCGATTTAGCGCTTAATACTTACAGCACTATCTATGGCTGCTATTTGAAACTAAAATCGATAATTGCAATGAAAAAACTCCTGACAACTTACGTAACCCTCCCGCAATGATTTTTTTAATAGCTGCCTCCATTTGATTGATTTTTAAAATTAGTCAGTTCAGTTTGGGACACCCGGTTTTAAATTTGAACGGCTTTTTTATTCGCAAAAGAAATGATAAATTTTTAAAGCTTTTTAATTATTTAATAATTTTAACCTCAATTTTGCGAATTACTTACTGTATCTCTTATTTTTGTTTAGCCTTATCGTTTTATTGCCTTTTTTTCCAGTTAATATTCCTCTTAAAGACATCCATTATTTTTGAGGCTGGCGAAATCATTAAAATATTCCGAGGGAAAAGAGACTGCGAACTTCCTGTCTTTCACGATATGAATCCATCCGCTTGTCCATCAGATTCTGAATTCATTAACCGGGGTTTACAAGCCGCACCAAGGGGGATCCTTGCTGTGGAAATCTCCATTCGCGGAACAAAGAAAATGAAATTACGAATGAAGTCCCTATTGGTATTGACACTGACGATTAAAATTTCTGGATATTAAGTTTCGCAGAGAAAACGTCAATAATCGTGTTCTTAGAACCGTAACATCCTCGATAGGGTGAGAAGATAAAAAACAAAAATGCTCTTCGCCCTAACTTAGACGGGATGTGTATCATTGTAAAAAAAAAATTTCTTGTTAGATTAGAGGCTTCTGACTTCTTTCTGCGTAACCCCCTGTATTGTTTGTCTTGTCTTAACAAAGCTTAAATCTAAAGCACGCTTATGGAAAAAGATTCCTTTAAAAAAATTCCATCATTTCAGCAGTAACAATGTCTTTTTTTAAACAATTTTATGTGGGCCTCCGAGAGATATCATTGTTAATGAGGACAATAACAGCTTTAAGGTTTAAACAATACAGGCGGGGAGGATTTGTTCTGCAAGAAACTAATCATGTTTTGGATAATGATAAAAAATATTAAGTTATTTTCATGGTATATAAACAGTAAATGTTAGGCGAAACTTTGTGTTAGTAAAATCTTTAATATTTAAATATAATTTTAAAATGGATTAACAAAAAATATGTATGAGGTTTGCAATTTAGATTGTTTTTTGTTGTAGTTGTTGTTTTTCGTCTGCTACCTAACGGTCTAGGCTGTTCTGAAATCTTAAAAAAAAAAAAAAACTTCTTTTTTACATATTTTTAAATTAATTTTTGTTCGGAAACGCATGATGTTGTTCAGAAACTATGTAATCGAAAGAACTTTTCCATTTTTTGGTAAGCTCTAATGATCTTTCTAAAACTACTGTTAAAGGTCACGTTTTTTGTACCAAATTTTTTGTTCGACATCGCGAGAAAGGAGAAAAATCGGTTGTCACGTGACAACTGCTTATAACTCGTTGCTATAAGTAGTTCATTTTACAAAAATGGAAAATGCATTTCGATTCCAAATTGTTTCAATAGTCCGGTTCTGCTAATTTTATGCCTTTGCGTTTAAAACCAAGTCAGAAAATATGCCGCGTCGTTGAGCAAGGAAATTTGAGAACTGCTTACAGGTTGCATCCTTTCTTTTCTCAGCAGTTTAGGACAGAATGATACATTGCCAATTTTTAATTGCTACACAGCTACGACAGGGGAAGGACCATCAACATGTCTAAAAAGCTTTTGGACTGCTTAAATTTTCGTGTGTATGAGTTAAAAACCTTGTGAAATTTCAAGCATAAAATTGGTTATTGGCCTTTTTTGCTCATTTTTTATTGCGTTCTTTATTTAGGTATTCAAAATTATGTGTTGTCAGGATATAGAATAAGACTTTTTAATACTTTAAGCTATAAGGAAGATATAATTCTAAAACGCATGATTTATTCATGTATACATTGTTTCTGAAGTTAAAAATACTTCCAAAGCATTTATGATTATTCCTTATTGCCATCAAGAAAGAAAGAAAATAAAAAATATCCCGTGAGTTTTGCGGATAAGTTTTCTTCATTTCATTTTTGATTAATTTTTCATATTGTTGATTGAAATTATTTTCAGTAGTAAAATCTTGTGGCTCAAAGTTTTGATTATAATGTATTAAGAATAATAAGGTTTATTTTTGGGAATTTAAAATATCTCCCGTTAGTATAAATATCCGTCTGAAATAATGAGCAATCCATGAGTTATTCTTCTGCATAAATGATAACCGGCAGGATTTAGTATATTTTTTTTCTTTGTAAGCTAATATTAATTAAATTATATCCGACGACAATTGAAATTCTATTAAATGAACTGTTGCAGTATCCCCCCCCCCATCTGATCTTTGCAGTAAAAACAGCTGAAATTGGGCCAACAGCTTTAATGTATATATATTTTTTCCCAATTTTATTCCATTTCATTTTTAGTAAAGAATAAATAAATCCTGCGCCATAAATTAGATCGCAATCCGCAGTTCATTATCCTAAATCATACAAGCGCGAGAAATTATTTCGGTGAATAGCCTAAGAAGATGGAGAGTGAAAAGGAAATTGAACCGCACGAGCATTTCAGAAAATGAGGTTTGCGATTCGAGAGTATTTTTTTTATTTTCGTCTGCTGATCCGCCGGTCTTTTTTTGCAGTCTCTTGCTGGCCACATCCTTTCTCTTCTCAGCCGTGTCGGACAGAATGGTGGTGCATTACCAATTTCTAGTTACTTAAGGTCTAGACGAACAGCACTAGTTTTTATTACACTAAAAGAGCAATCAATCAGTAATTGTTTTCGAACTGAACAAGGGTGAAACCTCGTTAAATGGTTTTTGAGAGACTGACCCTACCAATTTGACAAAGGAAGGGGAACTTTTATCTATTCCATCTTCGGTCGTAAACCTGTCAACTGATATTCCTCTCTTGAAGTTCAGATTCAGTACACTAGAAGTGCAATTTATACATCAAAGCGCCGAAACGAAAGATCAAAGATAGCGCAAGAAGTTAGTGCGAAAAACTGTGTGTGTGCCCGCAGCCTTACTACCATGAAACACGACCACGACAGGTGGAGGACCTTTAATGTGTAATAAAAAAAAAAGGCATTTTACTTGAAGGGGGGGAAAACATAGTTTTTTTGGATGACCTTTTAAAAAGCCTTACGAAATTTCAGACATAAAATTGGTCAACATTTTTTTTTCTTTTATCTGTTTTTATATCTGGAAAACTTTACTGATGCATAATGTTCCTCTTCAGTCCTGATGTCGCCTGGAGACGACACTAAAAAACACCCTTTAAATTAATTGAAATGCTTCTGGAATTGTTAAAATTACATCAAGTCTTTTTAAATAGGTATGTGTGTATTAGAAGCATCGATTTATAGACTAAAGCATCTTTGGAGACGTTTTATAATAATTTTAAACCGGTTTTGGTAGTGCCACGTAAAATCTGTCTCAGGACTGAGGAGGTTAACCAAAAAAGCTTTATTAATACATAAACAAGAAGCTTTTATTAATACCTAAAAAAAAAAGGATTGTGATTATCAGGCATATCAATAATATCTTGATTCCCCCCCCCCCCCCCCAAAGAAATAAATTTATACTTCCTGCATGAAAAACAATGACTTCAGTCATATTATCGAGAATTAAATATTAAAATAAATGCATACAAAATTATATAAAACTAAAAAATTCTGAAGTTTTGTCTTTACATCTGAACTGAATTTTTTATTTCCTACATCTGTGATGATGTGCGGATTTGAGAGAGTCTACTGTGTTAGTAATATGGAAAAATTTTTTTTTAGATATTTTTCTTGTTTATTATTAACCCTTTACTGCACGATTTTTTCTATTTTTATGAATTTTTTTTTTTTTTTTTTTTTTTTTTTTAAATCTGTTTCTGTCTAATAATAGGAAAATTAGCTAAAATAATAATAATAATAGTTTTCAACTAGAATTTGATATTTTATGGCGTGTACCCTATTTACACAATTAGGGTTTTTAAATATTGTATTGCTTACGTATTCAGTAAAAATGTTAAAAGTAAATTTTCCCTTAAAAACTTAATCGATTTTTTCTTTTTTTTTTTAAAAGAACAAATTCTATTTTTTTTTTTTACTGTATTTGGTCAGTTACAGCGATTATATTGGCCAAATAATGATAATAATTATAATGTTTTTATGTCTGTGCCAGATGTGGCACACCATGTAGTGTGAAGATTTAAAAATAAATTTGTTTTGGGATAGCTACACTGTAAAGAAAAATTAATGCTGATAAAATTTTGAAGATATTGTGAAAGGCCTTTATTTTAGCGTTTCCAAATGTTTCCTTTTTATCTTTCCCAGAATATATGAAACCCGAAATGTGAAAAGCAACCTGGTATCCGTGCTAAATGCGGACGCATAGGAAGGAAATCCGCCATTAAAGTTATTCAAGTTAACTGCCTGTCGAATATTCCATCGCTTTCGATTTTCGACCTGACAATTGCAGGTGTCGCTTTTTGACAGGTGTGTACCTGATATTTCTGCTCGAGGGGTGTTGTGCCTGTCTTGTTTTAAAAGGTCTACCAATGCAAGGACGGTGAAAGTGGCGCCACCCATGTATTAATTAAATTGCTGTTAGTTATTTAAAAATGTTTTGAGGAATTTTGGAACACTTCATCATTTCACATTCTTTCTGTCTTTTTCGCAATTCTATAATTTATTTAGGGCGTGTGCCTGCAGTATTTTAAAATTCTCCTTTTCTGTCTAGTTTTATAAGCTATTGAACTGAGGCAAATGATACTATTTGATATTATCAAATAATTAAATTCTGATTTGTTTTGTTCGAATTTTCTCATACTTTTTACAGATAAAAGAAAAAATATTCATTCCTCCAAAATGGGCGGTGTTTTTGTTTGAAATGCACAGGGCTCCCAAATGGTCCCCTTTATCCCACAAAAGTCCCCTTTTTAGAAAAAGGTCCCCTTTAGTCCCCTTTTTTGTATTTTGGTCCCCCAAGTCCCCTTTTCTGTGTCTGAAAAAAATTGCCGCGAAATAAAAAAAACTCTGAAAATCACTAAAAGCTTAAAAATCCGAGAAAAATTTTCTTAAAGTGGGCATAAAAACATTATAATGGGTATAAAAAAAAGCGTGGTAACTGAAATTCTTTCATGAATCTAAATGTTATCTCATTAAAATTCTTAAAAATTAAAAAATTGCAGAACATGAAAGTTACAATATTAAGCTACTGCTTGACCGGTCTTCAATATCGGGCCTTGGCATGCTTCCCCCCCCCCCCCCTAAAAAAAAGGCAGTGGCTTTTGCACAAAAATACTTTGCTTTTGAAATGGCCAGCCCAAGCACCCAATCTGAATACTATAGAAAATATTTGGAATGAACTTTAGAAACATATTTGAAATTATTATTAAAACTCCAATTCAGCATGGACGGAATTTTCCCAAAAATTTCAAGATGATTGGAAAAACATACCACAGACGATTTTCAACTGTTTATTGAATCGATGCCAAGTTGCTGCACCTCGGTACATTTTGCTAAAGGTATGACAACAACATACTAATTATAAATCTAGTTGATCACAGTGATTTTCTGTTATAACACAAATTTTTTTCCAAAGTTTCCAAGATGACCAACAACTTTTGAAAGCATGCGTTTTTTTTTTTTTTTTTTTTTCCTATTAATTTTGTCAGTTGTATTTATTGATATTCATTTGCTATTCCATAAATAAATTCCTAACTATTATTTCAATAAAATGTATGAGTATCACTTTGAGATTCCTCTATATATGGATATACTTTCAAAATAACGAAAAATTTTATGCCGGCCAAAAACTTTTGACAGCCGCTATTAGTTCTATATCCAGAATTAATGCACCGAATTCCATCAAACTTTAGATTCAATTAATCCTTAAGATGAATTCACCTTTTTTACATTTTGATGTAAATTCATTTACAAGTAGCGCTGCTATGATGCATTTTTTTTTTTTTTAGGATTTCTGCAGTAAATCTATCTAATTTAATGCAAAAATTTTTGTCTAACTTAGGATTCAGTTGGACGTTGACACAAGTTGTTACTCATTAAGTTTTGGTGTTAATCTTTCAATAGACGGTGCTCCTAAGCTGCATTTTGTGGAATTTGCACAAGTTTAGCGATATTCATATTTGAAGAACTAATGCACAAAATTTCATATCTTTAGAATTCTCATGATGGGCATAGATTGCAATTTAAATTTGGGATTGTGATAGTGAATTTTGAAGTATTAACATGCATGAGGTAGAAGAAAGTTTTGGAATTGCCACATCCAATTAGTTTGACAACGATTGTTCCCAGGGGTACAGAATATTTACATGTACTGCATTTATAGATTTTAAACTTGTGCATATATGCCTATTTTTTGACACTAATTCTGAAAGTGTAATTTTCTAAAAAATTGATTAAGATTTTATTTTATTCAAATATCGCTTTTCAAAAAGAAATGCTTTTGTATGACATGTTATTTAAATCTAAGCTTTTCTCCACTAATTATCATTATTTTATGTCTGATTTGTTATTATAGGCTATATAAAATGTATTGGCCCCTTTTATTTATGAGTGGTAGTAGTTAGCACTAATCAAAATATTAATTTTAGCCAAAAAAAAAAAAAGAATGAAATTAAGAAAAGTAATCAAGTCATCGATTTTAAAATCTCAGATATTTTTAAAAACACAAAAAAAAAAAAAATTAAGAAGTGTGTGTGGGGGCAGTGGGTATAAATTTCTAACTTTCTTTTTTAAATCTCCAGGGTCTAACTTAATTATTTTAAGCAATTTTCTAACTCAACCCCTAATTAAACTACAGCAATATTCAATCTCATTTGAAGGGTTGACCAAAGGAGGTATCTCATCGAGCCCCACATATGCTAGGGTCTATTTTGACCCAGACAATGTGTGGCATTTCTTCATGTACATCTTCGTGGGGGGTGGGGGGGGAAGGTGGCAAATCAGAAAATTTTACCACACATCTTTTTAAAACTCTTAGCCTAAGCACCCATTTCCCACCGTCTTAACTCATTTTTTCATCACTAACAGATATTTTAATGTTCATTTGCATTCATTACCACTCCATAAATTTTCTAAAAAATTAAGAAAAAAAAATCCGCTCAACATATCTTAACAATTAGCATCTTTTCATCCCTTTCTGTTGCCAATGGATGCTATTGAAAAAAAATTCTCAAATTTAATCTACAATATGTCCTGTAATATCTTAAATGAAAGGTCAGGTTATGAATAATGTTATTCTTCACTCTCTCTCTCTACCTCCATTATCATGCCTTATATCATCCCCATCTATGTAAGGATTTAATCATTATAAACAATTATTAACTTTTAACAAATTTAGTTATTAACAATTTTGGTTTATTAATTAAAGGTATGAATGTTTCGAAAGGAATATTAAATAAAACCCTTTGAGTGATCTGTGATCATATTTACCCACTTATTTGTTTTTATTTATTAACTGATCATTATTATTTTTTACCTGTAACGAGAATTATCAAGGTGAATGCTTAATATATTAAAGTTTTTTTTATTATTTAAGTATATTTTTCAGTAGGATATTTAAATGTGCTTAAATAAAATTGTGTACATTGTTTATTAAAATCTTATAAAGATAAACATCTGACATATTTTCTGGGGTTATTTAAAAAATTTACTTTCTTATTTAGGAAAATTTGTACTATATTTTTACACACATATGATTCTTTTTTTGGTTTCCATTTTCAATAAAAATGGTCCCCCAAAGTACCCTTTTTAAGCAAAAAGAGTCCCCCAAAGTACCCTTTTTAAACAAGAAGGGTCCCCCAAAGTCCTCTTTTTAAATAAAAATGGTCCCCCAAAGTCCCCTTTTTAAATAAAAATGGTCCCCTTTCCCCCTTTTTGAGGACTAAAATGTGTTGGGAGCCCTGAATGCATTACCCAAGGTTATCTTGGTTCTACAAGGTAACATAATAGTAAATATCTTATATTTATCTCCTAAAATTTAATTTTCACTCTTTACCACAAAATTGTTAATAAAATAAAATTAATAAAAAAAATTGTAATTTAAGAAATTACCCCAACCATTTGAAAAATGTTTCACTCGATACATTCATCTATCATTTTAAGCTAAATACCAGTTGTTTTATTGTGTATTATCCGTGCCACTGCTATAAATGACTTTATACATGCTGCAATTTGAAGGTACGGTTCGTTTAAGTTATATCACTCTATTGTCGCCAAGCATAAAAGTTGGCGACGAAAGAAACATTTCAAACTATTTAACATTGTTGGTGCAAAAGTAATCATTATTAAAATACAGCTTTGGCATATACTGTTATACTTGTAAGACTTTGGCATATATTGTTTGATTTTACAGAGCAGAATTTTGGTGATGGAGGTTTTAAACCAAAATCGATCGCAGCACATGCATCTGTGAATGGGTCCATCAGACATCGAATCAAAAAAGTTTTTTCCCAGTTTTTCCCAAGCCGATTGCTTTTTAGTTTTCTTTTTAGGTGGTGGAAAATCAAGAGTAATAGCTATAACATTTTCCGGCTTGTTAGAATCACTATTGGCACTCAAATTTTCCTGGTTAGAACCGACCGATAGTAAAACGCCATGGCTAGTGCATTGGTCGCCCTGGCGACATGATGTTTTACAATTAATCGGTTCGGCATTAAATTGCTTCCTTTTTCGTGATCGCCTTTCAACACGTAATTGGTTTTCAGCGGCTCAATAATCTTTTGATTTTATCATTTTCTGCATTGAAAGACGTTTTTGCGCCAAACCAAATACAGTATTACTCAGTTATCCCGTCGACCAATTTCGCCAAATGATACGAATCGCCAAACTAATAAGCAACTTATACATGTTGACTGTGTTTAATATCATTGAATGCGATATTCACGTTCATTCATTTCTTTGGCTTCGGCTTTTTCCGTATCTGTTAATTTCCGTCTACCCATTTTTAAATTTGTTAGTTTTCTCCTTTATTACAATGATTTTAACCATTTTAATTTACTATTCAAATAAAAATTCTTCTAAAAGTAAAGAATTTAATTTAAATTCAAATAAAAATTCTTCTAAAAATAAAGAATTTAATTTAAATTCAAAAGTGGTAACATCATTCAAAAGTGGTAACATCATTCAAAAGTGGTAACATCATCGGGTCCATTCTCCCGAAAACAACAACCATTTTTCAAATGGTTAATAATAGATATCTTAAATTATTGTGATTGACATTGTCTGTTAAACTTTCGTTTCCCCGAAAAATGCGAGCTACATGTCCAACTGAACGATATAATGAAGGCATGTTCTGTTTCTCTTTTAAATAAACTAGTACATGGAACCCAGGGTTCCCGGGTCACAGAGTAAAGATGAAATTTTTTTAATTTGAAATTAAAAAGTCTAATTAAATTTTCCTACGTAATATTCTTTTTAAACTGCCAACTAATTCCAAACAGCAATTTTATATGAAACATATTAATTATAGCTTTGAAAATTATCGGTACTTCCGAGTTAGACGCAAGATAGAAGTTATAGTCAAAGACTTTGCCAAAGAATAAAATTGCATTCTTAAAACCAACTAAGAAAATATGACACACAGATATTCTTAAAAATACATTTTTGTAAAGGTTAATTGATGTATATTTTGTAAATTAAGTTTACAACGAACTAAAAGTCATTAAATTGATAGATAAAAACGAAATAAAACCAACAACATTCACCGGGTTTTATAACCGACAATATTTTGTCATAACAGGTTTGTAATTGTTATTTTTTTCAGTTGCTATTTTTTTGTTATTTTCAACTGTTATTTTCCATGGAGAAAAGAGATAGATGGACGTGCAGTATGCGATTAAATCGATTTGAATGGGCATTATTCTTTTAATTTAAGTCTCTTATTCGGCCCAAACAAAACAATCACGTAGAACAGAGACCGAATTCTTTAACATCATTTTTTCTCTAAATGAAAAATATGTGATTTTATTTTAGCATTCTAAAATAGCATTTCATTGTATTATGAATTAAAATTGCATCGCTAAAAGTTTTCCTTTTTTGCGAAAGCACGCGGTTGTGTTTGATGCAATTCTGTGAATTTTAGGGTTATATTTTTTGGTGTCACCTCCAGCCACCAAACTGCATCTCTATTCTTTTTTTTTTACTTTCTTCTATCTTTACAGGTTCAGCCAGGTGGGGAGGCCTACCAAAAGGCTTTAGCCATCACAAGTATTGGATTCATGAAAATTTTCGACTTCCGGTTTTCGACGGATTTATATGTTTTAGAAGGTCCTGAACACGTTTTGACTATTTTTAGAAAATGTCTGTCTGTGAGTCTGTCTGTCTGTCTGTCTGTCTGTCTGTCTGTCTGTCTGTCTGTCTGTGTGTCTGTCTGTCTGTATGTGACAAAAAAATTGTGGGCGCTCTATCTCAAGAACTAATGCTCGAAATTTAATAAAATTTTATATTCAGTTAGACCTTGATATGAATTAGTGCCTATTGGTTTTTGGTGAAAATTGGCCTGCAGGTGGCGCTGCTATACTACGTTTTTCATGATTTTCAAGATTGCTATATCTCAAGAACTAATGCACAGAATTTCACCAAACTTCAGATTCTGTGACCCCTTGATATGCATAGACGCTGATTAAGTTTTGGTGTAAATAACCTGCAGGTGGCGCTGCTATACTACGTTTTTCATGATTTTCAAGATTGCTATATCTCAAGAATTAATGCACAGAATTTCACCAAACTTCAGATTCTACGATACCTTGAGATACATAGCCGCTGATAAGGTTTTGGTATGAACTGCCCTATAGGTGGCGTTGCTATGCTACATTTTGCACGATTTTTGCGATAGCTATATCTCAAGAACTGATGCAGAGAACTTTATCAAATTTTAGATTCTGTTACACTAGAATATATAACATAATTAGACGCTGATTACATTTTGGTATTAACCTTGCAACAGGTGGTGCAGCTATGCAGCATTTGGCACGATTTTTCCGATAGCTATATCTCAAAAACCAAAGCACAGAATTTCATCAAACTTCAGATTTCGTTACAAAATGACATATAACATAATTACACGATGATTACGTTTTGTTATAAATCGTTCAACTGATGGTGCTGCTGTGCTATATTTTACACGTTTTTTTAAAAACTAGCTATATCTCAAGAACTAATGCACAGAATTTCATCAAACTTCAGATTCTTTTACACCATAACATAATTAGACGCTTTTTTACGTTTTGGCATAAATTTTCCAAGATATGGTGTTGCTGTGCTACGTTTTGCAACTTTTTTGTTATAACTATATCTCAAGAACTAATGGACGAAATTCCATCAAATTTCAGATTCTGTTAGGTCCTGACATAAATAGATGCTTATTAGGTTTTAGTATAAATTACCCAACATGAGGCACTACTAAGCTCATTTTCTCATAATATTAATTAAATTCTGCGTTTTAGGCTTTTCGGATACCATAATATCATTAGGGTAGGTCAAATGTTCGAGGAAATTCGATAGTGGGTAACTTTGGGTTCACCACATTTTTTTAAAAATATTAAAATGTACTTATGAGATAGAAGAAAGTTTTGGGATTGATACATCCAACTAGTTTTTTTTACTCTATGGTTATTTTTCCTTTATTTCCCACATAAATGCGACATTCAAGTTGCCACCATTAGAGAAATTGAACAAAAAACTACAAAAAAATTAATAACTCAAAAACAAATTGAGATACAGTTTTCTAACAAACTGCATTTAAAAGTGCATTTTTTTTCTCTATATTATGGTACAAAAGTTGAAAAAGTGCTATGTCTAGCAGTAAAAATTTGCTATAGCGAAAACTGCAAAACCGAAATTTCATCGGAAAGTGTTGCCATTCAAAACATGACGTATGCGTTACGCACAGATACGTTTGGCCTTTATTATATAGATTTCTCTCTCTCTCTTTTTTTTTTTTTTTTTTTTTTTTTTTAAAGAAATAATTAGTAGTTGTATTCTGTGCTGCTAATTTTTTTGAAACATCAAAGAATGAAGAGCTTTGTATGTGCAAAACTTCAAATTAATTTTGTGCGTTATGAAAAGTGTAAATCTGCGCATTATTGAAAAGTAGAATTTTTGGTTTTCCCCGCATTGATTTCGTGAGACGAAATCCCAAATTGTTTCACCATAATCAGAATAAATGGTAAATTATTTTGACTCGAAGAAAAATCATTCAATTCTATAAAATACTACTTTGAAACACATGGGGTTAAAACCTTCCTTATTAAAATAAAAACTTTTAAAAGGCTATTAGTCAGTTTCTGAATTTCCCTCGCTAATGTTAAGTCTTATTGGCGTAGAATGCATATGTTTAATATATTTCCTTTAGAAATAACTCTCTTTTGTCTGTGTACTCTTCTTAAAAGATTTTCACTCCCCCCCCCCCCCCCAACTTAAGTTTTTCAGTTTTTGTCCGATTAGTTACCATTTTATTGCCCCCCGCCCCCTTCAGAAATAATGGCTGTTAGAAAAATTTAGTTTTGTACTGAAAACCCTACATTAGATATAGTTTGGTAAACGAGGTTACTGATTGGACATATCAAATGTTAAATAAACAAAGAAGTAAATACAAACTTGTAACAAACAAGTAAAATGCAAAAAGTAAAATATTTTTTTAAAGCTCTTTCCCCGACCTCCGACTGAACTCTGTGTTCTCTTATCAATTTGAAACTGTCACTCCCTTATGAAATAATAATGCAAATAATTGAAACATTATTTTTCAAATTGTTTAATTTTCTTAAAATTTACTTGTATCTCCTCCCCCACCCCTTTTTTTTTTCTTGCTACACATTGCTGTTAATATTTTGTTTTCTAAGGCTGCATTTAAAAATTTTCTTCTATATCTAGGGTGTTTTGATCCAAGTTTTGCTTCATTGTATGAGTATAGATTTTCAGTGTTTCTGTTTGTTACGCAAGAAAAAAAAAAGCAAACGTAAGCAGATAAATGAGTGGCCTCAACTATATTTTTCTTGTGTCCTGATCTCTGCTGCTGTATCTAATCGTGATTTTTCTATGCTTGCTGATTCCAACAAATGCTCTTACCTCTATCTACAAGTTTCAGCTTTGCGAAATGCGCCGGATCAAAGCGGCATTGGAGAAAAAAAGCTAATTAGGCTCTGACCCGAATGAGCTTTAATCCGCGAGCTTTAAAAGGCTGCCCATGTAGGTCGACCTACCTTTGCTTGGTCGGTAAAACACTGAAGATTAAGGAAAAGTGTATGGGGTGAATGAGTGAACAAGTGCAAATTCGAGAGAAAAAGGTTGTATGTAAATGTTTGCAACTAACAGACAATAGTAAGACTGGATTTTAAGATAATATTTATCCGACCATTGTCTTCGATTTCACATTAATGGGACTTAACTGTTCGGGTTATGGTGCGTGGAACAAACTCCTTTCATCGGTTTGTAATTGTATAAGATTTACAATTACTGTAGTTGTATAAGACTTACAATTATTGTAGTTGTATAAGATATGCTTCAGTCATGTAAACTTTAGAAGATGTTTAAAGTTGTTTTTTTTTATAATAAAATCAATAAATATACTGACTAGATGTATTTGGGCAAAATTTCAACTAATTGCAATATCTGCTGCCTTAAGATAATGTGCTATCATACAATATTTGCCTTATAATATTAATACTTTCTAATACGCTGATTTACAGCAAATTTATATGGATTTTAAATGCTCTAAGGTGGCTGATAATAATCAGTCTGATCCTGTAAAAGATTATTGTTTTGAAAACACTATATTTCAAGGTAAAAGGGACAGATCTAGGATTTCCTCCAAAATATAAAGGCCTAAGCCAAAGCGATAATGACTAATTTTGCTATCTTTACCTATTACATGATCAAAAAGTTTATCTGTTTAAGCTGAATATGTGCGTGGAACAAACACCTTTCATTGGTTTGTAATTGTATAAGATTTACAATTATTGCAGTTGTATTAGATTTGCTTTGGTTATATAAACTTCAGGAAGATGTTCAAAACGGTTTATAATAAAATCCATTAATAAACTGACTAGATGTATGTGGGCAAAATTTCTACTGGTTGCAATATCTGCTGCCATAAAATAATCTTCTACCATGCAATATCTTCCTTATAAAATTGATACTTTCTAATACACTGATTTATACCAAATTTATATGGATTTTAAATGTTCTAAGGTGGCTGGCTGTAATCAGTCTGATTCTGTAAAAGATTGTTGTTCTGGAAACGTTACATTCCAAGGTAAAGGGACAGATCTATGATTCACTCCAAAATATAAGAGCCTAAGCAAATAAGATAATGTAAAATTTGCTGTCGCTACCTATTACACTTTATCAAAAAGCTTATCTATTTAATTTAAGCTGAATATGTGCGTAAAAAATCATTTATCAATCTCCACACACCCTAACTTCTAAAATTACTTCTTGCAGCCGCCAGTTTTTTTATGTGACCTGATACTAGTTTAAATAGATTTAAGTCATTTTTATGAACAACTTCATATAAGAAATTATTAAATATAGTTGATATCCTGAACCGTTCTTATTGTGAAGAATTTTTCTCTAGAGATATAATGCTACCTACAGGATTTGGACTGAGCCACACACTTGAGGACAATTGTTCTAGGGTGAATTAAGCATACATAAATAAGGCGAAACAGTTGTTGTCTATCCATTCAATTCATTTTATTAAAAGAAATAAAAACTTGTAAAATATTCTTATAAAGAATTGGGATTTCAAACTACACTAAAAATATAAATACTGTAATATTAAGTTTAAATTTAATTCTTTCATGTTTAATAAAACACTACTCAAAGTTCCATGCTTTTATGAGCATTTTTCATTTACTTCTATCACAATGCATAAACTCTACCTAAGGCGGAATCGATCTGGACCGAGAAAATGTTTCGTAGTAGACTTTATTCCACTTTAGACAAATTTACTTTGTCTATGGATTCGCGGGGACTTAAAAATCTTTCCGAGGTAGACAGATTTCCGTCTAAAACAGAGTCCGCTTTACAGGAAATGGAATTTACTGTATATGTTTTGACCGCCCCCCCCCCTTCCGCTTCTCCTCACATACATACACACACATACTTCTCGTAGTTGTGTGTATCAACTTTTTAAAATGTTACTGAGAATTTATTATTTATGATAAATAAAAATATTAATCATCTATGTATGCATAGAAATAATCTATGACAACCTATATAAAAATAATATGACAATTTCCTTGTGGAATTATTACCTAAGTTATGTATAAATAATATTATACAGTTATGAACAAAATGAATGTGTTGGAGGTGTCATTTTTCTTGCGGGTGCGCGATATTATATAATATAAATTAGCCGCACTAGGCGACCAATTTGGTCTCCCTTAAATGTATGCTAAGTATTGTATTCTTTTACTTTTATTCATAATTTAATCACTTGCTCAATTCTTTGCCAAATCAGAAGATTCTGCTAGAGAAATCAAGAAATCTGTTTATGTTAGCTGGGCTGATTTAATAAATCACCAAATACTTTTCCCCTGCATTTTTTTCCTATTTCATTAATTTCATTTAAAATATAATTCTTTCACTCATTTCATTTATAATATATAGATTTTAAACTGAAGCGTTTAAAATTCATGACTTTTATTTATTTTATTTTATTTTTAAGTTAAAAGAACAGAAAAAAAAAATAATTTTAAGCTCCATGACTGCTGCGAAAGAGCGAAACGTAAATAAATCCCATTGAACTCGGCCAAAATCGTGCCAGAAGACTTTTACATAATAACCAATGAGAAGCTTTTCATTCGGGTGTTGCCATCAAACAGTTAACAAATAATCTTAATTTCATTGCCATATACGATAGCGTAAAAATACATATGGATGTTTCAATTTACATTTCTTAAGCAGTTGAAAAAATAAGAAATAAAAGACACCATTGAATGTACAGTTAATCTAAAATACAAACAATTTAGAGATAAGGAAATTTCTTTTAGGGTTTCGTTCATCTGACGAAACACTATTCGTCTCTGTCCTCTGTCTGTATGTCTGCCCGTCCGTCACAGCGACCGTATACAAAAATTCTATAAGTCAGACACTTCAAATTTTGTGTATATATAGCTGAATACCCTGTGTCACACGACAGATAACAAAAATGTCAAAAGTCAATTTTTCAGTGTCATTTCCTTCATTTTTTTTATTTAAATTTTAAAAGAGAATCTTAATTTGAACGTTTTGCGTGTTGACATCTTA
Organism: Maratus speculifer; assembly: GCA_964019185.1. Taxonomy (NCBI): domain Eukaryota; kingdom Metazoa; phylum Arthropoda; class Arachnida; order Araneae; family Salticidae; genus Maratus; species Maratus speculifer. The sequence goes on along the minus strand of OZ025301.1, from coordinate 242,073,507 downwards.
GCTTGGAGGTAAAGCGTCTCGCTAGTAAGCAGAATGTTCTTAGTCCCTGTGCTGGAAAGTGAAATTTTCATTCTAAGATTGTTTTAATTTTTTAAAAAATTCGTGCTTTTTACCAATTAAAGGGTGTAAATTATTAAGATTTCGTTCATTTGAAATTTATAATATTTTCTGAAATTCAATTTTTGTTCTTTTTTAAAAACTATTGCGATTTATTAATGATTTAGCATTTTAAATTTCGTGTATTTTTTTTTTTTTTTTTTTTTTCGTTTTTAGAAATTTAAAATTTTTATTGATCTTCGCTATTTTTTTTTAAATGTTGAATTTTGAACATAATTTGTTTTGAATATTTTAAATTTGATTAAAAATTAACTTCCTTTTATAACTATTTTAAAATTAAATTTATTGGTGCTACCTAATCTATGTAAGAATTTAATAATTATAAATTAACAATTTGGATTTAATAATTAAAGGATAAGTTGTTTTAAAAGAAATATAAAAGGAAACCATCTGTGCGATCTGCGATCACACTTACCCACTTGTTTATTTTTCTATTTTTTCCCCCTTTCATGGTAGGAGAGAGTATGTTAGTGGCTGCGCAGATATAGCGTTTTCATTTTTGAGGGGAGGGGGGGGGGGTGTGGCATATGATATTGTGAGATTTCTCTAGCGCGAGGGGGGGGGGGTTGTCTTTTGATATCTATATCATTTTTGATCCAATCAAAATTTTTCTTTTTACTCGTAACATGGTCTTTGGTACAAAATAGCATCTTTTTAGCTGGTTATCTATTTTTATGAAAATACAAAGTTATTATTAAAATCACTAAATTAATATAAAATTATTTAATTCTAAAATATGGAATACCGCCAACGTTTGACTTTTCTATTCAACTTCATATGTCTATACATATATAATTATGGTTCGAGAAACCATACGTGAAGTATATTTGAAATGAAAGGTAAACGGAAAAAAAGTGACCGGAAAAAAAGTTATCGGAAAAAAAGTGACCTAAACTACAAAAGCGGAAAAAAAGTGACACGGAAAAAAGGTGACACGGAAAAAAAGTGACAAGGAAAAAAAGTGACACGGAAAAAAAGTGACAAGGATTGGTTTTGGGGATTTATTATTGATTTTGGGGATTCATTGGTTAAGTATGAAAGGGGAATCGGGGGGGGGGCTCATAATTTAGGTAAATGGGTTTTTCATGCTGAATTAACTGTTTTGGTTCAATTTTTGGATATACGTTCATACTGAAAAGACGCTTGCCTGATTAGTTTTGGGAAGGGACGATTACACCCTCCCCATCCGTCCTCAATTAGATGAATGGGTTTTTATGCAGAATTATCCAGCTTGTGTCAAATTTTCATATAGGTTCTTTTCGATAAGGCTTATATATAGTATAAAATGCCTGAAGAGTTTTAGGAGTTTAATGGTTAAGTATAGAAGGGTAACGGGAGATAACTTTTCTTAAATTAAATTAATGGCTTTTTACGGATAATTATCCGATTTGCTTCGAATTTTGGACATGGGTTCATTAAGACGTATAAGACGATAAGACGTATCTCTGATTAGTTATGGGGTTCTTTTGATTGTTATAAAGGGGGGACGAGCAATTATCTCTCCCTCAAACTAGATAAATAGATTTTTATGCAGAATCATCTGATGCATTTCAATTTTTAAACATAGGTTCTTTCTGATAAGGTGAATTCCGGAATAGTTTTAAGGATTTAATGGCTAAGTATAAAGGGAAGATGGGGGAAACCCCTCTTAAATTAAATAAATGGCTTTTTATGCAGAATTATCCGATTTGCTTCGAATTTTGGACATGGGTTAATTATGATAAGACGTATATCTGATTAGTTATGGGGTTCTTTTGCTAATTAAAAAGGGGGGTGGGTGATTACTACCCCCGGCCTTAAATTAGATTAAAAAAATTATGCACACTTATCCGATTTATTTCAAATTTTGGATGTAGGATCTTTCTCATAAAGTAAATTCCTGAATAGTTTTAAGGGTTTAATGGCTATGTATAGAGGGAGATGGCGTTTTGCGCAGAATCATCCGATTTGCTTCAAATTTTCGATGTATATTCATTATAAGAAAGCGTATCTGATTAATTATGGGATTCTTTTGCTAATTAAATAGGGGAAGCGGGCGATTAATCCCCCACTCTTTAAGTAAGATTTTTTTTTTTACAATTATCCAACGTATTTCAAATTTTGGATATAGGTTTTAACTGATAAAATAAATCGCTGAATAGTTTTAAGGGTTTAATGGCTAAGTATAGAGGGATGAACGGGGGATAACCCACAATTAATCAGGAGTTCGCCTTATCATAATGAACACACATTCAAAATTTGAATCAAATAAGATAATTCTGCGTAAAAAGCCATTTATTAATTTAAGGGGGGTTATCCTCCGTTCCCCCACTGTATACTTAGCCATTAAACCCTTAAAATTATTATGGGATTCACTTTATGAGAAAAAACATATATCCAAATATGAAATATATCGGATAAGTGAACATAAAAAAACAATTTATATAACTTAAGGGGGGGGGGGGGGAGATAATCACCCGCCTTAATTTTTAATTAGAAAAATAACCCCATATGTAATCAGGGATACGCCTTATCATAATGAATTTATAATCCAAAATTTGTAGCAAATCCTATAATTCTGCGTAAAAAGTAATTTAATTTAAGATAGATTATATTCTATTCCCCTTCAATACTTAGATATCAAATCCTTAAAACTATTCAGGGATCCACCTTATCAGTAAGAACCTACATCTAAAATTTGAAATACATGGGATAACTCTGCATAAAAACCTATTTATCTAATTTAAGGGGGAGATAATTGCTCGCCCCCCCCTTTATAATAAGCAGAAGAACCCCATAACTAATCAGAGATACGTCTTATCATAATGAACCTATGTCCAAAATTCTAAGCAAATCGGATAATTATGCGTAAAAAGTTATTAATTTAATTTAAGAAAGGTTATCCCCCGTTCTCCCTCTATATATAATTATTAAAACTCCTAAATCTCTTCATGCATTATATACTATATATAAGCCTTATCGAAAAGAACCTATATTCACAGGGCCCGACTTAGACAGTGGGTGGCCCTGGGGCAAACATTATTAGAGTGGCCCCTTCTATCTTAAAAATGTTTGTGAATTATACTCAATTGACTAAAATTAAAATTCAAACCTATTGTATGTATGCATAAATTTCGTACCAAGTACTGATTTCAGTATTTATATTTCACATCTTTATACATAATAACAGAAGATAAATAATTTTAACTATCAATTTTTTTGTGATGTAACTATTACTTTAAGGGAACGTGGGGCAGGGAAGCAAAGGGGGTAGGAGAAAAAAAGACCCCTTAAAATTGAAAAAAAAGAATTTTGGTAATATTTTGCTATTTTATATCATTTGGCCTTCTTTTAACAAGAAACTTTTCTCTCCTTGGGGGGGGGGGCTTCAAACCGGGAGCCCGGGGCAATTGCCCCGCATGCCCTTGCCTTAGTCAGGCCCTGTATATTCAAATTTGACACACGTTGGATAATTCTGCATAAAAACTCATTATCTAATTGGGGACGGATGGGGGGGGGGTAATCGTTCCTTCCCAAAACTAATCAGGCAAGCGTCTTTTCAGTATGAACGTATATCCAAAAATTGAACCAAAACAGTTAATTCAGCATGAAAAACCCATTTACCTAAGTTATGAGCCCCCCCCCGATCCCCCTTTCATGCTTAACCAATGAATCCCCAAAATCAATCCTTGTCACTTTTTTTCCGTGTCACTTTTTTTCCTTGTCACTTTTTTTCCGTGTCACTTTTTTTCCGTGTCACTTTTTTTCCGCTTTTGTAGTTTAGGTCACTTTTTTTCCGGTAACTTTTTTTCCGGTCACTTTTTTTCCTAGATTCGAAATGAAACTTGTGTTTATTAATAAATTAAAGAGAAAGAGAAGTAATGTTGGCCATTTGTTTTGTTGATGAGGGTTTCTATCTGCTTCCCAATCCTCCTCCGCTCCCGGAACAGGACTTTATTACCGTTGAATGCATTATGTTACAAAAAGTTATTATAAATATATAAATATTATAAAATATAAAAGCTATAAAATTTTAATACTATTTCATTTAAGTGTTATTTGATTTTGTTTTTTCATATGCAAAGTGATATTTCATTTTGAATTCTCTTCGTTTGAATCATAAAAATATGCGAAAGTAAAAAGGTAGCCAGTTTTTTATGTTACTTCAAACAAAATAAATAAATTCTAGGGGGGGGGGGGAGTATAATATCTGAATAAAAGAAAGGGGGGGGGGTCCAAAAAGCTTAAGAGTAAAAGAGTTTTTTAAAGTACTATTGTTACATTACAAATAGTTTCTTTAATTGATGATTGCGGCTTTAATTTTCGTACTTTTACAGGACAAAGCAGTTGAACAGCTCACATTCATTTATATTTTTCCCTGTCATTGCTTAGAGTTTTTCTGTTTTTTTATTATTGTCAACGTGTTCTTTTTTATGTAAGTAATTCGATGAAAAATGCACTACTTGTGAAGTTATTGATTCGAAACGCCGCAGGGATAAGTTCAAATTCGAATTCAGTCCTTTTGTGATATTGACAATAGGTTCCCCGCTTTCTATTGCTCTTTTAAGGTCTAGACGAACGGCACTAGTTTTTATTACACTAAAAGAGCAATCAATCACTCATTGTTTTCGAACTGAACAAGGGTGAAACCTCGTTAAATGGTTTTTGAAGGACTGACCCTACCAATTTAACAAAGGAAGGGGAACTTTTATCTATTCCATCTTCGGTCGTAAACCTGTCAACTGATATTCCTCTCTTGAAGTTCAGATTCAGTACACTAGAAGTGCAATTTATACATCAAAGCGCCGAAACGAAAGATCAAAGATAGCGCAAGAAGTTAGTGCGAAAAACTGTGTGTGTGCCCGCAGCCTTAGGACCGGCAAACGAGATGTAGATATAGAGGCTCTGAATGTATGCCACTGTCCACCAGGTACTTGGTCATTATAATATCTTAGGAACCACTTTGATTTATTCCGAATTTCAGCCTACCTATAGAATTCTATTTCCCGTTCCCCTAGGTCTTGGACAAGTGATAAACTTGCAGTTTTCTCTTTTACTTGCTTTTATTTATTTTACTTTCAAGGTCATGTTCACTAAAATGAATCGATTTATTCTCGATTTATGATTTTCATTTTAATTTCGATTATTAATTTATTTAAAATTCTTCTTTAAATGAAAATACACTGCTTTGAATCAGACTTTTATCAACCGCAAAATATCATTTATTTACAAAACAGTAATAACTTCGTGCTTAAAAAAATATATACATTATTTGTATTTAGATTCGAAGTAAATAATTTGGAATTTGTTCAAAAGGATGTTTTTTATGATTCTGTCGCACGACAAATTTTAAATTAATTATTTTTTCAATAAGAAAGTAAGTAAAATAGTTCTTTTTATGCATGTAAATAAAATTTCTAAATATTATATGTAATGAAAATTTAAATTGAAATGGCTGAAAGTTGGATGTGGATTCAAAAGCAAGTCTAATCAACGCATCCCATCCTTCTAGATAAAAGAGAAAACCGTAAGACACTTTTGTTATGACGTCACACGAAAAACAAAGAATAAAAATTTGAGCTATTTGTATGTTTAGATTTCGTTGGCTTATTATTAATTATTAAGAATAATCCACAAATCTAACAAAACTAAACGTACAATGTAGCGTCGAAACTAGCCTTTTTTGCGCCCGGGGCAAGCATGGATTTTGGCGCCCTCCACATACGCATTCTTTATATCAAACATACCAAACAAAATATTAATTTGGCGCCCCCTTCATCTTCTGTTCTGGAGGCGCCCGGGGCACGTGCCCCCTCTGCCCCCCTATAGTTTCGGCCCTGCTGCAATGCAAGTTTTTTTAAAAAAAATTCCTTTGTTTTCTCTGTTTCAAGTGACGCTTTAAGACATCAGAACAAAGCGTGTCAGGGCTTTGTCCTTATATAGGGGGTATTGTTCAAGTGCGAGTTCAATCTAATTTTTAAGGACGGACACAGATAGTTTTTTACAATTTATTATTGAGAATAATAAATTGTAACTAAATAAAAGTGTTGTTAAAAGCAGTTTTCTTCGTATGGTATGTTTATGACTCTCTCCAATTAAAGTATTATACTTTGAACTTAATTTCGATTGAGACTGGGGAAAGTAAAACAGTTACATGGTCATGATTGCTTTCATGTGGAATAGCTTCTCCGAAAATAAATATTAAAAAAAAAAAAAAAATCTTTTGGCCGTTAGCAAGAACATGGTCGATCAAAACTTTGAAATCTGGAGAGTTCATTCCTACTCCTTGGCTAACAATAAAAAATATATTCAATATTAAAAAAATATTTGGAATCAGCATTTTCCAAAGAAAAAAAATTATTTTTTCGTGAAAGGGTCTCTGTACCCTTGGAATTCCCCTACACCTTCATCTATAATAATTTTGGACACATGAACGTCGAAAGAAAAGGATAACTGAAAATTGAATTCGATGAGAGAAGGTCATAGTAACGCTGATAAAAAATGTTTCATATGTCTCGTGTTTCATTATTTTGTCATTTGTTTTCACTGTTTTTTCGAGATGAGAGGTAAAGAAAAGTTGCATAATTAAATTTAATTTTCGAGGGGGAGAGCAATTTCCCTTCCTGCTCCCTTCTGGCTTCGATTCGTGCCGATGGAAGTTGAGGTTTGATGGATAACGATCCTTAATTTAAATATCGTAATGTGAATAATGGTATTATTCATAACCGAGACTGCATCTAACCGAAGAGCGAGAAAAGCAGTTGCATGGTCATGATTACTATGGTGTGCAACAACCTCTCCGAAAATAGACATTCTGAAAATTTTCTGTTAGTCATTAGCAGCAACCCAACCGATCGAAAATTGCAAGTCTGGAGGGGGCATTCCGCCTCCAGGGGGACCCCTTCTGCTTATAGAAGCTAATTTATGACTCCATTTCCTCGCTCCCTTGGTCATTTAGGCTCGCTGGGAAACTTCCTGTGCTCCACTCTTTCTCCTTATGCTTTTGGGCATTTTCAGCAGAACTCGAAATTAAAAGGAGCATTTTTAGATGCCATTTCATGTATGCCTTTCATTCCTTGTTGCCAGAACTCAGCAGATATGGTCTATTCGCTTTATTGAAAAGATGATTGCTTTATGCTGTTTCTATTACGCTTCATTTTCCAAGGAATTATGGAATGCTTGTCTTCTTTTTAGTTCTTTTATCTGCAATTGAAAAGCAAATTGGCTAATGTGTTTGTTAAAGCATTTTTTCTTCATTTTATTTGATCTCTTGGTTGGATTACCGTGTGGAATTTTTAATAGGTAAAGCATATTATCTTTTTTTCTCCATTTTATTTGCGTCCAGTAGAAGTTGGATAGAATGTTATTAACTTATGTAAAAATAATCTTGTAATTGGACATCATGTTTCTTTCTCAAATAACAGTATTAATCAGAATTGACTGATTGTATTTCATATTTACTTAATCATTTCGAGTTGAAAAATAAAAACCTACCCTTTGCATAATTCAACAACTGTGTGTGTGTGTGCTTATGTACCGAATAAAAAATGTACCTACAGGGGTCGATCCAGGCTATATTTGTTTTCTATTTAGGGCCCCCTTTCACAAAAATCCATTTAATAAAACAGGTCCCTTCACAAAATTTATTTTTATAAAAAAGGTGCTTTGATATAATTCCTTTTCATAGAACAGACCCCTTCATAAAACAGGCCTCTTCACAAAATTTTATTCTCTAAAAGCATGTTTTAAAATGTGTAATTTGCAATCAAAACACAGTCACCATAACGATAACTTTGCCAGGACTCATAAGTGCATGGTACATATTTGATTAACAGAACATCATCCTGCATTACAAAATACATTATTTTCACAAAAGTATAATAAAGTTTACAAAAATAACGTTAACATTTCACACAATGCACCCCAAGAAAAAAAACTTGGGTCAACCCTTGACGGATGTATCCCTTTTTCAAATGTTGTACAATCATAGTGCGACTGCGTATTTTCCAACTTTGTTTATTTTGATGTCTATTGCTTCCCCATCCCTCATAAAACCGTTGCTATCTTAGATAGCAGCACTTTATCGGAAGATACGTACATTAAATGCAAATTTTGTGAGGAAAAACAATTTTAGTCAGAATTATTTCGTTTCGGTTGTTTGTATGAGGAAGTCTGGCAGATACGAAATAATGTTTTTCTACCATAGTTGTTTCCACACATATATTTCTTAAAACGCATTTTTTTTCTTTCTTTCTTTGTTCAAACTGCGATGTCATCTTGACCCGAGAGAAGCGAACAGAGCATCTGTCATTGCCTCATGTCAGAACATCCTGATACAGAAATAGAATTTTCCATGTGTCACTTCAAAATGGTCAGCATTCAGAATTACGCCTGGCAAGTCTGTCAATTTCTGCCTCTCGAAGATTTTTACAAATTTTATTTGCGCCTGTTATCTTCGAAATTTCCCACTTTGACATTTCTGTTGTTCAGTCAGTAGTCTAAATGGAGGAATCGTTCGGAAACAGGGGCGCAAATTTCCGTTTGTCTGTATGAATGAATTGATAGATGATTTAAATAAAAAATTGTAATTAAACAAATTACCACGACTATTTGAAAAATAATATTTTCAAAGAGTATAATTTTAGACTTGATATTTTTTAAAATATAGAAATAATTTTATTTTTTTGATGATCAAAACGTAGCTTACGTAAAAAAAATCATATTAATATGCCTCAACTTTCAGAGACACGTTAATATTCCTGGACCAATAATAAACAACTATTTAAAAAAATTTCAGCTTAACAATTTTCGGTATTGCAAATTTTAAAACTTCTAAATATCGCACTTTTTCAATTTTTACACCGTCGTATCCTTCTATAGTAAAAAGAAAAAAAAAAAAAAAAAAAAAAAAATCCTTAAACAAATCTCTAGGAATGACTCTTGGAATGATGCTGATGTGTAAGGTTTCCGTAAGTAACGCGTCCGGGTGGACCACACTTTCCATGAGTCGAATAGACCAATCAGGAAAAGGCTCCGTCTATGCTTCGACCAATGAGGAGAGAGATGAATTCCAAAATTGAGTGTATGGAAAATAAGGTATCGCGAAGCGATTCCAACCGGGATTGCAAAGCAATACCGAACGGAATCGCGAAGTGATTCCATGGGGTATTGGCAGGCGCAGCAAGCAGGGATAGCCTACAACTTGGAATCGCGAAGCGATTACACGGGGGGTTGGCGAGCGTAGCCAGCAGGGGGGCAGAGCCCCCCTAGTAAGAAAAATAATACTTTTTAATGCATCTTGCTTGAAATCTGTATCTAAATTAGTTTTTGAGTTAATATATATGTATATTTTATCGTTTTTAATACTTTTTTTTGTCGTGGCAACAGAAATATTCCATTTTTGGACATTAAACGTGGACCAATTAGAAAATGAAGATAAAAAGAATATTGCCCAGTTAAACTGATGGCATTGAGCTCACAGGCTACGCATACTAATTGTACATTACAGCCTTGTATTTTCGTTAATTCCGTTCGAAAAAAAAAATTAAGAAAAAAAATTAATCTCCCCTTTTTCCTTTTTTATACTTAATCATTGAACCTCCTAAACTATCAAGTACATGCTTTATCATATTAAAAAACCTATATCCAAAATTCAGAGCAAATCGGATAATTCTTAATAAAAACCCATTTAACATTTATATAATTTAAGAGGAGTTATTCTCCTCTTTTATACTTAACCATTAAACTTCCAAAACTATTCAGAGATTTGAACGAAATCTGACAATTCTGATTGAAAAATCCATTTATACAAGTTAAGGGGAGGGGCATTAGAACCCCCGTTCCCCCTGTTTATACTTATTCAATGAACACCTAATAGCAGTCACGGAATCGCCTCATCGGAATGATCCTATATCTAAATTTTGAACGAAAACTGTTAATTCTGCATGAAAATCCCGTTTATATCAATTAAGGGGGGGGGGAGCATGAGCCCCCCGTTCCCCCTGTTTATACTTATTCAATGAACACCTAATGGCAGTCACGGAATCGCCTCATCAGAATGATCCTATATCTAAATTTTGAACGAAAACTGTTAATTCTGCATGAAAATCTCGTTTATATCAATTAAGGGGAGGTTCTTCCTCTTATACATATCGAATGAACTCCAAAAACTAATCAGTTAAGCACCTTATCATTATATACCTATATACAAAATTTCAAGTGGATCCGATATTTTTATCATGAGTTATCGCGTTACGCACGAACGAACGTACGAATGTACATACAGAACGGACGGGCACATAAGCTCTCAGGCTATGATAGCCTGTGAGCTAAAAATTGAAAACAGAAGTATTTCATTTCTAGACATTAAGCATGGATTAATCAAAAAACTAATAAAATAAAATAAGTTGCGGAATTCAACCTATAAAAAGATTCAGATATATTTCAGATTTCCCAATTATCTACCGAGAACAACTATTTTCCTAAATAGTTAATAAAATTTAATCTTTTCGCAAAAGCCTGATTTTATTTTATTTGTATGTTTTCATATTTATTAATGCACATTGCAGTAAACTCTCTGTGAGGCGAACTCTATGTAAGCCGTAAATCTGTAACTCGGAGAGATTTTTAAGTTCCTGCGAATCATTACTAAATGTATAGAGCAATTTTTGTAAAAGTCACAAAAACATAGTTTGAAAATTCTGAAAGTGTGATCGTCGATAGAACAAGCTCAAAATCCGTTATTCTCAAAATGAAGCAAAAAGATGAAGGACTCTATCCATATATCCATTGATTAGTGTCAATAGAGAATACACAATATGACACGCATATATTTGAATACAACCCCTCATTATTTTATTTATTTGTCTATTTATTCGTTTTATTTATTTATTTATTTTAGAAACAACAGAATTTTAACTTATTCTACCGACGATCACTTTCAGAATTTTCAAGCTGTGTTTTTGAGACTTTCACAAAAGTTGCTGTATACATTTAGCTAACACAGTATGCAAATGGAATTTTGATTGCGTCATGCATGCATAGTAAAACATTTTTCAGGAAACATGCTCATTTTTCATACAATTTTTATTACTTTTTTAATTCTGATTACAGGGTGTTGTGTATAATGTTGTTTGTCATATTTTTAAAAAAGAATATTATTTTATATAATTAGGAACTCTGCAAATTATACGCGAAAAATTTGGGACTTTAAAAAAAAAAATTATTATTATTATTATTTTTTATAAAAACCTTAATTTCTCTGCGAGTATACATGCTGTCCGCACAAAAATGAACACAGTTTATTACAATAACTCATTTAATCATAATCTACAGTTTTGAACGCCTTTGTTAAATTAGTTTTGACAGGGTTATTTAAAAGATATACGTTCTTTTTCAATTTGTTGACAGTCCCCTATGGAGTTTCGGTGAAACATCTTCACTGTAACATATGATCTGTGCTATTATAAGTTTCAAGGCAATTTGTCATGAATTTTTCTAGATATTAAACAAAATGTCTAAAATCGCAAGTGGCCGGTCACCTTTTGACTATATAGTGTACATCCCGATATATATCCAATTTTTATTTTCAAAATATCATAATTTTTGATATTTTCAAAATATCAAGGTGTTTGGTACTTTTAATGTTTTCACATACTTGATATTTATTTTTAAAATATCATGATTTTTGATATTTTCAAAATATGAAGGTGTTTGGTACTTTCACTGTTTTCACATACTTGATATTTATTTTTAAAATATCATGATTTTTGATATTTTCAAAATATCAAGGTGTTTTTGGTACTTTCAATGTTTTCACATACTTGATATTTATTTTTAAAATATCATGATTTTTGATATTTTCAAAATATCAAGGTGTTTGGTACTTTCAATGTTTTCACATACTTTATATTTATTTTTAAAATATCATGATTTTTGATATTTTCAAAATATCAAGGTGTTTGGTACTTTCAATGTTTTCACATACTTGATATTTATTTTTAAAATATCATGATTTTTGATATTTTCAAAATATCAAGATGTTTGGTACTTTGAATGTTTTCACATACTTGATACTTATTTTCAAAATATCACTGTGCCTAGATATTTTGAATCTAAACAAGTATAAACAAAATTTTCAATTGTGTTGATTGTGTTATAATGTAAATACAGAACTTTTGCCTTTGGCACTAAATTTTTTAGCCGCATAAGGAAACAAATATATTTCTCAAGCCTTATGTTTGACGTTTTTATTTTTAAATATAGAACTAATATGTTGAATATAATTAATTCAAAACCGCCTTTGTAATATAAACTGTTTAATTTAAATAATCAGTTATTTACTGTTTTATTAGAAAATAATCTTTTTTGGTTTTAGTTCAGAATTTAAACTTTACAACATGTTAGGGAACACACAATAGTACAAGCTTTCTGTTATGTTAAAAAATATTTAATAAAAAAAATATTTTATTTTATATTCAAAATTTTGTTTTATAAATTTCCAATTTTTTTATATACTAAACAAAATCCTATAATTATTTTTTTAATTGCTGTTTAATGCAAACTCTTTTTGTTTTTCAATTAATTAATTTTCAATTTTGTTTCAAGTAAGGAAAAAATAAAAATAAAAAATAATTTTTGAATAATGTTTTGTTAAACTTTCATTTTCATGTTAAGTGCAATATATTTTAATTTCTGTTTCTAATTTATATTATGCTTGAAAACTTTTACTATCAACAGTAACTTGGCAATTTTGAAAATATCGGATATATATTGAAAATGTTGGATATTTTTTATATTTTCGAAAATATCAGGATACTTACAAACCCTGTTCAGTCATTCACTTGTTTAGCCTTTAAATTTGTCATTGTGTGAATTTAAGTTAGCGATAATTAAATTGGTATTTTAAAGGGAATTGGAATTTTATATCCATATTTGTGAACCTAAATTACGAGTCCCTTAAAGGATCAGTTTCAAAAGGATCAGTTCTTTTTTTCTGTCATCTATGATGTCATTTGAAGCAGATTTTGTTTATGATAAAACAATAAATGAACATTTTATAACATTAACTTATTTTCGGGTCTCAAGAGGTTAACGCATTAAAGCTTCTGATGTCTCTTTAGGCGTAGACACTTGCGAGATAATATTAAATCTATGGAATTGTTATTTGCTTAAATCTCGTTTGCATTTCAACATTTTTAAAAGTTTTTTTAATAATTGGATAGTTGAGGTCCTTCTCTATATCGTCCCTTTTTTACTTTTAGATTTTGGTTTCAGATTTTTTTTATAATGATGCTTTCATTTTCGGATCCGGTTTCGAAAGTGAAAATAACTTTATAAAAAAAAGTATCTGCAACCAAAATCGAAAAAGTACAAAAGCAGCGATGTAGAGAAGATTCGTAACTATCCAATTAAAATAAATAAATAAATAAAAATGGCGAAGTGCAAATGAAATATTACATAATAACCTCTCCATAGGTTTTGCATTAATTTGCAGACGGGACAGAAGCTTTAATACGTAAAGCGCCACGTCAATCACCGGTGTCTGACACTGAACTTTCCGTTTAGAATGTGTGTCATTGACTGATGACTGATGGTCTAAAATATGATATAAAACTAAAACTATATGTATTGTTTTAAGTAATTACTGAAAAAAAAATATTTAAATTTTACTTAAGTTTTATTTATTACGTGATTATATTTCCTTAAAAATTACTTAAAACATTGTAAATTTTTCAACTTTGGTGTCAGACACCGTGGCACTCAACGTGTTAAATGAAAACCTTGCTGTAAATAAAATGATAAGACCTTAAAGGGTTACTGATAAAATGATTATGCATTTAAGTTAAAAACAGAATGCATATTTTATCTATTTTAAGTATCTTAGCTCTTAAAAGAATTCATAATAACATCATTCAAACTCATTCGGCCGCTCTATCGTGGAAGAAAATGGAAAGCTGAACTCTACACGAAGTATCATCTTAGATACTGGTCGATAGAAGTATAACCCTCTGCATATTAAAATTAATGGGACTCCAGCATGTAATAAGTCTGTATTAAGGTTATGCATCTATTTAATACAAAATCGTTCAAGGATCCCTTTTAAGCTTACGCCCTGGTACAACTGTACCCTCCGTGAGTCTTTTCCCCAGTTTGCCATGGGCTGTTCGAATTAAATTGTGGATGACTTACATGCTGCGTCAGCTATCTGGTACTGATGATTAGATTCCAGTTTTATCTATTTTGTCCAAACCCAAAGATTTCATCCATCTTAAGGCTACCGCGTGTTTAAAACTTCAAAACTTATTTGGGATTCCCTTATCCTTATCTGTACTGAATCAGATGTCGTTTGCATCGTGTCTCAATGCTATCGACTTGAACTCAGTGGATCTCAGTTCAAATTTTTCTTCTGATTTGGTCTTCTGTGTGGCTTGCATCGTGTAGTACCTGTTATTTGGACTATGTGCTAATGATACGGTAATGATATAGCTAATGACATTGCAGTCTTCATCATGCCTATAATTTAGGTTGAAGTCATCGATCGTTCTTTGGCATGATCCTCTTCTGCTCTTGTGGAATCATATTTTCATCTTAATTTAAGGGTATGCCATCATACACCTTGTATACAAATCCTTGGTTTCAACTCGTTCGCTTTTTTGCGAGTCGCCAGATGTTTAATTCAAAGTTTTTTATGAAGCCGCCGGCACTAATATGAAGCTAGCTGCACTATATATTGAGTACTAAAATTCATGAATGGAATTTTTTAAAGACTGTTCTCGAATTCCCTCTCAAAAAATGCGAATTTTTCTGACTCATTTTTAAACGTAAAAGCACAAAATTGATAGGACAAACTGTTAAAATGATTTGGAATCGCATGGTGTTTTATTTCTTAAAAATAAATAAATAAATTCCTTATTGAAACATAAGCGTTTTTCTTTTAAGACATTGTATAAAAAATGCTGGTAAGATTATAATTAAAATTGAATGCGACAATTACCAATTTTAAAATGGTGGCAAAATATTATTCTTTATCGTGAATGAGTTAAAGATTATTGGATAAAAATTAAAAATAAAGAATTCAAGTTTTTTGGGGGGAAAGGAGCACATTTTTGAAAATATACTGCAGAAACAGAAATGAGTTAGTGCAGCGGTGAAAAAAATAGCAGGGTGTTATTGTTAACTAGTGCAGCGGTGAAAAAAATAGCAGGGTGTTATTGTTAACTGTATGTAATAAGTTGAAATAAAAAAAGTATTTCATTTAAATGCGCTTCTGAAAATATCATAAAGGCACTAATGAACCGCAAGGACATTCGATGATGAATGAACTAGCTTTTGTGCATTTGATTTCAAAAAGGTGAGACCACAGCCACCTTTCGGTATTATTAAGTCGGAAAACATCTGTAGAATTTCAAACATTTTAACTTATCTTTCTCACAGCAGTAAATAATTTTCTTTCTTATAATGCCGGCACGACTTTTTGGAGAAATTTAATTTTTATCACATGACTGTTCCTCTGTCAATGTTAAAATTAATCATGCCTAACTGAAAACTGGTCACGGCATTCGAAACCCCGTGCAGACACGATGCCGACCTTTAAAATTAACTGTGACGCATTTGAATTCTGACGCAAATCCTGAAGAAACCCACAGAAAACACACTGGAATTGTTGTTTTCAGAAACTAAAGCCATAAAAAATAAAATAAAGTCCGAGTTATAAAATCGATGACTTAGTGCTATTTTGCTTCGAGTAATATTGAGAAAGAAACTATTTCATGGGAATTTAAAAAAAATTATACGTTTATAAAAAATCCACTCCCCGTATTGAAATGATTTTTCCTATTGACGCAAATTCTTGCACTTTTTTTCTTAATCGTTTACATGCCAAATTAATATCGCAATGTAATTATAATTTTGTTTTTCTTATATTACAGCTTCAAATGTTTTAATTTAAGCATGCAAAATTAGAAGGAAAAAAAAAATCTGCAGTTTTTTTTTTTTTTTTTTTTTTTTTTGGCTGTTTTTATTTTGGAATATGATTATTGATTGACAATCTATGCAAATGTAACATATTATTTTCCGCTCTATGCTATTGTATATTGTTCTTGAGTATTTTCTCGAATTTCAAAAACATTTAGACTCATAGTAGTCAAATGTAAGTAATATAGAGAAAAGGATAAAAGCAAATAATATATTTTTTATGCAAATTAATGAATTTACATATTCTTTATACCTGTAATAAATGCTTAAACATAAATATTTTTGTTTTCAAAAGTTTAAATTAATCTTATATTTTATAGGGAAAAAAGGACATCGTTATTATGATGGAAACTATATGTTTTGTATTACAAACAATGCAATGTTCCCATTTGGGAACCCCATTGCAAACGGTTAAGTACTTTGAACGTATTTCTATACGTCGAGTTTTTTCCTTTATCTCATAAGATTTTCCCACAAAATCGGGATGCAACTGTGGATCACTTTGAAGATCTAAGCAAAGTCGAAAAATTTTATTGATAATAAAAATAACTATGATAATAATAAAGCAGTATATTAACATTTTATTCACAAAAATCATTATGCCTTTTCCTCCTTAGTAAGCAGAATTCGTTATTTTATTTATGTTTTTAAATTCGAAACGATCGGGTTTAAAAAAAAAAAAAATCTGATTTTTAGAAAACCTTACACAATATTATTAGTTTATGACTTTTAATTTATAACATAAAAATCATACACACGCACACATATGCATCCTATTAAATAATGTCAATTTATATTAATAATATTATACAATTTACATAAATGATTAAAAGATAAAAAAAAAAAAAAAAAAATCCAACTGATTTAAATCATCATTAAAATCTAACTGATCAAGGAACCCTGCTAGTAAAGTTCATTGGGTGAAATTAGCTTGATTTTAAACATGATTTTAATCAATAATAATAATAAAACATTGATTTAAATATTTTCAAAAAGAAAAATATTTCAAGATTAAATCAAGCTATTTAATAATAAATATTTTGTTTTGCCAAAAATACATCTTGTATGTAAGTTTAAAGGAGTGAGATAGACTGAGAACTCTAAATCCATGCTTTTTTAATTTTATTTAAATCAAATATCGCACTTTAAAATAAAAATAGAAATTCTCAGCTGAAAATTTTTAAAAGATAAATATATTAGAAAATATCTAAATCACATGTGAAATTTTTAATACAAAAACATGGGGACTTTCTGCGAGGATTTGGAAAACTTCAGAATAAATTAATATAGCTCATTCAAAAATATTTTTATTGATATTTATGTAGAGATCCCATTTAAAGTCCAGCGCGAACACGAAAACTCCATTTGTAGTAATCCTGCAACCCGACCCGAATCCGATACATCGGGTCCGACAAAAAACGTCAACCCTCAATCTGACCCGAACCCGACAAAATAATTTTCGTCGATCGATAATCCGATCCGAATCCGACATGTTGCAACCCCACCGTGTACAAACCAAGATGCTTCAATGCTCAAACTGACCCAAATCCGAAATCAAGACAAAATAAATTATCTTTTCTGGAAATTTCGAAAAGTAATCTATTACTATAATACTAATTTTATATTTTATACAGAAAAATGGATAATTCTATATTCTTTCTTATTCAGTCTGTCGCGAACAAAACCTGCAACAAAAAAGATATAGTGCCAAGTTGACCCTATATAAGACCCTATGTGCGCATGTAAATAACAGACTGCTCAATTTTCAATTCCAATGTAGTTTATTTATAGAAAGATTTAAGATTATATATTTCATGATTAGTAACAATTTGAAATATGTTTTGATATATTTTTAAGAATATAATTTAAATTTTATAATAAACATGGAGAAAAAGCCATTTAAAGTTTTAATTTGTGTGGGTAACTGTGTTGGGTGTATTAATAAAATTTACGATATCTCGCAATGTAATTGCCATATCGGTAAATATGAGGTGTCAAAATATACACGATTTGACAGGCTTTCATTTAAAAAAAAAATAATAATAATAAAAAATCGATTTTTTGATTAATTCTGACTGAGGTATAGTGTCATATTTTAAAGTTATATTTTTAAATGATAATTTTTCTTTTCCCACCTGATCCGAATCTCATCACTCGGACCATCCGTTCTGAGGTTCTGACCTTATCAGACTTGAGTTTCATGTAATGTTAAAGTTAGCGATAATATTATAGATATTTTGAAATTATGAATTTTGCGCATCAGTATCGACAGAACATTTTCATCCAGAAGACTGTCAAAACTTGCTGATTGATAAATCAAATCTGATGTGAATTTGCTGAAAAGTTGTATGGTTGAACTTTGAAATTCCTAATGCTGATACTACTACCGAAGGAAAACTTTCCCTGCAGTTTTACATATGTTCATTCGGCTTTCTCAGAATTAATTTTAGCCATGATTCAGTTAACATAAAGATTACCATCGTTTGCTGTGAGGTGTGGTGGTACCGCCTGCTTCGCTCCAACTGTGGCCATGGAAAATGGAAATAGATCAAATCAAAGGCGTGAATTAATTTTATTAGGGTTGCACCTAAATCCGCTTAATATAAAATAAGAATGTAACTAATTTTCGATGTGGTCGAGTTCTGAACATACATTGTCTCCTAAAAAAAGTCTGAAATGCACTTTGACTGCTTACCGGAAAAAAAATCTTTTATAACAATGATTTCTTTGGATTTATTACTGCCAGAAATAAATAAATAAATAAATGTATATATATATAGTTTAATTGCATGTAAAATTACATTTGTTTAATCATAGGCTACTTTTTATCTCATTATCTTTACCGCTAAGGGATTGCAAGTAGGAAAAACGTTCGAATATTACGATTTTTAAAAATTATTATCTATCTATAAATTTTAAAAAACCATGATTTTTTTTTCTTTAGTCAGCTGGCTTGAGATTTCTACTGAACCAATTTTGATCATTGTTTTTAAAAATGGAATCACGTTATTTGTAGATGTGGCCGCATTCGCTATTTTTTTTTTTTTTTAACTATCCCATTTTTATATTTAAATTTTAAAAGTTTTTTATAAAGTGTTTTCACATTGGTGGCAGTTGAGTAATTTTCATTGTTTAAGAGTAAAAATGGAGTATCACCATATCATTATGGTGATTGTCATTAAGCTATTGTCATATTACAATGAAAAATGCCTGTATAAAAACTTTTGAATAGAAAATGATGTCATAATTTAAAATAACTCATTTTTATTCATAAAGCTGTTATATTTTAGTTTTGTATTCATTTCGCTAATACTGAAATTGAGACGTTTATCTCATAGGGCTTCAGTGGGTGAAAATGATGTCATAGTAAAAATGAATTTTTATTACATGAAAATTACAACTGGCAAACGTGACATAAAATTTCGGAATGTATTTATTAATAATCTATTACACATTAAAATATTTTTAAAATAGTGAATATGAATATGAAAAGTATGCATTCATATTGTGTGACGGTGAAACACATGTTATTTTTAGATTTCATTAAAATATATTTGTGCCGCAGTGACATAATTTTCGTTGATTTTTTATTATATAAAACCAAAGATTAATAACTTAAATGCATATTACTGATGATTTGAGATCAGGGTTTGTGTTTACTGTCCAAAACTGTACTAAAACGTCCAAAACCTTAAAAAAAGCAACATTCCACATGTAACCGCTGCACGCTTATTAAACAAATGAATAAATATAAATATCTCGCAATATATTTTACTATAATCATGCAAAATTAATTATTTTCATTTATACTATTTTTTAATATACACATATACAGTCGACTCCCGTTAATTCGAAATCGGATAATTTGAATCTTCGCTTAGTTCGAACTAAATATGAAGTCCCGAAATTTTCAAGGGCAAAATAACGTTAAAAATTTTCATTAATTCGAGCTCATTTTCTCTCGACTTCGTTTAATTCGGACTAACGAGAATTCCGATTTTTCATTTTTCTCTTTTTTCTCACGGATTTCAGATCATTTAAATAACTTTCTTTCTTTGATTTTTGTGAAAATTGTTTCGAACAGGTATACATATAATCCGATACATTTGATATCCATTTTCTTAGTGCCCCGTCTATTCATCAGTGACACCTCAAATTTTTCTTCAATTGTGCTTGTTTCTAATCTTTTAATTAGTTTTGTATCTATACATTCTAATTTAATATTAAGTCATATTCTAATGATAACAGGCGAAATAAATTTCAAAAACGCTATAACATTAATTCCTTTGTAATAGTACCATATTAAGCATGTTTTCATTTCATATTTCCCATAATTCGAACTTCGGATAATTCGAACATTTCTTGTGGCCCCGATGAGTTCGAAGTAACGAGAGCCGACTGTACATAGTTGCCAGAAGCAAGCTGGTTTAATCAGCATGCTGAACCTGAATATCATTTATCAAATATTTTCATTGACAGCTCTTGGGAATTTCAGTAATAGAATCAAAATGTATTCTTCATAAAATCATTAGTACTTTTATTAACTACTATTATTTAAATGAAAAACATTTAAATTATTATACATAATTAAATTTTATATCTTTTTAATGTAATTACTTTGTTACATAGAGCAATTAGGTTGTTACTACTAAATTGTTACATAGTATAACGTAGGGTAATTAGGTTGTTACTACTAAATAGGTATTTTTGTATTCTAATTTTGTTTTTGTCAGTTTTTTAAACTTTTAGCATTGTTATGTTATATACAATTTTACTACAAAATATAGTTTTGGATAGTTTTAGACAAAATGGTTTTGGACAGATTGGTTTAAACCGTGGTTTTTACCGTTGTGTCCAAAACCTTGCCAGCCTTGAGGCGTAAAGTATAATTTTTTCGACTTAAAACTTTTCATTCGTCGAAGTCGACGGATTACGTCTCGTTATTAATTAAGGTGGGATAGGGGGGATCAAAAAGAATCGGTGAGGCTATAGAAGGGGGATCGGAAGAAACTTGAAAGTTCCTATGTTGGTTTTATAAAAGGCTCATTATGAACATTTTTCAAAATAAATAAATAAATAAAATTAAAATTTGAGAAATTAAAAATGTTCTAAAATCATGAGTATAAAACTATTCAACCGATATCAAAAATTGTTCCAGTACTATAATGGTGTTATCTCTGTACAGGTATAGAATACCTTTTTTTTTATTATATTATGATGCGTATGTCTCTCATCGCAAGGGGTGCAAGAAAGAAAAAAATATTGAAATTTAACAATAAATAGACTGAAAGATTTTATAACTTTTGGGACATAGAAACCTGACTTTTTGGTTACTTATCATCTATAGGTATTCGCTAAAAGCTTTTTTTTGGGGAGGGGGGAGGGGGTTGAAATTTAAAACCATGAGATAAGATGAAAAGAGGCTAATACTTATATAACGTTATCAACATTTTGCCAATTTTGGACCCCCTCCCCCTCCTTGCAATATCATACGTTATCAATTTTCGAACAAAAAAAAAAAAAAAAAAAAAAAAAAAAAAATCCGAAAAAGAAAACACATTTTTTTGCAATTTAAATTATTCTGGAAAATTTACATCTCTAATCACGATTACAGTAAAATTACCGAAGCGATGTCAAAAAATACTTTCAAAATTATAACGCATAGTTTCAACTGTTGCTTAAAATCAATCAAATCAGTGGGAGAAATTGAATGCTAACTATTCAGTAAAGAAAATTGTTTATACCTAATTACACACCCACTTAACTAGAAATTCCAAGCTCATCGCAGTGAAAATCAAATGCCGCAGGATTTTTCTGATGTCGAATTCCGATGTGGCTGAGGAACTCATTTTAATTTTATCGAAATCCACATCGCTTCATTAAGTTGCATCCCGTATTAAGAAATGATGGGTTAATATTTTGCATTTTTAGTTTTTATCCTGTGTCGTGAAATTTCGCAGTTACATTGTGTATATTCGCATTGGATATATTTGTTTGCTTCTCAAATTGTGCAATATGCTAGTGATTTTGGCCGAATACCGAATGCCGAATATTCGGCTGACAGGTGAACCGAATACCGAATATTCGGCTAGCCGAATAGTAATTGTTGGGCCGAATACCGAATATTCGGCTTTCCAAATACTTTTTTTATATTTCAAAATTTAAAGGTATTAAAATATTACTTTTTTAAACAGTTTTACATATTATTTAATAAAAGAAACTTACATTTTGATAAACAAGAGCTTTTTATAAGAGCATTTAATATTGGAAAAAAAATCTGCCTTGAGTTATTTAAGAAGTGCAATTATGAAACTTTAATTAATAAAATTTTCTACGAATCAAAACAAACATTTTAAAATCAAATAATGAAAAATGGCCGAAGAAAAATTTTACAGTCTGATAATTGTCCTTTTCAAATAACTCAAGGCAGATTTTTTTCAATATAAAGTACAAATACTTTCAACTTAATTCTGAATAAAGGTATGTTTGGCTCATAGTTCTTTTCTTATGAATGGTGGTATTTTCACCCTTCCCATCATATCATATTTTACAGAAATTAAAGCATGCGAGTTGAAAATATGTTATCTTATTTATTGTTAATGTAATAAACGAACACACAAGTTTTGACCTAGAGTGAGATGAAATACAATGTACTTATGACTCAATAAGTTGATTATGATTATGGTTTCATGAACAAAAATTGTCTGCCTTGATAGCTATTACATCTCAAAAGTTTTTTGTTTCTTTTAAAGGACTTTTATTTGGGGAAAAGCAAGAAACAGATTATTTACTAAACAAAATTTAGAAACTTGTATCAGCACATAATCTATTCCTAAGGAGAATCCTAATAAATCACCATTTTAATCCTTCTCATGGTTAATTTTCTTAAGTTGTTATACTTTACAAACAGCAAATGAACAATGTAAAGACATTCTATTTTATTTAAAAATGATTTTGTTTCTAATTATTTTAAATATAAATTAAAAAATTGACAGTTAAAAGTAAAAATGGTGAAAAGTTTTTAAAAGGTTTTATTAAGTATTGGATTCGGCCGAATACTTTGATATTCGGCCATACCGAATATTCGGCAGGCCGAGTAGTTTCATATTCGGCCAAGCCGAATATTCGGCTCAACCGAATAGTTTAATATTCGGCCTAACCGAATATTCGGTAACATGGCCGAATAGGCCTAATACCGAATAGATACCGAATATTCGGTGCATCCCTAATATAATATATATTTTTCCTTGAGTCGAATCATATTACTAGCTTCATAGAAATATTACTGTGTGAATAATTGCAATTAATTATGTACATCATTTGTAAGACTATAATAAGTAAAAAACATGTCTATGACTTTAAAACTCTTTCTTTTTACAAATTAAATTAAAAATGACTGAAATTGCAAAATTTATAACTTGAAGCTCAAAAAAATGTCAATATTTTTGGAGCCTCTTTTGGCGGCTATCAGTGCCTCTATTCTTCGCGACATGCTGTTAATACAAAATTGAAGAGTTTTTTGTATGCGTGGGTGACGATTCCAGATATGGATAAGATTTTCTATTAGCTGGGTTTTGTTTGTTATGACTTCTTAGTCAATTCTCCAGATCAATATAAAGAGGTTTTCAAAATCGGTTTATTTTAAAGCTAAAATGATGGTTTCGAAATGAAGAAACATTTGTATTTTTGCAAGGTAAAGATTTTTGTTATATAGCACGATTCGTCAAGATCTACTTTCAATAAAAAAAAATATCCCTGTGTTGAACTGCTCCCGGTATTTCATCAGACATGAATACCATGAAAAATGTTTGGGAGCTAATGAAGAAAAAACTGGACAAAGAGCTCCATAACGAGCAAAACACAGCTCATAGAAAAACTTATCCTTGTCTGGAAACATCACTCACACATGCAAGAAACATTTCAATTTTGTACTAACAGCATGCCATGAAGAATAGAGGCACTGATTACCGCCAAAGGAGACTCCAAAAAATATTGACATTTTTTTTGAATTTCATGTTTTATGTTTTACAATTTTATCAATTGTTAATTTAATTTACAAAAATAAATAATTTTTAAGTCATTGGCATGCTTTTAATATATTATAATCCTACAGATGATGTATATATAATCAGTTACAACTATTGGCATAGATGAAACTTGTAATATGATTCGACGCAAGACAATATGAGTGCGTCTAATAATTTGGCCAGGGACTGTATATATTAATTAATTAGGGTTTCATTCTATGTAAACATGTGAAACTATGTGAATACAGACTTGGTTCACTGTGAGAGTCGATAAAACAAATTTCATTCATCTTCTAAATGGATGATCTCCTTTTCTTAGGGTTTCGTTCATCTGACGAAACCCTATTCGTCTCTGTCCTTTATCTGTCCGTCTGTCATAGAGTCCCTACACAAAAACTGTTTAAGTCAGAGACTACAAATTTTGTCTACTTACGGCTGAATACCCCGTGTCACACAACAAATCATAAAATTTTGAAAAAGTCTAGTTTAATTAAATTAATTTTATTAGTGTCATCCGTTATTTTGCGATTTAAATTTTAAAAGGAAACCTTAATTTGAACTTTTTGCGTGTAGACATCATAGCTTGGAAGTAGAGCGTCACGCTAGTAAGTAGGAGATTGTTAATTCGTCCCTCGGTGTTGCAAATTGAAATTGAAATATTGAAATTGAAATATTCATATTAAGATGGATTTAATTAAGGGAAATTTCGTATTTTTTGCCAAGGGTTTATATTATTATTATTTCGTTCATCTGACATTCATAATATTTTTCGGAATTCAATTTTCTTTTTATTTAAAAAAAAAAAAAAAAAAAAAAAAAAAAAAAATATTGTGATTTATTGAGGATTCAGCATTTTAAATTTCGTTTAAACATTTTTTTTTTCATTTTTAGAAATTTAAAATTTTATTTATATTTTCGCTAAATTTTTATCATTTTGGATTTGATTATCAGCCTAAAAAATGGAGCTAAAAGATTGTGGTGCTAAATGATTATGGATCTAAAAGATTATGATGATGTGGAGGGTTTTAAAATAATATTTAAAAAAAAAAAAGTTTTTTAAGTACTTTGGATTTTTTTTTTTTTTTTTTTTTTTTTTTTTAACGTAGGATAATTGAAGATGATCTATAACCGGGCTACTGTTTGCCTTTTCGATTTTGGCTATTTATTTTTTTTATATTATGATAGTTTCAATTTCAGAACCGGTTCCAACCAGTTCTGAAATTTAAAGTAATTTTTTAAGGAAAATCTAAAACCAAAATCAAAAAAGTAAAAACTAGCCCGGTTGTAAATCGTCCTCAATTATCCTATGAAAAAAATGTAAAAAATATTAAAATTTGAGCGAGATATTTTAAATTAACGTCCCTATAAACTTAACATTATCATCCGGGTCTTTATCAGTGACCTAGAGATAAGTTATAAAAAAAAAAAAAAAAAAAAAAAAAAAAAAAAAGATTATTTCTTTTTTTCTCATTACTTGCTTTTGAAACTACTTATATATTCTTAATAAAATTATACAAGCATATGTTTTCCTCCAACTTTTTTTTATGTGTGTAGTAAGTCTTCAGATGTCTTTTTCCAATAAATATAATGAGAAAAAGTTCTTACGTCATATTTTTAAAACTATTTTTTGCAAACATTTTCCTAATTCATTATAAAATGCTCGAACTTTCAATTTAAAACTACAACAAAATGTCTTTTGTTGTCTACAGCTTCAGCAAACTCCATTGATATAGCGAACAAAGAAATGAGTAGTATTTGTGCCACTAAATTGATAATGATATCTGACTGGGATAAAATCGTGCGACTTCACTGAATCTGTTAATTATACTGTCGGAGAAGGTTATCCGATTCGAAGAGGTAACTTATTTAAGATTTATTGACATGTTCAAAAGCTTAAAAAAGGACTCATTGTATTTAAATTGCTACTAGAATAGAAGTTTGTTTTTAAGTTCCTAAAATTTACGTTTCGACACAATTTATGACGAAATATTCAAGCTCAGTGAGTTTCCCGCATTTTCCCATAATTTACATTTTTCTGCTATTAATGTGAAACTTTTTCATCCCGACAAAAAACAGAAAGATTAAGTCCTGCTGTATTTTAAAACTACGCCTGAAAATACTAGATTGTGGTTTTTATTATTCTTTATACTATTTATGATTCGTATATCACGTTTCTTATTTAGTTACACGTAATACTTTTCCTTTACTGTTGATTTCAAAATATAAAATCTTAAAAAGGTTAAATGTTTTAATTTTTCATTATTAGTGGTTACTTCACTCCTGCGAAAATACCCCCACGCTGATGTAAATCGTATGGGAGTTTTTAATATTTCATTTGCATTTCCACATTTTTAAGTTGTTTTGTATTGGATAGGTTAATTAGATCTGTACAAAGACTTTTCAATTTCTCTACAAGACTAATTTTACTTTTCACTTTTCACTTTTCATTTTACTTTTTTCACTTTACAGTATTTTTTTAGGCTATTTTCGGAATCTGTTTAAAAAGTTGGGAGAAAAAAAAAAAAATTCTGCAAACAAAATTGGAAGAGGTCTTTGTAGAAATCAACCTCAGTTGTCGAAAGAAAGAAAGAAAAAACACTTGGATTAGCGAACTGGTGGTTTTTGTCTGTTCGTGCGTAATGTTTCTTTTTTCTTTCCCGAATTGATATTTGTACAAAACAGCTCATTCATTTTTATATGATATTAAAGAAGCTGATCATTCATATAAGTTTCTGTCAAATTTGCTAGAAATTATCAAATTTAAAGCTTTTATTTAAAATATAAATTTTCAAGTTCTTAAAATACAGAGTTGGCAAGTTTCTTCCACAGTGGAAAAAACCGCGGAAAAATCCATGGAAAAAAACCGGCCGGAAGAAATTGAAGAAACTATTATACTTTAAGAATTTGCACATATATTTGCACATTGACATATATTTCGGCTTTCCAAAATATCTAAAAATGAAAAATATACATCTGTATAATTTTATATTCTCAATTATCTTAAAATCTGCGCCTGTGGATACTGATTGTAATTATTAGGCAAACATTATTGATTGACTAATGATTTTATTTGTAAGTATCAAAAAATTCTATTAAAATAAAATTTTCCTCTTAAATTTGATTTTGCTATGAAATTCAATATGTAAATTTCTTATAAAATCTTGCTTTCAAAATCTTTTTAAGCACTCCTGTTTTCTGCAAATTTCCTTTCTCATTTTATATTTTATTAATAATATCCGTACGTGTTCTCTGAATTGCATTTCGTGCTTTAATGACTCGAGAATAACCAGTCTGTCCATTTTAGGAGCTAATGTTCAATTCTCCGAACTTTTCCGTGAAATTAAATCGCCGGAATTAGTGTCTTATTCATTTTTCTCCGCGGAGGGGAAATTGGGGATTACTCCTGTTACTCGCATTGTCATGACAACGTCAAAAGCAGAATTCAAAGGGCGCTTCAGACTACTCTTTCTGTTTGGTATTGGTCGATATCTTTGATTGTCGAGTCTATTGATATATTTAAACAGACAGTCGATGTGAGATAACAGATCCGCGATATTTTTATTATTATTTTATATGAATTTAATAATATTTTTTGGGTAGTATTCCTTCACCTACCCTTTCTATTAATCTCTTAAGATATTGTCGAGTCTATTGATACTATATTTAAACAGACAGTTGGTGTGAAACACCGTGATTTTTATCACAGGATCCTGTTTTTGTGAAATTGTGAGTTTTTTCTCATATTTGTGAAAATTCTAGTCAGAATTTTGTGAATTTTAAATACTCGATGTCTTCAGGCTCTATTTTTCATATATAAAAAGTTATTACAAAGTTATTAGTTATACTAAGTTATTAGTTATACATATTATTATATACCGGGTATCCCAAAAATGACTGATGGATTTTAAAATTCAATAACTTGCAAACGGTGACAGCAATTTAAAAAATTTTTGCAGGAAAGTTATGTATAACGTCAGGAGTTTTTTTTTACCGTAATTTTTTATTTTAGTTCGAATTTCAAACTGTAGATGCCGCTGACGGCGATTGAAAGCCAGGTGATCAGTACTGAGTGAGGTCAGTTTCGGCGTCAACCTGGGCTTCAATTGCCGTCAGCGCCATCTATTGTTTGAAATTCGAACTAAAATAAAAAAATTACGGTAAAAAAACTCCTGACATTATACATAACCCTCCTGCAAAATTTTTTTAAATAGCTGTCACCGTTTGCAAGTTATTGAATTTTAAAATCCATATTAATATGCTCTTTGGTGAGTTCAACTGCTTATTTACAAGCGTTTTTATTATTAAATGATTAAATTTGTGAAAAGTTCAATTTGAAGGTGAAAAAAATCTGTCAAAAATCTATTTAAGAGACAAATAATTTTGTGAAGGGTCCTGTTTTGGGATAAAATGTTTTGTTGAAGGGTCCTGTTTGGGGTTAGAAAATTTTGTGAAGGGTCCTGTTTTAAGATAAATTATTTTGTGAAGAGTCCTTTAAAGAACCTAAAATTTTCCTAAACATATCCCTGTTTATGTATATAAATTTTTAAAATTTTATAATTTTAATAATATTTTTATCTTATTAATTACACCCCTCTTCCCACTCTTTTTCTATTATCTCTTAGGGTGTTTCGGACAACACTTTTTATTTGGTTGGTTGGTTGGTTGAATGGGGTTTAATGGCGCAAAATCCCTTTAGGGACATGCTGCGCCAAGACCAAGTCAAAATAGAAAAAAAGTTAAGAGCAAGTGAACATATGCCAAATAAAAACCAATTAAAAGTCTACAGTCCTTTGTTAAAAATGCATAAAAATACAGAAACATGTTAAAATTTAGACGATGCACAATAATCATATAAACATAATTTTAAAGAACACAAAACTTAAAAAAGTAAGAGGTAAAAACAACACGGCAAGTGTTAAATACAAGGTGAAATTAAAAAGTAAAAATAATGCAGTAATTGTTTAAAAAAAAAAAAAAAAAAAAAAAAAAAAAATGAGATGATGCACAAGTCAGAATTTAAAAAATGTGAAGTTAATTCGGAATGAATTCGTCAAAAACAAAATAGAGATGATATTATTCAAAATTACGAGAGTTAAATATGAGCATCTATGTCATTTTGATCAGAGACAGTAGACATGCTACTGTCTCCGTCGTCCAGTATTTCATTCGGTTCGGGATGAAGGTCCACAGCATCGTCATCCTCCATTCTTTGAATTTTTTTGTCTTTTTCCTGTGAATTTGTCTGACTTTTTAAGATTTTGTTCTTTTTTGGTGGGGGTATTGCAGATATAGTAGATTTAGTTTTTGAAATATTTTGCTTTAAAGAAGTTTTAGTTGTAATTTGTGCGTTCCTGTTATGAGATGGTATTTTGGAAGTATTAGAATGTAATGATCTTGGAGAGGCAGTTTGTGAAGAATTGGCAGAAGTGGATTGTTGTGTATAAAAGTTATCAGGCACAAATTCTTCAAATACAGTATTTTCGTCAACATCCGAGTCATTGCTATAGGGTTCGGATTCCATAGCCTCGTCCGCGTACTGCTGGAGCTGTTTCGGATCTTTAATGTTTCTTATGATTGAGCTGATGCCAGAATTTCGCTTCCCCTTTCCAGCAGTCTTCCATTGTGGAGAGGCTGGAGTTCAGGTTTTCTTTTTAAAGGTTTGTATAGGCGGTTTTTTTAAATTATGTTTTCTGGGAGCATCAGGTTTCTGTGGAATATTGGTATTCATGGCAGGTTTTGTCTTAGTTTGGGGTTGAGATGACTTATTGGATAGAGCTGTCGGTTTCTGTTGTTTCTTCTCTATGTCAATTTTTACCGGTTCAGAGGATGGGGTGTTGGTCGATTCTTTAACATGAGTACTGGTTGATTGTGTTACAGTTGATTTACTGGATGGAAATTGGGAGTCAGTTTGTGTACTTATGTGTCTTACGGCTGTTGATTGCTTCTTGAGTAAGCTAGAGTAGGTAATTCCGACAGATGGGGTTCTATTTTCAACTAGTTTACGGGCATCAGGATAAGACAAATTTTGAGTAATTTTTATAGTAATTATTTCCTTTTCACGGTTCCAGTTAGGGCACTTGCGGGAATATGCTGTATGATCGCCTTTACAGTTTGCACAACGTACAGAATTTTCACATGTTTTATTGTCGTGACCGACTTCCGCGCAACGTGCGCAGGTAAGAGAACCACGACATTGGCCATTGGTATTAGTATGGCCATAACGCTGGCATTTGAAACATCTGATAGGGTTTGGTATGTATGGTCGAACTGGACAGCTTAGATAGCCAGCTTTAATTCTAGCTGGTAAATTGGGACTATTGAAAATTAAAATAATATGTTTAGTAGGTAGTATTTCTTCATTGCGACGGATAGTGATACGACGTACATCTATGACATTTTGGTCTTTTAAATTTTCTAAAAGTTCAGTTTTAGTAGAGAATAACAGATCAGGTTCAGATATAACACCACGACTTGTATTTAGAGTTTTATGTATTTGTACAGAAACGGAAAAGGTGCCTATTGTAGAGCAATTAGAAAGAATTTGTGACTGTTTAGCTGTAGAAACCTCAACTAGTAGATCCCCAGATTGCAGCTTTTTGATAGAATGGCCATCCCCCAGCACTGACTGGAATGTTTTTGCAACGAGAAATGGTGAAGTCTTTTTAAATGAATTATCAGATAGGCTATCTGTACGTTTAATGATGAAAAAACGAGTGAATGATAGAGTCTGTGCAGTTTGTTGCTCTCCACTAGGGAGAGAAGTAGAAGGAAAGGAAGTGATTCCATCCATAATTAAAGATAATAAGATTCAGACCCCGGCCGCACCACCCTCTCCCGAGCCCTACAAGGGGATGCACATTCGTGCACCAGTGCTAACCAGGGCCCATACGGTCACAAGACAACCCTATGTCAGTCTCCACCCTTAACGAGATGACTAGTAGTTGCTCGATCACTTGATCCCTAGAGCCAGTGATGAAAGTCAGCTGACCAGCCGATTGATGCATACGGGACCAAAAGCACCTCCCGTCTACCTGAAGCAGAGGCCAAAGTAGTGTGTTGGTTTCCCTCAACTACCAGGATCCCCCTTTCCAGGGACACGGGTCGCCACGCACGGCCAACACGTGGGTGGTTTACAATTCTCTATGAATCGATATGCAGGATGACATCGGTTCATACAGAATTGCCCTCACCTCCGAAGAGGAAACCACAACGAGAGTGAAACAAAGAGGAAAGGAAGACCAGAGGAGTAAGAGGGAAAAGAAAGGAGAAAGATCACTCAGGTGCCCCGGGTTTGTGAAGCCCGTGAATACCTAAAGAAGGTATCCCCCTGGGGGGCTTTTTATTTGGCATTTGCCGACGTCTCTGATTGTCTAGTCTGTTGATATATAATGTGAAACAATAAAAACACCGGATTTATATTATTTAATTATTACTATTTAATAATATTTTTAGATTAGTACTGTTTTTTAGTGTTATATTTTAAGACTCTCTTCACTCAATACTCTTTCAGTATATTCGTCAATATCTTTGATTGTCGAGCGCATTCATCATATTTGAATAGACAATTGAGATTAATATTAATAGTGTAATTTATTTACATGGAATTTATGACTTTGATATTACGATGATAAAGAATTTTGAAATAAAGTGTTTTGAGGTCGTTAGAGATGGCTCGACAAAAAAATTCAACGATTGGAAAATTAACAAGTTAATACCTACTAAAAACTTAGTTAATCTTATTGTTCGTTGCATTTAATATTTTCAACTAATTTCGTCATACAATATCCACCATGCATCATCATAATTATATGCATGGGTACCATTTGGATAAGGCCAGGGGAACAATTGTTCCCTCAAAGAATTTGATATATCAAAATGCATCAATCATCGCAGATCAGATTAAAAATAAATAAATAAATTAGAAACTGCATAAAAGCTAAAATAACTTCAGATTTTATTACAGTAGTATAAAAATATACTTTAAGATCAGGCATTATTAACTACTAATAATATTTATAAAAGCCTTGTTATTTCGTCATCATTAAAATGAGACAGTTGTATCATTAATGAGTATTTTGGTTAATTTTTGTAATATACGTAAGATTAAAATTGTATTAATTGCTTTTCAGTTATTTGCAGAATAAATTTTATCAAACAAAATGTTCCAAGAAAATTTTTAAATGTCGTCCTTGGTGATATGTGTAATCAGTTATCTTATGTTAAAATAATAAATTTGCCGTAATGTGTATGTCTTAAAAATGAATGTCATTATATTTAAAAATTACAATTTATTTATTATTTTATTTTATCTTTTGTAGGTAAGAAACCTTCTATGACATCATCACAGAATGAAATTTTACGTAAGAATTATTTATTTTCAATATTTTATTTGAGTGAGTATTTATGTATTTTGTATAGTCGATCAAAATGGAATATCCCATTCTGTTCAATCACCAAATTATCGTAGGGAAATATATATATATATATATATATATATATACAGCGTTAGAATTCCTAAAAAAAAGTCACTGGTCCCAAGGACCAGTAAGCATGAGAATTTACTGGTCCGCAGACATCATCACTAATCCGCTACATAAAATTCTATTAAATAATTTTAACACTTAGAGTGGTCTTCCCCCCCCCCCCCTCCCTGGAAAATGACCCATACTTACTTTGCATTTATCCAAAATTTTCAATATAATAAAATGTAAAATTATAATTTGCTAAAAATTAAATAAACAATCAATTAATTAGATATTTTATTTGAGACTACTTATTTCAACTGACTGTAAGGTTTTATACAAATTTTTTTCGATTTTTCTTCAGATTGTAGCCAGAGTGGTGGAATTGTAGCTAGTGTCAATGATGCAGCTGGACTTGAAAAATCCTTTGTCCCCGGGACCCAGGATTTCTAAAATTCTGGCTACCTTTTCTACAAAAGCGGGTCCTCACTAATAATAAGTCATATTTTTCGATGCAAAAATTGAACTTGTTCATTTCCACAAGAAAAATAAAATGCAATAATTGTTTTAATGATAATAAATAATTAAAACCAATATTAATTTAAGAGAAATTTTCTGTACTTTTTAAAGAATAAATGTACAAGATACAAATTTAATTATAAAATAATGCTTAGTTAAGTATAGAAGATTACAAGTATCACTATTGTTTGCATTTCTTTTTAAAATGGGGCAAGACAGGTTTATTGAAAAAGACATTTTTGCTGAAAAAAGGGATATTTTTTGAGTAAATGGGTACTTTGCTTAATCAAATGGGGCTTTCAGGAGTCACATTCACTCAGAAAGATTTGGAGCAATAAAACACCGATTGGGAAGTAGAAAAATCAGTTTTTGGAGCAGTA
The DNA here is from genome assembly GCA_964019185.1 of Maratus speculifer. NCBI lineage: Eukaryota > Metazoa > Arthropoda > Arachnida > Araneae > Salticidae > Maratus > Maratus speculifer. The sequence continues at coordinate 242,040,048 of OZ025301.1, read as the reverse complement.
ACAACAATTTATGAAGGAGGAAAATTAGTTTTTAAAACGGAAAAATTCTCTCCCAGCATTCACTTATTTATTTATTTATCTATTTTTCGTGCTTTTTTGTCGAAATTTCCATTTTTCGCGTTATTTCGACGAAATCTTTTGTTTTTTGGGGATTTATTGACGAAATATTTTTCGTAGAATTTCTCGATTTTTTTTGACAAAATTTGCCGTTTTATCGCGATTTTTGGATGAAATTTGCCGTTTTTTTGCGATCTTTGGAAGAAATTTGCCGGTTTTTTCGGGTTTCAGGATGAAATTAGCTGTTTTTTGGCCAATTTTTTGACGATATTTACTGGAAATTAGACGCTATTTAGCGATTTTTTAACAAAATTTGTCGTTTTTCGGAATTATTTTGACAAATTTTGCCGTTTTATCGCGATTTTCGGACAAAATTTGCCGTTTTTCGCAATTTATTGAAGAAATCTGCCTTTTTTCCGCAATTTTTTGAAGAAATCTGCCATTTTTCAGCAATTTTTTGAAAAAATCTGCCGTTTTTCGTGATTTTATTGACAAAGTTTGCCGTTTTATCACTGTTGTGGGCAAAATCTGCCGTTTTTTCGCGATCTTTTGGAGAAATCTGCCTTTTTTTCGGGTTTTGGAATGAAATTAGCCATTTTTTTCGAGAATTGATAAAATTTGCCGGAAATTATTATTCCGCGATTTTTGAACGAACTTGGCCTTTAACGAAATTACACGTCCCGTGGGATGCGTAAGAGCTTTTTTTTTTTTGCGTCCCATCGCCGATTATTTGCGTAATTTACGCGCTAGCGAGCGTCCGCGGCATCGCTGATAATAAAAAAAAAATCTTATGTGCGATCGGTTGCGGTTCTCTCAGGGCCTGAAAAAAGGCACTGGTCCTGCGGACCACTAAATTTTTCAAATTAGTGGTCCGATTGAATTATCAGTGGTCTCGGACTAGCGGACCACCAAGGATTTCGAACGCTGATATATATATATATATATATTATTTTGTTGTGAAATTATATCGTTTTAAAATCTCCATAAACAGCATGTGACAATTAGGTGATTATACATTATGCAGTGTTCCTTTTTTGAGGGCTGAAATTCCAGGATTAGACTGAACTCGAACCGCATATTAAAATGCATCTGATCAGCCAAGGCATATCTTGATGGAAAACACCTATAAACCCGATTTTAGTGGTTGATCGGTATGTTTATCATTCTGTTTTCCTTCTCCCTATTTTCATATTATTAGGACCTGTTGCATTTTAATCGAGTTTTGTTTAATCCTGGAATATCAGGTCCTCAACTTGATGAGTTTTGGTTGTGGAGTTGCTTCTCTATCTATCCGGGACATTGAAACTTTTTTCTTATAGATTTGACATCAATGAAATCTTTCATATGTGTGGCCGGAAGGGGGTGGGGGTGGGGGGCTAAAATCCAATCTAACAAGTTTTATTATTATTATTATTATTATTAATCTTAAAGCGAATTGACGATTTATTTTGGAATTATTTAAGGAAGCTGGCTTTACCCTGTAAATTATGATAGCATACTTTTAAATTATCGTAATCGAATATTAATGATTGCTCTTACAATATGAGTTTTACAAAAATTGAATATAAACATTTCATAAAATTTTTGGAGGGCGAAAAATATAGGTAAATTTTTATAGAACTTTTTTATACTAAAAACAAACATGACTTTTATTTTCTTGAAGTTTTCTTTTACCATTGTTAAAAATGATTTTACTGAAATTTAAATTTACCCATAAAAGGCTTGAAAAGTTAAAGCGAAGGGGGAGTATGCAAACAATCAGTTTCTTCTAAGCATAAGCCAAAAAAGAAAGACCCACTTATTACCGAAGAACGAACGCAGTAATGTTTTAAATGGCTTTTTGGATGTAACCTGTCATATAAAGATGCCTGTATTTTTGAAAGGTACTTCCAGAAACGGGCTGTCATAGATTTCATAAATAAAACAGCTGCATTAACGGTTGAGGTCGCCAAGACGTTGAGCAGCTGCCGTAGAATTGGATTTCTGAGTCAGTACGAGCTGAATACATATGAAACCTATCCGTGGGAGGTGATTTGAAAAATGTTTCCAAATGACGATTCAGAAAAGATTGGAAAAGAAACGCAGTATTTTCGAAGAATTTCTGCACGAAATAGAACCGATTCAAAGGATGAAAAGAGAAACGGTCGGAGGGAAAAAAATTATGAAAGTTTTTTTCTTCTTGTTATGTGAAACCATATGGCGATGCCACCTTTTGAAAAAAATTATCGACATGGAAAATTCATTCTCGAATATAAATAGGAAGAAACTGATGGATAAGATTTTGTACACTTCTCTCTGTAACTACATTTGTTTTCGAGTACACTCGGAAGAAATCTTTGTCCGTCAAAACACAATGAAAGAAATAATTTCAAATATAATAATTTCAAAGATAATATTCCAAATATAATGTTTTCGAGAATTTATAAATTTTCTTTGTACTTTAAAATTTTCTCAAAGCGGTCTTTACCTCCCTTTTTCGATCAAAGTCACTTTTTCGACCCTTTTGCCAAAATTTATTTTTAATTTTCGTCAAATGCATTTTTTTTCCCTGAGTTTTTGCAAAAAATAAATGAATAAAATGGGGGTAATTACAAACAATACTCTATAATGCAAAAAAAAAAAAAAAAAAAAACTTTGCGATTTTAGACAATTTATTGAATATCTAGGAATATATATGAGGAATTATTCTGAAACTCCAGGTGTGTAAACAAAATAGTACAGGTCATAATTTTCGCAAAGAATTTTTCTCGAAATTTCATAAGGGACCGTCAACAAATTGAAAGAGAACGAATATCTTTGGAAAACTAACGTAGCAAAAGCATTCAAACTGCAGATTATGATTAATCGGCGTATCGTAATAAACTGTTCCTTTTTATGAGAATAGCATGTATACTCGTAGGGAAATTAAGGTTTTTATAAAAACGATTCCAAATTTTGTCAAGTTTTATGCTTATAATTTGCAGAGTTCTTTATTTAAAAAAAAATTGTTTTTTTTCAAATAATATGACTAACATTAATACCCTGTAATAAGAATAAAAAATAATAAAAATTGTTCGAAAAATGAATAAGTTTACTAAATAATATTTCACGGCGCCTGCGTGAACACAATCAAAATATAAATTGCATAATGTGTCAGCTAAATGTATCAGGCAACTTTTGTGAATGTCTTAAAAACATAATTTGAGAATTCTGAAAATTATCATCGATAGAATAAGCTCAAAATCCGTTGTTTCAGAAAGGAAACAAAAAGATGAGTTACATTGACACTAATCAATGGATAGATGGATACAACCTTTCATCTTTTTTTGCTTCATTTTGGGAATAACGGATTTTGAGCTTATTCTTTCGACGATAATTTTCAGAATTTTCAAGCTATGTTTTTGGGGCTTTCACAAAAGTTGCTCTATACATTTAACTAACACACTATGCAAATTATATTTTGGTTGCGTTCACGCATGCGCAGTAAAAATATTATTTAGTAAACTTTCTCATTTTTCATACAGTTTTTATTATTTTTTATTTCTAATTACAGAATATTATGTACAATGTTGTTTGTCATATTTTCTGAAAAGAACATTGCTTTTTATTGAGATTTAGATTTTTTACTAAGACCTTTACACAAATTATAAGCAAAAATCTTGGCAAAATTTGAACAGTTTGTATAAAAACCTTAATTTCTCTACGAATATACATGCTATCCTCATAAAAATAAACACAGTTTATTACAATAAGCCGTTAATCATAATCTGCAGTTTGAACGCTTTTGCTACGTTAGTTTTTACAGAGTTATCCAGAAGATTTTAGTTCTTTTTCAATTTGTTGACGGTCCCTTATGAAATTTCCAGAAAAAGTCTTTGCGAAAATATAACCTGTACTATTTTTTAATTTACAGGGCTACACAAAAGTATTCCATTACTATAATGGCATAGGGGGAAACATTGTTTCGGATGCGTTTTAATTATATTAAACTATTTCCCATTTTATGATATTGATATACGTTGCTGAGGTTTACTATAAGTTACTTCCTGTATAATAGAAAGCACATAGTATTTACAGGGACATACAAAATGTTTTGAATATTATACTGCATCCGATGTGCTGTATACTATTGCACCGAGATCTGAATGTTTTAAAAATTTCATTATAATACTGACGCATCTCATTTACTATGCTTGAAGTATAATTTCCAACTTGTTTTTCAATTGTTTTTAGAAATTTTGCTGTTTTTTCTTTCCAAACATTTTTAAAATCTTCCTAAATTGACCTTTTAAGTTTAGAAAATTGTTTTTAACAGTCAACAATGAAAGATAAAAATACACATTAAGGTAATTTCAAAGGAAAATTTTAAGTAGATTTAGTTAAATTGTTTTCAACGTTTTTACTTTTCCTGCTGTAATTCGTGCCGTTTATTTAGAATAAAAGTTTGTGTATTTCATTTTCAGCAAATATGCTTTTGAGGTACTGCAAAACACTGTGCTACAAGAAAGTTTTCGAAAAGCCAAGATACATTTTTCTAACTTTGGACTAAATAAAAAATATATATAATAACAAAAGTAAGAATACTTTTGATGAACATTTGAATAAATATTTCCTCGTGACGAAAGAGGAAGAGAAATAACATCTTGTGCATATATTATGATGCATTTTCTTTTTTTATTGGTATGAATTACATCAATGGGTTGGGTACGCATTTGTCAGTATTCATTATAAGGAATTTTAAAAAGTGAAATATAATTTAAAATTAAGGCAAACAGTGCAATGAATATAATGATGAAACAATGTTATCAGTCTAATTAACACATATTGTAATTATGAATTTATGTAAATGCATGCATAAGAAAATAAATAGTGTTGACTCTAAGGGGGGGGGGGGGGGTCCATCAGTCGGGAATTTTTAAAAAAGGGAATATTATTCTAAAAATAGGGCATATTTTTTTTCTCCAAAAAGGGCACAAATTGTACCTTGTTCACAAGAAACATTTTGAACTGGTTTGTTTAAAATCCTTTAGAATTAGCGATATTTTCCAGGGATCAATTGGATTGCTACGAGGCTCATAAGAAGTGTTAAAAATGGCTGCCGGACGCATTGGAAAGGTTTAAAAGAGCCGTTGGGCCCATAAAAATATGAAAAGGGACGCCGGGCTCTGTGCCCTGCTAAAATAGCTTAGACTCAATTCTAATAGAAAAAATAAAAAACTATTAAATGAAAGAATGAGTATTTTTTCTTGCTTACAAAAATGCAAAAATAATGTAGTTAGAAATATTGCCCCACAAAAAATAGATTGATAAAATAAATAAAAAAAACAGATCAAGTAGTGATTATTTGTGTAAAATGCGATAGTTTCCGTCAATTAAATTTGAATGATATTTTTTGAGCACTATCTCGCTATCAATCAACCATTCAGTTTTTATATCCCAAATAATGTATTTACACTGGGGTTTCATTTGAATACTGTCTCGTTATGCATGCAAATGCATCAGATTTTGTATTTATTAATTATAAGTGTTCTATAATTAGCAAAGTTGTAATTTTATTTCCCCCGATTGAAATAGCGCATTATTTAAAAGATGCTATGCAATATTTTATACATTATTTAAAAGATGCTATGCAAATCAAATTATTGTGATAATACGCCTATGCAAGGTAAATTGTGGTTGGTTTGATTCTTCTGTATTTCCAAGCTTGTAAATCAAGTAAATATTTATTTAAAATATAGCTGTTAGCTATGTCTACGGAAATCGTTTGAGTTTTATATCTAGGGAAATACATGATTGTGTAATTTATTTAGAAATATTGATTTGAAGATTAAGCAGTCGGCTTGACATCAATAAAATGACATTGAAAATTCCCTCCTCCATTTTTTTTTTTTTTTTTTTTTTTTTTTTTTTCAAACATACCTTTTTAACTTGCAAAAAAGAGAAAAAAAAATTCTAATCTAGCATATTAATGAAATTGCAGTTTTATATTTGTGAATGAATGTGTGTATTAAGTCTGTAATATTTACTATTTAACACAATTAAGCAAGCTGTCATTATTATGTAATGAATTAACATATTGATCATAATAAAAAAAGAAAAACAAATGTTGAAATGAATATGATGTTCTTCTTTTCATCTCTTTGTTTATTTATTTTTTTTTTCTCCTATTGCACAAAAGTTAACTTTTTTAATCATTTATTCATTTTTGTTCATCCTTTTTAGCTTTTGACGAAAGACTGACTTTTTTGTCTGAAAAATTTAGAATTATTCTATTGTAATTGTTTGGAATTTTTATTTTTATCCCTTTTCCGATCGATTTGTTGCAAAAAAAAAATATTGAAAAAATGATCAAATAGCAGGAAATTTGTTTTAACTTCTTTTCATATCTTCCGATGTTTTCGATTGCTCTGAGATTTTTCTTTGTCTCATAGGAAATTATTTTTTTGTAGTCGAAAAACAATCCAATTTTTTCCGACTGAGTAGAATTTGAATGTTAACACGCGAATTTGTTATCGCTACAGCTGAATTCTTTTAATATTACAGAAAATTTAATATTTCCTTTCCTTGCATTTTTTTGTATGTGTGTTTCGGTAACTTTACTTGAATTTTCTTTATTTAATTCGTAAAGAGATTATTTGTCATTTAGAAAAAATATATATATGTATAATTTTTTTTAAATGTCTTTTCGATATTTGTTAATATTTCAGAACGATTGTTGCAGGGGCGATTCTGTTCCGAATTTTCTAAGAATTCCGAAAATTTGAGGTTTTTACTTACAAAACTTTTAAAAATCGGCCGTCAATCCGAAAATTCGGACGTAAAAAATATCGCAGATTGCGACAAATGGTCGTCGAAAAAAAATCCATCTCATCTATCGTTCACTGATAAAGATCAATTGAAAAAAAAATTAATTTCGTGAAAGGATCGCAAAAAAATGCGAATTTCTTCAAAGAATCGCGAAAAAAATGCAAATTTCGTCAAAGAAGCGTGGACAGGGTTCATACTCATCAGGGGAATATGGGATTCCTAGGAAAATCAGGGGATGGATTTTATGTTGTAAAAATCAGGGGAATCTCAAGGGATAATACAAAAAATTTCCCAAACCTGAGAAAATGACAGTCTATTCTGGGAAATTGGGGGCAATTGTCACTGTTCGCGTGCTTTATTATCCTATGTAATATCAAAATGTCGTTAATTGTTGATATGGAAAAATTGTACATCTCGGAAAATACATCAGGGGATTCTCAGGGGATTTTTTCTTGGAAAATGAGTATGACCCATTGGTGGAAAAAACGCAAATTTCCTCAAAAGATCGCGCAAAAAAACTTAAATTTTATCTAAAGATGGGGGGAAAGCCAAAAGATCGAAAAAGTGCTAATTTTGTCAAAATAAATAAATAAATAAATAAAAAGCAAATTTTGTCAAAAGATCGCGAAAAATCCCCACAAATTTCATAAAAAGATCATGAAAAAGCGCGAATTTCATCAAAGGGCCGCGGGAAAAAACATAGTTAATGCCGGAAGTGGATTTTTCCTCATTTCTCTCTGCTCTAACCTTTAAGAAAATTTGCTATAAATTTCAGATATATATATTTTTTTCTTAAGTCAATCATCATTAGATTATTGTTGAGCAGATAATTTGTGCGTACGACTTAGCTGATCTCGCTAGAATTTCTCTCTTTGAATTATTATTTGGAAGTTTCTTCGTAATAAAATAAATAATAGAGCCTTTCCTATATAGTTAACTTTTAATATTAATTGCATATATCAACATTTCAATCTCATTCCAGGATGTAGAAAAAGTACTCCCGAATTTTAAAGTTCGATAATTCATTTTTTTATTATAAAAATGATTTAACATTCAAGGTAGCTGCTCAGTCAGCTTCGGAATTCTTCTCCGTAATGTTAAATCTATGAATGCTTGATGCATTCGTATATTTAACCCTCTATATACCGACGGTACTTATAAGTACCATTAAAATGACTTATTATAAAATTCTTTTAATACGTCAGTTAGTTGTAATACTGTTTAGAATGAGTTACATATACATTACTTTATCTTGTTCCAAAAGCATTATTGGTTACACAAAACAAAAATATTTTTAAAAGGATGATTTATTTTGCCTTTGCATCTTTTTAGCTTTCTTGGGGATTCTTTCTTCTTCAGGGATGGGGATTTTTCAATGCGGAAATATTTCTATATTCATATTGTAAGAACATCATATTTGTACATTTTGTAATTCTACAAAATACTAAAAAAATAATTAAAAATAAAAGATTTGAGTGAGGTTATGAAAATTGCTCAAAATCCCTGTAAATTCAGATTTAATTAATTAATCCTTCTAAATCCTTCAATCCTTTTAAAATACTTCAAATATTTATTAAATGATTATGTATAAATGTTTTAATTTAGTTTGAACAATTTGCGTTAAATGCTTTAGAATGTAAAATTTTCACGAATTCATAATGCGGTAGATAAACTGTTAAAATATCTCTTGGAGTAATTAATATTTTTTAATTTCTTTTTTTCTGTGCACTTTCCTTAAAGGATGTTTCTGTTTTTCTTAGTTCTCAAATTATTTCTAAAATATATGCTTAATTTAATGTTTTATGCATTAAAAGCTGACGAGCTGCGAGTAAAATTTTATCGCTTCATATAAAATTAAGTTAATGCTTTAGGAAAATTTCGAAAACTAGTCGGATGTAGCAATCCTTAAACTTTCTTCCATCTCATATATGTTAACATTTCGAAATTTGCTATCACAGTGCCAAAATTAAAGGCCCTTTTAAAGATATGAAGTTCCGTGCATTAGTTCTTTAGGGTATGACTATCGCTAAAATGGTGTAAATCCTACAAAATTCAGCATAGCAGCGCCAACTGTAAGACGATTCACACAAAAATGCAAATAAAATCAATTCATGACAAGATATTAGTGGATCGGAAATTTGATGGAAATCTGTGCATTAGTTCTTGAGATAGAGCTATTGCGGAAATCGAACAAAAGTCAACATAGCAGCGCCATTTGTGGAGTTATTTACAATAAAATATGAACAGAATCAATTCATGTCAATCAATCGAAATAAATCGAATTCAAACTAATCGAATCTGAAGTTTGATGGATATGTTGTGATTTCGTTCTTGGGATAGAGCTATTTCGGAAATCTTAAAAAATGCAGGGTAGAGATGCCACCTATTTAGCGATTTACACCAAAAAGTAAAAAAAAAAAAAAAAAAGTCTATGTTACGAACTAACTGAATCTTTAGCTTGAAATTCTGTGCATTAATTTTGAAGATAGAGCTGAAGAGAGAGCGAAAAACACATAAAAGGCAGCATAGCAGGGCCACCTGTTGAAGGATTTACACCAAAACATAAAAAACGTCATTTTATGTCAAGGTCTAACCGAATCTGAAGTTTCATGAAAAATCGTGCCTTAGTTCTAGAGATTGAGCGATTGCGGAAATCTTTCCGTCCAAATATTTATGAGGTAGATCAGAGATTTTGTATGCAGTCATTTAACAAAAAATCGAAGTTTCCGTCAATAGATGGCGCACAAGCTGTAAAATTGCTTAACCCATTCAAGACCATGAGTGCCCATATGCTCCTTCAAAAAGTGCATACAGAATTTCGCCAGTAAAAAATTCAATTAATATTTGCTTTTTTTTAAAGCAAAGAACAGTTTTATAAGAGCATTTTTTTTGATTAAATTCTGATTCAACCACAAATTAATTAACCTAAATACAAATTAAAATACCACTTTGTAATGTGTTTTCAAGAATTGTTTTCGAATCGATTTTTATGGTAGAAAATATATCCTTGACAACAAATAACAAAATTTTAATTGATTTTTTTTTTCGTTAATCAATGCGACTTTATTAATTTAAAGCTGAGTTGCCATTTATATTCCCTAAAATTTAGTAATTAAATAAAATTATTGATGTGTGATTTCATTATTAATTTTCGCAAAAATGGCTCTGCAAAATATTGATATTTTATTAATGTTAATGATAAGCTTCATTTTTATTGATAAAAAATTTTATATCCCATGGGAGAAAAAATGAATTACAGGACATTTTTTAATTGATTGTGCGGGGAGAAAATCTTCATTTTCAACGGACCTTTAGGTAATTAGAAATCCACTTAAAAAATATAATTAACAATAATTGACATTGGGCTTCTGCATCCTGTTTCCATTGCTTGGATTATTTTAGAATTTCTGTTTTGAATTAAATTTATGTATTCTAAAGTAATGAATAATGTTAAAGCATTTCTGGAATCCAAATTCATTATTTACTGAAGTATTCAAGGAATCGTTGTTTTTTCCTTGCATTTATTTTGCGATTTTCCCTACTCAGATATTAATAAATCGCATAGGATTTATCTTTATTATTATTAATATTAATGCAGGCAAATGTGTACAGTCCTGTCTCTATATAACGAAATTTATTGTTCAGTCATAAAACTTGTTATATAGAAAAATTTGTTGTACAGAGAACAACGGGAAAATTTTCAATTAATGTCTAAATTTTGAAAGGAAAAAATATACAGCTGTTTAATAAGGCTTTGAAATGTTTAACGCTAAGGAATAAATGGATTTTGTCTAAATTTTGAAAGGAAAAAATATACAGCTGTTTAACCTCTTCAGTCCTGGAGTACCCATTTGGGTACATTAAAACAAAAGCCAAAATTACACCCAAAATTTTTTTATAAATGCATGGATTTCTGCTAGCACTATTCAGATACATGACAGTGTCCTATATTACTAATAAATGTGCTATATGTTTAAAGATGGAGGAACCATGTGACTTTGAAAATGGAACATTTCCAAGATGGATGACATAAACAATTTTCCAACGACTTCACGTCAAAGTATGTGAATAATACAAATTTTTGAGTGAAATTAAAAACAATATATTGCATTTTTTTATAAAATATAATGCTTCAAGAATGATTTGGAGTTGTTTATAAATGTTGTTCATATGTGCATGGATGTGAAAAACATCTGTAAATATGTTGTACCCATTTGGGTACAATGGGTCTTCATTATACATTTCCAGCTAAAGAAACTAATTTTCTGCGTAACTATTGTGTACACTTGGTTATTAAAAAAAAAATTTAGGAACGAATAAATTATTTAATTTAGTCTTATAAAACAATTTAAAAGGACTTTTTTCATTTTTTAAAATAATATGAAGTAATATACTGAATTTACTACTAAAATATGTCATAATTTTTAATAACTAAAGATTTTTTAACACGTTTTGAAAGGTTGTATAGTTGTACAAGCCCGCATGTATTAGTCAAAAAAAGTCTATAATAAATGATACTTTATTAGAAGATTATTATTAAAAGGTATGTAGTATATGTATAGTGGTATGTGTAGTAGTATGCGTATATTATCTGTGGCTTCTAGTAATAATCAGGTAAGGCACATTTTTAATATTTTGAGTAATTAACGTTTAAAGTTTCTAAATGCCTTTTTATCATTTCTTTTATAAAATAGATTCGAACTTAATAATTTTCATTACATTCAATTAGGATATAATAGCTTCTCTTTTTTTGCCAAAATAGTTATATAAAAATATTTTTTATTAATTGAGAACCAATTTAAAAAAAAAATTCAAATTTTAAATGAAAATTTATAGTCGCCCTATGACGGGAAGTATTCAATTTTTTTCAGTAATATGGCAGATTAAAGCACTCTTTTAAAGCTACATTTTCCCAAATTATCTCAATTTTTTTCAAAAATGTGCCACACCTGGTTATTACTGGAAGCCACAGATACATCAGATACGTAGATAGATGTATAGTAGCAAGATATGCATTACAATTATTACAAGATGTGTATAATATTTTTGCCTAATACATAGCTTTAGGTAAAAAATCATTTAAGTTGTTTATATTGATGTAACTTTTAAACAATAAATAGTTTTATTTTTGTAAAACAAAATTGTTTATATTTGTTTAAAAGATGACATTTTTACTCAATTGCGACCTGATGTACCCATATGGGTACATAAATTTTAACTATTTAAAAATTTTTAAAATAAAAAACTAATTTTATTTTCTTTTTTCTAAGCCTAAACGCACCATAATTTGCTAATAAAATAATTTTTCTATGTAGCAGATTTTTCTCGGGACTGAAGAGGTTAATAAGGCTTTGAAATGTTTAACGCTAAGGAATAAATGGATTTTTTTTAACAGTTTCAAATTAGAAAGTAAATTTTTATTTGAAAGCATAGAGGGGAAACAAAGCATAAGTGCATATAGTGTTTAAAGTCGCATATTTGTTTTGAGGGAGAGATGAATGCCTTTTTTTGGACATAAACAATAAAATATAGTATGCAACTATGAAATATAAATCAAGAACCACACAAGGTAAATGGATTCCTCATACAATTCCAAGTGTTTACTGAACAAATGAAGGAACATTTCTAAAAAAAATTCTTAAATGGAGATATATATTTTGCTATATGGAGATTACTTTTAATGTAATCACGGGAAAAAATGACCGTTATAACTAAAAATTCGTATATAGAGAAAATCGCTATATGGAATTTCATTATAGCGATCCTCGACTGCATATATACACTATATTGCCATTGATTATGGGACACTTGCGATTTTAGACATTTTACTAAATATCTAGAAAAATACACGAGGAATCATCTCGAAACTCTTAGTGTATAAATATAATAGTATAAGTCATACATCTCCGTGAAGATTTTTTTCCCGAAACTCCAAAGGGGACCGTCAACAAATTAAAAAAGAATGAATATCTTTTGAATAACCCTGTCAAAACTAATGTAGCAAAAGCGCTCAAACTCTAGATTGTGATTGAATGCCTTATTGTAATAAGCCTTGTTCATTTTTATGCAAATAGCATGCATACTCGCAGAGTAATTAAGGTTTTTATAAAAATGATCCCAAATTTTTCCAAGTTTTTTCCTTATAATTTTCAGAGTTCTTAATATAAAATATTATTTTTTTCAGAAAATATGACAAACAACATTGCACACAGTACCCTGTAATCAGAATTTAAAAATAATGAAAATTGTATAAAAAATGATTGGTTTACTAAATAATTTTTTACTGCGCATGCGTCAACGATATCAAAATTTCATTTGCATATTATGTTAGCTAAATGTATAGAGCAACTTTTGTGATAGTCACAAAATCATAACTTGAAAATTCTGACAATAATCGTCAATTGAATAAGTCGAAAATCCGTTATTCTTAAACTGAAGCAAAAACAAGAGGGGTTGTATCCATATATTCATTGATTAGTGTCAATATAGAATACACAATATGGGATGTACTACTGCATTAGGATAAAATCCCTCATTTTTTTTGCTTCATTTTGGAAACAACGGATTTTGTCCTTTTTCTATAGACGATTACTTTCAGAATTTTGAAGCTATGATTTTGAGACTTTTACAAAAGTTGCTCTATACATTTAGCTAACATAATATGCAAATGAAATTTTGATATCTTTGACGCATGCGCAGTAAAAAATTATATAGTAAACCTACTCATTTTTCATACAATTTTTATCATTTTTTAATTCTGATTACAGGGTACTGTGTGCAATGTTGTTTGTCATATTTTCTGAAACAAAAATATTATTTTATATTAAGAACTCTGAAAATTATAATGGAAAAACTTGGAAAAATTTGGGACTATTTTTATAAAAACCTTAATTACTCTGCGAGTGTGCATGCTATTTGCATAAAAATGAACACAGTGTATTACAATAAGGCATTCAATCATAATCTAGAGTTTGAGCGCTTTTGCTACATTAGTTTTGACAGGGTTATTCAAAAGATATTCATTCTTTTTTAATTTGTTGACGGTCCCCTATGGCGTTTCGGTAAAAAATCTTTACGGAGATGTATGACGTATACTATTATATTTATACACTAAGAGTTTCGAGATGATTCCTCATGTATTTTTCTAGATATTTAGTAAAATGTCTAAAATCGCAAGTGTCCCATAATCAATGGCAATATAGTGTATTAACCATTTGGAAAATGGTTGTTGCTCTCGGTCCAGAATAGAGATATTTGAAACGTTGTGGTGTCCGCGTTTTTGGAATACTTCTGTTGCCACAATGACAAAGCAAAGTATTAAAAAATATTATTAACTCAAAAACAAATTGAGATACAGCTTTCAAACAAAATGCATTTAAAAGTACAGTTTTTTTCCCTTATACGATGGTGTAAAAATTAAAAATGTGCGATGTTTAAAAGTTAAAAAATTTGCCGTTCCGAAAATTGTGAAGCTGAAATTTCATTTAAAATTTGAAAATGTTGCCTTTCTCAGAAGGATGTATGCATTACGCACATATATGTTTGTCCTTTATAATACAGATAAAGTTGATATGACTATATAAAAAATTGAATAAATTCAAAATGAGAGAAATACTATCACCTCTTTATTTTGATTTAAAAAATAATAATAAATCCTTCAGGAGGAAAAAACTGTAAAATAAACATGCATTATTTACAAAAAGTGAAGAAAATATAGGGAATTTAATTGTTTGAGAGGAAAAATAAAAATTAAGCTTCGACTTTTATTTTGTGTGCTATTATACGAATTACATTAAAGTTCTCGATGCGTATTTTTTGAAAATCGGTTTAAGTATAAAAATTGCGCATTTATTTTATTACATATTTCCAAACTACATATATTTTAGAGTTAAAATATGTAACATTTTTTGTAAAAGCGTTTTATTTATAGTGTACAGAATTAAATCATACGAAAAAGATTGTCAGAAAACAGTAGTTGATGAATAATCATATAAAAGCGAAATTCCGAAAATTAATCTTTGTTAAATGCATCTCCTCGGAAATCGTGGATTACACTAATTTTGCTACTTTTACGTTGCATACGGAAATTCCGGAATCCGCAGCGAGAGGGTTAATAAAGCAACGATTCAAAATAATTATTTGAAATGTTTATCAATTTAAGCCCTAGTGTTGCATTTACTTTATTGTTTCCTAAATATATTTCCATAAGAGTTCCGATATTTCTCCCCCTTTTTTTTTCTGGTGTGCACCACGAGATTTTTATAGCTATTGTAATCGCATTTCTGTTTAATGTTGCCAAGAATACTTTTGATATTTTTGGCGACTTCATGATCTTTCTCCAGAAATCATGAAATTCGTCAATTAGTTGCAGAAAAAAATTTGCAAAGTTTGTCGACCGGTAGCAAGTTCACCAATCGGTCACGGAAAACTATAGCGAAATTCGTTATTTGTTTTGGAGGAAGTGAAGGATTGGAATCGCCAAATTCATCTATCCACAACAGAAAAAAAGAAAAATTTCAAAAGTTTTTCCGTCGCGTCCAAGGATAAATTCGTGAAATTCGTCAGTCTATAAACACCTCCCCCCCCCCCCCCCCAAAAAAAAAAAAAAAAAAAAAAAAAAAAAAAAAAAAAAAAAAAAAAAAAAACACTTAAAATTCACCAATTGACGCGGGAAGAAACGAATTCCGTTAATAAGTCGGAGCGAGGGGGAATAAATAAATTGCCATTTGGTCGCGAAAAAATATCGTGGAAAATTGTCAATCATTCACGAAAAAATATCGCGAAAATCGTCTGTCAGTCATGGGAAATGTAAAATGCTATAAATGCTATGTACATCGATTTTTTTCATGGGTTTTACACCATTCTCTGTATTCTTCGTATCACTTGATTGTCGTTTCAAAAAGCAAAATTTTCAGGAAAACCATAAAATGATTGAATGGGAGCCTCTCGCCCATGTTTTTTTTTTTTTTTTTTTTTTGGGGGGGGGGGGGGGGTTAATATTTCTTGGAATTCAAACTCTTGAAACAATCGGAAAGGTTGTTTATCGTAAAGCAATCAACTGTATCTCCAGATTCAGTAGCATCCTTTATGAGAAAACAGAAAACGAAGAACAATTCCAAAATCCATTACTAGAAATATCTACAAATTTCATGCTTTTATGTAATAAAATGACTTCGTGAATGTGTCGGAACAATTGGCGTTGTTAAGAAGGGAAGAGAGGATTTAAAAAATAGCCTAAATTAAAAAAAAAGTTAATCTTTGATCAAAAAATATTTTCAAAAACTCAAAAACTTATGGTAATTAAATGTACCGTAGTCTTTTCTAAAGTTTTTTATTTATTTATTTTATTTAACTTATTTGTATGCTGAAAAATATATCCATGTGACCAATTTAAACGAATGTTTATTCCATTTATGCGATTTCATTAATCTAAAACTGATATGTCAGTTATAAAAGTTTTGTAATTAAATAAAGTTATTGATGTACTTCCATTATTAATTTTCTCGAAAATAGTTTTAATAAATATTGGGATTTCATTAATGATGATACGCATAATTTCTATTGATTAAAATTTTTACATTCCACAAGAAAAAAAAAATAAATTACTTGATTTAATAATAAGAGATCATTGATTTAAAATTAATTGACTGTTTGAAGAGAAAACCTTCATTTACAACTTGCCTTTGGGTAATTGGAAATTCATTGGAAAAATATAATTAAACATTAATTGACACCGACTTTTAATGGCTTCTCAGTCTGATTCTCATTGCTTGAACTGTCTGGATTTTCCTGAATTACTTACTGTCTTCTCTTCAGTGGAATTTCATTTGTGTTATTCTGAATTTGTTGTGTTTTATTTTATGAAGATTTTGAAATGAACAGGTTTATCCTGAGAGATCTTTAAAATATTCTCAAAAGTGTCTTCTACTGAAACAAAGTTAGTTAATATATAAGCGGACAGATTCGTATTGAATGTAGCAAAATATTGATTTTTCATGTTTACGTTAAAATAACTGAACCGTCTGTCGGGCTTGGGATAAGAATCTGCAACATAGTTAAAATCAGTATTTGAATTTATACTTATTTTTTCCTTGGGAAGGAGGGGAAGGAAGGGTGACATTGTGTAGTTCCAGTGTTTTCCTAAGTTTGGATTACCTAGCAGGCTTTACGTGGGTTGTTTTTTCAAGCAAGCCTGAAATTATTTTTCCTGCTGGAAAATAATTGAGCCTATCAAATGAACCTAATATAGTGTTTGGAGGCTATTGCCTTCGGCAGCTCACACCCAATCTGTCAACATTCGTTTGCAAAAGAACAACAAATTTGCATTCTTTTTTTTTCTTCTTATTAAATTTGCATTCTTTTTATTTGCATTCTTTTTACATTCTTTCTAAGCGACAAGTGGAGTTCCGGCATTTTCCTGAAATTGGAGTTCGTAGGAGGCTTCGTCTAAAGATCCTCCATCACTCTCTTATATACAGGGATGCCACTTTTCCGCCTTTTGGCGGATTTCCGCTTTTTTTAATTTTTAAGAATTCGCGATTTTCGTTAAGCGATCACGAGATAAAATAACGATTTTCGTCGAACGATCGCGAAATAAAAGCCTTTTCCATCAAACGATCGCGAAATACAACAGCCTTTTTCGTCAAGCGATCGCGAAATATAACATCGATTTTCGTTAAAAGATCGAAAAAAACGGCTATTTTCATCAAACGGTCGCGATATAAAGCAGCAATTTTCATTAAACGGTCGCGATATAAAGCAGCAATTTTCATCAAACGATCGCGAAACGAAACGATGGTTTTCTTGAAACGATCACAATGTGAAACGGCGATTTTTGTCTAACGATTGCTAAATAAAACGGCCATTTTCGTCAAACGATCGCGATATAAAACGGCGATTTTCGTCAAACGATCGCGATATAAAACGGCGATTTTCGTCAAACGATCGCGAATCGAAACGGCGATTTTTGTCAAAGGATTGCGATGTGAAACGATTATTTTTGTCAAACGATCATGATGTGAAACGTCTATTTTCGTCAAACGATCGCTAAATAAAACGGCGATTTCCGTCAAACAATCGGAATGTAAAACGAGGATTTTCGTCAAACGATCGCGATATTAAACGGCGATTTCGTCAAACGATCGCAATATTAAACGGCGATTTCGTCAAACGATCGCTAAATACAGGGATGCCACTTTTCCGCCTTTTGGCGGATTTCCGCTTTTTTTAATTTTTAAAAATTCGCGATTTTTGTTAAGCAATCACGCGATAAAATAACGATTTTCGTCGAACGATCGCGAAATACAACAGCCTTTTCCATCAAACGATCGCGAAATACAACAGTGTTTTTCGTCAAGCGATCGCGAAATATAAATCGATTTTCTTTGAAAGAAAAAACGGCTATTTTCATCAAACAGTCGCGATGTAAAGCAGCAATTTTCATCAAATGGTCGCGATGTAAAGCAGCAATTTTCATCAAATGATCGCGAAACGAAACGATGATTTTCGTGAAACGATCGCAATGTGAAACGGCGATTTTCGTCAAACGATCGCTAAATAAAACGGCGATTTTCGTCAAGTAATAGCAATATAAAATGGCGATTTTCGTCAAACGATCGCGATGTAAAACGGCCATTTTCGTCAAACGATCGCGATGTAAAACGGCCATTTTCGTCGAACGATCGCGAAACGAAACGGTGATTTTTGTGAAACGATCGCAGTGTCAAACGGCAATTTTTGTCAAAGGATCGCGGTGTGAAACGATGATTTTTGTCAAACGATCGCTAAATAAAACGGTAATTTTCGTCAAACGATCGCTAAATAAAACGGCGATTTTCGTCAAGTAATCGCAATGTAAAACGGCGGTTTTCGTCAAACGATCGCGATGTAAAACGGCGATTTTCGTCAAACGATCGCGATGCAAAACGGCGATTTTCGTCGAACGATCGCGAAACGAAACGGTGATTTTTGTGAAACGATCGCAGTGTGAAATGGCGATTTTTGTGAAAGGATCGCGATGTGAAACGATGCTTTTTGTCAAACGATCGCTAAATAAAACGGTAATTTTCGTCAAACGATCGCGAAACGAAACTGTGATTTTTCTGAAGCGATTGCAATGTGAAACAGCGATTTTTGTCAAACGATCGCTAAATAAAACGGCGATTTTCGCCAAACTATCATGAAATAAAACAGCTATTTTCGTCAAATAATAAAAAAAAAAAAAACTGCAAAATTTTGCTTTTCACTCGTGGAATAATCATTGAATCTATTGCTGGGTTACTTAAATTGGTTTAAAATGATGTGATACATAAAATTCTTCTCTGAACCTATTGCTGGGTTACCTTAATTGATGTAAAATACTGTGAACTAAAGAAAAATCATTTTTACTTACTCTTATAAATTAAAAGTTTACAACAAAAGAAAAGCTGTTATTCTTTATTTAGTTTATTATAAACAATATAATTTTCAAAATTCACACATAAAGTTGTGAAAAATGTCATAAATTTTACTTTACGCATAATTTCCTCTTTTTTGCTATTTTCTGAGTGGCATCCCTGTATATAAGATCTCTAGCTTCACGCGCTACGCTGGTCTGTTTTTCCTAACGAATCTCGAATTATCTCGAACATAACGAGTCTAGGATCAAGCTAATCTCTATCTAAAGAAACCTACAGTTCGGGGATCCACTGACTTCGGCAGCGTGCACTCTCACATTTGTGTGATTTATTTATTTATTAACGAAAATCTATCCAAACTAAAAGGTGCCTCACTGCTTTTAGCAACTTAGACTAGGTGTATTGCGTTCGCAGCGCTGCGTGCGTGTCGGCCTTCGATCTCTAAGGTTCCTTGCTGTAGTGATTGCCTATTATTTAAGATGTATTACACTTTCAATTCTGATTAAATGTTCTCGAGGAAAACGAAAAAAATAATAATAGTTAAAAAAATTTGATAGTTGGGGTAAAAAAATCGAAATCAACCAGTCTTTGGTGCTATGAAATTTTGATTTAAGAAAAATTAAAATAGGGGAAGTGGTATGTTCACACACTCGCTCTATTTAAAATGCGAAATGAACATCCTCTAATTATTTCTTACATGTCTGTCAAAGGGATCGTCATATGATGTTTGGCTTTTGTTTCTTTATTTTTCTTTGGATTTAAATTCGACTTCTACATTTTCGTTTTAAATTTCATTTAGTTTTAAACTTCATATTACAGGTTTTTGATTAAAAAAAGAAAAAGCTTGAATAATCAAAATTTTTTATTTTCCTCGTTCGTTTGAAGTATAGACAAATAAACTGTGCTATGTGGATAAGAAAAGGAAGCGCATTTTTGTCATTTCAAGAGGCGGAACGAAATTCGTTTCGTTTTGCTTTATAATGACTGCGATCAGTATACTACGCTCACACCCTGTCGTACGGAACACTGCTCCTTGCCCATAGACAGGTTTCAGGGCATGGCGCTTGATGCGCACTAATTTCATGGTTTAAGCTTTTGGATTCTGTAAGTGCTGCTGTTTAACTCTGAACCATTTCGAAAAGCAGGGTGTGACAAACATTTCGAGTCTTTATTTTTTCTTTCCTCTTCCTGTGGAAATTTTTTTTGAAATATTTTGTCTTTATCGTTTAATGCTTTATCAACTAGACGAATTTTTTCCTATAAGAAGATGCAGTTAAGGCTGCTGGTCACTCACTTTCCGAATCCTTCTCTGTAATGTAAAGTCTACAGGGTGATTCATAAAAACGTGGACAAAAGCATATGACAAATCAAGCAAATAACAAGGATAAAAAATCACATAGGAAGATAGGTTCGCAAACTACTTATTGAGTCACAAATCCAAGATGTTTCATTCTAGCTGGCATAGTCCATGTCAATTCAGGCAGCCAAAGTAAAAATCTTACCTTCATAGTCTCAGAAGTTCTTTGATTTAACATATGTTAAAATTCAGGAAAAAATAAAATTCCCGTAATTTTTGGTTTTCCCCAAAAAAATTTCTAGACCGAGATACAGGGTGTCAAAGATGGCATCCCGAACACCTTTTCCCGTTTGCGATTTTCGAAAAAAAGTTTAAAGTGCTCTATCTCTAAAACGATGCAAGATATCTCGTTGCAGTTTATTTTATTTTAAAGATAATATTTTTCTGCTTAAAAAGATATACTCTATTTTGAAATATGTATTTAATTATTTTTACAGCAGCCTTCTAAAAAAAATTTTTTTTAATCAAAAATAATTTTTTTCTTAAAAATGCCAATCTCAAAAATTTTGATTTTTTTACTGTTAGTCAATACCATTGAGTACTATCTTCACTGTAAAGGAGAACTTCCACTTTTGAGTTTAACAAGTTTTAGAATCATTTCAAGAATTTAGAAAATTTTACAGGAATTGCATGTCAAAAGTTCCAATAAAAGTCTCTCAATTTTTGTTTATTTGTATCATATGTAGCCTATTACATATCTTAAACAAATTAGAAATCACACGTCGAACATGGTAAATGAGGTGCATTTATACTATGACTAGTTTTATAAATATTTAGATCTTGGTGCAATAAGTATTACACTCTTGTGAAAACTGGCATCAATACAAAATTTATTATGTTTCTATATATTAAATTCAGTAATAAGGAAGTAATATGAATCCATCTTAAAAATAACGTAATCACCAGGGCAACCTAGAATCATTACCTATCATGTGATATTTAATTATGTATGATAGAATTTAATAGAATGAACAATCATCTATTAATATCATAGTGATGGGTATATTCATCTATTAATATCATAGTATCTAAATTGCACAAACTTTGAACAGCAAGCAAGAAGAAATTTCATTTGTCCAACCAAGATCTCTGAAACAATTGCAAAATATTCAGATTCACAATTTATAAAAAGGGATTTTTGTTGCTTGTGTATATTACTGTGAGTGGTGGATTGCAAAGGTAAATGAAATCAGTTGTTTATGAAAGCCCCAGACCCTATTAGTTAAACAGGAAGGCATCAGTAAATATCAAAGGAAGATACAGATACTGTTCAACAAATTATAAAATCTATGAATTTCTAATTTCAGTTCTAAGCAGAGTACACTGGAAGTAATATGTTTTGAAACTTATACATATATTTTGTAAACTTTAGTGCATGTTTTTTTTTTCTTTTGTAAGCTATTTTTAAAGCTGTCAGTTTCTTATACTTATTATGAAATAAAATCCTATGTCAAACAAGACTAAGATTTTGATTTCCTGAGACCAGTACAGTGGAACATCGTTTATACGACGCCGAAGGGACTACCGAAAAACGTCGTATAAACGATAACGACGTATAATCTATTTTCACTTCCAAAACTAGAATTAATTTTATTTTCACGTAATTTTAATGTTCAACGTGATGATTTGCATGAATTTTTAAATTAAACAAACCAAAAAAAACAAATAATTTTAAAAACAGGGGGAGGGGATTAGTAAGAAATTTAAATATGCTTACCTTTATTTATGTTTCACCGAAAGGTTCCTCATTTGCAGTACATCATTTCCTTTCCATTTAAAGTTAAAGATCAAAAACCCCGCGTGGCCAAATAAAAGTCGCCAATACTGATAGTAGTTTGAAGGATAGTCTATTTGCAACTTAAAACAAGTCGGGAAAGTTGACCATCCCCGAAAAAAGAATGACCCCTCCCAGTGTAATCTGTTACACGTAAGCTGATTTTTCAGACTAATCGAACACCAGCCCACATTTTTATAATGTGCGGTGCATTTAAACACGCTCTTTGGTGTCATCCCTACCTTCCAACTTCCGCTCGTCCGTAAAATACGCAAGAAAAATAAACCTATACAAAATCGAAAAATCGACGTATAAACGATTTTGGGCGTCGTATAAAAGATATATTTTTACATTAAAATGAATAGGAATGAATCGGGACCACATTAAAACGTCGTATAAATGTAAACGTTGTATAAGTGATCATCATATAAACGATGCTTTACTGTATGTGATTATCATACAGGAACTGGTAAAATATATGGCAACATTTTACATGTTTTTCGATAACTTGTCAAAATCAAAAGTGGAAGTTTTTCGAAATAAGGAAGGCAGTAAGTACTCAATGGTATTAATCAACAGCAAATAAATAAATAAATAAATAAATTTAGGATTGGCATTTTTGATTTCTTTTAATTAAAAGAAAAATCAAAAGGCTGCATCAGAAAATATGAATACATTTTTTCAAAATTTAATATATCATTTCAAACAAAAAAATGTTACCCTCCCCCCCCCCCCAAAAAAAAAAAAAAAAAAAGCAGCAAATGTTGTGAAAAGGGTTGTCAAATGTCATGAAAGTCAAATTAAAACTTTGAAAAAAAGACACTCACAAATATTTTATTCATCCTGTTAAATCCTATCATGCATAATTAATTCAAACATATCCCATGATAGGTAATGATTCTAGGTTGCCCTGGTGATTACTTCTTTTTAAGATGGATTCATATTACTTCCGTATTACTGAATTTAATATATAGAAACATAATAAATTTTGTATTGATGCCAGTTTTCACAAGAGTGTAATACTTATTGCACCAAGATCTAAATATTTATGAAACTAGTCATAGTATGAATGCACCTCATTTACCATGTTTGACGTGTGATTTCTAACTTGTTTAGGATATGTAATAGGCTACATATGATACAAATAAACAAAAATTGAGAGACTTTTACTGGAACTTTTGACATGCAGTTGCTGTAAAATTCTCTAAATTCTTGAAATGATTCTAAAACTTGTTAAACTCAAAAGTGGAAGTTCTCCTTTACAGTGAAGGTAGTATTTAATGGTATTGACTAACAGTAAAAAAATCAAAATTTTTAAAATTGGCATTTTTGAGAAAAAAAAAAATTTTTAGAAGGCTGCTGTAAAAATAATTAAATACATATTTTAAAATGGAGTATATCTTTTTAAGCAGAAAAATATTATCTTTAAAATAAAATAAACTGCAACGAAATATCTTGCTTCGTGTCAGAAATAGAGCACTTTAAACCTTTTTTCGAAAATCGCAAACGGGAAAAGGTGCTCGGGATGCCATCTTTGGCACCCTGTATCTCGGTCCAGAAATTTTTTTGGGGAAAACCAAAAATTACGGGAATTTTATTTTTTCCTGAATTTTAACATATGTTGAATCAAAGAACTTCTGAGACTATGAAGGTAACCCCCCTGCCTGAATCGACATGGATTCGGCCAGCTACACCCGGTTTGAAAGCAATAATTTCGAGGAAAATAAAAATATTGTAATGAAAATGGAACGATATGTACCTTATTTTGTGTGAAATGTGATAACGTTACGAAAAGATCTGGAAAAACATATTGCTCAAGCAATCGATGAAACCATATAAACTGATTATCACAGTCCAAAATGTGAGATGTCAAGTGCATATTGCTGGCGTGCATAATGCAAACTTCTACCACTTTTGTTTGATGGTATCACATTTAAAATAAAGGTGAGAATGTCTGTTAAGTGTGTTATTATAATATACTTCAGTTTTCTGAAATTTAAAACCGTCAACGTCAACCCAAATTGAGTAAAGAAGAAACACCCTGTGTTTGTGACTCAATGAGTGGTTTGCGGCCCGATGTTCCTATGTGATTTTTTATCCTTGTCGTATGCCTGATTTGTCACATCAATTTGTCCATTTTTTTTTTTTTAAATCACTCTGTATACGCGTTTGATGCATTCTTACATTTAAAATATCTCCTCGGAAAATTAATATTTTAAAATCCTTCTTTCGATGTTCTCTTCTTAAAGGATGTCACTGTTTTTCTTAGCTCTCAAAATATTTCTAAAATCTATGCTTAATTTAATACTTTATGTGTTAAAAAATGACGAACTGGAAGTAAAATTTTAACACTTCATGTAAAATTAAACATAGATTTTAGAAATATTTTGAAAACTGAAAAAAAAAAGTGACATCTTTTAAGAATAGAACACCGAAAAAAGTTACAAATATTAATTTTCTGAGGAGATAGTTTAAATATAAGGATGCACCAAACGCCCATAGACTTAACATTACGGAGAGAGGATTCGGAAAGTGAGTGATCAGCAGCCTTAAGTATCATTTATGTAAATTGATTAAAATCCCTCTTTTTTACTCTAATTTTTCACAAACTTTTAGTAAAATCTAAAAAGACAGTGATTTTTTTCTTTTAATTTCATAATAACAAATCTTCAGTAATGGAGTGAATTTTCTTTTCTCTATATCTTAAAGTTCGCAGTCCTATCTAGAGGAATTCGTTTCTCGACTGCTCCAAGGGCGGATCACATCACTTCATGATAAATTATTATATTGAAGGTTATTCCTAAATTAAAAGTGGCAAATTTTCTTTTACTTTCACTAATTCATTTTCATACAAAAAATTGCATTAGTATTCCTAAAAATATATATAATTTACATATTTCATTCAGTTATCAAGAAATTGAAGCGTTTCTTTTTCTTTTTCTTTTCTTTTTCTTTTTCTTTTTCTTTTTCTTTTTTTTTTTTTTTTTTTTCCTATATATAAATGCATAAAAATGATTCAGAAGTGTTGTTAAGTTAGCATTTCACAATAATTTTTAGGACTTGATAGCCATAGAAAAGTCGTCATGAGGGAGCAGTTAGCAGTCGCATCCGGAAATTCAGTTTACAATGCCAAATTTCACGGAATATTTTGAAAGATTTTATTTAAAAAAAGAAAAATATTTTTTAATCACATAGTTTCCGAATAACTACACTCTCAAATTTCTTCAGATAAAAATACTTTCATAAATGTGTCGGAAATTATCTAATTTTGATTTGAGTAGAGCTTTAAATAATAAGAAAAATTCGCATTATTGAGTGTGGATGAGGGAGGAATGTGAATTTAAGATATATTTAATTTTTAAAGTAATATTTTGGAATATTTCTGCAGTTTAGGTGGAGGTCATGACCCCCGAACCTCCCCTTTGGATCCGCCATTGCCCCCCCCCCTTTTTAGTTTGTAACTGAAACTTTTAAGAGAATTATATAAATAGATTGACAAATCTATAAGTTCAGACGGTTGAAATTTTGAATAGCTGCATTCTAAGACTCGTTATGTTCGGTGTGCAAATAAAATTGAAACGGGCAAAATTTTTGTTCGAAAATTCCGAATAAAAAGGAGATTAAAATGTGTCAAAGTAGCTCCTTTGGATTTGATTACAGTCTTAATTATCATTTTAAAAGTTAATTTTTAGACATTTTTCCCGTTGGCCGGCCGCAGATGATAAATCGACAAATAATCATTATGGTTACAACTGTTTAATAGTTACAAAAACAAGTGTTATGGAGTTAATGATGCGCCAAACTATTCTCACCAAAATAGACCAAGTGGTTGTGAAACTGCAGCAATAGAAATATTTTAAACACACACACACACACACAAAAAAAAAAAAAAAAAAAAAAAAAAAAATAGAAATGTTAAATAAAAAATAAATAATTAACATTCAGCATGTTTTTTAATAAATTTCTTAAGATTGCGCTTTCTATTAAATATAAACCAAAGCTATGAACTTTCCGTAATTTGGGGTCCATGCTATAACATATTTTAACGGAAATATTTTGGAACCACACAAATTGTAGCCGTGAAACATGTCGCGCTTTTCAAAATAAACATTGAATGCTTATCAAAGTGAGTTTTATAAAAATTAATAATTTTATTTTTAATTAATTTCTAATTTTTTTTTCTATTTCCGATATTTTTTCTGAATTGTTTTTTCTTCGAATGTGCTTTTATTTGTAAACGAAAATAATTGAACTTGAGTGGGTGAATTTTTTTTTCCTTATTAAAACAGGTTTTTCGATCTCTAAAGAGCGTCGTGTTTTCTCATTGCCGATCTTATGCACTTCCAAGGATTGCAATCCTTAGTCTGTCCTGGCAGCAGAGTTGTTGAT
This sequence comes from Maratus speculifer, assembly GCA_964019185.1. Taxonomy (NCBI): domain Eukaryota; kingdom Metazoa; phylum Arthropoda; class Arachnida; order Araneae; family Salticidae; genus Maratus; species Maratus speculifer. Next base: position 242,013,290 of record OZ025301.1, on the reverse strand, counting down.
GACGATGTGTCGGGTTTGATACCCGCGCGGGTGAGACGGATAATCATGCCCACGCGAAATAGGCCTTTAACATTTTGATCCTCAAGGTCTTTCTGAAGAAATGGTAAGTGTGGGAGTCTGAAAAATAATTTCTTTGGAGGTGGTGGTAAATTTTTTTGCAATAAAGACATAAATATGTGTGTTGCCAGGGGTAAAGGGAAAAATTATAAATTTCATTAATGGTCAATGGCACCAGTTATAAGTGACCGCCTTCAATAAACTAATTGCCACTTTTTTATTTAAAAGTATTAAACAGTAAACTTTTGTTAAAATTTCTGCTAGTATTAGTATGAAACTGAATAGCCTGAATAAATATTGCAACCAGAAAAAGTTGAATATTCGATGGAATGGAAGAAAATTTTAGTTTCTTTTTGTATAAAATGAGCATAAAATGGCCTAGCCATTTTTTTTCTCCATTTAATGACTCTGTGGTTGGTTGCTAGTACTAATTTTGCCCTTGTTTTGTGCCCATAGAAGCACTGGAGAGGACAAGGGAGGTGATTATTTGTCACGTGACACAGGTTTCGTGATAAGACTTTCTCCTTCACCATACAATTGCATCTGGAAATTCGATTCGAAACGCCATCTTTGACCTTATTTTTTGAAAGATCTTTTGCCTTTATCACAAAATGGAAAAAGCCATTTGATTATGTATGTGAATAAGGACACCTCCAATTTTATGTGCTTCCGAACAAAAAGGAATTTAAAAAGGTGCCACAAAAAATAGTTCTTTTTGAATTTGAGAACAGCTTTAACAAATTAGAGAAATATTTTCAAAAATCTATTTTTTATTATACAGCTTCAAGAGTTATGATGTTTTAACTCGTCTTTTTGTCTTTTATTTTTAATTACATTAATTCTTTTAAATGAATTTTTATTTAAATGTTTAAAAATCTAAGAGTCATTAATGTTGATATTGCATATTTTCTGTCTCGCAAACACATAATAATATAATATACTTATACTTAATATAATATACCTCTCTATAAAAATATTCATAAATATGCATGCATTCTTCTTTAAAAGAATCTTAATTGTATGTTTAAAAAAAATCAACGTGTTTTTTGAATGTAGAAATTGGGTAGGCTGGGCCGTAAACTGGAAAAATATCAACGAGCCTCGAGGTTGAATGGATAGTCCTGTCTTGCTTTACAGCACAGTGTGTGCCGACTCATATCTAAGAATTCAATTTAAAAGTAATGCTTGCAAGTGTTGTGTTTGTTAGAAATTATAAATTCTACATATTTGTGCCATTCGCATCTTTTTCTTTCTTTTAAATGGAATCTATTTTTTTTTCTGGTTTAAAAAAATCTGTTTTTAAAGATAAAAGAATGCAATTAATTAAATTTTTACTTTCATTATGTAGGGTTTTTTTTAATTACCCGAGTTTTTCAATTTAAATTACTCTTGCTAATTAATATAATTGATCACTATGCTAGTGAATTTAACGAGAATTTAAATAAAATATTTTAATTTCCGTTCTTAGATACATAAATGTGCTATTGTTTAAGACTGATAGCAAAATCAGCGTATTCAGTGTTTGATTCAGCTTATGGGTTAAAAAATTAAAAAAAAAATCACGTTGTAATAAGCACTAAAATTCGAAGTCATTTGCACGCTGTAGATTTTTTGTGTAAATAATTCATTTGTTTCATTATTATTATTTCCTAACACGTTTATTTGCCCCAATTACTTGTAGCTTGATGCAAAACATTTGCAGGATATTCCATCTAAAAAAGGATATTCCATCTTATCAACATAACTTGCTTCTAAACACCTGTTACTATAGTTGCTTGCAGCACGGCTGGTTTCTTTCGCCCCCCGCCTTCTCCTTCTCTGTGCGTGCGCGCGTTTTCTTTATTTTTAAGTGCGTTTTTTTTTTTTTTTTTTTTTTTTTTTTTTTTTTTTTCTTTAGGTGTGTTTATAATTATGTAAATACAAAGTACCTACAGTCTTTGTTCAGTCCATTCGTCCATCTGTCCGCATATAACAGAGCAAAAATTACCCAACCGAACTGTTTGAAATTTAAATATATGATTATTGCATAAATTTGTCGAGTCATTTCAAATTTTATAAATCAGGTATATAGTTTAATTACAGGGACAATCAAAAGTATTCCGTTACATTACGGCCATTGGGAAAAAATAGTTTTAAGTGCATTTTAATGATGTTACATACTGCCGAACATTATAAAATTGACATGAATCTATGAAGTATATACTAAAATATACATTGTGTACAATATGTGATGCAAAGAATATTCATTATTAATTTACAGGGCCACACAAAAGTATTCCACTACATAATGGTATCGGGGGAAACATTATTTGGGGTGTGTTTTAATTATATTAAGCTATTTCACATTTTATGAAATTGATATGCGTTGCTGAAGTTTACTACAAGTTACTTCCTGTATAATAGAAAGCAGATAGTATTTACAGGAAAATACAGAAGATTTCGACCACTATACTGAATCCGTAGTACTGTATACTATAACAACGAGAACTGAATATTTTGCAAGCTTCGTTTTAACACGAAGGCATCTCATTTGCTAAGTTCACGTGCAATTTCCAACTTTTTTCCTTTATTTTCTAAGTTTATTTACAATGTTTGCCGTAGAAATACAAAATTGTATTATTTTTAGAAAATGATTCTGAAAACCGAAAATAATTTTCCCACATCAGGTCGCAAAAATCTTGTGTAATTTCTTAATGTTTCTTAAACTATGGGAATGGTTTAGAATTATAATAATTCTGGTACGCAAATAAAAACTGGGAAATTCTCGATATATAAATTGTTAAATTTTTTCGTGCCTGATCGAAAAAAGAAAAAAAAATATGAAAAATAAAGTGAAAAGCTTTTGAACAAAAAAGTTTAAAAACCTTAATTTCCTCATGCAAAATTCACGTCTTCGGATTTCTAAAATTGAGCCACGTATTTTGTAAAATGCTCTTGTGTGAAATTTCAATTTTCGAAAATTCTCTTGGATCTTCCAACGTATTTATACACTTTACTTATTCAATCTGGAAACTTATCTCGCCAATTTTGTGGATTCGCTCTGTATTCATTCTTAAGAGGAAAAGATTTAAATAGCTTTTTTAACTGAACGCATGTCCCTCAAGATCCAGTATCAATTTTTCCATTTAAAGTTTTTTCTTATTTCGTTAGAGTTTGCAGCCGAGCTTTAAATATTTTGCCCTGTATTATTAAATATGGCAGAATGCGAGACTAGTTCTTGAATGGAGTAGTTACTGCAGTTTTTAGGATTATTATGCGATTTTAATTGTAACAAACAAGTTCATTAATCCACAGTTTTTATCTTTTGAATGCTGTGTGCGATGATGAATTCATAGAGCGTACCGAGCAAATAATCGACCTCGGAAGATTTCAGATTTCCCCTACACCCTAACCCTCTAATATCCCTTTCAGATTTTCAGAAAAACCCCTTCCCTTTAAAGAATGTCTCAAACATACACTGAGAGTGTAGTAATATCCCTCTTTCAAATAATGTTTGTCATCGGTGGTGAAAGAGGTGGGAATTATAATATTATGTTGCTACATATATAAAATTAATATTTCTTAAAAAATGAAAAAAACTCAAACACAAGTTTAACTTATGTGTGGTCGAACCGGGGCGATTGTGCCTCTTTTTTTTCCTTCTCTGTGCATGTCTATGATGTGATGGCCAATGCTATGTTAATCAGAAATAATTACAATATTGGATAAATATTGCGCTTTTTGTTACAGATACTTGGGATGAAATGTTATTGTTAACGAAATATTGGTTTTACATTGGAAATCTTTATAATGGAATACTGATTGCCAAATATTAATTTTAAAAATTGATTTAATAAAGAGAAATTATTTCTTTGCAACCTCGGGCAAGGTATAACCAATGCAAACAATATTGTTTAGCCCAGTATGAGTTAATATTGTTTAGCTTTTAGGGATTAGGATATGTAGGATTTTTTTTTTTTTTTTTTTTTTTATTGTAGGCGTAGGGGGATACTTTCTTCCCTCCTTTACGCCTATTTTGTATTTTCTTCCTTGCAAATAATGTTTCCCAGTTTATATTCTTTCTCATCTTGTATTCCGAATATAAAAAAAGGAACGAGATTGGTTATTTATTGCTAATCTATATTCGAGCTCCGGATAACGTCATCGCCTCGCGCTCTTGCTTTTAGTGCCTCATTCACAGTCATGGTTAACCTATTTGCAGCCCTCTCTCGGGTCCCATGCCTTTTGATGAGAGGGACAGAGTGTAGGTGTATGTGTCAAAGCACTGCGGGTAATGCTGGTACTGCTTCCTATTTCACAAGTGCGCTCTCTTCGTCATGAATCATACCGGTTGCTGCAGGGACAGCCAGCTGCCGAGATGTGTACCAAATGTTAGGTAATTAAATGTCTCACATTTGTCCAGGATGTTTGCCATCATAATTACTTATCTCTGCTGCCGTGTTTAATGTAGCGGAGAGAAGGCAGAATCTTGAAAGGCCTTAGTTATGCTCCGCCATTAAAACTTGAAGAGGGCACAGGATCTTTGAGCTTGTAGGATGAGGATCTACAAGTATAATAAAATTATCAAAATTCCAGTATATCAGACTCGAACATATCGATATGATATCCTCCCAACCCCCTTCTTTTGTTTAAATAGATATGCTTAAATGTAGTAAATGCACTTAAATTTTATAAATAATTTTAATACTTATTCCTTGACAAAGATACAGTATATCTAGAATTTTTATACGTGGAGGAGTACAAATTGTTCTTGATTATGCTTAAAAGGAATTGAGGGCTTTGTTTCTAATTACACGTGTTATTGCTGCTCCTGTTATTTCATGTCTTGCTTTCTTATTTTGCGTTTAAGAAGTTGCTCTTTTATAAAATTTAACTCTATCATAAACTTATTCAGGTTACAAAGAAAAACTTCCATAAAAATATTTCGAAAGAATATTGTCTTCTTTCATCATGCGTAGGAAAAAGAAAGATAGAAAAAGAGTGGTACCACCTTGAAAGCATGCACAAGACTGAGAGGAAATAGAAAGGAAGATAAATGGAAAGATGAAAAGAGAGAAGGTCATATTAACTCATGATTGATTGGTTATCTCTTGCTTTCTTGTTGGCTATTCCTTCACACTTATCTATATCTCTTGTTTACCTTCTATTTCCTTTCAATCTTATTCTTTCTTTCACAGTAGTATCCCATCTTTTTGTGCTAGACGAAGAAAGATCACATTCTTTCGAAACGTATTCTACATGCGTTATTTTCATGTTGTTTTAGGCAGTTTTTGTTCTTTATTCTATTTTATTTTACTTCACTTTTTAAAAGATTTTTTGTTATTGTGACCCTTTTTCTTCTGCGTGTGTGCTCGTTTGTATTTACATTAAGGGTGCACAACTTTGGCCCGCGGGCCACAATGATACCACTATTTTCATCCCGAATAATTTGCCTTAAAGTAATGACAGAAACTTTGCTATTAGATAAAACAAACGACACATATCAAATATTCTGGTGGCAAACGATTTTCTAGCAAAATACATTGATGTAATTTACACATCATGAATGCGTATTAATCCTTGTTTTAGACCATGGTACTGAAGAGTTTATAAACCAATTATAAATTAAATTGTCCTCCCTATTAATCTAGTTAATATTCATTCACATGATTATTTACTATTTTAGGCAGAATCTTGGATTACACTTAATTGCTGTTACGGGTTCCGCAGACCGCTACTTTTTCTTTTTCAATTTCAACAGTTTAACTTGTAATTTTCAGTTTTAATCCTTTTTTGCACCACGTGCATACCTGATACAAAGGATTCTTAAGTGTTATTCCAAAGAATGGAATAGCACTTATTTTGTGCAAGTCAGATAACTACACTAAACTGCGCAAAACGTGCCAATTTTGTCAAAAAAAAAAAAAAAAATCGCGCAAAACGTGCAAATTTCGTCAAAAGATCGCGAAAAACAAGTTTGTCAAACGATCATTAAAAAGCCTCCGCCAGCCTCGAACTCTGGTTACTGATAACTTTTATTGAAACTTTGCACCTCTGCAGACCGTTTATAGTAGCTAAGCGACAATTTTTGTCACAACAGTCCAGGGTTAAACAACTACTATAATAATTTCTTTTCCAACGTAGAAAGTGATTAGGAATGAAGCCCAAAGTCATATTATTTTTGCGTCCAGGTTTTACTTTTTGGAGGTCCATACTGATTTTCGTTGCTTTTTTAATCGTTATCTCCCCCGATTCCCATCTCTTGTTTTGGAACACGCTGAAGTCTTATAAACTGATATTTGGAATTCTTCTGAAACCTCATAGCAGATGTATTGTTCTTATTCTCTTCCACGCGTATTAGCTTACGAGCCTCTATTTACAGATAATTCTAGATTCATATATTCCATTTCCCCTTTTCTATCATGCGGGCTGTGAACGAGGTTATTCACTGTCTTCGATGCCAGTTACCTAAACTCAATTAAGTGACAGCTGAAACCAGATTTAAGCGATTCGTCACAAATTACAATTTAACTGCTCGTGAATTATGATGTATGAGAATGAGCAGCCATGTCGAACGCGGAGAAATATTAACAAATTATGCCCGAAGTTGTAGAAATTCTGCTGCATTCACATCAAAAGCCATTGATTTGGTGTTTCTAATTATTATTTAAATATTCCATTAGTTTCCGTGAAAAAATAACTTGCAATGCAACTATAGCAGTAGAAAAAAATGAACGGGAGAAGAAAAAAACTATATTTTAGCTGTAATTTTGTGTGAAATACATTCGACCTGATTAAGCATATTGAATATTCACTGTTTTTGAATCGACAATGTGCATAGAAATTGTATTTCTTCACATGTCAGGATTTTTTTTTTTTTTTTTTTTTTTTTATAGAATATTTATTAGTTAATTTTTAAGCAGTTTAAGAAAGAAAAAAAAGCTCACTTATAATTGTTGCACAATTCACTTTCTTTTCTTTCTTTCTTTCTTTCTTTCTTTTTTTTTTTTTTTTTTTTTTTTTCTTTAAGATTTCTTGATTATCTGTTTGCGGATTTACACTGTTTTTCTTTTAGATGTCAAGGGCCAGGCTAATTTCCAAACGGGAAGTCGTGGCCCAAAAAAAAAAAAAAAAAAAAAAAAATGAAGTCTAATTTCCAAACAGACCGAGAAAAAAAATAAACGTGCTAGGCCAAGAAAAAATTGTTAAAAACTGGCCAGACGGTCCGATATAAAAAAAATTAAAGAAAGCCGATTAAATATTGACCATTTTTTACTAACAAGGAAGGTCTCCATACTTGGCATACTCAGAATTTTTTGAAACAAATACTAATTAAACTACTCATGTAGGTAATAAAGGATCAATCAAATTTAGCGGCGGAGTTACAATAGGAAATATGTTAAAAAAATAAAATATTTTCGAATATTTGGCTTGAAAAGACCAAGTGGCGCGCGATTTGGCGAACAGCACTTTTCCCCACCAGAAGCAAACGATTTTATTGTAACTGAAAATTGTTTCTTAATAGATTTTTAAAATGCATGTAAATGGTATTTAATGAATTCAATCATAAACAATGAGAGAAATTAATATAGTCTATACATACATACATATATATATATATATTGTATTCCATATGTATATTGTTTATTGCTATAGTTATTTAATTTATCTCCGGAAAAAATATTTTCATAAATAAAAAATTCATATTGAGAAAAAATAATTTCATAGATAAAAAATTCATATTGAGAAAAAATAATTTCATAGATTCAAGCGTATTCAAAAATAAAAGTCAGGTGTTTCCATAGCAACAAAATTGAATTGATAATCGTCAATAAATTGGACTTTGAACTTGAAACAATTTTAATTAATTTCAATTTGAATGTCGTTTTAAATCGCAAATTTTGATGGTTAAATTTGAATATAAATACACGTAAATATCGATATAACAAAATTATACTTAAAATAAACTAAAACTGTCAAAACTGAAATTATTTAAATTTATCTAAACAAATTGAACTAGAAACTTTTCTTCCATTAAAGTGCATTTGACATTTAAAAAAAAAAAAAAAAAAAAAAAAAAAAGTAATTTTTTGATTGCATTTCATCGCCAACCGATGATAAATCGCCAAATAACGAATTTTAATTATTTTTTTTAACGGACAAGGTACGGAGGTTCCGCCGAAATTTTTTTATAAACGTATATTTCCTCATTAGAAGAACATTGTGTAATTTTTTCAGATTTTTCGAAGTATGCCCGTATGGAGACCTTCCTTGTAAGACAGGCCGAGTCGGACCTGTTTTCAGTTATTTTTGTACTAGCCGGGTCCAAGGCGAACTTTTAGTTTTTACACCGGGCTGGGTCAAGATAGTTTTCGTTCGGGTCAGGTCTGGAAATTCCGGCCCGTGCATACCTCTGCTTTCCGTAAGCAAATCAAGATTGCTTTTTTAAATTGGTATATGTATTTTTTTTTCTTTTTAAAAATAATCACTGTTATTTGTATAGTTAGTTATATTACTAGCTTCATTAATGTTTTCCGTACTTAAAAGTTATCACATTTATCTATTTGCGATTCATTAAAATTCAAATAAATGAAACAAACTACAAGAAACAAAAGTTATGATATATGGTATATACTATGCTTACTATTTTTATTACACGTTATGATTATTCCCGTTTCTCCCTTTATTTATCGTATTTCAGATATGATTTACGTACAGTAAAGCTAAACTATTTTTAGTGCGAAAATTTATTTTCTGTGAAAATATGCGTCAAAAATGATTTGTGTGTAGAAAAACAAAACTATTTTCACAAAATTTATATTCTGTGAAAATATGTGACAGTATGTCTGAATAACAAATTGAATTTCCTCTAAAATAGAATCATAATAACAATGTTGAATAAACTTCAAAAATAGTAATGTGTAGGCGGAAATACCTTTTTAGGTTTTAATACGTGCTTACTTATACAGGGTGATCGAAAAGTCGAGCAACCCTTGAAAAATATTTTGTTTGCTAAAATACAAACATGATTCTTATTACAAATATAAACTAAATTGAAAGAGTATAATAACAATACTGGGACACAAAATTGAGCAAAAATTAACATTGTTACAGAAGATATTGAAAATGTGATCTTTTTTTCGGATACAAAGACGCTTTTTTTTTTTTTTTTTTTTTTAAATTTGAGGCCACTTTTCTCAGTGTTGGAACACTTATTTTTTAAATCTCATGTTCAGTGTTTTTTTTTTTTTTTTTTCCAAGCCAGTTTGGTTTTCAACTAAAAAAACATGTTTTTGAGAACAATCTACACTCTTATCGTTGACTTGAAAATAAATATTGAACATCGAGATTAAAAAAATAAGTGTTCCAACATTGCAAAAAATAGACAAAAAAAAAAAAAAAAAAAAAGCATACGTTTTTGTATTTTAACAAGTTGGAAATTGCACGTGAAGCGTAGCAAATGAGGTGCGTTCGTACGATAATGAGGTTTTAAAAATATTCAGATCTTGCTGTTATAATAGACAGTACTTCGGATACAGTATAGTGACCGAAATCTTTTTTCTGTTCCTGTAAATATACAGGAAGTAACTTTTATTACCCCTTAGCAAAGCATATCATTTTCATAAAATGCGAAATAGTTTAATTAAAACACACCCCAAACAATGTTTCCCCGTATAGCATTATGCAGTGGAATTCTTTTGTGTGGCCCTGTAATTTAATAATAAATGTTCTTTGCATTACAGATTGTACAGAGTGTATATTTTAGTATATATGTATACTTCACAGGTTCATCTCAATTCTATAATATTTGAAAGAGTTTAACATAATTAAAATGTACTTGAAACTATTTTTTCCTATTGACCGAATGTAACGGAATACTTTTGATTGTCTTTGTAATCGATCTATGCATCCGATTTTCATAAAATTTGAAATGACTCGACAAATTTATCTAATAATTATGTATTTTAAATTTCAAACGATTCAGTTGGGTACTTTTTGCGGTGTTACATGGGGACGGACTGAACGACAACTATAGGTGCTACGTATTTACATAATTACGAACGCACCTAAAAAAGAAGGCCACATAAAACAATCGCCTTGCAAAAACTCAAAAAATCCCACAAAATTTTTTTAAAAATGCTGTATTAAATTCCCGTAAAGGCTAAAAGACTGAAATGAGATTTTCTTTACTAAATCGTCACAAAATTTGAAGAACTTTATTAACTGCGTAGAATTAAATTTAAAAATTAATTGGGATTGTGATAAGGCTTTTCCTTTTTAGAACTTAAAAAAAAAAAAAAAAAAAAAAAAAAAACCCTGTTAGTATATCTACTCTAATATGTCTTTGATAGTAGTATCAAAGTGCTTCCTGATGTAAATAACTTGCGAGGTGAAGGGAAGCGGAGTGAAAAAGGTTTTTTTTACTTGTTTCTGCAGAAAAAACTACCAATGATCCAACACACAGAAAAATTCAAAATTCAGAACTGCTGAATTCAGGAAAATTCTAGAATTTGGACTTCGTCTGTACATATATTTCATATATTTAAAAATTACTCTTTTTCCCCCAATTTCTTAAAAGAAATACAGCAAAAATTATATTTTTAAATAATTGCACTAGTTTGTGATTTCTGTAAAATGTGAATAATAGCAGTGACTTTTCAGTAATCGAGACCTACTACAAATTAACGTACGGATTTTTTTTCTTTTTTTTTTGGGGGGGGGGGGGCGAGGGGGATTACATGAATGATAATCATGAAATCAAGCATATTTTTTATTTTTAAATAAACATTGAAGGCTTATAAAAGAGCATTTTTCAAAAAGCTATTTTTACTGTCGTTATACTTATTTTAATTTAACCCGGCTACTAGTTTTTTAACCCCTTGGGGGACGAGCGACCCGTATACGGTTCGCTTAAGGTGGTCAGAATCGTTGTTTTCCTCCACCAGTAAAATTTTACTGTAAAAACTGCCTTATTTAATCACAGTACTTTTGCGATTCAATAAAGCACAAATTTCTGCTTTTAAAAATCGGTGGCAAAAGGTAAAAAAATTCGCTAAAGTCTGCCGTCGCGAGGGGGTTAATGGTATTTATTTATTTATTTATTTATTTATTTATTTTTATCACTGAATGTCTAGCAAAAATTATGTATTTTTTAATAAATTAATGATTTTGCGATTTCTGTCAAATATAAATAAAAGTAAGGATGTTTTAATAATCAGGTCTACACGGCAAAATAACATAAGGATTTTTTTTTTTTTTTTTTGCATAAATTTTAATTATGAAATCAAACATGATTTTAAAGATCAATATTGAAGACTTAAAAAAAAAAAACTTTTTTTACTGTTAATAATATATTAATTTTAATTCAACACGACTACCAGTTTTTTAATTGTAGTTTTTGCTTTATTTAATCATTGAATGTCTGTCATTAAATATAAAAAAATTCTATTGAAAATTTTTATAGGTCTTGTTTATTTACTAAATAATCAATGCAAACGTGTCAAGAAATATTAATTAAACAACTGCGTTCATTTATTACAATGGAAAATATATTTAATTACTTTTAATACATTTAAAAAGCTGAGTTAAACTGTATCATTTTCTATTTTTCAATTTATTTCCTCAAAAATTATTTATCCTTAAAAATATTTTTAAATTCAGTTAGAGTACAGAGTGATCGGAATTCATAGTAAACTGATTAAAATAAGTGAATGCTATGAATGCAGAAGGTGGGTGGAGAAGGTTGAGTGTCGAATACTTTATATTATATTTAATTTTTTTCTCCTACGTCGGGAGATTAAATTCTATTGAAAGCGGTTCCCTTTTCATCCTTTTTCTTTTTTTTACCTCCGATGCTTGGCTGGAAGAGAAAATGACCTTGTTATTTTATCAACTTTATATGCATTGATACTATTTTTTGGTTTCCCCCGTCCACACACAAAATTCTGGAGGCGATTTTTAAGCAAAGCTGATATTTTGTAATTAACTATTTTCTCCTCTGATTATTTTTGGAGAAAAGATGTTTTTTTAATAAATGGCTTAAAATAATTAAACACTAAAAAAAAAATTAAGTAAAACCCTTTTTTTTTTTTTTTAAGAAAAAAAAAGAATATTACTGTTCCATTTTTCAATTCTAAAAAAATTTTGGTAGATATCTATTTTTGAATATTTTTTTATTTGTTAAATTTCTGCTTAGCTTTTGGTGCACTTCCATGCCAAGCGGACCAAAATATTTCAATATTGAACTTGGCCGTTTCAGATATCGATTAACTTCCAGGAATTATTTTCGCTAATGATATTATACGAGAGCATATTATAAACAATATATTTTTAAAAATCAAATTGTTTTTTTTTTTATGTAGTTTAGCATTTTTTGAAAATTTTAATTTAAATAAAAATTGAAAGTTTAAAGTAAAAAAAGTAATTTTTTTAAAAAATCAAGTTTTCAAAAGTAATTTATTTTATTTTTTGTTTTTTTAATTTGCTGAATGAAAATGAAAGTATGATAATTGAAAAAAAAAAAAGAGACATTCCAACTTTGAACCATTTATCTTTAACGGTTCTAAATTTATAACAATTTTAACACAAATGGGGAAAATCTCCAATCATGCAGAAAAACGTATTTTCACAAGACAATACATGAAATCTAGATTTTGAAAACAAACCAAAACGAAAAAATTAATAAAGTCGATTCTCGTTAATTCGAAATCTGATAATTCGAATCTTCGCTTATTTTGAACTAAACATGAAGTCCTGAAATTTTCAATGGCAGAATAACGTTAAAAAATGTCATTTATTCGAACTCATTTTCTCTCGACTTCGTTTAATTAGAACTAATTAGAATTCCGATTTTAGGTAGCTTTCATTACAAAAAGTAAAAAGCTACCTATTGCAGCCGTCCGGGGGAAAGCACTTCCGGAAAATTTTGGTATATTTTCACCGATCATGACCCCCAAACCCCAAAACCACCCTCCGTTTATATGTTGACATATATACAGGGTGAGTCATAAATATCGAAACAATAGGCTATCTCCTTAAATATTGCCTCTAGACCCATACTTCCAATTGCAAAGTTTCATAAAAAAAAAGGTGAATTTTTTGATAAGATAAGTTGCAACTCCATGGGGGGGTCTATTTTAAAAAATACGAAAATTAAATTTTTATATGGCCCCCAGAGGATAAAACGTCCAATTAGAAAATTTTTCCTTATTCATTCCTGAACTGAACAAAAAAAATTTCATCTTGATATCTTCAAAACTCAGAGAGTTATGACAATTTTAATAAATCGTGAGGTTTCAAGGGATCAGACACAAATTGAAATGCGTGTAATTGAAGAAACAATGTTGCTGTAATGGGTCCAGGAAACATTTATTTTATTTATTTATTTATAAAGTTGGAATTTTGAATGTTTTTTGATGGTTAACCATATAATTTGTAAGCATTATCACATCATAAAACTTCTTAATATTTTTTTTCAAAAAAAAAAAAAAAAAAAAAAAAAAAAAAAAAATGAGTAAATTAAAATTGTTATAACTCAAAATATTATTTGTCGCGTTGAATTTTTTTCTTTTGATTAAACGAAAATGTCTAATTTTCAATTTTAATTCAGCATTTTAAATAATATGTATTTAAAAAAAAAAAAAAAAAAGTATTTAAAATAGCAATATTGAAAAAAAAGTAATTTTTGTAAACAAATCATATTTTAAAAGTAAATTTTCTGAGCTGAAAAGTTACAGTAACCGACGGTTATTGACGTATGTCAGTTTAAAAATGAGAAATACTGAAATAAAAACATTTGATGCAGTGCATTTAGTTTTAAGATGGGCAAAGATGAGCTCCTAACGTTTAAATGCTGTATAGTTTCGATATCAGATTTTGTTCAAGTGTTGCAATTTTTACCTTCTTTAATTACTGTTTAAATGCGTCAGTTGATTTAAACTTTATTTTTTTATCACGTCGATTTCAAATTTTTTCATTGTGCTGTGACTCACAGACAGACATTTCATAAAAACATGTTTTTCGGTATCTCTGAGCCCTAAAACGTGTGAATCCATCGAAAACCGGAATTCAAAATTTTCATGAATCCAATACTTTCTTCTTGTAAAAATAGAAGAAAGCAAAAATAGGTTTAAAACCTTCATAAATTTTGAAAGTGAATACAATAAAACCTCTAAATAACGGACACCTCAGGAACGCAGAAATTGTCCGCTATTCCGCTATTGGGAAAATCAAACATATTCAAAAAGTGCTAAGAAACGTTTAAAATTTATTAATTGACTTTTATGTGTCCTAAAACCTCTTTTATATGATTAATCAGAAATTAAAATTATTTTTTAAGCAATGGGGCTAAATAAAACTGTACACAACTTTACCCACTGTTCATTACATGCTTGTGAAAAAACCCTGTTACAAAAGTTAACTTTTGCTTGCGATTACATATAATTTGTTTTAAAAGTGACATTATTGGTCATTATAGAGTTCCAGTCGGGAAGGGGGATTGCACTTTTTGGCTGTTAAAAGCATAAAATCTCAATTTTCCGAGGGGATATTTCAATGCTCTGTAAGATGTCCCTCCTTGGCAACCCCTTCAATTCAACTCTGAACGTGGGGGGGGGGGGGATTTTCCCCAGCTCATTTTTCACAAAATTCCCTGATAAATTTAGAGGCCTTTTACCTTTTTTTCATTTTTTTGTCCTTAAAAAATACTTTTTCATCCTTTATCGCCTTAAATAGTGTCCACTATTCGGAATGTTCGTTATTCAGAGGTTAAACATACACAAATTTAGGTTTTGAGAATGGGGATTGGAAAATAGTCCGTTAAACAGAGGTGTCTGCTATTCGGGAGTGTCTGATATAGCGGTTTAACTGTAGTATAAAGTAGATTTTTTAAAATATTTCTATGTAATTTATTAAAATATATTTCCATTGATTCCGCTAATAGAATAGTCATTTTCGCTATTACTATATTTACTAAACTTATTGCCTGAGCCAATAAGTTTTTAAGACACTTTTAATGAGAGTTTAATTAATATCACTTAATTTGATAACACTTTTAATAAGTGTTTAATAAGACGGTCCGTTCAATGAGTCGTGCCAGTTACGAAGTTGGCGGCAAGGTCGAAATATTGCAGACATCTAGCCTATTTCATCGAAATTTAAAGCAAAAACCTATGCGCTTTTATTTTATATCTAAAAGTTTAAGTGTTGTCTTGGATCGACATTTAACAATACGTAAATTTATGGTCGATCCCTTAATTGTACTTCAAATGAACTGATTTTGCTGCGCTCAGAGGCATGCTTAAGTGGTGTAAGTCAGGAATTTTTGAAAATTTTGGATATTAATATCTTTCGGGGATTTGCAGATATCGAGATGAAATTTTTTTTGTTCAATTCAGGAAGGGATAAAGAAATTTTTTCTAATTGGAAGTTTTATCCTCTGGGGCCCGTTTAAAAATTTAATTTTCGTATTTTTAAAAACAGACCCCCTATGGAGTTGCAACTTATCTTATCAAAAAATTCATCTTTTTTTATGAATTTTTGCAATTGGAAGTATGGGTCTAGGGGCAATATTTAAGGAGATAGCCGATTGTTTCGATATTTATGACTCACCCTGTATATATATATATATATATATATATAACCATATATATATATATATATATATCTGATTTTTGTCATGCGATAACTAACGTATTTATGAACCGATTTGAATGAAACTTGGTATGTACATAGTACATACAAATGTCTCGACCGAGTTCGTTGGTCAGCATCATCCTCCATTTTGTTTCAAAATGGCGGCCATTTTAAATTTTTAAAAAAATTTAAAATTTAAAATTAAATGCGAAAAAATTAAAAGTTGAAAAATATTTTCCTTTTACGTGTTAGAACTTAAAACAAAGATTCCAGAACACTTTTTATTTTGTCTATATCTTAAAAAATGACTGAGTTATAGCACTTTGAATTTTTCTTATGGCTGACATTTTGAAACGGTCTGATTTTTTGTCACGTGATAATACGCGTATTTATGAACCGATTTCAATGAAACTTGGTATGTACATAGTACATACAAATCTCTCGACCGAGTTCGTTGGCCAGCATCATCCGCCATTTTGTTTCAAAATGGTGGCCATTTTAAAATTTTAAAAAATTTTAAAATTTAAAGTTAAATGTGAAAAAATCAAAATTTGAAAAATATTTTTCTTTTACGTGTTAGAACTTCAGAACACTTTTTATTTTGTCCATATCTTACAAAATGATTGAGTTATAGCACTTTGAATTTTTCTTATGTCTGACATTTTGAAACGATCTGATTTTTGTCACGTGATAACACGCGTATTTATAAACCGATTTCAATGAAACTTGGGATGTACATAGTACATACAAATGTCTCAACCGAGTTCGTTGGCCAGCATCATCCACCATTTTGTTTCAAAATGGTGGTCATTTTAAATTTTTAAAAAAATTTTAAATTTTAAATTAAATGCGAAAAAATAAAAAATTGAAAAATATTTTTCTTTTACGTGTTAGAACTTAAAACAACGATTCCAGAACATTTTTTATTTTGTTTATATCTTAAAAAATGACTGAGTTATAGCACTTTGAATTTTGCTTATGGCTGACATTTTGAAACGGTCTGATCTGAACGATCCACAATGTTGCTTTAAAATGGCATACACTTTATGATATCATGGAATTTGGTGACTCTCTAAATCGCTTAAAATAAAACCAGGTTGAATAAAAGATGACTATTTTCTAAAAATTCCTATTAATATTCAGTCTTGACAAAAACTAGTTTCAATCTTATAAAATCACTAATTTTATAAGATTATTTCCGCTAATTTGAGCTTAGTATTTTTGAGCAATGTAACTTACCTTAAAATAAATAAATAAATTTATAAGTATATGAAAGCTACCTCTTCCTCCCGGCATTGCCGGAAGGACTTTTTCATTTTTCTCTTTCTCACGGATTTCAGATCATTTGAATAACTTTCTTGATTTTTGTGAAAATTGTTCCGAACGAGTATACATGTAATCCAATGCATTTGATATCCACTTTCTTAGTGTCCCGTCTGTCCATCAGTGACGCTTTAAATTTTTCTTCCATTGTGCTTGTTTCTAATCTTTTAATTGGTTTATGCATTTATACATTCTAATTTAATATTAAGTCTTATTCTAATGATTACAAACGAAATAAATGAAAAAAAAAAAAAAAAAACACTGTAACATTATTTTTTTTGTAATAGCATCATATTAAGCATGTTTTCATATCATACTTTCAATATTTCGAACTTCGGATAATTCGAACATTTCGTGTGGTCTCGTCCAGTTCGAATTAACGAGAGCCGACTGTATTTCCTGTTCCAATTAAGATAGAATCATGGTTTAAACGTTATTTTCAGCAGAAAAAAAACACAGAAATTAATGCAATAAATTGTTTTTAGAAAATATGGAGAATTTTGTGTTCCGGACTCCTCTTAATAAATTTGATTTAATGAAAATCCAATAGGATTTTTTTAAATATATATGAAAATGTATTTTTATTTATATCATGTAAGAATCTGATTATTGAAAGTTTCATTGATATCTTAAATAATCAGACAGAATAACTATTTAGCATGGAATGACCCTATAACATAATAACTAGTTGGATATGTCAATATCCGAAACTTTCCTCTATTTCATAAGTACATTTTTTTTTTTTTTTTTTTTAATATTAAAAAGTGGTGACTCTAAAGTTACCCACTATCGAATTTCCTCGAACATTTGACCTAGCCTAATGAGATTCAGGTATCCGAAAAGCCTAAAACGCAAAATTTAATTAGTATTCTGAGAAAATGAGCTTAGTAGTGCCTCATGTTTGGTAATTTATACTAAAACCTAATAAGCATCTATTTATGTCAAGACCTAACAGAATCTGAAATTTGATGGAATTTCGTCCATTAGTTCTTGAGATATAGTTATAATAAAAAATTTGCAAAACGTAGCACAGCAACACCATATCTTGGACAATTTATGCCAAAACGTAAAAAAGCGTCTAATTATGTTATGGTGTAAAAGAATCTGAAGTTTGATGAAATTCTGTGCATTAGTTCTTGAGATATAGCTAGTTTTAAAAAAAAAACGTGTAAAATACAGCACAGAAGCACCATCAGTTGAAGGATTTATAACAAAACGTAATCATCGTGTAATTATATTATATGTCATTTTGTAACAAAATCTGAAGTTTGAGGAAATTCTGTGCGTTGGTTGTTGAGATATAGCTATCGGAAAAATCGTGCAAAATGCAGCTTAGCTGCACCACCTGTTGCAAGGTTAATACCAAAATGTAATCAGCGTCTAATTATGTTATATATTCTAGTGTAACATAATCTAAAATTTGATGAAGTTCTCTGCATTTGTTCTTGAGATATAGCTATCGCAAAAATCGTGCAAAATGTAGCATAGCAGCACCACCTATAGGGCAGTTCACACCAAAACCTTATCAGCGGCTGTGTATCTCAAGGTATCGCAGAATCTGAAGTTTGGTGAAATTCTGTGCATTAGTTCTTGGGATATAGCTATCATGAAAATCGTGAAAAACGTGGCATAGCAGCGCCACCTGCTGGGCAATTTACACCAAAACTTAATCAGTATCTATGTATATCAAGGGGTCACAGAATCTGAAGTTTGGTGAAATTCTGTGCATTAGTTCTTGAGATATAGCAATCTTGAAAATCATGAAAAACGTAGTATAGCAGCGCCACCCGCAGGCCAATTTTCACCAAAAACCAATAGGCACTAATTCCTATTAAGGTCTAACTGAATATAAAATTTTATTAAATTTCGAGCATTAGTTTTGGAGATAGAGCGCCCACAAATTTTTTGTCACAGACAGACAGACAAACGGACAGACTCACAGACAGACATTTTCTAAAAATAGTCAAAACGTGTTCAGGACATTCTAAAACGTATAAATCCGTCGAAAACCGGAAGTCGAAAGTTTTCATGAATCCAATACTTTCTTCTTGTAAAGATAGAAGAAAGTAACAATTTATTAATTAAATAATTATTTGTAACATAAGCTCTTCCTTTTTCGTTGTACAATGTATATTATTGTTATTTTGATATAGTTATTAATGGACGTAATCAAGATTTACTGCTTTTATATTTCGCATTGAAATATAAAACCCTTTTTTGTATTGAAATTGATATAAATCACTGAATTTCACTACGTTCACGTTAAAACAGAGCATTCATAGCATTTTTTATTAATTTACTGAGATACACAAAAGAAATCGGTTACAGTACTTTCTTTGCGAAATAATTGCTGGAGGATATGTTTTAAAATTCGGTATGCGCTTTTATATTTAATTAGTTTTTTGCATATTACTCTTTATATGTAAATTCTATACCTCAGATACAGGGGCGCCTAAAAGTATTCGCGTACCATTCTCCTTATTAGGGGAAATTGCTTAAGGGGAATTTTCTGAAATAAATCTATCTCTTGAATGAACTAAACTTTGGAATGTATGTTTTTAATAGATACAAATCTCTATATCATATACAGGGCTGCTAAAAAATTCGGTTAATTTTTCGAATGTAGATGAGAACAGCTGAAATTCGGTTTTGAAATGCCTACATATTTCCATAAGATAAAATGAGGCGTAATATTTTAACTTTTTTATACGGTGCAGTTTTGTTACATTATTCTGAATGTGTTAAAAAGTGCTGTATAATCTATGCTTAACACTTTTTTTTAAATGCTGGTAGGTATTTATTTTTGAGTTTTTTAATATTTTTTAATCGTTAAATTTCTGTATAGCTTTTTATGTTGATATGATTTAAAAATTATTCCCTTGAAAGATATTGGCCCTTAAAAATGTTTTAAATTTCATTTGAAGAACCCATGTGTAATTTTTCTTCCTTTTATGGATTCACAATTAAATGATTAAAATTTCTGAATGCGATGAAGGGAAAAAAAGGAGGGAGTTCGAGTGTTGAACACTTTATATGTTTATCCCCCCCTCCAAAGTCGGGAGATTAAATTCTATTGAAAGCGGTTTCCTTTTCATCCATTTTTTCCGAAGCTTGGCTGGAAGAGAAATTTACTTTGTTGCTTTATAAACTAGATTTACATTGATAATATATTTGAGGATTTTTTGTTATTGTTCTTGTTTTTAAAGGAATCCTGGAGGCGATTTTCAAGAAAATTGATAATTTTGGAATTAATTTATGTTGAAAATTGTTGTTACTTGTCTGAAACTTTGCTCTAAGAATTGTCTGTAATGTTTTTATCTGTTTTTTTTCTTTCTTTTTAAACTATTTGGAAAAAAAATAGTTGTTATTATTACAGAATTGGGAAATCTAAAGTATATCTGAATCTTTTAATTGGTTGAATTCCGCAATTTATTTAATTTTATTCATTTTCTGATTGGTCCAAGTTTAATGTCCAAAAAACTGAATACTTATGTTGCCACGATGACAAAAAGAGTAATCAAAACTTTAAAAAATATATATTTTAAAAACAAATTGTGATAGAGATTTCAAACAAATTTCATTAAAAAGTGCATTTTTTCTCTACGCAACAGTGTAAAAATTTTAAATGTGCGATGTTAAGCAGTTGAAAAATTTGCAGCTCCGAAAATTGTAAAGCTGAAATTTTATTTAAAATTTGTTTTTGTTGGGTCCAGCAATATTAATGTTTAATCCATGTCGTTCAGATGTCAGTCTGATTCCGTTTGAACTCCATCAAATAAAAATGCACATTTCAAACAATTAAAGTTGTCTATCTTTAATCTACTGTTTTTTTTAATCATTGCTCTAGGAATATTCATGTTTAATGCACGGCTTACGTAATGACTCTTTATATACATCCTAAAAATGATATTTATCATTATTATTAATTTAACTATAGAATTTATTTATAAGTCTTTAAAATTTGAGTCTTTGAGTCTTTAAAATTTGAGTCTTTTCCAAATAGTCGTTGTAATTTGTTAAATTACAATTTTTATTTTTCTACCTTGCTTTTAAAATGAAGGCCTCGCAACCATGTAGACCAAGTCCATTTTTTTAGGGGAGGGTATGAGATAGTTTATTTAGAAGTTGCATAAAATCTGTTTTATCCACTCTCACTGTAAATCAAGTCTGTAAACAAATGACAAATGTGGAAAAATTATGTGAACATGGACTTGGTTTATTGTGAGAATCGATAAACGAATTTTAAACCAATTTTATGCATATTTTAAATGGATTATCAATCCTTTTTTTAGGGTTTCGTTCATCTAACTAAATCCTATTCGTATCTGTCCCCTGTCTGTCTGTCACAGAGTCCATACACAAGAACTAAATAAGTTAGAGGCTTAAAACTTTGTGTACTTACTGAATATTTTGTGTCGAACGACAAATCAAAATTTTGGAAAGGTCTATCTTAATTAGTTTTGTGAATGTCATCCGTTCATTTTTACGACTTATATTTTAAACAGAACCTTAATTTGAACGTTTTGCGAGTAGACATCATGACTCGGAGATAAAAGGTTTTGCTAGTAAACAAGAGATTGTTAGTTCGATCCTCGGTGTTGAAATTTCATATTAAGGCTCCTGTCTCTGGTTTTATAATTGATTTTATTAAACCTGTCGCTTATAAAAATACATAGACCCTTCGTGAACTCAATCAGTAGTGATAGAGAATATAATTTTATCAGTAGTGAAATTTTATTTATTCACAAATTGGAAAAAGGGGAAAATTGTTATTTGCGAGACAAAAATGAAATGCAAGTTTTTGAAAATGTGCTCCAATCTTTTAAATAACACTTTGAAAGGGAATTAAATTGTTATTGATGCGATATAAGGATAAATATTTTATCAAATTCTGAAACCAAAACATGATCATTGTTAGATAAAGAAGCCGTAAGGTATCTAATGTTTAACCTCGCTTTCTCTTTGAAGTCCTTTTCAAGAATTACTGGAAATCAAAACTTATGTTTTCCACATAATAATATAATGATATTTTAAATGTATAACAACTGATCTTTTGCAGATTTCTGCCTTTGGTTGGGTATGAATAGCAAATTTGCTCTTTTGAACAAATTTGACAGACGTGAAAATTACGAAAGCACTTGGGATTAATACTTATTTCTGTGCAAGAAGATATTTTTGAAAGAGAAAATTAATATTGGAATACATTTAAAATGTTACTAACAATTTTTTATTTCGCATTTTCCGAATCAAGCTCGTTCTCTCATGATACGAAATTTTTCGGACTCGTATTCTTCATGATACAAAAATTTTCGGACTCGTACTCTTCATGATACAAAATTTTTCGGACTCTGGCTCTGTGGGAAGAAAGAAAAAAAAAGAGAGAGAGAGAGAACCCGAACTCATCTCTGGTGTAAATTTATATCGAAATTGATAACATTTTAAACAGTTTTTCGACTGCAGCTGGCAGGCTGTATAGAACTTGAGATTGGCATAGCTGAAAAATATCCTATCTGAAAACTATTTTCATCCATTCATACTCTGGAGATGAAAATTGTTATCCCCCATTAAGGCTTAACAATTTACTATACAAGTAGAGAGCTTTTCACCCTCCTGAAAAATTGTGAATGGTCTTTGTAAAAGCCCCGCCGTCTGCTTCTTTTGCTGGGGCAAACAAGCAGCGTCGACAAAACGTGAGTTTCTCTCCACTGATGCATAAGGGGCTTGTGCTCTAGAAAGGGAAGAAGGGGAAATTGTAGAAGTGCCCTTTGGGACATTTGGGGTGGCGTGGAATTAGAACATGCGGCTGTTAGAAACGTAGGGGTGTAGAAGGTCAGTAGCTGTTTGTGAACAGTTGACTCGTTTATTCCCCTGGTTTCGGCTCGAAAAGTGTCTATGTTGTTGCCAAGATAGAGAACTAAGCATTTCAGCATTTGGAATGGTATGTACTGCAAGACGAAAGATTCGTGGCCCTCTCCGAAGTTTCCTGTTCGTCTGGAGATACGCCAGTTTGTCGCGTGAGTAACTTGAATTTAAGTCTCGTAAGGATTAGTTTTGTTTTGTGCCGGGCAAATCAAATCCAGGATTTGTTTCTCATCTGATTTGGAGCTTCCAAGAGTGCGGATTTCATCTGACAAGTTTTTAAAATCAATTATTTATTGCCAATTGAATTACATAAGAAGATTCCAATTTATTGTTTTGAAAGAATGTTTTCTAAGTAGGATTTATTTATTCCTCAATCACATTTCATGGCTTACTACTAATTATGTATATAGTATTTTATGAAGTGGCAACATCAAGTAAGTGAAGATTGTGATTCTCCATTATATTATTAGATCATCCATTTATTATTCCCAAATTCTTTAAAAACAAATTGGATTAATTTTAAGGAAAGAAAATATTCTAAGTAAAATTTATTTACTATTCAGTTACTTTTAAGAGATACTAATACCTATTTGGAAATATGTATATAGATGGTTATAATGTATTATATGAAATGGCAACACTTATTAAATGAAGAATTGTTTGTTTACACTACGAATTACGAGATGGCGGATTCCGATTGTACTATCATGAAATCATTTGTTAAAAACAATAATGTATCGATTCTGCGGATTATGATAAATGACGTCTGTTTAATTTTGAATTATGATTTAAAGTATCGTATGTATCGTGATATGTTATTTTAATCATGTATCGTGATTTCTGTCTTGCCAGTTAATTGCAAATATCGATAATTTTTGCATTTTTTCTATGTCTATTGAAGTTGATGGAATTTGAAGTGTTAAAATTAATTATTTGTTGATGAATTTAGTAAATTAATTTCACTTAAATCCATTTTAAGTAAAGAATTGGAATGTTTAATGTTTTTCAAAATGTCGCAAGTCATCAATTTTATCCATTATTCATCATTATTATTATTATATAATTTTTAATTAAAGAATAAATTATATATATTTATTTTTGTGTCTAAATCCATGTGTATGTCGTCCATGAAACAACCAGAAAATAAATTGTAAACAAACGAGCATGCTCCGTTTTATTTCGTGTGACGTCACATGAACATTGCTCGCAATCATACTTTGATCTGATTAATAACTTCATTTTTCATAGTCATAGTAACTTTTTTTTTTCCATATAATAAAATCAACTTACCATTTTATAAATTTTCTTAAATTTAACAAATATATTTTAATTATACATTTTTTTTAATACATAAAGTGTTTTTAAAGAAAAAAAATTTAGTGATCATACAATTATTTGTTTAACTAGGGGGGCCCCGCCCCCCTGCTCGCTATGCTCGCCAACCCCCCGCGTAATCGCTTCGCGATTCCAAATTATTGGCTACCCCTGCTTGCTGCGCTCGCCAATACCCATGGTATGAATAAGCAGTTGCAGACCTTTCAAATGATGTGTCACACGACTGGTGTTGTAAAGAAATTAAAAATGTGACCCCCTCCCTGGGGAGAGCAGAGTGTGGGGGTGACACACAAGACATCCATAATATGAATAAGCAGTTGCAGACCTTTCAAATCTTGTGTAACACGACTGGTGTTGTAAAGAAATTAAAAATGTGTCCCCCCCTGGGGAGCAAAATGGGGGATAACACACAAGACATCCATTATATGAATAAGCAGTTGCAAACCTCTCAAATGATGTATCAAACGACTGGTGTTGTAAAGAAATTAAAAATTTGGCGAAATATTACAGTTATCGCTAAGTTGGCGTCACTTTTGACAACTAATTTTGGTCGCCAAATTTGGCGATATATCGCCAAGTTGGCGACAAACTTGGCGATTGTTGGCGATGGTAACCTTTCCTCTCTTTATGGTAACCCATACGGCGATGGTAACCCATACGGAGTCCTTTCCTGATTGGTCTATTCGACTCATGGAAGGAGTGGACAACCCGGATTCGTTAGTTCCGGAAATCTTCCACATCAGCATCATTCCAGGAATCATTCCTTTTAAGGCTAGTTTTTTTTTACTATAGAAGGATTATTAAATATATAATCGTGTAAAAAAATATTACTTAGCCTAATTATGCATGATTTCTTTTCAGTGTACAGAAATATAATTGTGGATATTTGTTTTTTACACATTGTATTTAGCCTAATCTATCTTTTTTTTTTTTTTTTTTTTTTTTTTTTTAAATCTATATACCCTTCCACTCCACTTCTTGCAAATCAATAGTAAAATTATCAAAAAAGTTTTTTTTTCTTTTTTCCCATTTGTTATTTATTTGTAGTATTTCCCCACCCCCCCTAAAATTTGTACAATTTTATCCTCTCTCTCTCTCATTTGAAATTTATTGTATTTTAATATTTATTTATCTCTTTAATGAGTAGTAACTTCTTATTCTGCGGCTATATTAAAACTTCCAAAAAACAATCTTTTGAAATATTTAAATCTTTGAAAATAAAAAAATTAACAAAATTTGTAGCTTGCGAAATTCGTTCTAGAATATGCACTTGAGCCCAACTGTTTATTTCGTGTTTTATTTATAAAATTTAATATCGTGTGTTTTACTAAAATTCATGAATCAAAATAATTTGCAGATCCACGATTTTCGGTATTTCCATTTTATATATATATATATATATATATATATGTGTGTGTGTGTGTGTATGTGTGTGTGTGTGTGTGTGTGTGTGTGTGTGTGTGTGTGTGTGTGTGTGTGTGTGTGTGTGTGTGTGTGTGTGTGTGTGTGTGTGTGTGTGTGTAAATACTATATAGGGTAGATGTGCCAGTAATGGGCCACCTTAAGGAATTTCTCTAAAAAATATTTTTTATTAATAGTTATAATTATTGTATTCCAATTTTTTTCATATTAGATTAATCTTTCAACAATATTTAACTAATCCCACAGTTACATTTCCCAATAAAAATAAAAATTTCATTTTAATTAATAGAAATATGTCTAAACACCCAAATGCCCAGTAATGGGCCACCTATGTTCCAGTAATGGACCGCCTATGTTCCAGTAATGGGCCACCCTACAAAAAATAACAGATAATTATTTTTAGGTGCGTTCGTAATTATGTAAATAGGTAGCACCTATAATTGTCGTTCAGTCCGTCTGTCTGACCATCTATCTGTCCGTTTGTCTGACAGTCTGTCTATCTGTCCGTTTGTCTGTCCGTCTGTCTGTCCGCATATAACAACGGAAAACTATCCAACCGAATCGTTTGAAATTTAAAATACATAATTTTGTCGAGTCATTTCAAATTTTATGAAAATCGGATGGATAGATCAATTACAGGGACATTCAAAAGGATTCCGTTACATTACGGTCAATAGGGAAAAAAGTTTTAAATGCATTTAAAACATATTTAAAACATATGTTTTAAAACATATTTAAAACATATAATTATTGCGTAATTTTGTCGAGTCATTTCAAATGTTATGAAAATCGGATGCATAGATCAATTACAGGGACAATCAAAAGGATTCCGTTACATTACGGTCAATGGGGAAGAAGTTTCAAATGCATTTTAATGATGTTACACTCATTTGAACATAATAGAATTGGCATGAATCTATGAAATATATACTAAAATATGCATTCTGTACAATCTGTGACGCAAAGAATTTTTATTATTAAATTACAGGGCTACACAAAAGTATTCCACTATATAATGCTATACGGGGAAACATGGTTTGGTACGTGTTTTAATTATATTCAACTATTTCACATTTTATGAATAAGATATACGTTGCTGAGGTGTAATAAGAAGTACTATTCCTGTATAATTACAGAATTTCAACCAATATACTGTATCCGAAGTACTATTTACTATAAAAGCAAGATCTGAATATTTTTAAAAGTTCGTTATCGTACGAACGCACCTCATTTGCTACGTTCAAGTGCAATTTCCGACTTGTTCTTTTTATGTCTGCGTAAGTCGCATTTTCTTCTTCCTCAGAATCCACATTATCCTCTTGTATACAAAATTCTGCCTTTTTGAAGCAATTGTAAATTGTTTTTTTTTTTCAATTACCCCCATTGATCCCGTTCTTATATGTATAACTATTCAATTAACACTGTTTTGAGAAGGATGTTGAAAGGTGTGTGAAAGGAGGGGGTTGATGAATTTGTTGGACTTAAGGAACAAGAAAATTCAAGCAAAGGATTAATATTAAAAAAACTCAGCACTGAACGATAAATTAGGAATAAGAGATGGAAATTTGATTTCATGTGATTTCGAAGTATTTTTTTACAACTGAATAAAGAACATTTTATGAAAATATTCGTTATATGGAGATAGATATTTCGCTATATAGAGACTGTTTTTAATGTAATCATGGGAAAAGGGGAACATTCCTACTAAAAATTCGTTATATCGAGAAATTCGATGTATGGAGTTTCGTTATAGAGAGACTTGACTGTATTTATAAAGAAATTGTCTTTATTAAATTCTAGTAAGTAAAATTTAAGTATTAAATTTGTTTATTTAGTTTTCAGTTAAATCAAAATATTTTATCACTACTGAAATTACACTTTTAGTATTGGTCACTTGGGTGGCCCATTACTGGCAAATCACGAAATAAGCAATCCAGTAATGGACCACCCCTCCTAAAATCTTAAAAATAAATAAAATTTTGTAAATGGCCATTGGTATATTAAATTCAATGTTTTATATTGCTAACCAAACAAAAACATTCAATTTTTACGGAAAAATAAAAAAGATATAAAACTAAGTAAGTAAAGTCTGCTCTTAGCATGTTCATTAAGATTTTCAGTGAAAAACAGAAAAACTGTGAAACTTTATTTTCTGCTTCCTAATTGTTTTGACGAAAAGTGTAAAAAATTAATCCAGCTTATAATGCATGCAAGGTAGAATTCAGAAAAAAATAATAAAACCTTAACTATTATTTATTATTTTTTTATAAACCAAAAAGTGCGAGGTGGCCCATTACTGGAAGGTGGCCCATTACTGGCACATCTACCCTATATATGGCATAGTCCATGTCAATTCAGGCAGCCAAAGAAAAAATCTTACCTTCATAGTCTCAGAAGTTCTTTGATTGAACATATGTTAAAATTCAGGAAAAAATAAAATTCCCGTAATTTTTGGTTTCCCCCAAAAAAATTTCTGGACCGAGATACAGGGTGCCAAAGATGGCACCCCGAGCACCTTTTCCCGTTTGCGATTTTCGAAAAAAAGTTTAAAGTGCTCTATCTCTGAAACGATGCAAGATATTTCGTTGCAGTTTATTTTATTTTAAAGATAATATTTTTCTGCTTAAAAAGATATACTCTATTTTGAAATATGTATTTAATTATTTTTACAGCAGCTTTCTAAAAAAATTTTTTTTTAATCAAAAATAATTTTTTTCTCAAAAATGCCAATCTCAAAAATTTTGATTTTTTTACTGTTAGTCAATACCATTGAGGACTACCTTCACTGTAAAGGAGAACTTCCACTTTTGAGTTTAACAAGTTTTAGAATCATTTCAAGAATTTAGAGAATTTTACAGGAACTGCATGTCAAAAGTTCCATTAAAAGTCTCTCAATTTTTGTTTATTTGTATCATATGTAGCCTATTACATATCCTAAACAAGTTAGAAATCACACGTCAAACATGGTAAATGAGGTGCATTCATACTATGACAAGTTTTATAAATATTTAGATCATGGTGCAATAAGTATTACATTCTTGTGAAAACTGGCATGAATACAAAATTTATTATGTTTCTATATATTAAATTCAATAATACGGAAGTAATATGAATCCATCTTAAAAAGAACATAATCACCAGGCCAACCTAGAATCATTACCTATCATGGGATATTTAATTATGTATGATAGAATTTAATAGAATGAACAATCATCCATTAATATCATAGTGATGGGTATATTCATCTATTGCTATCATAGTACCTATATTGCACAAACTTTGAACAGCAAGCAAGAAGAAATTTCATTTGTCCAACCAAGATCTCTGAAACAATTGCAAAATATTCAGATTCACAATTTATAAAAAGGAATTTTTGTTGCCTGTGTATATTACTGTGAATGGTGGGTTGCAAAGGTAAATGATATCAGTTGTTTGTGAAATTGTTAACTTTATGCTCCCACTTGGATCGGCTGTTGGGTATAGATTTCCACCTGCAAGACAGTAACATCACCACCAGTGTTCACTTTCTATTCACAATGTTTTAAGGATTATGGCAGCCCCAGACCCTATTAGTTAAACAGGAAGGCATCACTAAATATCAAAGGAAGATACAGATACTCTTTAACAAATTATAAAGTCTATGAATTTCTAATTTCAGTTCTAAGCAGAGTACACTGGAAGTAATATGCTTTGAAACTTATACATATATTTTGTAAACTTTACTGCATGTTTTTTTTCTTTTATAAGCTATTTTTAAAGCTGTCAGTTTCTTATACTTATTAAGAAATAAAATCCTATGTCAAACAAGACTAAGATTTTGATTTTCTGAGACCAGTATGTGATTGTCATACAGGAACTGGTAAAATACATGGCAAAATTTTGCATGTGTTTCGATAACTTGTCAAAATCAAAAGTGGAAGTTTTCCGAAATAAGGAAGGCAGTAAGTACTCAATTGTATTAATCAACAGCAAAAAAATAAATAAATAAATTTAGGATTGGCATTTTTGATTTCTTTTAATTAAAAAAAAAAAATCAAAAGGCTGCATCAGAAAATATGAATACAATTTTACAAAATTGAATATATCATTTCAAACAAAAAAAAAGTTACTTAAAGGTTGTGAAAAAGGTTGTCAGATGTTATGAAAGTTAAATTAAAACTTTGAAAAAAAGACACTCATAAACATTTTATTCATCCTGTTAAATCCTAACACGCATAATTAATTCAAACATATCCCATGATAGGTAATGATTCTAGGTTGCCCTGGTGATTACATTCTTTTTTAAGATGGATTCATATTACTTCTGTATTACTGAATTTAATATATAGAAACATAATAAATTTTGTATTCATGCCAGTTTTCACAAGAGTGTAATACTTATTGCACCAAGATCTAAATATTTTTAAAACTTGTCATAGTATGAATGCACCTCATTTACCATGTTTGACGTGTGATTTCTAACTTGTTTAGGATATGTAATAGGCTACATATGATACAAATAAACAAAAATTGAGAGACTTTTATTGGAACTTTTGATATGCAGTTCCTGTAAAATTCTCTAAATTCTTGAAATGATTCTAAAACTTGTTAAACTCAAAAGTGGAAGTTCCCCTTTACAATGAAGGTAGTCCTCAATGGTATTGACTAACAGAAAAAAATTCAAAATTTTTGAGATTGGCATTTTTGAGAAAAAAATTATTTGTGATTAAAAATTTTTTTTTTAGAAGGCTGCTGTAAAAATAATTAAATGCGTATTTCAAAATGGAGTATATCTTTTTAAGCAGAAAAATATTATCTTTAAAATAAAATAAACTGCAACGAAATATCTTGCATCGTTTCAGAGATAGAGCACTTTAAACTTTTTTTCGAAAATCGCAAACGGGAAAAGGTGCTCGGGATGCCATCTTTGGCACCCTGTATCTCGGTCCAGAAATTTTTTGGGGAAAAACCAAAAATTACGGGAATTTTATTTTTTCCTGAATTTTAACATATGTTCAATGAAAGAACTTCTGAGACTATGAAGGTAACCCCCCTGCCTGAATCGACATGCATTCGGCCATATATATATATATATATATATATATATATATATATTATCGTAATTTCTTTGAAAAATTTCTGGGTTGAAAAATAATTGTTTGATCCGCGGATTATACGCAGAAAATTATGGTATGTCATAACTTGCTGTGTTCACTCCTTCCACATCTATTGCACGTGCCCTAAGCCTTAATATTCGTGTTATACCTTAATTTATTAAAATATTAAGACCAAACATTAGTGAGACAATATAATTTTTAAGATACAGTCGGCTCTCGTTAATTCGAACTCGTTGGGACCACAAGAAATATTCGAATTATCCGAAGTTCGAATTATGGAAAATAGGAAATGAAAACATGCTTAATATGGTGCTATTACAAAGAAATTAATGTTATAGTTATTTATTTATTTATTTCATCTGCTATCATTAGAATATGATTTAATATTAAATTAGAATATATAAATGCATAAACTAATAGAAACAAGCACAATGGAAGAAAATTTTAAAGCGTCAGTGATGGACAGACGGTACTCTAAGAAAAGGATATCAAATACATTGGATGTATGTATATGTACACTCGTTTGGAACAATTTTTACAAAAATCAAAGAAAGAAAGTTATTCAAATGATCTAAAATCCGTGAAAAAGAAAAGAAAATCGGAATTCTTGCTAGTTCGAATTAAACGAAGTCAAGTTAAAATGAGTTCGAATTAATGAAAATTTTTAACGTTATTCTGGCATTGAAAATTTCGGGACTTCGTGTTTAGTTCGAATTAAGCGAAGATTCGAATTATCCGATTTCGAATTAACGGGAGTCGACTGTATATCGGTTTTATATTATAATTTCCATAACGACTTTTCATTTTTCTTTCATTATCCTTTACTTTGTTCGTTATGTGTCAGGTTAGGTCAGTCGTGAACTTAATTAACTATCGAAGGTCATGAGTCAATGTGGTCCAACTAGTTTAAAGTCAAGGGCAAGATTTTATTATTGTTATTATTACAGTTGCCAAACATTAAACATCATATAATTACAAAGGTGCTGTCAATATTTATTAATTAATATTACAACGTAATTTATTTTATTTTATTATTATTTTTAATGTAGTCTAGCAAGGTATTTTTAATATTGTTTAAAGTATACCGTATATACTCGTGTATAAGTGGACCCTTTACTTTTTACTTTATTTTTGAACAAAATCAGACTGCAGATGTCACTTGGCAATACGAAAAATAGTTAGTAAACAAAAACGAATCAAT
This sequence comes from Maratus speculifer, assembly GCA_964019185.1. Classification (NCBI taxonomy): domain Eukaryota; kingdom Metazoa; phylum Arthropoda; class Arachnida; order Araneae; family Salticidae; genus Maratus; species Maratus speculifer. Next base: position 241,981,382 of record OZ025301.1, on the reverse strand, counting down.
GAAAAAAAATTATGATAAATTATTATTATTTTATTATACATTTACATAAAAAGCCACAATTTTGCAATATTCGAAGGATCTTTTTTTTTTCTTTTTTAATGGACTCGTGTTTGAATCGATTCCTTCAATTGCTTGCCGAAAATTAGTAGAAATTCCTCGACTTACACACGAGTATATATGGTGGTTATTTTCTCAACCATTTTTCTAGAGGGGCCATTCAAATATTACGTAAGCGTGTTGTTAGTCATTTTATACGCCTTCCCCTTGTAAGGAAAAATAAGCTAATAATAGACCAGCCCTCTTTGCTTACGCAAGATTTTATGACATTCTAACATCAAAAGTGTTTGTCATAAATTTAAATAAATGTATAGGAGTTGTGGTATCGAAAGTAAACAAAATTGGTTTAATATATTCTTACTTATTGCATTAAACAATTCGTAGAATACAAAATAGTGTTTAGTATATTATTATTTGAATACAAAATAGTGTTTAATATATTATTATTTATAACACTTGAAAAAAAAAAAATCTTTAAGAAATACAACAAGCTTTAATTTATTTAGGTACATAACAAAAATTATAGGAATATGATGTATTCAATGTTCACATTTTTACTCTAGTGTCTAAGATCTTTGAATCCATGTTTTCTGTATTGTCTATTATTACGTTTTCAATGTAGTTGCCAGTTAGAATGTTCATCATTTCCAGTTCTTGTTTACTCAGTATCTTTTTTCTCAAATTGTTCAACATCCTCAGAACACTCATCCAAACAATGGTCTTTTTACTTTTTGTTGTTAAATTATAGTTCTTTTGTTGCTTAATGTTTACTTAAAAATTCTCGTGACCCCCTCCGTTCTTTGTCAGCAAAAATAAGCAGACATTGGATCCCCCCTCCCCCCATTACTGTTTATGTAATTTACTTGAATGAACCCAGATGTAGTTTTTATCGTATTACTGAAAAATGTCACATATAAAAATTTGTAATTACCCAAACACTTCTCTGTTACAGATAGGATCCCAATTCAATTATTGACACTGTTCTTATAAGAATATCGAGATTTTTATAACAGTATATTTTGTTAATTAATCTAATTATTCATGTCAATATTTTGCCACAAAAAAAAGCTTTAACTACCGGTTTATTAAATCAGTTTTAAAACAATGAAAAAAGACATAAATTTTTATTATTATGTATGTTGTTCTGGATATCTTAGACATTAACGTAAATATTATTCAGGTGAAACAATTTTTGCATTCAAAATTCAGGATATGAAGGGTTAAAATGTTCTATCAGTATCAAGGTTGTCTTTGTCTCTTTTTGAAAATTGTCATTATCACATTTTTCAAAGAAATTGTCTTTCCTTATTATGGGGGAAACCCATTTTCTTAAAAACATTTATGGCTTCTTTTATGAGTTTGGGTAATGATAGTAAAATATTTTTCTTGCTAACTACAAACGCGTAGTTAGAATGAGACGATTTTGTGGCCTCCCTTTTCAGGGACAAAATTTTTATTTTCTATGCAAATAGATTACACTAAATGAAAAATATATGTTTTGAATATCTGTTAATCAACCTTTCCTCTCAAAACGGCTTAACAATTACTTATTAACATAAATGAAAAAGGTTCGAATGCTTTGTCTTTCTCAGAGCCGCCCTTATATGGGAATGCAACATGTACAGTCATAGAGGAAAAAAAGTAAACACCCCTACTAACATTAAATTATTTTAGAAAAAATTTACTGGTGCCAAACGAATAGAATTGAAGTCTACTTTTAAATGATTTACATAGAATTTGCTTAGGAAATTATCTACATCAAAACGAGCTCAAACTCTGTTTTATTTCGATACCAATACCTAAGTTCAAAAACATAAATTATGCACCCTTATCAATAATCAGTTAACCTAAATACGAATTTTCATGAAATTTCTACGATTAGTTTCAGAGAAATTTTTTTTAAATGAACATATTTTAGTCCGTATCCAAATTGATGTTTGGTACTCCACTGTTGAAATGCTGCAGAATAACTATTATATGCTACTTCTATTAATGTATTATTTCTTGTCACTATCACCATTTTACTTACATTGCCAACGTTACAATCAGCGCCGTGCGAAAGGAGGGGGGTGGGGGGCGATCGTTCCGGGCACGGAAATTTAGGGGGCGCTAAATTTATACTACCAACGTCATTTTTGGGATGTTTGAAGAAAAAGTTTGGGGGAGGGGGGTGCCAAATTTAAACTTGCCCCGGGCGCAGTTTTCTCTTCGCATTGTGTTCTCTTCGCAAAGTGCATTTTCAAACTACTTGGAATATGGGAAACTTTGAAATTGAGGATTCACATATAACAGAACATAATAAATATAAATCTATCAAAGCTATCTAAAATATTAAACATTGGTATTATTACCAACTAAGTGGGTTTTATTTGCTAACTGCTTTGAATTAAAAAAAGAAAATGTTTTTTCTCTCCCTTCCCCTTTTTTTAAACACATTTCTAGCAGCTTCCTTTTTTTCTGTGCACAAATCTAAAAATAGAAAAAAAAAATATTTTCTACTGATTTACCTCTTGTTGCTACCGTAGCATTTTCATATTAAGTTTCATTAGTTTTTTTTTTTTCTTTCTGCCATGAGTTTGACCATGCCATCACTTCAAGTGATGTAACAAACATTGGTAGATAATAATTAAGTAGAATAATTGTGTTGGTGCTGGTGCTACCATCTACCACAAAATAAAGGAAATTAGAGCAGCCAATATCAATTAAAAAGTAATTCCAAAAATTAAAAATAAAGTAATGAGCAATGAAGCTATTATTAATGTAAATCTAGATATAAATAAATAGTATTAAATGCGGCAATAAATAATAGGTAATATAAGGAAGTAAATAATTAAGTTTTTAAGGGAAAAAAAATTAAATAATATCTTTTACTTTCATAAATCTTTACCAAAAAAAAAAGTATTGCTTTCTGGAAATTTTTCGAATTCCGGTTTTTTGATGGATTTACATGTTTTCGGGGAAAATCCAAAAAACATATTTTTACAAAATGTCTGTCTGTCTCTATGGGACATAAATTTTGTGGGCACTTTATCTCAAGAATTAATGAACGCAATTCAATAAAAATTCATATTCAGTCAGTCCCATATAAATTGATGCTGATTAGGTATTGATGTAGATACCTCAACAGATGGCCTTGCTATGCTGCCTTTTTCACGATTTTTTCAATCCCTATATCTCAAGAATTAGTGGATGAATTTTCATAAAACTTCAAACTCTGTTAGTCCTTGATATAATATGGTTCTGATTACGTTTCGGTTTAAATCGCCCAGTCAGGTAACGCTGCTATACTGCATTATTCATGATTATTGCAATAGCTCTATCTTAGAAACTAATGCACGAATTTTCATCAAACTTCATATTCAATTAGTTCTTGATATAAATGAGTATTCTTTAATTTTTGGAGTAAATCGCTCTATAGGTGGCGCTGCTATGCGGCATTATTCATGATTATAGAAATAGTTCTATCTCAGAATCTAATGCACGAGTTTTCATCAAACTTCAAATTCAGTTAGTGTCTGAATATAAATTAGTATTCTGTAGTTTTTGGAGTTAATCGCTCAACAGATGGCGCTGCTATTCGTTTTTTTACGATTCCTGCAACGATTCTATCTCAAATGCTAACACGCGGATATTCATTAAATTTCAAATTCAGTTAGAACTTGAGATAAGTTGTTACAGATTAGATTTTGGTGTAATTACCTAGCTGGTGACGCTGTTATGTTTATTTTTTCTGGAAGTATTACATGTATGAGATAGAAGAAAGTTTTGGGATCGTCACATCCGACTAGTTTAAATATGGAATAGATAATGGATATTGTCGTAATTAAAAATGTAAATAGAAAGAATAAAAGTAAAAATGAATATGTGCATATGATAAATTAATGTTAAAAAAGTAATAATTTATGGTAGTAAATATATAGTCTTATATGAGGAGCCATAATATAAAAATGTGTTATGATAAAAGTACAAAACCCATGAGAGCTATATGTAGTAGAAGAATTAATCAGAAAATTTTGAAATTTGGAAAGTGTCTAAATGAAAGGATATAAAAGACATTCAGCAGAAGAAAAAATAATTTCAGAAATTTCCATTAAAGGGCAATTGATTATTTCAATAATTTAACAGATTGCGAGCTTATGTACTGTAAAATTTGCTTATCAAGACAAGCACTTTTAAAGTGTACTGTTCAGTTCTATTTGAAATATCAAAATATCGTGTTCAACAGCTACACAAAGCAGATTGTTGGAAACATTGAGGCTGTTACAAGATATTCTGTTCTTGAATTCTTGCAATGATCCATTTACAGCGATTGCACCTTTGTTAATGTTTTTCAAAACCTCCACAAACTTTTGATGTGGAATTAAGGTTTTGATAAAGTTTAGCCAGTAAAGCGCATTCATATAGACTACATATGACTGACTAGATATTCAATGAGTCTTTTTATTTAACATTTTCATTGTGTACTAGCTGATACATTATGTGAATTCTAAAATTTGAATAATGCCAAAATTTTATCTGAAACTGCCCCCTGGTGGCCATTATTTAAATTTTTTTCCCGCCTGAATGTTTTTTAAAAACATTCTTTTGTTTTATTTCTAAAAATGGAGAAGTGGTGTATTAAAAAATGTGTCCTCTTCCAGTATGTATAATTTTTTACTTCTTGGAATGTAAAAGAGGCATATTTTTTATTAAATACATTGGGTATGTCTTATTTCTAAATGGAAGATTAATTATTATTTTTTAATGACTTATTTCTAAATAGAATACTTATTTTTGCAGTAAAAATAATAATTTTCTGGAAATCTGTGGGTCCCAGGGTCTTAGAATTTCAAAAGCCCTCTTATACTTTAACTATTGAACCAGAAATAGTTGGACTTGAAAAATTTAGTATGTATTTTAAAAGTTAAAATTTACTGTCAATGCTTATTACTCTTTCTATACGAATCATTGGATTTGCGGAAATTTAGACTTCCCTTTTTTTATACATTTTTACATTTTGGGGTATCCTGAAATACGATTTGATTATTTTTGGATCGATAACTTTCTGTCTGCGCGATACCCAACTTTTGTGGATACTGTAATTCAAGAACTAGCTCACCGAATTCCATGATGCTTCATATTTAAATGGACATACCATAAATGGACAATACACATGTCTGACGTCATCCAAATTCACAGTGGTCTTTTTCCCCCCATGCAACTAATATTTGTAAGAAATTATAGCCAATCATATCTCACAAACTTTAGGGAGTTCCGTTCTATGTATTGTTCCATTGATGTATATCCCCTTTTAGGTAGCGCTTCCATGCCTTGTTTTTCAGGGTATACGTGATAACTGTACAGCATGGCGCCTAAATATGTCATGGTTTATATTTTCTCTTTCTGTTCATTTGATTTTATTATTATTATTATTATTTAAACATGGATGCATCATAGCAGTATCATGATTAAAACTGTAATACATGTGTATCGTATAAACATGTACGTATTGTTGGCACTGCTGTAGTGAGAAAATAATGTTGCATGCTTAAAATCATATGAATAATGTCGTCGTTGTTTTCCACCAGGACAGTATTCCTGTGACGTCACAATTGCTAAAATGGTGATTTTTATAATTTCGAACCGAAAGGAAGAATGCTTTTAAACCTACTTCGATTACACGACAGTAGGTGGAAACCAGCCTATCTTGATCATGTGACAGTCTAGACGGAGTGGATGTATAGTGGCCTGCCGTATAGGAGGCGATGTTGTACTATGATGTTCTTTTATTTTAAACGAGATCACTATAGCTCATTTTTAAATTCAAACGTTTCAATAAACTTCCCATCCATAATTATATTAGAATTTTATAAAAGAAATCTTGCGATTCTCCGTAGTATGTAAATAAAAATGTGGTTTACGATAATAAAGTTAGTGTAGTCTAGGGTTAAAATAATAATAAAATGTGCGCACGTAGACAACTGAAACAGACATATGTGGATTAAAATGTTTTACTACTTAACTAGAAGATAGCCCGTCAAAATGACATGTTTGCATTTTTAAATTATTATTATTATTAGAGTTTTGAGGAGTAGGTGCTGCATTTTTAAAAGATGATAAAAAATTACAACTGTGGTGAATCATAGCCACTTTAGGCTGAAACAATTTTGATAAATACAGCGATTAAACTTGGAGAGAAAAAAATCTAACCAAAAAAAAAAAAAAAAAAAGAAAGAAAGAAAATTTCAACAGAAATCTGCATTTAAAACTATAGCAAAACTATCTGGTAGATGGGGGTTGGGATCATAATGAAATTTAAAACGCACCCGCGGTTTGCTTAAATAAAAAGTTTTAATTAAATATTGTTTTTGAAATCGTGAAAAGATTTCAAAGCGAAGTAAAATGTAGTGACGTCATTTACAGCTCCCACTGTAAATCTGACCAATGAGAACGCTGCATTACGACTATGGAACGGTTTCATTGGTCAGAAAATAGATTGCCTTTAAAATCGGAGGTAACTTTTCACAATGTTTTTTATAGATTTGAAATTCTCAAGAGTCATTCACGGCTGTAAAGAAAAAAAATTAAAGCAACCCAAATATAAAAATTTTAACAATATTGCATGTAAAACGCACCTTCGCTTTCCTTTAATAAAAAGTTTTAATTAAATATACTTTTTGAAATCGTGGAAAGATTTCAAAGCGAAGTAAAATGTAGTGACGTCATTTACAGATCCAACTGTAAATCTGACCAATGAGAACGCTCCATTACGACTATGGAACGGTTTCATTGGTGAATGAGTTTCTTTTTCTCGTGGATAGGCATTCTCTCTGACCCCGGAATTGTTATACACGGAGGAGTTTTATATATATAATACAAGAACACAGTTGTAGACTGATTGACTTTTTTTTTTTAAAGCTTAAGGTCTTTTTATGTACATTTTAAGCTAAATGAAATTATTTCTATATTTCCTTGCTGACTTGTAATCCTTGATTAGTATTTTATACTGCTCCTGAACAGGAATGTAGTAATGTAAAATAATAATAATAATAATAATAATAATAATACAGAATAATGTAAAAAAATACAGAAGGTATATGGCGTATAAACGCCATATACCTTCTGTATTTTTTGGAACTCCGTATATCTTCTGTTCCTGATATAAAGCTATAGAGTATACTCTAACGTATATCTCTGCCTATAATATATCTTCTAGCTTTTTTACAGCCAAATCACTTTTGTTTTTTAATGTTCAAAACTGCAATAATTCCGTTTTAATATTTATTATTTATTTGTTAAAATGTTATGTCTCTTAACGATGGAGTTTTGTCTGGTAAATGCAGGGCCGTAGCTAGAAGTGAACCATAGTAGGGGCTCAAGAAAATGTAGGTCGGGCTCATAATTTTTTTTCTCTCTCTCTCTGACGCAGAAAGATAAATTAGTAGTGCCTATTCACACTGTAGGTATTGTGTTTCTTATTAAAATGTTGTAATGATTTCGTTTTATGCTAAGTAAAGTATAGGATGGTGAAAATTTTGAGTGTATAACTGGTGCAAAATTAAACATCATGTTAGCTTCATATGTCATATAGGATGAGGGGGTGTTAAAACACTTATTTTAAATACAATCTAGTAATTCTGCAAAACTGCGAAAGGGTCTCAAAACTAAATTAGATTTTTGAAAAGAATTTCATTTGAATTTTCGGAACAGAAATTAATTGAGTGACCTTGGAATCTTTTCCAGGGGGGTCTCAAAATATTTCAGGGGGGGCTGAGCCGCCCATAGCGCCCCCTTAGCTACGGGCCTGGGTAAATGCCAGCTTTCACAATCGTGATAAGCAATATTATTTATTTTATTGCTTATTATGGCTGCTACTCACTCAGCGTCTGAATCCCATTCACTAATGCTATATCTAGGGCTTTTGATGCATTCGTGTATTTAAAATATCTTCTTGGAAAATTAATATTTTTAACTTCTTTGTGTTCTCTTCTTAACGAATGTTTCTTTTTTTCTTAATCCCAAAGCATTTCTTAAATATATATTTAATTTTATATGAATTGTTAAAATCTTGATCACAGTTCGCCAATTTTTAACACACAGAATAATAATTGATTTAAAAAATATTTTAAGAAAAAAAAAAAAAAAAAGACATTCTTTAAGAAAAGAAAACAGAAAAAAGAAGTAAAAAAAGTTTTTTCCTGATGAGATATTTTAAATATACGATTGCATTCTAGGCGCGCATAGACTTAGCATTAGAGGGGGGAATTCTGAAGCTTAGAGACTCTAACCCAAAAACTGTTACTTTTTTCCCCCTACAACATAAATTTAAAGTAGAGGCTGAGCACCACCTTTTCTGTTAAAGTAATTGTCTTATTTAATCGATAAATATCTGACAATGAATGAAAATAAGATAAACTTACAGCTACAAATTACTAATATCAAAAAGCTTTTTAGCGGCTTCTAAATTGGAGCATAAAAGTACAGTAAATCCCATTATAAAACGGAACTTTTACTGTACTAAATAAACACGATAATCTTATAAAACAAAATCTTTAAAAGCGAAATCGCTAAGATCCGAAAATTTCCGTTTTGGAACGATTTCGAAATGAACGGTTATAATTTTATAATATTCCTTCTAATTTATAGGGATTGTGAAGTGTTTACACTTAATCAGCATTTCGTTATAAACAGGTTATTTAACAGGTTGACTAAACAAAATAACATTAAAATCTGTAAAAACAGAATAGCTAGGGACCGAGAAATTATGGATGCGGTATTCTTTTCTGCGTAATCATAAAAGAATTCTATAATAGACAGATTCCATTTTTACAGGTTTTACTACATTAAGTTACACTCGATACAGACTAACGAAAAATATGATACTTGAAAAACATTTAAACAAATTTATACATAATGAAAATTAAAACTTTTTTGCCTCCCGCGCAAAGGTTCCGCGGGACGGATCGGGGGAGCTTTCGAAATCGGACTTCCGTCAACACTAGTGCCTTCTAGCGTCCAAATTTAAATTTTAGGATAGCCCTTCAGCCCAAATGTATGGGTTATGAAGGTTTTATGCCCAATGAAGAAATATGAATTACAACACGTTACTGTTAGTTTATTTTTATAGCTTATTTAAGAAGCTTCTGTTATAATATGCTTTGCACCAGTATAAAAATTTGCTTATGAAAAAAATAGAATATTATGAAAAATTCATCATTGAACGAACTGATAGATTAACAAGTTGGAAATTGCACGTGAAGCGTAGCAAATGAGGTGCGTTCGTACGATACTGAAGTTTTAAAACTATCACTCTCATATATCAATCTCATAAAATTGTAAATAGTTAATTACAATTAAAATGCGCACCAAATAATGTTCTCCCTATACCGTTATATAATGGAATACTTTTATGTGGCCTTGTAAATCAAGAACAAATGTTCTTTGCACCACAGATTATGCAGAATGTATAGTATAATATGTACTTTATAGATGCATATGCATTTTATTATGTTCGACTGCGTTAAAATGCGCAACAAACAATGTTCTCTCTATTCTCATTATGTAATGGAATACCCTTGTGCGGCCTTGTTAATCAATAATAAAAGTTCTTTGCACAACAGATTATGCAAAATCTATATTATAATATGTACTTTATGATGCATATCAATATTATTATATTCGCTTGAGTGTAATATTATTAAAATGCATTTGAAACTTTTTTTTCCATTGACTGTAATGTATCGGAGTACTTTTGATTGTCCCTGTATTTGATCTATGCATCCTATTTTCAAAAAAATGGAAATGACTTGACCAAATGATGTAATAAGTACGTAATTTAAATTTCAAACGATTAAAATGTATTTGCAACATTTTTCCCCATTGACCGTAATGTAACGGAATACTTTTGATCGTCCCTGTAATAGATCTATCCATCCGATTCTCATAAAATTTGAAATGACTCGACAAAATTATGTAATAATTATATATTTTAAATTTCAAAAGATTCGGTTGGGTAGTTTTTGTGTTGTTATATGCGGACAGACAGAAGGACAAACAGGCAGACGGACGGACAGACGGACTGAACGAACACTATAGGTGCTACGTATTTACATAATTACGAACGCACCTAAAAATCGGCCAATCTCCATGGTTCGCGGTCAGTTAATTGTTGAAAAATTAGCTCAACTCTTTAAAATCATTGTCACTCCCCATCGTTTTTGGTTTTTGAAAAACGCGCCGTGTGTTACATTTTATGATTATATACGTTTTGTGAAATGATTTTAATTTTCGTGCCTTTGAAAAAGCTTATGATGAAAAAATTAATCTACAACAGGTATTGCCGTCGAAATTTGCGTGTAAGTAACATATAAATATATATTATATAAATATATAACATTTAATTGTATTATAGGTGGGGGTCATTTAAAAATGGAGGACATGGATGGGGTATTTACTCCACTCTGAGTTTGATTTTTTAAGGTCATTCATTATCTGTTAAAACTATTTGAATGTTTTAAATTTATTTTTGCTGCAATTTTATAGCAATATATTTTCATATAAAAAATTGTAACTGTCATATAATTTATTTTCTTTAATTTAATGATCACTTTTTAAACATGTGTTTTTGCTGAAAGCACCATTTAAAAAATGTTATTATTCCCCCCCCCCCCCCTCTTTTTTTAAAAATTGATATTGAGTAATGTGTTTTTAAATCTCTCTGAAATCAAATGCATTGTTAATGAGAGCAGAAAGAATGATTATTTTTTTATTATTGTAATAATTTCCTGGTAACTGCAACATCCTTAAAGAGTCTATGTTCCCTTTGAAGAATTTGTTTCAATTGTAACATTTACGTATTATATAACCATATTAATGTAGGTAATACTTAGAAAAACTAATTTTAACCCCTTCCACACCCCCCCCCCCCCCCCCTCACCCCAAAAAAGTAAAAATTTGGATTTTTTTTCTTTCTTTTTTCTTTTTTCTTTTTTTTTTTTTTAAACTTTGAAGAATTTTAAAAATCATTATTTTGCTTTAGTTTTCAAATTATGCTACATTGAGTATAGAAAAAAAAAAAAATAATGACAGATACTTGTAAATGTTTTAATACTAATGTTTCAAAAGCCAGCAAACGGAGAAAAATAGATTTTTAAAGTGTCGCATTGGAAAGGCTGTCAAGATAATAAAATGTATTTTTGATGCACTTACAATTGTCAAATCATCTCAAAACTTTGTGCCAATTTACTAGAGTTGTTAAAGTATATATTTTTAAAAAAAATTTGAAAACCATACATTTTCATAAATATAAGGATACCATGTCATATCAGCAAAAATAATGTGTATAAAGTATGCATAAGTACTTTTTAATATACATATATATATATTTAATCTAAAACAAACAGAATATTACATAAACAGGGACTGACAAAAGTTGAAAATTCTTAGGTGCTAGGAAAAATCCTTAGGAGTCAACTCTTAGAATTATTTCTCTGACATTAATGCATTTACTCGGAAATGGAACACTAGCTTTTGTATTCATCTATTTTCAAGTGATATATATTATTTGCAGTGAACAAGTTAACTATTAAATAAAAATTATCAAACTGAGCAAAAATTAAAAAATATATATCACTTTTCCTCTGTAAAAATCAAATAGAAAAAAATTAAATTAAACAAAGTGAAAAACAGTAGACAAATTTATATCCTTACCTTCAATTCTCAACAAGGAATGTTGTAGCAGAAATTAACAATGCCTATGAATTTGAGATTTTGGTTTGAAATACCATTTGTCAATTGATTTTTCAGGATTGAAATCCTTTAATGTGGTCCATTTAAATTTATGCATAATAAACTGTTATGTAAAAAAGTTAGTCACCAAGAGGAACTTTTCAGTCGCCTGGGCAGCCTGGTGTCCGGGATTTGTCGGACCCTGTACATGAATGTTTAAAAATATTTGTGATGTATATTTTTGTCAATATAGCAATTATTGTAATGTTTGAAACATGGCAAAAATCTGTATTGTTTTGTTTCTTTTATTATAGGAGAGTCCGGGGATGCTTGAAAACGTGCATTACATTCATGCACAAAGAGCGACTGCTGGTACCTGTGATAATGCAAAAAAGTGGAAATTGGAAGATATAGCATGGTATGTAAAATTTTGTTTATACTAAGGCTTTTTGTGTGTGTGTGTGTACCTATAAGTTGTCTGTATAGTTATTTGGAGATTTTTCTTTATGGGTAATCTTGAGGATATATTAAGTGATAAAAATGGCACAGATACTCAGAAAATGCCATAAAGCTAAAATATTATTCTTTTTGGTGTTCTGGAATATATTTTGCACAGAAAAATATAGGACTTCAAAAAAGTCAGCTAAAATTAAAAAAAAAAAAAAAAAAAAAAAAAAAGCCACACCTTTGCTTGTATTGGTTTTAACCAACCTTTTTGGTCAAATTTAGCCATAATTGACTTTTATAAAGTGAATTATTTTAATTCTAAACTACACCTTTTTAGTTAGTTTTAATAACTTTTAATTGACTTAAAATTTAATAAATAACCCAGTTTCTCAATAATGAAGATATTAATACTGGGATAATACATAGATGAATTCAGTGAAATTTTAAACGGGACCATACCAACTACTTTATCTGCTTTACAGTGACTTTTAATCCCATTTTCCCCCCATTTTCTACTGTTTTATAAAATTAAAGAGGACAGTGGTTACTTAGTTATATGTTTTATTGTACTAACTAAATATAATAGCTACAGTGAAACTTGGATATTTCAAATTTTTTGCTTGTTCCCTAGAATTCTGTATTGAAATAATGTCATAAAATAATAATGTAATGAAATGTTGTTGTAATTTCGAATTTTATTTTGGATAATTCAAATTTTTTGTAGAATCCCCCTTAAAATTTTGTAGTAAAAATTATTTCTGAAAATTTTTTCAGTTTGCAAAATATTAATAGTTTATTTAAATAAACTTTATAAGGGAAATAAAGATGATAGTTTGGAATGTCAGTATATAGCGATTTCCTAAGAATTTTCTGACAATAGCAAAATCCTGAATATTGGCCTCACCCCTTCGGCAGGAAAATCTGTTTCATTGCATGTTGAAGGATAAGCATAGAGGTTGCAGTAGTGGGAGATTTTCTTTCACCACTTATCCTTTCTCTCTTTTTTCCCCTCCAGAAGTGGTAAAGAAGTACTCCTGTTGTAGAAGATTCTAATTTTATATTAATTGATAGGTTCAAAACTCATGGTATAACTCAAAAATGGCATTCAAAAAAGAATAAAAAAATATCTGACTTTTTTTCTCAAAGTGATTTTTTTAGGGAAAGATATTTGATTTAATGGGGGAAAATGTAGCAGTATTCTAAGATAAAATTTATGAGTTAAAGCTTTCATCGTGGATTTAATCTTTTTTTATTAATTTCTTTTTTCAGTAAGAATACATGTAATTGGACTTTTTGGATATTTCAAACTTTTCTATGGTCCTTTTAACTTTGAATTATCTAAGTTGAACTGTATTAATATATAAGTCTAATTTTATTTCTCATAAATATTTAAAATCATACATAAAGTCATATAATAAAAACACTTTTTCTCACTATTAAAAACATTATTGTGAATAGTAAATGTCTGAATATGTACTTTTTTAAATAGCAGCAAACTTTTCAAAATTTTAATCCAATAAATTTTATTTGGTGAACTTTTTATTGTTTCTTATAATCACTCTTTATTTTATACACTTATGCAATGAACTCTCAAATGTGATATCCGTCTTAATTTATTTTTCAGCATTGTTCACTCAATGACTTGGATTTTCATATGCATATGCAAAAATGTTTTCATTTTGATGTGTTATATTTTGTCATTGTTTAATTAAATATAATCTTTAAAAGTTATAGTACATGTGGATCTATGTGATATAGAATTTCGAAATATTACTTGAGTATAATTTATATTCTTTTCAATGTTTATATTTTTTCTTTCAGTTATAATTCCTTCACAGTTGCCTTCTAATGGTTATAAAAAATTATTTATTTGACAAATTTAATAGAAATTTATGGGTTTTTTTTAGAGATAGTAGAAATGTATTGAAAATAAACTATTCCAAATTTAATATGAATTAGCTGTAAATTAACTTTTAAATAACAATAAAATGATTTTTTAAATTAAAGCTGACTTTTTTAAGTGATTAAAATGGGGGGGGGGGGGAGACCTTTATTGGCCTGTTAACAGCAATTCAGTGCCTCTAATGAAGGTAATAAAATATTGAAATGATTGGAATTTAACAATGTATTGATTACCTTTTTAATAATATTTTAATTGATCATGCAGGGCTGAAATTCAATTTTCCAGAGGAGGGGAGTTTAGCTGTTTAGGAGGGAGAAAAAAAATCTTTAAAACCTACTGTTATTTTATGTGCTATTTAAAGAATTACACAAATACGACATTACAAAATACCACTGAAGCAATTTTTATCAACAATTCAAAATAATTATGCAAAATGTGTTTTTTATTTTTAAAAAGTCAAGATTTTATATAGTCTATTTAGTTTTCAAACGGATAAATTCCCTTTTTGTGCTAGTTACTTTTGTTTCAGGTCTAATAAACTCTGTTTTGGGTTCAGGTTGATTTTAGGTTGAGTGTAGATTGCTGCAAGTTGGGTTCAGGTTAATATAATTTTTCAAAAGTTAGTTCAGTATATATTATTTCCGATTAAAAATTATACCTATAATAATAAACAGATATGTTTGTGTGTGTGTGTGTTGCTTTCCAGACGGCTGCATTTTCTGACAAAATTGATATCTTTTTGTGATTCTGTAATGAATTTTGCATTTTTTTTAGCAGACTTTTGACTAGATTCACATTTATTCGGCAGCCCTCTGAAGAAATTCACATCTTTTTTGTGATTCCTCAATGAAATTTGCGTTTTTCTAGCAGCATTTCGACTAAATTAGCATTTATTAACGACCCTTTCACAAAATTAAAATTTTTTTCCCGCGATGCATTGTTGAAATTTGCATGCTTTACACAATTCTGTGACAATTCGTATTTATTAAGCGATCCAAAGGCGATTCTATTCTGTATTTTCCAAAAATCATAGGAAATCAGTTCAAAAAAAAAAAAAAAAGTCATCAATCCAGAAATTTTGACCAAAACATACCACGAATTTCGACAAATCGTCGTCCAAAAAAATCAATTTCTAAAAAATCGTTCGCAGAAAAATCGTAAATATCATAAGAGGTTTGCAGGGAATATTCGAATTTCGTTAGGTAATTGTGAAAAAACTCAAATTTCGTATGAAGATCGTAAAAAAACCGCCATGAATTTCATGAAACATTAGTGAAAGAAAAACACAAATTTCATCGAAGATTTGCAAAAAAACGCAAATTTCAGGTGTGGATCACAGAAAAAAACGAAGATATCATCAAGAAACCTGCGGGAAAACACAAATCGCAAATTCAATCAAAAAATTGCAAAAAATCCATGAATTTTGTCAAAAAATCTTTAAAAATCTGCAAATTTCATCAAAGGACCGTGTAAAAACCAAAAACTGCATCAAATAACAGTGAAAAATTCATAAATTTTATCAAAAAAGCTGAAAAGCTTCGTCCAAAGATCGCGAAAAAACGCAAACTTCGTCAAAGGGTTGTGGGAAAACACAGAGTCAAAAGTAAATCACCCCCTTTCCACAATCTGTTGTAACTTTTCAGAAAATTTACTGCAAATTTCAAAAAAGTTTACTCAGAATCACCCCTGAAGAACCCTTTGGTAAATTTAGTGTTATCCCTTTAAAGAAATTAGTGTTTTTTTACGATCTTTTAATGAAATTCCCATTTATTCCGTGATGCGAAATAAATGGGATGAATAAATGACACGAAATTTGTGTTTATTTCGCAATCATTTTACGAAATTCATGTTTATTACACGATCCTTTCACGAAATTCGTGTTTATTCTGTGATTTTTTTAAAAAAAAGAAATTTGTGTTTTATCGAAATCTTTTAAGGAAAGTAGAGTTTTTTTCAATTATTTGAGAAAATTGGCTTTTTTATTGCGATAATCTAAGAAAATTTTCTGCGATCGATTGATGAAATTGATTGTGAAAATATGCAATTCAGCTCACTCAAAAGCTATGAAAAATCGGTAATTAACCCAGAAATTCGAACATAACTATCCAAATTTCAGGGTTGATAAACAATGTGTCATAAGTTTTAGAATTGAATGCGTTAATTTTTTGGAAATATTCAAATGGAATTACTCCATTCTCGTGACGATAAATCGCACGAAACTTGCCATTGATCACAGGGGAAAATGCGAAATTTGACGATTGGTGGCGGAAAAATAGCATGAATTCCAAAGATTTTTTGCAGCAAAAAATTTCGCAAAATATGTCATTCAGTCGCACGAAAATATCACAAAATTAAAAAAAAATAATAAATAAATAAAAGGTGGGAGTTAATTGTTGTTTCAAAATGCCAAAATTTTCATAAAATTCATGATTTTTTTTTTTTGGACGGGAGTCTCCCGCCTATATTTTTTTGGACGGGATTTTAAAATTTCGTGTGCGAATCCTGCCATCCCGCCCTGAAATTCAAGCCCTGTCATGGTTGTGTATTCTTATCTTCACAATAGTTTTCATTTCATTTCATAGAAAATTAAATAAATATCTCTAACAAATATCAATGGTCTGCAAATTATCTCTATATTTTCTGCCTTATAATCTTGAAAACTTTCTTTTCACTTTCAGCACTGAATTTGGGAATCCTCAACAAGTCAGTGATGTTACTTCAACTAGCAGCTTACTTTCTGACGGAGCTTCGAACGCAGTGAATTATATTCTTGATCAGCCTCACAGCAATATCCCTTTCAGTGCTCCATCTACAAGTAACTGCTATGCATCTCGAAATGGGAACAATGGAGCAAACACCGAGCTTCCTGTTATACCCAACGTGATACGGACCACTACATCTATCAAATTGCATGACAGTTACCAGGTAAATAATGTGGATGTATATAAATTTTATTTTTCTGCACTAGTGTAAGTGCCCTTGCTAGGACAGTGAGTTAAAATCGTGGCTTTTTTTTGTAATAACTAATAAAAATATTGGCACAGATGTTGATGCAATATTTTATTGCATCATTTTGGATAGAAAACCTCTAGCTTAGGGGAGAGAGGGGGGTTAGTGTGAACAAGGGATTAGAGTAGACATTCAAAATAACAATTTAAATAATGTAGAAAAAATTACTAAAAAATTCACACAAACTGACAACAATGTACTCCATACTAAGCAAAAATTCAGTTGCAAAGGATAAAAAAGTTTTTGAATAGTTGCAAGAAGTTTAATTTCATGCATGAAAAGTAAAAATAAGCTTTCTTTTTCATTTTTGCAGCACAAAGAATTTAAATTTAGAATCCAATAAACAAGTTGCTATAAGACAAGTGTGACTTGTCTTCTTTATTTCTATATCTGTCTTTAGATATTAAAATTGGTTAAATGAGTATAAATGAAGAATAACTGAAGAATGTTAGCATGGGGTTAGTGTAGACACACTACTAGGGGTTAATGTAGACAGCTTATTGTACTACATAATTTGTATTTTAAGTACTAAATGTATTATAATGTAAAGATTCACAGAAAGTATGTTAACTTACAAATGTAATTACTATATTAAATATCAAATAAGACTATTTTCCATATAAATAAGGATATGTATTGAAATTTTCATCAAATCATTTCAAACAGAAATTTTTTATTTATCTATTTATTTATTTATTTTTTGCTTAAATTTACCAATTTTGCATTTTTAGAGGATTAATTTAGCCTTAATTTTAAATTAATTCAATAAGATAGAACATACATTTTTTTCTATGTTGGTTAACAGCATGAGAAATATCAACTGTTACGTTATTATAAACGAATCCCATCGTCACCAACTCTTAGATGTTGCAATATTGTATATTTTGTAGGCAGAGTGGAAAGTGTAAATGGTTTTAGTGTCTATGATGATGTATTTTTGCAGAAAAAAAAAGACCCAGCATATCATTTTGCTTTTCTTGATATAAAAAATAATTCCCTAATTAAAAATGGGGAATAATAGAAAAAATAATCACACAACTTGTGATTGTTGGAGTAACTTCTTTCTCCATAAACCCTTTAGACTGTAATTTAAACTTAGAAGCTTAAATAATAAGGAATATTTGAGAAAAAAATACCTGTCCACAGTAGCCCCCAGCATGTTTTGGTTTTGTCCACACTAACCCCTTGTAGGGGTTAGTGTGGACAAACTGCCAATTTTCTTATTGTTTAACTGTATTTATCATCATTTTTCCTGTATAAATATAAACAGAAAATATCATTCTTCAATTTGAAAGGGTTGCAAAATTTTAAAAATGCTCATAGAATTTTATAAAATTAAATTAAATTTTTCTGTCCACTCTAACCTCCCCTATTCCATGCAAATGGGACTTAAAATGGCCTATAGAGGCGTTTATTGCAGCCTTCAATACACGAAAATTGTCTTTTTAATGTCCCTTTAACTAATGCTAAAGTGAAATTGAAATAATTCTTTATTGTAAATGCAATTGAAAGCATCAGATATTCAAATTAGGGTAAATTTTTATTTGTCATATAATTCAGAACAAAATATTACATGGAATCTGAAATTGTGCAAAAATAATGGTCATTTTGAATAAATTAAAAAATGTGTAATGTAGTATATGGTCCTGGCAGTCCTGAAAACTGGCATGAACTTCTCATTAAGACAGCATTTTCTGAAAGATCCTTTATTTTTATAGAAAAACAAGAAACACCATTCAATTTCATCACATCTGAATGGGTAATTGTTGAAAATTTTATGCATTAACAAATGAAAATGACTGTAAATTTGTCACCACTTTTATATTTTTATAACCTCATAAAAATATTTTTCTTATTAATGATTTATAAAAAAAAAATTTGAAATCCAACATTCTAAATTATTTAAAATTTAAATATGTTATTTTTGTAAGTATGCATTTTTAATTTGTACTTTTTTTTTTATATTTATCTTTAAGCAATATGGATAAAAGAAATTTACTTGATTGGGTAATGTTGTTTTAAATTTTTATTGTGATATTTACTCAACATAGTAAATTCTTTTTAATTGGAGCTTAGATCATTCAGATTATTGAATTATTCAAATATGAATTCTTCTTAAAAGCATAATTAAATACAATCTTAAAAATTAATATTTTATTCAAATTTTCAATGCTCTACTGTTATATATTGTGAAGTTCATAATTTGTATAACAAATTCAATGTATGTACAATTAGGTAAATTTCAAAATTTTTAAAACTGAAGAAATAAACAACAACAAAACACAATTTTTTCTCTCCTCATTCTATACAGAAAATATTTTGCTTTGTAAGTGGGTTTGACTTCCTTTTCAACTTTGAAAATCACCTCCCTCTACCCCCTTTCACACTCACAAAAGTTTTTCTGGAATGATAATATTAAAAGTATTTATTGAACTCAGGTGAAATCAAAAATTTTGTGAGCATATATATATATATATAAATCAATTTCTTTGCACAAATGAGACTAATTAAATTATTATTCATAGTAGATGTAATCTATGTGCCAATAGATTATGTGATTTATCTATCTCCCTTTATCGGTGGCTGCAATTATGTTCAAAGAAGTGACTTTTGTTTGTGACATGAGATCCTGCTTTTAAGATGTTATAATTGTATTTATTTATGTAATTTTGCTTCTCAGTTTTCTTTAAAATTGCTTTTTGTTTGTTTGTTTGTTTTTTTCTTAGAGTTTGCATTAAAAATAGTATATTGTATTACTCTTCTTGTATTTTGCTCTACTATGTTTAAAAATCCTTATTTTGTTTTTCTTTTAGCCTCGCTATGGGTTGAAGAGAAAGTCAGATGAGCTTGAAGCCCCCATAATACATTTGATTGTGGATAACAACAACCATAATCAACGAACACAGCAGCAAACTCAACATCGGCCAGCTGAACAGAACCAGCAATCGTTACAGCCCGCACCTCAGAAACGCAGTGAGCATTCACATCATCATGGTTCTCAAAGGCATCATTATCATCACAAGCATAGCTCTACTACTAACGGCTTTAAAAATTCCTCTAATAACAACAATGCTGCTCACAACTCCAACAAAAGTAGTTCTTCAGGAAGTGAAGGGGACTATCAGCTGGTTCAGCATGAGGTCTTGTACTCTGCTACAAGTCAGTATGAAGTGTTGGAATTCCTTGGACGGGGGACATTCGGGCAGGTAATTCACATTCTTAATTATATTTATCATGTTTATTTTTTTTGTTTGTATATAGTAAAAATTAATATTACTAGACAGGTTGGTCTTCCTCGTGTGCCCTGCATTTATTGTCCTGTTACTGTTGCCATCACTTATAAATGAAGTCTTCAAAACAAATCCAGTGTTTAAAAAAAATGAATGCTATGCATATACTTTGGCTGTTGTTTATTTTCTTAATTATGTGCAAAATATTTTTATTTTATTTATTTAATTTTATTTATCTATCTATTTATTTATTTTATTTTATTTTTTGGTGGGGGGGGGAGGGGGATATTATTAATCTTATATTCTTACCTTTTCTTTTAATGGAACGACGACTTAATTTTGAAAACAGAATTTCATTGTATGCAGATATCAAGCAATATGCAATTCCCCCCTCACCCCCCTCCCTGAGTTTTAACCAATTAAAATCTCACTATTCAAGTAGTCGAAATTGAAAAGAAAATTGGATGATTAATGATCACATTTGAATATTACATAATAATTCTGTCAAAAATTGCAAATTTGAATGTATTAAATTAACTACAATTATTTAATAGACTAAGCTGTTTGGGCCTGGGATAATAACTTTCAATATACTTAAAATAAATATTGAATTATGACATTTTTACCTGGGAAGGATATAGTGTTAGGATCCTCATTGATTTTGGCTGCATATACCCTGAAATTTATGCGATTCTATATTTTTCAGCAAAAATTCATCCTATTGGACCTAGAATTAGGAACTCCGCTGCCTTGGATAACAAATATTATTTTGTGCTACACACAATTTGTTCTCTTTTTCCAAATTAACTCCAGAATTTGTATGTTTACATATTTTTTAATAGAAATACATAAAGGGATACATTGAATGCCGATAAACTTTTTGACATTTAAATGTATTACCCTTTTAATTCTGATCTAATGTTTCCGAGGAGAGCCTAAATAATTAAAAACAATGTAATTTAACTTATTTTTTCCTTTATTTAGATAATGAAAATTGGTTTTAAAAAAATCCTCAAAATTGGTCAATTAAGTGTTATTAAATTGTGATATTTTTAACACTTGGGGAAAAAGAAAAAACTTTACTCATTGCCCTCTTTTGAAGTGCGAAATTATATCTGCAGAGAATATGTCCATTCCTAGGAATGATCATTAGCACAATAGCAAATTCATCCATAAACCTTCGATAAAAAAACAAAGTACCCTATAATAAGATTTTCCCCTATTCTTAAAATAGAGATGACAGTTTCAAAATGCAGAAAAAATGGAGCATTTCCTCCTTCATCTGCTTGAAAAGTACAGATTATCTAGTGATGTGGAAAATTGATCTTAACATTGATGAATTGTTAAAATTTGTAGCTTTTTCATTAAAGTTTTAAATTAATATTTCAATTAATAATCTATACTAATAAAATCCGTGCGCCTCTGTCTGTCTGTCTGTCTGCTTGAAGCCGATTACAGTTCACAACGCGGGCGAGTTGGAAGTCGCGAAAGGTGTCTTTCGATTGGAAAAATTCTGGGGAAGTCATTTCGGGCATTTTCGAGACCGTGGGACCAAAATTAAAAAAGTTATGAATTAAAAACCCTTTGGGAATCGGAACAAAAAATGTCTCAATTCCCAAATGTCCTCAATTCTGAGCTCCGAAGCAGAACACTGCGTCACCTTGCGGTGAAGGACATGAATTTTTCCCCTTTGGCTAAAAGAAGAAACAGCCGAAAACCTCTTTTTCTACCGGCGCTAATTGCGTTTTTTTCCGCATCAATTTTTTTGACTTGCCGTAGAATATTTACCGTAGTTTTCACTAAAATATTGAACTTAGAAATAAAACAGGACTATCGAAACTTTTTTTTTTACGCGTTATTTCTTAAACCATCATGCAGACAGTTTTTAAAGTAGAAAAAAACTGATTACATATTCAGAATCTGCGTAAAAGTCTGCTTCTGATGAACCAAAAGATACGAGAAAATGTCTTATGAGCGCGCAGCGCCAACCGTGAAAAACCAAATATTTTTAACGGGACGATGGCGACCATGGCACGTAGCGCCAGTGGGCGCATAGCGCCCACTGTGTGAAATCACATATTTTTAACAGGATAATGGGTGCATAACAACCATAGCTCTTTAATTTACTTTTTTTTGTGCTTGAGGATTCGAACACCAAGACTTGCTTATTAAATGAATTTTTTTTGCTTATTATATACTGCTTAATATCGAGGTTCGTTTGAAAAAAGTGGCCCAGCTAGCAGGCGTAGCTCGCTAGTAATAATATTAAAATGTGAACTACAGTTGCATTTGGACCTCACTTTATCTATAATTATGAAAATTTGCATATATCTATATGCAATAGATTTCCTTAGCTATTTCTAACAAGCAGAGAGACACACCAGCAAAAACATTCTTTTATTAATTTGACATATTTAGTTACAGAATTTTATAAATATTATTATTTACCCTAGGAATAAATTAATTTGGTAAAATAAGAATTATAATGTCTCTATTTATTCTATATTGAATTTTGTATTTCTCATTAAAATCTCTATTTAAATAATTTTTATTTAATATTAAGTGTCTATATGCATTTTCTTTATTTAAGGTTGTTAAATGTTGGAAGAAGGGTTCAAATGAAATAGTTGCTATCAAGATTTTGAAGAATCATCCCTCATATGCCAGACAAGGTCAGATTGAAGTTAGCATTCTACAACGACTAAGTCAAGAAAGCGCAGATGAGGTATGCAGTCCAGATTGTGTTGATTTTTTCTGTTAGGTTTTACACTCTATTAAGATAATGAAACTACTATAAATTTTGATATTAATGTATTAAAAAAAAAAGATACACAGATTTTACTGAGTTGACTAACTCTCAATAAGATTTTAATACTTTAATCAAAATCAAGTATATAGTTTAGAAATTTCTTTTCAGCTTAATCATTAAAAGACATCATTTAAGAAGAACATGTAGAAAAAGAAATAGGAATTTTAATTTTCATATGCAAAATTAAAGTATGGACATGAATGCATTCCATGTCCATAAATATGACATTAAAGGAAGAAATTTAGAACTGAAATTTAACCTACAATAAAAACTAAATTTAACTGAACTTAACCTTTTCAGGTACAGAAAAATTCTGTTCGTAAAATGATGAAATGATTGATTAACACCAGAATTTACAAATAAAATTCTTACAAATTAAAAACTTGTATTTCTAAACATTTATTATGAAGCAAAATTTTATTATAATATATTTGGTGCAATTTGGCAATTTGGAATCAAAGTTAAGGTGGTCATTTAATGCAACCACCACATATACCCAAAATAGTTATGTATTTCTAATTTTTTTTTCTTCCTTTAATAGACATAAAATGAATTCTTTTTCAACAGGAGATGTAGTCTATTAAAAATAAGATACAATTATTTCAAGTTAAATATCTTTAATTTGTGTCATTTTCATGAGTAATGAGCCTGAAATGATATAAATCGAAAGATAAAATAAATATAATTGAAATGTATTTATTTGGATTTCGTGTTTCTTCTAATATTGATTTGCACAGCATCAATAAAATCTTCTTTTTTATTGCAGTACAATTTTGTTCGTGCATTTGAATGTTTCACCCACAAGAATCATACCTGCCTGGTATTTGAAATGCTTGAACAGAATTTGTATGACTTTTTGAAGCAAGCTAAATTTAGTCCACTCTCTTTAAAATATATCCGTCCCATACTGCAGCAAGTATTGACTGCTCTCCTAAAGCTTAAGGTATGTTATATTTCTCTATAGTTTTTTTTATTATTTATATAAACATGTTTGCCTATATTTTTTATAAATAAAATTTACTAATATTGAATTTCTTTTTCCTTACAGCAATTAGGCCTAATCCACGCTGATTTAAAGCCTGAGAATATCATGTTGGTTGACCCTCAACGTCAGCCATTCAGAGTTAAAGTCATTGATTTTGGCTCTGCAAGTCATGTATCAAAGGCTGTGTGTTCAACATATCTTCAAAGTCGCTATTATAGGTAAAAATTATTTATTCTTCTGAAAATAAAGTACAAAATATAATAATATTGACAAA
Organism: Maratus speculifer; assembly: GCA_964019185.1. Taxonomy (NCBI): domain Eukaryota; kingdom Metazoa; phylum Arthropoda; class Arachnida; order Araneae; family Salticidae; genus Maratus; species Maratus speculifer. The sequence goes on along the minus strand of OZ025301.1, from coordinate 241,956,962 downwards.
GACTCAACAAATTCAGATCATTTTCCATTTTTTTTTTTTTTTTTTTTTTCCTGTTTATGGATAATTGATTTAAATGTTAAGTTATGGATGCTATAATTTCCCAATAACGGTATTAAATTATTCATATTAGTTTGAAACTTTGTCACTTCATTTGTCAGATTTTTTAAGTTAGGTGTGTAACTTTTGATAAAATTTAATCATGCACCAGACACATGTGAAAAACATTGAAGCTGGTGTTATATAATTGAAATGAAAAAACTTCTTTAAAACACCATAAAAATAAATTAATTGTGCAAGGCCTTTCAAAAGAACTTAGTCTTTCTTCATCAAGTGCAAAAAAGACGTGTGTCTACTATGAATGTAGCAGCACGACTGAGTCATGCATTATTACAACATTAGTCGTGACGCTACATTCGTAGTAGACGCACGTCTTTTTTGCGCCTGATGAAGAAAGATTAAGTTCTTTTGAAAGGCCTTGTGCAATTAATTTATTTTTATGGTGTTTTAAAGAAGTTTTTTCGTTTCAAACATGTAAAAATTTGTATTTCTTGCAAATGTTAGAATTTGTTTTCTTCATTATGTTATATCTTATTTAATTTAAATGTTTTTTTCTTCTTTAGAGCACCTGAAATTATCCTTGGTCTTCCATTCTGTGAAGCTATTGACATGTGGTCTCTAGGATGTGTTATAGCAGAACTATTTCTAGGATGGCCACTTTATCCTGGTTCATCAGAGTATGACCAGGTAATTCTCATTCATTACTTTAAAATTTTTATTTTTATTTTTAACCCTTTATTTCCTGGTGGTACTTTTAAGTACTATTAAAGAAAATTCAATGTAAAATTAAATTAATTCCTCTATTAATAAAAATAGATTGTGTTTTTCATATAAAATAAGTTTCTTAATACTATTTAGAAAAAAACTTGTAACAATCAAAGCTAAATATTTTTTAATGTTGTTCCTTTCTCAACCATTTACCTTTATGTAGCTTTTATCCTGATAAAAAATATTACATGAAAAATTCGCAACTGCCAAAATACTTGTCTTGCAGATAGGATCACAATATGTTTATTGACACTGTTCTTAAAAAAATTGTGAGATTTCCAAAACAGCATTTTTTGTTAATTAATCTAATTATTCTTGTAAATATTTTGCAAAAATAGCTCTAATTACCAATGTGTTAAATCAGTTTTAACCCTTTAGACCCGAGAGATGATTCTCACTGACTACTAGTGTCCCACGTGAATGAATGCTCTAAATGCTCTGGGCACTAGTATTTTAAACTGATTTTCTTCACTTTTCTTATGGCTGAATAATCTTTGATAAAAGATGGTGAAATAAACTGTAAGTTATTAGTGATATCTAAAGCATTTGGCATCCTGATTTATGAGGCACATCTGAGAACACTAATGGTGAGTGAGTGTCACCTCTCAAGTGCAAAGTGTTAATTAGAAAAATTATCTAAAAATCATATTTATGTTGTTCTACATATCTTAGACATTATCATAAATAATTTTTCATCTGAATCAATTTTTTTATTCAAAATTCAGAATATAAAGTTGTTAATGCAAGCACATTTATTAATGTCATGTTTATAATTGTTACTATCTTATAAACATTTTAAATTTTTTTGTATATTATTTAGTTTTGGTTACTTATTGGATGCAAAAGCAAAAATCTTTACATTTTTATATCTTATATGTTTCTCAGTTCTCAGAATGTAGCATAAAATCATTATTTTATCTGTTATATACATATATATATATATATTCATAATCAGTTGAGTAGAATGGACAGCTAGAATTAAAGCAAAATAATCATTAAATTATATTAAAATGAGCATTTGAATTAGTGACACTTTTGCTTTTAATTTTAAAGTGATAACTTATATAGTATAATTTTCCTATTATGTTTTGAGTTAACTTAATGTTGGTGCTTCTCTGAGTAATAAAGGTAGAATTTTATTGTTGAATTCATTAAACTTTGTGTTTTAAATACATGGGTAAACCTCATATTTTAACTATTTCACCACAAAGACAGATAAGTTAACAGTGTTGTTATCCTTGACTTATCTATGGGCCATTGTTGAACTGGTTAATACTAATTTTATAACTAAATAAATAAAAAATCCATTTAAAAAAAAATTAATGAGTTTTATTTTTGTATCACATTTATAAATGCTGCTTCTATTTTCTAAAGTTTTTTGTTCTATTCGTTACTCGTTGTTAAAAGTAATGTTGTCAACAAATATTTGTGTTTCTTTTCAGATTCGATATATTAGCCAGACTCAGGGTCTCCCTGCTGAACACATGCTGAATAGTGCCACTAAGACAACTCGGTTTTTCTACCGTGAAACTGACATTAACTATCCTTTCTGGAGGCTGAAAACTCCTGAAGAGCATGAAGCTGAGACTAATATTAAATCGAAAGAAGCTAGGAAATATATTTTTAATTGCCTGGATGACATGGCTCAGGTAATTTTTTCACTTCAGTGTTTTTAGCTCACATTATTTGTCAGCCGTATTCATCTGTGTCTTGCCATCAGATTTTTTTTTTAATTTAATTTTTTATTATTCCAGAATGATGCATGCATTAATCAATTGAAATTTAAATTCATTATAAAGTTTTATTGCTTTGTGTATGTTTGATTCATTTAAACATTAATCACTAAAATACTTAATTTTTTATTGAAAAAAAATAATGTAGTGTCAGAATTATTTATTTAAAAAATGTGTGTACATCGTAATTATAGAGAAAAATATTCAAGATGGGATTATATTTGTAGCACAAACCAAGTCTCTTTATTTATGTTTAGAAAATCTTTTCTCATTTGTGTTTTTTATTTTTGTTTGGAAAAGGATTTTTAGTTCATTAATCATAATTTTCCATTTGTATATAAATTATGAATAATAACTAAAAACTCGTAGATGCATAATACAAATCACATGCACATTGCACTTCACATAACCGAACAACAACAAAAACCATAGAATTCTTTAATTGCTGCTCTAAATAGTAATATAGTGCAGCAATTAAGCAGCAAAGTAAAAATTAAGTGTAGCAAAGTAAAAATTTAGTTCTAATGTTAGCTATTTATGATTCATAGTCTAGCAATGTTAGAGAGATGTCATTGTCATGCTTAAAAAAGTGTGTCTATTCAAAATATTTATTTAGAAGTATAGTTTTTCTAATTACAATAGAATTCATACTCTGTTTAATACATTTAATTTACTGCCATCATTGTTTTTAAACATATAAGATTTGTAAAATATCATAAATGATGGTCATTTATTTTGTCTCTATATCACAGTTTTTCATTTACACATAAATTATAAGTACTAATTGAAATCTCACAGATAAATAATAAAAACACATGTATGCTGAAATTTACACATCTGATCAACCACTGCCTAGATTTCTTTAACTGCTACTTCAAATATTAAATAAAAATCTAGTTATAATGTTAGTTATTTATGATTCATAGTCTAGCACTATTAAAGAGATTTCATTGTCCTGCTAGAAAAAGCATGTTTATCCAAAATATTTACTTAGAATTTTTAATTACAATGGAATTTATGCTGTATTTAATATGTTTTTCATCTAATGCCACTTTTGTTTTTAAATAGATATAATTTACTGACATGTTTCATATTTTTATCTACATAAAGAAAAATGATAGCAATTTCTAAAATTCAGATTTGTAACTGAATTTGTATGCAGAATGAAGATTGCAGAAGGGAAGAAAATTAAAATATCAATCAAAGTACTGATATATTACAACCTTCTTATGGATCTGGGAAAGTCAGGAAATTTGAAACTTTAAGCAAAAAGTCAGGGAATTTTTAAAACATTTGAAGTTAATGCGTGGAAATTTTTACAGAGAGAAAATTCGCCTTGAATATAACATTTCAAATGAAAATCAAATTTTGAATTGCTTAAAAGGTGCAAATGCCAACCTAGTGAAAAAGATTCCATGCCGGGAATCGAATCCGGGTCATCAGTATAGCACACTGACGTTCTACCGACTAAACCACATGGAACGACACCCAGCAAGGAACTTATCGCTATTATAGGTTAGCAAGGCTACAAATGCTGCACAAGATGGAATACAATCCGCGAGCCACTGATCTGGGGCAATCACGAAACTCAAATTAATCCAGCATCAATTGAATATATTATTGCATAGAAATTTTTCCAGAGAGAAAATTTTCATTTGAAATGTTATATTCAAGGCGAATTTTCTCTCTGGAAAAATTTCCACGCATTACTATATTCAATCGATGCTGGATTAATTTGAGTTTCGTGATTGCCCCAGATCGGTGGCTCGCGGATTGTATTCCATCTTGTGCAGCATTTGTAGCCTTGCTAACATATAATAGCGATAAGTTCCTTGCTGGGTGTCGTTCCATGTGGTTTAGTCGGTAGAACGTCAGTGTGCTATACTGATGACCTGGGTTCAGTTCCCGGCATGGAATCTTTTTCTCTAGGTTGGCATTTGCGCCTTTTAAGCTATTCAAAATTTGATTTTCATTTGAAACATTTGAAGTTGTCAGGGAATTTTAGATGTATTACTTTCAATCATAATCTAGATTATCATTGTAAATGAAGAAATTTTGGAATTATTCATTCAATCTAAAATTTTTATACAAATATATGCAAACTATATAACAATAGTATAATATGAAAATTAATTAAAAATCTGAAATTCATGCAGCATATACTTTTTTTGGTATTTATCTAGATTAAACTCTACATTGTAGAGAGTTTTACAACATTTTATAAGCCGAATTATTACTGAAAAAAATAAGGAAAAACCTAAAAAAAATCACAGAACTTTTTTTTTTTTTTTTTTTTTTTTTAACAGAATTGTGTATGAACCCTGATATAAGGTAATTTGAAATTACCAATTTCTTACAATAATTTTTACTAGATAAACTTCTGTAACTTTCTGCATCTACTGCTTAATGGAAATATTTTATTATAATAATATCATCAAAACTATTGAGCAATAGATGAAATTAAGACCAACTATTTGACTGCCCAGAGAAGAAAATTTTTTTGAGTTACTAGTTAAAATTTTACATGGAAATTTATTGATATTTAAGATTTTTAATATTTCTATACATAATTTATTTTATACATTTAAGGTAATTTTTCAACAACAGAGAATATAAGATTTATGATATTATAATATTAAGCTATTTAGACTTGTCAATGTCTTGAGGTTCCAGACTTAACAACTTTTGTCTTTTTAAAGTGAAATAAAGATACTTTAAATCAAAAATAATCAGTGAAATTAAATGAAGGGCTCACAACCATATTACATAAAGTCCATTTTGAAAAAATAAAAAAGTAAATAAAAATGAAGCAGTTCATTTAGAAAGTGCATAAAATCTGCTTTACTTAATCTGATAGTAAATCAAGCCTGATTTCATATGCTTTCTCATATCTGTTTATAGACCTGGTTAACTATGCGAATGAATAAAACAGAATTTATGCATCTTTTAAATGAATAATTTTATCACTTTTTTCAAAATGGACTTGGTCTACTGTGGTTGTAAGCCCCTCGAACATTTTTTGTTGTTGTTGTTTTATTTATTTTTTTCTTATTCCATCAAAAAAAAAAAAAAAAAAAAAAAAGGCAGTTTACAAAAAGTTTTTTTGTTTGTAAAATGTTTGTTTACAAAAAGCTCTTTATTTTAGCTATTGTTTTCATGTGTAGAGATTTTTTAAATTTATATTATCACTTATTTTAAATATACTATTTCAGGTTAATGTGCCAAATGACTTAGAAGGTGGTGAACTACTTGCTGAGAAAGCTGACCGTAGAGAATTTATTGATCTTCTCAAGAGGATGCTTACTCTGGACCAGGAACGCCGTATTTCACCTATTGAGGCTCTTAATCACAATTTTGTTACATTAAATCACCTTGTCGAATATGGACACTGTAACAAGTAAGTCATTTGCAATACATTAATGTTCTTGTCGCACTAGCCTAAAAGCCCAGATTCTAACATTGAACATGAAACATTGCAGTAGTGCAAGAACTTTTGAATATTTTCTGCTTGGAGGGACGGGCAAAGATTTCATTAAAATTATTCTTTAAAAAGTTAAAATCTTCCCCCCATCCGTAAAGTGAAATATAATCTCCTTTTTTCAACCTTATTATCAATTTTTGGTCTTTTTGCTGAGGATTAGAAGGAAATGCTTAAAAATCTTTAAGAATATTTATGAAAAGAAAATCAAAATTGCTTAAAAGTGGAAGAGGGGCAGTGAAGCTGACAGTCTGGTTTTATGGAAATGGGTCACAGAAAAAGAAATAGTGAATTTTGTCAAATGATTGCAGGGATAAAAAATCTTTGTCTAAACAGCAAGGAAATAGAGAATTTTTTAAATTTTTTGTTCATTTAAAAAACTTACAAAAGAAAAACAGTCATGAAAAATAAATAAAAATTCCTAATTTTTTAAACAATAACATACACACACACACAAAAGAAGAATCTGTATTTATAAAAAAAAATTGTCAAATGATCATGAAAAAAAAACGCAAATGCAGTACATTGGTCATGAAATTTGAAATTTTTTTGCTTAGGCATAAAGAAACTTTCATTAATTTTATGTCTTCCTCGTCACTAATGATCTGAAATCCACATATTCAGAAACTTGCAAAACCTTAGTCCTAGACCGTGCAGACCTGCAAGATTCGGTTGTATGTAATATGATTGAGTACAATAAGTAGTTTGGGTAATATTGTAATGATTATGATAAACATAATAGAATTGGAATTTATATATATAAAAAAAAAAGCCTTGAATTATAAATCTCTCTTCCCCCTTCCAAATTTGCTCTAAAAAAACAAATTCCTACCATAATTCATTACCTGTTTCAAACCCTGTTATGGCTGTAAAGTTGAAAAAGAAAATGCACCAGTTTTAAAAAATGATCTAAAACTATTTCAAATAAATAAAAATAATGATTTCTATTTATTAAATGCTTAAATTTTAAACATAAAACTTGTGCTAGGGAAACTCGATAAAAAGATACGTTATAGAGTTTCAGCAACAGTATAAGGCAAAGAGCTCCAAAGAAATTTTTTGCCTTATATGTACTTTCGGAAATTAAATTGGTGTTCTTTAATACCATTATAAACTTTTAACATAAAGATTAAAAAATAAATAAATAAAAGTAAGATATTGCCCCTAAATTTCCTTTAAAAATAAGTTAAAAATATAAATTACTCTAAAAGCTTGTTTTGGCAAGTAGTTTAGACTTAAAATTAACAACTTAATCTTTTTTTCTTAAGTGAGGGGTAAGGATGGGGGAATTGTCTTAAAGCCAATAGGCTATTAAAACATACTTGTGAGAATTTGGAATGCCTGAATAAAAAATTAGCCAGATGCAGCAACACTCATGAGAAGATAAATTTCAAAATATCTCTTCTTAATTTATCTCTGTTATGTGTTAAATATATATATCAGTACCCAAGAATTCAAATTTCCAGTTGCATTTCTTAAGACTTTTATTTTAATGTGTTATTTTATTTATTAATATTTGAAACTTTGTTATGGTATATGATGTTTCATTGGCTTGATTATAATTATTTTGTGCTTCTTTTCTTTAGTGTTAAGTCCTCTGTTCAAATGATGGAAGTCTGCAGGAGAAGGCATAACTTTGATCACAATAACACTCAAATTCCTATAGTCACTGGTTTCTCATCCACAGGAAGTGTTGCCCTAACCTTCAATAATCAACTTAATTTCCAGAATCAGGTATTTTTATCTACTATTTCACTATTTTAAATTGTATGAAACAGTTATATCTTGTCATTTCAACAAATCAGATATTTGTTTACCTTTAAGTGTTAGATTTTAATAAATTTTGAATTTATAGTTTATATTCATGAAGCATATGAAGAATCTAATTTTTTATTTTCTTGGCTGAGCCATGTTTTTTATTTATTTATTTATTTTATACAAAAGTTTTAAGAAATGTAAAATTGTGTGCTATTCTATGCACAAAGTTATTAATATTTCTTTAACCAATAGTGTTAGAAAAGTCTTTACGTTTCATTTTAAAGCTCTTTTATAAGCTTCAACATGATATGCATCACAAGTTACTTTTCACCATTTTTGGCAGCTTTTAAAAAAATTTGAATTTAATTTTTTCAAGCATTCTTTTTGATTAAAAATATATAAATAAATAAATATTGATATATGTATCTGTATACATATAGTTTAATCTTTTATTTATTGTCTATAAATATGCAAAGTTTTAACCACTTAACCGTCTGCCCCGAGATATCTCGGGGTTTAAAGCATTGTTTCCCCATACCCATCGCCAGTGAAGTGGTTAAAGTGCCGATAATGATGGAGTTTTGATAAATTAATTTTTGAATATAGATGTATCACTGAGAATACAAAAGGAAAATTGAGCATATATTATTTTTCGTCCATTTTCTTAAATTCACTTCTCTTTTTCAAAAATTTTGAGGAAATTTTTTACTTTTCCATTTTAAAACTTTACATATCTATAGACATATGTTGCATATTGTAGTCATATGTTTGTTTATGTATCTGATTTTTATATATGTCCTCAATTCTCCAAGCTTTTTTTTCTTTTCCGAATGGACTCACTTTCCGAATGGAATCACTTTCTAATCTTCTGTTTCATAATTTTTTGTTATTTAATCTTAAATTGGTTGCACAAGGATTTTTTCAGTAAGTTTTGTTTTGATAAATATCCAAAATGATGATATATAAAGAATTTTGGCAAAATGTTTGCTAAGCAATGAATGTTTTTATGAATAGTAGTATAAAGATGTCAGTATTTCCTCACAGAAGAAAAAAGGTTTCAAAACAATCATAAAAAAAAAAAAAAAAAAGTTTAAAAATGCTCAAGTGTATTATTACACATTTCTTAGTTAAATATAAATTATGCTTTTTTTTTTTCTTCTTTTTGCAGAATTAGTTATTTATATAGTTTTGTTAAACCATTATATTTTCAGTTTTATGTTATGGTATAAATTAAAGTTATTTTCCTGTTTCAGTACAGTTCAGAAAGAAAACGAAAGTTTTTTGCTGTTTACAAACAGAAATGTTTTTAAATAATTAAAAGTTTCACTAAATGTTGAATAATTAAAAGGATCACAACCATAGCAGACCAAATCCATTTTGACAAAGAAAAAAAATGAAATAGTTCCTGTAGAAGATGCATAAAATCTGTGTTATCCATTCCTATACAGTGAGCCAAGTCTCTAAACAGGTACCATATATGAGAAAGTATGCGAGAACAGGCTTGATTCAATGTGGTGGTAGATAAAACAGATTTTATTCGCCTTCTAAATGGATAATCTCTTTTTTAATAGACTTGGTGTTTTGTGGTTTTGAAAACCCCAATTCACAGTATTATTAAGATTCTTAAAAAGTAATAAATTACAAGGATAATTAAAAATTATTGCCTGATCTATTGTATGCTTAAATTATCTTTTATTTTTATTTCTAGTCACACCATGTTTCCAATTCCCAGCGAATTAACCTATCTCAACACCAAGCACCAGCACGGGTCAGTGCAGCTCCGACAGTGAATAATAATCTGTATGCTGCTACAGTATCCCAGGCACGAGCTCCTGATCCTTTTCAGCATGTTGCTGCCCCATTGTGTGTTTCATCCATACTTTGCCCGCCATATCAAAGTAAGTCTACTATCATATTTTCTAAATAATGTATAAAGCATGTAGATTTTTCTTCTCAAATTAATAAATTTAGAATAATTGATTATATTAATAATCTCTTAACAAAACAGTCAAAACTCTCTGAAATTCGAGGGACTGCTAGAATTTTACACTCCAGATTTCATGTTAAGCAAATGATTAGAAAAATTATTAAAAATAATAAATGCATACACTTTTGATTAAGTGCTGTTATAGTACAAACAGGCTTTGAAAACGTGATATTAAACTCAAAGATATAGGAAACTACAAAAGTTAGATGCATATAATTTTTTAAGCATCTTTCCATGTTTATTATAATTCATGTGTTTTCCTCTCAATGGTAAGTAACTTTCCTGAAATCTCTTTAAAATAATTTTTTTGCAAGATTGTAAAATAATTCTAAAATTTAAAGTAAAAAAAAGTCAGTCAAGTAAAATTCATCATTGTTTTGTTTCATTATTTTGTGATTTTTTAGGAAAACTATTCCAATTCATATTGTTGACTATATTAACAAAATGTTTGACTTTTTTAGCTTTATACGTGAATAAAAATGATTGCTTTTATCTTTAATATTTATTATATATACCTTTTTAGGCTTAAATTCTCCGGCTAAACATGTTGTTCCTGTTGTAGCTACTCAAACAGCCCAGCCTCCTGCTCTTCAAATTCAGCAGTCATTATTAACTCAGGTAATTACAGTTTTTTGATAATACTTTAGTATTTTAAAAATATGAATGACATCTATATGTCATAAATATGTTCCTTTAATCCAATCAAAATAAATTGTAAAAAAGAAAAAAAAATGTATGCTTTATTTGTAATTCTATTTGTCATAAATATGTTTCTTTGATCCAATCAATATAAAATGTAAAAAAAAAGTATGCTTTTTATCTGTAATTTCTTACTTGTGATTAGGTTGGGACCCATCAATATGTTCCTGTATCTGTGGTTGAACAAAATGGTCGCCAAATGCTTCTCACTGTAAGTGAAATAATTATAAATCTGAGTATATTAAAACACTGGTTCTCAAATCTTTGAATTTAATAAGGGCATGGTCTAACTGTGATTTATTTGAATTGATATGTGTAAATAAAAAATAGGGCACTGGTGAAATATTTTAGAACCACTGTATTAATATAGCCAATTGAAAGAACTAATATATTAAAATACTTCAGTTTACTTTAAATAAATACATAAATGAATAAATTTTTATTAATTGTAATTCATTTATAAAATTTATTCTTGTCTTAAATGCTCTTGGAAGGAAAAAAAACCCTTATATTTATTACAAAAAACTTGGCTTTCAAGGTTCTTTTTAATAATCAGAAAAGCTCTTATAAGTTTTGTTCTCTCTTTTAATAGTAGTAATTATTATGTGAAGTCATTTGCAATGGCTACTTCATATTGTGAAGGTGCTTATATTTTAGATTTTTAGTATTATATAAATTAATTGTTGTCTATAAGATACATAAATTTGAGAACATATATAATCCCCTTCCTATTAAAAGATTTCTAGAATAATGTTCTCTTATTTTATTTTAAATATTAAACATGTTTTTAGTTATTTTATTATTATTTATTATAGGAAATAAATTCAATACATTCGTATCTAGTAAATTTTACAAAAAATTATTTAATCTGTATAACAATTTAAACTTTACTTTTTTTAGTTCAAGCATATTTTTTAATACATTAAAAGAATCAATTATTCAATTTGACAATTTTTGACCTTGGAATGCTGCACTTTTCTTATTAATTGATCTACTACCTTTAGGGGGTACAAAGGTACTCCCAAATAAAAGTAAGATTTTTACTAAAGCTTTTGTAATTTTAAAATAGCAATAATAATAATTTAAAAAAAAATAACCTTTGAAGCATTCCAAGGTTAAGTAGTTGAAAATATATTTATGTACTGTGCTATTTTTTCAGAATGCTGTTCAACCTGGATGGCCTAGCAACAGGCAAATGTTTGTACCATCCTGGCAGCAGCTTCCTGCCCAAAGAACGTTCCAACAATCAGTTATTCCTGAAACTGAGTCTTGGGGACGTCCATTGGTTTTAGAGAGGGCTGCCTTATTACCTGAACAATCTGCAGTCATCCCTGTGGTGGGTCTTACATTTCAGTTTGTGAACTTTGGTACTTCCTCTTTATTGGGGTCTTGGCATAACTTGGTCTTAAAGTGGTGCGATTCCTTGCCAGATATTATAACAGATGCAAATATTAAAAGGCTATCGATGAAACAATTTCTAATTTTATGTGACTTATTTATGTAGCCATATGTTATGTATTTTGTTTTACATTATTATATAACTTATTTATGTAGTGCATATTAAACAATTTGTTATTTGTGTGTTATGTATTCTAACATACAAATACACACTCAGTTGTGATTTATGCATTATATGGCTTAACATATTCAATGATATGCTTATGACTTTAATGCATTCATAATTACTTCATAAAGATATAACAGTCTGATGAAGTTTTAAAATGTAAATAAAAGTTTCTGGAACATGCCTTTTTAAAATTTTACTATTCTTGTCAAATTCAAGTGTGTCATTTTCTTGTGCCAAGGTCTTTCAAAAAAGGAAGCACCAGATTTTCTCGTTTGTGATAAGTAGCACGACTTTGTTTTAATAGATTTTGTTTTTAAAAATATTTAAAGCTTTTTCGATCTGGACAAAGATAATATCCTTCCTTTCTTAAAGAAATAAAATGTATTATCTTTCAAGAAATGTTTATTAAAATTTTTGTCAAGTCAAAGATCATGGATGTAAGGCTGCAGATTGTAAATTGTACAATTGCCTTTTATATGAATTAAGTTATACTATTTATTATGCTGTGAAAAAAGTATTTTTATAATATCATTTTTTGCAATTGTTGCCAAGAAGAACTTCCCACGAGACTGATTATTTGACTTAGAAAATCTACAACACTTATGTGTTTCTTATAAGACATACTTTTTTATCTGTTTATTTAGTTTTCTAATTACTTTTTTTTTTTTTTTTTTAAGCTCTGGTTGAAATTTTGTATTTTTGTATCATTGAGCATATTATTAGGATCATGCATATAAGTTCTAGTAATTTCTAAGTTGTTTAGCATTAAAATTGTATTGTGTATAGAAACTTTCAATATTTGAATTTAAAAATATTGAATTAAAAAAAAAAATATTTGAATTAAAAAACACAATTTACAAAATAATAAATGTTTTGATTTATTATGATGGTAAATAAAAATGCCATTTTAAAAAATATTTTTTCAACCTTAAAATTTACTTGAAAATTGAGGTTTGTAGAATATATGAGTAATTTAAATTTATCTGCCCATTGCATGTATTACTGTGGCTCACTGCATAAAAATGTTCAACAGTAATTCAGTAGCTAAATTTATGAAACCATTTAGTAATATATGCATTGCAAATAATGCGTAACTTTTAATACTAATAATTAGAATTTAATAGCATTTGTTTTAAATGTTTTTCTCTTAATTATCTAAGATCTTTGTTTTTCCCTCCTTAATAATGCATGAAAAAATGTGCCAATTATGCATTTTTAACTGCTTTAATTTAACTTTTGGTTATGTTGTCTGAAAGTTTTAAAGCATGTGTTCGATTTTGGCTTAACTCACTTTTTCTATTATAGGAGGTGAGAGAGACTGGTGTTTATGATCATCTGAGAAGCAGTAATCAACTAACTACATTACAAGCTGCTGCACTTTTGAATTCCAGTCAGACAACAGATCTTGCACAACCTTGGACAATAATGTCTGCTGATGCTGCTCATTGTGGAACTTCAGGAGCTAACCGACAACTTCAACAACATCTTAAGCAAGCAGTGGCCTCACATACATTTTTGAGTAAACCTAGTGCATCAAATTTACAATCACAGTCTTCTAAACGAACACAGAAGACAAGGTATGTTTCTTTCTTGCTTTTTATTGATAACTGCTTTACCAAAAGTTAGTACTATCCATTCATTTTTTTTTTTTTTTTAATTTGCTAGAGTCATGAATACAAAAATGGAAATAAGGAAATGAATGAATATATCGTTGCCTCAGATCAGCTGTAGGACATCTAGTAATAATAAAAAATGGGATGTCTGACTTACTGCTATGAGAAACTGTGTTTGCATCTAATTTAAGAATTTCTGAAATACATTATTTCAGATGTGTTTTTTAAAGTTTTCCTACTGTTCCACTTACTAGATACAGTTTCTCATAGCAGTAAGTCAGGCATCTTATTTTTGATTATTATTAGATGTCCTAGAGGAAACGATATACAAATAAATTTAACTTTTATTTTACATTTTATGTAAGCTTTATAGATAAGTATTTTTAATCTGAGAGCTGTGCTGTACATCTTTTCATATACAGTAAAACTCCTGCTATCCAAAAAGTATGGGATCAAAGCATTTTTGGTTAACTGGGGTTCCCTAGGAATTTTCGGATAAGCGGAATTCCATAGGAATTTTAGAATAGCTTATGATGAAAACTAGTTTGATAAAAAGCTGTGATCATTGTAATAAAAATATTGTGTTACCGTATTCAAAGCACACCAAATGAGAAACCAAAATTACGAAGTGCTTGAACAGCATGGCAATAACCCATTGGTTAAAATTGAAGGTCAGTGCCAATAGTATTACTTTTAAAAGCTTTGTTATAAGGTTATAAAAATGTGTTGGTTATCATTTGCTCAAATTGCTTGAAACCCCTAAATAAAAAAAATAAAAAAATTAAATATACATTGATTTGCCAATACAAACTTAAATTTTAATAACTTTATTTTCATAAAAAGGTCAAATATTTTTGCCTTTGTCTTTTTACATTATGTTCTTTTAAGAAACCAATAATATTCAAATTGATGAAACTAGTGTATTTATTATTGCTATTTTTTGTGAGATTTGAACCCTTAAGAATATCATGCAGTTGGTGTGATAGGGAAATCTCTAAAATTAATCATGCAATGGATTATTTCAAAGCACTGTTTTTCAATAGTTTCATCATGTTAACTTTAGAACAAGTTAATGTATGTATATATATATATATAAAGGAAATTACATTTTTTATGAATATATCTGAAAAACAAAACTGAATGTTTTCTTTTCAAAATTTTGAATTTTTTATAAATTTTTGTTTCTCTTTGATTTATAAGTGAGACAACGTAACAAAAATTATAAAACATAAATGTCAACTCAAAAATATGTAATCTGGTAATGTGGCTAATTTTAAGGGAGACATGTCACAATTGCACTGGGATTAGTGTTATATTTTCTTTGTGCCAAATTGGTATGAAAACTCCATTTTTGGATATCTATTAGGCTTGTTTTATTTTATTAAGAAACATACAATTTTTTTTTCATAAACACACACAAAATATTTTATTATAAAACATACACAATGTCAAAGATAATTGACTTTTCTATTAATAACAGAAGGCTTAAAATTGCCCTATTGTAATTTCAGACAAAAAATTACCATTTCAGAGGCAGAATAACCAGTACAACTCAACATATAACAAAAGATTTTTTGTTATTGTTTTTTGTAACTTAAAAAATATTTTTTATTTCTATAAAACATAAATAAATAAATGCAAAATAAAAAATCCAAATTAATTACCAATTTCCTGATCCGCAAACTGGCTCCAATCAATTTTTGTCATTTCAAAGTTTTCTGATTCCCTTAATATATTGATTCAGGTGTGCAGTCAGTCTGGGGCTTTTTTTAAACTATCTACCAGAATTTTTCAATAATAAGTTTCCCTTTGTTTTTAATGGCTGATTCTATGATTAAATGAAAAACATATATGTATGTATCACTGAAAAATTTTGCTAGATATTTAAAATAAAAATCATGTTAAATTAGAGATGATAATACTTGTTATTGGTTAACAAACTGTTAAGTTTTGAATACTTTAAAATCATGCATACTTTCTTATGTTCAATTTATCTTTTTTTGATTCCACAGTAGTAGCAGGCCATCAGCCATTAAAGACAGAGAAATTAGCCATCATTTGTCACCAGCTAGGAAAAGAATGAAAGAAAGTAATTCCCCTAAATGGGAACATCCTAGTGGAGATGCACTTAACAACTTGTTTTCAAGCAGTTCCCAACAGACATCAAGAGCTCCACCTAATCAAACAATTCATTGGACTACACATAACTCAAAACCTGTGTTTAAAACTTGGTATGTATGTTTAGATTGTATTATGCAAAAATTTTCCATCTACTGTATTCCTCCACATTAGCCGACATGCCGCAAAATTTTGGGAGACCAGATTTTTTAATATTAGTTCCTGTTAAAAGTGAGGATCTTTGAAAACGGAAAGGGATGAGGTTTGTTGGCTGTATTTTGTAGTAGCGATTGATTTTAGGAAATAGATGTGTAATATAGAGTTTGTTCCTTCTTTTCTAATTATTTAGTTTACCCTTTTTACATATTAAGAGAATAAATACTTATTTCATATTCCTCATGCCATTTCACACAAAGCTCTCTCCTATGTAACCATCTGATAATTATAATGCAGAAATGAATTATATCATAAATTATTACATGAACAGAAATATTTTTACTATATATAAAATAAGAAAAATATAATAATTATCTAAATTTATTAAGATAGAAATATGTGCTTACCTTATATCAAAAAAGTAATTTTTATATGACAGTTTCATTAACTTAATGTAATCAGCCTGGATTAGAAACGTCATAGAAATGTTGCTTTGCATAATAATAGGTTAAATAAAATCAAATAATCACTTAAATATAAATGAATGTATAGAGAGAGACAAAAAGAAGAATAAGTATTGATGTTTTCTTCTGAAAATGAAAAATTTTGATAGAAAAACTAAAATAAACCAACCACTTGTCTTCCAGTAGCAAATCCTAATATTTTCAGGCATCCTGGTAAATAACAGTTTTTCCGGCATGCTGGCTAATTCATATGAATATGGTAAATATAGGAAAAGTTGAAATTAAAAATAACACTGTGTGACAAATTTTTATTTTTAATTTAATAAAATCTTTGCCCTTCCTTTAGAGAATATAGAGAATTTAATGTATGAATTGGATTATTTATAAGTTAATTTTAATTTCAATGACTTTTCTATTCGGAAAATTGCCGAAAAAATGATTATTAATACTATGCATTTTGGTAGCAACATTTTCATACATTTTTTAATATAAAATTAAGACATGATAGAAGAAAGTTTACTATAAGATAGTATTTAGAAAATTTTCACATTGTGTCAATATGAAAATGTGCAAAATATGACTCAAAAATAAAGATTTATAATAATCATTTGGAGTTTTTCTCTTCAGCCAGTAGTTTTTAAAAGACTACCTAAAAATGAGTGATAAG
The DNA here is from genome assembly GCA_964019185.1 of Maratus speculifer. Classification (NCBI taxonomy): domain Eukaryota; kingdom Metazoa; phylum Arthropoda; class Arachnida; order Araneae; family Salticidae; genus Maratus; species Maratus speculifer. Next base: position 241,939,897 of record OZ025301.1, on the reverse strand, counting down.
TAAAATTATGTCACTTTCCACTTCTCTTTATGAGAAGTAATTAGTCTTGTTGCATTAAAAACAGTCAATAGTCGCCCATCATTTAAACATTGACCTTCTTTAATGTTCTTAATAGCCTGAAAGAACTTTTCAGCTTTTGTTTGTCACCGAGCATTCCAAGATTTGCAGGGGAAAATAAACAGTTTGGATTAGATTACACCCTTAAATTGAAATTTTGCCTTTTATTACATGTCTTATTTGAGATTCAACAAACGTGCCCTCTTTTAGTTTGCCATCATTTGCTTTCAGGAATAAACTTTTTAGATATAAAAAATTTTCTCCACTTTTTTTGTCTATAACCTTCATGAAGTTTTTCATTAAGTCTAGTTTTATGTATAACAGCAATAGAACAAAATTTTAAAGATCAATTGATAATTATTATTTTACATTCGAACTCCTAGAAATAATTTTTCTCACATTATTAGGGTTTTGCGCTCAATAATGTTATTATTCGCTGTGTTATAGTCTGTCTCAAAAGTTTAAGCACTCTGCAAATCTGGTTTAAAATAATTGAAGAAGAAAATATTTTATGCTAATTTACAATAAATACTCAACATTTAATCAAAATAAAGTAAAATAAACCATTTTGGGTAGTTAAAATAAAAATATATTTATTTTTATTTATTTTTTCTTTTTTTCTTGAAGAAACTCTGTCTCAAAAGTTTAAGCACTTTATGCAAATTTTTTTAGAAACATGGGATTGGTATTGTGTAATGACATTGTATGACATCATATTACACTTTTATACAAGTATAAAAGGTGGAGAAATTATTTCCTAATGTTTTAAACATAACAAAGGGTAAGGAATTTACAAAATGTGAGATTTTGAAAGATTTTAAATTGAAATCTCAAAATAAAATTGTTTCTGAAATTGCAAAAGTTTTAAATTGATCAAAGCTATGTATATATCAAGTACTTTCTAGAAATGATAATTTTAAGCGGAAACCAAGATGTAGACGACCACGTATGACGACTGTTCAGATTGATCGGAAAATACGGAGATTGGTATTTAGACAAAATATGTCCCCATACGGCAAATTAAAAATAATCTCAGAGTACAGATGTCCAAAGACACTGTAAATAGACGTATTAAAGCGTGTGATTACATCATGTAACAGAAATTGGCTCGCAAACCGTCTTTTAAATTACATCACAAGCAGGTAAAATGAATTGGTCTAAAAAACACGTGACCTACGGGGACAAATGGCTTACTGTTTTATTCAGCGATGAGAAAAAGTGGAACTTAGATGGCCCTGATGGTTGGAATGCGTATTGGCATGAGTTATGCAAGAACTGAAGGACATTTTTCAACAGGCAGCAAGGCGGTAAATCTGTTATGGTTTGGGGGGGCATTTGGGACATTTGCCAGCCCTCTCTGGCTTTTCTAAAAGGAAGAGAAGATTTAAAAACGTTTCAAGAGACGCTAAGCCATCATTTGCTTCCATTCGGTGACATTTTGGGAGGTTTTGGATGAACTTTTCTGCAAGACAATGCCTTAATCCACACATCCCATTCTACAAAACTTTGGATTTTTCAGAAAAATGATAAAGTACTTGACTAGCCAGCTTTAAGTCCAGACTTAAACCGGATTGAGAATGTCTGGAACATTTTAACCTGCCAAGTTTAGGCAATGGAAAGCAGTATGACTCTATTGAAGAACTCCAAGAGGCTATTGAAAAAGCATGGTATTCTTTGCCACTAGAAACCCCACAAAAACTAATAATTTCGACGAAAGCACGTTTATTTGAACTAATCCGAAAACACGGAAAAAAATTTCTTAATAAAAGTTCTGTAAAAATTATAAATATGGTTGTTTTTGACATTGTGCATAAACTTTTGAGACAGTTTTTTTTATAACTTTTTTTTATTTTATTTTTTAAAATTATGTAATTTATTTTTTTCTATTTTTGATATCGCTTTTTTAAATAATATTGCGAAATATGTAAATAAAAAAATGCTATTAATTCTAACTTTTTATAATTCATTAAAAATCGATATTTTATGCTTGTGCTTAAACTTTTGAGACAGACTATAATAGACAATGTCATTTGTTCATCATATGTCAAAACCTAATATGCCATGAGCATGACATAACTCATGATATTATTGGCTACAACCTTAACCATTATTAAAGGGGGAAAAATGAAGGTAGTTTAAAATATATAAAGTTAATAAGACAAAAATTTGTCATGATGCATTGCATTGTGTGGATATTTTATCCCAAAATGGTGAATAAATAACATTTATTATCATTCATGTTATTAAATATTGTTATACAGTGTAAAATTTAAATATTTCTAATGTTAAATTGATGATAGTTGAATAAATTAATAATACAGTTGTGTATTTTAATATAATAACATTATATTGTCTTATGCAAGCGTTCTTACATATTTTAATTTTGCAGTCACAGGCAAGTGAATACTTCTGAGAGAGATGCACCTAAGCCAACTATAGTCATATGTGATACTCCTAGCCCAGCTATTAGTGTAATAACTATAAGTTCTGACTCTGATGAGGAAACAGATCCTGTTATCATGTAAGTGTTATATTCATTGTGTTATTCTTAGTATGGTTTATTTTTTCTTAAAGCGAAAATAAAATAGTAGCATATGGATTAAAATTCCATTCAAATTTTTAAAAAAGTACATGATATTCAATACATTATTGAAAATTCTTTAGGAATTTTTATTATAAGTTTGTGTTTTTATATGAAGAGTTTGTTAATTATGGCTAGATTTCTAATTTTGATGATGTAGTTTGAGCAGAATGTCTAACTACATACCCATAATTATTTAATTTATGTAAAATATTTTTTAGCATTCATTTAATAATACAGTTAAACTTGAATAATTCAAAGTTGAATGGACCAGAGAAAAGAATATTTAAAAATTGGAAATATTGTATATACTCGTGTATAAGTTGAGAAATTACTGACAATTTTCGGTAATGGAGGGGGACTTGATTTTTACACGAATCAATTAAATAAGTAAAGAAAAGTTTTGAATACTGCAAAACTCTGGCTTTTTATATGTATGTACAATAAAATAAACAAATAATAATAACTTATCATTAAGAAATTTTTTCAGTGATTTTATGTTTTTTCATTTATTGCCTTTTCTCCTTGGAAAATGACATCTTTGGTTTGATTTTTTGCAAAATTGAAGTAAAAAGTTAGGGGGTCGATATTGATGGATTTTTTACTTTTCACAGAATTCGTATTCGAAAGTTAGGAGTTAACTTCTTATACATGAGTATATATGGTACATACATTCTCTCAAAAAGAAAAGATAAATTAAACAAGTTGGAAATTGCACATGAAGTGTAGCAAATAAGGTGTGTTCGTACAATAATGAAATTTTAAAAATATCACTCTCATATATCAATCTCATAAAATTGTAAATAGTTAATTACAATTAAAATGCGCACCAAACAATGTTCTCCCTATACCATTATATAAAGGAGTACTTTTGTGTGGCCTTGTAAATCAATAACAAATGTTCTTTGAACCACAGATACAAAATGTATATTATAAAATGTACTTTATAGATGCATATTAAATTTATCGCATTCGAATGAGTGTAACCATGACCATTAAAATGCATTTTAAACTTTTTCCCCCCCCCCTTGACCGTAATGTAACGGAATACTTTTGATTGTCCCTGTATTTGAACTATGCATCCAATTTTGATAAGATTTGAAATAACTCAATAAAATTATGTAATATTTATGTATTTTAAATTTCAAACGATTAAAATGCATTTGAATCTTTTTTCCCCATTGGCCGTAATGTAATGGAATCCTTTTGATTGTTCCTGTAATTGATCTATTCTTCCGATTTTCATAAAATTTGAAATGACTCGACAAAATTATATAATAATTATGTATTTTAAATTTCAAACAATTCAGTTGGGTAGTTTTTGCAGACAGATGGACTGAACGACAACTATAGGTGCTAAGTATTTAGATAATTACGAACACACCTAAAAAGATTAACTCCATGATGAAAGATTTAGCACATAAACTTTATCTAAGAGTACTGCTACATTTATTTTCATCAAATAAAACATTTTAGCTTAATTATATTCATCACTTTTAAGTATAAAGTCAGATATTTTTAATTGCTTCTTTGAATACAGTCTTTGAGTCATAGCATATGATACAAATCTATCAACAAATATGAAAATAGATATGTTAGACTGACCTTGACTTTCAAAAAAGCGTCAAATTTAATGTATATGTACCATAGCTTCTGATGAATTAAACAGGAAATTCTCTTGTGTTTACTTGTTCTCTTCATCCCCAGATAGTTCCCCCTCAGCTTGGTTGTTTTCCTGCAGCTGAGCAATAATGTGCATATCAGTTGTCTCGCCACACACAGCCCCATTTGGTCCACATTGACATAAACTTCATATAGAATTTTGTTTGGGTTGGAAAATTTCTTGGGAAATCCTCACATTGCAACATTCCAAACCATCGCCTTTCATTTCCTTAGAAGCATCATTAAAATATTTTGAATCTTAGCTGAATAAAATCTTGGGAATAATTTTTACCACAAAATTTTAAGGGCATTCATATGAAAAATTCAGATTATCCAAAATAATTTTTAAAATATTCATGTTTATTATTATTATTATTTATTTATTTGAATACAGAATTCTAAGGACCAAACAAAAATTTGATCTATCCAGAATTTCAAATTGAACCAGTTTGAATTATACAAATTTCACTGTAATAAAAAATTGGAAATTAAAGTTCTTATAATTATTGCTTTTTCAGTAACGGCTATCTAGATTATTTTTATTTTCAAAGATATATATATATATATAACCATTAATCGTAAAACAATATATGAACCATTTAATTTAATACAAAATTACCGTATTGAAACATGGAAAAAAAATAACAATAAAATAATGCTATCGAAATTTGCAGAACCATAAACCATTTAAATAATATAAAATTTCCACATTGAAACATGGAAAAAAATAAATCAAAATGAATACAATTGAAACTTGCAGAACCAAAACAGAATCCTTAGGCCACAAATACTTTGCAACTACAAATAACGTGTGTGGTTTCATCTTCATATTAGCTATGAGAAGGCAAAATAATACGAATTTGGGGGTACCAACATTCATAAAAACAAAATAAAATGGAGAAAAACATTAAAAATAAATCATAAAGCATTATTATTAGAATAGATTGAAAAGGAAAAAACATACCAGACACTATAGTTACCCCTAAAATGAAGTAGCAAAAAATCATTTAATTTGACAATCCTAACCTAAACTCAATATCTGAATATAAAATAAAAGAAGGAATAAAATAGATAATTAATGTATGCATTTTATGCAGTTAGAAATAATATTTTAAGTATTGTCCATTGTTAAAATATAGATTCAAATCAATCTTTAACATTAATCATTAAAATATATCAATTTATTTAATTAATATAACGATACAATTATTCATACATATGTATTACCTATGTATACATATGTATCACCCTCTGACAGTCTTGCAAAAGGGCAAAATTGTAATGTTGTTTCCTCAGCATCTTATTTTAAATGTTAAAAAATACAATTCTTTCAGTATTACATAAAAATCTTATTTACAAATATGAATGTTATCCTTGAGAGTATTAATCATTGTTAAATTTATTAAAAATCCATTAAGTCAGCTGAATTATATTATTTTAAATATTGCTTGTATTGCAGTGAAATCTGGAGCTTATTGAAAGTATTATCAGTGAGATGATTAATTGAGCATATGTATATACATGCATACGTACAAGGGTGGGCAAATACATAATTTTATTCATCATTGATGAGTAGATTTTCTAATAGGCCGAGAGATCATTTTTAGGCAGTCTTTGAAAACTTGCAGGATGGGCAAAAGAAGATTTGCATGACATTATAGCACTTATAGTCCAAGAGCAGACAGCACAAAAAATTAAGGTATCAAGCACAAGGGAAAAAAAACCCTTTATTTTATGGTAGAGTAGTAATAGGGGATCTAATGTTCCATGCCTGCCAGAAGTGAAGTGATGCTTGTTTATTCGTAGCTATATCATTGTGTTTGCCATACAATCATTTCATACCTTTGATTGTATGCAAACACAATGTTAAACACTTAGGTTTACACAACACACTTAAGTTTTTGAACTGTTGGCTTTTGGAATATTATGTCTGCTCTTGGACTATTTGCTTTGCATACAATGAGTTCAAAGAATGGTTGTTTGACGTACATAATAATAATAATAATGAAGGATTTTGGTTTACAATTTAAAGAGAGAAAAAAAGAACTGAGATTATTTTAAAATATTATCATTTAGTTATAAAATACATAAGTGTTTTGGAATATTTTTTTTAATTTTATATTTCATAAGTGAGTACTTAATGTGTATAAATGTTATTTAATTACAGTAAAAACAATAAAGGTGCCTCAGACAAAAAGGTTTACAAATCTGTAACTGGACCATCAACTTCTAACATTGCCACTACCTGTGCAAGTGTTTTGCCTCTTACACCTGACAATCATGGTAAGTTTTATGTTTTAAAATGTCATAATATGCTTAAAATTTGTTGAATTTCAGTGGGGTTTTTTTTTAAATCAAAATTTCACTAATTATTCTCAGCTAATCATTTATATTCATTAAGCTATCAAACAGGGTTTTTAAGGTTCCATACTTATAAAGGGAAAACAGAACCATTAAAAGATCACTTTTGTGGCTGTTTGTCTCTCTATCACAGCCATTTTACTCATAAACTATGAAATGTGAAAAGCTCAAATTGGGAGAAGTAATAAAGACTATTGACCCATATATTTACAGGTTATTAAACTTTTACAAATATATTTAGGAAGGAGGTAGGGGGTCAAATTAAGTTACTTGAAGAAAAAAAATCTTTACGTTATATATCGTTTGGGTATCTTGTGAAAGCTTTCGTTATGCTGAATTCAATAATATATTAATTTTAGTTTTAGGTATTATTTTTTCAGAGATATCATCAAAAATATGTTCCTCCCCCTATCTAATTCCGAATCTACTGAAACTAAAATTATGAAAAAATTAAAGGTTATAAATGTTACATTAAACCGTGTGGGAAAACTATAGCGATTATTCTTGATCACATAGTTTTTGAGAAAAGCACATTTTTCTGTTTCATATAAATTTCGATTTTTGGGCATTAAGCAAAGGTGATGAAAGGCATTGGAGGTACCTATTGTAGCAGAAGTATAAAAGCATTGTTGATAATGATTTTTGAAAAAATTTGTCGGTATATAGCTGAAATATTAACCCTTAAAGACAGAGATGGTTTAGATATAAATAATGACGGGGTGCAGCATACTCTGCATACCATCGTCTTTTAAAGCCTAGATAACAACTTTTAATAATATGTTTGCGTAATGCAGTATAAAAGCGATAAACTTCCTACTGTTGCAAACATACTAATTTAATTACAATTAATCACATAAATCAGGGTTCGAACATATAAGAAAAAAAATTACCCCTTATAGTTTCAGGATAAAAGTATTATTTGCCTTATTTAATGCAAAATGTTCTTTACTTTGGACATAGCAGTCACTACATTATGAAATTTCTGATATTAAAATGTCTATTTATTTATTTATTTTTTTCCTTATGCATGCAAACCCTTTATAAATACTTTTTTCTTATACTTTTTATGAAGGTTATTACTGCGCTGAATTTAGTTATGCCAAATGAAGTTTAAATATTCATTATGTTTAATTCTCAACACCAAGTTAAGTTCCTTATAAATAGATAAGGATAATATTTTGTAAAAAAAAGAGCTATGCAGAATGGTAATGTTTGATAATATTTAGGCTTCATATCTCATTGAACTTTTATGGTATACCAATTTATACTTTTCTAGTGTACACAGCTATGACCAACCCTATTTTGAATACTTTTTAACAAAGTCTTATTATTCTTTCAGCAACAATTTTCTTTTAATACAGTAGACTCCCTCAAATCCGCACAGCTTGGGACCAAAGATTGTGCAAATTTTAGAATTTTGCGGATTTCTGGTCATTGCTTTGTTTACATTTTTTAAACAGTAATTTGAGTGCAATAAATAGAGCAGTTGGAACTATAATGAATGCTTACAATTTAATAAACATTATAAAGTTTAAATGTATTTTTCCAAAATTATTCCACAAAACTTGCCTCATAAAAGTACATTACTAATTCACATCAAAATCATAAAATAAGGATTTTTTTTCAAGTTTAGCCAGGTTTAATAACTAAAAAAAATCTTGACTAATGCATAAATATGTTTGGTAAGAAGATTGTGATTACCAGTGATATCAGAAATATCTTGAATTTTTTCCAAAAAAATTTATTCTTCCTTCATGAAAAAAACATGAATAGAGTATTATTAAGAAAATTACAAATTAAAAAATACATGGAATTGACACAAAACTAAAAAAATCAAATTTTGCTCCAATATCTGAACTGAAAGTTTCATTGTTTACATCCATAAAATATATACGGATTTTAGAGAGTTGCGGATTTCTGGTTTGCGGATTTGAGGGAGTCTACTGTAATACAGTTAACTCCTTCGCAATGCTTAATTTTTAATATTTAACTGCCGGTTTTTCAAAACAGAAAATTTTCTGTACTTGAATAACGAAACTGCTCCAGTTAAATAAGATAAACTTCACAATGAAAAAATAACTGGTGGGAATAATGAAGGATTCTGAGAATTTTTAAATGCCATGTATAATAGTCTCTCATCCCTTAGGGTTACTAATACATATGTTTAGTATACGGAACCCTCTGAGCACGAGTAATATTCACACTACCATTTATTTAACAAATATTTTGGGAATTTGTCAAAAGAAAAAAATTGTTTTACAACTTTTATTATTATATTAATTTTAATGCTGTGTTTTAGTCTTTGCCATTTTTTATCATAAAATGCATTATTGCTTAGTTAGGAATTTAAGATGGTAAATTTGAGAAGGGGCATGTTCTAATTTTTGATCCATGGATGATGCCTTATTTTGTCCAATTAATAATATGGGCATGACTATATGTTCAATATTCATTATCCTCAACTTATATTGTTTTCACATCTAAAACTTTAAAGGAGTACATTACATTTTTATTAAATATTACATTTAGTTATGGTTAAGAGAAAAAAAATAATTTAAAAACAGATAAAGTTTTTGGCCATCAATAATATTGTTTTTATTAAGAAAAGATATTTTACGAAATTATATTTTTGGTAGTTCTCCATTTTAAAAGAAAGTTCCTAATGCTGTAAGTATTAAAACTTCTTTTGCACATTATAATATTCTGGGAAGCAGTGATGTTTTTACTAAATCATTTTGTATAAGGTGATTTTCAAATGTGTAATTTATTGTGAAAGCGGCCATCAGCAGTTGCAACAATGACGGATGCTGACTCAGAGGCCAAAATATCCTCAGTCAAAAGAAAATGAATGGCAATCTGATTATAAAAGACTGTCATTGGTTGTGGTAATATCTTTCAACATTCCATAATTGGGTATTTTTTTTTAAACCAAGCAAAATAGCATTGTTTTAAATGTTTTATGGACTTGCAAGCACAACTCATAGACTGCTGAGCCTCCTAGTTTAATAAATATTACTAATGAATTTTCCAAGAATTACGGAAATATATACTTTTAAGGCTGTTCTCAAGTTTGCTATTCATCAAGCACAAAATTTTCTGACACAATGAGATACACATTTTTAAATGTAAAGGTATAAAAAAAAACTGATCATGAAAGTGATTTGGAATTGAAGTTATTTTTCCATTTTTTGATAATATAATCTCTTATTGAATTAGTTATAAGCATTTTTGATCATGTGACAGATGTTTTCTCCCTTTTATTGACTGGTTTTTCTGTTTTCATCGGGAAATTCAGTTCAAAATGCTTATTTTGATGGTATCTTCCAAAAAAATCTACTGTGTTACAAAAAGGGAGGGATAGGGTGTCTTTTGATTACATAGTTTCTGAATAACAACATCTGTTGCTGCCATGTGTTCTCAAACAAAAATGAATTAAAATTTATGTTGTAAAATTGTCCTTTGAATTTGAAAACAATCTTAACACCAAAAGGGATTTTTACCCCTATCTTTCTGAAGAGGAATTTTGCATGATTTTTATTACATGAAAATTTTTTTCTCATTAACTTTCATAATAATTCTAATAAACTTGTTTTCATTTTAGGTGATCATAGCATGAAGCAAGTTTTGTCCTCTTTTTCAAGAGCTACTCCTTGTTATAAGCCTCAGCCTAAAGTCAGTTGTGTGACTGTGTTTGATTCAGACTCTGATGATCATCTGAGTCCTTTGAAAAACTCTTCTGGTTGCAAGACAAAAGTTATTAAGCCAGAGCCACAGAAGGATGTTAGCAGGTAAATATATTTAACAAATATTAATTTACATCTATATTCTAAAATAAATTGATGAAAAACAAATTATTGTTTGGATTTCTTGAATGCTTTTTCACAGGAAAGTTCACGAAATGTATTAGAGCGGGAGGCGGCAGCACAGACAATCATTTCTTAGAGATCACATGTGAAAATCTAGGATTAGTTAAATCTCGATTCACATATTAAAATGCAATCAATCTGCCAAGTCATATTTTGGTGGAAAATACTTAAAAATGCAATTTTAGCTGTTGATTCTTAGATTTACTATTGTGCTTTCCTGCACCCAAAAGTATGAAAACGTGGAAGATTGGGAGCAGGTAAATGGTAAACCTATGAGTCAACCGTTAAAAATGTGTTTTCCATCCAGATGTGACTTAGCAGACCGATTGCATTTTAATATGCAAATCGAGATTTAATTAATCCTAGATTTTCACATGTGAGCTTGATGAGGTGATTGTCTGTGCTGCCACCTCCAAGTCTGTGATCTTTATAGGCAAATTCTATGAATTTGTAAGGTGATCCAGCCAGTAGTTGATCGAATATAGTCTGTGCTATGGGGTTTTTATTATATTTTTCTCCCTTTTAAATTTTAGAAGTTAACTAACATAATTGCTACAACCCTTAATGAATATCCTATAATGTACAAAGATGAAATCTGCTAAAATTAACAACAAAATTAAAAATAAAGTTTTTTTAACTGCCATTTTTCCAGTGGTTGATCAGGTGAAAGACATCAATCGAAAATCTAAAAATTAATCTTTAAAATATCATCCTTGGGCTGTGATTGACAATAATTCTTATACAAATACTGTAATTGTCTTCAACTAATCAAAAACTAACAACTTTCTAATAAAAAAGTTTCATAAAATGGCTTCTCTTATAGCAAGCAGACCAGAGACAGTAATGTGACAACACGTGTACTAACATTATATATATATATGTCTAGTGTTGCATATAAAACTCATTTCTGTTTGAAATAGTTCCATGTTTAAAAATTTTATCAACTGCTAGCAGGGTCACCAAAAAAGAGATACCCAAATGAGGAAAAAACATCTTGCTGAAATAATATTCTGATAAAAACAATATTAACAGTTCTTTTATAATCCTTTGAAATCCTTTTGAAATAATTTAAATGTTCAAAAATATGAACAATCATCCTGTGCAAAAAAATCAAACTAATTAATGCATATTAATATTATACATAGATATTATTATTATTCTGTAAAATACAGATGTTACAATTTAAATACTATTTTGTGCTAATAGCTTTAAAATAATATTTTTATTCCTTTATTTTTTATTCAGATTATTATTGTATTGAGACAGTTAAAGTATTTAAGGAGATAATTTTCTTATAATTAGTTTAGTGGTAATTATATTCTACATAATCAATCATCTCATCTTTATTTCGTATTTTTTACTTTGATTTCAATGCATAAATATTTTTAAACAAAGAAAAAATTAATCTTAATTTTCTTTCTTAAAAAATACTCATATTTTTTTGTTTATTCTAAATTTTTGTTTCCATTCAGTGCTGAGGTTAATATTTTCATTCATAAAATATGTACAGATCAAATTCTACTTTATGGAATTTTTTTAGATAATGATTTTTTTTAACCTTATTATAATTTTATTCCTTGTTATGGGAATTTTTTAGATGTTTTTCTTTAACTTAATTATAATTTTAGCACCTCAACTTTAAGAAAATTTCTAAATATAGAGTCTATTATTTCTGTATAGTATAAAGATTTGCTGATGCTTTATTATTTCTCAAATTTCTAATTTTGTGGCTTTTACCCTTCTGAACTTTTTTTTATGTAGTTGTGTTTTCTTTAAAAAGAAAGCAAGCCTAGAAGTAACATTTAAGAAACAATTCATCTTTGGGGGGTGGATGATGATAGAATCAGGATTTAACTTTTATATTATATATTTCATCTTGTAAATATTGATAGCTCATAACAATGTTCTTTTTTAGTTCTCGATCCAGTGTTTGTCAGAAGAAACGAATTTTATCTCAAGCTAATTTATATAATCAGCAGTGCCAGTTAACTAATGGTCTCATGGTTCAGACTAAACAGGAGATAATTACAGATGATGACCCTCTTGCAGCCGCTTTATTACAGAGCATTCAGTCATCTATGCCTTCCACTCAGCAATCTACTCCTGTAGCCCTAACATCTGCCACAGCCCCGTCTGCTATGCCGGGTCGTTATTCTACAAGTTATGTAAAATGTGAACGTTCCTTAAAGAGTCCTGCATGCTCTAGAGAGCAAGTGAGTGTGAATATGCATTTTATTTTTCTTGTTTCATAATATTCCTAAAATTATTGTTGATTTGTTTGTTAAGAGACTAAGTAAAGAGTGTTTTTAGAGACTGTGTCAAAAATAAGCTTGTAAGATTTAGAAAATACCAGAACTTAACCAATACTACTTAGAAATCTAATACAATGTTTCACTTTTTACTATTTTTTCAACTTCAGTTTGAAAAAGAAAAAAAATAATGTAAAATTGTCTTAAGTTTTTAGTTTTTATTTGGAGTGTTTTTGATAGTAGTTGCTTGAGGCAATTGCCTTATTTGTTCATATGAGATATGATAATTGCCAAGCACCAAAATTTAAAACTAAGTTTTAAAATACACAATTTTTGAAAAAAAATCTTTTTGAATTGTTCCTGGCGACCCTTTGGACTAAATTTCATAATGGCAGGCCTTCTCATTACAATATCGGAATTCACCAACTTGCTGATGAATTTTCCCTTTTATTGCTACACATTTAAAAGATGCTAGTCCTTTTAACTGTTACATGAAAAATTATTCTTGCCATGCTTAGCTAAACTGGATTTTGAATAACTTTTTTTAAAACTCTGTTTCCCGTGCACAATATTGCAGTTGTAGCATTTAATAGGGAGTAAGTTATCATATGTTGAAATACAGATTTTTTTTCATACATCTAATGTAATTGCATGCTAGATTAAAAATTATTCTTTAACTCGCTGGCTGCCGAGCAAAATGGCAAAATTGCAATTTTTTTTCTCTGCAGTTTTTTTTAAATGGTAATAAAAGAGGGATTTTATATCATGGTAAAATTTTTTTGTTACGTATAGGCTCATAAGCCTTGAAACTATCAATCATAACTTAATTTTTTAAAACTGGATTATATTTGTAGAATTATATTAATTTAAATAAAGCTTCAACAGCAGTGAAGCCTGCAACCTAATGGACAGATATATCCGCTTGCGGCAGTGAGAAGGTTAAAGCAGTAGAAAACTTTTAAATTTTCAGCAATAATTTATTGATAAAGCATTAGACACTTAACTCTTTACAAGTAAGGAGTTAAAAATGTATCACCCCCCCCCCTCCCACCACCACCACCACCACTTTGTCTTTTTTCTTCTTTTCTTGCATGTAAGATAAGTATATATAAGAAATAATCTCCGTTGAATTTTATTTTGCATCTAGTAACAATAGTTATGATGAAAGTTATGTTGGTTGTCATATTTATTTGGTATTGCATCCTTGAATGCAGCATACTTATTTGTATTCCTTGTTGCCTATTTTTTAGGGCCCATTTTAAAATTGACAAAGTGCATCCTGTTTTTAGTTAAAGTAGCAAAATGCACCACTATTGTACCCAGAGATTTCTATAAATTTTTTTTTCCATACCATAGTCTAAATCATGAACTTGCAAAAAAAGATAAAAATCTTCTTTTGGAAAACACAGGAAACTATTCAATTATGTTGTAATTATATTTTTTGTTTTTAATTTATTAATTCTTTCAAAATTAATGTTATTTTATTTGCTAATTTCCCCCTTTATTCAAATAATAGCTAGAAGCAATGTCCATTCATACTGGATTAGTGTTTTTCTAATGACTAACAACCTGCCCTTTTGCTTTTTAGAGTGAACACTATCTTGACTTACTAAAATTTCATGTCACACAATGGATTATAAATAATTAGAGCATTAAGAGGCTATTTCATTCAAATGAATAGACCCAATCGCTAATATTAATCTTATTCTATGGAATAAATTTATAAAGCTATTTTGGTTGCATTTTAATTTTTTTTTTTTTTTTTTTTTTTTTTTTTTACATTGGATAGATGAGATAGATTTTGTATGCAGGCCATTTTTTACTTTTTTGATTTTGTTTTCAGATATTTTTTGAGGACACTTTCATTTTTGGAACTGGTTTGAAAAGTGTAGAAAATACTCATAGAAAATATCTGCAATCAAAATTGAAAAAGTAAAAAATGGATTGCATTCAGATCAATCTCAGCTATCCAATGGGGGAAAAAAATCCTTTAAAAATACTGAAATGCAACTGAGATATCTTTATAAATTCCTTTCATAGCATTTCTTTTTAGCATTGGCAAACAGATCTTTTCATATGACTGAAGTAGCTCCTTAATTAAAAAGACAAAAGATCTTCTAAATTTTTAAAGAAAATTTCTGAAAAACATCACAATTATATTTACTTATCTTATTTATGCATCTTATGTATGCTCATGGTTATTAGTTTTTATGAATTACTAATTTTTTTTATTTAACGATTTTATGTTTTTTCACTTGATTAGTTATTTATCTTGTTCAAATGCCATCTATTTTCATAAGTGTAATTCATATTAAATGTCTCTTTCAGAAATCCATAATAGTTGAAAACTTGGAGCAACTGCCTTCAAGTGATGATTTGGCCAGACATTCTCAGTTGCCTTCATCTATTCGGGTGTCTCCTAGTAGTCATTTAAGTCAGTCTCTCTATTTAGGTACTAGTCAAGCTGAAATTTATAGGTGAGTTCACTTAAATTGCCTGTTTTAACTGTTCATTAGAGAATAACTAGTTCTGTAGCATCTCAGGATATTGCATTGCATGATAGCTTTCAGTATTACGAATAATAATAAATTTAAATAATTATTAATATACAACTTGATGCAGTATAATGTAAAATTCTGTGAATAATAATGTATGTCAGAATAAATAAACTTTGATCAAACTAGTTTTGGTAGCTTTTAGCATACCGTCCTCAAAATTGAGGGCAGTATGCTAAAAGCTACCCAAACTAATTTGGTCAAAGTTTACTTTTTCTAGTGTTTTTAACATTATTTTAAAATTTATATAATAAACTTAATGATAATTTCATTCTTCATGGGAATTGTACCTATATATCATTATCAACATTTTGCTAATTTTAAACCTCTGCCCTTACGATGTTATACATTATCATTTATTGACCCCCTCCCTCCCCCTCGATGATATTGTTGTTAATGTCTAAAAATTCTTTTAATTTTAATTTTTTTTTCCTTTTTTTAGACTTGCATATGATTATGCATTTATTAGTTACATACTTAATTAATAAAAAGTTAATAAAATAGCAATACATGAAATAAATTTATATCAAATAACATCTTAAAGATTTAGTTACTATTTAAAAGTATTTAATAATAGCTTATTGTTACATAATGCATTCAAAAGTAATATTGTCTTCTTGCATTTGCCCCCTGTCCATGGAGGTTAAAACCAGAGCTTATCAACAAAAAAGTGGACAACATTCTTTATCTGTTTTTACTGGTAAACACAAGTATCATTTCCTACATTTTATGTTCCGGATTTTTCTAACAGCAAATTACATGTGCATATGGCACAGGAACATGAGTTATTCCAAATTTTAGAATGAAGTGATTTTATAAACATTTAATAGCTTTAATAATAGCTTTGCATTCTCATAAAAACATGTAAAGAAAAGTGACTATTGTCCCCTCACCCCTAAAGTGATAATGTTATATATGCTCATCCCCATTTAGGGAGAAAAAAAAAAAAAAAAAATATTAGCACCTGTCAAACTGAAATGTTTAAGTACAGAGCAAAGACACAAAATTAAGTCAGTATAAAATTAAATTTGTGATAACAGCTGTTCAATCTTCATTCTTGTGTTTATTCAATTGTCTGCAGTCTCAAGTAATGCAACTTAAATGTTAATTTGTCACAAATGCTTCTAGTATTTTCTGATTTGTTGAAGCACTTTTGTGACAGTATTCCTAACACAACAAACTCTATTCAAAAATTGGAAAATAATGTAACTTCAGTGGTCTGTTTGGACCAATTTTTTTCAGGATGTTTGGGTTGATGAATATTTTTAATTTCCGCTCTCTTAGCATTATCTACTTGCAGTCTAATTTGAGTGTCAATGCGAATAATAATTTGGGACAGTGGCATGAGTCCATGGAGCCTGAGCCCACCCAATAATTTTGAATTCTAGCGTGCCCAATTTTCGTTGTTCTATTTCGTTACTTATTTTAATATTATTTTGTTATTCATTTTTTTCCCTTGAACAAAATTTATTTTGCCAATGATCACACATTTTAATTCTCGGACTGACACCAGGGCTGGCAAGTTTCTGCCAGTAAGTGGCAAAAACTAAAAAGTAATAACAGTAAAAACTTTAACCTGCTATGATTCATAATTCACACATGTATTTAATATGAAAAATATTTAGTTAAAAAATAAACTAGCATAAAAGCTAACACTGCATTAAAAAAGATTTGAATCTTGCATTTGTGAATTTAAATGATATTTCCATCATTAAATAAAGCTAAGTAAATTTTATGAGCAGCTGCAATAGAATAATCATGTTTTTTACTTTATGTTTTATCCAAATTATTATTTGTTATTTATCATGAATAAAATGTATAAGCAATTGAATACTACTAAAAAAGTCTCAGATTTTGTCTTGAAATGAATTGATGCCAGTTTCTGCCAGTTAAAACCACTTTCTGCCACTTGTTTCTGCCGTCAAAAACCCAGCCCTGACTGACACCTATAAATCCAAAATGACTGAAATGTAAATGTTTAACTTTCTGCTGTTTCAATTGATAGTCATATTCATGATATGATTATATTAAAATAAATATTACTGTCTTTAAAAGGAAAAACACATGAGAATATGATTTAAAAAAATTCCAACTATCTTAAAACATGATAGCTTGACTTAAAAGTATAATCTTTTCATTAGCTGTCCACCCTTCAAAGAAAAACAAACTGGTTGTACCATTTTACCAAAATATCTTTGGGCCCACCCAATATTTTTGAGTCAATTTAATATTTTTTGGAAGCTATTGTGTTGGCAATACCTTTTATGAGAATCCAAAGCCATGCCCCGGCAATTAAATTTTTCATAACTAGGAAATCATATTCACACTGTAAATTAGAATAAATTGCAAAAATTACTTTGTATCAGTTATCATAAAATATTGCAGTTTTCTTAATGAAAATGCGTGTTTTCTATGCTTTCATTTCCACGGGTGAAAGTTTTTATCTTTTGAAGATTTCCCTTTTAATTTAAAAGTTGGTGGAGTAAAAAGTTTTAAAATGACTTCATTTTGATATAATAATAGAAAATAACTCAGGTTTTATTGATTAAAATGTATAATATTTTTCTTAAGGATACTCGTCGTGGTTTCTGAATTTCCCACGGTAATGTTTAGTGTATGGGCAGTTGATACATTCTTATATTTAAAATATCTTCTCAAGAAATTAATATTTTTAATTTCTATATTTATGTGCTCTTCTTAAAGGATGTCTCCCCTTTTTTTCCTGAGTTGTTTAAATGTTTTTAAAATATATGTCTAATTAAATATTAAATTAACCATAGAATTTAGCAATATTTTGGCTACTAACAAAAAGAGAGACATAAATAGAAATAGACATAAATAGAAAAATAATTGTTATTTTTGAAAATTAAGTATGTGCAGATTTTTCAAAAATATATTTTAGATTATTTGACTGCTAACAAAGAATATTATTTAATAAATTATTCTATAAACTTGCTAATATCATTTTTTTTTTTTTTTTTTTTTTTTTTACTATTGGAAAAAATAGTTATTGTTCTCAATAGAGAATTGGGAAATCTAAAGCATATCTGAATCTTTTTATTGGTTGAATTCTGCAATAAAGTTGGTTTATTTTATTAGTTTCCTGATTGGTCCAAGTTTAATGTCCAAAAATGGAATACTTCTGTTTTTTATTTTATTCGTGTTCTGATTGGTCCAAGTTTAGTGTCCAAAAACGGAATACTTTTGTTGCCACTATGACAAAAAGAGTAATTAAAACAATTAATAATTTAACCACAAATTGTGATAGAGATTTCAAACAAATTTCATTAAAAAGTGCATTTTTTTTTTTTTTCTTCCATACAATGGTATAAAAATTTAAAATATGTGACATTTTGAAGTTGAAAATTTTGCAGTTCCAAAAATTGTAAAACAGAAATTTTATTTGAAATTTGTTTGTGATGGGTACAGGAATATTAATGTTTAATCCATGTCATACGTAATATGAGGTGTTCAGAAGTCAGTCTGATTAACTCTATCCAGTAAAAATTCACATTTTAAACAAATAAGTGTATCTTTAATCTACTGTCTTTTTTTATCATTGGTCTAGGAATATTAATGTTTAATGCATTGCGTATGTAATATATGACTCGTTATGATCATCCTAAAACTGATGTTTATTGTTATTATTAATTTAAACATAGAATTTATTTATATATAAGTCTTTAAAATTTGAGTTTTTGAAAATATCATTTTCCAGATAGCCATTGTAATTTGTTAAATTACATTTTTTTTTTCTACAATAGTAAGTAATGTTTTTGTGAGCAGTGCATTGTTATCTTATCACTATAATTTTTCAGGGATTACTGCAGGTCTGCTGTGCATGTTTCATCTTCTTTATCACAACCTAGTTACAGCCAGTCGCAGAAGTACATCTTGACGAATGGTGAACATTCTTCTACTGCTACAACGTTCCCATCTGCTCAACTTCCAGTTCCTCCTCCTGCTCACCACCATACGAGCCGTACAGCCATTGCAACATCCATACCTTACTCCAACAGCAGCAGCCATCCGCTGCCTGCTCACCTGCAGCCTGCATCTGTGGGAACATCTTCAAATATAATCCCGTCTGCTGTTCCGCTAGTTTCTTTTCCATCGAGCTCTTCTGCACAGCCTCCTTCAGCAGCCTTGTATACCTATAACATGAACGCGGAGAGTCCAAAAACTGGCTATCAACGCCTGTGTCAGTTGTTCAATTAACATTTCAACCAGACTATTGGAGACTCTGGGTCTAGAGCCGGAGAAAAGTGTGTGGAAATATAAGAGACCTGTGAGAGACTTTATTTGATTCCTTTGAATCATCCTATCGATATTGTTATTTGATGTTGATTTATGAAGCAGAAAGCTAAATTGAAATGATCGACTTGATATGGAGAAATTTAAGATTTCTTTTAATTATTTATCTTCAAAAGGTTGCTAAGAGAGATTATTCTGGACTTGAAATTTATCAATTTATATTCAACGATGACAAAATTATTAATTTGATAAATATAACTTGAAGAAGGTAATACATCTGCAGATGTTGAAATTTGTTAGATTTCTTTTTGAGGTGTTAATTCTTGATTTGTTTCAAAATTTGCATTCAGTTTTATTGTAAAAATTTAAGAGATTACTTCTACATGAGAGACATTTGAATTTGTTTTTACTATTTAGCTTCAAAGGGTAAGTAAAATTACTTTTAACTTGAAAATTCATCAATATGTATTCTAGGCTGAACAGAATTGTTTTGTTTATTAATTGGTGATTTTAAGAGGAGTGTACATTTTAGAGAAGTATCGTATTAAAATATACTGCAGTATGTATTTGAAATGTTAATTTTTGATTTTTTTTTTCATTCAATTTATTATTGAATAAATTTGATTGCTGATATTGGATAATTGCTTCATTTCATTCTGTGGTAAATGCATAAAAAAACAACAATAACTTGGTTCTCGTCTCCACAGGTCTTTTGTGAAATTCAGAGCTGCTTATGCCTCTATATGTTTTTCGATAGCTGCTTTCACTTAAAATGTGAGTGATTCTATAAACCATGTAAAGACTGTGTGGTGGTTAGTTGAGGTAAACTTTTTACTGGGTAGGTAAATTTTCTATCTGGAGATTTTGTTACAGTTTGGTTTTAAAAAAACTGTTTTGACACTGCTTCAGATGTTTCGAAAAGAGAAGCTAGTCTTATTTCTCAGGAAGGCCATTGCAAAAAAGAAAAGATAATTTGAATGGCTTTGATAAAAAGGAATACATGAACATTTTGTATTCCAAGAGACAAATATAGAACTAAGTGCATGGTCTTACATTTGGCACATGGTTCTGCTCTACTTTGTGAAATTGCAGTTTTTCAGTGCTGGTCATATTTAACTTGTTCAAATAAAGTGAAATTAAACTTGTGTTATGTTTGTTTTTGTTACATTTCTCTGTGTTACATAAATAATTCCTTGGATAATCAGCATTGTTATCCAAGATTTAGAGTCGGAAGTATTTTTAATGGCAAAAATTATGGACATTATTCTTAATTTATTCATAATAAATTAAATATATATTTATATATATATATTTGAAGTTTTATTTTATTTGAGCACAGAGTGAATTTTGTATGTATATAAATGTATATATATATATCTGTGTTTGCTTATAACACTGCATATGTATATGCACATATTTATATATGATTTATGATTTTTTTTTATCTTTAGCACACATTGAAATCAAAGATCCTGTATTATAAGTTTTTACAAAATTTGTAAAAGAAAAAAAATATTGTTTTTGTTTTAATGTAATACATACATATTATCTTAGTAAATGTATCATCATCACAGAACTCTTAAACTAGCCACTATTTAATTTTAAGAAAGTATAATAATTAGATTAAAAATGACAGACTCTATGTTAATTGGACAAAAGGTATCATTATAAATGTAATCAATAAATAATAAATTAAACAATAAATCCTAAATAGACAAATGCTGAAAGAAAAAAAAATAGATAACTATATAATTTTTTTTTATTAATGCTACAAAAATATACATCTATATATTAATTTGGCTAGTGAATTCTTTTCATTTATGGGTGATAATAACTTATCACTATAACAATATATTGTATAAAATATTTTATTTATTTAAGAATCAAGGGAAAAAAAATGTTATATCATGATTTATCATTTTAGAATAGATAGTATTATAAATCTCTCATTGTTTTTCAACCCTTCAGTATAACTACAATTATACTTTTAGGAGACATTTAGGATATTTAAGGGTTAATAATGTTTACAATATATTCATTTGTTTTTTAGTTATTATGTAATTTGGCTGTAGTGAATCATAATGTTGATAAAAAATTGACAAAATTCAACAAAATTATTCTGTGCTCAAAATTGAAAAAAAAGTAATTAATGTACTTTTGAAGCAACTTGTATATCTTTAGTCATTTTATTATTTGTACATAATTTCTTCGCATTATTAACTGAAAAATAAAATATCTGTTTTTTTAGTCATAGTCGTTTTACATATGTTTTATTCTGTACATTAACTATTTGTGTCTGTTATTTTCGAGTTTCAGTCATTTTTTTTTTCTTTTTTTAAATGTTAACATATCATTCAATATGAAAATTGTAACATTTAAAATAATTAGAATAAAAGTGTGTCAGAAATGTTACATGTTATTACAGACAACAGCATCATTGCATGTATGCTGGCAGAATGAAATACAGGGAGGGGCAAGATGATTGCCTGTGATCAGCAGCCTAATCTGCTTTTTTTTTTTTTTTTTTTTTTAAGATGAAATAGAATAATAAAATGAGAATAATAAGCATAAAATAGATAACTAAAGTTTTTTTTTTTTTTTTTTTTTGGGGGGGGGGTGTCAGAACTTTTCCCTCTTACCCCCTTCCCTTGCAAGACAATTCTTAAATATACTAATGTAGAAAGCAACACAGAATTCAACAATTACAAAATATTAAATATTCAGAAGCAAATTCTTACTACATTTTACAGAATCGATAAATATGAATAGAAAATAGCTGGAAAACTCATTTGTTAATCAAAGAGATCAAGTTTAAGGTGATATTTAAATCCATATTTAGAAAAGGTAAAATTTAAATATAAAAATACTAAAAGTTTGTAAAGTAAGTTCCAAACAGCTTTCTTTAAAATTTAAAATTAAAACTTTTTGTTAGGTACTGTGGGTGGGGCCCCTAGACCCCCCATTTAAAATAAATTTTAACTGCACAAATAATAATAATAATAAATTATATATATATACAGTAGACTCCCTCAAATCCGCACAGCTTGGGACCAGAGGTTATGCGGATTTTAGAATTTTGCAGATTTCTGGTCATTGCTTTGTTTACATTTTTAAAACAATAATTTCAATGCAATTAATAGTGCAATCGGAACTATATTGAATGCTTAGAATATAATAAAATATTAAAATAAGTTATAAACTAAAATTAAAAAAAAATAGATAATTTTTTAAATGTTTAAAGTACTAATAAACAAAGGTCAAGTTAATGATCAATAGTGTATGATTAAATATTCATAATAAATATTAAAAAATATATTTTGGAAAAATTATTCAACAAACTTGCCTCATAAAAGGGCATTACTAATTCACATCAAAATCATAAAATAAGGATTTTTTTTTCAAGGTTAGCCAGGCTTAATAACCAAAATAGCTTGATTAATGCATAAATATATTTGGTAAGAAGATTGTGATTGCCAGTGATATCTGAAATATCTTGAATTTTTTCCAAAAGAATTATTTTTCTTTCTTGAATGAAATATGAATAAAGTATTATTAAGAAAATTACAAATTTAAAAATATATGGAATTGATACAAAACTGAAAAAAATAAAATTTTGTCCCAACATCTGAACTGAAAGTTTCATTGTTTACATCCATAAAGTATGTGCGGATTTTAGAGAGTTGTGGATTTCTGGTTTGCGGATTTGAGGGAGTCTATTGTATATATATAGGTAAAATATAGGATTTTTAAGTTTCATTTTATCTCAGTAATTAATTATTTTACATTATTTAGGATGAATAATTTTTATTTTTTTTTTAATCCAAAAAATCAAGGACAATAGCCATCTTCTTCTCTCCCTTATCTCTTGCTGGTGTCCATGCATCATTGTGTAGCAGACTTTGTATAATACCAAACTCCAGTTGTTTATTTATTAACTGATAAAAATTTACTTTCTTTAATTGTGCTGCTTCCTAATGTGTAGGAATTTTTGTGATATATTGTCAAAAAATTCTTTCTTTTTAAATACAGAGGATATATTAATGTTATTGTATTTTATTTGCTAAATTATAAATTTATTTTTGTATGTTATTGTCTTGTGTTCAAATCTGTATAATGAGTAAATATTTGTATCGGTTTAAAAGATGATTCAATTCCAGTGATATAAATGTCTTTCTGATTGCATACTAATGCATGTATGAGTTTATATATTTAGGAGCCTCTGTGGCACTTCTTTTTAATTACTTGGTAATTGAAGATGAGAACAAGTGGAAATATTACAGTAAAGCCCATAATGTGTTATCCTTCAAAACTGAGTGAACTGTATTTTGCTGTTAAATGTAAAATTGAGGTTTTAAATTTTGACAATTTATGATTAATGAATTATTTTTCTCCTTCTGTCATAGTTAAACTCATTTGAAATTTTTGCACAATTTGAATATAAAAAAAAATTAAAATTTAATTTTGGATTGAAAGAAAGTGATATAATTTGATGTATGCAGTAAAATGTAAATAATATAAAAACACTATAGTAATTGCATTCAAAATTTCTTTATTAAAAAGGTTTTTCAAAAACCCATATAAGTTGTTCAATTATCATTCAAATCCTTTTTTTCGACATAACCAATGTAAAATAAATTACAAAAACAAAACAAAACAAAAAGAAAAAACATATATACATTTTTAATAATGGCTTTATTAATTTAAGCAAAATATGCATATTCTTAAAAATATATATATATATTTGGATATGATTATAAGTTTTTATGTTCACTATAATTTTTTTAATAACATAACTTCATACTACTTTGCTCAATTCCAACATTTACAACCTAACACATGATTTAACATTTACTGATCAGTCAAATTTAGATTTCAGTCCGTGGAGCACAAGTTCTTATATATTTCTTTAATCATCATAATAAATACCTTGTTTGCACCAAGTGCAACTAGAGTTAAATGATATTACAACTAGCAATATATTTTTACAATAAACTATTCCATTAAGTTGAATTAAAATTGTGTTTTTGAAAACTATATAATTTTTAAATGAGTAAATTGACAAACTTCATTGCGATAAGTATATAATGAAATTTATAAACCCCTAGTCTTAACAGAAATATTTTTAATTATATTGCTGGGTTTTTTTTTATTTTATTGCTTCAAAATTACAGCAGAACTGTTAAATTCCAGTGTAAGAAACAACAACAATAACAACAAAAAAAGATAAAAATATGCAGTACTAATCAAAACATTTCTGAACCTAGTTTAGCAAATTGTTGCTCAAAACAATTATATCTATGCAAAGAAAGAATGCAAACTTATCAGAAGCACTTAAAAATTTTCATATCATTGCAGAATTTATAATGTGAACTATCTTTATCTATGCAACAATGGAAGACTTTGTGGTAATTATTTAATATTGTAAACTTAAAGCAATAAAACAATATCTCCACTCAGTATTACTTACTATGGGAACAAAATGTAATGTTTTATTTACTGAATAATAAAGTAGAAGTTAGTTACGTTAATTTTACTAAGCCCATGCATTTTGTGAAATGAGAAATATACTTTGTATACGGGTGTATGATGTGAATTGATTTTTAGATGTATACCTCAAATTCATTTTTCATTAACATGAAATAAGAAAATGGACATTTATTGTGGTAAAATTAACATTATCTACCTTAATGTTGCATAAAAAGACTGTTGAAAATTTTTGTTATTTGTGATTCAAAAAATACATGTATATAGTTCTAAAATGGTTCTAAAGTAAGACATAATTAAAAAAGAAATTTTAATTGCTGAAATGTGTACTGTTGCAAAATTGTATCTGTAAGCTTGAATTCTTCATTTTAAGTGTGAAAATGCATATATGTATGCACAAATGCCTATTGTACATTCCTGAATTTTCAGTTAGTTTTGTCTAAACTGTGTCTTTAGAAACCCGAAGTTTTTGTACTTGGTTATGTAGTCAGTGATTTATTTTGTCCCTATTAAATGGCTTTTAGGATTTATGTGTTTTAAATAATATTTATTTCTGTTTTTCAGCTTGCTTTATGATGTGTGTTATTTGCATATGTATTATTTATAATATGTGTATTTGGCATTTATCTGCAAGCTTAAAATATTTCTTTTTATGAAGTAATCCTGCATAATTATTTAGTCATTGTTTGGTTTGTTCATATTGTGAATGTGTTATTTAACATGTAAATTATCCAACTTGTATTTTTTTATTTTATTGGGAAGAATTACTTAGCAAAGCACTTGTATTAAAATTTCAAGCTAGTCTCACAGCGTCTTGTAAACCTCCTGTTTGCTAAGTGTGATAAATATACCTCTAATATGTCACTAATATTTTGTTATTCGTTATACCTATAGTGTAAATGAATTAATCATTGCCAATGTATGTAGATGATTTTGCTATGGTTTCTTTTCCTTATTTGCACTGTACATTGCATTTAATTTAAGTTCTATTAAATATTTAAAAGAAAATATTAGATATAATGTTTTCAGTTACCCCCTATTTTATGACATTAAAAAAAAAAAATAAATAAATAAATAAAAGAAAGTTAAATACATATAATTGTGAAGGACTGGGGAAAAAAATGGAAATTATCACTATTAAATTGTTATAAAAAAAAGTTCAGAAAAAATATTACTATAATTTTAGCAATAATTGGTGAATAGTTCTCTTCATCATTTTAAACAAAGTTTTGCATATGCTTTTTTTTTTTTTTTATGTAAATGATAATTGTTTTCTTTCCTGAAACTTTGAGAAAAATTAATCACTATAATTACAATTATTTTTATTTTAAAAGGACCATTCTAAATTGTTATTACTGTGTAAGTGAAGATTAGTGAAAATTTTAGAATTTCAGTCTCTTTTATATATTTTGGCGATCAAAACTGCTTTTACTTATGATGAATTCAGAAACTAAAATCTGAAGTGTAGCAGTGTCCCTTTAATTACTTATATTTCATATATTTAAAGAATTTTTAAGATTTTGAGTTTATTTAATTTTAGATCTGCCAGATAATTTTAAATATAAATAAACAAACAAAAAAGTATCATTAAATAATAAGCTAATTTAACAAACTATAGCTTTATTTTATACACTAATTTATTTGAGATTACAATGCATAACTGAAATTAAAATTTTTTAAATGAAAATAAATATGTGGCTATTATTATTATTTTAATTTAAAAACATCAGCATAATTTAATTTCTGAAAGTAAATGGGGGTAACTTTTGTACATATCTTTGTAGCAAATTATTTATGATTTAGATTTGTAAACTTATTCCAAGAAAATTTATGTTTATCCATACCTACTATCTGATATATTCTGTATTTAATTGAAAACAAGGTCGTATATAGTATATTTTATTTCACTTGATTAATGTCTTCTTTAAAAATTACTATTTGTGCGGTACCTCATTTTTATTTATTTCTCAAAACTATATGCTGTGTTTTAATAGGTTAAATTTTAACCTACCTCTTAAAATGTATAAATAAATAAATTTCTATTTATAAAAATTCTCATTAATAATGCTTAAATACTGTAAAAGTATTATAACCAAACTATTTTTTTTTCTTTTTAATTCTTTCATAATTATAATTTATTGTGCCAAAGTAAGTAACAGCATGTGAAAGAAAGAAAGAAAAAAACTGTATTCTCCGAATCACATGCCTTATGAGACTTTAAAAACTTATTGTTTTTAAAGTTTTAGAGGCGTTCAAATGAAATCTGTTTGGAAAATATCTTTTAGTAAAAAAAAAAAAAAAAAAAAAAAAAACCTATATGTATGTAATTTTTTAAAAACGAGATAAATTTATGTTTATAAAGATATAATTCCTTAAAAGATTGCATATATCATCAGCAAAAAGGATTAAGATGGCTTTAATAATTACTTGTCCAAATTGTGGAATTATTTCTTCATGAAGATCTTGATTTTGTTGTGGAATTATTGTAGCTGTATAATCTTCATTTTATCATCAATGAAGACCAACAATTTTACTTTTATTTTAGTAGTCAAAGGGTTATTTAGTTAGGATATAATTTTAATAATTACTTGTCCAAAATATGAAATTTTTTCTTCATGAAGATCTGGAATTTGTTATAATCCAACTATTTTACTTTTTTTTTTTTTATTAGTCAATGGATTATTTAGTTAGGATATAATTTTGATAATTACTTCTCCAAAATATGAAATTTTTTCTTCATGAAGATCTAGAATTTGTTGTGGAATTATTGTAGTTGTATAATCTTCATTTTGTCTTCATTTAAGACTAACTTTACTTTTTTTTATTAGTCAAAGGGTTATTTAATTAGGCAATAATTTTGTGAGCTTGAAACACATGATTTAAAAAAAAAAAAAAAAAAAAAAAAAGTAAAGATTGTTTAGCCTAAATTATTTTTATTTATTTTGACTGGACAAATTAATAACATGCAAAATGCTTACTATTTTCATCCCCTTCTCATTCCCTGAGCAAAAAATATAAAGGGGGTGGGGGGGGGGATATCTTATCTCACTTTTTAAGGATGTTTTGGCAAATTATTTGACCATAATAAACAAGAGTTAAAGGAAAAGACACGTGCACCATTGGAATATTCGTTAAACAGGTTTCATTTGAACATGCCAGATATATTCAACGGAAACTAATGTGCCTGTTTATAGTATTGTGTCGGTTAAGTGTCTCATTATTTTTTATTGTAGCTTTAAATTGTGTTATTCAAAACAGTGTATATATTTTTTGCACATTATTTGTAACCAATCAGAATGTTTCCTTTGTAATTCTGGATATTGCGCATATGCATTTTTTATTGCAGTGCAAATATGTGTATGTGAAGAAAAAAAAATTGTGTGTTGATGAAAATTTAAGAACTGAGGCTTGCTATTTGATATTATTTGTAAAGATGTTGCTTTGTATATGACTTTTTAAGACTTGTACTGTATTTACATGCAAACATCTTACACATAGGTGATGGAAATATGAACCTGTTAGGATATTATCTAATGTGCTTTCTCACACATTTTTCTCTGCTAACTGGTGTAAGTTTGCAGATGTATGCTTAAAAATGTTGTGCACTTTTTTATAGGTTATAGTGATATGCGAATTATAGAGAAAACAAATTAACAAATTGAACTGTGTATTTAATCTTACATTGTTCTTGATTAGTGTAAATTTTGTAAAGCAACAATGGAAAATAATTTAGGCAAAATTGTTAAATAAATTCTTGAAAAATGTTTCAAAACTTGTGTGTTTTTATTTTGTTTGTATTCTTTTACTATTGGTAGTATATAGGTAATATATTTAAAATTCAGGAAGAGTGGCTGTATTCATTTATAGGGAAGGGACATTATGAAGTCATAGGGGTCAATTTGCAATTTCAGGCTATTAATTAGTAAACAGGAATTCTGATTTTTCAAAACTTAGTGTCGTCTCTTATGAAAAGAAATAATATTTATATGTATATAAATATAGATAGTACAAAAAAATATATCAGTTTAAAGACTTAAAACACACATTTTTATCTTATATAAAATGACGTCATTTGCATCTATTGAAGAATTCCACATTTACATTCCAGTCTTAAACAACATCTACTGTAAAGTATGCATAGGACATCACTATCACTGAATAATAAACAAATCCAGCAAAAAATAATGTTGTCATTTAAAAAAACTTCACAAATAAATAAATAAATAAATAAAAATCGCTATTTTATGATTTATACGCCTTTATTTGTGTGTAACATTTATAAAGATACTTCAGATTAAATATAGTTTATAATAGCTCCATGTTGGTCAGAAATCATTTATATATATTTTTTCAAATTAATTAATTAATTTTCAGTTGTTATGGGAAAATAGCAACAAAAAATATAATTACTATTTTCAAGTTATTTTTCCTTTACTTTCAGAAATGGAGTACTTCAGTTGCTAACATTTAACAAATAGCATTAAAAACTACAAAAAATAATAAAATAAATAAATAAATTTAAAAAAATTGCTATCTTATGATTTATACGCCTTTATTTGTGTGTAATATTTATAAAGATACTTTAGATTAAATATAGTTTATAATAGCTCCATGTTGGTCAGAAATCATTTATTTATATTTTTTCAGATTAATTAATTAATTTTCAGTTGTTATGGGAAAATAGCAACAAAAAATATAATTACTATTTTCAAGCTATTTTTCCTTTACTTTCAGAAATGGAGTACTTCAGTTGCTAACATTAAACAAATAGCATTAAAAACTACAAAAAATGAATATCTCAAAAATAAATTGAGAGGTAGCTTTCAAACAAATTACATTTAAAAGTACTTTTCTGATTATGATTATATAAAAATTGAAGATGTGCAATACTTAGAAGTTAAAAGAAAAAAATGCAGTAGAGATTATCTGCTTGGTTTTATGGCTGGTGTTATTTTTTAAGCATTCTACAAATTCTGTCATTCATGTTTAATGATACATGAAATATTAATTGTGAAAAGTATTGGTATGAAGATTTGTATTCAATAACATTACATATCTTTTTATCTTATACAATGCAAAAAGTTAACATTAATGTCAAACTTGTTATAAATCAGCCTTTGAATTAAAATATTACATGATGGAAAAATATGGTTAGGCCGCTTAAATGGTTAAAGATGTCATTTTAATTGCTGACCAAAAGAAATAGCATATTGGGTGCTAATAAACAGAAAATATACTAACTTCTAAGTTGTAGGAATAGTTGTCTTTCTAAACCATCTCCTGTTTTCCTTACTGATTCGTAAAATTTTGAAATAATTTCTACTTAACCCTTTATCCACCTACAGTGCTTATAAGTATCATTAAAATTACTTATTATAAAAAAATTTTAATACGTCAATTAGTTGTAATACTATTTAGTATGAGTTACAGATGACTTATTAGAATGAGTTACCTTATCTTGTTCCAAAAGCATTATTGGTTACACAAAACAAGAATATTTTTAAAACGATGATTTCTTTTGCCTTTGTATCTTTTCAGTTTTCTTGGTGCTGAGGGAGGGGGATGAGGATTTTTCATTTCAGAAATATTTCTATATTTATATTGTAAGAACATCCTATTTGTACATTTTATAATTCTACAAAATACCAAGAAAACAATTTAAAATAAAAGATTTGAGTGGGGTTATAAATATAGTGCAAAATCCCTGTAAATTCAAATTTAATTAATCCTTCAATCCTTCTAAAATCCTTCAAAAATTATTAAGTAATTATGTAAATCTTTTAATTTAAATTTAAACTATTTATGTAAAATGCTTTAGAATGTAAAATTTCATGGATTCATAATGCGGTAGATAAAGGATTAAATGGCTAATATAATTTAACATTTTTATTATGCTTAGTATTTAAGTTATTATATTTACCTCTACTTTTTTATTTCTGCCACGTCCAGGTATGAAAGAGTTCTGCTTTTTAAAAAGCAATTTTATTCATTTATTCACTTGATGTAAAAATGCAAGAAAATATTGGATGGATATGGGGAGGGGTAGGGATATTTTGAAAAATTTAATAATTAGGTATTTCCTCAGCTTAAATATTTGGAGTTTGTTTCTAAATTGCTGTGCAAATTAGCCACATCCAAAGGAATAGATAATGTATATGAAAGTCATGTAAATAAATTTGTTTTTCAACAAAGTTGAAATGTATTTATGATTTTGGTTTGTCTGATCGCCTATCCACGCTCTAACTACTGTAAATATACTCCAATTGCCCTGAAAGTTTAGGATGTTATTAAGGTTTACCCTAGCATGAACCCTATTTCAAATAGTTTCTAGCATAAGTTTATTTACGGGTACAGTCAAAAGTTTCCCATTATTTTACAGCATATGGGAAAAATTCATTTCAAATGAATTTTAAAGCTGTTACTCCCTGTAAAACATATTAAAATTTATATGCATTTACGAATTACACTAAAATATGCGATGAAAGAAATAACTATTTTTCATTTACAGGGTCACACAAAAGAATTCCATTACATAATGTAAAGGAGGAAATTGTCTGTAACATATTTTGATTATATTAAACTATTTTATCTATATTAATAAAATAACAAATCGCTCTGTGTGTGTGCGTGTGTGTCTGCGATAGTTAGCGAAAACTACGGTACGTACGAAGCTCAAAATTTTTCTGAGAGTAGCCCAATATCTCTCCTGATGCACTTGACGCTCAGAATTTCAAAATTCTATTTATTAACTGAGTAATTAATTAAATTCCAAACCTCACTCTCATAAAAAATCGCTTTTTTTTTAGCTTTTTTTCCTTTTCATTTTCTTATGGTTGGTTGGTTGCATAAAATTTTCGCAGTAATAATTTTAAAAACTGAGACTGACCTTTAAAATTCATAGACTGGCAAACTGTCAGTTTAAATGAGGTTTTTTTTTTTTTTTTTATCACAGCTGCTGTACGCCATGGAGGAAAAAGATTGGTGGTGGCGAAGTAAATTGAAAAAAAGAAAGGTTTGCAAGAGGAAACCATTTATCGCTGAAATTTTAATGTCTCAAAATAAAGCACGAGGAAGGAATTTTGTATTAATAAGATGGATTGGAAGAAATTAATTACAGCTGAAGCATATTTTACGAAGAAATCGTAATTTTTTTAAATGTTTTTTTCTATTATATTATTTATTAAAATAAATGTTTGCTTTTAAAATAATTGAAATTGGAAAATTAAAAATAATTAAATGTCAAAAGAAAATTAAATAAAATATTGAAAACATATGATTTGAAGTAAAAAATTGTATTACTAAAAGTTTTCTCTTTTTTTTTCAGAAATTTTTAATACTTTATAACGTAGATGAAAAATGTTTATGATTTAACAACATATTTATAATTCCATGTCAATATATAAAATATAGTGATGAAAAGATTCTTTTAAAATCATGCATGAACACTTAAATAATAATATTAATCTAAAATCTAGATTTCAGAGTGCAGACGATTTTAAGACATTAACGGAAGAATGTTGATTTTTCAAGCAAAGTCTTCAATGATGCTTCTATATTGATATTTCAAAGTCATGATAAAAATAATCAAATAATTCTTGCCTATGATTATCTAATTGTATCTTTCATGCATTCTGATAGTGTATTACAGGCAATAATGGCACAAAACGTTATTTTTTAAATGAAATTTTAGTCATCTATTCAATAACAGTTTAAAAGGTAAAAAACAAAAACAAAGAAATACTGGTTTAAACCAGTTTGAATTGATCGGAGTTTCAAAGCACATGGTTTTGTTGGTGCTTATTTGGACTTAATGTCACGGTTTTTAGAGTTACATTTTTTGCGTCACCCCAGGACAGTATACTGCCACTCTATTAATTTCTTTTTACTATATGGTTGTACACATATTTTCGGCATTTCAAACATTAGAATGTATGAGTCATTAGCTGTGTTGCAGTAAAAAACATTACACAGCACTTTTCTATGAGTTTATTTTTTTAATCATTGATTAAATTTAAATGTGTTCTATTCCATTTAAAATTTTAATATGGCTTTAATTTTTTCTTTTTAAACAAAAATAAAATAGCTGTTTGGCATACAATTGTTTGTATCCACAAACGATTCATTCACCATAATAAATTATCAAATAGCTAAGTAAATTATCTATCAGAAATAGCCATAAAAAGAATAGTAGCAAAACTGATTATAACCTTAATGTTTAGACTAATTTAAACATAACCCGATTCCAACCAGGAAAAAAAACAGACCACATTCCGATGCGTGATACACAAAATTTCCGTGAGTATAAACCCGACCCTGACCTAAAAATTTTGTTTGGGAAAAACTATGGATTTGATAACTGACCCGAACCAAATCTGAATCCTGCAAAAATGTTCAAGTGAAGCATAACCCGATTCAAACAAGGAAAAATAATTTTCGCGGGCATGAAATCTGACTCGAACCTAAATATTTTCTTTAAACAAACCCGAAATATGACTCGAACGAAATCTGAAATCGATAAAAATATTCCAGAGAACTATAACCCAATCCCAGCAAGACAAAATACTTTCCATGGTCATAAACCCGACTCAAACCTAAAAAACTTGGTTTGAAAAATCCTGAACTTTGACCCAAGCCACATCTAAATCTGACCAAAGTATTCGAAAGAACCATAACCGGATTCGAGTAAGACAAAATAATTTCCGTGGACAGGAACCCGATACGAACCTAAAACTCCCATTCAAAAAAATACCTGAAATTTGAATCGAACCAAATCTGAATCTGATAAAACTATTTCAAACAAACGCAACCGGATCCAAACAAGACAACATATTTCCATGGACATGAACACAATCCGAACCCAAAAAATTTCTTTGAAAAAATCGCGAACTGAACGAAATCTGAACTTGGCAGAAATATTCCAGTGAAGCATATCCTTATTCGAACAAGACAGAATTATTTCCGTGAACATGCAAGAAGACCTGAACACAACAGTTATATTTGAAGAAAAAACTCGAAATCTGAATTGAACCAAATCTGGACTTGACAAAAATATTCCAAAGAACTATAACCCAATCCAAGCAAGACGAAATAATTTCTATGGACATAAACCCAACTCGAACCTAAAAAATTCGATTTGAAAAAAACTGAAATTTGACCCAAACCACATCTAAATTCGACCAAAATATTCGAAAGAATCATAAATGGATTCGAGTATGACAAAATAATCTCCGTGGGCATGAACGAGATCCGAACCTAAAAAGTATATTTGAAAAAATACCTGAAATTTGAATCGAACAAAATCGGAACCTGATAAAAAATATTCCAAAGAATCGTAACCGGATCTGAATAAGACAAAAAAATTCCATTCACCTGTACCGAATCTGAACCTAAAAAAATTCTTTGAAAAAAATCACGAAATCTGAACTGAACCAAATCTGAACTTGAAAAAAAATATTCCAGTGAAGCATGTTCTTATTCGAACAAGGCAGCATAATTTCCGCGAACACGCAAGAAAACCCGAACCCAAAAATTCCATTTGAAGAAAAAGCCGAAATCTGAATTGAAACAAATCTGTTCCCGACAAAAATATTCCAAAGAACCATAATTATATCCGAGCAAGGCAAAATAATTTCCATGGACATGAATACGACCCGAACATTATAACTCAATATCAAAAAATACCTAAAATCTGAACCCGACAAAAATGTTCTAATGAATCATAACCAGATCCGAACAAGACAAAATAATTTCCATGGACATGAAACCAATATATGGTTTGGTAACATTTAGGTTGCAATTACATTACGGTAATTCTTTGATTATATTTAATATCCCGTTAGGTTACAGTTAGGTCACGGTTAAGTTAAAGTTAGGTTAAAGTTAAATCGCATTTGTTTTATGGTTAGAATAAGGATATGTTACAATAAAGTGAAGGCTAGGTTGCATTTATGTTATATTTTATTTACGGTAAGGTACTGTTAAGTCAAAGTTAGGTTACAGGCAGGTTATGGTTACGGTAAAAAAGTTTACGGTTAGGAATTAATCCATAGAGTGGACATTATGCATGATTTGATTAAAAATAACACTTACTTTTGTTAAATGGCTCTGAAATTATAATACTACATACCAACACTTTAGCTACGAGCGAGTATCGATTTCATTCATGGTATAGTCGGATTTAAGAGTGATATAATTAGTTAATATTAGTTGATATTAATATTTCACTTGGGATTTCTGAGTGAAAAAAAAATAATTAGTTACGTGACTTAACAGTGATTTTTGATAAATATCAACACTTTAACACGAAAATCACGCAGTCGTTGGATACATATTCCCTCCCACATTTCTCATCGCTCATTTTGAGTATTTTTAGAGCTTAACATTAGCTGTTTTTTAAACCGATTTTTCACACAGTCAGTGGCCACGTATTTCAGACAATGCATTTCTGCATGTTTCGAGTTAATGATAAAATCATACAAATTTCAAGTTCGTTTAATATTGTTAATACGGACCCGCGCAACGCCGGGCGGGTCAGCTAGTGAATAATAAAATTGATATGCATCGCTAAGGCTTAATATAAGTTATACAATATAGTGCATAATACAAAGTGCATAGCTTTTACCAGAGACACAAATGATTCCAAATAGTATGTTCTTTCTGAAGTACTCTATATGTATCCGATGATGGGTGATGGATGGATGAAATTCATTTTATTATTAACTAGCAGTTACCCGTGACTTCGTTCACATAACATTTAAAGAAGAAATAATTGATCAATCAAGCAAAAAATTTCGATGATGAAAAGCATGTGTAATTAACTTTTTATCGCGAATTTATGGTAAAAAAACTATTGATAATCCCTATTTGCTAATTTGTTTGCTGGTCAAAATTTTCCTTTCAGCGATTAATACTAATAGATAGAAACATTCTTGAATTCTTTTGTTCAGCCCTGTAGTTTTCCAAGTGCCTTTAATACACGAAAGTATCTTTCTAAAATTTATTTCAAACAAAAATATTTCTTATTACTACCTAAATTACATTTTCAGAAATTATCATCCGAAGACAACCTTGTATCCAGTTCTTTGCAGGACCCTGTTTATCATTTTATATATATACTACAAACATTTCTTAGTTTACTAAATGTAGTTCAAAATAAAAATGCATATTTTATTTAAAAACCACCTTTAAGTAAATTACGCTCATATTCAGTAACCTTTCCGAGATCTTTTGTATAACCCTGCATATCTAAATTTAACTATTTATACTATTACTATTTATACTCTCCATTTAATATGCATACATTTAGCGAAACTTAAAAGCACATATCATAATTCAAAATGCATTTCATCCATGATATACAGTACTTCGGATAGAATATATAATATTTGAAATCTTTTGTGTGTACCTGTAAATGCTATGCACTTCGATTATGCATGAAATAACTTACATTAAGCCTCAGCAACATATATCAATTTGATTATACATGAAATCGTTTACCATAATTAAAATATGTCGGAAACTGTACCTCCCTTTATTCCTATGCAATGGAATTCTTCTGTCTGACCCTGTAAATGAATAGTAAGTGCCCTTTTCACTACATACTTTACAAAATGCATATTTTAGTGCACTTTGTAAATGCATATAAATTTGAATATGTTCTACAGGCTGTAACATCGTTAAATTTAATTAAAACGATTTTTCCCCATAATGCCGTAATATAAGGAAATTTTTTGACTATCCCTGTAAATAAACTAATCATGGTAGAAACTTTATTTTCAATAGGTATTTGTGCTAGGTAAACGTTAAGAACGTCCAAAAATTTCATGGAAATCGGAGTATATTTACGAAAGTTAGAAAGCGACCAGACAGACAGACAAACCGAAAGCATAATAACTTTTCAACTTTGTTCAAAAGTGTTAAAAAATCGAGCCAAAAATATATTAATCAGTGATTTTATTTTCCACCTTTTCCCCACAAAAAATTTCTTCCATTGATAATTATGAGTTTTGAATAAAAATATTCATTTGTATGTAACTTATAACTTATTAATTAGTATAAGTAAAAAATATTTCTGATTCATTTTAAATATGACGTCATTATTTATCTCGCTCCATTAGCTACTGATATTCATACCCCTTGTATTTTTAACGATTGCTATAAGTACCTGTTTTATTTCAACTATGACGTCACATTTTCATGAGTGAACCATTTTATTAAAAATATAATTCTTTTTCATTCTTTTTACTTTTAATTTATGCCACCATATTTTACACAAAAATTCCCATTAACTAAACAAATATCCTTGTTAAATGTATTATAAAAAATACACCTTTTATTTTTATTTCAAACATGACGTCATATTTATTTTCTTTTAAATTATTTTATTATAGTTTTTCGCGTGGAAGTTTTCTATTAAAAATTCATTGCCGCTGAAAAATTATTATTCCAATTTTTTATTTTCTTGGCAACAGGAAAGGAAAATGGTTAAATTTTATCTGAAAAATGCCTATTGATTTTGTATGAAAAATAATTAAATTTTGAATTATTAAGGAAAAAAAATTGAATAAAATAAATAAAAATTACCCTATTATTTAATCCGGACTTCTAACTTTACGTCTTCAAAATTTCAAAGCAATCGGTTCAGTAATTACGGCGTGAAAGCGGAACAAACAAACAAACAAACTCACTTTCCGATTTATAATATTAGTAAGGATTG
This sequence comes from Maratus speculifer, assembly GCA_964019185.1. Taxonomy (NCBI): domain Eukaryota; kingdom Metazoa; phylum Arthropoda; class Arachnida; order Araneae; family Salticidae; genus Maratus; species Maratus speculifer. The sequence continues at coordinate 241,902,113 of OZ025301.1, read as the reverse complement.
TGATTTTAATATCATACACCACGATAGTGCTGTATAGTAGAGCTCAGGTGCATCTCTAACATGGGCGTAATCTGGCGGGGGCGAGGAGGGCACATGCCCCCCTAGTTTTCCAGGAGCAGGGGCAAGACTTGCTTTTTGTCCCTCCAGTTTTTTGCATTATTCTGAGGTTAAGGGGCAATTTTATATTTTGATTTTCTCTTCTTTTTTATTTCCAAGAATGTGCTCTATTTTGAGTGCAAACTAGAAATAACACAAATTTCGTCAAAGAATCGCGAAGAAACAGCAAGCTTTGTTGAATATCGCGGAACAATTCGAATTTTGCCAAATTATGGTAGAAAAAAATGGGACTTTTGACAAAAGATACTAGAAAAACGCGAATTTCGTCAAAGAACTGATAAACTAATGTAAATTTTGTTGAATATTGTAAATGTACCTGAAATCGTTTTTGTCAAAAAATCGCTCAGAAAACGCAAATTTTGTCAAAGGATTGCGGAAAACGCAAATTTTGTGACAAGATCGCGAAAAACTCGGAAAAATTTTGTTGAATATCACGAAACAACGCGAATTTCGTCAATGGATTTTGTCAAAGAATTGCGGAAAAAACGTGAATTTTGTCAAATGACCGCGAAAAAAAACTCTAGTTTATCGAAGGATCACGGGAAAAATACAAATCTCTGACAAGATCGTGCAAAAAATGCAAATTTCTGTCAAAAGATCGCGGTAAAAGCATGTGTTTTTTTCTAGTATTGTGAAAAAAAAGAAATTGATAAAAGATCGAGGAAAAAGTCTCGTCAAAGCATCGGGGAAAAAACACATTTTATCGACGGAAAAAAAGATTAATTAAGTTGGGAAAAAAAAGATTAATTTCGTCAAAAAGTTTCGGAAAAAACGCAAAATTAGCATCGGGAAAAAGAATTTTTTCCGCACCTCTCTGCTGTAACTTTTCAAACAAAATTATGGTGAATTTCAGTTTTATTTATTTATTTATTTATTATTATTTTATTTATTTATTTATTTATTTATTTATTTTACTCAAAATTATCCTTGCGAATTTCGTCGATTATACATTGAAAAAATTATGAATTTTTTCAATTTGTCTCTGGACAAAATACTTTCCAGGGTCTTACGAGTCAGGGAAATTCGGAAGTTTAGGCAAAAAGTCAAGGAATTTTTGATGCACTGCTTTGCATCAGAATAGCGATTATCATAGTAAATGGGATAAATTTTGAATTAATTATTCATCCAATCTAAAATTTTTACATAAAATTGAGGCAAATTATATAGAAATTGAGCCGTGTCCTTCCGGGATCGGGCCGAACTTTTAATTTTCACAGCGGGCCGGGCCATATTAACTTTCGTTCGGGCCGGGCCGGGGCAAGAGTTTTTGGCCTATGCAGATCACTAGAAGCCTTTGATTAATTTTTATTAAGTTTGTTTGAACTTTTTTTTCCCGGTTGAACAGTGCATCAAATGTAAGAGATATAACGGTTGTGTTATCAATATTTAAAACTATCTTATTAAAGACATAAAATTACCGATTTCGCATTTTTCATTATTTTTTTGTTGAACATTTATTTTTTTCTTAATATTAAAGTGTCTTTCTTAATATTAAAATCTTTTTAAATTTTAAAGTGTATATGTGTGCACGTGATGACTGCAAAAGGGAGGGGGTGTAATTTTCTAGAAAACTCCTTCGAAACTTTTGTCTCCCCGCCCCCTCCGTAGTTTTAGAAGCCTAGTTTTTGAACAGTGCATCAAATGCAAGAGATGTAACGGTTGAGCATTCAATATTTCAAAAAATCTTATAAAAGACATAAAATTACTAATTTCGGATTTTTCCTTATTTTTAGGTGCGTTCGTAATTATGTAAATACGTAGCACCTATTGTTGTCGCTCAGTCCGTCCGTCTGTCTGTCTGTTCGTCCGTCTGTCCGCATAACAACGCAAAAACTACCCAACCGAATCGTTTGAAATTTAAAATACATAATTACAGCATAATTTTGTCGAGTCATTTCAAATTTTATGAAAATCGGATGGATAGATCAATTACAGGGACATTCAAAAGGATTCCGTTACATTACGGTCAATAGGGAAAAAAATTTTTAATGCATTTTAATCGTTTGAAATTTGAAACATATAATTATTGCGTAATTTTGTCGAGTCATTTCAAATGCTATGAAAATCGGATGCATAGATCAATTACAGGGACAATCAAAAGGATTCCGTTACATTACGGTCAATGGGGAAAAAGTTTCAAATGCATTTTAATGATGTTACACTCATTCGAACATAATAGAATTGGCATGAATCTATGAAATATATACTAAAATATGCATTCTGTACAATCTGTGATGCAAAGAATTTTTATTATTAAATTACAGGGCCACACAAAAGTATTCCACTAGATAATGCTATACGGGAAAACATGGTTTGGTACGTGTTTTAATTATATTCAACTATTTCACATTTTATGAATAAGATACACGTTGCTGAGGTGTAATAAAAATTACTTCCTGCATATTTACAGAAACGTAAAGATTTCGACTACTATACTGCATCCGGAGTACGCTCTACTATATCAGCAAGATCTGAATATTTTTAAAACTTCGTTATCGTACGAACGCACCTCATTTGCTACGTTCACGTGCAATTTCCAACTTGTTTTTGTTTATGGTTGAACATTTATTATATTTTCTTTAATATTAAATTTTTGAAATATTAAAGTATATATGTGTGCACGCGATGACTGCAAGGGGGGGGGGGGTGGCGGCATAATTTTGAAGAAAAGTACTTCGAAACTTTTGCCCCCCTAGTTTTAGAGCCCAAGTTACGCCTATGATCTCTAATGTTAAAGTCCAAAGTTTGCCTCTTAATAACTTTGGAAAGTTTACAAAAATTCATTTAGATCCACCGATTAGTTTCGGAGATCTAGAATCCCTGTTTAGTCAATTTTTTGCTCGTGAAAGAAGAAAAAAAGACAAACAACTCAATTATAATACGAACCAGGAAACATTCAGCGACGTGTTTTAGCTTGTTCAAAAGCTTTTAATTTAGGGATGTGTCTTTCGAAGGTCTTGTAAAAAAATATCAAAAATTAAGGAAATGGCACCCATTTAAAATTTATATAACGCGATACCTTTCATAATTTAACATTATAGAAATCTCTCCTTTTTAATTGCTAATTCAATTATTTCTTTCAAGTTGCCACCAAATAAAAAACAGTTCAATAATTTAAAAAAGAAATGATAACACGTGTTCTTTTTTTTATAGATCATTAAAAATTCTGATTCTCCTGATAGATTTTTGAAATTGATGTCATTCGAAACAGAAAATATGTATTTTTCATAAACATATATATAAACTGTAACTAAATGAGTGTTAAAACAACATCGCACCTTTATTTGAGTGTTTTCTATGTCAAAACAGTTGCTACAATACAGATACTTCAATCAAAAAGAGATAATTTAGAAAAAAAATTCTTCTATATTTATAAAAATAACGATTCGAAAATCTGTGCAGATACCGAGAAACTGCAGTGGGACTACCATGAGGGAAGGAGCGGTTCTTTCGCCAACTTGGCGATATATTGCCAAATTGGGGCTCAAAATTACTCGCCAAATTTGAAACCATTTGGCGTTATTTCTGTTATTAAGACAAATTAATATGTCTACTAATAACTTTAAACAAATACTAATAATAGTTTAGATTTGTTTGTTGAAAGTGATTGATAAAGTTCCTGAAAGGATCTGAAAAAGCTATGAAATCATATTAAAAACTGGTAGAACCAGAGAGAAAAGTAGAGCTTGATCTAAAAAAATATTACTGTAAAATTTGGGAAATATTTTCAATCTAAAAATGTGCGTAGAAAAGAAATGGAATCAGATGGTCTGTAAAGCTCATGATATAACCCAAATTTTTGTTAGCTGAAAATGAGGACTGAGCTTTACTGGAGCCTTATATTCAGAATTATACTATTATCCACTTAAAATGATTACTGAGGAAATCAGTCAATAGAATATATTGTTATGCTGTCTCAAATCAGTTAAGCTCCACAATGCTAAATGAATGTAACGATCTCGATCAGTATAAAGCGAGTTACTACCTGAGAGTAACTGGCTTGGCCTTTTGCTCAATGGTTAAAGCACTCGCTTCCTGATCAGAGGTCCTCGGATGAAATCCAACCGCAACCAATCCACCTCATTGGTGACCCTGGACACGCACGCAACTCTCTCTCATCATCAACTTCCAGTGCACAACAATGAACTCACCTCATCATCAACAAATGGCAGCACCAAAACAATCTCTCTCAACGCAAAGCCTGTCCTCGCATCACAATATGCGTACGACAGCAGTCATTCACGAGTGCATATCGCTCGTCAGACGTCAGTAATATGTCTTTCTCACTGGGGGCATACTCTGTAACGATCTCGATCAGTATAAAGCGAGTTACTACCTGAGAGTAACTGGCTTGGCCTTTTGCTCAACGGTTAAAGCACTCGCTTCCTGATCAGAGGTCCTCGGATCAAATCCAACCGCAACCAATCCACCTCATGAATATAAACCATGAAGTAATAATTAAAGTGTAACATTAATATAATTAGGTTATTGAGGAATTGATGTAGATAAATATGTCTGAACACAAATATTTAGTATATGGTTAAATTGTATCTGTTCAAGGTTTGGAGTTTACTTGGAGCTTTGATCTTCCACTTATCAAAACATCTCGAGTGGAATTATGTCTACTTCGTACTGAACGAACCGTTGTCATACTTCATTTCATCAGCCTGTAACATATGGTTATGAACCCAAATATTTTTAACTGGTTGTGGATGATTGATATACAAAGTGAGTTAAAAATGCCTCCTTTCCCTGATTGATTTTAAGGCACCAGTAAAGCTCAGTCCTCATTTTCAGCTAACAAAAATTTGGGTTATATCATGAGTTTTACATTTTTTTACCATCTGATTCCATTTCTTTTCTACACACATTTTTAGATTGAAAATATTTCCCAAATTTTACTGTAATATTTTTTTAGATTGAGCTCTACTTTTCTCTCTGGTTCTACCAGTTTTTTATATGATTTACTAAATATATAAGTTATGCATTTTTACGCTGTACTGCATTCAGTTTATATTGCATACAGTTGTTTGTAGAATATAGACAAAATGATATATAGGACCCCACAAAGAATAGGATACATGGATGCCTATGAATGATAATTTCTGAGAATGTGATTTCAGTAGTTTTAAGAGTGTTTTAGTTTAAAATAAACTTTAGCTAAATACTGGTGTGTAATAAAGGTACCAGGTAATTTGCAGGGCTGAACAAAAGTATTCAAATATGTTTCCATCTATTAGTATAAATTGCTGAAAGAGAAATTTCAACCTACTATTTATTTTCTTGCTAAACTAAATTTCCCATTATATAGTATATATATCAACCGACAGATCAAATACAGGGCTGTTCAAAAGTATTTTAATGCATATTTGGTTAGAGACAGTAACCTTATTGTCCTAAATAACAAAGTTTTGTTAAATATTTCAAGAAGTATTGGAAAGTATTTCATAATCTATGCTTAAAACATGATTTTTCTTACTTGTTTAGAGTTTAAAAGGAAAGTTTTTGTAAGGTTAATTTTGGAATAAAATATTTAGTCGTAATCATGCAGTACATTTGTTTTGGGTAATTTCAGTTATGCATTTTTGGAGATGTATTTTTATAGCAAAGATCAATTTGATTTGCTTGTATTTAGCACAGAGATTTTTTAATTTTTTTCTTTTTTGGCAAAACAGGAAAAATCTTTAACAGACAAATCTTTAAAAATATTATTTATTTTGAACAATTATCACTATGCTTCACATAAATCCATCAGATATTTCTGGATTTATAACTTTAGCAAACAGTCTTCAATTATCTTTTATGATTCAAAGATCTATAAATCTAGTTTTTTATAAATATTTTATGTATACATTTGGTTCCACTGAAATTATATGCAATTAACTTTATAAATATTGGTTATCATTTGATTCTATACTACAGATATGATAAATATTAATTAATAATAACAGTTTACACAATAATTTAAAAATTAATTATTGTAATAATAATTTTAATAATTTATTATTACTCTATATGTAACAAAATATATATCAAACTGTGATTATTACAATACTATTTACGTTACGTGTTTTAATTTTTCATTATAATTTATGAGATTTAAATAAAAATTAGGAGGAAACTAAAATAGCAAATTTTTATTTTCAAAATAACACTTTTGAAAATATTAATAAATTTCAATATAAATTCATTTAATTTTTCATTATTTGCCAACTCACACACTACATTTCTGCACTTCCAGTGCTAAATATTGTTCTTTCATTCTCTTAACCGTCCAGGATTTTCAAACAAGTTTCACTGTCATCTTGAGTTGCTACATGTATGGCCAGCTTTAAAAGAAAATCACGCCTTTTCAAAATCAATATTTCCAAAAATTAAGATAATTCTTTCGCAATGATTTCTTCTCTTCATAGATAACAAATCTTTATTATAAAAGAAAATATTTCTGTTCTTGATTTTTTTCCCCCCCATTCATCGCATTCACAAAATTCAGATTACTAGATTGGGGATATTTTATGCAATTAAATGGGAATTGTTATGCGATAAAATGGAGTCTTAACACTGACCTTATGGGGACTGGTTCCATAGCATAGTATGCGTATAAGCAGGGTATGCAATTATTCATTAGCCAATTAAATGAGGCTGATTGTATTTCTAAATTATAAGAGTGTGATTAGTGCCATTGCATAAAATAGAAAAAAAAAAATCCACCTTTTTTTTCCCCCATTCTCATGTCTGGAAATTTTAGGATTCTGAGAATTATTAAATTAATAAATTTATGGAATACAATAACCAACTTACATTTCTGAATAAATTAAACAGAAGTCATTTGTGTTTTCATAATGCTATTCCATATAATTATCATTGGAGAGCTGTTTAAATTGGCTTTTAGAGGTGTTCTGGGAGGGTGGGGGATTGGGAAAAATCCTGCAAAGCTTTCTGACACATTTACAGACCCATTTTTAAACATAAAAACATGAACTTGTAGACATGACTAGTGAATTAAATTTGGAATTGAATAGTTTTCATTGATAATAAAAATAAATATCTATGTAAACTATATACAGTATTTATATAATATACAGGGTGATTCCAAATTTTTTTTACAATAAAAGAGGGATGATAGTACACATCAACACAAACAATATTAAATAGGAGACCAAGGGTCCAAAACGTTTCCTTAATGAGATAGCCGCCATTAAAGTTTAGGGACCAAAATTTCAAATAAACATAAAAAACGGAAAAATCGGTCGATTCATTTGCGGTTTTCACTAAAATTATTCTTTATGTCGGCGTTTTCTTGAAATTAAATTATAAAGATAAATTTAAAAAAATGCCGATAGAGGGCGCTTTAGACTTTGGAGTAACGAACAACTATTTTTTGCCGGTATGTTTTGCATCTCATTAAATGTTTTCGTAAGTTTACACTCAAACTTAAATTTCGAGCTCAAAATCTGTAGTTGGGAGTGGTTAAGTAACACAAACTGAGCTGTGTTCAGAGGGTTCAAATTTCAAATGATTAAAAAAAACGGAAAAATTGGTCAATTGATTTGCGGTTTTCACTAAAACTATTCTTTATTTAAGTATTTTCGTGAAAATAAATTATAAAGATAAATTTCAAAAAATGCCGATAGAGGGCGCTTTAGACTTTGGTGTAACGAACAACTATTTTTTGCCGAATTGTTTGCATCTCTTTAAATGATTTTGGAAGCTTAGACTTAAACTTAAATTTTGAGCTCGAAATCTGACTAGTAGGGAGTGGTTAAGTAGCACAAACTGAACTGTGTTCAAGGGGGAGGGGGAGGTTCAAATTTAAAGTAATTATAGAAAATGGAAAAATTGGTCGAATCGTTTGCGGTTTAAAATAAAACTATTCTTTAAGTCAGTATCTTCTTGAAAATAATTTTTAAAGATAAATCTCAAAAAAATCCGTCAGAGGGCGCCTTAAGCTTCAGAATAACCAACAATTCATTTTAACCATTATTTTTTGGTTCTAATTAAATGCTTGTAAAAGCATTTTAAATGTTCTCGGAAGCTTAAATTTAAACTTAAATTTTGAGCTCAAATCCTGAATCGTTATGAGGAGTTAAGAAGCGCAAACTGAAGTGTGTTCAGGAGTTGAAATTTAACCCTCTTTCCTCCTCGAACACAATTCAATTTTTCGCTACTTAAACACTCCCAACGATTCAGAATTTCAGCCCAAAATTTAAGTCTATGCATTTGAAAGCTTTTGATGAGATTAAAAAAATAACAGTTAAAAATAGTTGTACGCTACTCCAAAGTCTAAGGCGCCCTCTATCGGCATTTTTTGAAATTTATCTTTAAAAATTATTTTCAAGAAAACACTGATTGATCAAGAAAACTGCTGATTTAAAAATTAGTTTTAGCAAAAACCGCAAACGATTCGACCAATTTTTTCCGTTTTTTTAAAATTATTTGAAATTTGAACCCTCCGAACACAGCTAAGTTTGTCTACTTAACGACTCCCGGCTATTTAGATTTTGAGCTCAAAAATTAAGTTCAAGTCTAAGCTTACGAAAGCATTTAATAAGATGCAAAAAATAACGCCAAAGAAGAGTGTTTCGTCACTCCAAAGTCTAAAGCGCCCTCTATCGGCATTTTTTGAAATTTATCTTTATAATTTATTTTCACGAAAATACCTAAATAAAGAATAGTTTTAGTGAAAACCGCAAATCAATGGACCAATTTTTCCGTTTTTTATAATCATTTGAAATTTGAACCCTCTGAACACAGCTAAGTTTGTGTTACTTAACCACTCCCAACTACAGATTTTGAGCTCAAAATTTAAGTTTGAGTCTAAGCTTACGAAAACATTTAATGAAATGCAAAAAATACCGGCAAAAAATAGTTGTTCGTTACTCCAAAGTCTAAAGCGTCCTCTATCGGCGTTTTTTGAAATTTATCTTTATAATTTAATTTCAAGAAAATGCCGACATAAAGAATAATTTTAGTGAAAACAGCAAATGAATCGACCGATTTTTCCGTTTTTTATGTTTATTTGAAATTTTGGTCCCTAAACTTTAATGGCGGCTATTTCCTCAGGAAAACGTTTTGGACCCTTGGTCTCCTATTTAATATTGTTTGTCTTGATGTGTACTATCACCCCTCTTTTATTGTAAAAAAAATTCGGAATCACCCTGTATATACAGTTTTTATTGGGCAGTCAAGTCTAGAAACCTTGTTTAAAATGCCAACTTTAAGAGTATTCTCTTAAAAATCCTCTGCTTTTATCAAAAAAGAGAAAAAATTTGATTTGATAAATTCTGAATAAAAGCACCTATCAGTCTCATTATAATAATAATCATTGATTTAGGAATGTGTTAGAAAGTAGTCAATTTGTATTTCAGAACAGCCTTTAATGATAATTAGTTTATTTTTACAATATAATGCACATATTTCTAAATGTTTAGATTAGGGATACATTGAATATTAATTTTGACCAAATAAAAACCTTCAGCTGATTGAATACTTCAATAATTTCAATAAACAATGATTTTTTCAGTAATAAATTTTACACACACACAAAATCATGCTTAAAATTATTTAAGAAGGCAATGTTTAAACTTTTTAATTAATAACATTTTTAATTTCAAGGAGTGTTCTGTGAATAAAAATAATTTTCTTATATTCTAAAAGAAGTATTTTAAAACAAGTATTTTAAAATCCAATACAGAAGAAATTGGAAAGAAAATTTTAATCATACATTTATTTTTTTATCAGCAAAGCATCAAAGTAATATGTATTTAATCAAATAATGTCTAGAATGAGCAATTATTTTCAAAAATTAAAAAAAATACAGCTTATTCTTAAAGTTGCAGAACAACCTTTCAGGCTAAGATAATGTGGTTAAAGCAAACATTTTTCATACAGAATTACCCAGCATTAAAATTAACTTACTCCAACAAGAATGCTGGATATCTCACTTCAAGCTAAACCCCATTTTTAATTAACTTTCCTCTGAGTAAACGTGATTATAATTATTAGGAAGTTGCTAAATTTCGAATGTTTTTGTTAAAATTTTGTTGGTGATATAGTATATAAAATGGCAGGTGCATTCTGAATAATGGAATATTTAACCCAGTGTTGTTTGGATGCCAATGGGGGCCATTTCCAGAATTTCTTGTCATATCATATTTCAAAATAAATTTGTTGAAAATATTATTATTACAATGTTTTTGTTATAGTTATAACCCAAAGGGTAAATTTATAATGGTGTTTTCTCTGCATTTTATTTTAAATTCTAAAAAAACATGATTATTTTAATGATATATGAAATTACTTGATTACGAATATGAATGTGGACCTTGAAAGTATTAATAATTGCATAATGCATTAATAATCCCTTAAATCATTAGATTTATATTACTTTGAAGGTATATTCAAATCCAAACTGCTTTTTTTTAATTTATTTTTAAATTAATATATTTTTTTTCTCAAATGCTTCAAACTGGCAAATTTTCTTATTCAGAAACTACATAATGTGCCATGGTTGTGGATTTTTTGATAAATGCAGAAAATATTGCAAAAACTACTGTCAAATTTGGCATTTTGAACCAAATTTTCTGAAGCATGAGATCTTTGAATAAAAAAAATGATCGTACTGAGAAAGTAATTGTTTATAAATCAAATTCTATTTAATTGAATGAAAAATGAAATCACATAGCCTTTTATATATCTCTTCAAAAATTACCTCAGCAAGTTTCAGGTTTTTATTTTTAAAAATGAGTCTGAAAATTTCGAGCTACTGTGGCCGGAAAAATATTTTTTTGAATACAGCCTTAAATATTAATCATATTGCAGTTAAACCTGGAGTTTAGTGAACATATTGACACGGGCTTCTCAGTGACAGGGTTAAAGTTACAAACAAATATCAAAATTCAACTTGGAGTGAGATTTATTGTATTTTTAATTGAATAAATAAATTATGATTTTTTAATAAAATGTTTTTTGATGGATGAAATGATGAATAATAGAATTGTGATGGATTATGATGAATAAAATGAATTTTTAAGTGGGAAACCATCTTTACATTCCACAATTGCTACAAAATGATGGAAGTTTTTTTTGCATTTTTTTAATAATAAATTTTCATGCACATTACAACAGTCAACAATGGAAGATTTAAGTAGAATTTTTAATGGAATAAGTTCTTTTCTTGCAGATTGCAAAATTTCATATAATGGGAAATTTACCATTTCCCAAATTTTCAATAATATAATTACTTAGTTTTCACTATTTTATAAAATGACATTCAATACATGTGTGCTGTAATTTTAAAACTTGCCTGCTTAAATTTAATATATATTTTAAATAAACATTTAGAAAAATCTTTAAAAAATAGGATGTACAGTATATAGATTGTCAACTTTTCATAATTGTATTTTAAATGTCTAATTTTCACCATAGGTTAACATGTAATTTTGTCATCAACGAATATTGCTGAAATTTTACTTTAAGCAAAAACAATAATTTGAAACTAAAATTCTACAAAAAATGATTTATAAGCGAAAAAAACAAATGTGAAAAAAGAAATGTCAAAAGGATAAACTCTTTTATTCAGTAATTCTCTTTATTTTTTCCAGGAAACAATATACAATTGAGCTAGATTACACTTAGTTTAAAGTGAAAAAAATCATTTTTTTTTTCCTTTTTTACATTTCTACATTATAGTTTTGAAACTTGAAAATAAATTATATTACAAATGATTTTTGGGGGTTTTGAGAAAGATTTGAGACTATCCTATACACAACAGTAAACAACATAAATATCAAACTAAGTTAACATTTATATTTTTATTCGACATAATAAAAAGGAAATATCCGGGCTATGGATATTATCAATAAAAAATATTATCATGAAACTATTTTTAAATTTATTAATAATACACAGAAAAAAAAGGAACATAAAATATTGAGTTTCAATTTTCTTCATTTTTATCTACTTAATTCTTTTCTTTTCTTTCTTTACTTATTTTTATGCTACTGATTATTATTATTGCAATTAAATTAAAACAATCTTTTTCAAATATTCAAAATAAACGGAAATATTTAACAAATCTTCAGCATGGCCTTCACCGCCCCCCCCCCCCCTGAATTTGGGATGGAAAATGAATTATATTTCCTGGAAAAATAATTAACAAAATCTAGTAACAAACAACAATAAATTGAGCACAAAACTTACCTTTATACAAGTTTATTTTTGTGTCATTTAAAAAATAGATGTTTGTCATTTATTTTTTGATAAATGCAGTTTTAGAACATAAAAGACATTTATCAAGCAGTCACAGGAGTTTAAAATAGGATAAATTTATTTTATTTTTTCTTAATGCTTCTGTAAGCTATATTAGACAAATATTCGATTTCACAATTTAAAATCAAAATCAATGAAAGCAAATAAACTTACTTAGCATGAAATTTTTATTATTTAAAGCAATTTTTCAAAAATTTTGAAAAGTAAAATGCTGAAGTTTAAATTTTAATGAGGGTTTAACATTTTATTATAAATATGTAACATTTTATTATCTAAGTCTGGTGGGGTATAATAGGTATAAAAATAAGGTTTTTAATTTTCTTTTTATTAAGATTTTTTAAATAAAGATTATTTAATCTGACTATTCATATCTGAATAAAAATTGTCTATTTCAAAGAATACTATATGCATTTTTTATGATGGTAGTGACTTCCTTTTAAGTTGTTACTATGTACATATGTACACATTTTGTCTCAAGGGGTGGAGTAAAAAGGTTACGACATTAAAAAATATATACGTATGTGTATTTCCTACCATCTACAAATTCTATTATCCAAAGTTCATTGTTGTAAATTTAAAGATAAAGCTAAATTAATATTGCATTGATAAAGCAAAATAAAATTAATATGTACCTGACAACCATGTCAGTGGAATCACATTAAAATAAAAGTTGAAAATTAAATTAAACTTTTTCAAAATTAAAAAGCATCTGTTAAAAATTTTGTTCCCTGAAATCCTCCCACCCCCCATCTCTCCAAAGGTATGAAAAAATGGAAAACTGGGCGCAGGAAAACACAATGATAAACCTGTGAAACAACCGACAAAATCGAGTTTTCAGGTGTTTTCCACCAAGATATGACTTGGAGACTGCATTTTAATTTGTGAGTTGAGCTGTAACTAATTTTGGAATCTTACCAAGTATTCAATGAGGTATTTAACTGTGCAGTTGCCCCTTGGTCTAATTTCCTCCATCAGATCTTTAAAATTTCAAGCAATTTTTTTAAAAATAAATTTGTAAAATTATGCAAAATGATTTTCACCATTAAAAGCTCTTCCAGGCTATCTTTTTAGAAGCACTCATGGATTGGTCACTATCATATCTGTCTTTGTTACTGTACTTTGTATCATGGTGAATTTGCACCTCCAAAATAAATAAAGGAGCATTTTTGCATCCCAAAAAGAACCTAATAATACGTTTGATTACCTTTTAATAATAGGTAAGATTTAATTTTAGGATCCTCAAATTAAAAAGCTTTTGAGATAGCTCTTTGCTAAAAAATGTGCAATTTGAAATTTACTACAATTTACAATTAAGTTTTTTCCATGGAGCGTTAGATCTATACGGGCCTTATGTCTTCTACATCAAAATGTATTTGCATATTGCTACTAATGCTGTCAGATAATTTTGTTGCATGTTTTGAGTCATGTTAATAGTGGCATCCATCGTTTGCACAGAGCTGAGATGAGTCTCTGCTAAGAAGAAAGATTGGACAGTCCTACACAATATGTTGCTTTCAAATGACATGGTCCTAACTGCTTTGACCAGTTATTTGAAGGGAAAAAAAACAAAAGTTTTATTTTCTGAAATTTGGCAAATTTTGTGACTTTACTTCCTAAAAATTTTTAATTCTAGACAAGACATTTAGTACATAATGTTATTTTATTTTAGTTAATTATATTAGTTAGAACCTAAAGCAGCAAGTTCTAAAAAGATTCTTGGAAAAATATCCAAGTTATTATGCACAAATTCATTAACAATTTACAAAAAGTGGTTCATAACATTTACAATGTCTGTAAGCTCTATAGACAAGATTCAAACAGATTTCTGATTGATAAAAATTAAAATCAGTCTCTTGCTTTCATTTCAAATCATAAATTTGGCAAATTTTTTAGTGGTAAAAAATATCGAAATGGTTTTGATTAACTATTTTTACATATACACAGAAAAAACTTTTATCCTGTGACTACTTTTCTTACATAAAATCAATATTCTTAAAAAAAAAATTGCACAGTTTTTTATTTAGGAACAAACAAAAGTATTAAATAGCTAACTATAAACATGAGCCAGTTTATTTGAAAAACACAGTTATACATTGAAAAAAAAATCCTTTTCCATGTTGCTACACTTTTTATCAGATGGAAAAAAACTATTGATGTTAGAATAAACCTCAATCACCAAAACATTTTTGCAAAATACTTTCTTGGAAAGTTTTAGAAAGAGTAACTGTATGATTAATAGGAAATAAAAAATAAAAAATGTTCAAGATAAGTTAATAGGATATAATATTAAATTCTTGTCAAGCTGGCTCCCTCAAAAAATAAAAGGATAGCTCAATCATCAGTTGATGGAGTTTTGAGGCAATATACTTAATGATTACATTTTAAATCACAACTTGTTTTGGGTTGCTTATACCCACAAAATAAGTTTTTCTCTAACAAGTATAGCAACAAAGAGAAGCAATTTCTAACATTTCATTAAACTAATAATTACATAAAACCTAATAATCTCTTCACACATATAAAAATGCATATCATAGTAGTAAAAAAGGCATAGACAAATAATTACATAAAACTTTTATAATGATTTGCATGTTAATCATGTTTTTATAAAGTATCACATAAGTTGCACATATGTTTGGAAATATTTCAATTCCAAAATTATTTCACATCATGCAATACACTGTTCTAACATGATCTAATTTGTTTTTGCAAGATATGTTAATTAAATTTTGGATAACACTGTACAAATTATATTTACCATATGAGGTTGTGTACAATCTTTAAATTAATAAAAATAAATAAATAATAATAAAAAAATTCTACATTTCTTATCTGACTTCTAAAAAAATTACAATGTTTTAAATCTGTATAATTATGTAAAATCGAAGAAATCAATTTTGAAGCTCATTTAGATCAGTTTAGAAATACTTAAAAAGAAAAAAAAAAAATCAAAAATTTTTTAAATTGAGTCTTATTTACAAGAATAAGCAATTTATTAAAATGCTAAAATATAGTACTTCTTTGTATTGTAGTGCTTTTAGAAGAGGTATCTAGAAGCATTCTCAACTAGAAGACTTTTTAAAAAGTGGATTAAAATGTTGAGAGGAATGCTTCTGTATCATCTGTAATATTGCCTCCTTATGGACACATGTTTTCTTCAATTGGTGATGGGCTATTTAAATTTCCAGATTAATTAAAACATGCCTTGTGTGGTTTTATACAAGGTGCGGTACTCAAATTCCAGGACTGGCATAACTGTACGAGAACCAGGAATCATTAGAACATGATAATGCTTGTATTTGGAAGATCGTTTATCTGGGAATTTTTGTTGTTGAAGTCGTAACAGTAAAGATTAAATTGTGTTTCAGGTTGGGCAAAACCGCTACAAAACCCCATGAATTATTGAAACAATGGTACAAAGAGGAAGCATTATACTGTTCACATACTTTTGAATGGTTTATCCATTTTTGGCACAGCCACAAATGTGTGGATGAAGGATGCGGATGCTAGATGGCCACAATCCATCTGCTCACCAGAAACAATCGAGAAAGCTTTGTAAGCATGTGACTTTGAATCACTTATAGATTATTTGAGTACCAGTAACCAATTAACCAATGAACTACCAATGAACTTCTAAAGAAGTGTGGTTACTCAAATTTTGGCACAATATCTATTTAAACAATATTCGGGGATATTGAAGTCATAAAAAAACCCCCAATGATGTTGACATTAAAGAGCATTTTGAAAAAGGGCTTTAAGAAATATTTCCGAAATTTATCAAGCCAAGAGCACAATAGTGCATTACAGCAGGTAAGAGTAACTTTGAAATAATATTAAATGGATATGTAATTCATATAATATTTTCTGGAGTTATTAGGTCAATCCTAGAAATTAATGAACACACCTTGTATTTTATGGTGATTTATACAAAATTTTATTATTTAATTGTAGTTTATCACCAGTTTCTCTGTGATGTTTTATGTAGATTATATAGTGACAGTAGAATTCAGTTTGATGCTTCTCAAAGATTATTGTTAAACTATTTTGTAACTACAATGCTTGTCATGCTCAATCAAATCTGTTTCATTCAATTGGAAATTATGTGAAGCATGCCTGAAAAACAATCATATACATTTCATTTCTTTCAAATTTTAGAATGAACAAATAATTTCTTTATCACAAACATAAAAAGGTACAAAAAAAGAAAGCTACTCCATAAAATTACCATTATTTTGGTGAGTGCTTGATTAAAAAATTATAAGAAATTTGTTTAGGACATTTGGTTTGTCATTAGACACAAAATAGCTGAAATTGATTATTTAATTTATTATCCACCTAAAAATACAACAGTTTTCAATTTATACATATTGAAGATGAAGAAATAAAGGACACCATGATGTGTGAAGAGGTTACTAATAAATATCTGTGACCATTTGATTTGCTATCACACACTAACAAGAAGGTGCACTCACAACAAAACAATAACAAGCCACATTAACTCATGATATAATTTAATACTGAGAGCAAAGCAAAACCCAAATAGATCATAAAATTAATTTACTAATAAAAAAAATAATAAAACAAATAAATGCTTTTAAAGTGATGAAAGTAAGCATAAGGTGTTTTTTGTATGTTGTAATAGAAATAATAACAAATAAATAACACAATTCAATATATTTTTGAAGCACACAAGCTACTGAGAGAGAGAGAGAGAAAAAGACTGTTTCATATAAAATTGAGTACAAGTATTTGATTTTTACATTTTATGAAGGATATGGAAGGTTAATTTTATAGATTAGTTTGATCTTGCTTAAAAAAATGGTAATTTAGTCATTGAATGTATAACAAATGCTTTAAATTATATCAGTTATTATATCAATTCATGAGTATTTTAAATTATGTACATTTGTCATTAAGCAGCAGGTTTACAGTTTAAACAGAAAAAAAAAAAAAAAAAAAAAATTACACATGTAATTTCATTCTAAATACATATGTATGTATAAAATCAATCAAAAGCTATTCATTTGCTATAGATATTACAAATCTACAAAATTTAAAGATTATAGAATTTATAGAATCATTTAAGACTGTTCACTGTTCAACAAGCACAAAACTTTCTGACACAATAATGAACACATTTTTAATTATAAAGATCCAAAATTGGCAGATCTCATTGTGGAAGCGATTACGAATCAAAATGACTTTTCCATTTTTTTTTTTTTTTTTTTTTTTTTTAATAAAAAAATTACCTATAGAGTTATAAATGTTTTTGATCACATGACAAGACATTTTTCTCCCTTCACTGACTGGTTTTTCTGCTTTCATCATGAAATTAACCCTTTATCTACTGAATTATGAATTCATGAAAATTTTATATTATAAAGCATTTTACGTAAATTGTTTTAAACTAAATCAAAAGATTTACATAATCATTTAATAAATTTTTGAAGGATTTCAAAAGGATTAATTAAATTTGAATTTACTGGGATTTTGTGCAATATTTATAACCCCACTCAAATCTTTTATTTTAAATTGTTTTCTTAGTATTTTGTAGAATTATAAAATGTAAAAATGTGATGTTTTTACAATATAAATGTAGAAATATTTCCAAATTGAAAAATCCCCATTCCCCTCCCTCAGCGCCAAGAAAGCTGAAAAGATGCAAAGGCAAAAGAAATCTTTAAAAAAATATTTTTGTTTTGTGTAATCAATACTGCTTTTGGAACAAAATAAAGTAATGTATCTGTAAGTCATTCTAAACAATATTACAACTAATTGAAAGTATTAAAAGAATTTTATAATAAGTAATTTTAATGGTACTTAAATAAGTACCATCGGTAGATAAAAGGTTCATTTCAAAACATCAACTTTCATAATATTTTGAAATAATCTATTTTGTCTAACAAAAAAAAAAAAAAAAAAAAAAGGAAAATGTCTCAACTACATAGTTAGTGAATCACAACACCTGCCAGTTCATACATAAAACACTAATATGCTTACTTTCAACTGCAGTTAAAGTGGCTTTCTGTTCTCCACTAGCAAAGACAAGTGTGTGAAAATAAAAAAAGTACTATTTGATTATCCGGTTAACCACTTAGCCAAATTATACAAAGAAGAGAATATTGCCATTCTGAAATTTTAAGTTATAAAAAATAATTTAAATTTGAAAAATCATTGAAGAATAGGACTAATAGCTTAACAACATAACAAACATAAAATTTGATTTATTTAGATGACTTACGACAAAAGTGCTGCATTTACATATTTAAATGCAGGATTTTTAAATTAAATCACAAACAAACAGATATTTTAAAAGATATGGTATTTGTGATTAAAATGCAAATATTTTAAATGTAGTAATCAAATTTATTAAGGAACACAATAAATATTATAGACATTGGAAAATTATAAGGAACCTAATGTTCATTATTTAGTCATAAAATGCAGGTAAATATAACTATGTATTAACTATAAACTTGAAGCAAAAGAGGGGAAAAAAAAATCAAAATTTGCAGTAATAATGAAAGAACAAATAAATTAGTAAAACACTGATTACTAAAAATGCATATAAAATATTGAAAAGACTTGATGACATAACAAACACATGTTTAATGTCAAGAGAATGTGACATTTACGATTATCCATTATTAGTATTTAATATTACAGTTTGGCTTTGGTTGACAAAATAATCAAGTAGTACAAAAGAAAAAAAAATGCACAATATAAATTTATTTATGCATAATGTATGTTTTGAAGAGTAGAACTGAATGTTCGTTGAATCAACAATTTGAATGAAGAAACACATAGGCAACCATACCATGTGATAAATTCATCTTCTTAAAGACTCATTTACCTCATACAAAAACATACAAATGAATATTTACAAGTGCATTTTTTGCAGGTAGGATAAACATTATTCTAATTATCACATGATAATTTTTGGTACTTGTATATTGTCTTGTTATTTTTAAAAAGTTGGCACAAATTTCGGTGTATAAATATAACTACTGAATTAGCTAGATGAAACTATTCAATTCACTGAAAAGTTTCATGCTATTTAAACAAATATTTCAAAACTGAAGTTAGGGTCCAAAATTTGAAATCTAAAAATTAAGTTTTAGATTAAATGTACCAGTTGCTACAATTTTAAACCAGCTGAAAATCTTTTATTCATTGACTGAAGATGTAATGTGGGTTTTTATAATCATTTGTTATTTATTTATACAATTTATTTGTCGGTAACACAGATAACACATGTTGTATTTATAGAAAAAAAAATTTCATTAATAAAAATTATTAAAGTTGTAAAATTTCTCAAAATATGATTACACTGGCATATGACAGCATTATATTGCAAAAAAATTAAATGTATATAAACCCTATTATGGAAAGTCATTGGAACTTTGTACTGAATTTAAATAAGGATTTTATTCATAAGTAACAATTTTGTTCTGATACATTTAAAAATAGAATTTCAAATCTTTAGATAATTATAGAATCAAGGGTAGAAGGAAATATATATATATTATATATATATATATATATATCTGCTGAGAAAGAAGAAAAAAACAGAATATGTGAGGAGTGTTGATCCATCAATTAGGCAAGAGTATGGGAAATGTTGCTTAAAGACACAAAAACAAACATCAATTTTTAGGCAAGAATATGTGAAATGTTGCTCAAAGAAAATAAACATCAATTTTTTGACAAGAATATGTGAAATGAAGCTCAAAGATGATGACAACAATCGCATACTTATATGTTCCATGACTAGTTGCCAGCTTCAAATTTCTGGTTGTCAATGATGACTAGCAGTCAGAAATTTCGCCCTTGACCTGAGTATTTATAAAAGTAACTATTTTTACACATTATTTTTTTTATATTAATACTAATTATATTCCTTTTTTTTAAGCATTACAAATCGACTTAGTTTTGACAGTTTTATTTGAAAGAACCTGCAGTGGAAGCAATAAAAATAAACACTGAAGGTAAAACTACATTATTCTATAATGATTTCATGGAAAAGAACACTAAATTAAGAAATCAATAGGGTCACCATTTAAATAACAAATTAAAACATAACTTTACTAATCATCAAAATGTAATGAGGTCATAAAAACTTTGAAACAAAAACCCCAATTGAATAATAATATTTAGATTAATAACATAATTTTTTTTTCAGGGATCAATTTCAAATAAAAGATTTATTTGTTATTATTTTGAAAGAAAAAAAATAGCTTTCTTAAAAGATAATTAATGATAGTTAGATAAATAACGTACCAAAAATAAAATAAAATAAAAAATGCACCAACTTCTTTTTTAAATACCAGAACAATATTAATATGCTTAATATTTTCTACTATGTTACAAGTAAATCTCTACAAGTATTCAACAAATAATGACTTATCTAAAAAAATAACATCAAGTCTGATTATCACTCTCAGATTTACTGCTTTGAACTACTACTGGTTGCAATGGCGGTGGTAACATCGGTGGTGGTATTTCGCCCATCAATCCAGTGTCTGATGTCAATGAGTTGATTAAACAATCTTCACCAGCATCCATGATACTGCTGGCAGTGTTTTCTTCAACTACAGAATTTAATCGATTTTCTTCATTTTTATCTGGAAATATTTCAGTGGGATATTCCAAATCTTTTATGCTTAATACTGGATGACTAACACTGTTTTGTACCGGCAAGCTACTGTTGGGAATAACGGTGGAAGAAGATGTATAATCACAAGAGGAATTAGTGACTGGAAGAGCTACTCGTAGTGGTTGAATCACAGTTTGATTGCTATTATTTACAGTTGAATCCACAGTTTGTGACTCACAAAGTGATATGTCCTGGAAATCATCTAAAACATTTCCAGCATTGCATTCTGAATTAAGGTTGATAACACTATCACCATTTTCTATCTTGCAATCTAGGTCAACAAGAATTTCATCAGACTCTTCTCTGACAACCCGATCTCTGAATATCTCTGGAATTAAACTCATATCTACATGAGCAGGAACTCTGTATGGAGTTGGGGTGATTTTCAAAGGTGAAGTTGGTTTTAGCTTCTTAATTGTTTCCTGCAATATAAAGCACACATTAAAAAAAAAAATAAATAAAAAAAAAATAAAATAAAATAAACAAGTTTATAGATGCCACTCAGAAAAAACAAAAAGATGAAATCAAAATTTAAAGCATTAAATTTGGAAGCAATATTGTATTGAATATAGAATAAATACAATGACAAATTTAATGCTTTAATAATATTTTCTGTAATAAATATAGTTAATTTTTTATAGCTATGTTCTGAATGAATTAACTGCCTGACAACTTGTACCACATTAACATTTTTTTACTAAAGTACAGAGTTTGATTTCTCTGTATTTCAATCAGAAGCAAATAATAAATGAATATTAAATAATTATTATTTTTATAAATTTACAATCTAAATATAGTTTTCAAATGAAAGTGTTTGGCAATATTTCTATTTTGATTTATTAAAAATATGACATAATTTTCCCCATTTAATACTTTTTGTAAGCAGTAATTTACTTATTTTAAAGGAAATATATTTGTTAATTAAAAGGAAATATTCATGGATTTTTTAAAAAAAAAATAGGACAATAGGTAAATGAAAGACATTTTTAAAAATGAAAAAAAAAAAAAAATGATTCAGATAATGAAATTTTAAATAAAATAAATGGTCAAGTGCGAGTATTACTCATGCTCAGAAGGTTCTGCACAATAAATATATGGATTATTAACTGAATTGTACTAATTAAAAAAATCTTTGTTAAAAAAATAATAAAACTTTGTAAAAAACTATACAATGTAGGGTTGGTGTATATTCTGCAAAAGTATGAATGAGAAAACCACAAAAATTCAAAGAGATATGCAGCCTATCAAATACTGCTATTCTGTATAACTCTTTTCTTAAATCTTATCCTAAATTGTTTATGATGAACTTAATGTGGTACTAACAATAAAACTTGTGCATACTTAAACTTCATTGGGCATTTCAGAAAACTAAATTCAGTGTAGTAAAAATCTTTTCTTTTTACAGTGTAGCTATAACAAAACACTTCTTCAAAGTTTAAACTTGGAATTGTGCTCAGCATGCCTCGAAAGGAGGTTACAAAGTATCATAGGAGTTGCAAAAGAAGTGTCATTGTATTTATGCCATTAATTCTATTTAAAATAGTGGGTTTAATAATTTGATTTATCACTTTTATACTGCTATTGGGCATTGCATTACACCAATATATCATTAAAAGTAGTTAGGGGCTGTGCATATATAATGTTATTTTAGGGGGAATGAGTGTCTGGCACATGATATTGAAATATATTTCTAGTAGGAGGGGGGGGGGGGTGTTTTGATATCATTATCATTTTTGATTCAATCAAAATTCTTTTATTATTTGTAACTTTAATTTACATCAAAATACTTTGTTATATATTTTTAGTCTGTTACAAATTTTTATGGAAATACAAAGTTATTCTTAAATTATTATAAAATTATTTAATTCCAAAATATGTAATACCTCAATGTTTGGCATTAATATTCTTCTGTCATATGTGTACATATTTATAAACTGCAGTTCCAAAAACCAAATGTGAAGTATATTCGAAATGATACTTGTTTAATTTTGTAATAAATGTATAACAAAGAAAGTTCTCCACCTATTTCGTTATTATGAAGTTTGTCCCATCCCCTATCAGTGAGGGGGCAAGAAGACATCACTACTGTTGAATACATTATGTAACAAAAAGCTGTTACTAAACACTTTTGAATAATAGTTATTTCTTTTAAGTGCTATTTGATATATATTCATATATAAAGTGATATTTCATTCATTTATCTTGATTTGAATCAATAAAGTTTGTGAAAAATAAATGCATAACAATATCTGTATAACACTCTAAAACAAAAGAAAAAAATTAAAAATTTAAATTTCATTTTCGAACATTTATAAAAATATGACTATGGGGAAGCATACAAGAGGAATTTGAGATATGATAATCAGGGATGCATCTCATAAAAATAACAGAGGATATACGCTGTAAGCAGAGAGTATACGCTCAAGGCAAAGAGTATACCCTAGAATGTGTATACAATAGCTTTCATGAAAAACATAGGGTACACAGTGTTCCTTTAAAAAATTCAGGTGTACGACGTATAGCCCTGTATGCCCTCCACTACATCCTTGATGATAGTGCATGATATCGTAAGAGGAAAGGCGGTCAAAAATTACCAAACATTTGATAACGTTGTAAATGCAACTCCCCTAATCAAGATTTTAAAAGCCAATGGTATACATGATATGCAGCCCATAACATTATGTATTTCCAAATTGTCTGTGTCTTTCAGGGTTAATAACTTTCTTAATTACCCATGATTTTTTAAAAAATTTTTATTAACAATGTTTTTATACTTCTGCTATGATAAGAACCTCTGGTGCTCTTCAACATCTTTGCATGATGCATGTAAATTAAAATTTGTGTGTAACGGAAAGAAAACCCTTTTCTTGAAAATTATATGATCTAGAGTAATCTACAGTTTTCCTGCAAAGTTTAAATTAACGTCTATTATCTCTATTTTTTTTTTTTTTTCATAAATTTAGTTTCAGTAGATTCTGAAATAGATGTGTGGACATATTTTTGCACTAAATTTTTAACGGCAACTCTGAAAATATAATATCTAAAATTAAAAGAAATGTATTTTTAAATTCAGCGCAATGAAAACTTTCACACGATACACAAAAAGATTTTTTTTTCTTTGAGTAATTTAATTAGCCCCCCCCCCCCACCTCCTCCTAAATATATTTGTAAATGTTTAAGTATCTGTAAATATGTCGATAAATAGTCTGGGATAGAAAGACACAAGAGTGATCTTATAACAATTTTGTTTTTACTTTTTAAGTATGGAACCCTAAAAAATTGAAAAAATAAAATTAGAAATATTTAAAACAATAATTGGACACTGCACACTTAAATCTGGTCACTTATGTGCCTGCAAAAGATAGTTAAATTGCTATATATAGTATTTGTTCACTTAGTGAAAACTTTTTAAACAGATGTATTTTGAATGATTTCAATATTTAATAGTGCTTATAATATCTTTCCAATTTAAAAACTGCCTTTAGCATGTTTATCAGAGATTTATGTATAAAATTATCAATTTCCATGTTTTTATAAACAAAAGTTTTCTTTTAAAATATAGGATGAGAAAGGACATCAGTCATAATGAATTCAATTATAACAGCAACAGCAACTTGTTTTTAGAACACAGAGATTTTTTTTTTTGTCTATTCTTTTCAGAATAATACTTTCCATTTTAAAGGTGCCCAAACTGCATTTAAATGCGCATGATTTAGTTAATTAAATATATCAAATTTATCTAACCAAATTTGTCAAAATAAGTCACACACATTTAGAATAATATAGTCAAACTTGAACCCAGTTAAGAAGCGTTTTAAAGGACAAAAGTTGTGTATTAAGGCTCCTTGTCCCTGCTAGTGTAGACACTTGCGAGCTAATGCTATTTCTATGGGAAGGGTATTTTCTAAAAACTCGTTTGCATTTGGAAATTTTTAAATAATTTTTTTTTGCATTAGGAAGCTGAGGTCTTTCTCCATATTGCTCTTTTTTTACTTTTTCGATTTTGGTTGCATATATTTTTTATAGAGTTAGTTTCACTTTCAAAACCATTCTGAAAATAAAAGTGCCATTTAAAAGAAATCTGCAACCAAAATCGAAAAAGTAAAAAAAGAGCAATATGGAAGGGAACTTCAGCTATAAAATGTAAAATAAAAAAATATATTTAAAAATATTGATATGCAAACAAGTGAAAATATCCTTCCCACAGGAACAACATTAGCTCATGAGGGTCTACGCTAGCAGGGACAAGGAGCCTTAAGCGGGATTACATATTAAATGGTATTTGTACAATGTTGTAGAAAATGGACAGGTTTACACATCCAATCATCTAAAATCATTTTAGAGCTTCCATTCATATGTTTACGACTAAAATTGTTTCATTTACATACATTTATATTTAAATTTAATTGAATCTATTTTAATGGACACATGTATTAGGACAGCTACATGAGAATTTATGATGTTGATCAGCAAAAGAAAAAAGATTAACCACTTACTTTATTCAGTCACCAGTTTTTGGTTGTAAATTTAAAGAATGTCAAATAGTTTCAGTTATATGTTGAGACATAACAAGTTATTTTCTTTATACAATACAAGAGTAATGATCGAAATAAACCCTATAATATTCATGAGTCAATAAATATTTAACACAGTAGACTCTCACAAATCTGCAACTATCTAAAATCAGCACATAATTTAGGGATGTAAACAATGAAATATTCATTTCAAATGTAGGGACAAAATTTGACTTTTTAAATTTTATAACAATGCCATATGTATTTTAATTTGTAATTTTTGTTGATATTACTGAATTCATTTTTTTTCATGAAGGAAGAATAAATTTATTTCTGAAAAAATTCAAGACATTGCTGATATCATTGGTAATCACAAACTTTTTACCAAATATATTTATGTATTAATCAAGCTTTTTTGGTTAATAAGTCTAGCTAAATCTGAAATAAAACTTCCTTATTTTATTATTGTGATGCAAATTAGCAAAATACCTTTCTGAGGCAAATTTCATTGAATAATTTAGGAAAAATATATTTTATCTTCATAATGAAAATTTAATCACACATTATTGATTATTAATTTGACCTTTGCTTTTAATATTTTAATTATTTAAAAAATTATCTAAATTTTTAATATTTTAATTATTTAAAAAATTATCTAAATTTTTATTATTTGAGTTTATTGCCTATTTTAATATTTTATTATATTGTAAACATTCATTATAATTTTATAATTTTGATTGCATTACTATTGCATTAAAATTAAGGTTTAAAAAATGTAAACAAAGCTATGATTCGAAATCCACAAAATTCTAAAATCCACATAACCTCTGGTACCAAGCTGTGCAGATTTGAGAAAGTCTACTGTATCTGCAAAATACCTAATAAGCTTTAAGGGGGAAAAAATAGAAAAGAAATAAAGACAAGAATACAACTTTATCTCTGTGCAATAAATGTTTTTTAAAACAATTCTTCCAAGCAGGAAAACAGAATATAAAATGCAGAAAGTTACTGAAAATATGAAACAGTTGTCAGTAATGATTTTTTTTAATAAAGTAGAGGAATGATACCAACATCAAATTTAGTTAAATCTTCCTTAAGAATCTCCATTTCATCCAGCATCTTTGTATGTTTTTCATGAAGCTCTGTCAGTGTCGTCAAATTCTGGGTCATTAAACGAATACCTTCACACGTCGAGATACTCTGTTCAGTATAATCTCCAGGTACTTCACCAGCTAAGTAGCGCTTGAACTCCTCCTCAGTTAAATTTAGAGATTCTGAAGTCATGTGCTCAATGAATTCGACAGCACAGCACTGCAAAAGAAAAACAAGTAATTAAAAAAAACCAAAGGATGATAATACAGGGCAACAAAAAATTTTCACACATTTTAGAATTCAATATAAAACCAAGTAATTGTTGTACAGGAGTGAAACTTGACTAAAATATTTCTCAGGATGAAAAATTCTCTTCAAGCAAATTAAAATATTTATTTCCGAATTTCAATCATAGATGGCACCACTTGTCTGTATATTTGCTTTCAAACATGCATTCTGATTTTCTGATTAATTTGACGCTGCAATACAGAAATTACAGGTTCAAGCAATGGGAGTCATCATTTTTGCATCACAACATCAAAATTAATCTGAAAATTAGAAAAAACACATGTTTGCTTTCAAACATATGGACAAGTGATGACATCTATGATTAAAATTTAGAAATAGTTATTTTCTTTTTCTTGAAAAAAGCTTTTCATCCTGAGAAGGACTTTAGTCCAAACCACACTCCAGCGTGATAAATGATAATCACTTGTATTCATATTGAATTTTAAAATGTGTTCAGGAATTTTTGGACACCCTATATTATGAGATCTATTTATAATCAACATAATACAGTAAAACCGTGATCTATCATTTTCCCGCATTGATCGTTTTATTTCTACGATCCCTGCATGAATTCTATTTAAATAATGTTAACAAAACCTGCAAGCATCGTTCTTCAAAAAGTCATTTTCCCGCATTCATCGTTGTAAATTTTTCTCCTCACTGAAATGAAAGTCATGCGAATCCATACGGCACACAAACCGAAATTGCTTCTTTTATCCTAAAATAACTCATTTATGCTGTTTCTATTGATAATGGCGACAATAATGCAGATAAAGAGTGACTGTATATAACAGAGGATGCAATTATGTTTTCATTGATTAAGATGTTGTGCCATGTGGTGTCTTAAACATAGGAGAAAAACACCATAATGCAAAAAATGAAAATAATGGTGAAGAAGCAGAGGATAAAGCTCATGCCGATGAAGCTGAGCTGTCAGTGCAAGTCTGACTGATGCAGTTAAGGCATTTTAAACTGTATGAATTTTTACATATACACCACTAGTGGACCCGACAGACGTTGTCCTTCCTGGCACCGACTCCAGAAAATCAAATAAATGTATGTAAATATAGTAATACGCACGATAAACACTACACTCTTAATTTAATTTCTTATTACAATTATGTAAGGAAATTATTTTTCACTCTTCAGTATTTTTTGAAGTCGGTTCAATTTTTGATAGAAAAGTTTATTTTTCTCTTTTTTGTTAAAAGTTAACGATTTTCTGAAGTCAGTTAATCAAAACTATAAATACAAGATATATTACTGTAAAGCATACATGTTTGACAGGAGCGGGGTTCGAACACGCGATCTCTTTCTTCGAGAACCAGAGCTTATATCTGGCACCTTAGACCGCTCGGGCATTCTGTCAGCACTCTATTCATCGAACTTATTCAACACTTTTAATTAGCGAAAAATCACTAACTATTAGTTTTTGCCTAATTACTAAAAAAGTATTGAATCAATTTCGATGAAACGTGAATCTAAACCATTCCGAATCCACTGGAACA
Source organism: Maratus speculifer (assembly GCA_964019185.1). NCBI lineage: Eukaryota > Metazoa > Arthropoda > Arachnida > Araneae > Salticidae > Maratus > Maratus speculifer. The sequence goes on along the minus strand of OZ025301.1, from coordinate 241,873,668 downwards.
CACACACAAAATTTCATTAAAATTGGCCCAGTCATTTAGGAGGAATTCAGTGACATACACACGCACAGAAGATTTATATATATAAAGATAAGAAATTACAGAAAATTACCAGAAAAAATATTGTTTATATTAAAAATTTAGTTTTTGATGAAAAAAAAAAGAATGAAAAGCCAAACAATATTTTGGATTTTATGAAATAAATATCCATTATCTATAACTTCGATTTATTTGTTTTGCAGTTCAGTAAGCAACAAATTAGTATATTGTATACATTATATGCATTTGTAATGCATAAACATTATGTTTTTTCGTGTTTTGAAATTAATCCACATTCATTGTTTTTTTCCTCACACCCCTTGAAAAATGATGGATCGAGGTTCTACTGTATGTACAACATAATATGGGTTTACCAGACTTTACTCACAGGTCCTGTTTTTGTGAAATTGTGAAATTTTTCTTACACTTGTGAAAATTCTAGTCGTAATTTTATGAATTTAAAATAACTGTTACATTTAGATCCATGTTTTATATAGAAGTTGCATCATAAATGCACACAAACTTTATAATCAGACAGATTTTGCATTTATTTCCCCCCCCCCCCCATGTATAATAAAATATGATTCCAAAAGCAATGGATAGAATGCACTCACATGCCATATTGAAACTTTTATGCAAAACAGGCACATACAAACAGGCAATGAAACAAATCACAATAACATGACACTGTTGGTTTATTTTAGGTAGCAAAAGATGCTCAACATGACCACCATCATAAGGTATTAGGCAAGTGAGGCAATTACAGCTGAATGTAGCACGTAGGTGTTTACAGCTGAATTTAGCAGCTCTATATTATTATTGAGTACAAAGATTCATAACTCATTAATAACACCTTTAACCCCTTGGGGACAAGCAACTGGTATATGTGGCACTTAAGGTGCTAAAAATCCTTCATTATTCGCACCAGTTATTTTTTATTGTACAGTTTATCTTATTCAATCAGAGCATTTTTGATATTTAATTACAGAAAATTTTCTGTTTAGAAAAACAGGTGGTAAAAGATTAAAAATTATGCAAAAGGCTCTCGTCGTGAATTGGTTAATCTATTTCGTTTTAACACTTTCATAATACTTTTATGCAGGGGTGCAGAATGTGTCTGATCCGGCGATCTAGGATCAGGGGAAATTTTGGTCATCTAGGGAAATTTTGCACAGCAATATACAATTGATTTTGATTTTAACAATGAATTACATAGTTACTCAAGACAGAAAAATTGCCACTACAATTAGAAAGATCTGTATGGTGATCTTAACAAAATTGATCCCAGAATAATATATACTCGCACATATATTGAGAAATATGGGAAAAAAATCTCTATGGTAATACAGAATTTATGTAAGTCTATAGCTTGACATGTTACTGCAGAAATGATTATGAAACGCAGAATTCAACTTTTTTCACACTAGATTTTATCAATACTGGAATCGATACAAATATTCATTACAATTTAATGACATTTTTAATGAGGGGGGTGTGGAGTATGTAGCAGTAGCAGATGAAATACGACAAAAACGCGAGTACGAACTGCACCAAATTGAGCAAATTTCTTCAAAGGATCCCACAAAAAACAAACAAACAAAAAAAAAAAATAGTCGAAGTGTCGTGGAAAAAAGTGATTTTTGTAAACGAATAAAGAAAAAATGCAATTTTTGTCCAAGAATTACAAAATAATGTGGTTTTTATCAAAGGATCGCAGGGGAAAATGCAATTTCCAACAAAGGATTGCAACAAAAGTGACATTTCTGTCAAAGGATTGCAGCAAAAAAACATGACATTTCCATCAAAGGACATGACTTTTGAGAAGGATTATGATAAAGATGCCATTTCTGTTAAAAGATTGTGAAGAAATGCAAATTTCTTCAAAGGATTGTGCAAAATATACGATTTTAATCGAAAAATCATGTAAAATATGCAATTTTTGTCAAAAGATAATGTTAAATGCACAAATTTCGTTGAAAGATTGTTGAAAAAAATGTGAATTTTGTCAAAGAATCATGAAAATGCAAATTCTATTGAAGAAATGTGAAAAAATGTAAATATTGACAAACAATCACGAAAAATGCAAATTTTGGCAAAATATTGTGGAAAATATGAGAATTTTGCCAAAAAAAAAAAAAAAAAAAAAAAAAAGTGAATTATGTCTGATTGTGGAAAAAACTCGAATTTTGGTGAAAAATCATGGAAAATATGCAAATTTTGGCAAAAAATCATGTGAAAGACCTTGAATTTTGTTGGATGATTGTAGGGGAGAAAAAAAAATGTGAATTCTGTCAAAAAATTGCATAAAAAATGCAAATTTTGTCAAAATGGTGCAGAAAAAAATACAAATTTCATTGAAAGTCCATTAAGTCATAAAAGTTCAGTTTTTTTCCTTACTGTGCCTCTAACATTTCTGTATAACATATCGTAAAAGTTTGGGAGGAAATTTTATATGGATTGGGCGAAATGTTAGGAGTACAAACATTTTCTGCACCTCTGCTTTTATGCAGCCCTGTATAAGATTTACAGCATTTATACACACAACATAAGATTTTAAACTTAAAAACTCATATAACAAATAAAAATGAACTTTCAACAATCATCTCTAATATACAGTATTTTGGATACAGTGTAGTATTGAAAATCTTTTGTTTGTCCCTGTAAATACTATGCATTTTCTATTATATAGGAAGTAACTTGTAGCAAACCACAGCAATGTATATCAGTTTCAGTATATGAGAAATCTTTTAATATAATTAAATTATGCCCCAAACAATGTTTCCCCTATACCATTAGACAATAGGAAACTTTTGTGTAGCTCTGTAAATTAATAATAAATATTCTTTGCATCACATATTATACAAAATGTATATTATAGGTGCTCTACATATTTATATAATTATAAATGTACCAAAAAAGAGGAAATGATAAGGTGTTCAATTGATATTTTTTTAATTAGGTCAGACAAAAAAACTATTTTTACATATGAAAATAAAAACAAATAATTAAGAATAAATAAATGAAAATAATTCCATTAATTAATTTAAAAACCCAGTATCTTATTATTCCAATTTTACAAGACAAAAGCAGGAATAGCTCTTAAAAACACCATTTTTATGAATCATTCAGTCATATAAATTATGAATGTAATTAAATGTATGCTATACAGTGCAACAATGTTAGCAAATAAAGAAATAAAATGTAAATAAATGTTTTTAGTAAATGTACAAAAAACATTAAGTAAATGCAATACATAATGAATAAAATTCATTGGCTTCCACACTCAAATGTGCAATAAAATGATGAAAAAACATGTGGATTGAAATAACAACCATCAAAACATTACCCAAAAATGTTTTGCATCAGGCAATAACTTTTCTCAGAGATGCCAAAGTTTTTCACAACAACATTTAAAAAAGAAGTAATAAAAAATAAAGTAGACTCCCTTAAATCCACAACCGTAAAATTCACAACTTTCGAAAATCTGCAAATAATTTACAGATGTAAACAATGACACATTCAGTCTAGATATAGGGACAAAATTTGACTTTTTTTAGCTTTATATCAATTCCATAAATTTTTTAATTTGTAAATTTTGTAACATTTCTGAATTCATGTTTTTTTTTTTTTTTTTTTAATAAAGGAAGAATAAATTTATTTCTCAACAATTTCAAGATTGGATATAAAGATATTGCTGATATCACTGGTAATCACAATCTTCTTACCAAATATATTTATGTATTAATCAAGCTTTTTTGGTTATTAAGTCTGGCTAAACCTGAAATAAAACTTCCTTATTTTGTGATTTTGATGGAAATTAGTAATCTATCTTTATGAGGCAAGTTTCACAGAATAATTTAGAAAAAATACATTTCATCTTTATAATGAATATTTTAATCATACATTATTGATTATTAACTTGATTTTTGCTTTTAATATTTTAATAATTTTAAAAATTATCTAAATTTTTATTATTTTAGTTTATTATTTATTTTAATATTTTATCATATTGTAAGCATCCATTATAATTTTGATTGCTCTATTAATTACATTCAAATTACTTTAAAAAATGTAAACAAAGCAATGACCAGAAATCTACAAAATCTAAAATCCATACAATCTCTGGTTCCAAGTTGTGCGGATTTGAGGGAATTTACTGTATTAACAATGTCACACATTGGAACACTTTGGAACTAAGGAAAATCAACACAGAATATAAATAACAATGCCAGGGCTCCCAACACATTTTAGTCCTCAAAAAGAGGGAAAGGGGACCATTTTTATTTAAAAAGGGGACTTTGGGGGACCATTTTTGTTTAAAAAGGGTACTTTAGGGGACCATTTTTGTTTAAAAAGGGGACTTTGGGGGACCCTTTTTGTTTTAAAAGGGTACTTTGAGGGACTATTTTTATTGAAAATGGAAACCAAAAAAAGAATCATATGTGTGTAAAAATATAGCACAAATTTTCCTAAATAAGAAAGTAAATTTTTAAAATAACCCCAGAAAATATGTCAGATGTTTATCTTTATAAGATTTCAATAAACAATGTACACAATTTTATTTAAGCACATTTAAATATACTTAAATAATAATAAAAAAAACTTTAATACATTTAAGCATTCACCTTGATAATTCTCGTTACAGGTAAAAAATAATAGTGATCAGTTAATAAAGACAATTAAGTGGGTAAATATGATCACAGATCACTCAGAGGGTTTTATTTATTATTCCTTTCAAAACATTCTAACCTTTAATTAATAAACCAAAATTGTTAATAACTAAATTTGTTAAAAGTTAATAATTGTTTATAATGATTAAATCCTTACATAGGCGGGAATGATATAAGGCAGTGAGAATGGAGGTAGAGAGAGAGATTGAAGAATAACATTATTCATAACCTGGCCTTTCATTTAAGATATTACAGGACATATTGGAGATTAAATTTTTTGAGAATTTTTTTCAATAGCATCCCCTGGTGACAGAAAGGGATGAAAAGATGCTAATTGTTAAGATATGTTAAGCGGATTTTTTTTTCTTAATTTTTGAAAAAATTTATGGAGTGGTAATGAATGCAAATGAACATTAAAATATCTGCTAGTGATGAAAAAATGAGTTAAGACGGTGGGAAATGAGTGCTTAGGCTAAGAGTTTTAAAAGGATGTGTGGTAAAATTTTCTGATTCGCCACCCCCCCACAAACATGTGCATGAAGAAATGCCCCTAATTGTCTGGGTCAAAATAGACCCTAGCAAGATGTGGGGCTCGATGAGATACCTCCTTTGGTCAACCCTTCAAATGAGATTGAATCTCGCTGTAATTTAATTAGGGGTTGAGTTAGAAAATTGCTTAAAATACTTAAATTAGACCCTGGCGATTAAAAAAAAAAAAAGTTAGAAATTTAATCCCACTGCCTGCACACACACTTTTTAAATATTTTTTGTGTGTTATAAAAAAAAATATATATCTGAGAATTTAAAATCGATGACTTGATTACTTTTCTTAATTTGGCTAAAATTAATATTCTGATTAGTGCTAACTACTACCACTCATAAATAAAAGGGGCCAATAAGTTCATTTTATATAGCCTATAATAACAAATCAGACATAAAATAATGATAATTAGGGGAGAAAAGCTTACATTTAAATAACATGTCATACAAAAGCATTTCTTTTTAAAAAGCGATATTTGAATAAAATAAAATCTTAATCATTTTTTTAGAAAATTACACATTCAGAATTAGTGTAAAAAAAAGGCATATATGCACAAGTTTAAAATCTATAAATGCAGTATATGTAAATATTCTGTACGCCTGGGAACAATCCTTGTCAAACTAATTGGATGTGGCAATCCCAAAATTTTCTTCTACCTTATGCATGTTAATACTTCAAAATTCACTATCACAATCCCAAAATTAAATTGCAATCTATGCCCATCATGAGAATTCTAAAATTATGAAATTTTGTGCATTAGTTCTTCAAATATGAATATCGCTAAATTTGTGCAAATTCCACAAAATGCAGCTTAGAAGCACCATCTAAGCTGCAACAACTTGTGTCAACGTCTAACTGAATCTTAAGTTAGACAAAAATTTGTGCATTAAATTAGATAGATTTACTGCAGAAATAATAATAATAATAAAAAAAAAAAAAAAAAAAAAAATGCATCATAGCAGTGCTACCTGTAAATGAATTTACATCAAAATGTAAAAAAGGTGAATTCATCTTAAGGATTAATTCAATCTAAAGTTTGATGGAATTCGGTGCATTAATTCTGGATATAGAACTATTGTGGAAATTGTAACAAATGCAGATTAACAGTGCCACTTGTTGAGCAATTTATACCAAAATATAAAAAATGTAAATTCATGTTAAGAACTAACCGAATCTGAAGTTCGGTAAAATTCTGTGCATTGGTTTTGGTGATTGAGCGATTGCAGAAATCATGAAAAAAGCTGCATAGAAGTGCCACATGTAGAGCGATTTATACCAAAACCTAAACAGCAATTTATAGTGGCAGTCAAAAGTTTTCGGCCGGCATAAAATTTTTCGTTATTTTGAAAGTATATCCATATAAAGAGGAATCTCAAAGTGATACTCATACATTTTATTGAAATAATAGTTAGGAATTTATTTATGGAATAACAAATGAATATCAATAAATACAACTGACAAAATTAATTGAAAAAAAAAAAAAAAAAACGCATGCTTTCAAAAGTTATCGGCCATCTTGGAAAGTTTGGAAAAAAAATTGTGTTATAACAGAAAATCACTGTGATCAACTAGATTTATAATTAGTATGTTGTTGTCATACCTTTAGCAAAATGTACTGAGGTGCAGCGACTTGGCACCGATTCAATAAACAGCTGAAAATCGTCTGTGGTACGTTTTTCCAATCATCTTGAAATTTTTGGAAAATTCCGTCCATGCTGAATTAGAGTTTTTATAATAATTTCAAACATGTTTCTAAAGTTCATTCCAAAGATTTTCTATAATATTCAGATTGGGTGCTTGGGCTGGCCATTTCAAAAGTGAAGTATTTTTGTGCAAAAGCCACTGCCTTTTTTTTTTAGGGGGGGGGGGAGCATGCTAAGGCCCAATATTGAAGACCGGTCAAGCAGTAGCTTAATATAGTAACTTTCGTGTTCTGCAATTTTTTAATTTTTAAGAATTTTAATGAGATTCTTAAAATTTACCTGTATTCTGTGGTGATTTTTTAACATTTAGATTCATGAAAGAATTTCAGTTACCACGCTTTTTTTTATACCCATTATAATGTTTTTACGCCCACTTTAATAAATTTTATCTTCTTGGATTTTTAAGCTTTTAGTGATTTTCAGAGATTTTTTTATTTCGCGGCGATTTTTTTCAGACACAGAAAAGGGGACTTGGGGGACCAAAATACAAAAAAGGGAACTAAAGGGGACCTTTTTCTAAAAAGGGGACTTTTGTGGGAAAAAGGGGACCATTTGGGAGCCCTGCAATGCATAAAAAAAGAACACATTAACGATACTTTACTACAATTACACACAAAAACAAATCAAACATGAAACAGAATGACCAGAAATTACCATGTTAGTAAAATAATAGGCTCCTTCTCCGCTTCTAAGCCTAGCAGGAATACTATAACTGGTGATGTACTTCACATTGGAATGCAAGAGTGGCGGGTTTGCTTTCAAGACAACATACACCATGGCAGGCAAGAACTCATCAGCACTCACAGTAACTCCCTGGGACAAATTTATGATGTTCAAAATATTCTTGCTGCAATTCACAATACAATTGATCTTTGCTTGAGGAGCAACTTTAGAGTTCATTTCAATCACATCTGAAAAAAAAAAAAAAAAAAAAAAAAAGAAAAGAAATTCAGAATCAATTGTTATTATCATCAGTGGCAAATAACTAAATAAAGAATAAAAACACATGCCCCCCATTCTAAAAAAATAAAAAAAATCTGTGAAACTTCAGGACCAATATCCCTTTTAAACATTAAAATTCATAATTCAAAGAAACCACCGATCAAAAATGGCTACTGCAATAGCTCAGTCAAATGCACAACAAAATCAAAATTATTCCTATCCTCTGATTCCTTTTAAACATTCAAATTAAAATAAACCACAAACAATTCAAGCATGGATTACGAACTAACTTTTTCAATGCAATGAAGTTGTAACTATCCCCATCCTTTGATATCTTTTAACAAAAAAAAAATACATTTTACTTTTCATTCCAATAAATCCCATCTACTAAAATGATTTTATGCAATGTTATTTATCTTCAAAACAAATTACAACAGTTTAACGATTAAGTATGATATGTAAAAAAATATTTAGTCTTCATATTGAATTACAAGCTGTTACAGTATTAGAATCAACAGCAATGAATACTTATAATAAAATAACTGTCAAGCTCTATGCCGTTTCTTAGAACAATTTGACAGACATAGCATTCTTTTCTAGCAGATGGCCAGATGTTTGCTAATCAATTGGACTTTGATTGGCTGTTTGCAAATAGCTTTATAGTTACTTGTGCAAATTAAACTTGCGAATTGCTTTATCAGTAAGTTTAATTAATAAGGTTTACTCATTTTTCTGCTGTGGATGTGGATGATACATTCTAGCTATTGAAAACTACTAAAGACATAAAAGAAAGATTTTTGACTGTCTGCGGTTGTTAATGCTGTCTTTCTATTAGCTTTGGCATACCATAATAAGTGTGCATAAGCGTTTAAAATAAGACTTTTTTTTTTTTTTTTTTTTTTTTTACTTGAAAGCACATTTTTAAGTTTTTTTTTTATTAATATCAAACAGAAATTTTAGAAAATTTATTTTTATTATAACTTTAAAACGTATTTCTAAAGAACTATTTTTTCAACTTCTTTTTCTACATACTTTGCAGATAATGCATCACACACAGACTTTCCATTATTCTGTTACTAAATAATCATTACTAATATTATAAATCGGAAAGTGAGTTTGTTTGTTTGTTCCGCTTTCACGCCGTAACTACTGAACCGATTGCTTTGAAATTTTGCAGACGTAAAGTTAGAAGTCCGGATTAAATAATAGGGTACTTTTTATCCCGGAAAAAATTGATATTCCCGAGGGAAAACAAAAATATAGTTTGCTTGATGGATGGATTGGAGATGGCGCTGTGTGTCATTTAAAACAAGATCAAATATTGCAAACGAATAAACATGTAAATTTAAAAGCTAAATGATACGATAATGAATCCCCGAAAATGAGGAATTCCCAAGGGATGACATACAATTTGTTTTATCGTCTAAGCTGTTTTTTTACATTTACTTATATATTGCAAACGAATATGAACATGCAAATTTAGAAGCTAAATGATACGATAATGAATCCTCGAAAATGAGGAATTTCCGAGGGATGACGTACTATTTGTTTTATCGTCTAAAATGTTTTTGTTTTTTACATCTACTTATCCTGAAATAACTATAAGTCAACGAATTACTAATTGGTATAAGTATTAGTTACGTTATTTAGTTCTTGAGGTACTCGATAGATGGCGCTGGGTGTTTTTAAAATGTGGTAATGATGTGCAGTAGCTGTATAATAGTTAGGTTAGGTCAGTTTAGTGCTTTTTTCTAGGTAGATATCTAAAGTAGTTATTGTTTTTTCGATAGGTAATTACGTCGCTTTGTTCGTCGTTTAGATTGTTATAGTTTAGTTTGGGATTTTAGTTTAGTTTAGGTTTATAGTTTACTCATATTTTCACAATGCCTCGCAAACGTAAATCTAATTTGTCGAGCACCTCATCTAAAGCTCGGGCAATGAAGATTGCCCGATCTCAAGAATCGTCTCTCCATGCTGAATTAAGAAGGCGCGAACAAGCAGAGCGTCAGGCTGCTTCGAGAGTTGCTGAGCTACCATATCAGCGCCAGCAAAGACATGAGGAGCAAGCCGCTCGCCAAGCTTCTTTGAGGGCTTCTGAGAATGATATTCGTACTCAAGTCCGTTTATCGCAACAGGCTCAACGTCAGCATGGTCAGCTCTATGTAGCGTGTTCCCAGGTTTCCAGTGCCCAAAATCTGCATGTTTTTGCTCCACAAGGGAAAACATATAATATAGTGTACCATTCAGTTTTGGTTAAACAACTAATCGTATTCAGCGTTACATCGCACTTCTTATATTTTTCCGTGGAAATGAGAAATTTTCTTATAGTTGTGCTTTATACCGCAATATAACCGAATTCCACGTGGGCAGAGCCGCGGGCAGAAAGCTAGTGCATTATAAAAGAATAATATTGTTATTTATCATAATATGTTAAATAATGTCCATCTCTAGTAAAGACCATGTTTCTGTTTTTTCTTTTAAATTTATTTATAAATCTTAAATTTTAGTCTTTGAAAAAAGGTTAAACAATTTAACATTTTTTTTACAAACAACACAATACAAACAAAACAATTTAACAATGTTAAAAATGTTAACAAATTACAACAACCATTTCCCAAATGGTTGTTGTAATTTGTTAAATTACATTTTTTAACATGTTAAATGGCAAGCACTATATCACTTCAAGAAAATCATTGAAAACGAAATATTTTGATGATGTTTATTTTATTTCTTAGGTTTCTGTTGAATTTCTAAAAAAGTACTGAATCAATTTTGATTTAAATTGGATAATTCAAAAGTATCCCTTTTCAATTAAAAAAAAAAAAAAAAAAAAAAAAAAAATCCCGAGTTGGTTAGCTAGTTTTAAAATAGGTAAACATTAAAAAAAAAAAAAAAAAAAAAAAAAAAAAAAAAAAAATCTATTTAATAGGTTAAAAATTATCTGTCCCTATGTTATTTGAACTAGAGTTGTAAGATTAATTTTTATAGTGAAGCATATTTTTGTAGTGGGTCATTACTGTATTGTATTTATTTGACCTAAATGCCAAAATTTTCTGCATAAAGAGGTTTCCATAATTAAAACTTTTACTGTATAAAAAAGTATGACATATAAGTATAACCTAATTGCCTGTATCTCTTTTTCACTTCACCAGTAAAAAGCAATTTATTTTCAGAGTCCATAAGGAAAAAAAAAAATTACTCAAATAACACAGTAAAAGTTCATTAAAATACATGATTTTTATAATTATTACTTACCCATCATACGTAGTATAGGGTAAGTCTTGCAATCGTTTTGAAAATCGAAAAATTTTTTTTGACGGATTTACACATTTTAGATAGTAGAGATTCCGAAAAACAAATTTTTAGAAAAAAAAAAATGTGCCGTCCGTCTGTCTGTCAGTCGGTCTGTCTGTCAACGCTCTATCTCCTGAACAAATTGAGATAGAGACTTGAAATTTTGTATGTAGTTAGTATGTAAGAATGGGACGAAGCCTATTTAATATCAGCAACCTTGATTATCCGGAACTATTTTTTTCGGACTCTCGAAAAATTCGTTCTGATGAAAGGTATATAAAAATTTTCGAATTTTTTTGTTCTAAGGAATGGACGTAAAAGGCAATAAAATAACACACATTTTGCATATAAAACGAAATCGATCGGATTATTAGTTGCCGAGATATTTGTAATCCTGTTTTCCACATTCTTCGATTTTTCATGACCCTGTATTTCATTCAAATTTCAATTCAGAGGTATGTTTTAATTGGAAATGAGACGCTTAATCCGACGCAGTTAATTGTTAGTTAATAGAATTATTATTTTTGGAGTTATAAGGATGTATCTTTTATGCAGTTTGGTACTACTTGAGTAGTTTGGCGTTTTATATAATTTGTCGAAATTTGTATATCAGCAGTTCTTTAATATAACATTACTATGTATATTAACAATATTTAAATTTTCTTTATGAACGGCAATGCATTGTATAAATAGTTTTCACATGTTTTATTTTCATATACATATCCATGATGGGTAAGTATTACGGTGGCCCCCAACGACTAGTTTAAAAATAACTTGAGAAAGATTCTGTTAATAATATCACAGTTAATTTTTTTAAATTGAGGAACTAAACAAAGTAGTTGAGTCACAATATTCAGGTAATGCTTGGCGATTATATTTTTGCTGTTTAGGTAGGAATTTGATCTTTAAGACTTAACAGGTTTAAGAAACTTATATCACAATATACAGTAAAAAAAAAAAAAAAAAAGTAAAAATGACTATTTATCAGGGTTGCCGGCTTTTAGCCGGGCCAAAAAAAGCCGGCCGGTTTTTTTTGGTTTTATCCACTTAAAAAAAGCCGGCTAAAATTGAAAAAAGCCAGCTTTTATTTTTAAAGAGTTAATTTGTATCGAATCCATATTAAATTTAGATTGATTTATTTTTAATACATGTTTAATTATTTACTACTAAAAAAGTTATAAATTTCTATTTAATTTTTCAGATAAATAAGTCTTTATAACCAATAGAAGTATAATGTGAAGGCATTATGTCTCAAAAATATAAATCTTTGAAAAAAGAAAATATACAGAAAAATGTGTTTTAAACTTCTATATTTCATAGTTCTACTTATATTACACATTCTTAAGAATTATATTTAATTGAATTATGACAAAATATAATACATCAAAGCATTCCTGGAAACATTCTCACAGGTCAATATGTAAAGATTAAGTCATAAAATGAACAATGTTGAAAAATAAATTAGGAAGGATTCAGTATTTGAGGAGAAATTAACACATTTGCTGCCGATCACGCGCCAACATTAAGGGGCCTCTCACACGCCAGCACGTGATGTCTCAATAGCCAGTCACGCGCTGGCACAGGAAAATCTCTCACTGATTATTTGTTATGAAAAGTAAATCGGCTTCTGGGAAAAACCCACTTCTACATTGCAGAATTAACTATCTTCACGTAAGCAGCAGCGAATGTGTTAATACATAATTATATAACATTAAACAACAACAAAAAATGCTCTAATAAAATTTGTTGAATTAAAATTTTGAATAGCTCTTTGTTATTTAAAAGGGCATATATGCCCACTTGCATGAATGAATATATTCATGCATATGCTAATTGAGAATACTGAAAAAGAATTGAGAAATATAATATATTATAAAATATGCATAATTCGAAATACTATTTTCAATAGTGAGAAATAGTTTTTTTATATGCATGATTTTAAAGGTTTATAGGGAATAAAACACGACATTTTAATATAACTCTTAAAATTAGTTAAGTAATAAAACATGTAACTAAGTAACCATAGTCCTCTTTAATTTTATAAAACAGTAAAAAATGGAAAAACCAAGGGTAAGATTAAAGGTCAATGTAAATCAGAAAGAGCACTTGGTATGGCCATTTTATAATTTAGTTGACATATTTGCAATTCTGGCTATAAACCACTAGCAACCCCATCAATATGTTATTGTAGTATTAATGTCTTCATTATTGAAAAATAGGGTTATAACCCAATTTCTCTTAATAAATCATAATTAAAATCCCAATTTTTGATTTTAATAATTAAAGTTATTTAACTTAAAGTAAATTAAACATCATTAAAATTAGTTAAAAGACACTTAAAAATGTGTAGCTTAAAATTAAAATGCTTCACTGAATAAAAGCCAATTATGGCCAAAAAAGGCCAATTTTGGCCAAAAAAAGCCGGCTAAAACCAATAAAAGCCAACCGGCCTGGCTTTTTTAAATTTTAGCCAGCTTTTTTGCAACCCTGGTACCGGACAGGGTTGCCGGCTTTTAGCCGGGCCAAAAAAAGCCGGCTGGCTTTTTTTGGTTTTATCCACTTAAAAAAAGCCGGCTTTTATTTTTAAAGTGTTAATTTGTATCGAATCCATGTTAAATTTTGATTGGTTTATTTTAAATACATTTTTAACTATTTACTACTAAAAAAGTTATAAATTTCTATTTAATTTTTTCAGATAAATAAGTCTTTATAACTGCTAGAAATCAACTGTGAAAGCATTATGTCTGAAAAATATAAATCTTGGAAAAAAGAAAATATACTCAAAAAATGTGTTTTAAACTTCTATATTTCATAGGTCTACTTATATTACACATTCTTAAGAATTATATTTTAATTGAATTATGACAAAATGAAACACATCAAAGCATTCATGGAAACATTCTTACAGGTCAATATTTAAAGATTAAGTCATAAAATGAACAATGTTGAAAGAGAAATTAGGAAGAATTCAGTAATTGAAGAGAGTTTAATACATAATTACTTAAAATTAAAATTTTGAATAGCTCTTAGTTATTTAAAAGTGCATATATGACCTGTTGCATGAATGAATATATTCATGCACATGCTAATGGAGAATACTGAAATAAATTGTGAAATATAATATATTATGAAATATGCATAATTCGAAATACTATTTTCAATAGTGAGAATTTTTTTTTTATATGTATGATTTTAAATGCTTATAGGGAATAAAACATGACATTTTAATAATTCTTAAAAATTGTTAAGTAATAAAACATGCAACTAAGTAACCATAGTTTTCTTTAATTTTATAAAGCAGTAAAAATGGAAAAACAAGGGTAGGATTAAAGGTCAATGTAAATCAGAAAAAGCACTTGGTATAGCCATTTTATAATTTAGCTGACATATTTGCAATTCTGATTGTAAACCACTAGCAACTCCATCAATGTGTTATTCTAGTATTAATATCTTCATTATTGAAAAATTGAGTTATAACCCAATTTCTCATAATGAATCATACTTAAAATCCCAATTTTTCATTTTAATAAATAAATTTATTAAACTCAAAGTAAATTAAACATCATTAAAATTAGTTAAAAGTCACTTTAAAAAGTGTAGCTTATAATTAAAAGGCTTCACTGTATAAAAGCCAATTATGGCCAAAAAAGGCCAATTTTGGCCAAAAAAAGCCGGCTAAAATAAATAAAAGCCAACCGGCCTGGCTTTTTTTAATTTTAGCCGGCTTTTTTGCAACCCTGCTATTTATTGATATTTTTATTTCTAAAAAGTTAGTTATTTATATTATTCAAAATGTGATTGCTAGAAACCAAAAAAAAAAAAAAAAATACTCAGATTACTTAAAAGGTGTTTTTTATTAATAAAACCTAGTACTTTCGAGCATGTCATGTTCATCATCAGGGTTAAAAACAACAGAGTAAAAAGTCGAAGGTTGATTTCTTTTATACAAAGTGGACTGATCCAAAGACAACGTAAAAAAGGGGGAGAAGTCGGAATGTTCCAAATTCGATTGAAAGGGGAGTTCAAGTTATTTTGACCAGATTGTACCATATTCTTCGAATATCGTACGACAAAGTATCATTACAAGTATTGTTAGCCCAACATAAAATTTCAGTTGATTCTAAGATTTTAATCTTCTGGTAATTTGATATTTTCTTTAGTAATTTAGCTTTTTTGAAATCTATTATAACTTCTTGTTCCTGGTACAGTTCCTTTTTGCTAGTTTTATAAAATGCATCTAGCATTAAAAAAAAAATTCACAATATGAAAATACATTCTAGAATAACAACATGCTTTTTATTCTATATAAATTTAATTTAAAAAAAATCCATGTTCATTTAAGTTTTAATTTGAAATAAAGACATCATAGTTTGAAATAGAAAAAGTAAGCAAGTCATGGTTATTGAGTAAAAACTGAAAAACAAGTCACTGGTTTATAGTGGATTAAATAGGGAATATAAAATTAGAGATACAAATTCAAGTTGAAAGTATTTCAAAATATTTTGGAATTTTTAGAAGTTTAAAATATGAAACCTTGAAAGATTAGATACTGTCTATACTTTATACAGACAAAAAAATATTTAATGTACCATACATCATAAACACCCACCAGTAATAGCTTCATCAATCAGCCCTCGTATTTCTGGGCTGTTTTCCTTGATTTCTAGACCTAAACGCTCAGCAGTAATCCAGTTCAGACTTCTGATGCGATTTTGCAAGGCAAGGTCTTTTTCTTCATACTCGGAAGATATTTGGTTGAATACTGTGTTATAGATATACTCCATCACCTTTTCTTCTATTATGTCGAGCAGTTGGTCAACCTGCTCTGCTGACATTTCTGAAAATTAGAAAATAAGGTATAATTAAAAGCAATATGATCCAAATTCATGCAATAGATTGTTGTTATGTTATGCTGACTGGGAAACAAGAAAGAACAGCAATAAACCTGAATGTGAGATATCACAGAAATTATTAAGAAATTAAGAATGATGAGTTATGAATTTTTATATTTGTCTCCAAAATGACAAATCATATACATATTGCAATTTTTTCATTAAATTAACAGTATAGAATTAGGTGCTGTACATGTATAATGTTATCAACTTTTTGGTAATTTTGGAGACCCTCCAGCCTTCCTCTATTATGATACCATGTGTTCTCATTTTTCGAAACTCCTCCTTCCTTCAATTATATAGTAATGAATGACTAAAAATTCTTTTTTATTTTTTAAAGTTGCAGCAATACACAGATAAAGTTATACATTTATAATTCACATAGTTTATAGATTCAAATCAAGAGAATTCATTAAAGTATCGCTATTACATAGAAAATAACTTGATAAAAATAGCACTTAAAAAATATAGCAACTATTTAGAAATACAGTCGAACCTCTATATAACGAAACTCCATACATCGAATTTGTCCATATAACGAATTTTTAGTAAGAACGGTCCCCTTTTCGCATGATTACATTAAAAACAGACTCTATATAGCGAAATATCTATCTCCATATAACGAATTTTTTCATAAATTGATCTTAATTTATTCAGTTTTAAAAAAGCTTCAAAATCATATGGAATCAATTTTCCATCACTTATTTTTGATTTATCGTTCAGTGGAGAGGTCTTTTTTTTTTATAAATATTACTTCTCTCCTTATTCTTTAAATCTAACAAGTTCATCCCACCTCCCACACACCTTTCAACATCCTTCTCAAAACACAGTCAATTAAATTGTTACACATATAAGAGAGGAATCAATGAGAGCACATAAGAGAGACCTTCAAATGGAGGAAAATATCAACTACAATTTTTCATTCCTTGCTAAAATTTGAGAATTTTTTTTGAGAGCGTAAGAATTGTAATTTTAAAATCAAAACAACAAAAAATTACAGATTTCTTCCTCTGAAATTTATGTAAGTCTTCCTCATTTGATTTTCATTAAGCTTTCAAATAAATGTCTTCTCTCTTTTTTGAAACTGCTTAAATAAGTAAGAAATAAAATGTTAGGTTAATATATACTTTTAAACATTTCAAATTCTTAATTAAAAAGATCAAAAATAATATTTGTTCAAAATTTACATATTAAATACTATTTTTAACATCATACTCTATACATCGAATTTCTCTATATAACGAATTTTTTACTGGAACGATGGATTTCGTTATATAGAGGCTCGACTGTATTCAATAATAGCTATTACATAATACATTCAGCAGCAATATTGTCTTCTTGAACTTGTCCTTTGCACAGGGAGGGGTCAAACAATACCTTTTCAATAAAACAGGTAGACAACATTTTTCTTTTCTTTATTAGCAAACACAAATCCCATTTTAAACATACTTCAGATCACGTTTAGAAGAACATTAACACTAAATGCTATGGCTGTTCCATATTTTTAAATAAAATAATATTATGTCTATAAAAAAGATAACAGACTAAAATTGAAAAAATATAATAAACTAATGTTTTTAAAAAAAAAAATAAATAAAGAGAGAGAGAGAGAAAATTCCAATGGTTAAAAAATGATAATGATATCAAAAAGACCGTCCTTCCTCTAAAGAAAACTCACTATATAAAGTGCTATACTCCACTAAAGTGATAACATTATATATGCACAGTCCGTGACATATATCCACATATATAATTATATTAAAAGTGTAATTAGGGTAGGGCTTTTTATTTTCTTTTTCAGATACATAAAAAGAAAAGTAATATATTCAAATTGAGGAATATATTAAGGGACTATTATATGTACAACTAGAGATAGAAGCACTTGAAAAAAAAAGTTTTTTTCGTTTTTTTTCCCGAAGGTGTATTTTTTCAAACTGGAAAAATTGAAATTTCATTTGTAAAATAACTTATTGAAAATTTGGGAATAGCTACATTCTCCTACTTTTTATTTAATTTTTTATGTTGAGTTCCCACATGAAAATTTTAATGTGGGTAACAACGTCCAACAGATGGCACTGCTATTCTGCATTATTCATGATTATCGCAATAGCAATCTCAAGAACTAAAGGATGATTTTTCCTTAAACTGCAGATTCAGACAGTTCCTGATATACATCAATGTTGTTTAGTTTTTGGTGTAAATTGCCCTATAAGTGGTGCTACTATGCTGCATTTTTCATGATTTCACTGTAGCTGATTAATCAAATGTCTTTTTCAGAGTGTTGAATCTAAAACTGATTTCCATTTCCACCCATAACATACAATAATGTTACAAAATATGGGCAGTTTGAATTAGATAAATGCAATTGCGATGAAAAAAAAAATCCATATTTTATTACAAGTAACTATGTTCCAAATTATACTTTCCTTCTTGATTAAACTTTGAATTTTAGTAGTTGTCTGAAGTATAGTAGAAGTTTATGTATGTATGTAACTGCTTTTGTTCATTCCTCAAATTCCTCGTATTTTCTGTTTGTAGTTTTCTGTTTCATAATTTTTGAGTTCCATTCTTAAAAATATGAAAGTACCATATGGAAACATTGAATACGGTTTCTTACTCAAGAATGTGATACCATATTTGTGAATAAAAAGAAAAATTTTACATTTAATTAACTTAAAAAAAAAATATTTTCCTAGTTTTAGTGAGTAAAAATCTTACAGTCTATAAATCCTTTGCTGTTTTTTAGTTGCAGAGCTGAGTAAGCCAAACTAAAACTAAATTTTGTTTGAATTCAGATTATAAATCCAAATCAAAACTTTTTTGATTTATAATGGAAGGCTATGCCAAAACTAAACATATTTTTTAAAGGAAATAAAATTACAATTGTAAGAAAAAAAAATGTAATATTGTAAAAATATACATTTTTTAAACAATGGAAGATTTGAATACTGATATTCATAATGACAAAACTGCAATAATTTGTTTCTTTAAACTAGTATCTTTACTTAAAAACAATACTTATGTAAATGGGAAGTATAATTCATTTCATTCAAAACTGCAGATATTGGCTCAGGTTTTTACATTAGGTCAATTGGTAGTTAAACATGTAGTAACTGAAAAATCATTTCAACAGAGACATGATATAACAAACAATAACATTAAATAAAGCCTGAATATGTTACTATGAAAATTCTGAGACTGAGAGGGAAAAAAAAACTAAACTTTTAAAAGCAGGCTTTGCTTCTTTTTATTTTTATTTTGTAATATAGTCATATAAAGTAAAAATAGTTTTCTTTTAATACAAATAAATGTGTAAAGAATTGAACTTTACAGATTTAATTGCCTATGTGGGAACTCATCATTGTACTATTTCTTAGATATTTTGGCCACCCAGGTTGAGGTTTTCATTGACGAGAGAATATTTTAGCTTAGACAGTGAATATCTTTCTTACAATTTGTCAAAAGAGGCTGCGGAATGCTTTTATCTAGAAGAGCAAAAGGTGTTAGTTTTTCTCACGGTAGTTTGTGTGTGACCTCAGCATTTTTAGGGAACCAATTCTACAGGACTTTAAGGCTGACATCATATGTGAGTTTTCTGATAGGTGATCTACAAGGTCCTTCCTTAATCGAATTGTTTTTGAGGGAGGACACGAAAAGAGAAGAGACAGTTTGGTGTGAAAGACTAGAACTGAGTAGGCTGCTCAGTGAGAGTTCCGGAGAGAAAATCTCCTTACAGTGAGGACGGATAGAGCGGAAATTGTTCGAGGTCCATGATGACGCTCGTGCCTATAACCAAAAAAGGTTGTTTAATCATTAGCCTGCAAACTCAATCATCTGACTTTCTTGGAGATTTTCTGTGTTCAAGGAGCATACGCGCCAGATACAGAAACCACTTCTAAAAAAACGCTACACTAACTGATTTATGTTTTAAATAAGACTTTTTTGTAAATAAATTTTATTTAATTACTTAGATTGGTTTAGTGAGTGAATTTCATCGCAAGCGCTACCGGATTAATCATTTAGTCTGAGAGGAATTCGCAACAAATGAAAAAAAAAAAAAATGATTATTTAATATTATCTAAGAAAATATAATTTATTTGGGAGAAACAATTACGAAAAATCAATTTTTCCAATTTTTCCAACTTTTCTGTTTTTTTTTTTTTTTTTTTTTTTTTTTTCTGAAAAGAAAAAAGGTACAAAGAAAATTTACATCTCTATGTACAACATGGGCACAGTAGCAGAAAATTCGCCAAGTATCTGCGACTGTTACTTCAGGGACAAAAGGCAATCTGCAGGTAAAATATTTTTACGACTGAAGCATTATAAATCAAACTTATAAATCAAACTATCACTTACCTATACCTTTTTTATGCATTTTATAAATTTTTATTAATAATAATTTAAACTTTTTATATTAAGTAAATATAATATGAAATAAATATAATATGAAATAAATAAATAACGGTTCGATTAAAAACTGAAAATTTTTGACTTCCGCCTCTGCCTAGAACTTTTTCCTACCAGGAACATGAATTGCTGTAAATAAATCTTTTTAATATACAACAGATGCTATTTATTAAAACTTAGATCTACCATATTCAATCTGCGGCCAGTGGTTTGTAGCCTTGCAGCCTTTTATGTGTGACCAGAGACACTTAATCATTAATGAATATTTATAAAATTAATTGAGATCAACATAGAAAGTATTTAAGTCCTTCACTATTGTTTTACATATTTTCATGAGAAGACAAAATCTTCCTTGTTATTTATAATTAATTTAAAATTATGTTAATGCATATTAAATGTGTGTTGTTACTTAAAAGTTCTTTTCATATATACTCCTAGTCCCAGTTATGTTATAACCCTGTAATAAATTCTTAATCTTCAACAGTTTTTTTAATATAATTCCAATTGATTTAAATATGTATTATATTGTGACAAAAAAGATAAAACAAAAAATGCTTCGTTTCAAAGTTAAAATTTTGCTTTGAAAAAAAAATTGTCATCAAAATTTTTCACATACTATTTTCAAACAAGAAATTTTTAGATAATTTGAAATAGAAATCTGTAGGAAAATTTATTGTTTAAAAATTGTGGTATTATTATCATTTTTAACATTTCCTCCACAACAAGCATTATATTGCTTTGATATACTACTTATGTTACCTAATTAAATTACTAATGCTTTTTTTTTTTTTAACCATTTTATAAACATGCTAAGATCTGCCGAATGTTGTAAACATATATTTGCAGTCTGATAGAAAGAAAAGGTTGAGTATGGCTTTCTTAGATTATTCGAACTACTAAATAGCTTGAATAAGTGTTTCTAACTCTTTGATACAATGATGTTAGTTCAAACTGTTTTCTCTTCTAAGATTTGTTGCACATTATGTTCTAACAATATTAATCCATTCACATAAAGGAAAAAAAATTATATACTGAGAGTCCAAGAGTCAACAACACAAAAACAGAAGGTATCAAGCACAAGAAAAAAAAAACTTTATTTTGTGGAAGAATAGACATAGGAGAATGTAATGATCCATGTCTACCAAAAGTGAAACGGTGCTTAAGCCAAAAATTAATATCACTAGTGGTTGCCTCATAGGTTTATCATTGTGTTTTCCAGCTCCCAGTTTTCCATATCTTTGATTGTAGGGCAAACACAAGGATAAACCAATGAGGCAACCATTAGAGGCATTAATTTTTGGCATAGGCATCACTTCACTTCCGGCAAACATGGATTGTTAGATTCCCCTATTTCTAATCTTCCATAAAAAAATAAAGTTATGCTTGTGCTCGACACCTTAAGTTTTTGTGCTGTCAACTTTTGGACTAAGAGTCTCACAAAATGTCACATACTGAAGAAAGTATAATTACATGCTTAGGTTATTTTCAAATGTTGCTAACAGCTCATACAAAATCTTACAGGCCAAATGCATGACTATACATGCCTATTTGAGTTTCTAATTTCATTCATTACTCATTTCTAATGAATGGATTGCAAATTCAGGTATCAATCTTTGCAACATTTCTAGAAAAATCTATTAAGAGAAATGAATGTATTGAATGCACAAAAGTTCATTGTTTCAACCCTCCCCCCTTCTTTTTCTGGAGATTTTATAAAGGGTAGTGCTGTAAAAGGTTTTCAAAGAAAAACAGTGTTCTTGATGATGATATGCATAAACTACACATACATATTAAATATTGTATGTGCAAAGTAATCTAATAGATATAAAGATACATTTAATATTTACAAGATATGTCTAATAAATATTTTATAAGTTGCTTATGACAATTCACATTGTACAGAAAACTGATAAGGATTCATGGAATAAATAAGAGAAAAAAGAATAACTTTGAATTTAGACTATTCTTGGCGTTAGCATAATAAGACCAGTAAGGAGCAGAAAAATTTGCAATTTCAAAAAAAGGAAAAAAAAAAAAGAGCATTGAAAACTGGCAATAACACATAATTAAAATAATAAAACTTTGTAAAAAAAAAAATCACTATAAAATCAAAACAATGCATAGGATGAGTCTCAAGCTTAAAAAATTAACAGCCTGTCATCAGCTACTGCAAATACATGACCGTAGGGGGATAAGGTTACAAATGTACAGAAACGGAGAAGAAGAGAGATTACAAAGTGTGAAAATGGTGGCACAAGCAATGAGGTACAAACTAATTACAAAAGATGCAAAATTGGAAAGTATTGCCACAATGACAAAAAACATTTGCAAGAAAGAAAAGGAAATAAAATAAATAAAGAAGTAGACACAAAAATAATACATAATAACAATAAAAAAGTATTTTCATACTGTACATTTTATTTTCTATATCAACAAAAATAAGCTCTAAAGACATAATAATTTGAGAAAAAAACTCATAATAATGCATCGACTTCATTTTCATATTATAATCATCAACCAAGGATCGATTCAGGGTTTTTATATAAGGCTCATTTTGTAAAAAGTAACTTTTGTAGCAAAATGTGGAATTCACTTATTGAAATTTGAACCAAACATTTAATAATAACTTCTTTAAGTCCTTCTCTTAAAATTTAACTTTCTGGTGAACTTGTTTTCTGTGGAATTTACGCATTTTAAAAACATTTTTAATGAATATCTCTTTTTGGAATAGAATTTCATGAAGAGGCCTGTTTTATTGAATTGATTTTTGTGAAGGGTACTGAATTTTGCCTGGATCGACCCCTGCCAACAAACAATTAAATTCTAGCACATTTCAGACACAATAATTCAAGGAAAAATAACTTATAATTATTATAAACCTTGATAAAAAGGATGTGTTTCAAATCTGTTTGTCAGAAAATTATAGAAATCTTGCATAACTTCAGACTGCTCATCAATTGATTTGTCATAATGTTTGCTCATCAGTTCTATTTGATAATTTATCTGCTTCATGACATCTCGGATTCCGTTTTCTTTCATCTGGAGATCTAAGCTCATCTGCAGCATTTCTGCAGGAGTGAACAGTTCACGGGAAAATGACTGTGTCATGGATTCTAAAACATTAAATATATATATATATATATATAACAAAATCAAGGACTGACAAAGAGAGAGCAATAAAAGTACAAAAAGTGGAATTTCAATATGACATAATAGATACATTAAATTTTTCACATTGCTAACTAAGTGTAAACCAACAGAGTGAAAAATGTCCAAACTGGATATCAAATACAGAGTTTAGAATAACACTCAAATGCTCTATCATTAAAAAGAGAAATTACCATTAAAGAAGACTTTGAAATTGATCAAAATGTTGATATTCTTTTTATAATATTAACTGAAAGCTTCTTTAATTGGGAATATTTTGACAACTTATTTTAACCTTACAACAATTGTATCGCAAGACACTGTAAATTTTGTCAATCAGTCCTATGCAATTACCATACAAATGAAAACTTTAAATTGTTTTTTCTCCTTGCTCATATTTTTATAACTTGCTTGTTCAATAAATACTATGGCTTTTTTGCAAATTTAGATAGAGGTGTGATTTTTTTTTTTTTTTTTTACTTTTTCTACATGGTATATTTAATATTTTTGTGTGTGGATTAAACATTCAAGATTATAGTTATTAAAAAAAAAATTAAGTTTGTGGAATTTCCTTCATTTTTAAATATAAATGAGAGAAAAAAAATATTACAGTGGAGCATCGATTATATGACGGTGAAGGGACTACCGAAAAACAACGTATAAACGATAACGACGTATAATCAATTTTCACTTCCAAAGCTAGAATTAATTTTGTTTTCACTTAATTTTAATATTTAACGTGATGATTTGCATAAATTTGTAAATTAAACAAAAATAAATAAATAAATAAATAAATAAACAAACAACCAAAAAACGGGGGAGCAGAATTAGTAAGCAATTTAAATATGTGTATGTTTCACCGAAAGGTTGCTCATTTGCAGGACATCATTTCATTTCCATTTAAAGTCAAAGATCAAAAACCCCTCGTAGCCAACTAAAAGTCGCTAATACTGATAACAGTTAGAATGATAGTCTATTTGCAACTTAAAACAGGTCGGGAAAGCTGACCATCCCCGAAAAAAAAATGATCCCTATCAGTGTAATTTGTTACACATATGCTGATTTTTCAGACTAATCGAACACCAGCCCACATTTTTATAATGTGGAGTGCATTGAAACATGCTCTTTGGTGTCATTCATAGCTGTCAACTTCCACTCATTCGTAAAATACACAAGAAAAATAAACAAAATTAAACCTATACAAAATCGAAAAATTGACGTATAAATGATTTTGGGCATCGTATAAAAGATATATTTTAACATTAAAATGAATAGGAATGAGCCGGGACTACATTAAAACGTCATATAAGTGATCGTCATATAAACAATGCTTTACTGTAAATGTAAAATCCAATGCACAGTTTTACATGCTATGTTCTAATGAACATAGTAAAAAAAAATGAAGCAAAATTATTCATATTTATAAAAGTAGTAGAGATTTTTAAACAAATTTAAATGTTAGAAAAATAAGCTGTTCTACAATTTTTTTTTATTATTATATTTAAATTTTATAAATATAATGATTATAGTATTAAGTATAGACCCTGATTTTAGTATTAAGTATTGTGCCACAACATTTTTTTACAGTATTATTCAAATTGAAGAGATGGTTTCAAAGGCAGTGCATCTCCTTAAGCTACGAGAATGATAACAGCTCTCACTCATAAATGTTGGCAAATGCAGCTTATGGGTGTATAGTAGCTTAATACATTATGATGAGTAAAAAGTTTTCGCCTAAGAGAGATACCTTCGTGCAGAGCCCTTGCAAAGATTTTTTATTGGTGGGGGAGAGAGCCTTAAATTGCCAAGTCAAACTTCATTATCTGCCAACACAGTGAAAAGCAAACATAAATAGTTTTTGGCATTTGCCAACTAGTTTTATAATTTTAGCAAGTTATCACAACTAATAAATATAATATAGTTTTTATTTGTAAAAAGCTCAATAATATTTCTAATTATATTGGTAACTTTCATCAAACCTATTAGAAATTGAAAGCGTATTATAGTTTTTATTAAAGTTTTGAACAAATTTGCCAATTGTAACAGCATGTGCAAATGTTTGGGGAGGCCTCCCCCCCCCCCCCCCCCCCTTAGCGAGGCCTCTGCCTTCGTGTCAACTGCTACCATTTGTGTGGTTGTTAGCTATTCCACAAACCAATTTTTGCATTTGAAAGCTGAACATTGGAACTACATGACTGTGTAATTTTTTTGTTCAAAATGTATTACTGTTTGCTTCTAAAAAGTGTTTAAAATGGAGCTATCACATCAGCAGATTAGAATGCTTACATACTATGAGTTTAATAACAAATTCAGTCCGAGTAAATGCTACAGAAAAATATGTGAAAGTTTAGGCATCAATACTGTTTTTTATGATATAGTCAAAGCTTGGTTTCAGACGTTTCAAACCTGGAAATTTCGACATTGAAGATGAACCATGTTCTGGCTGCCCTATTGAAGTTTATTGTGAGCAGTTAAAGCAAATCAGTGATCAAGACAAAATTAGCTTCAACATGAACTGTTGCGTTAGAGCTTAATGTTTACCAAAAAAATACCAAATTATTTAAATTACCAAATTGTCAAATAATAATTAATAACTAAAGTTGTAATTGGGTTACAGGGAAGAAATTTACATATCTGAAATCAGCGTAAATTTCTACATTTGAATGCATCAAAATAAAAATTATAAATTTAATATTTTATGCTCGTTCAAAAATATACATAATTGAAAAACATCACTTTGTCTACAATGAGCATCTGTATCCATTGCAGAAATTTCAAACTTTATTACCAAGAAAATAAAAGATTTTTTTTATGAATAAATTTTTCATGACTTTTTTGACTTCCTGAAACTGCAGCGGAATAATTTTTAGAATTTCTGAAAGGGAACATTTTTCTTCTTTTAGCTATGTAATTTTCGAGTTTTTAAGCCCGGTAGAATTTGAGATACATCTGTTTATAAAAAAGCCCAGTACTTTTATAGCCATACAAAACAGGTGTTTTTCAAAGCAGACGTAATGATCTTCTGCAAAACGCTACCCTAACGGTGTGGTTTTGAAGAAATAAATACTTTTATTAATTGGTAGTTTGATGAGTTTTTTGATGCAAGTGAGTTTTGGTTGCTAATTAATTTCTCAACTAATTATTAGAATTTTAAAATTCTGAATGTCAGGTACATCATGAGATGGCTAGTGTCAGAAAAATTTTGAGCCTTATATCTGCTTTAGTTTCCATTTGCCATTGCACACACACACAGCGAGACATACAGCTACATACAGACAGAGCGATTTGTTCTTTTATTAGTATAGATTTGTGTACAGTTGTCCCTAATTTACAGTCAGACTTTAAAAAATAAAATGTAAACAAAGGGATGATCTGTAATCCGCAAAAAATGTATAATCGACAAAATCTCTGATCCCTATGCATGCAGATTTCAAAGAGTTGACTGCATTTAAGTTTACAAATATGCATTTTTGAAAATGAAATATTTTGTTTTACAACTGAAAATGTTTTTTATTAAAAAAATACATAAAAATGTTACAGTAATTCATATTTTAACATTTTTCACAGGTAAACAGTACAGAATTAAAATATTACCTTTTGATGTGTTGCCTCTTTTCATAATGCTTTTGATGGTTTTACTTCTTTTCTCTGACTGTTGTTTCTTCTTTTCTTCAAACTTAGAAAATCCAAGCGTTAGAGAAGAACTTTCATGTGCATCACTGTGACTTCTCATTACCCTATGTACAACAAATTTAAATAAATCAACAGCATACATAAACATGGTCATACAAATAATGATACTTATGTATAATCTGAGTCAGGAGAGAGATCACCAAAAAATGGTGGCCAGTAGCCAATTATGTTCAAAACAGTAATTTAACTGCCAAAAATATTTTTTTAAATCTATAAAAAGAGATCATCGACTTTTCATAAACATATAGATCAATGATGAATTTTTATGATAATAGCATTTATCTGTAATGAAACTGACACATATCATATTGTTTATTTGTTTATACAGTAGAGTGCTGATTATCAGAACTCCAATTAACCAAACTTCTAATTAATTATCCAAACAGCCCATTTTTCTCAAAAAAAAAAAAAAAAAAAAATCTTAGAACTGAATTTTCAACTATCCGAACATACTATTTCTCTCAAAAAAAGTTTTAATCAAACTTCCAATTATAGAAATACTTTGTTTCTCTCATATATTACTATTCAGATTTAGAATGAACAATCAAATCTTTAATAAGTGTATCCTTGGAAGCTGTAACAACAAAAAATTAAATTGAAGAAAATGAAAACAAATGCTCTGAAAATGACTCAGTTCCATCACATAGCGAAGCCTTTGAATGGTTGGAAACACATGAAATAGCTCAAATGGCAAAAGAACGCTTATCCTATTCAACTAACGTATTCAGGAATAATTTGAGATATGGCAGCATTGAAAATAATATCTTCAAAGCTTTATTTGAAGCAAGCAACAATCAAAAAAATGTTTTCTGCTTAAATTATAATCATTGGAATTCAGAAGATAATAAAAAGAGAAAAAGGAAATTCTAAGTGATAAAATAGTAAAATAAAATAAAATAAATAATAAAAACAAATTTTGAAGATGCCAGCGCTAACTGTTACTGCTAATAAACCTGGATAAAGTGTGAATGCTTTAGCACAGTCAGGAACATCCTATAAATTGTCTGTCCATTTATCCAAACTTTTGCTTATCTAAATTAGGGTCAGTCCCAAAATTGCTTGGATAACTGGCACTTTAATTAATGTGTTTGATCTTTTCCTGGTCTGGCGGGACATCCCCCCCCCCTCCCCTGGCAGCAATGAAATGCATCCCCCAGGAAAATGAGATTTTTTGTTTTCAATGGTCAAAAAATGCAGTTTTCCCCCGGAACTCCATAATGCCCCCCCCCCCCCCCTTTCAGAACAACAGAAGACTCTCCCAAACAAAAGTGAATTCAACACTGATTTTTATTGAATACTTAAAAATATTATTTTAAAAAAAAGTTGCAGAATGTTATGCTGATAAAATTAATTAATTTAAGCTCATTTAGTTGGAAAATATAGTAATACAATATTTTAAAACACTAAATGTGTACATATAGCACACACTATAAAATATCAAATTTTAGCTGAAAATTTGAAATTTAATTTTTTTTACCTTTTCTACCCATTACCAGACTAATATGTAGATAAAAAAAATTTATATATATATAAAAATAGAAAAAATTGAGCAGTAAAGGGTTGAAACATTCAGATTATTTATAATAATTAATAAGATATAACAATATTACCTTAAAAATTTTGGACAAGGCACAAAAGAAGACTTTCTCAACTGTAGAAATCTACCTGCTTTTTATTTTAAAAGAGTATAAAAGATATTAAGTTAAATATGATAACATTAACAGTTTTAATGTCAGTTATAAAATGGTAATCAGCCCTTCTTTCTTATCTATTAGATCTAACTGCAATATGTTGATTTAGAGCAATCATTGGTTTAAAAATAAAATCAAATAACATACTGGCATATGATAAATCACAAATTCCCTAACAACCTTAGATACTGAGATTAATGTAAAAGTCTGAACATTCCAAAAAGGCACTGATTAAAAGTATTGTAACTGTAAAATGGTGTTTAGGAAGTGGGGAAGTGAAATTAATATCAATTTACTAAAACATAAGTTGATTGATGTGTTTATATTAGACGATCAAGGATGTGGAAACATATCATTTTACTAGTCGCTGGCAAATAAATTGTAAAGTAATCTTAAAAAAAAAAAAAAAAAAAAAAAAAAAACCCTGCAAACTATAGAAATATACCAAAAATTTTATTTCTTTTAAATAGTTAGCTATATTTTGCAACTTTTAAAATTACTGAGATTAAAACATGGTACCAAGATCTATTTTATATTATACTTTCCTCTCTTGTATACTTCTTAATAATAATAATCAAAAAATGCATTGTAGCAATAGTAATAAATTATTTTTACAGTTGTGCAAATTTTGTCATAACAATTTTCAACTGTACACTGTATTTTAATGGCTGGTAAAATTTTCTAGAACTTCGCCATCCCTGTTGATGTTAATTTAAAACAATAGATCTTACAAGGAAGGTCTCCATAGGGGCATACTCAGAAAATTCTGAAAAAATTACAGAATGTTCATCTCATGTGGCCATATATGTTTGTAAAAAAATTTTTGGCAGAACCCCGATAGAATGTTCGTAAAAAAATAGCGAACATTTCTTTTATTTGGCGATTTATCATCGGCTGGCGACAAAATAAAATTTCAAAAAATACCTTTTTTTATGTCAAATTCTTTTTAAGGTAAAAATGTTTCATCATGAACTTGTTTAAAGAAATTTTATTTATATAATGTTAGTTTTGTCAGCTTTAGTTTGTTTTAACTATATTTTTGTCATAATGTATTTAGAATAAAAATTAACTGTGAAATTTTATGAATTAAAACAAAATTTAAATTAATTAAAACTGTTTCAATCTCAAAATTAAGTCCAATCTAATTTAACTCTGTCGATTCAATTTTGTTGCTATGGAAACAAAAACTTCTTCGATATTGATATGCATTACTACAGCAGTATTCATCTGACCTTTATTTTGTTATACGCTTAAATATATGAAAAAATACTTTTAAATTTGAAAGTATTTTTTATGTAAGAAATTATTTTTAAAGTGATAAAATTAAATAACTGCAGCAAAAGCAACAGAAATATGTAATATAAAATACATCTATATGTTAAAATCTCTCATTGTTCAAATTTAAATTCATTCAATACTAATTACATGTATTCTAAAAATTAATTGACAAGAAATTTTCACGTGCATTAAAATCGTTTGCTTTTGGCGAGGGAAAATGCTGCTCACCAAATTGCGTGGCACTTTCGTCTTTTCGCGCCAAATACTCGAAAGCATTTTATTTTTTTACTGAATTTCTTCTGTAATTCTGCTGCTAAATTTGACTGATCCTTTATTACATACATGAGTAGATTAATCAGTATTTTTTTCAAAAAAATATGAGTATGCCCAGTATGGAGACCTTCCTTGTTGGTAAACTGTTATAGTACCCTAATAACTGAATGACAGTTATTAGATTTATTTCAAAAGCAATGAATTCTAATCAACTTTCCTCAAATTTGACAGTTATTAAATTCAAGCCATAAATCTAAGTCATTTGAATATATGCTGGCTTTAAATTCAAATTAAGAAAATGAAGATTATATTTTGGTCAAATTCTAATTTTCTTTTCCGGGTCTGACATTTATTATTATGCTTACAATATCTAAATTTTTGCCTCCTTAAAAGTGAAAACTATTTTTAAATAGACAGAGGTTATATGCAAGGTTCTCGCTGGCTTTTAAGGGCATATTTGAAAAAAATATTTTTCCACCCTCAACAGCTCGAAATTTCCTGAGACATTTTCAAAAGTAAAAATATGAAACTTGCTGGGGTGGTTTTTGAAGAGATGTACGAGAGGCTGTGTGATTTCATTTTTCGCTCATTTAATTAGAATTTGATTTATAAACAATTATTTTCTCAGCATGACCATATCTTTTTCATTCCTAGATCTCCCGCTTTGAAAAATTTGATTAAAAATGCCCACTTTGACAGCATTTTTTACAATATTTTCTGCTTTATCAAAAAAAATTACAAGCACAGTACATTATGCAGTTTCTAAATAGGAAAACTTGCTAGTTTGATGCATTTAAGTGCAAAAATGAATTTAAAAATAAATCAGAAAATAAGCAGTTTGGACTGGAATAACCCTTAACAAATGTTAGTGATTTAGTGAATAAGAAATAAAAAAAACAGTAGCAAAATGAAACATATATATATATTAGCAAAATAGCTTCGGGGGGGAAACATAGCTTCGGGGGGAAACACTGAAAAAGCTATCTTTAATTCCTTATAGTATTTTTTTTTCAGTGTGTTTTAGGATAACATAATTTTTTTGTCATTGGTTAGAAAATAGAAATTCTACTACATGCTACAGAAACTATGAATAATAAGTACATTCTAAATGTTTAAATATGTAAAACATTCTTTTAGTGGTAAATTGCTGTGAGATTTCGACTGTAATCGATAGAAAAAATTTATGATTGGTCAATGATACTTTGCAAAACTAATAAAAAATACTGTTAATCATGAATTCAACATTACATTTTAGCAAAACTTTTCTAATCTGACGATTGATGGGAGTAATTTTGGTTAAGATTTTACTGGTGCATAGGTAATGATAAACTGACAACAAAGAAATATTATAGACCTTTAAGACCCAACTCGCACGATCGTGCGGGTTAGACATTCTTTTAAATTTTTGCTTCTCAGTTGTATATAATAAAAACCCAAATCGAACAGTCATTCAGGTTTGCAGAAAGAATAATGTATCATTTTTTATCAACAGATAGTGGATGTAGTGCATGTTTTGTTTTCAATCTGCATGGCTAGCTTTGTTTATAATTTCATTGGGTCTTAAAGGGGTATAATCCTTTCTGTGTCTTTTGTTGTTGCTAAACTAAATTAGTGTCGAGTCAGTTTCTTTATAAATAATAATGTAAATGACACAATGAATGTAATGTAAATGAAAAGAGATATCAATCATAATGTAATGTACATAAGAATCTCATCAGTAACCACACTAAAAAATAGAGCAGAAATTGAGCACTCACAATGTGGCAAGTCTGATTGTTCATTTACTCGCCAAATGAAGCATTTCGTCGCAATTTGACACAATGGCAAGTGGCAGTGAGAACCCTGGGTACACGCTAAAATAATGAGTGTCATCTCTAGAGTATATGCTATAGATTTATTTGAGAAACAAAGGATACAAGGAGCTCTTTAGAAAAATCCAAAAGGTATAAGGCATACACATATATATCTATTACTACACCCTGATTAATTATTGTCTTAAATTACCAAAAAAGCTTTCTTCTTCTGAATCTGGACAAGTACAAAGCTGATTATTAAAGGTGCCATTCTTTTGAATAACAAATTCCACCATAATTTTCTGAAAGTGTTAACAAATCTTAAGGGGCCACTTCAGTTACTGGAAAAGTGAAAGCATTCTAAAAAAAAATCTGCAATCAAAATTGAAAAAGTAAAAAATAGTCTTTGTACAGATCAATCTCAGCTATCCAATGCAAAAAATTGAAATGCGACTGAGATATCTTAACAAATTTCTTCTCTAAGATTAACATTAGCAAACAGATTTTTTTTTTTTTTTTTTTTTTTTTTTTTTTTGACTGAAATAGCCTCTTAAGGGTTCTTTTGTACATGTGTATTTCTGCACTCTACTCACACTTCATACCACTTGGAACAAATGAAGTTTAATTTTTCCATTTGCTACTGAAGCATGTATAACCCCTCCCCCCCCCCAACCTTTTTTTTTTTTTTTATATATCTGAAATATAATAGTTAACTTATCCCTATATAGTAATACAACTGATTTGCACTTGCTACCAATAGTACAACTTTGAGAGGAGAAAGATGTCTCTTCTGATCTTGTAGTAAAAGAATGTCCTTTAGCACTTGATTATTTCTTTTGAAACAAGTTCTGTGCATTTTCTCTGTATGATGTATCTAACAAGGCAACCATTTTTGGTGCTGCTTGCACCTATCATTCAGATCTGTTACATTTTAAAATATTATATTGGTAAGTTTGAGGATACATAAAATTTTTCTGATAAAATCATTTTTTTCTTTTTTCACAGTAGCTTGGTTTTATAATGCAGTTTTGAAAACCACTTATTGGACTATTAACATAGAATTTTTTTAAAGAAAAGTATTTAACTAGTTGGATGTCTCATACATACATTTTAATATTTAAAAAAAATAGTTACTCATTTTAATGCTTTAATAATTTTAATTCAATACCATACCAACTTTGATTTTCATCTTAAATTTCTGCTTCAATCAATTAATCGGAGTAAAAATGAATTTCCGTCTCTGCACAAGCCGATAGACAGTAGAATAACAGGCAGATTTTTTTTTTTTCAAATTTAGGAAGTACCTTCTTGCCTTACCAAAAAATAATCATACACAAAAAATTTAGTTCACTTCTAGAACTAACTTCATACACTTTTATGTGGTGCAATATTGAAAATGGCATAAAATTCACTATTGCAGTGCCCCCTTCTGGCAGATTTTTTTCAGATTCAGGGCGATCCAACCAGCCATAGCCATACACTTACACAAAACAATTCGTTCAATTCGATGCATAACTTCATGTACGTTTGGTCGGTACAATATTGAAAATGGCACAAAAATCGTGATTGCAGTACCCCTTTCCGACGGATTTTTTACAAATTCCAGGAGGGCCAACTAGCTATAGTCATACACATACATAAAAAATTTGGTTCAATTTGATGCATAACTTCATATACTTTTGGTTGGTACAATATTGAAAATGGTACAAAAATCACGATTGCAGCGCCCCCTTCTTGCGGATTATTTTCAAATTCAGGGAGGACCAACTAGCCATAGTCATACACATACACAAAAAATTTGGTTCAATTCGATGCATAACTTCATATACTTTTGGTCGGTACAATATTGAAAATGGCACAAAAATCGCTATTGCAGCGTCCCCTTCCGGCAGATTATTTCAAAACTGAAGGAGGACTTACTTGCCACAGCCAAAAACATTCACAAAAAATTTGGTTCAATTCTATGCATAACTTCATACACTTTTTGATGGTAGAATGGCGACATACACACAGACACACACACGGACAGACAGACATTTTGTAAAAACATGTTTTTTGGAATCTCTGACCCCTAAAACATGTAAATCCGTCGAAAACCGGAAGCCGAAAAAAATTTTGATTACAATACGTTCTTCTATTGAAGATAGAAGAAAGTAAAAATACAAATTAGTAAATAATAAGACTAAAATATTGAGAAAGTTTAAATATTCCTCCAAGAAGTTACAAATTTGATTTAAAAAAATTGCAGTATTATATTTTAAAGCATTAAGCAGAGAAAAAATTGGTGTATTTTTCAAAAGTAGAGCTTTCCAACAACCCAAGCCAAATGTCAATGATGATTGTTGTGTGTGAGCAGTGGTTAGAACTTTACTGGAAAATGTAATGTCAGACTTGATTAAGTGCAATAAATTTTCTAAATTGCATAAAAATATTAATTTACTTTATGATTACTTGTACCAAAAGATACAACATTTCAAACATTCAAAACTTTATTCCATTCGGCTTCAATAAAATAAAATAAAGTAAAAATTTACTTATTTTGTATTTTATCAAAAAGTTTGCTTATTTTGCATTTCATTAAAAAAAACTTTTTAATGATCTTAAAAGTTTTTAACAAAATACATTTACTATTTATACATTTTTCGTCTGCATAGGGGAAAAAAACTTCTTGTCGATTCTTGTTTCTGTATCAATTACCAAATACATCGCAATCATATATAAAGTAATAACCAGGAATAAAATGGATGAAAATTTTGTACTGCTATATTTGGAAATTTAACTCACTTTTAGCATGAAACAAATTAAAAAAAAAAAAAAAATGGCAATTTTAACTCAATTTTGATGTGAAATAAACAAATAAAAATTCAATAATAAAAAATACAAGAATAAAAAAATATGTAAAATATGATTTTAACAGAGAAAACTTTCATTGATATTAAGAGCAAAATTTCAGAAATTCTTAATTAAATTTTGGTCTAAAGATAATTGAAAAGAAGTCATTAAAATTTAACCTTCAAAACAATGTGATAAAGCTAAAGTAATAGGAAAATATTTTATTTATTAACACCTTTTTTATTTATTTTTAAAGAGAGGCATACTAACTTTTTAGAAGATCCTTTTGTATCAGTCCGAACTGGAAGTTTTTGATTCAGCTCTCTATGACATTTAGAACAATATCCTTGCCATTCTGGATTTCCGTAGTAACCACAGCCATTTTTGCATTTCAATTCTTGTCCATGAAGTACTCCTTTACGCTTATGCATGCTGGAAGCTGAATGAGACATGATCACAAGCCTAGGAATAAAAAAATTTATTTAAATTTATGCTTACATAGGTACTTGGTTATCCCATTGACCAATTTCGCCAAATTATACAAATCGCCAAATTACACATATTGACATAATTTTTATTTCAAATAACGAAAAAAGAAATAATTAGTAGAATATTACTAAAAATACAAATAAAAAGTCGAAATAAAATCACTTAAAGACGTTTTAAACACCTTTATCGTATTTAATGTCATTGAATATTTGGTGATAATTTTTTGGTCGACGGGATAACCAAGTAGTACCCTTACATAATTCCATTCAACATTGTTGAGAAATATTACATAACAAAAACATCAGAGAATATTTTACGAAATATCATTCTCCTTCAAGTAAATTTCTATTTGTTGTTAAGGCTGTTCTTAAATCTAATGTTGCAACTTTATGACATGAGTTTTAATTCATTTTTGTTCAGAAACGTATGAAACTGACAGATACTGTTATTTAGAAACTATGTAATCGAAAGATGTGTTTGTAAACACAATAGATCTTTCAGAAAATGCTGTCAAAGTTGGCATTTTAAACTGAATTCTAGAACAAAAATAAAAAGGCCGATCAGAGAAAGGAGAAAAACACCATGTCATGTGATCAAAATTGTGTTTAATTCAATAAATAATTTATTTATTAAAAATGGAAAAATAATTTTGATTCCAAATCTTTTCCAGAACCAGGCCTGACAATTTTGTACTTTTACGTTAAAAGAGTACGTTATTGTGTCAAAAAATTTCGTACTTGTTAAGCCATGAATTTGAGAACAGCCTTAAATTATAAAATAAACATAGGAAAATTTCACTTCTTCAATATGATAAAAGTTACACATACACAATTTAAGCTTACTTTACGTTCAAGTCCTATTAATTAACACGAAATTTAGTATTAATTGTTGATGGTGCTCTTCTCTTAAGAGTTTTAAATTCAGGCAGACTCCTGTGAGCAGCTTTTATGAACAGAAATGAGATCAAGACAGCTGTGAAATGATCACATTTGATAACTGTGTCTTACATGTCCTCTACATTATTTAATAAAGCAACGAATGAATGAACTGTGTTGTGTTTTTTAAATAAAAATAACACTAATCACGACTCCAAAGTCTAGTTTATAATGTAGGCTTGAATCAAGTGGAAAAATAAGAAAAAAGGTATTTTTTTTTATGTACACAGCAGTGCCAAACTTTTATAATTTAAGTGTCATTTCAATAGATACCAATAGAATAAAATAAAATTTTACTGGTGCATAATTCCTATTTTTGCCTATTTTTTTTTTTTTTTTTTTTTTTTTTACTTAGAAGGTATTTACAATACTAAAGGTGTAAATCGAAATGCAACAGATCAACTTATGTACAGTCATTAATTTTTCAAAACAAATACTATCCTGAATTGTTTAACTGTTTTTATTTAACAAAAAAAAAAAAAAAAAAAAAAAGAAGAGGTGGAGGATTTAACTGTTTCTTTGCTAAATTGATCTTTGCTTCAAAATACATCTTGAAAAAGGTATCACATAAATTACCCACCAAAAGTGTTGTATAAATAATGAAAATACAGTCGAGTCTCTTATACAACAAAATTCATTGTTCAGTCAAAAAAATCGTTACATAGAGAACAATGAGAAATTTCATTTAATAGCCATTATTTTGAAAATCAGACAAAGTGCGATAGTTGTATTTTTTGATTTGCTTGATTACATTTTTTATATTGAAGTAGATCATTTTTAATGAGTAATGTACAATTTCAAAGCCCTGAACATACTTCCTCTTACCTACAGAAAATGTCAAATGTCAAGACAGTGAATATACCGTTTTTCGTGAAAAGCGAAATGCTAGTATGTTTGGAGTGCTATATCTCTGGCAAGCAACAACATCTCAAAATTCTTTGGCATAAACTGTTAGTATAACACCACCTGCTTATTAAAATGTAGCTGTTTCCATGAGGCATAGTTATTTTACATTATTATGTTGCCACAAAATACAATCAAAATGACATTTTTTGTCCATTTTCTGCACTTTTAATACCTTATTTAAACAACAGTAGTCCAAACTTTTTCTTATAGAATATGAAAGTGAGCTGCATCGAGATGTTGTTGTTAGCAGATATAATCTGTTAAATATTCAAAATCTGCAACATTTAAATTAGTGTTATCTAAAAAAAAAGAGCGTCACAGATGAATAAAAAATATATATAGCAAACAGTAGTTGAACATATGTTAAAAAAGTAAGACCCTTTCTTTGACTCCCTGATCTCGTCCTTATCTCTGTTTCTATTATTCAAGCCAAGAAACAAAAAATATTTTCAAAATGGCTATAGCCCCAAGTTTTATTTTTTTGGACGCTTTGTGACAATTGCACCTCTAGTAGCAAACAAATGTCAATCTTTTCCAACAATGCATGTGTTTCAATCTTTTCCAAAACAGAATGCTCATCTTGGTTGAAAGAAAGTCAGTCGTAATCGTAATCAGGCAAGAATCCAATAGATTATGCTTTTGTGTGTGCATATGTGTGTGTGTGTGGGGGGGGGGGGGGGGGGGGGGGGTTAATGCCTTTTTTGAACATGGAAAATCAGCTAGAAGATGCAGCTATGAAATATAAACCAAAAATCAGTGAATAAAAATGGATTCTACAAACAGTTTGATGCAATTTTTGTACAAATGAAGGAGCTTTTCTGAAAAAAATTTGTTATATGGAGATATGTAATTCGCTAAATGGAAATTATTTTTAATGTAATCATGGAAAAAAATGACTGTTCTTACTAAAAGTTTGTTAAATAGAGAATTTCACTGGATGGAGTTTCGTTATAAGGAGACTCAACTGTATTCTATTTCAAAAAGAAGCTTCCTTTTACTTTGAATCTTCAAAGTCTAAAGAAAAATTTCATTCATTAAAGACACTTTGAATAACTTCATTTACAAGAATATGCATATTTTAAATTATGCATTGTATGCATAATGAAAACAAGGAAGTGCTTCATTAAATATAATTATAATATTATTTAATTTTTTATCTATAAAGATTTAAGGGCAAACTATCCAAAATGTGATTGAGTTAAACATTTTTAGTTAATAACAGCAGTGAATGAAAGTCAATACTTACAATAAATAGTTAAGTTTCGGCAAGAACTTAATACATCAAGAGTGAAACTACAATTCTTCAGATAAGGTTTAATCAGAAGTATAGACAAATGTTATCAACATTTTGAAAACGTTCATTGATAACTCAAAGAACAATACAGAACAAGGCCATCTAATACAGCTACTCAAAACAATAGTAAATATTTCGCGTTAACGATCCTCTTTTACAGGCTTGTTAAAACTTCGCTCGCTAGTAGCTAAATGATGCAGATCAAAACAACTAGTTACATGTGATATTTGCAGCTCAATACTACAAAATCACGTGGTGTTGAATAACATCCGTAACAAAGACAAATGCCTTTTATTTAATTTATGAGTAATGCAACTTTTGTAAGTAAACAAACTGAAAAGGAAAGTAAAAGCGCTGTCTGCTGCCACACGTAAAAAGTATGATTAAACTTTCTCTTTTTTTGTTCAGTTTACAAATAAGAGCTATCAAAAATTGTGTTTCACTTCACTATATGTCGAATTATTCAAATGATAAATTCTGTTCCGAACATCCCTAACTTTATATACTAATAAATACAACGATCAAACAATGCTGGTTTCTTTGAAACTATACAGCAGATAAACTCCTAAGCACTTCTTCAAAAGTAAAACCCCTTAATACGTTGTTTACAAACAAATGCTTTCCTCGAGATCGGTATTCTTGGAATAGAATTGGTGATTGTTTGTTAAGTTTTTACGGTTTGATCATTAGAAATTATTTTTCACATTTAATCACAGTTTATGGAAAAGTGTTTATAAACAAATACTTTCCTCGGGATCGGTATTCTTGGAATAGGATTGGTGATTGTTAAGTTTTTACTGTTTGATCATTAGGAATTATTTCTTACATTTAATCACAGTGTATGGGAAAGTGATCAAGTTGTACTTTAATTTGGTAACGTATATGACTGTACTAATTTAAAGATATATTACATTATAATTAATTATCTTTATTATTTAACAACAATTTTTGACTTATCATCTGTAAAATATCAAATATCCGACGAAGAAATTATTCAAAACTGTTTCTGAAAGGAAAAAAAAAACAATATTTATTTATTTTTATAATTTTTATTAGTATGTGAATTCGAGTAAAATTTGAGTATTTCAATATGTAGGGTCCCAGGGTACCCTATATACCCAGTGTAATTCCTGGCCAAAAATCATCAACATCGAATTATTATAAAAACTGCTAAAGGTATTATTCCCACTTTTTTGTAGAATAAGCCCCATCTGAGTAATTCTGATATAACTTCTAGTTTATAGTTTTTTAATTCATTTATTATTTATTTGACAATGTTTACCATTTTTAACAATGTTATATATTAAATAATGTAAAAATTACTGTTTAAAACATGATTGGCAATGATAAACAAGATGATTCAATGGCAACCTCATTTGGCAGTCTATTTCATGGTCCGGGTAATGTGCATGTACCCACATGTTTCGTTATTTCTATGTTAGCTGGTCAGAATCTCAAAATAGCTTTTATTTTTTGCAAATAGCAGTTTAAATTTTTTATGTGCATAGATTAAAAACAATGATTTGAATTTGAAGTATAATTATTTAGTTTAGGATATTATTTACTTTTATTTATTATTATGTATCTTAAAGGAAATGGGTGAAATGAATGTATTTGAAATGTCTGTAATTTAACTGAAAATTATTCATTTTAAACAAAATAGTGAAATTAATGTAATGAGAATGTCCCGGATTTTAACTGAGGAAGATTAATATTGGGTGAATTATCTCTTGCTTCCGGCTAACATAAAATTAATGGCTCTTTCTCTATAGTTTATTAAGGATATTTATGTATATCCTTTTATTTTTTTCCAATGAAAAATAAAAAGATTTACATTTGAATAAAGTTAATGTGCACAGTATTTTTGCTACATGTGCTCTAAACTTGATGTTGTTAACAAGGCTGTTAAAATATTTCTCTTCTAGTATAACTTTTTATTCTTTCTAATTTTCAAAATAATCGTTTGTGTTTTCTTGCCATAATAACCAGGCAAATGAAACAAATTTCATCAAGAATAAAAAAGAATTTTCACAAGTTCATGGAGGCTACATCATGTCCAGGTCAACAAAATATCTGTTAACAAGGCTGTTAAAATATTTCTCTATATCTTGTTACAAAAATAATACAATGTCTGTGAATATCTTCTGCTGATGAAAATGGCATACTTTACATTTTCTTGACATATGTAGATAAATTGTGCTTTTTTGTCATTTTTTAATATACAGTAGACTCCCTCAAATCCGCAAAGCTTGGGACCAGAGGTTGTGCGGATTTTAGAATTTTGTGGATTTCTGGTCACTGCTTTGTTTAAATTTTTTAACTAATAGTTTGAATGCAATTAATAATGCAATCGGAACTATAATGAATGCTTACAATATAATAAAATATTAAAATAAATAATGAAATAAAATAATAAAAATTTAGATAATTTTTAAAATGATTAAAGTACTAACAGCAAAGGTCAAGTTAATAATCAATAGTGTATGATTAAATATTCATTGATGAAGATTAAATGTATTTTTCCAAAATTATTCAACAGAACTTGTCTCATAAAAGTACATTACTAATTCACATAAAAATCATAAAATAAGGATTATTTTTTCAAGTTTAGCCAGGCTGAATGACCAAAAAAATCTTGATTAATGCATAAATATATTTGGTAAGAAGATTGTGATTACCAGTGATATCAGCAATATCTTGAATTTTCCCCAAAAAAATTTATTCTTCCTTCATGAAAATAACATGAATAGAGTATTATTAAGAAAATTACAAATTAAAAAATATGTGGAATCGATACAAAGCTAAAAAAATTAAATTTTGTCCGAATATATGAACTGAAAGTTTCATTGTTTACATCCATAAAATATGTGCGGATTTTAGAGAATTGCGGATTTCTGGTTTGCGGATTTAAGGGAGTCTACTGTAATTTTTAAACTATTTGGAACAGGGTTGGCATGGTTTAAACCAATTGGTTTTAACCATGGTTTAAACCACAGTTTAAACCAAATGGTTTTTTTCTCAAAAAAAAAAAAAAAAAAAAAAAAAAAAACGGTTTTTTTAGAAGAAATCTAATGACATTTTTTTTTTCTTTATAATTTACATGTTTCAGATTATTGGACATAAATAATTTCTACTTTTAACACTTCATTTCAGTAATAAGTATTATATATAGTGGGTTTAGGTCTTTTTTTTTTTATGCATAGGATTAAACCAATTGTTTTTATTTTTTATTTTTTTTTATTTTTTTTTTTTTCCTGAAAAAAAATTGAGCAAGTCATTTTTTAGAAGAAATCTAATGACATTTTCTTTTTTTCTTTATAATTTATGAGTTTCAGATTATTGGATATAAATAATTTTTACTTTTAACACTTTATTTCAGCAATAAGCATTAGATATATTAGGTTTACGTCATTTTTTTATGCACTGGTGAACATATCTATTGCTCTAAAGAAAAAACTTTAAACACGTGAATTGATCAAAGATAAAATAGATTCAATATTTAGTATAAAATATTTTATGCAGATTGTTTAATGCAATTAATAATGCAACACAATGAACTTTTAAGATTTTTCACAAGCTGTAAAAGAAATTTTTCTTTTGGGAGATTATCTTGAAGAATTAAAAGCAAAGACTGGCTGCTAGTTATAGCATTTTAATAATAATTTTTTCCCCTCTGCTATCTGCTGAATCTAACAACTAAAAATGTTAACTTCAAATTGTCATTCAGAAAGAAAAAATCCTAAGAAGTATTTGTAATTTATTATTTGAATAATTGTGAAAAGAATATTTATCAAACTACATCCAAATGTTTATTATTAATAATCAAAAGATTGTTTATAAAGATTTACAGGGCATTAATGGTTCACTATGATGAACAATTAAAACTTTCAACATAAGGCTGTTTGCTAAAACTGTTTAAATTGAAAAATGAATTTTTTTCAATTTTCAGCATAAATTCAGTTTAATTATTAAATTTAAATTATTTTAAATGAAGCTACACTGCTTATAAACCAATAATGTCTGTTTTTATCAGTAAATATGCATGTACATATAATAAGAATGGATGTTTAAAAAAAAAAACCCTGTTTAAACCCCCCCGCCCCCCCCCCCCAAAAAAAAAAAAAAAAAAAAAACCTGGTTTAAACCAAAAAAACCTGGATTTTTTCCAACCCTGATTTGGAACTTGTTTTTCATAGATGGTGCATTACCATAGATGGTAGGTTACCCTCATAGATGCCTTCTGTTAGGTAGATTTCGTAAGAAATACTACCTATTGCAATCGCACCAGTTTATCTATCTATCTATATATATATATCTCACTTTTTTATGGACACGATAACTTCTATAATTCTTCACCAATCTCCACCAAACTGGTACATAAAATCAAAGGGGATAAAATCTTGGCTGAGTTCGTTAATGGGCAAAATCGGACCAAGGGGGTCGGAATAGGGGCGTTTTTGTGAAAACCGAAAAAACGCCATAACTTCTTAATTAAAGTAGATATCGAATCGGTTTAAAGTTTATATTACTTCTTAAAAATGGGCCAAAAGTATATGGATGACAGATTTTTGACAAATTTAGAAGCGGACTCAAGGGGCGAAAAAAACAGGGATTTTGAGAGAAAAAAATTCATAACTTCGTCAATTTTCAACATATCAAGTCCAACTAAATTTTTTGTAAATGTTCTTAAAATTATCTAAAACTTTTGTATTTACAAGTTTTTAATAGGACCAACTTTTACCGATGAAAAAAAATTAAAAACGAAAAGAAAAAGGGCGCTGAAAAAAGAGAAAAATCCACAACTCCGTCAATTTTTAAGATATCAAATCTGATTAAATTTATTTTGCATCTTCTCAAAAATATCTACAACTTTTATACTAACAAGTTTTTCATAGGACCAATTCGTATAGCAAAAAGAAATTAAACAAAAATAGGAGTTGGAGAAAAAACCTCAAATCCAAACTGCTTATATTCTGACTCATTTTTAAATTCA
Organism: Maratus speculifer; assembly: GCA_964019185.1. Lineage (NCBI taxonomy): Eukaryota > Metazoa > Arthropoda > Arachnida > Araneae > Salticidae > Maratus > Maratus speculifer. The sequence continues at coordinate 241,829,859 of OZ025301.1, read as the reverse complement.
TTTTTTATTTTAAACGCATCCAAATGGTAGATCCTCTTATTTAGAAACTGTATAAAGTGACGCATTGGTCAATTTTCTGATAAAGACAGAACATATTTAAAAAAAGGCTACCAAAAAGGGTATTTTGAACAGAATTTCCGAAAGTCATCGGGACTGAAAATTGAAGGAAGCATTCAAATAAGAAATTGCGTTTTTTTCTAACTCTTTTTTAAATCCATTTTTGTTCTCAAACGCATCCAATTTACAGATCCTCTTATTTAGGAACTATATAATGTGATGCATTAGTCAGGTTTTTGATAAAGACGGAATATATTTCAAAAAAGGCTACCAAAAAGGATATTTTGAACAGAATTTTCAGAAATCATCGTGACTGAAAATTTAAGGAAGTGTTCAAATAAGAAATTGCGTTTTTTTCTGACTCGTTTTTAAATCCATTTTTGCTCTCAAATGCATCCAATTTACAGATCCTCTTATTTAGGAACTATATAATGTGATGCATTGGCCAGTTTTTTGATAAAGATAGAATATATTTTTAAAAATGCTGTCAAAGTGAGTATTTCGCACAAAATTTTCCGAAGCAATTATGATTAAATAATTAAGGATGTATTCAAACAACAAACCGGTTATTTGCTCAAATGCATTCAACTGACAGTTTTTTGTTATTTAGGAACTGTATAATGTACTGTTTTGGTCGATTTTTTAATAAATTCAGAATCTATTTCAAAATATGTTGTCAAAATGGGCATTTGAGCTGAATTTTTCTTAAGATAATTCTGATAAAACCAGTTTTTGCAGAAAAATGAAATTAAAAATTTTTCATAAACGGCCAAATGAAGTTATTAAACTGGGTTTATCTCTAATCATATATATATATATATTTGTTGAAATGAGCACTCTTCGAAATCTACCTCCGCCTATAGGCCCAGCCGACAGGGATTTTTATAGTCATAATCGAAATTCGACAAATAGTTTTTCAGTTTTTCTTGATGAAAGTTTAATATCATTCATGCTGGTTTGGTTCAGAAAGTAATATTGCACTGTGTATTAGCCTTCGCTTCGCTCAGACAATAAATATTCTAAACATATACTACTAAGCATCGATTTCACAAATATGGGCTTAGTTTGACTTGCTCTTGTAAAAGTGTTTATACAGTAGAGGAAAGTTTTATCACTTTTAAAGACTGTAATCTATCATAATTGAAATAAAATAATTAAAACTCTAAGAATGACACAAATCTTTATAAACTGTGCAAAAATCAAAGTCAATGTAGTTTCGTAAAAGTTTAAATAGCAGTTTTGAATCTTTTTTTTTTTTTTTTTTTCGATATTAAATTTCAGCTAAATGAATAATTAAAGCTTAAAGCATAATAATAAACATTGTATGATAAATGAGCAGGTTTACTAAATAATGTCTCATTGCGTATGCGTGAACGCAATCAAAAATATTTTGCATAATTTGTTAGGTAAATGTATGAGCAACTTTTGTGAAAGTTGCAAAAAACATAGCTTGAAAATTCTGAAAATTATCGTTGATAGAATACAGTGTTAGAAATTAGCAGTCGTTAGTCGTCAAATGCAACTAAAAAATTGAATTTGACGACTAGAAAATTATTCTTGGTCGTGAAATTTGACGCCTAGCTTTTTAAAAAATTTATTAGACATTCAGCTCTGAAAATTAAAAAAAAAAAAAAAAGGTCTAGTCTGAAAAATCAGAACTAAAAAAACATCGCGAATTTCGAGAAATAGTCGTGAAAAAAAAAAAAAAAAAAAAATTCATCAATTGCTCGTATAAGAAATCGCCACTTTCAGCAAAAGATGGGAGAAAAAAACGATTTTTTTTCCAAAAAATAACAAAAAAGCAAAATTTTTTTATACGATAGCGTTAAAAAAAAAGGCAAATTTCTACAAAATATTGCGAATAGAGATGCAAATTTCATCAAAAAATTGCAAGAAAAACGCGAATTCCATAAAATAATCGCAAAAAAAAGTTAATTTCGTCAAAAAAATCTTGGAAAAAAGACGAACTTTGTTATAGAATCGCAAAAAAGTGCAATTTTCTATGAAGGATCGTGAAAACAAATCTTAATTTCGTCACAGAATCCTTAGAAAAAAGCTTTGTCAAAGAATTACAGAAAAAATAAGAATCTTGTCATAGGATCGCAATAAAATCTGTTAATTCCATCAAAGGCTCGCGAAAAAACGCAAATTCTTTCAAGTAATCCCAAATAATCAGTAATTTTCGCCAGAGGTTTGCGAAAAAAAACACATAATTAACAGGGGGGGGGTGTCCCAGCCCTGCAGAAAACAACAAATTTTATCAAAAGATTGCGAAAAAATACTGCCAATTTCGTCAACAAATCACAAAAAAACATGACAAGGCTTGTCAAAAGATCGAAAAAACGGCAAGTTTTGCCAAATGATTGTGAAAAAACACGACAAAGTTTGGCAAAAGATCGCGAAAAAGGCAAAATATTAAAAAAAAATCGCGAAAAAACCAGCAAGTTTCATCAAAAGATTGCGAAAAAGCCGACAAGTTTCGTCAAAAGATCATGAAAAGAAAAAAAAAAAAAACCCGACCAGTTGTGTCGAAAGATCTGCAAAGAGCTGCAAATTTCGTCGAAAGATTGCGAGAAAACGGCAAATTTTGCCAAAAGATAGCAAAAAACGCAAAATTCGTAAAAGTGGTGCGACCCCCCCCCCCCAAAAAAAAAATATATATATATATTGGGAGTGGATTTTTTTCTTGTCTCTGTAGTAACCTTAAAGAAAATTTGATGCGAATTTCAAAATTATTCTTTTACTCCAAATCACTCCAAAATTATATGCAGTATTACAGTAATATTAATATGAATTTTAGAAACTGCAACTAAAAATCTTAATTTGACGCCTAAGGTTTTTAACAGTAGTTGTCATTTGACGCCTGCCTTTTATCTCCCAATTTCTATCACTGATAGAATAAGCTCAAAATCTGTTATTCCTAAAATGAAGCAAAAAAAGATGAGAGGCTGTACCCATTGTTTGTGTCAAAATAGCATACACAATATTGACAGCCCCTCATTTTTTTGCTTCATTTTGGGAACAACGGATTTTGCACGCATTCTATCGATGGTAATTTTCAGAATTTTCAAGCTATGTTTTTGAAACTTTCACAAAAGTTACTCTATACATTTGGCTAACACATTATGTAAATTATATTTTTGTTGCTGTCATGCATGCGCAATGAGACATTTTTAATACGATTTTTATTATTTTTTAATTCTTATTACAGGCTATTTAGATTACAGTACAATACTGTTTGTCAAATTTTTTGAAAATGACATTTTTTTTATATTAACAACTCTGCAAATTATTAGCAAAATACTTGGCAAAATTTGGGACTGTTTTTATAAAACCTTAATTTCTCTACGAATATACATACTATCCTTATAAAAATAAACATAGTTCATTACAATAAGCGAGTTAATCATAATCTGCAGTTTAAAATTTGGTACTACTCTGTTATCCCGCCGACCAAAATACTATTGCCAAATTATAAGATTAAATGCCAATAATGGAAGATCGTGAATGTCAATTCAATGACTTTAAATACGATACAGGTGTTTTAAACGTCAGTAAGTGATTTTATTTCGACTTTTTATTTGTATTTTTATTAATATTCTACTAATTATTTATTTATTTTATTATTATTATTATTATTTAAAATAAAAATTACGTCAATATGGATAATTTGGCTATTAGTTTGGCGATTTATATAATTTGGCGAAATCGGTCGACGGGATACAGGGCTTGAAATTCAATTTTTCGAAGGAGGGGAGTCTCGCTACCAACATTTATAAATGGAGGGGAGTTTGGCTGTTTGGGAGGGAGAAAAAATGTTTAAAACCCGCCATTATTTTATGTGCTATTTAAAGAATTACCAGAATACAGACATAAAAAAATATCACTGAAGCAATTTTTATCAACAATTCAAAATAATTATGCGAAATGTGTAAAAAAAACTTTTATACTATCTAGTTTTTATTGGTGGTAAATACCCTCCCGGTGCTAATTATTTTTGTCACAGGTCTAATTATTGTTTTAATAATAATTAATAAAACTTCTAATTAATTTAGTAAATTTATAATTTACTAGCGGGCCGCCCTCGCTTTGCTTCGGGTAGAGCAAGTCGCCCAGTCCCGTGTCACTACTGACACCGCAAATTGTTACTACCACTTCATCCCATTAACTTCAACTACTAAAAGCATTATCTTCCTTTTAGGTAGTCGGAAAAAAAGTAGCCTATATGTTAATCTAAGGTGTCAGATACCTGTATACAAAATTTCATAAAGATAGATCCAGCCGTTCTTGAGTTATAAATGGTGTAACTAACACGACTTTGTTTCATGGATATAGATTATAGCAGCCCGCCCCGGCTTCGCACGGGGATTAAAGAAAAATTTCAAGTTATAAATTTTTACACACACAATCATACTCTCTTCTTTGTGCGTGGGGTTACTAAAAAAGTGTAAAATTATAAAAGAAAATTCGGATATTAGTATTATTTTTTTTATTTGTAATAATGTTTGTAAAAAGTTTTACACCTACAAAACAAAAGCCATTAAATTTATTGTGTCAGAGCTTCCCTGTAAACGATATTAAATGTTGTTTTACTTTGTGGCAGCAAAATAAATTGATTTTCAGGAGCTCCGACCCGCGATAGACCAACATACAGTTGGCCATGAGTAAAACATTCTTTTCGTAGGTCGATACCTACTAATTCGTAGGTTTGACCTTGGGACTTATTAATAGTTAACGCGAAAGATGTTTTTACAGGAAACTGAAGCCGTTTAAATGGGATTGGTAGATCAGTTGGGATCATTGGTATCCTCGGTATATGAGCTAGTTGACCAGCTGCTGGGCCGGTGATAATGGTTGCTACAATTAAATTGTCCTTCAATTCCTTTATGAGTAGCCTCGTCCCATTGCACATGTTCGGAGGGCTTAAATTTCTCAAAAGCATGATTGGAATTCCAATTTTTAACATCAATTCATGTGGTGGCAGTCCAGAAGGGTTTAATGAATTTAAAAATTCCTGTGGATAATGGACTGCTTCTTCGATATCAGTCACGGTGTCTATTGATTTGAAATTTTTTACTTGGCCGGGAACTTTTTGAATAATCAGATTGTTTATTTCGTTGACACTATCATTCCTAGGTGATACTATTGCCCTAGAACACAACCAATGAAAGTCTTTTTCATGTAAATTCTCGATGTCAGGGTATACTGCATCTATTAAAATTTCTAAACTATGGACTATTTGGCTTAGAGACTCATCCAGAAGGATGTTACAATTTCTGCTTAAATTTGGAATGGGGAAAATTCCTTCCCCAAGTTTAAGAAGTTGCTGTGGAAAATCACTATCTGTCATTCCATGAAGATGAGCTTTCATATTTGTCCGTAATTTTATATTTTCAATCGAAGTCCATAAGGGCGACGATTTTAAGCATGCTTTGATGATATCTGCTCGCGTACCTCTGTTAATAACAGGAAGAGTCTGTCGGAAATCTCCAGAAAATACAAAAGTAATCCCGCCCATGAGAGCAGAGGAATTTCTAAGATCTTTTAAAGTTCTGTCCACGGCCTCTATATGTGCTCTGTGGCTCATGGTGCATTCATCCCACATAATCAATGAGGCTTCTTGTAATAATTTACCAAGAGGCCCATTTTTGCGAATAAAACATATAGATTGTTGCTCAAGATTTACGGTTAGCGGAAGTTTAAAAGTTGAATGAGCAGTTTTTCCATCCTTTAGAAAGGTTGCAGCGATTCCTGACGAAGCAACTGCTATCGCTATCTTCCCACATTGTCTTATCTTAGCAAGTATTAAATTTGCAAGAAAAGTCTTTCCAGTGCCACCTGGCGCATCCAAAAAAAAAAAAAAAAATTTGTTTTTGTTGTTATTCACGCTATCGATTGTAATGTCAAAAGCATATCTTTGATCTGGAACTAATTTTGGCAGATTTTCATTAACAAAAGCGGTCAAATTATTTGTGTTATAGTGCTGTACCATTGTATTTGTCACATTATTTTCTGAACGAACTGAAGACGGCAATCCAAAATCACTTAGGTTTTTATCATTTAGTTGTAAAAGTTTATTTTCAATTTGTATTAAACCTTCATTATAAATGTCATCACTGTATGGTAAGGCGAAGTCTTGATTTTGCAGTCGGAGTCTATGTCTAATATCTAGACATAATTCGTCTTTGAAATGGTCCCATAATTTTAATGGTTCCGACGGCTGACAAAATAAAAGTATGACCACAAACAACTCTCTCAGTTGTACTGGACATTGCGAAAGCGATGCTTCTCTCAGTGTGTTTTCCCAATGGTCATCGTTTTCTAGCAAACCCCTGTCACGGCAAGCTGCTTGATAGGTCTCTTTGAGAACTCCGTCAACGGTTTTTAAATACTCGAATGAGGTTGGACCGCGTACGTGATGTAGCAACATCTTAAGATAAAAACACTCTGATTGAGAAGGATGTACACCGTAAACTCTTCCTAAAGCAACATCTTTTTTTATACCCGGATGGCCAATTATGTCCTCACCACGCCGCCTTCTTGTGAATTTGTTGTTGGCCCATGTGTAGTATTGCGGAACTTCGTGGTATAGAAGTGTCTTTGCGAATTCATCTTCATTACAGAGCTCAAAGAAAGCCATCAAAGTAGTTTTACGTGGATTTTGGCCCACTTGTTCAGCCATTTCCGCGGTGAAATACACCCTTTGGCCGTTTTCTAAGTGGACAGCTAACTGCAGGACTGTAGGATGTCGCTCGTGGATCGGAAATTCGAATATTCGCCAGGCGGCTTCGGATGTACTTATGTAACGGCCATTCACATAGTTTTCCACTTCATCGTTTGGGTTTCTGACGGTAAAAGTAGCTTGGTCAGATCCCTTATTTATATATTTACAAATGTATTTGATGGCTTGAACTGAGTGGCAGTACTCTACATTTATGTGAGCGTTTAATGTCCTACACAATAGTGGAAAATAAGGTACAATCCATCTATTATCAATATTGAACCTACTTCCTCTAATATTTAGTGTAGCACTCTGTCCTCCATTTTCGATGTCACGGCGACGATAAACTGGATAACCGTCTTCTCCAATTTGGGTATCGTTGACGAAACGTCGAGGGTACTTTTTTGTACAAATACCATTTTTCATACATGGTGCTGTTAAGTTATGCTCTCCGCATGGTCCGTGGACCATATTTTTAGTTACGATATTGTGCAACATCGGATCGTTTTGTTGATTGGGCAATTCCGCAACTATGACACTGTCAATTTCGTCTGGCTGGATTTTTCTTTCCAGTCAAAACAGCAAATGACAGTGTGGTAAACCACGTTTCTGCCACTCCACACTTGCCATATAACATTTTACTTTGCCGAATATTTCATCTTTCGTGAATAATTTTATGAATTTCTTCATCTTTAAGTGAAATACTCTTGAAATTATGTCATGGCGATTGAAAGGCCGTTGACCAGATAATAGTTCTAGTTTAATTTCAGGCCATTCGGAGTTACACGTAAAAGTGACAAATAAGTCTGGCCTCCCATAGTTTCGGACATAAGTCATGGCATCTTGGGTTTTTTCATGCAGATAACGTGCAGAACCCGTGAATGAAGATGGCAAGATTACGCGTTGGCCTATATTTGATGGGCCTACATTTGCATCTTGATTTAAAGCGTCTCTGAGATGGATGTATTCATCAGCCCTCAGTCTCTGTTGATTATGACATATATAATTTAATCTTTCTGATATCATTTTTACCATCATGTCGACAATATATTGACTAAATAATTCCCTATAATAATGTAATGAATTAAAACAGTTAGCTCTAACCATCAACCTAAATGCATAAAATTGCATGCACGTTACAGTTTTGTTACGCGCTGTACCTTGCTGAGGAATTGTCAAATAATAACCGTCTTCTCCCATTATAAACATTAAGGGATACTGTAGAGGATCATACGATCGGTGCAACTCAGAAATTCTTTTAAGTTGTCCGTCTCTACCGTGCAGCACTATATCTCTTGGGCCTTTTTCTTCGTCAACCAAGAGAACGGCTACCTCGTTTACAGCTGGAGCATTATACCTACCCGGGTGTCCCGTCTGCGGTGGGCGGTCGGAGCGAATAATTAACTTTAAATTATCTGAAGAGTTACTTTCTAAGTTTTGTTTAAAACTTCGTATGTATATATTGTGGCTATTCAGTGCGGTCTCGAATTCGTTGATTAAATCAATTTTTAGCGTTGGAGCTATGTTTGACCGCAACGATAGCTGATCTGCGTCAGAAATAAAATATATTTGCAAAAATTGCGGACTTTGGCCTGATGGTGGTAAAAGGCTACCTATAAGATGATACACTTGTCCCTCTATTTTAAATGTTGGCATAAAATTTTCTTCTCTAATTTCTTTCGCCCCAAACGACGTCATTTGAAAAAGGCTATTGTACCTACGTATGTTGTTTAAAAAATGTACAGAAAGTGAATGATTATTTGTCAAAAGATCTTTTATTGGCTGTGGCGGCTCTTGCAAATTCGGGAGACAAACTTTTCCAGAAGCACAGCACATACCATTATGTTCATCGACCCATTTTTTGGCAGAACACTTAGAGCAGATCTTATTCATGGCTCCGATTTGTACGGAAGACTGTTGAGCATAATCAATCTGTGGATCGTATCTGAAAGCCGATCTGTTACTATGAGCTAAAACTCGATTACGAACTCTAGTCGTTGACGTCTGTTGTCTTTCTCTCTGATCTCGAAGGCGTTGGGAACGCTCAGAGTTCGATTCCCTAGTGCGAGCTTGTACATTTCTAATATTTTGTTCTTCGAGCCGCTGCAAACGCTCCGTACTCGACTCTCTTGCGCGTATTTGGGAGGTTCTTAAATTTTTTTCAGCAAGCCGTTGCGATCGTTCAATACTCGACTCTCTTGCGCGTATTTGGGAGGTTCTTAAATTTTGTTCAGCAAGCCGTTGCGATCGTTCAATACTCGACTCTCTTGCGCGTATTTGGGAGGTTCTTAAATTTTGTTCAGCAAGCCGTTGCGATCGTTCAATACTCGACTCTCTTGCGCGCACTTGAGAAGTCCTCAAATTTTGTTCGGCAAGCCGCTGCGAACGCTCGATACTGGACTCCCTGGCACGCGATTGCGACGCGTATTCTCTCTGACTTGCAAGACGATTTTGAGTTTCTGATGAAGATTCTTCATCGCAGCGTCTTTTTGATGCCCTTGCCTGGGAACTATTTCTAGAAAGTTGAGATCTTGATCTTTTGGGCATTGTAAAATGAAAAATAAATAAATAAATAAATAAATAAATAACTCTCTTAAATAATTTTCTTGGCTGTTGAACCTTTATAAAAATGTAATATTAATACTATAAAAACTACCGAGTCTCTAAGGTGTTTCGTTTTCCATTTCGCTTTTGTATACTTCGCCACCTCGAATTTTGTACTGTGCTGAGCTGTTTCTTGTTTTGGAGGGAGTTTGTGTTTTTTTCTGAATTGGAGATTTGTTTCTGTGGAGTCGTCTTCAGTTGTGGAGTGTATTTTTGCGTTTATTGGCACATTTTGTTTGGATAGCGCTCTTTCCTCTTCCGATTCGTTTCCTGAGTCGTATGGTGTATTATCGCGTCAGTCTTGATTATGAAGTAATTTATTCTGATAAGGATTAATACCAAGGTAAAAATAAAGAGCTTTTACTGAGACGGCATTTTAATTATTTTTTTAAATAAAAAAACACGGCACAGATGTCATATACGCACCACATTAACACGTGCTTTTTTTCCCCCCGCCAATTTGGCGAAAATTTTACTTTTGGATATAAGTTACAAATTGCATGCAATAACAGGACATGATTTTTATTGCAATTTTATTTTTATTTTATTAATAAAATATTATTAATTTATTAATAAAATATTATTAATTTTATTTTATTTTTGTTATATAAAAATAAAATAACGCGAAAATTGAAAGAGATTCTAAAATTTTAAAAAAAGGAAATAAAATAAATAAATGATAGCTTGATATAACTAATTATTGATATAGTATATAATAAAAATATTTTAAAGAATTAAAATAAAATATAACAGTAAATAAACATGAATTTAATAAAAAGCGAAACAATAAAAAAAAACAGTTATAAATAATAAACTTAATAAGTAACAAAACAGTAAATACAATTTTCACAATAAATCGTAAATATTAATACTTATAGCCATATTGAATGCATGCATTTATATTATTTAATCAGCCCATTTCACTGAAATCTTTTAACTTTTTTCATTTTATTCCCCTAACAACTGTTATAAACTTATTAAACGGATCTTTCTCCTTGACACACATGTGCAATGCCAAATTGGCGGGGGAGGGGGGGGGGGAAGCATGTGCCAATGTGGTGCGTATATGACATCTGTGCCAAAAACACTTATTGTGACGTAACTATAACAGTTAGACATATGCTGTCGCGACATTTTTTTTAGATAATTATACGTTCTGCAAAGTCGTAGTACATTATTTTGCTTTATAATCAATAGTATTCGCAGCGCACGCGATGTAAGGATTTTTTGTACTTCTTGGTTATCCCATCGGCCAAAAAAATATCGCTAAACTATAAGATTAAATGCCAATAATGGATAATCGTGAATGTCACATTCAATGACATTGAATACGATTCACGTGTTTAAAATGTCATTAAGTGATATTAATTTCGTTTTTTTATTTGAATTTTTATTAATATTCCACTAATTATTTGTTTTTTTGTTATTTAAAATAAAAATTATGTCAATTTGTAAAATTTGGCTGTTAGTTTGGCGATTTGTATAATTTGGCAAAATTGGTCGGCGGGATAATAGAGAAGTACCAGATTTTTTAAGGTCATTTTTCTACACCTTGGGTTACATTATTGGCATTTTAGTAAGGATCCCCCCCCTTTTTTTTAATATAATATAGCCTATGTTTACCGGAAATAGTGTAGCTTTCCAACGGTGAAAGAATTTTTCAAATCCGTCAGGTAGTTTCGGAGCCCATTCAATTCAAACAAACAAACAATCAAATCTTTCCTCTTTATAATATTGGGTATAGATGTGACGTCATTATTTACTGATTTTTATTAGTTACATATTAGTTACATGTCTCTTGTTCCTTTAACAAATATTTCAAAATTCCTATGTTATTTAAATTATGACATCATATTTTTCCAAATCAAATATTTTAATAATAATTTAATTCTTTCTCTTTCACTTTACTTCTAATTATGTAGCCATTTTTCGCAGAGAACCTCTTATTAACGTAACCGATATTTGTGCGTCTTATATAAAAAAATAGTTTTTTTTTTCAAGTATGACGACATATTTATTTTCCTTTGAATTATTTTTATTTTAATTTTTCACGTGGATACTGTTCAATTGAAAATTAATTGCCGAGGAGATATTATTATCCCAGATTTTGATTTTATTGGCAACGTGAAAGAAAAATGGTTATTTTTTATCGGAAAAATTTTAATTGATTCTGTATGAAAAATAATGAAATTTTGAACTATTAAGAAAAATATTTGAATAAATCAATTAAAAATTAGCCTATGTTCACCGGAAATTGTGTAGCTTTCCAACGGTGAAAGAATTTTTCAAATCCGCCAAGTAGTTTCGGAGCCTATTCAATTCAAACAAACAAACAAACAAACAATCAAATCTTTCCTCTTTATAATATTAGTATAGATAATTAATTGTTATAACCAATGTTATTTTTCTGTATATTACATGTGCAAAATACAAATTTAATCATAAACTAATACTTATTTGAGTGCAGAAAATAAGAAGTATCACTATTGTTTGCAGTTCTTTAAAAAAGGGGCAAGTTAAATTCATCGAAAAAGACTTTCTTAAAAAATGAATACTTTGTTGAGTAAAGGGATACTTTTGTTTAATGAATGGCTGCTTTCAGGAATTGCACTCACTCAGAAAGATTTGGAGCTGCCAGAAATTGATTTTAGAGCAGCAAAGAAAAAATATATATATATTGAAGCAGGAAAATTAGTTTGTTGAACAGAAAAATGAACTCCCCGTAATATTATTTTGGGGGAGAAGGATAGGGGGAGGGGTTCCCTTTGACGAAAGTTGCATTTTTGCATTATTCTGTTTGATGAAATCTGTCTTTTTTTAAGATCCTTTCACGAAATTTGCCGTTTTTTCGGGATTTTTTGGCGAAATTTGCCGTTTTTTCGTGAAATTTCTGAGGAAATTTGCCGTTTTTTCGCGATCTTTTGTCGAAATTTGTCGTTTTTCGCGATTTTTGCAAGAAATTTGACGTTTTTTCGTGAATTTTCTGAGGAAATTTGCCGTTTTTTGCGATCTTTTGATGAAATCTGATGTTTTATCGCGATTTTTTTTTTTACGAAAATTGCCGTTTGTCGCGATTTTCAGACGAAATTTGACGTTTTTTCGCGACTTTTTTGACGAAAACTGCCGTTTTACAGAATTCTGTGACGAAATTAGGCATTCTTTCGTGAATCTTTAGACGAAATTTGCCGGAAATTAGTCGTTTTTTCGCGATCTTTTAACAATATTTGCCGTTTTTTTAGCAAACTTTTGCGAAATCACGCGTTTTGTGAAACGTGTAATAGCTGTTTCTATTGTGTGTCATCTCCGATCTTTTGCGTAATTTACGCACAATAGCACGTCCGTGGCATCACTGTTTCATAATTTTTGGAATTGAATGCGTTATTTTTTATGGGGGGCCAGGGGAAATTCCGAACGGAATCGCCTCTATTTCGCCACGGAAAATCGAACGAAACTCGTCAATCGATTGCAGGAAAAAAATTGCGAAATTTGTCAATCAGTCGCAAAAAAAAAAAAAAAATCATGATTTTCAATGATTTTTCGCTGCAAAAAAACTCGCAAAATGTGTCGAGTACTCGCTCGAAAATATCATAAAATTTGCAAAACGGTCGTGGGAGTTGATCATAGTTTCAAAACGCAAAATTGTTTGGGCGGCAGCCTCCCGTCCACGTTATTCTTTTGGGCGGGATTTCAAAATCTTGGGCGCGAATCCCGCCATCCCGCCCTGAAATTCAAGCCCTGGGGATAACTAAAATTTTTAATACATGGGTTTTGACAGGGTTATCCAAGAGACCTTCGTTCTTTTTCACTTTGTTGACGGTTCCCAATGGAATTTCGGAAAAAAAAACTGTTCGTGGAAATATTACCTGTATTGTATACACCTGGAATTTCAGAATGATTCCTCGTGTATTTTCTAGATGTTTAACATAATGTCTAAAATCGTAAGTGTCCGGTCATTAATGGCCATATAGTGTATATATGTATCAGAGTTTCCCCCAGAGGGTTTCAGGGGGGCGCTCCGCCCCTCCTGCCCTTTAGTTTAAAAAATAGCGCCCCTCTTGTCATTCATTCAAAAAAAATAGCGCCCTTCTTGCCCCACATTTGAAAAAACGCAGCCCTCCAGCGATGATCCTGAACGCGCCTTAGCGCGTAAATTACACAAGAAATCGGCGATGGAATGCAAAAATACGCGTCCCGTGGGATGGGTAATTTCGTCATAAAATCGCTAAAAAACAGCAATTTTCGTTAAAAATTGCGAAATAACGACTAATTTCCGGCAAGATTTAAAAAAAAATGGCTAATTTTGTCAAAAAATGTCACAAAATGGCAGATTTTTGTCAAAAGATCGTGTAAAAACGGCAAATTTCTTCCAAAAATCGCGATAAAACGAAAAATTTTGTCAAATGAGTCGCAAAAGACGGCAACTTTCGTCAAAAAAAATAGCGATAAAACGGCAGATTTAGTCAAAAGATTTGCGAGAAAAACGGCAAATTTCGTCCAAAAATCACAATAAAACGGAGAATTCTGTGAAAAGTTCTGTTTTTTCCCTATATTTTCACGAGATTTGTTGGTTTTTCCCGATTTTTTTAGCAAAATATGCCGTTTTTTGCGATCTTTTAACAAAAACTGCTGTTTTTACGATCTTTTAACAAAATTGGCCATTTTTTCAAGATCTTTGATCAATATTTGCCGTTTTTTCGAGATGTTTTAAAAAATTTACCTTTTTTTTCTTTTGTTCAATTTTTTTTTATTGAATTTCTGTTTTTTCGCGATTTTTTGAACCGCTAGATTCTTGATTCAACTCTATAAAAGTGCCCTGAAAAATGTAAAAAGTGCCCTTTTCAGAGCAGTAGCGCCTTGCCCTTTTTTAAACCTGGGGGAAACTCTGATGTATAGATAACACTGGCGCCCGGCTAACCAAAAATTATCAAAATATCACAATATTTTGAAATATATCCATTGATATATACAAGGTGTCTGATTAAAACTGATAGTCAGTTTTTTTAGTGGTTATTTCCTAAATGTATTTCAGGAATATTTCAGACATTTGATTTATTTAGATAAGTAGCAGAGGATAGCAAAATTAATGTCTTTTGCTTAAGATTAAAGAATAAAAAAAGCAAACTTTCATAGCTTAAATAAACAAAAACTATCACTATTTTTAATTTCAAAAAACGTGATTAAAAAAAAAAAATCCTTTAAGTTTTAGAAAGCTAAAGGTATCGATAAAAAAAGAGAGATTTTAAATAATAATCCCTAAAATAAACACAGGTTTAAAAAAAACTTTTTTCTATTTTTTTATTTTGGAGAGAATTTGGAGCTTGTGGAATCCAGGGCCGAAATTAGCCTATTTTGCACCCAGGGCAAACAAGGATCCCCCTCCCCCCCCCCTCTCTCCTTCGCAAAATGTATTTACAAAGAGAATTTTTTAATAGTCGAATTATTTTAAAATTTAAGATATGCAATCATAAAATACGTAATCTGCTTTATTAAATGTTGATTCATTAAAATCTTGTAAACGGAATAAAAAAGAATCGAAATAAATAAATGAATCCGCTTTATACAGTATTTTTATGCTATATCATCTTTAGATTCTTTTATACTTGGACTTACCCCAGACAGGCAGGTCCCGCTTAAGACTTAGAAGTAGGGAGGGGGGGGGGGGGGTAAGCCCGACGCCACACAGGGGGCCCCCCTATTACCCAACCAATTTTTGTTAAATTAAATCCATTTTTTTGTATGCTTAAATAATTTGAAATTTTATATAAAAAAAATTTTGAGTAAATATAACACTATTAATATTAAATTAAAACTAACTACCTATATCTATATGAATGTCTAATTTAATTAATTATTACCTATTAACTATTTCTATTTTAATTAATTTGTACCAATTAATTTGGTCATTTATCGACATAGAACTATATTGTGTATTAACAATGTAGAAGAATATTTGAATTTCAAAATATGCTTTTGATTCACTAATTACTGTATGGTAAGAAAGAATAACAATTTCATCCAAAGTAAAGTCTTTTTTTTTTCTTTCTCTTTTTTTTTCTTTTTTTTTCTTTTTTTCTTTTTTTTTTTTTTTTTTCTTTTAAAACTTAATTTTGAAAAGTATTTTGGGGCCCTTTTGTGTTTCAGTGGGTAAGCACGGGCCTATTCGGTAATGAGGCCCTGCAGACAAGGAACAATACCATGCTAAACATATAGAGGTGAGAAAAATCGACACACAAAATTTTCATTTGGCGGCCCTTCGTTTTGGGCACATGTCCCCTCTTCTCTCCCCTTCCCCTTAGTTTCGGTCCTGGTGGAATCTTCCTTCAGCTATATCACTGTTAAAGAAGGGAGGAGAACACATTAATTTAGTCATCAATTGGTAGGGACGTATTGTCTTCAGAAGAATTGTCTGAAAAGTATGTCAAACTTTTAGGAGAAAACCTTTTTAAAAAATAGGTAATATGAATGAATTTTCTATTATGTGTAAGATTCTTCAAAGAATTTATACTTAATCCTTACATTTCCATTGACTGTTTTATTTATGCTCATGTTATCTTCAGAAGAATTGTCTAAAAAGTGTAAAAATGTCAAACTTTTAGGGAAAACGTTTAGAAAAAATAATAGATGATGTGATTTTCCAATTATGTGTAAGATTCTTCAATGCATTTAATACTTACTAATATTTAAATTTACAGTGACTGTTTTCAGAAGAATTACCTGAAAAGTATGTTCAAATTTTTAGGGAAAACTTTTTTTAAAAAACAGGTGATTTAAATTTTCTACTACCTATTACGTGTAAGATTCTTCAAAAAATAATCGGTTTTGAAACTGAAATTATTCTAATATAAAAAAATATAACCAAAATCGAAAAAAAGTAAAAACTAGCCCGGTTGTGGATTGTCCTCAGCTGTCCTACGCAAAAAAAAAAAAAAAAAAAAAAAAAATCTAAAAATATTAAAATTTGAGCGAGACATTTGAAAATGACGCCCCCCCCATACACTTTACATTATCATTTTAGTCTTTTTCAGTGACTAGTGTGGCGCCTTAATCCTTACATTTACGTTGACTGTTTTTTTTATGTTCAAGTTGTCTTTAAAAGAATTGTCTGAAAATATGCCAAACTTTTAGGAAAAACCTTTTTAAAATATGTGGAGCTAACATTCAAACCGTTTTTTCTCACAAAAAAAATTTAAAAATGAGTTATTGTTAGTCTTATGAACTATGTATTAAATTGCATAGAAATGAACAAAATTTTTAACAAAATAAAAATAAATAAATAAACAAATAAATAAAATCCTAATTTAAATCAATTTAGAAATTTGACGTTTCAATCAAAGAGTGCTTCCTGCAAAGCCTGCATTCAAACAGTGATTTCTCCAGCCTGCCAATCACAGCTGACCTGAATAGTCATGGGACCCTTGTCATCTGCTTTACATTGTCACTTAAGTAAAATGGACCTTGAAGGTAAAAAGACGTTAAGGCTCTTCAGTGATGGGTATATTGTCCAAAATAAAAATAACATAAATGTTCATATGCTTTTGCATTTTTTGTACACATCGAATTCAATCATTGATAAAATACTATTATACTTTCCAGTCAGAGGACATAATTTTCTCGTGCAGATCATGTGTTAGGTCGTGTTGAGAAGATCCCCAAGAAAAATGTTACAATCATATCAAAGAAACAATATTATAAAATATACAAAATCTTTGGTGATGTGAGAATTTTGGAACTTTTGAATACTAAATCACTAAATGTCTACTTTCAAAACCTACCAAACATTTCACAATTGAAACGGTTTGTTTTAGAGAAAAATAAGAGAACTGTTAAGGTGAAAGACTTCCAGAATTATAGATTTCAACATCTAAATGAAGAATCTGGTGTAAATCTTTTGAAAAAGGGAGTTACTATTGCCCGTGTTCAAAGGGTTGTTTTAAAATCTCTTCCTCTTAGCCACGGCATGTCAGTTGAAAAGAAAAAAAACAGATGTTGACAAATAGGGATGCACCGAATATTCGGTATTCCGCAGCGTTACCGAATATTCGGTAAAGTGGAATATGAATCTATTCGGTTTGGCCGAATATCAAAATATTCGGCCGAATCTAATACTTAATAAAAACCTTTTAAAACACATTTTTAAAAACTGTACTTTTCACAATTTCTATTTTTAGCTGTCAATTTATAAATATATCGTTTTAATATATAGATTTAAAATAATTGGAAAGAAAATCATATTTTAATAAAATTGAATGTTTTTAAATTATTTATTTGCTGTTTGTAAAGCATAACTTAAGAAAATTAACGATGAGAAGGATTAAAATGGTGATTTATTAAGATTTTTCTTAGGAATAAATGATGTGCATATGCAAGTTCCTAAATTTTGTTTAGTAAGAATCTATTTCTTGCTTTTCCCAAATAAAAGTCCTTAAACAAGAAACAAAAACTTTAGAGAATATTAATAGCTATCAAGGCAGGGCAGACATTTTTGTTCATGAAACCATAATCAACTTATTGAGTTATAAGTACATTGTATTTCATCTCACTTTAGGTCAAACTTGTGTTTTTGCTTGTTGCATTAACAATAAATAAGATACCATAACTATTTTTTCAACTCACATGCTTTGATTTCTGTAAAATATGATATGATGGGAAGGATGGAAAAGGTCACCATTCATAAGAATAGAAATACGAGCTAGACATTTCTTTATTCAGAATTAAGTTGAAAGTATTTGTACTTTATATTGAAAAAAATCTGCCTTGAGTTATTTAAAAACGACAATTATGAAACTGTAAAGTTTATCTTCAACCATTTTTTCATTATTTCTTTTTGATTTTGAAATGTTTGTTTTAATTCGTAGAAGAAACCATGAAATTTAAAATTTTATTGATGAAAAAAGTCTCATAATTGTGCTTCTTAAATAACTCAAGGGAGATTTTTTTCAGTACTAAATGTTCTTAAAAAAAGCTCTTGCTTATCAAAATGTAAGTTTCTTTTATTAAATATTATGTAAATTTTTTTTTAAAGTAACATTTTAATACCTTTAAAATTTGAAATATAAAAAGTATTTGGAAAGTCGAATATTCGGTATTCGGCCGAATAGTTACTATTCGGCTGGTCGAATATTTGGTATTCGGCCCAACAGTTACAATTGGCTAGCCAAATATTCGGTATATCGGCTGAATATTCGGTATTCGGCCAAAATCACTATTCGGTGCATCCCTATTGACAAACTTTTAAAAATAATCTATGGTGATCAGTGGCAAAATCAACCTGATGATGTCTTAAAATAGTACAACCCACATTATCCATGATTTACCAGCCTGTAATGAAGAAGAAGAAGAGAGGGAAGTGTGTGACTGTCTAGATGAAGATATTGGTTTTAAAATAAGTGGCTTTTTGGCAAACAAATATTTGTTTAGTAAATGTTTAATGAATATTACTAAGTAGCTTAATCTGTCATTTTAATTTATCAATAATCAACTAAAGTTCAGTATTTTCTCAAATAAAATATTTGATATGCTTTTAAATAATATAAAATGGTTTTGTTATTTGTTAATTAGAACTTATTTCATTCAAAAAGCGTTTTATCCAATTGTCAAACAATTGAAACATGTTTCCATCTCTGAATTCAGTCAAAACGTGATTTTTCCATTTTTTTTTTTTAAATACATTTTATAAATTAGTTTTAGGTTTAATATCTTACGTATGCTTGTAATTCTCTCGAATAACAGTAATAAAAATACACAGATAAAAATTAGTATTTGATACAAGATATTTTCGTCTTTTTTTAAAGTTTTTTGTGTTTACGAAAATTTGTAACTAAAGGAGAAAGCATGGTTTGCATGTTTGCTCCAGATATAGATGATGTGAATTTCCTATTATATGTAAGATTCTTCAAAGAATTCATACTTAATCCTTCCATTTACAATAACTGCTTTACTTTTTTTCATTTTTTTTTTTTTTTTTTTTTTTTTTTTTTTTTTTTGTGTGTGTGTGTGTGTGTGTTTTATGCTTCAAATTAAATTTTTTGCGGTAACAGTATTACATAAAAAAGCTTAGCAATCATTTTGATGTAAACCTATCCTTTATCATAATCAAAAAGTTTCCTCTACACTGTGTTACTTGAATTATGGACAACCATGCGTTATTTGGTGATTTATGCTTGCTTAAGTGTGCTTTATTTCTGTTTAAATTTTGTTGCAAGAGTTTTGAAACACTATAAACATATCTGAGTAATATTTACAATGTGCGAGTCAGGGACGTATCCAGCCCTCATTTAGAAGGAGAGGTCGGTAGGTGTCTTTGTACATCAGTAGTTATTGTATCTGAAGTTTGTCCACAACTCCAAACTGGTTGCTTTAATGTACAAAAACAAAGTTAATTTTATTTGTAAGTGCAAATTTGATACTTGAAAGTCACAAAAGGCTGATTGTGAGCAATTTATTATAACTGAAGGTCTATACCACATATTTGAAAATGAAAAAAAAGTTATAGAAGGTTTTGGTGCACAAAGACTTAATTTCTATGAATTTTATGCTTATAGATTTTAAATTATTTCATGTGTTTCAGAATTACTTGCATTGTTGACCGGCACATTTTAAAACACCAGTTTCAAATCGGTGTCAAAATTAAAAATCAATTCACTTTTGGTGTGAAATTAACAAATACCATAATTCATATTTAATTTAATTTACTTTTTTTTTTTTTTTTTTTTTTTTTTTAAGATATTAAAATGGATGAAAAACCCACAACTGTGCCTTCTTTAGAAGATAAATCTGCAGATGTCGTGCCAGAGGTTACAGAAGATACTGCTACAATGTCTCACCAAGAAGCCTTAGCCTTCGTCGAAAAAGAGATGTGTGACATCATAAGAGGTGATCCTTTACTTCAATATTTACCTCCTGGTGTCACACTCGATGAACTCAATTCCATGTTGGCCCTCGAGCATGGTCGTGCCATGACTGTAGTGATCCATAGAGCCGATGGCCAGTCTTATTCAGTAGTCGTTGAGCAGAAAGCAACTGTTATCGATCTCAAAAAAGCAATACAACGACATGTGGCCTTAAAATTGGTATGTTTCTACTTTAAAGTTATATGTACGTATTCATATTCATGCATGTATTGATATATGGGGACGTGAGTTTCAAAAAGCACCTTATCCAGAAAATCAAATTTGGGTCAACACGAAAAAATTCTAACTACATCTATTGTTTTTCATTGTAAACTAAGGTTTTACAATGCCAGAAATACAGGATAAAGTTAGGTTTTTGCTTATTGTAGTGTTTTTCAGTGCAGATTTACCTTATAGAATATATTAGTAAAGAAAACATGACTTAAAAAAAAAAAAAATTGAATAAGGCGAGTTTTGAAACACGTGTTCTCAATTCTTTAATCGTGTGACGTTAAAGTCGCATGCTTTGGCGAAACATTCCCGACATCATAGCGATTTATGAAAATAATTAAAAAATAAATTATTAATACAAAAGCTTGTTTCGAAACTCATAGTTGCATGTTATAGAGCAGTAATGGAGAATATTTTTGTGATGTGACGTCACACGCTTTGGATAAACATTGCCCAAATCATATTCTCGAACCCAAAGGAGAATAGGGTCCATATATTTACAAGAGACCTGCAAATGGATAATTGGCGATTCAAGCGCTCGAATACGCCATCTGGTGGAGAAAAGACGTAACTTCTCCATTCAGGATAACGCCGTGTAAGCTCATTGCATTACATGTGTTTTAAATTTGTTCAGAATAATTATTCTTTTGCACAATTTCAGATTTCCTGTGACATTTGTTTTCTGTCTTATATGACGAAGTAAATATTATATGAATTTGAATATCTAAAACTTTTAAATACATTTATAATAAAGAATTGTTTCAATGGGACTTTAACATTAGTTAAAGGGAAATTAAAGGGACAGTTATCCTGTATCGAAGGCTGCGAGCAGCGCCTCTATAGGCCGTTTTAGTTCCCAATATT
Organism: Maratus speculifer; assembly: GCA_964019185.1. Lineage (NCBI taxonomy): Eukaryota > Metazoa > Arthropoda > Arachnida > Araneae > Salticidae > Maratus > Maratus speculifer. The sequence continues at coordinate 241,808,493 of OZ025301.1, read as the reverse complement.
CTTCCTTTGGGTTTGACGCTATGGAAATTCGTCTGCTCGGAAATAACATTTGGAACCGCATCGCACCGTTGAAAAGCACCATGTTTAGGAAATCTATGCTTATACTTTTTTATTTATATCGAGTTTCAAATATTTTCAGGAACAGCTATAAACACTTTCAGTTGTGACGTCAGATATGACGTTTTCCTTAGATATTGACTCCAAGTAAACCGTTGCTATGCTGTATTTTCTACTTTTCTTATGTATTATAGCAATAATTTACAGCTGTATCGCACAGACATGTGTTTTAATATTTTATGTGCCCAGGTAACATTTTCTATTATTTATATTCAATAAGAAATAAAGCATGGCAACCGTTTGTTTGGAGTCAATTTCCAAGCTAAACGTTATGGCTGACATCACACTGAAAGCATCTACTGATTAGATTGTACATGCCTTTTTTTCTCTCTTTTAATGCAACTATAAGTAATTAACCTAAATTTATTCTATTGAGCTATCTACATGGCAGACCAGATGTTATTACCAATAAAGTTATCTGAACGAAATAGGCGCGCTTATTGTCAGCGCAGGTAACTTAAATGGTAGAGCATTGGTAAAGTAAACCAAGGATCTGAATTTGAGTCCTAGCTTTAGCGTCTTTTCGCTCAGTTGGAAAAATTCAATTTGTATGATACTAGGTTGAGTAAAGAGCAGTGTTCTCGCTGTCGCTCGTCATTGCGCCATATTGCAACTAAATTATTTATTTGGCGAGTAAACAAGCGATTAGATTCGCCAAATTGCTAGTGATCAATTTTTAATTTTTCTTTCTTTTCTTTGTCGGTTTTTATTTATTTGTGTGTGTGTGTGTTGCTTATCCTGTTCAATTGTACCGTAGTGTCCAAATGGAAACGTTAACTATTTAAAAGTCTCTTAAACTCTCGTTGCAGAACAATGAATTTAGCAGATACCATGGACTTCATCTATAAAAACGATCTGCAATAACTTGATTTTTCAGATTCATTATGTGCAATATGATAAAATTCTGAATTAACTTAGGAAGTTTTATTTCATAACATTTTAATGAGTTAAACCGTTTTAGAGTTTTTTCTTGATTACGTAAGATATTTAGAATATTTTTAATATATTTGTAACGGATAAGTTGGATTTAGATTAATAACGATCGTTGTTGCAGTTATAAAAATTTAGGTTATTTTCGAACATATTGAAAAAAAAAATGCATACATTAAAGGATTAAAGATAATTTTTTAGTGATACCCGGAGAATCTACTTGGCTAATACTTTTTTCATTTGGCGAATGTTTTTTATTTTTAATTAGCCAAATTACTAACGTTGGTCAAATGTCAGCGAGAACACTGGTAAAAAGTCTTGGGTAATTTGTAAAAGTTGCGTTGTTATGCGCGAATTAACAACAAAAGCAACAAGGACTTAAAGTAAGAGACCATCCTAGTCGAAAACTTTCTGCCATCGTTCTACCAAATTCTGGATTTGCTGGAAGTACCATGGTAGCTTTTTGGAATAGAAAAACTCTTGCCATGCTTCTTCAACTTCATTAAAGGATCGAAATCGACGGCCCTTGAAAAAGTGTTCCATTGACTGAAAGAGGCCATAATCGGATAGAGCCATGTCTGGATCGAAATTCTTGGACTCCTGTAGATATACAATTAGTATTCCTATATATGATACAAATTCTGCTAATGCTTTCCCAGAATTGTTTGTTCAACCTAATAATATTTCTAATCAGCATGATTGTGTTTTAAAAAATGAATAATATTTTTCATAAACATCTCGGTTATTTTTATAAATGTGGATTATGATTGTGTCTTGACCCACACTTAAAAAATCGCTGGATCACATGGTTATCTCAACTGGCTGAGTATGTTATTTTAAAGTAAATATTGTTGGTACACTGTCAAAACAAGGGAGTGTTATTACACTTAAATTAAGATTATAAAATGTCAAATAATGTTTAAATCTACATTGTTTTCGGCGGCAGCACCGTAAAAAATGTTTACGCCTATTAACGGTGTCCTGCCAATTTAAGAACAATGGCGACATGGTCGAATTTAAGAGAGGTATGCCATTTGTATAACTGTTACAGTCTATATTTTTACGCAGCTTTGTCTATTTGTTAGCTGGTTGTAGTTAAAACATTTTATACTATTCATTAAATTAATTTTATTGATCCCAGACTGGAAAGTTTCCTTAAAATCACTGCAATTTACTATGTCCGCATAAGAATTTTTATGAATTAAAACTACACAAATTTACTCGGATGTGTATTATTATTAGTTTAGTCTATTTTTATTGTGTTAATTCTCTCACTAGTGGAGTCCTTATTAAAAGACATACCTTTCGGAAATTTTAAGATTTAATTTTATTTGAAATAATTTTACGATTTTTGTCTACATATTTGAACATTTCCTTATCAAATTCACAAATATTTAGAAATCAAATCAATATACAAGAGATTATTTTTGAAAAAAAAAATCATTGAGAAATTTTTGAAATAAAATGGATGCCCTCGTCCAGGCAATAATTATTAAAATGATATAATTCTGATGTAATTTAATATCAGGTGTATCTTATATTTGCTATTTTGTCAAAAAGAAAAAAAAAAACTAGAAACTCTGAATTAAATTTATAGCGATAGTTATAAGTAATTATAATTTTTTGTTACAAAATTATTTTAAAACGTGTGACCATGACATTTGCTCCTTCCTAATAAAAAGTATTTTCACCAAGAATTTCTTATTAGATATTTTTTAGCTTATTGGGAGCATTATTAACAATGTGTGAAAATTTCATAATTTGTATTCCATTTTTTTTTTAGGTGTTTATACTGAAAGAGTTAAAATATTAGAATTTCATACTCTTATTCTTGTGTTTCTAAAATTGGTGCTCTAGCTCCACTCTTCCACCCATACCCCTTTCCTATATGAGACCTATGCAAAATATATTTTTAAGCATATAAATATAGAAAATTTCGTTGTTTACCAAATCAAATATTTATAATGTATGTTGTAATAAATTATCTCCATTAAAAGTTTAAACGCCTCTCTGCATGAAACTTTATTTTAAATTATGGCTGTATTAGATTTAAAATGTGATCTTTAAATTAATTTTTATTTTATTGTTAAAGTACACCAAATAAGTGGTAGTGTGACTTTACACTAAAAATTGTGGTGTATAGTTACACTACTTTTAATGACAGCTTAACCTCTTCAGTCCTGATGTCGCCTCTAGACGACACTAAAGAATATTCGTTAAATGTATTTAATCCTTCTAGAATTGTTAAAATTACTTTAAATTTTTTAAATAAATACATGCATATCATAAGCATCGATAAATTCATTGATACATCTTTAGAGATATTTTATAAAAATTTTAATCTGGGTTTACTGGTCCCTGTTAACACTTGCCTCGGGACTGAGGGGGTTAATTGCCGCCCTTTTTGGTGTAAAGTCACACCAATATTTTTTACAGTGTATGTCACTTTTTTATAAGATGATTTTCGACAGAGTTAATCGATTTTACCCCTCTCTTTTACCCCCTTTGAAAGACTGTGCTTTCTTTTTTTACAGGATGTCCCAAAAAGTCTTTTTTGGAGTAAACGCTATAAATTATAAATCTGCAATATTACAAGTTTTTATCACCATCTATACTGATTTTAACATTTATTTTTTAACAATTTTGAAATTGGTTGTTGCTTTCGGTCTAAAGATATCTGAAACATATCTGAATTCTTGTGATCTCCGAATTTAACTCGTTTTCTGATTGTTCCAAGTTTAATGTCCAGAAATGGAATACTTCTTTGCCGCAATAAAAAATAAAGAATACTGCCCAGTTAAACTGATGGCATTGAGCTCACAGGCTACAAATACTAATTGTACATTAAAGCCTTATATTTTCAAGGGTTAATTCCGTTCGAAAAAAAAAATTAAGAAGGGGAAACAGCTCTCCCCTTTCCTCTTTTTTTATACTTAATCATTGAACCTCCTATACTATCAAAGACATGCTTTATCATATAAAAAATCTATATCCAAAATTCAGAGCAAATTAGATAATTCTTAATAAAAACCCATTTAGCATTTATATAATTTAAAAGGAGTTATCCCCTTCTTTTATACTTAACCATTAAACTTCCAAAACGATTCAGAGATTTGAACGAAATCTGAAAATTCTGCTTGAAAAACCTATTTATATAAATTAAGAGGGGGGGGAGGCATTAGAACCCCTGTTGCCCCTATTTATACTTATTCAATGAACACCTAATAGCAGTCACGGAATCGCCTCATCAGAATGATCCTAATCTAAATTTTGAACGAAAACTTAATTCTGCATGAAAATCCCATTTATATCAACTAACGGGGGGGGGGGCATTAGAACCCCTGTTCCCCCTATTTATACTTATTCAATGAACACCTAATAACAGCCACGGAATCGCCTCATCAGAATGATCCTAATCTAAATTTTGAACGAAAACTTAATTCTGCATGAAAATCCCATTTATATCAACTAACGGGGGGGGGATTAGAACCCCTGTTCCCCCTATTTATACTTATTCAATGAACACCTAATAACAGTCACGGAATCGCCTCATCAGAATGATCCTAATCTAAATTTTGAAAACTTAATTCTGCATGAAAATCCCATTTATATCAACTAACGGGGGGCATGAGCCCCCCGTTCCCCCTCTTATACATATCGAATGAACTCCAAAAACTAATCAGGGAAGCGCCTTGTCAGGATATACCTATATACAAAATTTCAAGTGGATCCGATATTTTTATCATGAGTTATCGCGTTACGCACATACGCACATACGCACATACATGCAGAACGGACGGGCACATAAGCTCTCAGGCTATGATAGCCTGTGAGCTAAAAAAGTATTAAAGATTACAAAAAATAAAAAATAATAATAACTCAGAAGCAATTGAGATACAGCTTTCAAGCCAATTGCATTTAAAAGTACATTTTTTCCCTGTATGTTGGTGTAAAAAATAAAAATGTGCGATGTTTAGAAGTTTAAAAATTTGCAGTACCAAAAATTGTAAAACTGAAATTTCATTTAAAATTTGATTAAGATAGATTCAAGAATATTAATATTTAATCCATAGAGTACGTAATATGCGACTCTCCTATTACGTAAGCCATGTTTTGATCGTCATAAAAATGATGTTGATTATTATTATTATTATTATTTTAAATGTAGAATTCATCTATATGTATAAAATTTTATGGTTTTTGAAAATATCATTTTCCAAATGGTCGTTGAAATTCGTTAAATTATTACTTTTTTTTCTTTGTTCTTTTAGAAACGAGAGGGCAACGAGAGGACTTTAAGTTGGAGATATGTGTGGAAAACCTATTGGCTGTACCACGGCTCTGAGAAATTGACTAAAGATAGCAAACTATTAAAGGATTATGGTATTAAAAATAATTCGGAACTGACTTTTGTGAAAAGGCTAAGGAATAAATGAACAAAAAATTGCATTTTTTTTTTTTTTTTTTATCGACTGTAAATTTTGTAAATAAATTGTTATTAAAGAACATGTAAAAGTCGATTCATGTTTTTTTATTCATAGTAAACCTTCTATTTAACGGAATAAAAAACAGATATTGCATTTTGTTAGCTTATGCAAATATGAAATAGTGCTTGATTATCATATATATTATAAAGCAGAAGTTCTGAAACTTCCAAACGAGTGTTTTCAAAAACTACCCGATGGATTTTTTTGCCGATTGTATCATTCGATAGGAAAAAATTTTCCGAAGGTTTATGATTCAAATTTACAGGGATAACTCTGATTTTTCGTAGTAAATTTCGTATTTTTCGGTTATTTTTGACAAAAGGGTTGCCAGTAGCTGTTTTTGGCGAAAAATATAATTGCTAAAAGAATTAAAATGGCTATATCTATTAGAAATATTACAAATATCTTTCACATAATAGCAGAAAATAACTACTGACAATATTAATGATAATAAAGAAAGACCGCTTAAATGAGGCGTAATATTATAAAAATATATTTATCTTGATAATGAAAAAAATATTTGTAATGCTTAAAAAATAAACTAACGCGAAATATAACAATTGGTTCAACTTTTGGCGACTTATCCCTGGCATTAGAATAAAAACATGAATTTCAGAAATACATTAAATGAATTTTGAATGATAGTTATTTCCCTTTTTATTATTTTCTTTCTCTTTTTTTATCGAATTTCCGTATAATATAACTTACAGCAGAAAAAAGCAGATCTGATTGTAAAAGACACTGTAAGTTGTGAGTTACTATTCGTTTTTATAACATTTTCATCTTGCTTTTGTCGCCAAAGAATGTGTTTTTAAGTCGAAAATGCACCACTGACTTGATGCCTGACTTAGGTTCTTAATGGTCACAATAATGTTTTTTTTTTTTTTTTTTTTTAAGTGAAGATAATTTTTAGAGTATATTCTAATATTCAATCGTAAATGATATACCGGGTGTCCTGAAAAGGACTGAGCGATTTTAAAAATCAATAACTTGCAAACTTTTACAGATATTTAAAAAATTCTTGCACGAGAGTCATCTAAAAGGTCAAAAGTTTTTTCCTGCGATTCTGGATTTTAGTTCGAATTACAAACAATAGATGGCGCTGAGAGCGCTAGGTGCTGTGTTGAGATGGATATTGACGTCACTTGGAACTGAAGCAAAGTAAGGAGTTTAAGGCTGTGGAGTGGGTCTGGTTTGACAATGTAATCTTGCTCTTAGGTCCCGATTTTGAACTTTTGTTTATTTGTTTTTATTGAACAACATACTTTTGACCTGTGCATTCGACATGAAGCCCGATTTTGGACTCAGTCGGTATAATTTCAATGAAATGTGTTGTTGTCATGGAAATAATAAATCCTTTTATATAATAGCAGCGATTGGAAACTGGAAATGAATTTAACGAGCAGCATACGAGTTTTGCAGACGATTTTACATTTAAGAAAGCCGTATTTTCTCGGATTAAATTACTTTTTATCATCTAATTTAAAGAATACTTTGTGCATCATATTTTAAAATAAAGTGAAACGATTTAGTAATTTTTTTTTTGTTGTTGTTGTTAAAAATTAATCAATTTTGCTATTTTAAAAAATTTATTATATTCTAAGAAATGCTAGTTTGTTTTAAAGAAGTTCTTTAGTAGAGTTTTATGTATGTTGTAAAAACATTGCGGAAATGGTTTATTCTTTAGAAAAAAGAACATTTGTAGTATAAACATTGAAAACTTGGTGCAATAGCTGTTGCACTCTTTTGAAAAAATACTCAAATACTAAATTTATTACGATTATGTATATTGAATTCATGCTAATAGGGAAATAATACTACCTCCATCTTAAATGACCCATAATCATAATGACAACCTAGAATCATCACCTATCATTGGATATTTTTGAATTAGTCACGCAGAATAGGTTTTAATAGAATGAAGAAAACATTTATTAATATCCTTTTAAGCTTTGATTCGCTTTTCATAAATCTTTAAATAAGTAACGAAAATTCTGCAACGAGTATATATATATTATAATTCAAAGCATTCTGTTGGGTAGTTTTTGCGCTATTATGTGCGGACAGATAAAAGAACATTCCAGATGACGAATATAGGAGCTACATATGTAATTATCCTCACAGAACATAATGTAATGGCATAGTTCTGAGTGTCTGTGAAAATGAATCATGAATTATGCATAGAGTTTGGAAAGACAAACAGGCAGATGGCTAACTAAATAGAAAACATAAACATTTTTAACTATGTTGGAAAGCGTTAAAAACACATGTTAAGTTGAAATTTGACATTTAGCAATTTATTTAAATAGACGGAAGCATATTTGAACTCTTTTGTATAGCCCTGTACTTTTCCTACTATCTTTAAATACACGCCATTTATCTAGCTAAAATCTATTTAAAACCGAAACATGCTTCAAACTAATGAAATCACACTTCCAAAGATTACCATCCAGAGCCGGCTATTAATAAAATTTTTGAGTGCCTCTGTATATCATTTCATTTCTATTCTTTAAACATATTGTAATATACTTAAAGCTGTTCAACGTAAAAAATGCATAACTGATTTACAAACCACCTTTAATATATTTACTTACACACTTACAAGGACGGTCTCCATACGGGCATACTCAGAAAAATCTGAAAAAAATACAGAATGTTCTTCTCATATAGTTATATATGTTTATAAAAAAAGATTCTGCGGAACCTCCTTCTAACGTTCGTAAAAAAATAATAAAAATTTCGTTTATTTGGCGGTTTATCTCCGGTTGGCGAAAAAACGAAATTTTGAAAAATACGCTTTTACGCTTCAAATACTTTTTAAAGAAAAAACTTTCTATGTTCAATTTATTTAAATAAGTTTAGTTTAAGTAATTTTAGTTTTGCATTTTTACTTTACTTTAAGTGTAATTTTGTCATATACGTTTATATGTACTTATAACAAAATGAAATTAATATATTTTATCATTTAAAACACAATTTAAATTGATTAAAATTGTTCCAAATTGAAAAATACACTGTAAAAAATCTGCTGCATTTTGTTGCAACGCACTCCCTTGCTTGTATAGAAAACGGTTACTTGGCCGTGAAATGGAGCTTTCTCATTGGTTGGAATAGAGATATTATATACAAGCGGTGGAGTGCGTTGCAGCAAAATGCAGCAGATTTTTAACAATGTTGCACAAGCTACAACACCGCTAAAAATCTGTACCATTTTCTGCAGCGTCACTCCACCGCTTTTATAGAAAACGGCCAATTCACCGTGCTATGGAGCATTCTCATTGGTCAGAAGAGAGATATTCTATAAAAGTAGTGGAGTGACGTTGCAGTAAATGCTGCAGATTTTTAACAGTGAAGTCAATTAAAATCAATTTTCAGATTCGTTAAAATCGTCTGCTTTTGGCGAGGAAATGCACTGCTCGCCAAACCCCGCATCGCTTTCAGCTTTTCACGCCAATTATTCCAAACTATTTTATTTTTTTACATATCTAATAACGTAATTCCGCCGCTAATTTTCACTGATCCTTTATTACCTACATGAGTAGTTTAATTCGTATTTTTTTCAAAAAATTCTGAGTATGCCCCCAATGGAGACCTTCCTTGTTAGTAAGGAGTGCGAATTCTTTTGTGTAGCCCTGTATATGACTTGCACCAATTATATACACAGCGTAACATGCAAAAATGTAGTGAAACTTAAAAAAAAAAAATCATATCAAAACTTAAAACTTCAAGCAATTATCGTTAGCGTACAGCATTTTTGATGCAGCATAGTTTCCGAAACCTTTTGTGTGTCCCTGTAAATATTTCATATTTTCTATTACACAGTAAGAAATTCGTAGTAAACCTAAGTAACTTATAACAATTTTATTATATGTGTAACAAAATTAAAATATGCCGCAAAGTATGTTCCCTTCTATACCGTTATGTTACATAATTATTTTGTGTGGCCCTGTAAATAAATAACAACTATTCTTTGTGCAGCATATTCTACATCATTTGTATTTAAATTTAATTCATAAATGCATGTTAATTTCATTATGTTCGGACGGGTGTAATATCATCAAAAAGCACTTGAAACTTTTTCCCCGTCGGCCATAATGTAACGGAATACTTTTGACTGTCCCTGTATTGGAAATAGAGGTCTGCACGGGCCGGGCCGCGGCCCGAAGCCCGAGCCCGGCCCGGCCCGCGGGCCGGGTTCGGGCCGATTTTCAATAATGGCATTCGGGCCGGGCCGGGCTCGGGCCTTACTTCTGAAGACTCGGGCCGGGCCGGGCCGGGCCTAGTCACTAATCTTTCGGGCCGGGCCGGGCTCGGGCCTTAATTTTTTTGCTGGACGGGCCGGGCCTAACTTTTTTTTCTGTACAAAGCCGAGACTGATTCCATTCTTCCTAGTTTTCATGCACCAAAATAATCAGTTCCTATTGAATCTTAATCCTTTTCTCGACTTTTTATAAATCAGTAATATTTGGCTTTGTCCAAAAATGTTTGCAAAAAAGGCATATACAGTTGAGTCTCTATATAACGAAATCCACCGTTCCAGTAAAAAATTCGTTATATAGAGAAATTCGATGTATAGAGAATGACGTTAAAAATCGTATTTAATGTGTAAATTTTGAATAAATATTATTTTTGATCTTTTGAATTAAAAATTAGAAATGTTTAAACGTAAATATCAAGCTAACATTTTATTTCTTAATTATTTAAGCTGTTTCAAAAAAGAGAACAGACATTTATTTGAAAGCTTAATGAAAATCAAATAAGGAAGACTTGCATTAATTTCAGACGAAGAAATCTGTCATTTTTTGTTGTTTTGATTTTTAAATTGTTACACTCTCAAAAAAAAAAAAAAAAATCAAATTTTATCAAGGAATGAAAAATTGTAATTAACATTTTCCTCTATATGAAGGCCTTTCTTGTGTGCCTCTCATTGATTCCTCTCTTACGTGTGTATCAATCCAATTGACTCGGTTTTGAAAAGAATGTGGAAAGGTGTGTGGGAGGTGGGATGAATTCGTTGGATTTAAAGAACAAGGAGAGAAGTAATGTATCTATATATATATATATAAAAAACCCTCAGCATATACGATAAATCAAAAATAAGTGATGGAAAATTGATTCCATATGATTTCGAAGCTTTTTTAAAACTGAATAAATTAAGATCAATTTACGGAAAAATTCGTTATATGGAGATAGATATTTCGCTATCTAGAGACTGTTTTTAATGTAATCATGCGAAAAGGGGACCGTTCCTGCTAAAAATTCGTTATATAGAGAAATTCGATGTATGGAGTTTCGTTATAGAGAGACTCGACTGTACTTTTAAGCCGTCATTATTCTACAATTAAACATTAGAATTTATTCCTTTTAAAGAATCGTAGATTACTAGGCGTTTTAAAATAGAATTAAACACACACACACACGCACAAAAGAAAAAAAAAAACATGATTATGACGGAATTTTCCTTTAAACTGAAAACTGAAAGTTTCTTTTAAAATGTTCATCCATGCAAAATGAATACAACAATACGGGAGAAAAAAATATATTAAACATTTACATCTGTTAAGAAGGGAATGTATTTTTTCTTTTCGTTCCAGAGCGATTTCATCTTTGGAAATTTTACCATATACCGCTTTTTCGACTTTTTGTCTCCATTACAGGGAATATGGATTAATACTACTAGTGATAACTGAAACATTTACATACAACAAACAAAGATTCATTTAAAAGCGTAAATATCGCAGCCTACGGCACTTCTGCATAAATGGAGATTATAAACATAAAAAAAAAAAAAAAAAAAAAAAAGACTAATATAATTTTTTTTGGTCAGAACTCTTCCATAAGATTAAAGATCAATGTTCTGTAGAAATTCACTTGAGCCGGGCCGGGTTCGGGCCGAATTTTAAACTTTTTTCCGGACCGGGCCGAGCTCGGGCCAATATTTTTTTCGTTCGGGCCGGGCCGGGCTCGGGCCAAAATTTTAACTTTCGGGCCGGGCCGGGTCGGGCCAATATTTTTTTCGTTCGGGCCGGGCCGGGCCCGGGCCGAAATTTTAACTTTCGGGCCGGGCTCGGGCCTGGAAATTTCGGCCCGTGCAGACCTCTAATTGGAAATACACATCCGATATTCATAAAATTTGAAATAACTGGATAAAATTCGTCAATAAATATACATTTAAAATTTCAAACGATTCGACAGAGTAATTTTTGCACTGTTATATGCGGACAGACAGACGGACGGACGCACCAGAGACGAGTATAGGTGATATGCATTTATATAATTACTAATGTATCTAAAAAACAGCTAAATTTAAAAGCGCATGCCGAAATTGAAAACGCATTTCCAGCAGTTATTACTTAAAGACAGTACAGTAACCGATTTCTTTTTGTGTGCCCCTGTAAATGAACGTTAAATGCTATAAATACCAAATACTCTATTCTATCATAATAATCTTATACTGAAATTCAGCGATTTATATCAGTTTCAATACATTTGAAATAGTGTATTTCATTAATATACACTGTAAGTGATTTTCCTCCATAGACTATGATGTGATGCAATCTTTTGGGTGTACCTGTAAATGAACTGTTAATCCCACATACTTAAAATACAATACAGGACATGATTAGGTGACATAAAAAAGGTTTAAAAGATATCCAGATAAATAAATAGATAAATAAGATATCCTGTTCTCAAAAGTACTTACATTCTTAGAATGTAAAAAAAAAAAAAGTCGGTAATTCGAACGTTGTTGTTTCACGCATTTCGATTTCAAAGGAGTCGTAACCATGAAAATAATATTTTTCTCTATTATTGCGCTGACGCCAGCAAAATCAAAATTATATGGATTGCATTCAAAATTGGACGGTAAAAGCAAAAGTTCATTTTTGAATAAGATCCACTCCATAGCTTTAACCTCCTTACTTTGCTTCAGTGCCAAGTGACGTCAATATCCGTCTCAACACAGCACCTAGCGCTCTCAGCGCCATCTATTGTTTGTAATTCGAACTAAAATCCAGAATCGCAGGAAAAAAACTTTTGACCTTTTAGATGACTCTCGTGCAAGAATTTTTTAAATATCTGTAAAAGTTTGCAAGTTATTGATTTTTAAAATCGTTCAGTCCTTTTCAGGACACCCGGTAGATATGAGTATAACTCTTTTATTTCTTTTTGCAAATATTTTTATTGTTAATTTAATTTTTCTTGCGCCATTTCGGCAGTTTCACTTACAGGAAAAATATCAGTTTTAAAATTTAAAAATTGAGGAAGGAAAGATTACCAATCGATTAAAAATCTACCACCAAATTCCAAGATTAAATGTCAATAACGGATGATCGTAAATGTCGCATTCACTTGACATTAAGCATAAATATTAATTATGTCATCAAGTGATTTTTAATTCGACATTTTATTTCTACTTTTATATATGCTCTGCTAATTTGTTTTTCGTTATTTAAATGAAAATTCATGCTAATCTATATAATCTGGCTAATAGTTTGGCGATTTGTATAATTTGGCGAAATTGGTCGAAGGTATAACCAAGTAGTACTGAAGGAAAAATTTTGCAATTCAAAGTAAATTTATGCAATTATGCGTTATTACTATAGATAAATTCAACATTTTGGAATAAAAAATTCTCGCTGAATAAAATTTACAAGTCTTTTTTAATTGACCATTTCTTATTCAATATTTCTCCAATCAATATTGCGCTATTCTCTTTCGCGCAGGCTAACAAAAATGTATTTTAAACATTTTATTAGATAAAACATAAATAACATTTTTTTTTACTTTAAAAACTCATCCAAACTGTAAAATAATTTAATTGCAACTTTTTAAAGTTTTGGCGCAGATGTCATATACGCACCACATTCGCACGATTGCAACAAAATGGCGATTTTATGCCTCACATGGTAAACCGACTATGTTTGTTTATTTATTAATAAACTATTTACAAACTTTCATTTTGTTTTTTTAAATAATATAAATCATTTTGTTCTATTCTATAGCTATTAATTAAACTTTTTTATTTTTTACTTTTTTTTCAAATAATACAAAATAATTAAAAAATATTTATGAAATTGGTAATTAAAAACCAAGTTCTAATAAATTGGCGCCAGAAAAAAATTGCGCCAATGTGGTGCATACATGACATCTGTGTCAAAGTTTTTTCTTATACATAAGTAGGGAAAATGCAGTATAAAAACCGATTAAAGTTTTTTCCAAATGGAAATTTTGTCACGGATTCGGTCATATACTCATCGAGGTATCTCACTGGCGCCAAAATGGCATTATTTGCCTCATAAGGTAACCCAGCTATAGTTGTTTATCTGATGATAAGTTGTTTATTTCCTTTCATTTTTTTCTTTTTTGAAATGATATTTGTTGTTTTGTTCTACAGTTACTTTTTATTTATTGTTAATTGCTGTTTAAAATGATAGAAAATAATAAAATATACATAAATTTCTTTGGTATTCTAAAACGAGGATTTTGCCACATTGTAGTTGCAAGATAATCGTGCTAAACCTATTGCGTATATGATGTCTGTGTAGGAATCTTTTGTGAAATATGAAAAGTGTAAATTGGCTACTACTTGACTATCACGTCAACCAATTTCGCCAAATCGCTCGCCAAATTATACAAATTTACATAATTTTATCTTAAATAACTAAAGAGAAAATGCTTAAATACGAAAGAGCAAATAATTTTGTTTTCATTTTTCAGGAGGAAATTTTGCAATAATAAAGTAATTGTTGTAGTGATAGTTTTAATGTGTGTGTTTTTTTTATCGTTGGCAACTTGCTGTAACGAAAAATGTTTATTTTTTTCCTGCTATTGTTTTGTAAGAGCTGGTTTTGTGAAAGCCATGTTAAGATGGTATTCAAATTTTTGAACCCTTCCCAATTACCACCCCCTTGGGCCGATTTTGCTCATTTGCAATTCCCACTGAGATATTAACCACCTCAATGTACTTGACGAGTTTGGAGATGATTCTTGCATAATTGTGCCTTTTATCGCGCGGACAAAATTTAATATATATATAAACTTTTTAGGTGGGAGTAGCTTTGGGTTCCTGGCTTCACATAATGAAAAATTGTGAAGAAATTTTTCAGAAGTTGTACCATGGTAACGACTGTAATAATTAATATTTCTTCCGATAAGGGGAAATTTTAAATCCTGTTGCCATAATGGTCTCATTTCGCTTCCAAATGGTGCACTGTTAGTAATAAACTAAAATAGTTACTTCTAAATAGCTGGTTTTTGCGCAACGTTTAAGATAATTTAATATCACAATGGTGTCTAATCGTTTTCAGCAATGAGCAAGGCGGTGCTGGAGGTCCAAATTATTTAAAATACAAATTCACCAGTTCGTTTCATCCACGGTTGATTTTGAAATATTGACCAGCGCAGCGGACATAGCCTGCTAGTTCTACTATAAATTTCAAAATTCATCTTTTTCATCTTTGGATAATTTATCATAATAGGTATGAGTTTAATATTTTATTTTTTATTTTTTTCATTTTGACATGACGACGTATGCTGTATTATAGTTCTTGTTATATATGTATAAATAATCTGCTTTGGGTCAATTTTTTTTAAATTATAATCCTATTTATATTATGTTTTTATAATATCAATGATCTAACTGTTAACGAGATCAATCTATTATTTATACTTTCACAAGCTTTGTAGTAATTTGTCATTGTTATTAATGATATTATATGTATATATATATATGGTAATTTTATGTTAGATGGATTAACGGAAAAAAAATGCCAAATATTCTTACCATGTCATATTCATATATTGCACCCATTTCATTTCAAATACAAGGTTTTCTTTCATTTCATTTATAATACATGTCTTTCACTAATTTCGTTTGAAGTATGTTTAAAAAATAACAATAAAGTACCATAATCCAAAACATTTCATTTCAATATGAAAGAATTGTTATTAAGTTACACATGTGGGATATAAAAGCTGCTACTGACGGAATTTCCGGCCGGCTAACATTAAAGTACCATTATGTGTATATACGTATAGATAGATAGACACTGAGTTATTTTTTAAAGAAATTGTTAGTTTTTATTTGAAAAAAAAAAAAAAAAAAAAAAAAGAATGAGGAAAATATCAAATTTCTAATTTGTTGCTTAGGAAACTTTACTGCATTATACTACGTGACTATAGAGCCTACATTAGTCACTGAAAGAAACGCTCAAACTAATGTTATTTCTACGAGGGAATTGTTTACAGATTTCTTGCTCGCATTTTAACATTTTTATTTATTTATTTTATTTATTTATTTAGTTTTTTATGTAAGGATAGTTTCATCTTTACAACCGGTTCTTGCCGGTGATTAACATTAGTTTGAGCGTTTCTTTTATGACTAAGGTAGACTATTAACAGAAAAATACCAGGTCGGTAAAAAGTCCGTAGAAACTTTAAAAATTCATAAAAGCCGGAAAAATAACCGAAATAAAAAACGGTTTGCAAAGTTAGCATCTATAGGCCACGTGTTTTTTTTTAAAGAAAGCAATAAAAAGTAACTCAAAAAACATCCAACAGATGGGGTGAAAAGGTTTGACTTCGGTGGAATATATACAAATGAGACGGTTATACCAATTGGCGCTGCTAATCTTCAATTAGTTCACGGTTGAGAGTCGTGTACTTCTGAGTGCGAAGGATAAAGCTTTGTTGGTGTGATTTTACGTAAACCAGGAATCAGTGACTGAACCTTGATCAAGTGCACAGCTCTCAATCGTGAATTAAATATGGATTAGCAGTGCAAGTTCTTATAACCATCTTATTTGCATATTTTCGGTGATGTTACACGTTTCTAGTGCCATCTGTTGGATATTTTTGGGTTATTTTTTTATTACTGTCTTTAAAAAAAAACCCGTGCCTTATAGATGCTAACCCTGCAAACTGTTTTCTATGTTGGTTATTTTCCTAGCTTTTATGAAGTTTTAAAGTTTCTACGGAGTTTTGCCCACCCGTTATAAAGTTTACACGTTGTTTGCGTAAAAACAAAATAATAATAACGACCTTGATTATGTGAAACAACATTTACAAATACTTTAATGATAATGACATGATTTTTCACAGGTTTATGTACATATTACAGCCGCAGAATGTGGATAAAATGCAAATAATCTTAAATAGTAATAAATAAGGATAAAAATGAAGCCACGAGGTGCCAACATGAAAAATACGTTTTCGGTTTCATAGACTATGTATAAACTCCGTTTCTCTCTCATCGGGGTTCGGAGTCCGTGTCAGAGCTGTAGTCGTCCTCTTGTGACCAAGCCAATATGCTCTCGCTGAGTGGCCTGCATAGATGCACGTAAGCAGAGATGGAAATATCATCACTCACTCTGATGCATTGTGTTCCTTCTTGGCAGTCGCATCTGAGAAAACAAGAAAGGAAAAATCATGCGTTAAGCATAGATTATGAAACACTTTTCCAACACATTCAGAATAGTATATCAATACTACACTGTTCAAACAATTAAAATATTTCGTCTATTTTAGCCATAGCAAAATGCATAACACATTTCGGGAAAAATTCTATAGCCTGTTCTTTTTTTTTTTTTTTTTTGAATTAAATGAATCGATATGGTTGCGATTTCCAGCTTTTGGGCTTGCTTTTTTTAATTAGAGGAATGGACTTTATTCGTTTGTTTTTTGTATATTTTTGTGCATTTAGCACATTGCTTCGGAAAAGTTTATAGCTTTTGTTTTAATTGGATATATATAATAAATCTATGAAATATATAAAATTATATAAGTATATAATATTTATTTATATGTGTATACATTATGTATACACATACAATTTTCAACAACAGATGGCGCTACAGTCTGGAAAAAATCTAAAGTACGATATTTTCCACATATCCACCATGAGCAGCAATAATATGTCGCAATCTTTGAACGAAATTACTAAAAACCTTTGTAAACGTGTCAGGCGGGATGGTTTCACATGCAGAAGAGATGTATTGCTTTAGTTTGTTCAAATATTTCTGTATTTTGGCGGCATATCTGGGCTTTCAAGTCAAAAATTCTCTATTATAAAGAATAAACCATTTTTTCACAACAAACTTGCAATCTGTGAACAGTCCATTCTTACAGCAGAAAGACGACTTATAGAATGCATTTTCTTCTAAATCTTTCAAATCACCTGCAGCGCCATCTATTGTTGAAAATTATACTAACTAATTTCGAAAGTTTGTCTGCCTGAAAATTTACTGTTGTCCCAAGCATATCGCAACAAACGGTGTATTTCTATCGCTGCCCGTTTCATTTTTATTGATTTTCAAATATGCTGGTCATTTTTGAAACACCCTGTTTATATAGAAAGATATCACATAAAAATATTTATGTAACCATCGTATATATATATTTTTTTACATGTGATATATATGACATTTATTAAATGAATATAATGCTTATAAATTATTAAAAAATCATGTTTTTCTGCCACCTTGAGAAATCTGATAAGTTGCTAAAATGACTGTTTGTTGCCATTTTCGATTTTTTCACCAATCTTGCCAACCAGAACAGAAATACAGAAATCACCCACTCGTGGACAGCCAACCGCGAGGTATAGGAACTGTTAGTCCACGATAG
Source organism: Maratus speculifer (assembly GCA_964019185.1). Classification (NCBI taxonomy): domain Eukaryota; kingdom Metazoa; phylum Arthropoda; class Arachnida; order Araneae; family Salticidae; genus Maratus; species Maratus speculifer. Next base: position 241,790,335 of record OZ025301.1, on the reverse strand, counting down.
GGCCGAAATTAGAGGGGGGGGAGGGGGCACATGCCCTGGGCACCAAAAGAACAGAAGGTGAAGGAGGTGCCAAATTAAGATTTTCTTTGGTATGTTTGCTATAACGAATGCATATATGAGGGGGGGGGGCGCTAAAATCCATGTTTGCCCCGGGCGCAAAAAGGCTAGTTTTAGCTCTGGTCCACGAGGAGAAAAAAAGGCTGCCGGGCACCGCAAAAACGAACACCGAGTATTACTTCTTCTACAATCAAAATTCAAGTATATCTTTAAGCAAAAAACTCTGGATGAATGGCAACTTTCATAGTCTCAGTCGAGCAAGAGTCGCGAAACCTACGGTATAATTAAGTTGATATAAAGTTCATCTGTTATCGCCCTACGTTCTCTAACTGTATCACCGGTCATGGAAATTTCCCATCATTTCTGTACTAGATTAGAAAAAAGAGACTCACAACTTTGTCCATGCAAAAAGAACATTTGTAATCCTACCCATTATATTTTTGGAAACTATCCCATGATGAAACATCATTTTCGTTTTGATAAGAACAAAACTTTGCGTGAAAATCTGAATAAAACTCTTGTTAACCCAAACAATTTTCAAAAACTTCTGGAAAACTATGATGTTTTAAGCAAAAACTTTTCTTTTATTTATAAGACTTTGGCTAAATCATATATATATATATATATTATTTTTTACATTTTATTTAACTTGTACACGTTTTTCCTTATTCATTTTGCATTAATATATATGTAACCGTACAGCCTTCAAACAATAAAGACTTTTCCTCACATTTTAAAGTCTAATTTCAGAGCTGTTCCTGTATACACTCGAAAAATTATCCGAATTTATTCAGCATCCCTGTATATGATATATGGATTTGTATCTAATTAAATGCATGCATGCCAAAATTTAGTTCACTGAAGAAATAAATGCATATTACTTCAGTTGAAATTTCCCCTTCGACAATTTCTTTAATAAGGAGAATGGTACGTAAATGCTTTTGTGAAGCCCTGTATATGAGGTATAGAATTTATATCAAACGAGTAACATGCAAAAAATCAGTTGCATCTTAGAAACGCATAACGAATTTTAATACATACAGTCCAGGAAGTATTACTCAAAAACAGTACTGTAACCAATACCTTTTGTGTGTCCCTGTAACTCAATAAAAAAAATGCTAGAATACTCTGTTCTAACGTGAAATTCAGTGATTTATGTCAGTTAATACATTTGAAATAGCTTAATGTCATTATAATACTCTGCAAACGATTTTTCTCCATGTATCATAATCTAATGGAATTCTTTTGAGTGTCCCTGTAAATGAAATATAAAAGTAAATGAATAAAAAAATGCTATAAATGTCCTGGTCTAACGTGATCGTAGTGAAATTCAGTTATATTAGTTTCAATACATTTGAGATAGCGTAATGTCATTATAATACTCTGCAAACGATTTTTCTCCATGTACCATAATCTAATGGAATTCTTTTGAGTGTCCCTGTAAATGAAATATATAAGTAAATTTTTAAACAAATTGCGACATAAATTATGAGAATGTTTTAGCTTTAACAAAATATTTTCGGTTTGTCAAGACGTATATAGAATTGCGCCCTGCAAAAGCGAAACCGCAATGAAACGATCTGGTTTTTATTGATTTCCTCAAATTTTTCGCACTTTTTATTTTGTAAAAATTATTTCTACTCGTCCGAACGTTTTGAAAATTTTTAAGAAAGTGTAAATTTGATCTATTTAGATGCTTTTAAAAGTTTGGGCTGAAATATGTACGCTTAGATACTTTTAGCGTAGAAAAAATATTTTATTTGTGAGTCGCAAAGTGCCTCCTTTTGCCGGTGTATTTGAAAGGGTTAAATCTTATATTTTAAAAACCGATTGCATCATAGATTATAAAAATGTTTTTAAGCTTAAAGAATATGTTTTTTTTGTTTACCGGTACCTATAGGATTGCGTTTTGCTAAGTCAAAACCGCAATGAAAACGATCTGTTTTTTATTGATTTCATAAAATTTTTCGCACATTTTATTTTGTAAAAAATATTTCTATCCGTCCGAACGTGTCGAATTTTTTGTAGGGAGTATAAATTTGGTCTATTGAGAAGATTTTAAAAGATTGAGTTGAAATATGCACGTTAAGATAATTTTAGCATGGAAAAAATACCCTCTCTGCGAGTCGCAAAATGACCTTCTTTTGCCAGTGTATTTGAAAGGGTTAAAATCCAAATATTTTAAAACCAATTACACCATCAGTCAGAAAAAAGTTTCAACTTTAAGATCTTCTTTTTGGTTTGTTTATATCTTAAAAATTACGCCCTGGAGGGGCATTGACAAAAGAAAGAAAAATAGTTTTGGAAAAACGACCATTTTTGAATACTTGTTTTCAAAGGATTAACTGCAACATTTTTTGAAATTGATTATTGCATTTGAGACCTAAAAATATGATCTTTCGAAATATGTCTCTTAAGTTTAACTACGTCGATCAGTTTGGTTGATTTGGATTTAAACAAAATGATCCAAAAACAGAAATAAACGGGGGAAAAGGTTCTTCCTCCGATTAGATGCATAATTGAGTTTCTGCGCATGTGCAAACGTTTTCTTTCACAGAACATTAAAAAAATGACTTTTTGATGAGAGTGAGTTCCGCTTCATAATTAATATCTATGAAACTAATCAAAAAATTAAAATTCTGAGCCTCAGGTGCATCAGGAGAGGTATTGGGTTACTCAAAAAATTTTTGAGCTTCGTACGTGCTGTAGATTTTGCTAGCCATCGCAGACACACACACACACACACACGCAGACAGAGCGTTTTGTTCTTTTATTAGTATAGATGAATAAAGAATGCTATAAATGCCCTGGTCTAACGTGATCGTAGTAAAATTCAGTTATATTAGTTTCAATACATTTGAGATAGCGTAATGTCATTATAATATTCTGCAAACGATTTTTCTCCATGTACCATAATCTAATGGAATTCTTTTGAGTGTCCCTGTAAATGAAATACTATATAAGTAAATGAATAAAGAATGCTATAAATGTCCTGGTCTAACGTGATCGTAGTGAAATTCAGTTATATTAGTTTCAATACATTTGAGATAGCGTAATGTCATAAAGATACTCTGCGAAAGATTTTTCCCTATATACCGTAATGTAATGTAATTCTTTTGAGTGTCCCTATAAATGAATCATTAATCAGTACATATTTCATGCATAATACCAAACATGCTTTGGTGATCCTAAATAACATTACGGGATTACAATATTTATTTACAGGGTAACATATAGTATTTACAGGGACACACAAAAGATTTTGGATACCGTTACTGTATCCGAAGTACTATAAATTTTGGACAGTTTGTTATAGAACGAACGCACCTCATTTGCTACTTTTACATGCAATTTCCGAATTTTTTTTATACCTTATCAAACATGAGAAATGTAAAATTATTAATGTAAATAAAAATTACTTACGGACTTTTGATAAAGAATTCAACATTCCTCATAAATGGTCTGTATACTTCCCACCCACAAGGCGTTGACCTAGAGCAGAAATTTCTTGTGTCTCGCCTCTGGGGGAAAAGAAATCATGGGTTCAGTAAATAAATAAATGATTTTCATAACATTACATATTATTTAGATTACAATTATGTTTCACTATTTTATTGTGGAAGCAAAATCATTACAACGAATGAATCCATTTAATAATTTATTTAACATAAATATCACATTAAATTATCGGGATATGTTTAGGAAAATTTTAGGTCCTTTAAAAGACCTTTCTAAAAATAATTTATCTTAAAATAGGACCCTTCACAAAACATTTTATCCCAAAACAGGACCCTTCACAAAATTATTTGTCTCTTAAATATGCCTTTCACAGAATTTTTTTCACTTTCAAATTGAACTTTATATGAAGGTTAGAACCTGAAAAAATCGATAATTTAAAATTCACAAAATTATGACTAGAGTTTTCACAAATATAAGAAAAACTTCGCAATTTCACAAAAACAGGACCCTGTGAGAAATGTTTGGACTAGACCCCTGAATTATTATATTCACAGTTTTTTTGTGAAAATAAATTATTCATTCAGTAATTAAATCAGTTGTAAAAAATGACATGATACTTAGCATTACGCAGGGTGTCCACTTTCAATTATGTCCAATGACTAATTCCTAAACCGTTTATCATAGACAAATAGTTCCAATACAAAAGTATTTTAAATGATTAAAAAAAAATATTTTAAAAGCGATTTGGGTCATAAAAACATTTCTTTAAAAAATACAGAATTTGGATTTTTGTACGATCCCCCAGTCCTGTAAGTTATATTTAGTAACAATATCCTACTGCACTAAAAAGTAGTACAAACAAGAACGAAAAAAATCATGCGTCAAGCATAGATTATGAAGCACTTTCCAACATATTATAACGTAACTGCATCGTTTAAAAAATTAAAATACTACGTCTCATTTCACCATATGGAAATGTATAACTCATTTCAAAACCGGATTTCATCTTTTCCCATCTACAGTCGGAAAATTATCCGAATTTTTTAGCAGATCTGTATATGATGTAGAGATTTGTATCTATTAACAAGTAACAACATGCATTCGAAAATTTAGTTCATTTAAGAGATACATATATTTCAGTTGAAAAGTACCATGCAGTAATTTCCTCTTAATAAGGAGAATGGTATGCGAATACTTTTGTGCAGCCCTGTATATGAAGTACAGAATTCATATATAAAGAGTTATAGGCAAAGAAATTATTTAAATTTAAAGCGCATACCGAATTTTAAATCGTATTCTCCAGCAATTCTTGCGCAAAGGCAGTGCTGTAACCGATTTCTTTTATGTGTCCCTGTAAATTAATAAAAAATGTTATGATTGCTATGTTTTAACGTGATCGTAGTGAAACTCAGTGATTTATATCAGTTTTAATACATTTGAAACAGCATAACGTCATTAAAATATTCTCCAAATGATTTTCCCCATATACCATAATGTAATCGAATACTTTTGAGTGTCTCTGTAAATGAACCATTAATTGTACATACTTCATATACAATAACAAATGTGCTTTGGTGATCCTAAATAAGCTTTATCAATTGCATGAAAATACGGGTATATTTACAGGAATTAGAGCGTAGACAAACGGACAGACAACCTAATGCATAAACACTTTTCAACTTTGTTGGAAAATGCTAAAACTGAAAGTTATCTTAAAACTCTAGTCCTTAGAAGTTAGTTCTTAACAGCAATTTAAAATGTACACGCGAAATAAATCCTTCTAATACCTTGAGCAATTTATGTATGATCCTTGGCCCAGTGTTGAATTCAGAAAGTGGCCTGGGGGGATATCTACACCAAAGCAATAAAATGTCACAATTTTGAGATTTTGTGTTTTCTATAGTCAAAAAGCGTAATTTCCTTCCCGGAGTCACCTAAGTCCCGCCTGAAAAAAAGTGTCCGATTCAACACTGAATTTGGCCCAACTAATTTGTGTTCAGATGCAGAAAACAAGTTTAAGTCCTGCAATTAAAAGTTTCATAACTCGGTCAATTTTACTGTTAAAAAAATGGGAATTTTTTTTTTCTTCTTATTTGTTAGTGTAATGATTTTTTTCTAAATATCACACATAAGAGTAGGATGCTACTAATCGTTTGAACCCCATTTTTAGATAAATTTAGTTGCAACTGAACCGTAGTGACTCAAAATGATCCACTTATCATAGAACATGTGACTTAGCTCATTGGTCTGATACGGTAAGATACACAATTTAGTCAAAATCCTTTATGCCATTTTTAGATAAAATTAGCTTGACACGCAGTGACTCCAAAATGGCTCATTAATCTAATTTTTTAGAACGTATGGTGCAAGCCTATGATCTTCGCAAGACCATACGGTAGAATATAAAATTCAGTCAAAATCGTTTGAACTATTTTTCTAGATAAAATTAGTTTGATCCGTAGTGACCTAAAACGGACCCATTGATAAAAATATTTCTCGAACATGTGACCTAGTCCGATGATCTTCTCGTGCCTGGAAACAGTTTAATACAAAATTTTGTTAAAATCGTTTGAGTCTTTTTTAGTACAATTAGCTTGACTCTGATCCATTCCGACTCAAAATGAACAACTAATCGAAATTTCTCAAACATGTAAGCTAGCTCAATGATCTTCTCGTGCCGAAAATGGTGTAATACATAATATTATCAAAATCGTTAAAGGCGTATTTTCGATACAATTTACTTGGCCCTGACCAACTGTGATCCAAAATGACCTTCTAATCGAATTTTTCTCGAGCATGCGACCTAACACAATGATCTTCTCGAGCCCGAAAATATAGAATACAAAATTTAATCAAAATTGTTAGAGACGTTTTCTAAATAAAATTACCTTGACCCGAAGTGATCCAAAAATGACCCGCTTATCGAAACTTCTCGAATATGTGACCTAGTCCAGTGATCTTCTAGTGAATGGAAACGGTTTGATGCAAAATTTTATTAAAATCGTTTGAGCTTTTTAAAAATACAAATAGCTTAATCATGATCCATGTTGACTCAAAATGATCAACTAATCGAATTTTCTTGAACATGCAATTTTAGATCAATGGTTTTCTTAAATCCGAAAACGGTAAAATACAAAATTTAGTCAAAATCCTTACAGAGGTTTTTTAGATAAAATTAGCTTGACCTGTACTGACCTAAAAATGACTCATTAATAAAAATTTCTCAAACATGTGACGTAGACCAATACTCCTCGTGTCTGAAAATGGTTGGACACAAAATTTAGTCAAAATCGATTGTGTCGTCTTTTAGATACAATTAGCTTGACCATAACCCATGGACCCCAAATGATCTACTAATCGAATTTTCTCGGACATATAATCTAACTTTTTTTTTTTTTTTTTTTTTTTTTTTTTTTGTAATTGAAAACGGTAGGAGACAAAATTTAGACAAAATCGTTTAAGCCGTTTTTAGGTGCGTTCGTAATTATGTACGTAGCATCTATAGTTGCCGTTTAGTCCGTCCGTCTGTCCGTCCGCATACAACAACACAAAAACTATCCAACCGAATCGTTTGAAATTTAAAATATATAATTATTACATAATTTTGTCGAGTCATTTCAGATTTTATGAAAATCGGATAGGGACAATCAAAAGTATTCCATTACATTACGGTCAATGCGGAAAAAGTTTCAAATGCATTTTAATTGTGTTACACTCATTCGAACATAATAAAATTGATAAGCATCTATAAAGGACAGATCATAATATACATTTTGCATAATCTGTGTTGCAAAGAGCCTTTGTTGTTGATTTACAATGCCACACAAAAGTATTCCATTACAAAATGGTATAGGGAGAACATTGTTTGGTGCGCCTTCCAATTGTAATTAACTATTTACAATTTTATGAGATTGATATATGAGAGTGATATTTTAAAAACTTCGTTATCGTACGAACGCACCTCATTTACTACGCTTCTCGTGCAATTTCCAGCTTCTTCAGATAAAATTTACATTCATACACACACAATTTTTTGCTTGTAACGTATTATAAGATTTATGCGATTTATCGTAGAAGCTAAACGAAGACATTTTTTTATTGCAGAGAAATCAGTATGAAATTAAATCAATGGCATAAACATCACACGTTCGAAACACATTTTATAAACGGCCAGAACTCTAGTTTCAAATACAGAGTTGCCAAGGCTCCGGCTTTTTACACACCACTATTATCTTTGAGAACATCTTGTTAATTTAAATCACCCAAGTACTTCAATTAACCCTTTAACGAGCAAAGTGTTTTCATTGCTAAGATGTTGAATGACACCGGTAATTGCGAAAAAATATATTTGTAAATAAGAAAAAGGGATTTTCATATGCATAATAAAGTGAATTTTTTTAAATTAAAATTCCGGTGTCGTTGTTGCATACCGGAATTAAAATGTTGTGGTTTCGTAGAGAAACCAATGAATGTTAAAGGGTTAAATAAAACAACATTCTGTATTAAAATACTTGTATCCAACAAGCCAGAGACTTGCCAGCTCTGCAAATAGATCATAAAAGTAGAAAATGTTTAAAAAAAAAAATACTACATAAATAAATAAAGTATGATGTAATGAATAGATGAATAAAAATGCTCAAAAATTCGAAACTTGAGAGAGTGAATTACTTTATATCAAAATCTATGTCTTAAAATAACTTTTATAAGCACAATGACAGATTTGCTATCGCATTACGCGATCTAAAACGCAGTCAATTTTTTTTAAGAATATGTTTTTTATTTCTAAGTTATCAACATTTGTTTCAACAACATCAGAAAAATACAAATCCATTCAAACACGTTCTTAGATAGATCTGTCAATCATATGGGGCTGGCGATTTTCTTGATTACACACTTCAATTGAAATCGTGGATTAACACAAAGACAGACGATAAAAATGTGTGACATAAATTATGTTCACATCACCGTCACATGTGAGATGTCTACTATACGCAACCAAAATGCCAACTTTTTTCTTTTACTTCGAAACCTACCCTTATAAACTGTCTTTAACGCTTTCCACTTAGAGTTCTATAAAATCGTTTCTATGTAAAATAAATTAAATAAAAATATATGCAGGTTGTTCTGATATCACCCACAAACTGTTGAGAACGAGAATAATCACTATGAGTAGGGGTGCAGTCGTAAAAATAACAGAAGATATTACGCTCTAAGCAGAAAGTATACCCTAGAATGTGTATATTATAAGCTTTATTGAGAAACAGAGGATATACGGTGCTTCTTTAAAAAATCCAGAAGGTATACGGCATATACCCCGCTATACCCTTCACTACATCTCTGGGTGCATTAAAGATTGTTCAAAGGACGATACTTTGATAACACAGTTTTGAAAAATAAATAAATAAATGTATGACATTACATATTTCCTAACGGTGTGTAATGCATTGCACTGACCGGAAAGTAAGTACATAACCTATTACAATACTCACGAATGGAATTTATTATCACTATGCAAATATTGCAGATAGTTTTATTAGACATATTATTACCGTTCATCTCTTATTAGGGATGTTTCTAATCATGTAAATACGTAGCATCTATAGCCGTCGTTCAGTCCGCCCGTCTGCATATAACAACGCAAAAACAACCCAACCGAATCGTTTGAAATTTAAAATATTTAATTGTTGCATAATTTCGTCGAGTCATTTCAAATGTTATGAAAATCGGGCTCATAGTTCAATTACAGGGACAGTAAAAAGTATTCAGTTACATTATGGTCAATGGGTAAAAATAGTTTCAAGAGCATTTTGATGATGTTATATTCTTTCGAAGATAGTAAAATTGATATGCATCTATGAAGTATATGCTAAAATATATATTCTGTACAATCTGTGGTGCAAATAATATTTGCTATTCATTTACAGGGCCACAAAAAAAGTATTCCATTGCATTATGATATATGGGTGTACATTGTTTGGGGTGCGTTTTAATTGTATTGCACTTTTTCACATTTAATGAAATTAATATATGTTGCTGAGTTTTACTACAAGTTGCTTTTTGTATAATAGAAAGCAGATAGTGCTTACAGGGACACACAAAATATTTCGGTCACTGTATTGTATTCGTAGTATTGTATACTATTAAACCAAAATCTGACTATTTTAAAAACTTCCTTATAGTATATAAACGCACCTCATTTGCTACATTTGAAGTGCGATTTCCGACTTGTTAAACTAGTTTCTGACCTATAGTATTATATTTTAAAGTATTTTATTTTTCAAAACTTTTTTCTAATACGGTTTTCAATCTCATGAAGCTCAACAAAGCGTATTTCGGTGCTTTAGATTTGAAGTCATACGTTTTTCTTTAGCCCTTCTCTCGAAAACTATTCGTGTTAGAGATTTTGCTCTTTGAACACTTCCCATGCACACTGAGTGGGGATTCTGGTTCTGAAAAATTCTCTAATGTTATCAAAAAATCTTGTAGACACTATTCCCATAAAAAAATTTCTTTGGAAAATTTTTATCTTCTTCATTCTTGAACTTAAAATAATGCTATAAATATTTATTCATTGTTTAAAAAAAAGTCATGACAGAAAAAATAACTTTCGGGAAATTGATACTTTAGAAGACTAGTAATTTAGGTTAAAAAATACGAATGTAAAATTAAAAATACCCTTAAAATATTAATTTAATTATCCCTAACTTAAAGTCTCACAATCACAAATTTAAAGCTTTTAATCAAGTAGACGGGGTGCGGCAGTACAAATAATTATCTCATTGAATTCTCGGATGAAATTCTAAGATTAGTTCAATCTTGATTAGCATACTAAAACGCAACCGGTCTGCCAAGTCATATTCTAAAAAGCCGATTTAGTGGTTGACTCATAGGTTTACCACAGTGTTTTCCTGCTCCCAATCCTCATGTTTTCATAGTTTTGGCTGCAGGAAAGCACAGTAGTAAACCTACAAGACAACCGCTAAAATCGACTTTTTAGGTGTTTTCCACCAAGATATGACTTGGCAGATCGATTGCGTTTTAATATGCGAATCGAGATTGAACTAATCCTAAATTTACATCATGAACTCAATGAGATGATTGTCTGTGCTTCCGCCTCCCGGTTTAATGTGAATGATCCATGTCGCATTTCGCATTAAGATTCAGCGACAGAATACAAAACATTGGATATTAATGAAGTTTCATTTAAATATTCTAAGTTATAGGGAACATTTTTCACAGATGCTTATAGCATGGTCTCTGGACAGCAAGTGCGTAGAAGTATATGTGAAATTCCTCATCTCCCTAGGGTTACCAGTTAAAAAGGGCCATGTGTTATAATTAAATTAACACGATAAAGTTGAGTGTCTAGCTACCCAGTCAAACCCGTGATTATAAGTCATGGGGCCCGTATCCAAATTGAGGGGCGATTTATTAAAAAACTAATTAATAGGTCTGATTTTTATAATTTCTTACATAGTACATAAATCATCAAAACATTTTATTGTACAGGATTTAAATTAAATAATCATGAAGATTTCTTATTTTTTTGGCCACGTTGTCTTTAATGCATTTTGCAAACTCGGATAAAAATAATATCTATTTTAAAAAGAAATCAGCTTAGATGTTGCCAATTATTGGTTTGCTTTAAAAAAAAAATGTCAGCTATTAGGAAATGAAGTCAAAATGTAAAAAAAATCAAACAGGTTATAGACCGGGAGGCGGAAGAACCGGCCATCACCTCAGCGAGTTCATGACTGAAATTACAAAATTAGTTAAAATTCGATTCGCATATTAAAACGCAATCGGTCCGTTAAGTCATATCTTGGTGGAAAACCCGATTTCAGCGGTTGACTAGTAGGTTTACCATTGTGTTTTCTTGCTGCCCATGTTTTCAAACTTTTGGATTCAGGAAAACACAATGGTAAACCTACGAGTCAACCGCTGAAATCGGGTTTTCTGAAGTTTTCCACCAAAATATGTTCCTTTCATTAGTAACTGTTTGTACGGTGCAGCAAGGTGTTAATGTGCAAACAATTTTACTTGGGGACATTGTCCATTTGTCAGAAACCATTTTATACAGTGCATCAAAATCGGGTACCACAACTGGTAATAAGCGGGCCAAAACTTCAAATAGGGCACTTTCATATGATTTCAAGGATGAAATAAAATCTCGTTTTCCAAAGATTAAATATCATTACAACAAAGCAAACATTAAAAAAAAAAAAAAAAAAAAAAAAAAAAAAAAAAAAAAAAAAAAAACACTTAGAATTAGGGTTTAAAATACAAATAAAAATGACAAATAATACAGGATTTCTAAAAAATACAGAGAAAACAATGAAGAGCCAATGAAAATTATTATTAAATTTCAATATAATAACTAATTTTTGTCTTAATTTTCATATTCTCCTTTTCTTCCCCTCTACCCCATAGAAAAAGCACACTAAAAAGGAAATTTTTAGGATTCAATATTTAACATAATTACATATTTAAGACAGTTTGTGTTCAATTAAATAATATTTTTAACTTATGTAAATTAATTTTGCGAAGATGCTATTAATTAGGCTGAATAAGTGGAAGCAGTAATTCGCTGTTATTGTATTAAAATATAGTTAGTAATAAATATTTTATCATCCACTAGTGTTTATTCGTTTTAATCAAGGAAATTTTCACTTTGTTAAGCTATAAAAAGTTACACAAATTTAGAATAACATGATTCTTTTATGATAGAACCCTGTTATTTTAAGCAAGTTTTTAAATTTAACGTTTAAGAATAATATAGTTCTATCAAAAATTTTAAATGTAAAAGAATCCATGAAAATAATATTTACGAACTTTAATTTTGTAGATTTGCTGTCTATAAGTACACATAAACTTATTTAATGCCAAAAGGTTTTTGCAATCTTCAATAGCTGCACGTACAGAGCATGTTAATTTTCAAAGTGTTTTAACTTCAAAATAAGTTTTTGCCAGATAGAACCATCTTATTCTCGACTTTTCTCGGACGAATTTCTGTTACTCCAAGGGGGACATCATAGAGTTCCGGGGGAGGGGGGTGTATTTTTTTTTTTAAACTCAAAATTTCAAATCTTCTTTGAAGGACCTCTCATTGTTCCAGGGGAAATGTCCTCTTGGCCACCCCCTGAATTCTACACTGGCTCCGCCGCTGTGAAAATAATATTAAAAGAAATGAAAAAAGCCACAATACGAGATCTAGAGTCCAAGCGCAATTTACCATTTCAGTGGATATACTTTTATACCCAAAATATCAACAACTAGCTTAAGGTATCCGTACATCTTCAAAAGTGATTTTTTTTTTTTTAATTTTCTCTTGTTATTTATTTTTTATAATGACATTTACTTTAAAACTTGAAACATAAAAAAATTAGCAATTACCCAGAAATAAATTTTTAAAGAGAAAAATAAGTCAGTTATGTCAAAATCGACATTTTCGCAAAACGTGATAACTGAAAAATAAAACAATGTATTGATATTTTGTAAATTGCATAATAGACAGGATAACTTTCTCTAGGACTTAGACTACACACATTATAGCAGGAATGTAGTGGAGAGTATACGCCGTATACCTTCTGGATTTTTTAAAGGAACACCGTATACCCTCTGTTTCTCAAGAAAGCTATAGTATACACATTCTAGGATATACATTTTGCCTTGAGTGTATAAACTTTGCTCAGAGTGTATATCCCCTGTTATTTTTATGACGACATTCCTGCATTATAGTCGCATTTACATCTCAGATGGCTATCTATATGGCAGTTAAGTATTAAAGTAATGAAAAATTCGCAAAATTTGTCGCAAGTTTCTCATTTATACCAGTCTAAATATAAAATTATTTAACATATATTATCACGAGTATAGTTAGACATTTGTAAAAGAAGTATAGAAAACTTTGTGACATTTCATGCATATATATATATATATATATATATTTTAAGGATGTTTTGCGTATAGTAAAAATTCGAAAATCATCATTTTGAGAAAAAGCTAAAAATAACTTTTAAACACAATTCAAAAGCTGTTATAGCTGTAACTTTAATCGGCTGTAACTTTGATTATAATTAAGATACTATAAGAAACTATAAGATATAGACTATAATATACTATAAGGAAATGCTTAACTTAACTTATTAAAAAAAAAAAAAAAAAAAACTTTTTGAATTTTGATGGAAGAATTTTCTACCACATAATTTTAATTCCGAAATGTCACAATGGCACCTGAAAATTCGACCAAATTTATTTGAAAACAGTTTAATGCATTTTTTCGTGTTTATCCTTAACCGGTTTTTTCTTTGCAAAATACTGGTGCCAATGTGACATTTGGAATTTTGAAGAATTTTACACCCTAGAGCTCAAAGGGTTAAAATGTTCAAAGTTGTATGCGAAGATACATTTAAAAATTTACTTAAGATATTCAAAAAATTAAAATTTTCGTATTTTGTCTTAGAAACCGAACAATTTCTTTATAAAATCATTTTTCTTCGTTGAGTCTTTTATAATAATGCAAAAATGCTTAACTTTGAAAATAAGTACTAATGTAATGAAAAAGTTGCAAAATTTGTCTCAAGTTTGTCATTTATAGCAGTGTAATTATAAAACTATTTAATATATTATCGTGAGTGTAGTCTATTCCCACAAAAGACATTTGGGAAAGAAAGAGAAAACTTCGTGACATTTCATGCATATTTTTTTCGTTTTAGGATGTTTTGCATATAGTAAAAATTTGAAAAACATCATTTAAAGAAAAAGCTAAAAATAACTTTTACGCACAATACAAAAGCTGTAATAGCTGTAACTTTGGTTATAATTAAGATAAAGACACAGTTTAAGCAAAATTCGACCGATAAAAGAGTCGATTTTAATATTATTCTATAAATGAAAAATCGATATTTTGATCGAAAATTACATTTTAAAGGTGTTCGGATATATTAACAATTCTGCAGAAAATATACAAAAATCCAGACTCAATAATTTCTTTCGACAGATACATCAAATGTCAATCAAAATGGGCGATGGGATTGGCAACTTTCCCTTTTTCAGCTTCAAACAAAACCTTGATTTGACAAGCTTATATCTTTTATCAGTGCAAACCTTGAAAAAGACGGGGAACTTAAAATGTGACTCAATACAAATAGGTTATACCCACCTCTTTTACAACAGTTACGTTGGAAATTTGCAGAGATTGTGTTTAGAAAAATTCAAATAAATGAAATAAAAAAGATAGTAGCCTTCATTCGACAAAAGATGACGAAAATATCAATTTTCTAATTTTTGCTTAACACTAGAACCGAGGTGACGGGTCATTTTGACCCGTCCCAAATGAATAAGTGCCGATTGAAACCAGAAATTTCTTCGCAGAATAAGTTATGTATGTTCCGATTTAAAGTAGTTACAATAGATAATTTAAATAATTTAATTAAAAATTCTGGTGTAAAATATTTTTATGAAATTTCAGTCTAATTATCCGCGGTTCTAGTGTTAAATTATACTTTATTTTCTCTAATATATTTTGATGATGCTTCGTAAAGATGCAAGTATTATAAATACAGTTTAAAGTGATTT
The DNA here is from genome assembly GCA_964019185.1 of Maratus speculifer. Classification (NCBI taxonomy): domain Eukaryota; kingdom Metazoa; phylum Arthropoda; class Arachnida; order Araneae; family Salticidae; genus Maratus; species Maratus speculifer. The sequence goes on along the minus strand of OZ025301.1, from coordinate 241,775,242 downwards.
TATTATATCACTGTCCCTTTAAATGTCATAACGTACTTCACTTACAAGTGATTTTTCTCAGTTTCCTTTTTTTCGATGATTAGGCATGTTCAAAATGATAAAACTTTTATGTATACTTTTCAATTGACTCGAATTTTTTATTTATTTTTGGCTGTTCCTTTATGGGCTATTTGATAAAACTGAGTATCAGATGTAAAAAAAAAGCAAAAAGTTTCTTTTATACATAAAAATGTAAAATAAATGAATTTTTTTTAATGTAATTTTACATGTATTTGCACATTTTGTTTATTTTCTCTCAAACTGATTAACTTAATGATAAATCCGATTCTTAAAATTTATTTTTAAAATTTATAATATTTTTTTTCAATTTTTAATTAAAAATTCATTATCTGAAAAGAAATCCCAGATATCCAGTCTTCTTCTCTTCCCCAAAGGAAAAAAATATTAAAAAATGTTAAAACGCAAGAGAGAGATTGGAAAAAATGCTCTTACAAGTTTAACATTAGTGTGTGAGTGTCTTTCCGTGACTAATGTAGGTTCCTCTATTCCTATATAGAGTCGACTTTCGTTAATTCGAAATCGAATAAATCAAATCTTCGTTTAATTCGTTCTAAATATGAAGCCCCGAAATTTTCAATAGCAGAATAACGTTAAAAATTTTCATTTATTCGAATTCATTTTCTCTTGACTTCGTTTAATTCGAACAAAAGAGATTGCTATTTTTCATTTTTCTGTATTTACTCCCTACTTCAGATCTTTGAAATAATTTTCTTTCTTTCATTTTTGTCAAAATTGTTCTGAACAAGTATACATATAGTCCCATGCATTTGATAGCCGTTTTTTTAGTGCCCCATCTGTCCATCAATGACATCTCCATCCAATCTTCGTTTGTGCTTGTTTCTAATCCCTTAATTAGTTTATTTATTTATATCTTTTAATTTAATGTTAAGTCATATTCTAATGATAACAGCCGAAATATATCTAAAAAATGATATTATATAAATTTCTTTGTAATAGTACCCCTTTGAACATGTTTTCCTTCCATATTTTTCATAATTCGAACATTTCTTGTGGTCGCGACGAGTTCGAATTAACGAGAACCGACTGTATGTCCAGAAGCGTAGCTATGTTTTTTGGCGCCCGAAGCCAGCAAGAAATTTTGCGCCCCCACCCCAATATAGATATATAACAATTTCTCTCAATTTGGCGACCCTAGGCCTCGGCGCCCGGGGCGGACGCCCCCCTTGCCCCCCCTTAGCTACGCCACTATGTATGTCATTTATAATGAGACTACCTAGTCGTGCAATTAAACTATTGCCATTGATCGGACGTTTTGAGTAAATCGTCTGATTGTTTGTTCACGAGCAAAACGTTCACGAGGAGTTTAAAGAAAACGTACAAGGAGTTTTTTCAAAGGAAAATGAAAGAGTTATCTACAGGCAAACACAAAATACCTTCATTCTCAGAATTGAATGAGAGATTACTACACTTTTCATATAATGTAAAGGAAGTTTGCATGAATTATAACAGCTCACTAATTGCAATATAAGAAGAAAAAAATATTTTCATAACTATGTTTCCCCCACCCCCCCTAAAGCATGTAATTGTATATTTTCACATGCACACAAATTTCAACAGCAAAAGATTCATTTTTAAAAAGATATATATATATATATAACATTTATTTGTCATTTCATAGAGCTGAGGTTCAAAAAATGTGCTTCGCGGAACACTTGGGACTCCGCCTATACTTTTCCGGAGGTCTGCGGCGATCCAAGAAAATGAACAAAATATGAAAGGAATTAGCATATTGCAAGGGAAATTTTCTTTGTAAATATGTAAGAATTTGTGTGCGTAGGTTTCAAAAAATAAATACACCTATCACTGGATTGGAAAATAGTATAATATATGAAATCATGTAAAAATTTGCATTATTCATGTATCCATTTTCTACATAATATCTTTGGTTTGAAGTACTTTATTTTATGTATCTGCATTTAATGTGTTTTAAAAATTCGATTCAAAATAAGCTGCAAGAAATAGTATTCTGAATCGAAAGCACAACGTGAATCGAACGAGCAAATATGCTTACTAAAGAATCTGTATTTCTTTTTTTAAAATATAATTTTAATTTCTTTAATCTGTTTATATTATTTGCTTATTTAAAATTTTTATGATGTTTTTCTAAGTAAAGCAATATTTGTCGATTAAAATGCCTCTTTTTCGTAACATCTTAAATTATTCAACAAATCCTTCTTTCGATTCATTTAACATTTGTATGCGTTGTATATTATATTTTTATTTTTTATTCTTTGTAACTTTAATTCCTGTAGTCTATTTATTTATTTATTTATTAATTCTTAATTGTGTAAATTTTCTATGCTATTTTACATAATTATACGTAATTTTTAAAGCAATGTATGTTGCTGAAAATACATTTTTAAACATCTTATATCACTTAACGATCCCTCTTTAAAATTTTGTTTTAATTGGTCTCGGCCTTGGTTAAGATTTTCATGTTATGATGCCTCATTTTCCTATCAGAATAAAGCTGCAACAATTAAAAAATATATTTTGGTTCTTTATATTTCCCATCACACTAACAATCTTAACTTTTTCTCAGCTTCATCCCTAGTTTAGACTTTTTGAGTACCCACCCTGATAAAAAATTTGACCTAATACATATATCCGTTTTGTTAGTAAAGTTTTCTACTAATTACAATTCATTTAACGCGTGTTGTTTTTAACTGTATCTCTATTTTCAGGCAAAAACTATGGTAAAAGAATTTTCTTTCAAAAGTATAACTAACAGCTAAATACTTCAAATAAAACATTAAAAAAAATTGAACGATACTGCATCTTACAAAACAGGTTATAGATTTTGTCTCACCCACTTAAACAATAAAACGATGATCCGCTTCTAAATGTATTTTTTTTTTAATTCAAAAAAAGAAGCTCAGAGGCTATTCGTTTTCGTTGCATGTTTAGAAAATACTAGAAATGTAAATAAGAACGAAAAGAAGATCCATAATCAAATAATTCTATAACCGGTGGGCGAGACTAGCGAAAACGTGCTGCATAATTACTCGCGAACGACGGGCCAACGCATTTTTTCCCTTTCCGTGTGTAGTCTATTGGGATTATACAGAAGTCTTTCTTTATAAAGGAACACAGTATAATTTACCTTTTTTCTGTGTGTGTTTAATTTTCGCTATAAATTATAATAGTGTCACAAAAGCCCCAATGCAATGCATGACCTAGACAAGATTACCATACTGATCTTCAATTCCGGGATCATACTGGAAACCCCGAACAAATATTTTTTATTTAAAAAAGAATGTCACTAATCCCTTAACAATATTGCTCGAATGTCGCTCGGGAAAGAAGAGTTTGTTTTCTTCGTTACTAAAAGAAAACTTTCAGAAACCATAAATTTTTAACTATAACTTTTCCTGTATTTGGCGGACTACTCGTTTATATAAGATATTTTAACACAAAAAAGTGTTTTTTTAGTCCTTATTTTAATTTATTGTATCCAGTTAGTAATATTAAATAAAACTGTAACGGGGTTAAATAACAGAAAGTTTAATTTTCAAAATTTCTAGTATGAATCGTGAATTTCTGTATCAAAAAAAGGGCCAAACTGATAACGTTGGCCCCATGTTGGAAACTACTGGTTTGAACTCTTATCCAGCAGATCTTTCTCTGCTGCATAGCCATAAAAAAGAAAAGAAACATTAATTTGTAAACTATGGAGTGCCATGGAGCCATGGCGCTTCGCCTTAAAAATTCTTCAAAAAAAAAAAAAAAAAAAAAGCTTTGTTAATCTAAAAGTTTGGGAACCACTGGCATATAAGATATGTTGTATAAATTTCAAAAGAACGTGATTATTATAGCCATTCGTATAAAAAATATTCCATATTTCAAAACTTTGGAATTTGCGAAATTTTTGGTTTTGATAAAACAGCATTTTAAGTATAAACATAAACAACTGTATAAATATGTAGCTTATTTATAGATATAAAAGCTTTTATATCGATACAAAGAGATATCAGAAATGAATAAGTCTTTTTGCATCAGACGAATTTGAACATTTAGTTTCATAATTCACACACGCACACAAACACTTTTTAGTCCACTTTTGCGATTTTGTAGATCTAGTGACATATTTCTGCTGTCTTTTTCTGTTCCATTTTCTATTGAAACAGCTAAATGCCTTTTTAAACAGTTGATTAACCCTTTCAAAAGGGGTGGTTAGACGGTCTAGCCACCTTATTTTAATTCCAGAACTAACAAATGACACCAAGAACATTTTAATAAAATTGTACTTTTGTAATAAAAGTGCAAAATAGCGGGTTTTTATTTTTTAAGAAATTCATTTGAATATCTGGTATTAGTCAATTATTTTAACATTTCACGAACAGAATTCTTCTACTCCTGAAAGGGTAGAAAAACAAATGACACCAAGAACATTTTAATAAAATTGTACTTTTGTAATAAAAGTGCAAAATAGCGGGTTTTTATTTTTTAAGAAATTCATTTGAATATTCTGGTATTAGTCAATTATTTTAACATTTCACGAAAAGAATTCTTCTACTCCTGAAAGGGTAGAAAAACAAATGACACCAAGAACATTTTAATAAAATTGTACTTTTGTAATAAAAGTGCAAAATAGCGGGTTTTTATTTTTTAAGAAATTCATTTGAATATTCTGGTATTAGTCAATTATTTTAACATTTCACGAACAGAATTCTTCTACTCCTGAAAGGGTAGAAAAACAAATGACACCAAGAACATTTTAATAAAATTGTACTTTTGTAATAAAGTTATAATTAAGTGTACTTTTGTAATAATTGTTTGCAAAACTTGAAGTTATTTAACTGATGAATAAAAACGAAATAAAACCTAAATCACGGTAGTTTATAGCAGACGATTTTTTTTTTTTTTTGCAAACTATACGCATTTTGATTTCTATTTTTTTTTTTTTTTTTTTTTTTTTTCAATTTTAAGAGAAAATGGAGTGATTATGTTGCCACAATTACAAAATTGCTACTAAAAGCTATTAAAAAAATATCTGAAAAACAAATTGAGATACAGCTTAGAGGTCTGCACGGGCCGAAATTTCCAGGCCCGGGCCCGGCCCGAAAGTTAAAAATTCGGCCCGAGCCCGGCCCGGCCCGAACGAAAAAAATAATGGCCCGACCCGGCCCGAAAGTTAAAATTTCGGCCCGAGCTCGGCCCGGTCCGGAAAAATTTTTAAATTTCGGCCCGAACCCGGCCCGGCTCGAGTGAATTTCTACAGAACATTGATCTTTAATCTTATGGAAGAGTTCTGACCAAAAAAAAAAAAATTATATTAGTCTTTTTTTTTCCATGTTTATAATCTCCATTTATGCAGAAGTGCCGTAGGCTGCGATATTTATGCTTTTAAATGAATCTTTGTTTGTTGTATGTAAATGTTTCAGTTATCACTAGTATTATTAATTCATATTCCCTGTATTGGAGACAAAAAATCTAAAAAGCGGTTATGGTAAAATTTCCAAAGACCAAATCGCTTTGGAACGAAAAAAAATACATTCCCTTCTTAACAGATGTAAATGTTTAATATTTTTTTTTCTCCCGTATTGTTGTATTCATTTTGCATGGATGAACATTTTAAAACAAACTTTCAGTTTTCAGTTAAAAAAAAAAATTCCGTCATAATCATGTTTTTTTTTTTTTGTGTGTGTGTATGTTTAATTCTATTTTAAAACGCCTGGTAATCTACGATTCTTTAAAAAGGAATAAATTCTAATGTTTAGTTGTAGAATAATGACGGCTTAAAAGTATATGCTTTTTTTGCAGAATTTTTTGGACAAAGCCAAAAATTACTGATTTATAAAAAGTCGAGAAAAGGATTTTCATATAGGAAGATTCAGATTCAGATTCAGTTAGGTGGGGAGGCCTACCATATGGCTTGAGCTCAACAAGCCCCACCTAACATTTATTATAAAAAAAAAAAAAAAAAAGTTACAATGTCAATCACAATGGGCTGCCCTATTTTTCAGGGCGAGCCCGGGAAATAAGTATCTAATATTTACAATGTTAACTTTACATTATTGCATGATGGTGTGTTTAGAATATTCAGACGTGTGTTTTAACAACAGAAATATTTACAGGTTCGAAATTAGAGGTGCGGAATATTTACAAGTACAATGTTCTATAGTTCATTTTGAAAGTGAATAAGTCCAATGAGTATGGTTCTTAGTAAAGTTCGAAAGTTCATTCGAGTCCATTTGAAAGTTAAAGAGGAGGCATCTGAAATAATGTTTGATTATCCTCAATGAATTTTACACAGTTTATTATTTTGTCAAGAAGCCTAGTTTCTTTCAATATCATGTTGAATCAAGCTGCATCTGAAAGCGTAGAGGATTTCCGTATATGGTAAAAAGCAGTTAAGGTGCATGTCGTCAGGTAATGTAAGGAGTCACCGACTTCCCCACATGTGCAACGGTTAGAATCTACTTTATTAAATGTTACAAGATAACTAGGGAAGGGTCCGTGATTGGTGGCGAAGAGATAGAGGTTGCGATGGAACAGCAGGTTTTCCAGAGAGACCTTGGGAACTAGGTTGTAAGTATAGCGACCAGTCTCTCCATAGTCCCACTCTTGTTGCCATTCTACTAGGACCTGGATTTTAACTTGCCTCCGCAAGTAAGAAGATGGAAGTGGTAGAAACTTAAACAATGTTGATTCTTTACCCTCTGCTGCTTGTTTCGCAAGATGATCAGCCATTTCGTTACCAGCACAACCAGAGTGGCCTCTCACCCAGTTAAATTTTATAATCTTTTTGGAGCTCTGTAAGGCTAGTATTATTTCGACTATTAGTAAGTCTTTTGAGCATATGTCCTGTATTGCTTGAACACTTGAAAAACTATCCGTATTTATTGTCATTGTTTTAAATGCACTTCCATCTGCCCATATAATTGCATCCAGGATTGCCGAAAGTTCCGCTTGGTATATGCTATTTTCTGTATTAAGCTGAACCTTAGATGTGTGAATTATGTTATCGCCTTGGTAGACACAGACGGCATAGCTAGTACCGGAGTCCATTCTCGATCCATCCGTGTAGATCTGCACTTCTGACTGTTGGTCACCCTCTTCTTGAGTGTGAAAATAATCTTGAAAAGGGGAGATCCGTGCCGAGGAAGTTTTTGTTTGATAGAAGAATGGTAAGTGCTGTTCGAACGGCATACCCAGCCTGAGTAATCTCCCTTGCGCTGTGATTTGCTTCAATCGGAGGGTTATTGGAAGAACACCTGTCAGACACATAGCGCATTAGCCGCCGTTTTGTTATAAGCTCTTGAAATTAAGAGGAGAAGCTGATATTGAATTGAATTCAAAAGACGAGCACCATGTTTTTTCTGTAATCTGGGATACCATACAGCTGCTGCGTAGGAAAATATTTTCTCTAGTATATTGTTATACCAAATTTTAAGTATAGATTTCCCCAATCCACCTTGAGTGGAGGCAAATTTAATCAAGTTTTGAGAAACCTTCAACAACTCTTCACATTTATCATTGAGATGCGGCAAAAAAGATAAAGTCGAGTCAATTTTAATACCGAGGTATATTATTGAATTCTTAGAGCGGATTGAATGCTCATCTATCCTGAGAGTTGGGGGACGTCGTAAATATTTTCTTCCTCGACGAATGTTTAAGGCTTCACATTTATCATAGGAGATTCTTAAGTTATGCCGAGTGGCCCAGTTACTTATTATATCCAAAGCTAATCTACCGAAATCTTCCAGGATTTTCCTTGTTCTCCCTTTCAAGATCAACAAGATGTCGTCTGCATAGATCACCGCCTTTATCCCATGGTATCTTAATAAACGCAGGAGAGTATTAATAAAGATCCTCCAGAGAAAGGGGCCAAAGCAGGACCTCTGAGGGCAGCCCCTTTGAAACCAGTGTACTACGTCCGACAGCCAATGCACAAAGGCTCCACGCCGAGAAAGGAACGAAGATACTGTATTACAGTACGGTTCTTCAACCTCTAAATTTCTAAGTTCTTCTATTGTAAAGTCCCAGGGAAGAGAATCAAATGCAGATTGAATATCGATTGAAACCAATGTTATGTAATTATCTTCCAAAGAAAACAAATCAATTATAGAGAACACTTCTGAATTGCTGTTTCAGTCGAGCGCAATTCCATAAAACCATGTTGAGCCGGTAGTAGATGCGGTGTATTCAATAAGGAGTGGTTGATTCTTCTTAGGAGTAATTTCTCAAATACTTTGCCAAAAATTGGCAACAATTATATAGGTCTATAAGACCTTGGGTCTTCCGGCGGCTTACCTTTTTTTCAGGAAGTACACCAGTTCACCAATTCTCCAATTCTTCGGAAAATAGTTTACTGAAGCAAAGAGTTGTACATATCCAGTAACAACGAAGCGTTAGATTTAAATATTTTCCTTATTATTCTATGATCTATATTGTCTATTCCAGGTGCTTTGTCTTTGTTGAAGGAGAAGATTGCCACCTGCAGTTCTTTTTCAGTGAAATGAGGGACTAAGTTTACCGGATTAAATGCTGGTTCCTGTGTTTCTTCCGATGGACCAAAGATTCTGGTTGTTAAGTCTGTGTAAAATTCAGCTCTTGATTGTATTTCTGTGAGAGAGTCGGAAAGTGCGCATATTTCTGTTCTGTAGAAATTCTGGAAATGCTACTTTTTTTGTTTTCCCATAGGAATCTCTTGTTTTCTTACAGAAGTCTGCCATGCCGAACGCTTCGCTTCCAGAATTGCTTTCTTGTACACGGCTCTTTCTTTTTTATAGCGCAATTTATCTTCGTCCGTGGAACTTGCGAGTTTTGACTTTCTATACAAGGCTTTGACGAAATTCCGCTTTCTTCTGAGAGCATCTGACCACCATTGAATCCTTGGGACATGTGTACTTGGACGTTTCTTGAAGTTATTTTCACAGGTTTCTATGAGTATACTTAGGAAATCCGTGTATCTTGTTTTGAAAGTTGTACTATCTGTAATTTCTTTAAAATGTATATTACTTCTTTCAAGACTTCCTTGCAAGTTATGAATGAATCGTTTGAGAGACACGTTTTTCGTTCTATATCTACGTTTTGGCAGTTTAGGAATTTGAGTATTCAGCTCTATTGAGATTAAGCGGTGATCCCCATAATTCAAGTCTTCCTCTGTGGACCATTACTTTATCCAAGGAAAGACGGAAAAGGAAGCCAAGGACCTTGACATCAGGCCAACCTTGTAAATGTGATACCTTTAAAGTTGGCTTGCTGTTTGGATCGTTGACTGACAACAGATGAAAGCGTTGCATTTGCAGAATTAATTGTCGTCCTATGAAAACTAGGAAGAATGGAATCAGTCTCGGCTTCGTACGGAAAAAAAAAGTTAGGCCCGGCCTGATACTCCAGCAAAAAATTAAGGCCAGAGCACAGCCCGGCCCGAAAAGATTAGTGACTAGGCCCGGCCCGGCCCGAAAGGATTAGTGACTAGGCCCGGCCCGGCCCGGCCCGAGTCTTCAGAAGTAAGGCCCGAGCCCGGCCCGGCCCGAATGCCATTATTGGAAATCGGGCCCAGGCCCGGCCCGTGCAGACCTCTAATACAGCTTTCAAACAAATTGTATTTAAAAGAACATTATTTTTCTGTATGCGACGGTGTAAAATTCGGAAATATGCGATGTTTAGAAGTATAAAATTTACAGTAGCGAAAAATACAAAACTGAAATTGCTCGTGAAAGTGTTGCCATTCGCAAAATGACGTATGCGTTACGCACAGATACGTTTGGTCTTTATAATATCAGATTGTCTAATCATTATTCCAAAATTTTCTTTTTCTTTTTAATATGCACGAGTAAACAGTGTTGAATTCAAGAAATGGCCAGGACCATGAGATGTTACTCCCGGAGACACAGAAATCACCATCAGGAGAAAGGTGTCTGAATTCAATACTGCGTGTGAATGCATTTTTATGACGTAGGTTTCTCTATTTACTGCTTTTAACGCGTAGTTATTTGATTTTTATTATAAAACTAGCTGACCCGCCCGGCGTTACCCGGGTCCGTATTAACAATATTAAACGAACTTGAAATTTGTATGATTTTATCATTAACTCGAAACATGCAGAAATGCATTTCTGAAATACGTGGCCACTGACTGTGTGAAAAATCGGTTTAAAAAACAGCTAATGTTAAGCTCTAAAAATACTCAAAATGAGCGATGAGAAATGTGGGAGGGAATATGTATCCAACGACTGCGTGATTTTCATGTTAAAGTGTTGATATTTATCAAAAATCACTGTTAAGTCACGTAACTAATTATTTTTTTTTCACATAGAAATCCCAAGTGAAATATTTTGAATTTCAAACTAATTATATCACTCTTAAATCCGACTATACCATGAATGAAATCGATACTCGCTCGTAGCTAAAGTGTTGGTATGTAGTATTATAATTTCAGAGCCATTTAACAAAAGTAAGTGTTATTTTTAATCAAATCATGCATAATGTCCATTCTATGGATAAATTCCTAACCGTAAACTTTTTTACCGTAACCATAACCTGCCTAAGGATAGAAAACCAACGAATATAAATGCACAAATAAAGTATGAGTTGTGCATTTATCGTTGGTTCTCTATCCTTAAACATTTATGCACAAAGGCTTTATTTGCTATTTTAACATAACCTGGCTGTAACCTAACTTTGACTTAACAGTACCTTACCGTAAATTAAATATAACATAAATGTAACCTAGCCTTCACTTTATTGTAACATATCCTTATTCTAACCATAAAACAAATGCGATTTAACTTTAACCTAACTTTAACTTAACCGTGACTTAATTGTAACCTAACGGGATATTAAATATAATCAAAGACTTACCGTAATGTAATTGCAACCTAAATGTTACCAAACCATATATTGGTTTCATGTCCATGGAAATTATTTTGTCTTGTTCGGATCTGGTTATGATTCATTAGAACATTTTTGTCGGGTTCAGATTTTAGGTATTTTTTTATATTGAGTTATAATGTTCGGGTCGTATTCATGTCAATGGAAATTATTTTGCCTTGCTCGGATACAATTATGGTTCTTTGGAATATTTTTGTCGGGAACAGATTTGTTTCAATTCAGATTTCGGCTTTTTCTTCAAATGGAATTTTTGGGTTCGGCTTTTCTTGCGTGTTAACGGAAATTATGCTGCCTTGTTCGAATAAGAACATGCTTCACTGGAATATTTTTTTTCAAGTTCAGATTTGGTTCAGTTCAGATTTCGTGATTTTTTTCAAAGAATTTTTTTAGGTTCAGATTCGGTTCAGGTGAATAGAAATTTTTTGTCTTATTCAGATCCGGTTACGATTCTTTGGAATATTTTTTATCAGGTTCCGATTTGGTTCGATTCAAATTTCAGGTATTTTTTCAAAAAGAATTTTTAGGTTCGGATCGCGTTCATGTCCACGGAAATTATTTTGTCATACTCGAATCCAGTTATGATTCTTTCGAATATTTTGGTCAAATTTAGATGTGGTTTGGGTCAAATTTCAGTTTTTTTCAAATCGAATTTTTTAGGTTCGAGTTGGGTTTATGTCCATAGAAATTATTTCTTCTTGCTTGGTTACAGTTCTTTGGAATATTTTTGTCAGGCCCAGATTTGGTTCAATTCAGATTTCGAGTTTTTTTCTTCAAATATAACTGTTGAGTTCGGGTCTTCTTGCATGTTCACGGAAATAATTCTGTCTTGTTCGAATAAAGACATGCTTCACTGGAATGTTTCTGCCAAGTTCAGATTTCGTTCAGTTCGCAATTTTTTCAAAGAAATTTTTTGCGTTCGGATTGCGTTCATGTCCATGAAAATATTTTGTCTTGTTTGGATCCGGTTGCGCTTGTTTGAAATAGTTTTGTCAGATTCAGATTTGGTTCGATTCAAATTTCAGGTATTTTTTTGAATGGGAGTTTTAGGTTCGTATCGGGTTCATGTCCACGGAAATTGTTTTGTCTTACTCGAATCCGGTTGTGGTTCTTTCGAATACTTTGGTAAGATTTAGATGTGGTTTGGGTCAAAGTTCAGGATTTTTCAAACGAAGTTTTTTAGGTTTGAGTCGGGTTTATGACCATGGAAAGTATTTTGTCTTGCTGTGATCGGGTTATAGTTCTCTGGAATATTTTTATCGGTTTCAGATTTCGTTCGAGTCATATTTCGGGTTTTTTTAAAGAAAATATTTAGGTTCGGGTCAGATTTCATGCCCACGAAAATTATTTTTCCTTGTTTGAATCGGGTTATGCTTCACTTGAACATTTTTGCGGGATTCAGATTTGGTTCGGGTCAGTTATCAAATCCATAGTTTTTCCCAAACAGAATTTTTAGGTCCGGGTCGGGTATATACTTACGGAAATTTTGTGTATCACGGATCGGAATGTGCTCTGTTTTTTTTTTCTGGTTATGTTTAAATTAGGCTAAACATTAAGGTTATAATCAGTTTTGCTACTATTCTTTTTATGGCTATTTCTGATCGATTTTCTTTCTTTTTTTAAAGCCACGTATATATATCTTTCAACTGAAAAGATTTATTATTATTTGCACTTTTATACAATTTGACAACAATATGAAATATAACTTTTTCAAAATATGAAAAAAACCTCTATTGAAATGATGAAGTTTCAAATAAAAAGTTGGAACCCCCCCCCCCCCCTCCACACACAAAATTTAGTCAATTTTGAAAAATGGTTGCACACTGCACACCGCAAAGTCGTCAAGTGTGTACCTGCAAAAAATAGTTAAATTACTATGCATCCTTTTTTATTATATAAAACGCTTTTTTAATATTTTGACCAACTTCATTATCAAAAAGTGCTTAAAATAATTCTTCAATTTAAAAAACTGCCTGCTTCAGGGAATTTATTGAATATATTTATATTAAACTCAAATTTTTATATGCAACAGTTTTTTCTTTTCTTTTCTTTCTTTTTTCTTTTTCTTTTTCTTCTTCTTTTTTTTTTTTTTTAATAGAAAGAAATTTAAATAAGCATAGCGAAAAATACAGAAATTTATTCTTGTGAATTATTTTATGTATAACAAATTACAACCGTGCCATAAAATCGCTTTTGCATAACGATAGCATTAGTTCTGCAATGCAGAGTTTAAAATCCATAAGCAATTAATATTCTTATTAATGTATTTTTAGATTCAAATTATCTACATTTATTTCAATCCATTCTTAGTATTTTCTTTGACAGATCTGTCAATCACTAATCAAACTTAAACATGAATTTGGCCACTTATATTAAACTTCAAATGAAATCTAAAATTAACAAGAAGAAGAAGACAGTTGATAAAAAAAAGTATTTAAAAAAAACTACTGCAAAATATCATGTGTGTAAGCATTTGCTACGCACCCAAAATATAAACTTAAAACTTTTTATCAACGCAAACCTTGAAAAAAGCGGGAACTTAAAATGTCACTAAATAGAATTTTCTTTCGCGTTTTGAAACCGGTAGTTGCCGATGAATATGCGATCAATTTTGTCGAGTCACAAATGATGTTAAAACGTACTCATACTCATGAATCAAAATAAACAAAGTTTTAACCAGACGAGGTCACACAACGTCCTTTGAACCTCGGACATCGATCTTTATCAGGAGATGAAATCTGGGAAAAATATATTAATAAGAGAAAGGGAAAGTGTATTTCATTTGGCGTCACGGTTTTTAATTGATAAGTGAACGTAAATTTTTCCTTTTTTGTACAACTCTTTTGATATAGAAAAGATTAGCTTAAAAGAGCGCGGAAATAGAAAAACCTCTTAGTCTTGGTGAATGAAGAATTAAATTTTGCACTTATGATTCTAAGAGCCCACTCGAGTCATTCAAAAAGACCCGAATGATAATGTTAAGTCTATGGGGGCCTTATTCTCAAATTTTTGCATTTTTACGTGATTTTTTTTTTTTTTTTTTTTTTTTTTTTTTTTTTTTTATAGGATAGATGAGGGCAATTTACAACCAGTCTAGTTTTTACTTTTCCGATATTGGTTTCAGATTTTTCTTAAAAAAGTACTTTAAATTTCGGAACCGGTTCTGAAATTGAAACAATCGTAAAAAAATATGTATCTAACCAAAACCGAAAAGGTAAAAACTAGCCCGGTTGTAAATCGTGCTTTAGCTATCCTATGCAAAAGAAATCATGTAAAAATATTAAAATTTGAGCGAGATATTTGAAAATAACGTCCCCATAGACTTAACATTGCCATCCGGGTATTTTTGAGTGACTCGAGTGGCATCTTAACCCTTTCGGTTCTGATTTTTTTTTTTTTTTTTTTTTTTTTTTAGAAAAAAAAATATTTTTATATTACTAACATTAACACTAGCTATCCATAAATGTTAATAAGTGTTTAACGACTATTTCATTGTCTGAAAGATAACGAATGTTGTTGTTTTGCGTACTATTCAATTAATATTCATTGACAATGGGCTATTGTAGAATTTTTGGAGATGTTTAGAAAATACTATATTACAAAAATATTTAACTTCTATTACAACTTTCTAATACTTTTTGCGCTTTATTACACACGATTCTTTCAGGATAGTAACTTTTATTTTCAATTTAAAGAGTGAAATATGCTTAAAATAAAAGAATCACAAACGGCGCAAAGAAAATTAAGCAAATAATAATAATAATTATTATTATTATTAAATGCCTAAACCTAAAGGAAGTCAAATAGTAAACGAATAGACATATGCTAACATTATTACCTGTAAATAGTAGCAAAAGTATTTCTTAAAAAAAGTAATGCTCCATTAAAAGACAGGTACTATTAATAGTACCCCAGACCCGAAAGAGTTAAATTAATGTGAACAAGTAAGAGGCCACTAAAAATTTAAAAATACAACAAATTGCTCAATGGTGCACAAAACAAGAACTTTAATATGAACTTGCAGAATTAAAATAAAATAAAAATATCAACGTTTCGCGCCGTCGTCTGCGGCCGTCTTCAGGAAAATATCTCTCGATCAGGAAGCAAACTTTTAGTCCTTTCAATATCATATTTTCCTGAAGACGACGGCGCGAAACGTTGATATTTTTATTTTATTTTAATTCTACAAGTTCATATTAAAGTTCTTGTTTTGTGCACCATTGAGCAATTTGTTGTATTTTTAATAAATACATTCTTTGTAGATAAATCTTATGGTGCAATTGTTCAGTATATGTTTAAGTAAGAGGCCGTTGACAAATGATGTCACGCTTTGAGCGGGGAGGGATTGTTCATGAAATTGTGACAGCTTGTGACAATGGGGGTGGGAGGGGGCAAGAAGAAATGTAACGTCACACGTTTTGGTTGGAACAAAAGCATTAATGATCAGCAGATTAAATTTTGAAGTTATTTTAAAATTAAAGTATTCTGTGTTCACAAGGTAAAGATGAGATTTAAAATGCCCAATATATTAATTTCTATTTCGAATTCCAACATACTATTGTTTTCAATTGCTCTTTCATATTAACATTTTATTACTATTCTATATTATTTATGTTTTTGTTGTCATCTAAATGTTATTTCATACAAAATAAGTACATGAATCATTTCTATTGTTAAGATTACAAATTATTTTTAAACTACAGTCGAGTCTCTCTATAACGAAACTCCATACATCGAATTTCTCTATATAACGAATTTTTAGTAGGAACGGTCCCCCTTTCGCATGATTACATTAAAAACAGTCTCTATATAGCGAAATATCTATCTCCATACAACGAATTTTTTCAGAAATTGGTCTTAATTTATTCAGTTTTAAAAAGCTTCGAAATCATATGGTATCAATTTTCCATTACTTTTTTTTTTATTTATCGTCAGTGCTGAGTTTTTTCTTTCCTTGTTCTTTAAATCCAATGAATTAATCTCACCTCTCACACACCTTTTCACATACTTCTCAAACAGTATCAATTGGATTGATACACATGTAAGAAAGGAATTAATGAGAGGCACATAAGAGAGGCCTTCAAATGGAGGGAAATGTTAAGTGCCATTTTGCATTCCTTGCTAAAATTTGAGCTTTTTTTTGAGAGAGTAACAACTTTAAAATCAAAACAACAAAAAATTACAGATTTCTTTGTCTGAAATTGATGCAAGTCTTCCTTATTTGATTTTCATTAAACTTTCAAATAAATGTCTGTTCACTTTTTTGAACGGCTTAAATAATTAAGAAATAAAATGTTAGGTTAATACTAAGGTTAGGTAAGATTTCAAAGTCTTAATTCAAAAGATCAAAAATAATATTTGTTCAAATTTCACACATTAAATACGATTTTTAACATCATTCTCTATACATCGAATTTCTTCATATAACGAATTTTTTACTGGAACGGTGGATTTCGTTATATAGAGACTCGACTGTATATGATCTATAACGTAATGCTTTGTTTCTGAGCCGCAAGTGTACATTTATGTAATTAGCGTGACAAGAGGGGGTGAAGTTACACACATTATAACAAAGGGGGAGGGGTAAAAATAGTGAAAAGACGCGTGACATCACTTATGAACAGCGTTTAATGTCTAATATTTGAATAATAGTTTTACATTTATTACAAAACTAGTTGACTCTCAAGCGTTACCGGAGTCAGAGATAATAATCACTAATATATTTAAACTCAATATTGAATTGAAATTGGAGATCAACTGAAAATTCGTTTTCATTCTGGGCTCAAAATTTGCGTTTAGCCGAAAATTCGGTTTCGGCGTGGGAAAAAAAAAAAAAAAAAAAAAAAAAAAAAAAAAAAAAAACAGGGGGGGGGGGTTTAATTATTGAGAATAGCTTGTGAGCTCAATGTCACCAGTTTAATTAAGCAATATTCTTTTTTATTTAAATTACCTTAATTTTTATTATTTTACTTTATTCACTTATTTTAATATTTTACCATGTTTTTAGCATTCATTATAATTTCGATTGCATTATTATACTCAAATTACTGTTTATACAAGAAAGAAAAAAATCATGTCTCAAGCATAGATTATGGAGCACTTTCCAACACATTCAGAATGATGTAACAAAACTGCACCGCTTAAAAAATTAAAATATTACGTCTCATTTCATCATATGGAAATGTATAACGCATTTCAAAACCAAATTTCAGCTGTTCCCGTCTACAATCGGGAAATTATCTGAATTTTTTAGCCGCCCTGCATGAAATTTCGAGTACATTTACGGGAGTTAGAGCATGGACAGGCGGACAAACAAATCGAATGCATAAGCCCTTTTTAACTTTGTTGGAAAGCACTAAAAATGTAAAGCAAAAATGACCAGCAATCTGCAAGATTCTAACATCTGCACAACATCTGGTACCAAGTTGTACATATTTTAGGCAGTTCACTGTTCACTGTATTCATTTTACCAATTCATAACAATAACATTTTCAGAGAAGTTAAAAAAAAATAAAAGAAAAATATAATGAAGTATATAAGTAGCTACCATACCAACATATTCATAAATGGCAATGAAACAATAAAGAATACTGCCCAGTTAAACTGAAGGCATTGAGCTCACAGGCTACAAATACTAATTGCACATTAAAGCTTTATATTTTCAAGGGTTAATTCCGTTCGAAAAAAAAAAATTAAGAAGGGGAAACAGCTCTCCCCTTTTCTCTTTTTTTATACTTAATCATTGAACCTCCTATACTACCAAAGACATGCTTTATCATATAAAAAATCTATATCCAAAATTCAGAGCAAATTAGATAATTCTTAATAAAAACCCATTTAGCATTTATATAATTTAAAAAGAGTTATCCCCCTCTTTTATACTTAACCATTAAACTTCCAAAACTATTCAGAGATTTGAACGAAATCTGACAATTCTGCTTGAAAAACCCATTTATATAAATTAAGGGGGGGGGACATTAGAACCCCTGTTCCCCTTATTTATACTTATTCAATGAACACCTAATAACAGTCACGGAATCGCCTCATCAGAATGATCCTAATCTAAATTTTGAACGAAAATTAATTCTGCATGAAAATCCCATTTATATCAACTAACGGGGGGGGGGGCATTAGAGCCCCTGTTCCCCTTATTTATACTTATTCAATGAACACCTAATAACAGTCATGGAATCGCCTCATCAGAATGATCCTAATCTAAATTTTGAACGAAAACTTAATTCTGCATTAAAATCCCATTTATATCAACTAACGGGGGTGGGGGGGCATTAGAACCCCTGTTCCCCCTATTTATACTTATTCAATGAACAACTAATAACAGTCACTGAATCGCCTCATCAGAATGATCCTAATCTAAATTTTGAACGAAAACTTAATTCTGCATGAAAATTCCATTTATATCAACTAACGGGGGGGGGCATTAGAACCCCTGTTCCCCCTACTTATACTTATTCAATGAACACCTAATAACAGTCACGGAATCGCCTCATCAGAATGATCCTAATCTAAATTTTGAAAACTTAATTCTGCATGAAAATCCCATTTATATCAACTAACAGGGGGGGGGGCATTAGAACCCCTGTTCCCCCTATTTATACTTAATCAATGAACACCTAATAACAGTCACGGAATCGCCTCATCAGAATGATCCTAATCTAAATTTTGAAAACTTAATTCTGCATGAATATCCCATCTATATCAACTAACGGGGGGCATGAGCCCCCCGTTCCCCCTCTTATACATATCGAATGAACTCCAAAAACTAATCAGGGAAGCGCCTTGTCAGGATATACCTACATACAAAATTTCAAGTGGATCGGATATTTTTATCATGAGTTATCGCGTTACGTACGAACATACATACAGAACGGACGGGCACATAAGCTCTCAGGCTATGATAGCCTGTGAGCTAAAAAACTGAAAAGATCTCCATGTATAACATTAAATTTTCTTCAATTACAAGAGGACTATCGAGCAAAAAAGGCTCTGGGACGTCCGTCAAAGCTGCCGAAAAGGGAAAAAAGAGCTATTATAAAAAGAATGAGCAATGGGAAAACAACTTTAGGCGAACTCTCAAAAGATCCACTGATAGCAGTGTCAAAAAATATTTTGTCCAGAATAGTCAAGAGCTCTAAGATGATGAGGCACAAGAAAACAAAGCCCCAGCCACGAATGACTAAAATGCATCAGTAAAATCGCCTGGAAGCGATTCAAAAGCACAAAGATCACATATCCTGGAAGTTAGAATATGAAAGGGCACTATTTTCCGATGAAAAACAAATTCAATTTGGATGGTTTGGACGGATGGCACGATCTACGTAAGAAACCGGAAATGTTTTCAAAACGGCAGCAGGGTGGAGGTTAACTCATCTTTTGGTCTGCGTTTCGATTTTATGGTAAGTTCAAAGTTGCGTTTCTCTCTGGCAGAATGAGTGCACGAACAACTAGATAAAAACAAACATAACAAAATAAAGCAATTATATTTATAATTCGTATCTATAATAATAGATACCAATTAAAAATAATATATCATCAAAATACAGTTTAAAAAATCAGAATATTCAAACTATTGATCAATCATGGCCGCCGTTGCTGCTCTTATGGAGCTTAGCTAAATTGTTTTTAATTAATCCTGAAAGAATGAAGAAGTGAATCAAAAATTCGATGATGTCTTAATAAAAATCATTTGTTGAACTATGCAGAAATTTTTTTCTCGTGGCTTAAAAATGATAATTAACATTTGAAATCAATTCTTATTTTATACTCCTACGTTAAGCAAATGGGCTCTTCAACCTGTTTATGCCCAGAACCATGACGAAACGTCAAACTTCTGCGGCGTATTGTCGCCACGCGACGATTAGGCGGTCACCCGCCCCGATACCAGGTATCTAGCCCGTTCAGCTGATGTAACTCGGCAGGTAGGAGCCTGGTCATCGGTTAGAAAGAAAGAAAGAGTGCATTTACTTAAAAAAGCTTGCTGTCATTTACTAAGGAAATTGACAGTCCTTTCTGGATGTTCCAACAAGACAATGCCTCCATACACACGGCAAACAGCATTTTGGAATAGTTCATTAATAATAGTGTACATGTAATTCCATGGCCATCTGTTCCTCATGATTTAAATCCAATGGAAAATGTGTGGAATCTACTAGTTAGAGATGTTTACTCAAATGGAAAACAATACGAAAAAGTTTCAGAATTAAAAACTGCTATCATTTTCCACTGGAATAAAATCGATCAAAACATATTAAAATGCTTGGTCCTCTCTATGTCTAATTGTGTTTTTACATTACTTAAAAGATCTAGTGCATACATACACTGGCTATTAATCTATATTTTTGGCAATGTTCATTTCATTATGAAATATCCCAAAATGGAAAAATGTTGTATATTTTATGTATAAATATTTGTTTCAGTTATATTTTGTTATAAAATAAAACGATTTGTTCTATTTCTAACACTGATTAGACACTTAATACCTTTGTTTGTTTTGAAATATTTTATTCTTTTTTATGCTTGGAAAACCGGGTGTTCTTATCATTCTGAAACCCAGTGTAAGTTTTTGAATATTGATTAACTAATTAATCATTCTCTGGGAAGTAATTGTCCGCATATTTCAATGAATTAAAAATTTTACAAGAACGTTTTTTACCATTTAATAATTTAAGTACTTGTTAATAAATTGGGTGCTAGGAGGGGGTAGACATTGCTGCAAATTTCGTGCGCTTGTATGTGTGAGGGATGAAATGTGAGATAAGTTTTTGAATATTGATTAACTAAGTAATTATTCTCTGGAAAGTAATTGTCCGCATATTTCAATGAACTAACAATACTATAAGAAAAATTTTACCATTTAATAATATTAGTACTTAAAGTTAATTGGGTGCTGGGAAAGGGTTGACATTGCACCTCTTTGGGTTTCGAAATTTGATTAACCATCTTTGTTTTTCGTTTTGAAAAATAAAAGTCAAATTTATTCTTATCAAGTAATTTAAAATAATAAAATTCCGTAAGGAAAAGGAACTAAGAATTTTTTTCAGAGGTGACTATGTCCTCTTATGATGCCACTCGAGTCATTCAAAAAGACCTGGATGATAATGTTAAGTCTATGGGAGGCGTTATTTTCAAATATCTCGCTCAAATTTTAATATTTTTACATGATTTTTTTTCATAGGATAGCTGAGGACGATTTACAACCGGGCTAGTTTTTACCTTTTTTTTTATTTTGGTTGTGTTTTTTTTTTATATTAGGGGCCGTCCATAAATAATGTCACACATTTTTTCAATATTTTTTACCCCCTTTGTCACAAAGTCTCATACTTCTTCATACCCCCCCCCCCATTTTGCCACATGTCATACTATATTACGTAAACATATACTTACAGTTCAGTAACAAAGCACTACGTTATAGATCATATTTCATATTTTATTTTTAAACTTTAACTATGTGTTTTAATGACACCAATAAGCATAACAATAAAAATGATTCGTGTACTTATTTTGCATGATATAAAATTAAAATTTACAAAAAAAAAAAAAAAAAAAAAAAAAAAAAAAATAACGAGATTATAATAATAATAAAATATTAATATGAAAAAAATTTAAAATAGTTGCATTATAGTAATTAAAATGGATTTAAATACATTTGGTTTTAAATCTTATTTTTTTACTTTCATTTTTAATCTTATTTTTAATTTCATAATTTAATCTACTGATTTTTAATGCTTTTTTTTTAATCAAAATGTCTGATGTCACACTTCTTCTTACCCCCTCCCACCCCTTTGTCGCAATTTCACGAATCCCCTCCCACCCATCCAAGCCTGACATCATTTATGGACGGCCCCTTATGATTGTTTCAATTCCAGAACCGGTTCCGAAAAAGTAAAAGCTAGGCCCGTTATAGATCATCCTCAGCTATCCTATGCATAAAAAAAAAAAAAAAAAAATGTAAAAATATTAAAATTCGAACGAGATATTTTAAATAACGCCCCCATAGGCTTAACATTATCATCCGTGTTTTTTTGAGTGACTATTATGAGATCTTAAACACTTTATCAAAAAAAAAATTTTCGTTCTTTTTTATTTTATTTGTTTCCAGACATGTTTTAAAAATTTTTCTTAACCTGGGAGGACACTCGCCGGGCCCAACAGATCAAGACTGTTACGTTATTTTCAACTTATTTTATTTCAGAATTTGTAATTATTGTCTGCGATTAAATAAGGTTACGATTATTATTTGCATGTAATGGTAATAAAGTAAAAACAATTCATATTCTAGGTATGCGCACGCTCTTACGGGTCAAAAGAGAAAAGGACTCTTCACTCGCTTGAAAACACCAGTTCATTAATGTTAAACCTATGGGCAAACTATTTTCGAATTTATCGTTTGAATATGAGTATTTTTAAACAATTTGTTTTTTGTAAGAGACAGCTGAGCACGATCTCTAATATGATAATTTTTTACTTATTCAGTTTTGGTTGCAGATTTTCATAATAAAGATACTTTTACTTTCGAAACCGGTTCCGAAAGTGAAAGTACCTTTATTAAAAACGTCTGCAACTGAAATCGAAAAGGTACAAAAAAGCCATTCAGAAAATATTAATTTTTCGTTTTGGCTTGTTTTCAAAACCTAGCATTGAATCAATAGTTGTCTTGTAAAACGATTTCTTGTAAAAATGTGCTTTTCTTCATAATGTGTTTTTTCACCATGCCTTGTGTTTAAATTATTATACGTCAAGAATTGTCAAAGATAAATGGTTCAAACTTGCAACATGTCTTTTTCAATTGTTTTACTTTAATTTAGATTCATCAAATATAAAATATTTATTTACTATTGAAAATTCATTGGTAACGATTCTTAAAATAGTAGCTATGAAAAAAATTGGTATGAAACTTTTTAGTTCGTAACTTTACATATTTATTTATTTATCACTTTCACTTCAAAAAATTACTTTTAATATCGATTTTCTCTTAAATCAGACTTTGATTTCAAAAATTATATGACGGAAAAAACAGTTTAGAAAGCTTAAGGATTAAATATTTTTAATTTTTATTTAAATTAATAATTTTAAATGTACGTAATCAAAATTAAAACTTGTATATTTCAGTTTATTTAAATGTTTGAAAAAAAAAAAATCTACAGGTAATATTTCGAGTTATAGCGATTTTAAACTACCCCACTTATTTATTAATAAATTTTAAATATAAATAATATATATATATATATATATATATAAATTTATGTTTACCTAAAATTAATATGCATAACTTAAAAATGATCAAGTTATTGCGATAAGATATGGTTGTCTATTGCATTTGTCTTAAAGAAATTATTTGTAAAATATTAGAATAGTAACTCTTAGCTTTTAAATAATTTATTTTATTCCAATAATATTTATCTTATTCAATAATAGATGGCAGCACCAGCAGTATATAATTTAATTAATATATTAATCATATAGATGGCAGCACTAAAACATCAATTTTTTTTGTGTTTGTACTTGAAGTAGTAGGAGCATTTTTTAGTTAAAAAATTTATAGAGTAATATTAAGAATTGTTCAAAAATATAATACCTCTAACAGTAGCAATTACTTTTTTCTAAATGTAGAATGAATATTATAGTATAATATATGATCTACTAATTTTTTAATATAATTATTGTTACAATTTTAATTTTTTTATCTATACTAATTATAACTGTAACCTAACCTGTTACAGAGTCACATGTAATTTATATCTACTTTAACTCTTAGCTGAGATTCACTTGAACTACACATCATGCTAGATATAGGCATGGTAAACATTTAAGTATATATATACTTTTTAAGAAATATTTTATTTTTGTTATTATATCATATTGTTTCTATTTTCTTGAATGAATACCTTTTTTCCTAATTTGTAACAGTAAATAAAGTCCGACCAGTTGGGTGCATTGTGAAACGAATTTCTTATCTTTTAGTACGTCCCATAACAGAAACTGGTTGGATGCTTTTGCTTTTTTCATTAAATTATGCACCCCTGATGAGTGAGCCTAATGAAAAAGCCTTCTACTGTCCATTTATCCATTTATCTTTTATTTATTTTGGTAATCTGCTTTCTATTTCACTTCAAACTTCAACTGTTTTCAATAAGATGATAGTAAAAATACTGGTTTTATTGGTTTATATATATATATAGAGTCGAATTCTTAGCTTTCAGCACGACTCATAACAGAAACTGGTTGGATGTTTTTGCTTTTTTGTTAAACTATACACCCCTGAAGAAGTAGTTTAATAGAATAGCCTTCTACTGTCTTTTTATCCATTTATCTTTCATTATTTTGGTAATCTGCCTTCTATTTCACTTCAAACTTCAACTGTTTTCAATAAGATGATTGTGAAAATACTGGTTTCATTGGTTTATTGTATGGTAATATATGAATTACTCTGGTTATATAATGTCCATTTATCCATATATTTCTTAGTAATTTGGTAATCTGCCTTCTATTTCTCTTCAAACTTCAACTGTTTTTAATAATATAATTGTAAAAATACTGGTTTCATTGGATTATTTAATGGTATTGTCTGAATAACTTTGGATGTATTTATAAAACTATTTATATATATATATATATATATATATATATATATATATATATTATTAATAAAATCCATTGGTGAATCAAGTCTACTTTTAATGGTATTATATATATATTACAAATTTTAAATTTTTTTCGCCAAAACTAACCTTTATGCTAGCTTAATTTTCTTATAATAATATTCCGTACTTACTTCAAATTACTAAATTAAAATCTTGTTTCTAGATCTAATCTATTAATCTTTATGCAGACGATATAAATTCTTAATTCGCCTTAAAAAACATTATTCCAGTATGCGTAAATTTAAAAAGATGGCTCTAAATTAAAAATATTCTTAATTAAACTTTCTTTCTTAATATTCCAAATAAAACTCATTTCTTCTATGTTTTTATCAACCCTTTTTAGAAAGTCTTATTAAATTTATTCCAAAACCATATCTTTCAAAAAATATCATTATTTTATTTTATCTATTTGTTTATTTTCCCTCCGTCAACCTTTGATAGTGTGCATATCAATAAATTCATTTCTTTTCTTTTTCTCTTAAAATTAATCATCTATAAAAATCGTTTGCCTAAGAAATTCTGAATCGACAATAAATTGGTTAAATAATATTTTTTTTTCTAAATAAAATTATCGTCTGTGGAAAATAGTCTCGTAGCTGGACAAAAATTCTGTTTACATAAAAGAATGATGGTTTGAGGTTAGAGAATCTTCTAGAATTTTCTTTTGAGATTTAAAAGAGGAAGCTCGAGAGGTGGTAAGGGAGATGAGAAGAAGGATTCTTGGGTGCGCTCTTGCATGGGTACGACTTGATGTAGTAAAGCATGGAATATTTTTTTAATGTTTCGGTAAAATATCGTCTGCAACAGGAGCTTTTCCCTCTTAGTCCGGGTGCTACGCATCAGAAAACTGCAAATCGTGATAAGAATATACCGCTTGGTGAGTATATACTTTATGATAATACAATGCATATTAGAGGGGGAGGCATCTCGCAAAGTTGCCGGAATTCAAGATGGCGGCTGTTATTCAAAATGGCGTCATTTTCTGAATATGCTTAATATAAATGTGCATTTCATGTCAATTTCGATGTTTTTAAAGCCCAGTTTTCGTTTTTAACACTATTCAACATTATTTAAAAGAGTGTATGAATTCGGTTTATCTGTCTATATGTCTGTCTGTCCGCCTGCCCTTCCATGCTGTAGCTCGCTTAAATGTACTCAGATTGCCATGTATATTTTATATGTTTTATGAAGTTTATAATAACATATTCGGAGTAAAAAGTAAAGTGTGTAGCTCTTTATAGTCTATTTACAGGGCACTCAAAGTATTTACGAATTGCCTGACCCTGTTCTTTTTTGCTTAAATTTACTCTGATATCCGTGTAATTTATGTATGTGTTATCTCTATGTGTATTTTAAAGACGTGGTATACTGCAAAATGTTCTACATCGAAAATGAAGTGTCTAGCACTTATAGTTCCTTACAGGCACACTCAAAATAATCCCCTTACTACATTATGGTCCATTTGCAAAAATCCTTTTTAGTGTGTTTTAATGATGTTAAATTATTTGAAACATATTGAAATTAACATACATCAGTAAAGTGTAGTACAAGATACTTACTGTACAATATAGTGAGCGTAGAATTTATAGTTCATTTACAAACTCTAAAAAAGAATACGTTTACAATTCTGTCTATAAACACAATGTTGTCTATGTGCTTTTAAATTATAGTATGCTTTATTAAACTTTACCAGGCAGGAACGAATTGCAAAATATCACATGATTATTTTCTTTGGTTGGAATGCAGCTTATAAAATGTGATGCTTTATTATATGATGGGCCATTTCTTACGAACATTTTAAAGCCTCAACAGATTTTAAAGACATTTAATGATTACTACATTAAAACGTTTTATCCTTACTTACTTAAAGACATTGAGAGTTTTAAATGTCAAATAATAGATTTGATTTGGGATAGATATATTATACTAAGCTTTAAAGGAGAAACTAGACAGAAGAGGGGTTCAAAGGGCGAGATCACAAGTGCAACCATATGTTAGATTAATGTATAAAAATACATTAATCATAATACATAATGCATATGTTAGATTACCTAAAAATTGGCACAATTTCTTAAGAAATTCAAATAACAAAGAAGAGCTTTTTAATCTCCTTGGAACACTAGCGCCATACAAAAACACACAAGTTATAACCACTCCAAGAGGAGAAGTTAATGGCAGTCTTACTGCCGTAAGTTCCTTAATTGCAACGACTTGCCCTGGTCACGAAGAAGCAAGGTTGAAGAATAATACTGCATCTCAAAGACATGGTTGAAAAAGGACTGAAAAATAATATTGTACGCTCTGAAGACACTGATGTATTAGTTTTGGTGATTCCATATTTTTTTATCCTGTCAAACAGACGCTTAGATTCGGATTGCATTTGGAACAGGGAAGAAATACAGATTTATTCCTGTTCATACCATATCTGCAGCGATTGGAAGAGAAAAAGCAACGACTTTACTAGGTTTTAATGCTTTCACAGGATGCGACAGCAATATGGGTTTCACAGGAAAAACAAAAAAGTCAAATTGGAAAACGCTCATTCTCTTTAAAGAAGCTACTGCTTCCTTTTCATACCTATCAAAACCACAAACTTCTATTATTGAAAGTATTTTAAATATTTTAGAAATGTTTGTAGTATTGTTATGCTGTTCGACAAGCAATACCATAAATGTCAATAATGCAAGACAAGAATTGTTTCTGTCAATTTTCCACCAACCAAGGGTGCACTTCAAAAATATATTTTACGCAGTGCTTTCCAAGCTGGAGGCATTTGGGGAAAAGTAGATCATCGGGAAATACATGCAATCTTCCCAAACAAATGGGAATGGTGCTTGAATAATTTATCATAGAAAAATAGATGGTCGGAGTTGCCAGTGATTTTAGACTCTTGTGAAGATTTAATAAAGTGTGTGTGTAAAATCTGTAAAGGTAAATGTGGCTGTAGAAAGGTTGGACTTTCTTGCATTATTGTGCAATTGCAAACACGATGATGAGAAATATGATGACACCGAGTGAAGTTTCTATATTCTACAGCTTTATATGTAACATTCATTTTTTAATATACTGTATAAGTAATCTATTAATAAAAGAGTATTTTTATTATACATTCATTCTTTTAAATTTTCTACTGAAAATGACGAAAATACTTTAATAACACTGATAAACAAATTTTAACGAATTTTCGATTTCTCTGTATACGTTGGGTGTTTCTTATAGATTTCAAGCTGCTGAAAAAGAATATGTTTGTAAAAATTTTCTATCACCCTCCATTTTTGAGAAATTTCATTTATACGTTTTGGAGTATGTAGGCATCGTACAGGCATTATAATTATATTATATTATTCTCTTTCATGTATTTGATTCACACAAACATTCCTTTTTCTTATTACAACGATAGAAGATACAGCAAGAGAGTAGAAACAGATGTCCCCCTAATAAATTTTATGTTAGCGGCCTTGAACAGACAGCTCTAGCCACCCCCACAGTATTTGAATTTAACGCAAATCCCTTACAGTAGAAACTTATCTTTCGGGGCGAATATAGTACTATTTCTTTGTTCTATAAGACTTTTTAATTGAATTTTGATTATAATTATCATATCTTCCTCTACAATATGTAAAACATGTCTAGAGAATGCGTTAATGAACCCGATTCTTTTTGCGGTGTGCGCGGGGAGCTAACTTTGAAAAAGCATCGATGCGCCTATCATATGTACTTTGGATATAAAGTAGTTGAACGAGATAAGAAATAAGCACCTCGTTATTGTTATACACAACGTTCTACAAACCTCCGGACGTGGATGAAAGGTACAAAAAGTGTATGTCCTTTGCTATACCCATGATGTGACACGTGCCGAAGGATCAAATAACTGACTGCTACTAATGTATTACAAAAATTAAAGGATTCTTTGGAAGAAGTAAACATAAAATTAAGTACACGAACTTAGATTCAGCAATGTGACCAGCATTACATAATGATGATTTAAAAATACCGAAACCTCCAGAGAAATTCACATATGATGATGCAGCAGTAGAAATGGAAATCGGTGAAACTGAAACTTCCTCGACATCTGATGTGAACTAATCTCCTGGCATAAATGAAGAACCACACCTAATAACTCAAAAAGAATTAAATGATTTTGTGAGAGACTTAAATTTATCAAAGAAAAACTCAGAATTACTTGATCAAAATTGCAAGGTTTGAATCTCCTGAAAAACCATACAAAGATATATATTTATCGAGATTGATATTAGAAATATTCAACATTTTTTAAAAGAAAAGATGATTTACGCTATTGTAATGATATAAGTGGCTTAATGTATGCTTTAAATTGACAATATAACTCAGAACAATGACCTATAAGAGAGCACCCACAGATAAGACATTTACAGCTACACAAAGTATGAAATTTCTTATTAATATCTTTTCTTTTTACAAAAAATCTATATTTTTCTGGAACTTTATAAACAATGCATACTTTCAGTGTTTTAAATATTAATTTTAAGCTTTATAAATGTTTATTTAAAAGTTTGTCATTACTAAAATATCAAATGATAAATTTCATAAGGTGTATGTGTTGAATAAATACTACAAAATTGAGATTTTCAGGATTTTGAATTTTTTAAAAATCTGTGGGTGATGGAACCTTTTTAATGGCATATTCTTTCACAGCACCACCTAAAATATAAAAGTCACCATATACTTAGTTAGAAACAGAAATCTTGTTCATCAGTGTAATTGTCCTATTTTCATTTTAGGTATATTTTTAGCATTAGAAAGACTATTTTTGAGTTATAAAATGTGGAAATTAACATAATAAATAGCCTTGTAAGATGCAGAGGAATAAAACTGCAAAATATTTTAAATAATAATCGTAATTTTGAATTCCTATAAATTTATACGATACCTGTCATTCTTACTTGCATTTTATTAATATAAGATAGATACTGACTATTCGGGATATCCTTATTACAAAGGTTTTATCCGACCTAGCACTTCCAGTAATAACACTTGAATTATATGGTGATCGTTATAAAATTTATATGCAAATTACAAACGCATATTTTCTTGTTTTGGTGTGTCACAGTAAATAAGTGATAAATACTATTTACACCTTATTATATAATGAGTAATTGGTAGCTCATTGTAGTATTAACATTGATGTATATAAACTTTAATGTGTTTTAAAGAGTATAACATGATTAAGAAACATTGCAAACGATTTGGCCAAATACACAATATTGTAATGTAATTTTTTAGCGCCCTGTAAATGAACTATAAAAGCTATACACTTTACTTTTTACTCCGAAAATGTTATTATAAACTTCATAAAATATATAAAATATACATGGCAATCTGAGAACATTTAAGCGAACTAGAGCATGGAAGGACATGCGGACAGACAGACAAACAGACAAACAGACAGATAAACCGAATTCATACTCGCTTTTAAATAATGTTGAACGGTGTTAAAAACGAAAACTGGACTTTAAAAACATCGAAATTGACATGAAATGCACATTTTTATTAAGCATATTCAGTAAATGACGCCATTTTGAATAACAGCCGCCATCTTGAATTCCCACGACTTTACGAGATGCCTCCCCCTCTAATATGCATTGTATTGTCATAAAGTACATACTCACCAAGCGGTATAATCTTATCGCGATTTGCAGTTTTCACCTTATTTTTGTCGCGTAGCACTCGGACTATCTATTATAGCTACAGTTTAATAAAATGAACTTGCAGCAGCCAAGGAGTAATTATCTTGACCTTCTACATTTATTTATTTTGTTTTTTTTCTCGCTGGCCATGACTTCTGTGCGGAGCAAGGGAAACCTGGCGATGATGTTTCTGCCCCCCCTAACTTCAAAAGGTCACATTCTACTCGAAAGTCCGACAGGATAGCTTATGCCTGTGCTGCCTTTTTCGGATTTTAAAGAAATTTGCTATGGAACGAAGAAGAACATGCTATCGCCGAAGTTCGACTGAATTCTATGTTCTGAAGGTCATTCTATATGGTAGTTTCGGCTTGCTAATGGAGTCTGCTGTGGAACGAAATGATGATAGGTTTGCGAATCGCCGAAAATCGACTTCTTGTGAATGTTCTTGTGCCAAAATCGCCGTAATTTCTTACTTAATTAAAGTAAAAGAATGTTCTTTCTAAAGAACTTCACAACTATGCTTGGAAAGATGCTAATCTGAAATAATTAGTATTTGCTTCGAGTCTGATTGTGGATTTCCTGACGCTTGATATCGATCTGTCGCCGTCGATGCATAATTTGTGATTCAGTATTCATGGTCATAGTGACAAATTTTTGAAAATTAATGATTTCAAAGTGGTGAGTATGCGAGAAGTATTTGATGAGGAATTTAAAGACTATTGAATTTTATTGAAGATTTTTCGAGAAACTGTAAGTTATTTTATTAAATGTTTTGATTATTATTTTTATTCTTTTTATGGTTGAGGAAAAATATTTATTATATATTTATTTATTTATTATTTTATTGATGAGAGTAATTTGAAGTTAATTTATTAATTTACTAATTTATTTATTTATTTATTATTTATTGTATGTTATGGATTTGATATAGTAATTTTGAAAAAATTTGTAATTGATAGAAATTATTAACTTTGAAATTTATTGCGAATGATTTTACGATCAGGATTTAATAAAGAAAATAGAAGTGCTTCATTTATTCTAATGAGTAAGAATAAAAAAATTATGGAAGATCCTAAATTCGTACCGTTTGATCCGAGTTCTGGAATAAACATTTTGTCGTGGTTAACTTATTTTGACATAACATGTGAAAAGGAGAAGAAAAATCTAAAATGGAAATTTAATTTTATTGCGCAATATTTGAAAGCGGAAGCGCAAAAAATTTATACCAATGACTGTTTAAATTGTACGGATTATGAACAAATTAAGAAAATTTTGATAGAAAGATTCATTGAATTAGACATCCCGAGTTTTTCTGATTTTTCATATCTGAAAATAAAAAATTTAGACAATTTAG
The DNA here is from genome assembly GCA_964019185.1 of Maratus speculifer. Taxonomy (NCBI): domain Eukaryota; kingdom Metazoa; phylum Arthropoda; class Arachnida; order Araneae; family Salticidae; genus Maratus; species Maratus speculifer. Next base: position 241,743,645 of record OZ025301.1, on the reverse strand, counting down.
AAACTTATTTTCGTAAAAAAGTGGAAATCGGTAGGAAATTACATCTTAGTGAAAGTATACTATTACAAGGTTTAACTGATGGTTTAAAACCTGAATTCAAAAACAGTATTATTATAAATCCTCCTAGTAGTACCACCGAATGGTACCGGGTTGTCAAACAATTCGTGGAAGTTTCCACCCCACTAGTTTCAAACCAAGTAATTAATCAACCATCAGCTAGACAAAATTTTCAACCTTTTCAACCAACTAGGCCCTGGATTCAGCCAGTTAGGCCCAATAATACACCCAGGAATTGGATTCCCCAAAGGTAATCTCAGTTTCAAAGACCTAGAATTTGTCAAAATCATTATATTCAGAATTCATATCCTTCAAGACCTTGTAGGATATGCACAAATAGGGGTGTGAGTAATGCTTTTCATTGGGAAAGAGAAAGTATTTTTAGGAATGAGTTGCCATCCTCTGATACTCTTCCAAGTAGCTCACAAAATAATTCTCATAATATTTGACAAATAATAAAATGCGTTCTGGAGAAGTGTGTGGAACGGTTCCAGGATTCGCCATTCCTATCTGTGAATGGACCCTAGAAATATGCCACGTTAGGCTTAATGGAAAACAAATGCAGACATATGACAGCTAAATGATAATTTCTTCTGTTTGAAATAATGTTTGTTGAGCAATTTTCCCTATAAAACATGTATATCATATCCTATTACAATACATTAAGTTCCAATTTAAAAGTACGCTATTATAAACAAAATAAACGATCAACGGTTTCACAAAAAAGAAATGAATGATTCTTAGTGATTCATTAAAATAATAATAACACTAAAAATATCTAATTCTGATTTTAAAGCATTTGTAAAATCATATTAAAACATTTAAATACATTTTAAATTATATTTTTCACTTTCGTTTACATTTATTATAGGCAATAAGTTTACAACATTTAAAAAAATCAATGGTTTTTTCATTGATTTATGCACTGTGGACTGACTTCAGCTTTTATTGTGCTGCCATCTATCAGCATGAATGCAAATGAATAATTTTTTCTATTAGATTTATAATAAAATAATAATAATAATACTAATAGTAATAAATAAAAATTGCAAGATGTAATAATGTGTAAGAGATTTCTCTTTAACGTTTCCGCTATATAATTTTAAAATACCAAGGTATAAATAAATAGAATAATTTTAGCATGATTTCTTAGCTATAATTTAAATTTCGTTTTAATATTAATATATTTTTTAAGATGTCAACATTTATCAACTTAATTTTTCAAATTTTGTTTTCTATTATAAAGAAAATATTTATTTTCCTCAAGGTGTAGTGGATATATGAGGTATTATCATAAGTGCATTAATGAGATTGAAAATTATTTTTCCACATTCTATTATTAAATTATAATTTTTCTTATTTTTCAAAGTTATTATATTAAAAAATTACTATGCTAAAAAAAATAAATAAATAAATAAATAAATAAATAAATGCTTTGTTGTAATTAGTACAAGTTATAATTTATATTATTATTATATATATTATCATATATATATTACTTACATTTTAATGACATTTCATAAGAAATGTAAATTTCGTTTATAATCGTTTATAATGTAAGAACATTTGAAGTGGATATAAGCTAAGTTTTTAAAAATTAGCGTAATAAAATTAAAATTTTACGAAGGAAATAATAATAACGATTTTGGCTTTGATTAATAAGGAATGAATTTAAGTCACATAGTTTTTAAAAATTGATTTTTATCTAAATCAATGCATTTTGGTTCGATATTTTCTATAAATAACTACAAATTTTCCAAAAAGTTTTTTTTTTTTTTATGTTGTTTCCAAACCGTTTTTTTATGTTGTTTCCAAAACGTTTTTTTTTATTATAATTATTTTTTTTATGTTGTTGTTTGTTTATATTAACTGCTAATAGAAGGCGCCAAACCCATATTTAAAAATAAAGTATAAAGCTTTATTAATCGATTATCTAGGAATCTATTTCATATCCTTCCTATATATATGACTAAAATCGCTGCGGAACCATTGCTTTTTATAAAAAAATGCATTTTAAAATTTAAAAAATAATAAATTTTAATGTTTAGTGAAATTTTCAGAAAATGTGTTTTATTTTGCTAATTATTTTCATTTGTTGTGATGAATACTGCTGTATGTTTTCTTGCCCAATTGTTGAACAATTTCAGATATTTAATATCAAGTAAAAAAAAGAATCATTTGTATTGCTATTTTTAAAATATGCTTTTCTACAATACAGACTCTTTAACCCATTTTAGGCCAAGCACAGAAATTTTATAAAATGTAGCATTATTTTTATTGAAATATGCTTAAATTACATACATTAAGACACAAAAAAAGATTCGTGCATGAAAAATAATATTTTATATAAGAAATAATATTTTATATAATAATATAAAATATTATTTCTTATAATGAATAATATGAATATGAATAATATTTTTATGACTTTTGTTTTATTCTTATTTCATATACAGAATTTGCAATTTTAATCTATTTTAAAAACATATAATTCATTTCAATTGGAATAATAATATATTTTTAAAAAGTCGAATTTGTCAAAGGCGTTTCAAATTAAAACTCTAGCGTATTTTGAAAATTTTTTAAGAGAAAGTGTTTACTCCAATTGAATTACTAATATTTTATGGATGTCTTCAAAAGCCTTAAAAAATAGAAGGAAAATAAAATTCTTGAAAAAAATGTGTCAGAGTGTTAAAAAAAAAAAAAATTTATCGAAATGTTTCGTATACGAACCTTTGGCCGAAAATGGGTTAATAACAAAATCTTCATTCTGTTTGTTTGTATGAAGTCTTACAAAAATATAATGCAGGTCAAAATTCCGTCATTTTTGACGGGGGTTATATACTAGTTTGATAATAAATTGTGTATGGATATACAAATAATTATAATTTACCATGTGTTGTAGATACTGGCTCAACTATTGCAATATTGCCACTTAAATTTGTTAAAAAACTTAATGCTAAAATTGAGACTATACCCTCAGTTACCATTGGTCAGGCAAAAGGATTTTTACATGTAAATAAAAAAAGGTAGTGTTCTTCTAAAACCCCTTGGACTAGATTATTAAACCAAGTCATCGAAGAATACAACAATACGCCCCATTCTATCACCAAATTCCCACCTGCCTATTTATTTTATGGTCAATTGCCTTATGAATTTCCTTTAAAACAAAACTATTACCCTCCAGTAGACAAAGCCCTCAAGATTGCGAAAGCGCGAACTCGTGAATTTCACCTTAAAAGTAAAAGACTCTATGATCGAAATTTTGTCGAATGCCCATTAAAAATACAAGACTCTGTAATTTATGAAGAATTTAAATACCCTAACACTCGAAAATTAGAAACTACTTTCTCTGAACCATATAAAATTATAAATAAACATTCTGATGTAACTTATGAAATAGATAAATTTAATTATGAGACAGGACAGAATCCCGTTATTGTGCATGTTTCTAAATTAAGACCCTATTTTTCACCCGAAGATTTTAAATTGTTTCATGAGCAACCCGAAAAACAAACAAAACCTCAGATACAATCACAATCACTAGATCAAACTAAAGTCAAGACAGTAGATTAAATTTTAATTCTTATTCTTTAAAAATGTTATCACCATAATTTTCAACATTAGCAGGTATGTTCTTGGAGCGCTACAAGAATATTACTTGTTTTTGGGAGTTTTTGTGGTTAAATTGTGCTCCTTATGCAGGCATAAGGTGTACACTTTGATTGTAAAAGCTTACAATTGATGTTGATAAATTAATTTTAAGTGTATTTAAGTCTAACTATATTTACTCATTTATTTGACATTAGTATTATTCTATTTAGTCAGCAGATATTTATGTGATAACAGTTATAAAATCTGATGATTCTACTCAAACCTATAACATAATATGTGATTTTCAGTGATTGTGAAAACTACAGATATTAAAAGTTTTTCAAAAAAAAGCAAACTATTTTTATTTCCATTTTTCAATTAAGGCCCCTATCCTCGCTCGAGGAAAAGCTTGTGAGCTAATGCTATTCCTATGGGGAAGCATTTTTCTAATAACTCTTTCGCATTTTGACATTTTTGAATAATTTCTTTTGCATTGGATAGCTGAGGTGCATGCCGACAGCGCACCTTTTTTACTTTTTCGATTTTGGTTGCAGATATTTTTTACAAAGTTAGTTTCACTTTCAAAACCGGTTTCGAAACTGAAAGTACTTTTTAAAAAAATATCTGCAACCAAAATTGAAAAAGTAAAAAAGGTGCGCTGTCGGCATGCACCTCAGCTATCCAATGCAAAAGAAATTGTTCAAAAATGTCAAAATGCGAAAGAGTTATTAGAAAAATGCTTCCCCATTAGGAATAGCATTAGCTCGTGAGCGTTTCCTCGAGCGAGGACAGGGGCCTTAAGAATGACACTTTTTATTCCTATTTGTTTTTTATTGTTAAAGTTTATAAACCATGTGTAGATAAAATATTACTCTACATTTGGCATTTGAAAACTTATAACCAAATTTGACAATTTTGTAAAAGAGTATCAGAGAGGAATTATTGTAAGGAAATACTGGTTGAGAGTCCATTTTCTAAATAGTTAGATTTAATTTTATGTGGATTTTGGAATTATTATTATTTTTTTATGTATACTTTCGGCTAGCAAAAAATACTTTCTTATGCTATTAGAAGATAAGAAAATTATTTAGTTACTATGTAATTATTTTTATCCTCAACCAATATTTTTCCTATCAATAATAAACAAATTGTGATATTTTCTGTTGATTATACTCTTGTTTTACTATTATTATTATTATTATGAGTTCTTTAATGAAGTTTAGTATTAATTACAGTGTCTCACATAAGTGATGGGACACTTGTGCTTTACAAAAGGAAACTAATCAAATAAATTAAAAAAAAAAAAAAAAAAACATGTACACATTTTTTGTGGGTGTGTTTCATACTTAAATTTAGTAAAGATTATTACATAACAAACATTTTGTCAAAATTTTAAAATATTAATTTAATAAAAATGCAAATGTTTAGAACGGAGCAAAAAATAGCTCACATAAGTGATGGGACACCATTATATATGCAACAAAAATCGTCTGAAATAAGCAATAAAAATATTTTTTGGGGTTTTATTTTTACTTAAAAGCAATTGGCAATAATTTATAAAATCGTCTGCAGTATTTCTCTCCAGTTTGTTTTGGAATTTTTGTGTTTTTTAGCTCTGTGTAGCCATGAATGCTAAACGAAAAGAAACTTCGCCTGAAATTCGAAAATTAGTTATTAATTTGCATATTGAACGTGGAAAATCTATTAGAAAAACTTCTGAAACAGTTAACTTGAGTCGTTCAACAGTTTTCAATATCATTAAACGATATAAAAAGAATCATATGATTCAGGATAAAAGAAGACCTGGCCGACCATCAAAGCTATTCAATGGAATAAAGCGAATTATCGTTCGAAGTATTAAAAAAAATCCAAGAAATAGTGCTTCAAAAGTTGCTGCTGATTTACAAGCATTATATGGAATAATTGTTAATCCTGAGACTATTAGAAGGGTAATTCGATCTGCTGGATATCACGGTAGAGTAGCCAGGAAAAAATTCTTCGTAAGTGAAAAGAATAGAAAACTCAGACTAGCTTTCGCAAAATCCAACATAAATAAGAATTCTGATTACTCGAATAAAGTTATATTTGCTGATGAGAGTAAATTTAATATATTTGGTTCTGACGGTAGAATCTTGGTGTAGAGAAAACCCAGGGAAGAATTTCGCAAACAGAACTTGGTACCAACAGTAAAACATGGTGGAGGAGGAGTTATGGTATGGGGGTGTATGTCGTCCGCTGGAGTTGGTAATCTTGTTTTTATTGACAGTATAATGGATCAGTACAAGTATACTGATATTTTAAAGCAAAATTTGAAATCTTCAGCACGAAAATTGAACCTTCATAACGATTTTAAATTCTACCAGGACAATGACTCCATGCACACTGCTCTGAACGTTAGACTCTGGCTGCTATATAACTGTCCTGAAATAATAAAAACACCACCACAATCTCCAGACTTAAATCCCATAGAGAATATTTGGCAAGAATTGGAATCAAGAATTCGCAAACACACCATTTCTTCAAAACAACAACTAAAATCGGTGCTTCAAGAAGAATGGGGTAAAATCACTCCAGAAATCAGAAAAAAATTAGTCGAATCCATCCCAAAAAGATTAAATCATGTTTTAAAAGTAAAAGGAAATCCAACAAAATATTAAAACCTTTTAAAAAGTAAAATTTTTGGATAAATATTTGATGGAAAAGTAAGTGTCCCATCACTTATGTGAGCCATTTTTTGCTCCATTCTGAACAATTGTATTTTTACTAAATTAATATTTTAATATTTTGACAAAATGTATGTTATGTAATAATTGTTACTAACTTTAAATATGAAACACACCCAAATAATTTTTGCACATGTTTGTTTATTTATTTTATTGCAGTTTCTTTTTATAAAGCACAAGTGTCCCATCACTTTTGTGAGACACTGTATTTTTTATATTGCGTTAATTTTCTTTTCTTCCATCTCTTGGCTTCCCGAGTTTGACAGTTTTATTCCAAAATTTAACTTTTCTAAATTATTATATTTCTGTTGTCTGAACTTGTAGTTTTATTTAACTATCAATTTCATACAAAGTTTTGGAGAGGGGGGATAATATTACAAATTTAAAATTTTTTTTGCCAAAACTAACCTTTATACTATCTTAATTTTCTTATAATAATATTCCGTATTTACTTCAAATTATTAAATTAAAATCTTGTTTCTAGATATAATCTGTTAATCTTTATGCAGACGATATAAATTCTTAATTCGCCTTAAAAAACATTATTCCAGTATGCGTAAATTTAAAAAGATGGCTCTAAATTAAAAATATTCTTAATTAAACTTTCTTTCTTAATATTCCAAATAAAACTCATTTCTTCTATGTTTTTATCAACCCTTTTTAAGAAAGTCTTATTAAATTTATTCCAAAACCATACCTTTCAAAAAATATCATTATTTTATTTTATCTATTTATTTATTTTCCCTCCGTCAACCTTTGATAGTGTGCATATCAATAAATTCATTTCTTTTCTTTTTCTCATAAAATTAATCATCTATAAAAATCGTCTGCCTAAGAAATTCTGAGTTGATTATAAATTGGTTAAATAATATTTTTTTCTAAATAAAATTATCGTCTGTGGAAAATAGTCTCGCAGCTGGACCAGAATTCTGTTTACATAAAAGAATGATGGTTTGAAATTAGAGAATGTTCTAGAATTTTCTTTTGAGATTTAAAAGAGGAAGCTCGAGAGGTGGTAAGGGAGATGAGAAGAAGGATTTTTGGGTGCGCTCTTGCATGAGTACGACTTGATGTAGTAAAGCATGGAATATTTTTTGGATGTTTCGGTAAAATATCGTCTGCAACAGGAGCTTTTCCCTCTATTATAGCTACAGTTTAATAAAATGAGCTTGCAGCAGCCAAGGAGTAATTATTTTGACCTTCTACATTTATTTATTTTGTTTTTTTCTCGCTGGCCATGACTTCTGTGCGGAGCAAGGGAAACCTGGCGATGATGTTTCTGCCCCCCCTAACTTCAAAATGTCACACACACACACACACACACATATATATATATATATACATATATATATTGGTTTATATATATATATGGTTATATATATGGTTAACCATCACAAAAAATTCAATATTTTAACTCAATTAGTAAAAATTATTTTAAAATGTATTCCGGACCACCTTATAATTGCACCACATCGCTCTATCGATATAAAAGTAACAAGAAGAGACGGACGTTTTTTAAGAAAAATATATGAAGTTTTAAAGAGATACTGTCTACATAAAGACCGGAAGACGGCAGCACAGACAATTATTTCGTCGAGTTCATTGATGAGTATCTAGGATTCGTTAAATCTCGATTCGCATATTACAATGTAATCGGCCTGCCAAGTCATATTTTGTTGGAGAACACCTAAAACCCCTATTTTAGCGGTTGAATCATAGGTTTACCATTATGTTTTCCTCCTCCCAATCCTCCATATTTTCATTCAAAAGAATGAAAATATAGAGGTGCAGGAAAGCACAATGGTAAACCTACGAATCAACCATTAAATTAAGATTTTTAGGTGTTTTCCATCAAGATATCACTTGGAAGTAATAGGCGAATCGAGATTTAACTAATCCTAGATACTCATCAATGAACTCGACGAAATAATTGTCTGTGCTGCCGTCTTCCGGTCTAGTATATTAAAATGTTTCTTACACTGCCTGTATTTTTATCTTCAAAAAAAGAAGTTTTACAAAGATGAAACATTAAAACCTAAATGAGGAATTAAAACAAAAGAGTAAGGATGAACAAATGTAATTAATTTGTAATTTTTGAATATTTTTAATTTGAGGATTGTCAAATGATTATATATATTAAAACTTGGTTACAAATATATTTTTAAAAGTAAATTTTCAATTAATGGATAAATGTGATGGATTTTCTGTAGTTTTTACATTACATATTTATTTGAATTACGATATTAACAAAAGATTAAATGTCACACATACAAGATACTATTATTTAAAAAAAAAAAAAAAAAAAAAAAAAAAACCCTTGCACATTACAAATAAATGTGCGTAAATTTGTGCTTTGCTTTATCTAAATTAAGCAATTATTTGAATTACGATGTTAACAAATGATTAAATGTCATACATACAAGGTACTATTATAAAAACAACTTGCACATAAGAAATAAATATGCGCAAAATCCTGTTTTGCTTTAACTACCTTAAGCAATTACTTATTCCAATTTTCTGCTAAATATTTTTATGGATAGGTAGGAAGGAGACGCCAATTTTCTATTTTGCCCCTTTAGAAATTTAGTCTAGTTTCCATAAAAGCCTTAAGATAGCTGAAATAATTAGGTTTGGAATAGATCTCACCTAACGGTTCTCAAATTCCCTCGTGCTTTGTACAACACGTGCTGTAGTCTTTACATTATATATTCTTTTGAATTACGATATTACTACAAAAGATTAAACGTCATACATGCAAAGTACTATAAAAACAACTTGCACATAACAAATAAGTATGGATAAAATCATGTTTTGCTTTAACTATCTTAAGCAATTATTTACTCCGATTTTCTATTAAATATATTAATGGATAGGTGGGAAGGAGATGCAAATATTCTACCTTGCAACTTTAGAAATTTAGTCTAATTTCCGCAAAATCCATGAGATAGCTGGAATAACCAAATTTGGAACAGATCTCACCTAACTGTTATCAAATTCCCTCGTGCTATGTACAACACGTGCTATAGTTTTTATATTATACAGGGTGATTCAAAAAAAAGTTGACAAAATGATATGACAAATCTAGCATACAACAAGGATAAAAAATCACATAGGAACATAGAGTCGCAAGCTACTTATTGAGTCACAAATACAGGGCGTTTCATTCTAGCTACACCAGGTTTAAAGTAATAATTTCGAGGAAAACCTAAACATTATAATGAAAATGCAATGATATGTGCCTTATTTTGTGTGAAATGTGATAACGATATGAAAAGATCTGGAAAAACATATTTCTCAAGCAATCGATGATACCGTAAAAACTGATTATCACATTCCAAAATGTGAGGTGTTAAGTGCATATTACTGGCGCGCATAATGCAAACTTCTACCACTTTTGTTTGGTATTATCACATTTAAAACAAAGGTGAGAATGCCTGTTAAACGTTTTATTATAATATACTTCAGTTTTTCAGAAACTTATAACCGTCAACCCAAATAGAGTTAGGATGACACACCCTGTATTTGTGATTCAATAAGTGGTTAATTTATGTCATAAAGTTACCCTTTTGGATTTGAGAACAGCCTTAAGGATTAAAAGAGAAGATAATATTGGCTGGAGCTTCAACCACTTTAAGATCAAAAAGTTGAAAATTGACAAAGTAGCGACGATTTGAAAAACAAGGTGTATTTTTGGCCCCCTTTTCGCACTTTGTCATTTTTTTAAAAATATATTTTTAAAAATAAAAATGGCTGAAAGTGACCTAAGCTATAATAAATTATATTATACTTAATTTAAAAAAAGTAAACACGATTGGTTTAATAGCTTATAAGTCCGCTCAGTTTGAAAAAAAAAAATCATTTTGCGTAAAATGCATTTATAGTGCTCCAAAATAATGTAACATTAAAGAGGCGTTGCCTTAAAGCCCCAATAACTACTAAAAGACTTCGAATTCGGAAAACTGTAATACACGGATGATCTATGTTTGAATCTATGTTTGATCTATCAGCCTTTGAAAACTTTTTTTTCGTACAATAAGTTATGTTTTATTCACTATATACATGCACTTTTTCTAAAATCAATTTACTATTCTATCAATCTTCACTGTAAATTATAAAAAAAAGAAAAAAAAAAAAAATCAGTGCTCGAACTTTCGCTTTCCCTTACACGGCTTACATGGTGATTTTATTCACCAAATATAAGCACTTTTTTAAAAATCATCTTATTAATCTATTAATCTTCACTGTACATTATCAAAAACTTCACTCCTTATGGTCCGAATATTTTTTTTTTCCATTTTGAGAACAAAGTTTTATTACTTTAATAATGTTGATCGTAGCTGTCCAGATAGACTTAATGATGTTTAAAGATTATTTCATTGCATGAAATTTAACGAATATTCTTATTTTGTGTACTGTTCATTTCATATTGATAAGATAATAGGTTAAGGAGGAGTTTTTTTTTTAACCGTTTGGAAAATTACGTAGTTCAATAGGGTTTAACAGATATTACAATTTTCTAATATTTTTTTACGTTTCATCAAACATTGTTATTTCAGAAAAATAACCTAAAATTTAAATTTAAAGTGCGAAATATGTGTACAAAATTAAAGAATCGCCAAAGGAGCAAAGCGAAATAAGAATATTTTTTGTTATTATTGTTATTACTAAATGTTAAAACATAATGAAGTCATAATAAGAAAAGCATAGTTATGTACTATCATTTATACATACAGAAAGTAACAAAAGTAATTGTTAGGACAAAATAATACTCGATAGAAAGACGTGTACTATTAACAGTACACCCCCCCCCCCCCGATAAAAAAATCAGTGTTTGAACTTTATTTTCCATACAGTAAGTTAGGTTTTATTCGCAATATGTATGCACTTTTTCTAAAATCAACTTATTATTCTATTAATCTTTAGTGTAAATTATAAGAATCTTTGGAAAAAAAAAAAAAAAAAAAAACAGTTCGTGAATTGTTTTTCTTACTTGCAACAAGTTACATTTTATTTACAATACGTATGCAGTTTTTTTTAAATCAACTTATTATTCTATCAATCTTCAGTGTAAATTATCAGAATCACAAAAAGAAAAAAAAAAAAAAAGCAGTTTTTGAAAATTTTTCTCTACGCGCCTTTGCAACAAGTTAGATTTTACTCATCATATCTATGCACTTTCTCTAAATTCACCTTAATATTCTATTAATCTACACAGTAAATTATCAGAAGAAGGGGAAAAAAATCATTGCTTGAACAATTTTTCTCCCTTAGTGCAAGCTAGGCTTTATTCACAATATGAGCTTTTTCTAAAATCAACATAATAGTCTATTTATCTTCTCTGTAAATTATTAGAATCTCCCTTCCAGGTCCTTTTTTTTTTCTTTCTTTTCAGGGACGTCCTCAAAAGGTGGGCACTGTACACACATCATAACTATTTAAGCTTTTGAATAAATAAATTTAATCTTCGTTGACTTTAATTTTTATTTTCACTGAATTCTTAATTCTAGTCAGAGACAAAAATTGATATAATTTATATTAAAAGTTTTGTATAAATAGCTTAAAATTTAGATTTTTTTTTTTTTTTTTTTTTACTAAAGTGGTCAATTTCGCACATTCATAACGTTAACTGTTCCAAAGTACCAGTGAAAAAAAAAAAGTTTTAACTTGTTTCCAGGAGATTCTAATGATAAACAGCGAATGCATAAAGGAAATGGATGATTGTTTTATAATTTTGTTAACAAATGGCACTACCAATTTATTGCTTTTTGAAGTTAGAAGGACTTTTTTAGAAAGACTTTTCTCTGTATTTTCTTATGTCCAAAAGTAACAATCAAAACAAAGCTGTTATTTTCACGCAAAACACGTTAGGTAAGTACTTTAATCTGTTTTATCTACCTTTAAAATCATTTTTGTTTGATTTGAAGGTATCTATATGTATTTTCGTAACATTTTTTTGCAATAAATACACTTTTCTCAAATAAGAAATTGGAATGTCCAAATTGCGTAACAATCTAAACGCCGATTTTTTTTCCCGAAAATCTATTTTTAAAGATGATCTGATGACTTGAAAAGTATAATAAGATAGTTATTATAATGTTTTATCATAAATAATCATGCGTTTTGTGTAAATAAAGCGTATTTAGTACCTGTAATAATATAATTTTACTTAGAAGCACGCACAACTTTCACTGTAGATTGACTAATTAAATGCTTTAAAAATTAATTTTCCAGAATAATTGCTGTCTTTTAATGTTTGTATATAAGTTTATAGGCTTATATACTGTATTGTTAAAAAAAAAAAAAAAAAAAAAAAAAAAAAACTGGCCTTAAATTTGAAAATTAAAAAAAAAAAAATCTTTAATAGTTAACGTTTAATGATCCCACGTTTTGATAATTCACCTTCACATTTTGAGGACGAAATTACTTTTACTTTAAAATTGTTAATCGTAGTTTTATACACGATTTACTTTAATAATGTTAATCGTAGTTAGCCAAAGAAATTACTGAAGTTTAAGTATTATCTGATTGTCTGAAATGTAACGAATGTACTTACTTTGTCTATAATTCAATTAATATTTATATGACATTAGGTTAAGGATGAGTCTTTGGAGATGATTAGAAAAACATCGTAGTACAATATAGTTTAATAAATGCTACAAGTTTCTTTTTTTTTTTTTTTTTTTTTTTTTTTTTTTTTTTTTTTTTTTTTTGGGGGGGGGGGGGGGTCACACATTATTTATTTAGAAAGTAACGTGTATTTTAAATTTAAAAGGCAAAACAAGTGCATAAAATAAAGGAATCGCCAACGGTGCTAAGCGGATTAAGCAACTTTTATTATTATTGTTATTACTAAATGTCAAAACATAAACGAAGTCATAATAAAAAAAAAAAAGGCACAGCCGTATGCTATCATTTCTACATCCAGAATGTAACAAAAGTAATTATTAAGATAAAATAATACTGGATGGAAAGATATGTACTACTAATAGTACACCAGATACGAAAGGGTTAAAAAAATCAGTGCTTGAACTTTTTTTCTCCCTTTGCAATTAGTTAAGTTTTATTCACAATATGTATGTACTTTTTCTAAAATCAACTTATTAGAATCAATCTGTTTATCTTCACTGTAAATATAAAAAAATCTAAAAAATAAATAAAAACATGTTTAGCAAACGTAATTTTAAAATAAAAATTCATTTGAAAATTTCAAAAATCAAATTAACGAAACTGAAACTCACTTTGAATAAACGTCTGAGAATTTGACAGACTGTCAAATTATCTCACAGGATGTTATCTGTAGATAAGGGTATACCGGTATCAAAGTACACATCCCCAAACGATCATTGAACAATAAAAAGAACAAGAAAAGAATAACTGTGGTTTCAATTAAAGATTATTTCAGATCTTTCGCAGGAAATGATAATTTCTAATGATAAGAAAAGTCATAACACAGCTGAGGTAGAGATACATCCATAATTCGTTTTATACATTGAATTAGTGTTCGACCGAAACCGAATTTAGGTTATCTTTCTAGTTTTTGCCGAAAATGAAAATAAATTTGTCTTAAAAATAAATTCAAACGAATTATACATACATATATATACAATTATTAATTAATTATCCGCATTTTTACCAAATTTTTTACCACAATTTTTACCGAACTACGAGATACGCTCGTCAACATCCGATGAGACACCATAAACTCTAATAACACGCAAACTTGAATGACTTTTAAAAGATTGTGAAATATTTTTCTTGTGAATAATTTTTTTTAAATCCCTGTAAACAGGTTTCCATTCATTTCCTTCTAAATGGGAAATTTTAAGTCTAATCAACTACTGTTAAACATCTGTTGACTACTTAAATGTTTGATTAAGCAAGATCAGGTAAGCAATGAAACGAATAGAGTCATTGCCATTTTAAATGAATCGTTTTAATTTGGTGTAATTTTAAATAATTTTTCTTTAACTTTAATATTCTTTTCAATATTATGTTTGATGAAAGGATTTTCATCAAACTTCAGATTCATTAAATCCGTAATATAAACTAGTTCTCTTTTCCTGTTCATGTTTTGGCATCAAAAGCCAAAAAATAAAACCATAAACATAAACATAAACATAAAGAGCAATAATATTTATTAAACTGTATCTGAATCTGAAGTTGGATGAAAATATTCGAGCATTGGTTTTTGAGATATATTTATTTCGAAATCCTGAAAAATACAGCATAGCAGCGCCATCTGTAGGGCGATTGCAGGAATCGGGAAATTCAGTTGAATAATATCACAGGCCCGGGCAACGCCTGGCAGGTTATCTACTATAATAATATTTTCTTTGTATAATTTTCTCTAGTTTTAAGTCTTTGTCCCCCCCCCTCCTTTTCCCCCAATTCCTCTGTTTGTGAAAGTGTTTATCTGGAGACACTAGTTTTGAAGTAGATAGAAATTTCAAAATTAGTTATGTATTTTTTATAACTAATTAAACAAGACTTTGTTTTTCCTATATTTTACTTTATTCAGCTTCATTTGATTTCAATATTTTCTTTTTTTACAATCTATAGCAGTGGTCGTCGAGTTCATTTTAATTAACTTTTGTGACAATATACAATTTTTGGTTTTGGCTTTTAAAATATGGATGACAATATACTTGCTTAAGCTTCAGATGAAATAATCATTAGAAACAGTTGTTTTTTTCGGTAAAATTGTTTAACCCCTTGGAGACGAGCGACGCGTATACGTGCCGCAAAAAAAAAGGCTTAATAATCCTTGTTTATCCCCACCAATGAAATTTTACTGTAAAATTTGCCTTATTTAATCGGAGCATTTATTCGATTTAATAAGGCACAAATTTTTGTTTTAAAAAACCGGTGACAAAACAATAAAAATTTCGTAAAAGGATCCTGTCGCGAAGGGGTTAAAGGTTCATTTACAAAGACTCAAAAAGCTACTATTGTATATAGAGAGATTAAAAGAAAAAAAAACTTGTTATTTTGTCTTGAGATAACCTTACAGTGTTTCCAGTATTAAAGACAAATGTGCAAGTTAAAAAGACCATTTCTCCCCTATAAAAACAGATTTGGGGCAAATAATTTAGGAGCTAAGTCTCTCTTATTGATCAATATCAGATGGATAGGAATTATCGGGGGTAATTTTTTTAGCGATTTTCTTAGATTTTCATTAAAAATCTCAATAGGTTTTGCTTATTTTACATCCTCTAATTGATATAAAATTACGAAACGAAATTATCTGAAAAGTTCAAAAGTTTGAGCTAGCGGGCGTTGTTTTTTAATTTTCAGAACCTTTCATAGATAGAATTTTACATAGCTTTGGAAGAAAAAAACGCCTACATTTTTCATATTACAAAACTGTAAGTAATATCATAATCAAACAGCAACAAAAGTATAATTTAATCAACGGGTTTTATTAGGATTTACAGATGTCATGTGCAAAAAGAAAAATTTAAAAATATGCAAATACATATGAGAAATCAGCGAAATGTTCTCTCATAGGTTTAGCATTAGCATGCGAATGTCTTTGCTTGACGGAACAGGAACGAAACTTTAAAATGCATGCGAGTTTCAATTTAATCTTTTTTATGCTTTAAACTAGCAGATAATCTTAATAATCTTAGTCAATCTTAACAATTTAAATAGTTTAAAAATACAGCAGTTTTTGGATTGATTCTATACAATAAATAAAAAGAAAAAAAAAAGAAAGAAAGAAACTTTTTAATTGTATGTTTATGTCACATTTTCATGATATTTTATATATTACTGCAAGTTTAAACTAACCTACATACACTATATGGCGAAAGGTGACCAGCCACTTGGCGATTTTAGACATTTTATTAAATATCTAGAAAATACATGAGGAATTATCCTGAAACTCTAAATGTTTAAACATAATAGTACAGGTTATACATTTCGGTGAAGATTTTTTCCCGAAACTCCATTAAAAACCGTCAACAAATTGAAAAAAAAAAAAAATAATAATAATAATCTTTTGGACTCTGACAAAAATAATGCAGAAAAGGCGTTCAAACGGTAGATTTTGATTAAGTGGCATAGTGTAATGAACTATGTTCACTTTTATGCGGATGGCATAGGGATTGTATCCAAATATTTGCGTACGTGCCATATTGTATATTCTATATTGACACTAATCAATGGATAAAAGGATACAGCCCTTTTTTGCTTCATTTTGGGATAAGGGATTTTGAGCTTATTCAATCGAAGATCACTTTCAGAATTTTCAAGTTATGTTTTCGAGACTTTACAAAAGTTACTCTATACATTTAGCTAACACAATATGCAAATGAAATTTTGATAGCATTCACGCATGCGCGATGAAAAATTATTTAGTAAACCTGCTCATTTTTCATAGAATTTTTATTATTTTTTAATTCTGATTACAGGGTATTGTGTACAATGTTGTTTGTCATATTTTTAGAAAAGAACATTATTTTATATTAAAAACTCTGCAAATTATAAAAACAAAAAATTGTAATTGTTTTTATAAAAACCTTAACTTATTTACGGGTATGCATGCTATCCGCGTAAAAGTGAACACAGTTTATCCCAATTAGCCCTTTAATCATATTCTACCGTTTGAACGGTTTTGCTACATTAGTTTTGACAGGTTATCCAAAAGATATTCGTTCTTTTTCAATTTGTTGATGGTCCCCTATCGGGTTTCGGGCGGAAAAAATCTTCACGGAAATGTATGGCTGGTACTATTATTAGAGTTTCAGGATAATTGCTAAAGTATTTTTCTAGATATTTAACAAAATGTCTAAAATCGCAAATGGCTGGTCACCTTTGGCCATATAGAGCATTTTAAAGGGACAGTTTACCTAAAAATTGATAAAAAGAATAAAAGTGTTTTTTTTTTTTTAAATATTAAATAAAAGCCTGTTTAATTGTGATTATTTTGACACCTTATTTTCACCCATACAGCAATTATATCGCGATATATTTTAAATTTACTACAATTTTATATATACAGTGTGACACAAATTAAAACTTTAGATGTCCTTTTCTCCGTGTTCACATTTTCTTCGCTTTCCTGTTTTGAAAATGATAAGTTTTTTTTTTTTTTTTTGCATTTGAGATAAAGATTTAAATTTTATAGTACATGTTCTTTATTATGTAAGTGACACATCTTCTGAGGAATTAGTCTTCAGGATTTTATTTTCTTTTTTTTATAAAAATACACGAAGAAAAGTTAGATTTCATTGTTTTACACTCTGTATATCAGTAACAATATATATATATATATATTAATTAAATGTAATATTAAATGTATAAATCCGTTCGTAGTCTTATATAATACACATTTAAAAAAATTTAATAACAAAAATTAGGCAAAAATATTAATACTTAAAAAATAGTTTGGGATTTTAAAAAAAAATTAAACTTTTTAAAAATTTTAATTAAATATGAAGTTAATTTTTTAAATGAACTTTTAGTTAAACATTTAAATGTAGTGGATTAAACATCTGAATCATATATTAAAATAATAATAATAATAATAATGATGATGATGATAAGGTAAAATGTCTTCTTAACAATAGAAATATTCTTAGAAATGCCACGTGGAGATATTTCGAATAAAAACAAAAATAAATAATATTTACTTTTGGAGAAACTCGTTTAAGTAGAAACTAATTCATGTCATAAAACTCATATAGCATGCTTACTTGAGTAGCTAATTAAATACGATCGCTGAAAGAGAGCCAATTATGAGGCATGGGATAAATATTTTCGGGAGCAGTCAATGAAATAAGTAATCAAAACATTACTCTAGCAAGTGTGTACGCTCGTAAAAATCTCTGGCATTCTTCTCATGCTAAAAAAATTTATTGATATTTATAGAATCACTTCCTGTCATGAATCACATTCCGATTAAAGTGCACGTGGGAATGTTTTGATATTTCTTGACACGAGGAATTTTTCATTAGTAACTTAGCATATTTTTATGATCTGATATATTTGAGAAAAGGAAATGTTGTAAGTGAAAAAAATAGTCGTATTAATAAGGAAAAATATACAGTCGAGTCTCTCTAACGAAACTCCATCCAACGAATTTCTCTATTTAACGAATTTTTTTATAGGAACGGTTAATTTTTTTCATGATTACATTAAAAATAATCTCCATATAACGAAATATATAACTCCGTTTAACGAATTTTTTCGAAAATGTTCTATCATAAGTTCAGAAAACACTTCAAATCATTTGTAGAATATTTTTTTTTTTTTTTTTTGTTGTTGTTCATTTTTGGTTTATATTTCATAGCTACATTCCTCTACCTTATTCCTCATATCCAAAAAAAAACATTCAACTCCCTCCTCCCCCCCAAGAAAAACATCTTTTTACATGGTTACACTTGACTTTGTTTTAGCCAAGATGAACATGCGTTCTTGGAAAAGATTGAAACATTTGCTTGCTAGTGAGGCGATTTGCAACTATCACAAAGCATCCTAAAAGATAAAACTATTCCATTATTGTATTTAAAATGGTTTTTGTTTCTTGGTTTGGATAGTAAGGCAGGAATAAGGGGAAATTGCAGAAAAGGTAATTTTTCAGCAGGTTTTCATCTACCTAAATTAACTCTCATTACTTTTAGAGCTTAGAGAGGATGTTTGTTCAATGTGGCGATTCGGAGCATTTTTTGTTGTGAGAGATCATTTGAATGAAGAATTGTTACTAAATATCATCTTTGCTGGTGTTATCTTCTACTGCATTTGCATAAAATTGCTTCTAGTTTAAACACAACTCTCTCTGATAAAGTAATAATTTTGAAAATAATCAATAAGACACTGGGGGGGGGGGGGGGGAAAGGAAGTGGCGAAGATGTTTGAGATTCTGAAAAAAATTCCGTTAAATATTTCAAAAACTTAATTAAGCACCTCAAAAACAATTCTGTTTCAAAATTTAAACATTAAATGAAAAATATTTGCCGTTCTCTATTCAAAAAATTTTTCTATATAACGAATTTTTTGTCTGAGCGATGGATTTCGTTATATAGAGACTCTACTGTAGTTCTTTTTAAAAATACTCTTTTGTAAGCATTTAATAATCATAGTGTAGAATTCAGACATTTTTCACCGGGAGGGATTTCTGTGGCTCCGGAAAGGGGAAGTATTATGAAGCTCCGGAGGGGGTTAATTGCTTTTTTTGACTGTTGAAAACTCAAAATCTCAATTCTTCCTAAAAGGGGGGGGGGGGGTGTAACTTTCGGGCAACTCCCTGAATTCAACAGCGAATGTTCGTCCAGAAATTCACGCCTAATTTATTTCAATGTATTTCATTATTTGTTCAAAAAAATTTCCGTTATAATAAATTAATCTACCGTGAGCAACGAATTCGATTATGAAAAATTTACCCTTTTATTACTATTTGTATTATTTTTTAACTCTTGGTAGGAAGCATTAGCGAGTGAATTTATTAAAAAATACATAATGTTAGCTCAGTTTTTTTTAACACTCGGAAAGTCGCGACCAATCTAAGAGATACACAATATGTTTTTCAGTTGTATTCCCCGAGTAATTTTTTATTTTTAAAAAGGAAATCTTGCTTTTTTTTTAATATATGTATTTAAAAATGCACTTACAATCGTACTGCCCCAATAAAATGAGAAATTCATCGAAGTTTTTGATGAATAAATCAATTTTATGAGAGGTGTATATATATTCATTACATGTATATATCTTCTTTATCTGAATGGCATTTAATAATAGAAACAATTCATAAAATCTCAATTTAAGATGAAAACCATTTTTAAAAATTCATGAAAGCAAAAAATAATAATATTTACTTCTTGAGAAACTTATTCGAAGAGAAACAAAGAAATGTCATAAAATTCATAAACATACTCGAGTAACTAATTAAATGAAAGAGAGTCCATTATGAGACATTGGATACGTACATAATGTTTGTATAACTTTACTGAATAAAATTTAATAATAAAAACAATTCATAACATCCGAATTTAAGATTGAAACTATTATTAAAAACCCATGAAAGCATAAATAATAACATTTACTCCATGGGAACTTATTCAACGAAAAATGAATAAATGTCATAAAACTTGTAAACATACTTGAGTAAATAATTAAATACGAACACTGAAAGAGAACCAATATTAAGGCATAGAACAAATATTTTCCGAAGCAGTGAATGAAATAAAATAATCGAAACATTACTCTAGCAATTGATATTTATAGTATCATTTCCTGTCAGAAATTACATTCCGATTAAAGTGCACGTGGGAATGTTTTGATATTTCTTGACACGAGGAATTTTTCATTAGTTACTTGGCATATTTTTATGATCTGATATATTTGAGAAAAGGAAATATTGTAAGTAAAAAAATAGTCATATTAATAAGAAAAAATATAGTTACTTTTAAGAACAAACTTTTTATAAGCATTTAATGTTCATACTATAAAATTCAAACACTTTTCTCCAGGGGGGATTTCTGTGGCTCCGGGAAGGGGGGGGGGTGGACATTATGAAGCTGCGGAGGGGGCTAATTGCTTTTTTTGACTATTGAAAACACAAAATCTCAAATTTTCTTGGGAGGTGGACATTATGAAGCTCCGGAGAGGTCTAATTGCTTTTTTTGACTATTGAAAACACAAAATCTCAAATTTTCCTGGGAGGTGGATATTATGATGCTCCGGAGAGGTCTAATTGCTTTTTTTTTTTTTTTTTTAACTATTGAAAACACAAAATCTCAAATCTTCCTGGGGGGTGTCTAATCCTCGGGCTACCCCTGAATTCAACAGCGAATGTTCATCTAGAAAATTCCGTCTAAATTCATTTCAATATATATATATATATATATATATTTCCACAAAATTTTCCGTTGTTATAAATTTATTTACCATGAAGCAACGAACCCATGAAAAATTTACCCTTTTATTATCATTTTTATTATTTTTGATGCTTGGTAGAAAGCACTAGCAAGTTAATTTATTAAAAAATTCATAATGTTTAAACTGTTTTTTTTTTTTTTTTTTTTTTTTTTTTTTTTTTTTTTTTAACGCTTGGAAGGTCACGATCGATCTAAGAGATACACAATATGTTTTTCAGTTGCATTCCTCGAATATTTTTTTTTTTTTTTTTTACAACGAAGAACTTACTTTAAAAAAATAAATAAATAAATGAATTTAAAAATGCACTTACAATCGTATTGCCCTAATAAGATGAAAAATTCGCCGACATTTTTGATGAAAAAAATCAATTTTATGAGATATATAAATATTCATTATATACATATATCTTCACTATCTGAATGGCATTTAAGAGCCAACATTTTGAAAATTTGGTAAAGTGGGACAGTTGAATGTTTCTGTTTTGCTTCTGAATTTTTTTTTTATTGTTGATATTTAAAGAATAATATGCAATTTTGAAGTCCTGAAAAAATTTCCTCTTTCCTGTAGAAAATGTCAACGTTCAAGTTTATGAATGCCATTTTTCATAAAAAGTGACATGTCAGCATGTTTGAAGTATTATATCTCAAGCAATCAACAACATCCCAAAATTATTTTGGCATAACCTGATAGTATAACACTACCTGCTTATTAAAATTACATTTTTTCCCTGGCGCAAAGTTACTTTACATTGTTATGCATCCACAAAATACAATCAAAATGACGTTTTTGTCTATTTTCGCGCTTATTATCTTATTTAAGCAATAAAACGCCGAACTTTTTTTAATAGAATATGAAAGTGTACTACTAGGACAAGCTAAATAATATAGAACTGTACCAGGATATTGTTACTGTTAGCAAATGCAATCTGCTAAACATACAAAGGTTTCAAAATCTGCAACATTTAAATTAATCTTATCTAAAAAAAAAAACATCACAGTTGAATAAAAAAAATACATCAAGCAGTAGTTGACCATATGTATAAAAACATGGAAAAGAAAAAAAAAGTGGGGTCTCACAATATTTTTCATAAAAAAAGGGACAAAATTTAAAAACAAGCAGCATCGATAATCACACTTCTTCCCTATCAGAAAATAAAAATGGTCATTTCTCTTTCCTGTTCCTAGGTTGTTCCCATATGCAAAAATGGAATATCCCTTTTCTCTTTCCCCTATCGAAAGAGAAATGCGATGTAATTTATCTAAACACGTTAAACATAAAAATTTTTTCCTTTAAAATGCATTTGACATAAAAAAAAAACCATTGTTTGAAATTGCTTTTTATTGCCAACCGATGATAAATGGCCAAATAACGAAATTTTCATTATTTTTCTACGGACAGGATACGGAAGCTCCACCGATTTTTTTTTTTTTTTTTTTTTTTTTTTAAATAAACGTATATATCCCCATGAGAAGAGGATTCTGTAATTTTTTCAGATTTTTCGGAGTATGGTACGTACGGAGACCTTCCTTGTTAGAAAATAGAAATGTTTTCTTTTTTCCAACTGCACAATTACCCAACAATTTTTTAATAAAATGTTCCTTTTTATAATGTAAGTGAATAAGCCTTTTATTTATTTCTAAATAACTTTGTTTGTTCGTAAATTTTCGTGACATTCAATCATTTCAACATTTCAGCAACAAAAGTACTTAGGATTAAAGCAATAGGTATTAGATAAAATCTCCAAATATTAATTTTCAATAAAATATATTTGAATAAAAGACAATTAATACGAAAATATTAATTGGTTGCAAAATTTTTTACTAAATAAAAAATCAATGGAGAAAATTTAGGGGGGAAAATGCCGTGAAATCAATAGTTCATTGTTAAATATCGTGTTAACATACTTGGTTCTAACACTTATCTTAGAAAAAAGAAATTTTTTGTTTTTCCCAACTACACTGTAAAAAAAAATCTGTAAAAGTACTACACTTTACCTAGGAAACTGGGATTCCAAGAACTTTTCCTGTAACGGTAACAATAAAAACTCAAGTTTTAGAATCGGTTACATGGATTTTTCCTGTCATCGTTACATGAAAAGTTCTTGGAATCCCAGTTTCCTAGAAAATGTTTAGTACCTTTACAGATTTTTTTTTTTTTTTTTTTTTACAGTGTACACAGTTACACAAGTTTTTTAAACAAATTTTTCCTTTTCTAATGTATAAGTGAATAAGCCTTTTATTTATTTCCAGACAACTTTGTTTGTTCGTAAATTCTGCTAGCTTTCGATTATTTTAACATTTTAGGAACAAAAGTACATGAGATTGTAGCAATATATATTAGATAATTTCTCTTAAAATTAATCTATAATAATGAAGAGAGAAGTTTGTGAATGTGTCAGCGCTGTTCTGAAGAGCCCACTGCACGTAGAGTTACAAAATTTGGATGGAAGGTTCCTCCGTATATGAAGTTTTGCACCTCGAAACCCGATTTTAGATTTTTTGATTAGATTTTTTTTAATCTAATTTTTTAGTCGTTTTTTAGCGATCTTTTTATGTTTCGAGGCGATTTTTCCACTGTAGTGAAAGGAGTGCGGTTTCATTCTTTTAACTCAGCTTAATTAATTTATTTCTCTTTTCAATAAAGTTTATTCGGAATTCGTACAGCGAATTTTTGAATTTTTGACTAATTTTTAATGCGATTTTTTTTCGGCAATTTTTTTAAATTGATTGCTGGAAAATTGTTTCAAACTTTTAGCCTAATTTATAAAATTTTGTCTGCTACGATTTTTGAATTTCATCGATATTAAATGCGATTTTGAGTGCGATTTTTACGATTTTTCGTGCTTTTAGAATCAACTTTTATTCATTTTTTCAATATTATAGGTTTTTTTTTTTATGCATAATGGTTATCACGGACTCGGTAAATGCCGGACGGGTCAGCTAATTTACAGTAAAATAAATTGAAAACAATTTTAAATGAATAAATTAACATCCAAACATTAATTGGTTACAAAAGTCTTTTCAGCTAAACAAAAAATCAATTTAAAAAATGCTATGAAATCAATAGTTTATAATTAAATGTGGTGTTAACTCTGTCGCCAGGTAAATTTATTTGTAAATACTGGTGTCATTCGATTATTTCAAAATTTTAGTTACAAAAGTATGTGACGTTACAACAATATATATTAGATAATTTTTCCTAAAATTAATTTACAATAAAATAAATTGGAAAAAACTTTAAATAAAAAAAATAACATTAAAATATTAATTGGTTACAAAAAGCTTTTCAGCTAAACAAAAAAATCAATTAATGCTACGAAATCGATAGTTTATAATTAAATGTGGTGTTAACTTTATAAACAGATTAATTTACTCGTAAATGCTGGTGACATTTGATTATTTCAAAATTTTAGTACCAAAAGTACCTGGGAGTAAAGCAATATATATTAAACAATTTCTCCTAAAATTAATTTACAATGATATAAATTGAAAAAAAAAATTCTAAAAAAAAAAAAATTATGGAAATATTATGGCTACAAAAAGCTTTTCAGATAAACAAAAAATCAATAGATAAAATTTAGGGAGGCAAAAAGGCCATGAAATCAAGAGTTTAGAATTAAATGTGGTGCTAATATCTTTTCAGATGCTAATCTAAGAAAAAGAAATGTTTTGTTTTTTTCAACTACCATAATTGCACCAGAATTTTGAAATAAACTTTTGCTTTTATAATGTACATGGATAAACCTTTCATTTATTTCCAGATAATTTGTTCGCATATTCTGGTGATATTCGATCATTTTAACACTTTATAAACAAAAGTACATGAGGTTGAAGCAATATATGTTATATAATTTTTCGTAAAATTAATTTACAATAAAATAATTCGAAAACAATTTTAAATAAAAAAAATTAACATAAAAAATTAATTAGTTACAAAAAAGCTTTTCAGCTGAATAAATAATTAAGAGATAAAATTTAGAAAAAAATATCTTGAAATCAAGAGTTATAATTAGATGTGGTATTAACATCTGGTATATAATGCTCATCTTAGAAAAAGTAATGTTTAGTTCTTTCCAACTACCAGAATTGAATCAGTATTTTGAACTAAAAATTTCCTTTTATAATGTACATGGATAAATCTTTCATTTAATTCCAGATAATTTTGTTCGTAAATTCTGGGGATATTTGATTATTTCAACATTTTAGAAACAAAAATTCTAAGGGTTAAATCAATATATTGGACATATTCCCCTAAATTACTTTACATCAAAATAAATTGAAAATAAATGTAAATAAATAAATTAGCACCAAAACATTAATGGGTTATAAAAACCTTTTCAGCAAAACAAAAAATGAATAAATAAAATTTAGAATAAATAAATAAATAAATAAAAATTCCATGAAATCAAGAGTTTATAATTAAATGTGGTAACTGTATATAATGCTTGGAAATTTTTCTGTAGAAAATTTCTCACGTCTTGCATTCAACGTGCCTTTTATTTCTACATGCCTTTTAAGTAACTAAAATTTGAATGTGATGTTAACATATGATCTAATGCTAATCTTAGAAAAAAAATATTGTGTTTTCAC
Source organism: Maratus speculifer (assembly GCA_964019185.1). Lineage (NCBI taxonomy): Eukaryota > Metazoa > Arthropoda > Arachnida > Araneae > Salticidae > Maratus > Maratus speculifer. The sequence goes on along the minus strand of OZ025301.1, from coordinate 241,717,805 downwards.
CAAAAAAGCATAATTACACCAGAAATTTGAAATAAAATTTTCTTGTTATAAAGTAAGTGAATCTATCTTGACACTAAAACATTAATTGTTTACAAAAAGTTTTTCAGAAAAAAAAGCAATGAATAAAATTTAATAAAAAACAAAATGTCTTGAAATCAGCTGTTTATAAATAAATTTAGTTTTATCTCTATCTTATGCTGATCTTGGAAAAAGAAATGTTTTGTTTACGTATGTTTATTATCGGAAAAATCATACAAAAAAAAGTAAATATTTACCTTTAAAATTGCTTTTGTTTCAACATCAACAGGCGCTAAAACGAATGCAGCTACAACTAAAAGAACCACAGCTTCTAATGATCCCATGCTTAAAGTTCCAAAATAAACGCACCACTCTTTACTCAATGAACAAATTTTACTCTCTGAGTTTTCAACTTTACTCCAAGTTTTTATACGTAGCTTTGCTAGTTACATTTTTTTCTCTTTAGCTTCCTTCAGTTTTGATCCTTCGCATCACCATGGCAATGGAGGAAGCGGATTTCTGAATGGTCACATGACGTTTGGCCACGTGATGTGAAAGGTGAACGGAGCAAAAATCTCAAAAGAAATTTTGCCAGTAGGTCATGGGTAATTGGCAAGTCACGTAGATGATGCAATTAGCCTGAGATAAAACGTAATATAGTTGTAGTTAAAGAGCTAAAATTAACAACCACTTTCGGTTTTGTCATGAAAATACAAGAGGGTTATTTTTACAATAATTATTACATTTTTTGTTGTTGTTGTTGTTATTATGGGGATGTTTTTCTAAAAAACTTTTGCTTTTCAAATTGGCTGAATCTTTAAGTTGTCTAGAATATCCCCCCCCCCCTCAAACGTTTTTTTTAATTTCAACCAATGTTTACGTGGTAAGCCAGGGAAGGGTGGACTAGTGTCATGGTTGATGCTGGTCCACTACTCAGCGTGTAAAAAAATTATAAGCATTTTATGAACTGATGTACTAGATTCTCACACTTAAACCATCGGTAGCTACCGACTTTTTTTTCAAATTAAATTATTATTATTATTATTTTACTGAATGACAAAAATCTCAAAAGAAATTTCACCAATAGGTCATGGGTAATTAACACAAATCACGTAGATGATGCAAAAAAGCTGCTGATAAAATATAATATAGTTATAGTTTAGAGCTAAAATTAATAACTACTTTCGTTAATTTCATGGAAATACAAGAATATTGTTTTTTTTAAGGCCGTGGTCTAATCATTTATTTATTTATTTTTGTTGTTACGGGCAGGCTCTCCCAATAAGCTTTCTAAAACTGTTTGCGTTTCGAATTTTCTGAATCTTTAAATTGCCTAGAATACAACCCCTCCCCACACGTTTTTTTGTTCCAACGAATGTTTATATAGCGACAGTTAATTTAATGGACCAGTGACGCAGGTGTTTTGGGAGTAAATATGATACAGGATTTTTAGTGATTTTTGATGATTGAAATGATATCTGATGATGATGATGATTTTTTAGAAAATTCTCAATGGTTCATGATGATTGGTAAATATAGTTGCTAATGGTAATGCTATGGATTAATGATAGTGATTTTTGGGTTTTTTTTTTTTTTTTTTTTTTTTGGTGACTTTTAGATAATTTTTAATGATTTTTTTCACGAACTTTAAGAATGATTGTCTCAGCAACATTGCTTCATTCAGTGATTTTCTTGGTTTCATGGACGCGAAACGCACATATATTCGTCTTAGTGATCATTGCATTGCCGAATTTCACGAATTTTTGCGGAACAAAGTAATGATCTACCTTTCTTTAGTTGAATAAGTTGCACTCCTTCCCGAAACGTTTGTTTTCAACTATGTTATGTTTAAAATATGTTTAACATCGCTCTTTATTAAAATGTTTTGTGCTACTTTCTATACAGAATCCAAGAATAAACTATGTACGTCTTCTAAACCATAGCTCTCAAGAATAAAATTTCTTCACGACCTTTCTAATATACATTTTATTTACCAGGATAATTGATGATAAAAATTTACTTAGATGATAAATATTTAATGCGCAAGTGATTATTTAAAAACTTCACATGTGAACTAGTTCTAAAGGCTCTGGTCCCTGCAGGCGAAGGCATTCGCGAGCTAATTCTAAACATATGGGATGGTTATTTTCTAATATCTCATTTGCATTTCGACATTCTTAAATATCTTTTTTATGTTTATGTTTATTTTTATTTTTTGCATTGGATAACTGAGGTCCATTTCTAGATCGCTCTTTTTTTTCTATCGTTTTCGATTTTGATAGCAGATACTTTTTATAAATTTACTTTCACTTTCGAAACCGGTTCCGAAAATCGAAGTGTCTGTCTAAAAGATATCTGCAACCAAAATCGAAAAAGTAAAAAAAGAGCAATACAGGGATGCTATATCTCAACTATCAAAATTAAAGTAATAATAATAATAATAATAATAATAATAATAATAATAATAATAATAATAATAATAATAATAATAATAATAATAATAATAATAGGTCGAAATGCAAATGAGATATTAGAAAATAACATTTCATTAGGTTTAGCATTAAATCGCGAGTGGCCTTCTCGTACAGGGACAGGAGCCTTAAGACATTCACACCGTTAGTTTTATAATATTTTCTTTGTTTAGAAATGTAAAATTGTGAAAATCAACATAATTAGTTATTAGAAATGTAATTTCCTGCAACTAATTTTAACAAGATGAAATAGCTCCTATTGTGATAGAATCATTCAAGTATGTGTTAATAATTTAATTTGAACTTTAATTATTTTCTTATTTTTGTAATTTTAAACTTAGTTACAGTCGAGTCTCTCTACATCGAATTTCTCCATATAACGAATTTTTAGTAGGAACGATCCCCTTTCTCATGATTACATTAAAAACAGTCTCCACATACCGAAATATCATACCGAATACATTATACATTACAATACCGAATACATTACCTATCTCCATGTAACGAATTTTTCCATAAAATATTCTTTATTTATCCAATTTTTAATAAGTTTCAAAATAACATGAAATGATTTTCCCATTACTTATTCCTGATTTTTTGTCCAGAGCTGAGTTTTTTATATTACTTCTTTACTTTGAATTTTTTTGTTCTTTAAGGCCAACCAAATCACACTCCACCCTTCCCACGCACCTTCCATTAATGGCAGTCTTCCTCCCAGTCTAAAATTACTGTAAGTTTTCCTTAAGAAAATTTCTTTAAGATTTCAAATAAATGTCTGTTCTCTTTTGAAACTGTTTAAATAATTAAGAAATAGAATATTAGGTTGATATTTATATTTAAACAGTTCAAATTCTTAATTAAACGTATCAAAAATAATATTTGTTCCAAAATTTACACATTAAATAGGAATTTTAACGTCATAATCTATACAACGAATTTCTCTATATAACGAATTTTTTACTGGAACCATGAATTTCGTTATATAGAGACTCGACTGTATTGTGCGACTTGTATTACAATAAACAAATGCTGGGACCCCCTTCAACCGCATTATAGCCACAATTGATGGATCACCTGTGTATCCAGGGCTGCAGATCCGGTGGGGAAAATGGCCGACTACGACTTCAGAAATTTTTACGACTTCGACTCTGACTCCGACTCCGGACGGACCGTAGCTAGAAGTGAACAATAGGGGGGGAGGAGGCTCATAATTTTTTTCGATTTCTCTCTGACGCAGAAAGATAAATTAGTGCTTATTCACGTTGTAGGTACTCTGTTTCTTATTAAACTGTTATAATAACTTCATTTAATCCTAAGAAAAGTATATCATGATGAAAGTTTTGAGTATATATAACTGGTGCAAAATTAAACATCATGTTAGCTTCATAAGTACAAATAGGATGAGGGAGTATTGAAACACTCATTTTCGATACAATTTAGTAACTCTGCAAAACTGCGAAAAGCTCTCAAAACTAAATTAGATTTTTGAACAGTATTTCATTTGAATTTTCGAAACAGAAATTCATTGAGTGACCTTGGAATCCTTTCCAGGGGGGGGATCAAAATATTTTAGGGAGGGGCTGAGCCGCCCGTAGCGCCCTCTTAGCTACGGCCCTCCTCCAGTCTGGTTAATATACTAGTGTTTCAGTTGGTTAAAATTATTAGGAAATGCAAGAAAAATATGGCGAAAATTTCACTATTTCGGTGTCACTTCAGTTCTTAGAGTTTTGAAAGAAAAAAGAAGAAAAAAATGTATTCCGTTTTATTAACTTTTGAATTTCGTGTACTACAAAGCCGAAAAACCCAACTAACGTAATTTAAGGAAGAAAACAAAACAGAAATTTTACTATTGTGGATCCGTGGACTTAAAAAGGGGACAATTTTTCTTTACAATTTCGATGTTAAGTTGTGCCTTCCAGAACAGAAAAATTTCGTTAAAAAAGAAAAAAAAAATCAATATTTTACTAGCTTGTAAATAAATCGAAATATATTAGAGTTTTTATTAAAAACGATTTTCATCTACTGTGTACGCCGGTCAGTATATTGGGTAGCCCGATATAATCCAAAAATAACAATAATAATTCTTTTATGATTTAAAATTACATATAATTGGTTTAATTTCACTTCAAACTGTCTAAGAAAAAATGTTGGAGTCGGAGTCGGAGTCAGCTTGTTTTTTAGTGATTTCGATTCTTTTACTCAAAAATGGGCCCGACTCCAACTGCGATTCCGAAGCCCTGTGTGTATCACATTTTTCTATTGTCTTAATTTTGCGTTTTTACATTTCTTCGTATCCGATCAATTTCATTTTTGGACATGGGGAGATCAACTTCCTTTGATTTTCCGTAGTGAAAGATAGCTTGCTTGTGCCCTGCGTTTCGAAGAATTTTGATTATATATCGATATATATTGATTTATAAAATACTGGCTTTACCATAATTCTGTTCACAAGTGAAAATTCTTCATTCTAATGAGAAATTTCTGAAGTGATATCACTGCCATTAATTTGATAATTATTGCGGTGGTTCTTGTTTACATTATTAAACAAACAAATCATCATTCAAATAGAAAAAGATGCAGAATTGTTCGCCAAAAAGTCAAATGTAGAAAAAAAAAAATATTTATTTTTAGAGCCAGCAGGTAAGGATTGATTTTTTGTATTCCATTCAATTGTTAATGAATGTGTTATAACATTAAAGTAAAATAATTGTGTTTTACTGGCATATCAACTATAAATTATGAATCCATTTTTCTATTGCCTTCGTATTTCGTTTTTACATTTCTTCATATCCGATCAATTTCATTGTTGGACATGGGGAAGTCAACTTCCTTCATTTTTTCCGTTATGAAAGATAGTTTGCTTGCGCCCTACGTTTGAAGAATTTTGATTATATTGATTTATAAAATACTTGATTTTGATTATATTTCGATAAATATCGACTTATAAAATACTGGCTTTTACGATAATTCTGTTCACAAGTAAGAATTATTCATTCTATTTCTGAAGTGATATGACTGCCATAAATTTGATCATTATTGCGTTGTTTCTTGTTTGTGATTATATTATTCAGCAAACAAATCATCATTCAAATAGAAAAAGATGCAGAATTGTTCGCCAAAAAGTCAAATGTAGAAAAAAAAAATATTTATTTTTAGAGCCAGCAGGTAAGGATTGATTTTTTGTATTCCATTCAATTGTTAATGAAAGTGTTATAACATTAAAGTAAAATAATTATGTTTTACTGCCATATCGACTTTTAATTAGTATGAATCACATATTTTTATTGCCTTAGTTTTTCGCTTTTACATTTCTTCATATCCGACCAATTTCATTATTGGACATGGAAAACCAATTTTCTTTTTCCCGTAGTGAAAAATAATTTGCTTGCGCCCTACATTTCGAAGAATTTTTATTGCATTTCCATGTATATCGATTTATAAAATACTGGCTCTACGATGATTCTGTTCACAAGTGAAAATTCTTCATTCTAATGTGAAATTTCTGAAGTGATATCACTGCCATAAATTTGATCATTATTGCGGTGGTTCTTGCAGGGCCGTAGCTAAGGGGGCGCTATGGGTGGTTCACCCCCCCCCAAATATTTTGAGCCCCCCCCTGGAAAAAGTTCCAAGGTCACTAAATGTTCCGAAAATTCAAATGAAATTCTGTTCAAAAATCTAATTTAGTTTTGAGGCCTTTTCACAGTTTTGCAGAGTTACTAAATTGTATCTAAAATACGTGTTTCAACACTCCCTCATCCTACTGGTACATATGAAGCTAACAGGATGTTTAATTTTGCACCAGTTATACATTCAAAATTTACATCATCATATACTTTTCCTAGCATAAAATGAAGTTATTACAACAGTTTAATGAGAAACATAGTACCTACAATGTGAATATGCACTCATTTATCTTTCTGCATTAGAGAGAGAACAAAAAAATACGAGACCCCCCTACATTCCCTTGAGCCCCCCCTATCCTACACTTCTAGCTATGGCCTTGGGTTCTTGTTTGTGATTATATTATTGAGCAACTAAACAGTCGTTCAAATAGAAAAAGATGTAGAATTGTTCACCAAAAACGTCAAATATACATAGAGAAAAAAATATTTTTTTAGAACTAGCAGGTAAGGATTGATTTTTTGTATTCCACTATATTGTAAATGAATATGTTGTAAGATTAAAGTAAAATATTTATGTTTATTTCTTCAGGCAGTAAATTCCACCAGTTTTTTTTTTTTTTTTTTTTTTTTTTTTTTTTTTTTTTTTTACTTTTTTTTATATTCAATAGTAGAAAATATTGTCATCGAAATTTCTTTCGACTTCCGGTTTTCGACGGATTTACACGTTTGAGGGTTAGAGATTCCAAAAAACATGTTTTTACAAAATGTCTGTGTGTCCGTGTGTCTGTGTGTTCGTATGTCGTCATTCTACCATCAAAAAGTGCATGAAGATATGCATAGAATTGAACTAAATTTTTTTTGAATGCTTTTGGCTGTGGCAAGCAGGTCCTCATTCAATTTTGAAATATTCCGCCGGAAGGGGCGCTGCAATCGCGATTTTTGTGCCATTTTCAATATTTTACCGACCAAAAGTATATGAAGTTATGCATCGAATTGAACCAAATTTTTTGTGTAAGTGTATGACTATGACTAGTTGGACTCCGTGAATTTGAAGAAAATTCGCCGGAAGGGAGCGCTGCAATTGCGATTTTTGAGATATTTTCAATATTGTGTTAACCAAAAGTATATGAAGTTATGCATCGAATTGAACCACATTTTTTGTGTAAGTGTATGGCTATGGCTAGTTGGTCCTCTCTGAATTTGAAAAAAAATCCGCTGGAAGGGGGCGCTGCAATAGCGAATTTTATGACATTTTCAATATTGCGCCACCTAAAAGTGTATGAAGTTAGTTCTAGAACTGAATAAAATTTTTTGTATATGATTATTTTTTGGTAAGGCAAGTAGGTCCTCCCTGAATTTGAAAAAAAAAAAAAAAAAAACTGCCTATCATTCTATTATCCATCGGCTCGTGCAGAGACGGAAATTAATTGACTGAAGCAGAAATTTAAGATGAAAATCAAAGTTGGTATGGTGTTGAATTAAAATGATTAAAGCATTAAAATGAGTAACTATATTTTTTTAAATATTAAAATGTACGTATGAGATAGAAGAAAGTTTTGGGATTGGCACATCCAACTAGTTTTAATTTTTAAGTAGCAATCATTGCCTTACTACAAAATTTCTGTTTCAAAGAAGAGGAAAATTTCTATTAAAAAATATTGATAAACGTTTCTCCTGTAGTAATCGAGTCATGGATAGCGATAGATTTATACATCACAGGTGTTTTATATAATGCACATGCACATATATCGATCGCATGGTGACAGCCATAAGGCTCCAGTGGTTTAGAAAATTGATGTAAAAATCATTTTCAGGAGTAATAAAATCGCAATAAATAAGGAATTATCTTTTTCAGAGAGGAAACTATCTCAAAGGTTTTATAGGTCAAAGGGGCAGAAATCTCAATCAGTAAATAAGTAATTAATAATGTTAAAAAAATCCCTGTCGGCTTGGCCTATAGGCGGAGGTAGATTTCGAAGAGTGCTCATTTCAACAACAAAAAATAAATTTGATTACAGATAAACCTAGTTTAACAATTTTATTTGTCCTCCTTTGAAAAATTTTTAATTTCATTTTTCGGTAAGGACTGGTTTTATCAGAATCACCTTAAGCTAAATTTGGATCAAATGCCTATTTTGACAACATATTTTGAAATAATTCTGACTTTATTAAAAAAAATCGACTAATACGGTACATTATATAGCTCCTAAATAACAAAAGACTGTCAATTGAATGCGTTTGAGAGCAAAATTGAATTTAAAAATGAGTTATAAAATAACCAATTTTGAATATAACATCAATTCTTAATCATGATAGCTTCGGGAAATTTTGCGCGAGTGCCCCCTTTGACAGCATTTTAAAAAATATATTCAGCTTTTATCAAAAAACTGAACAATGCGGGACATTACACAGATCCTATATAAAAGAACCAGTCAATTGGATGCGTTTGAGAGCAAAACTGAATGTAAAAATGAGTCAGAAAAAACACAATTTGTTATTTCAATGCTTCCTCAAATTTTCAATCACAATAACTTCTCGAAATTCTGTTCAAAATATCCTTTTGGGCAGCCTTTTTTGAAATATATTCTGTCTTTATCAAAAAATTGACCAATGCGTCATATTATACAGTTCCTAAATAAAAGGACTTGTAAACTGGATGCTTTTGAGAGTAAAAATGGATTTAAAAATGAGTGAGAAAAAAAAAAGCAATTTGTTATTTGAATACTTCCTCAAATTTCCTATCACGGTCACTTCGGGAAATTCTGTTCAAAATACCCTTTTGGGCAGCCTTTTTTGAAATATATTCTGTCTTTATCAAAACTCTGGCCAATGTTTCACATTATATAGTTCCTAAATAAGAGAATCTGCTATTTGGATGCGTTTAAAATAAAAAATTTAAAAACGATTTGAATTTAAAAACGATTCAGAATGTAAGCAATTTGGATTAGAGGTTTTTTCTCCAACTCCAATTTTTGTTTAATTTATTTTTGCTATACGAATTGATCCTATGAAAAACTTGTCAGTACAAAAGTTGTAGATATTATTGAGAAGATGTAAAATAAATTTAATTGGATTTGATAGTTTAAGAATTGACAAAGTTATGGATTTTTTTCTTTTTCCAAACCCCTTTTTATTTTCGTTTTTAATTTTTTTTTTACCAATAAGAGTTAGTCCTATCAAAAACTTGCAAATACAAAAGTTTTAGATAGTTTTGAGAATATTTATAAAAAATTTAGATGGATTTTATATCTTGAGAATTGACAAACTTATGATTTTTTTTGTCCCCAAAACCCTATTTTTTTCGCCTCTTGAGCCCATTTTTAACTTTATCAAAAATCTGTCATGCATAAACGTTTGGTCCATTATTTAGAAGCAATATAAACTTTAAACTGATTCGATATCTATTTTCATTGAGAAGTTATGGGGTTTTTTCTGTTTTCACAAAAACGCTCCCTATTCCGACCCCCTTGGTCCGATTTTGCCCATTAACGAACTTAGCCGAGATTTTAGCCTCTTTGATTTTATATAACAGTTTGGTGGAGATTGGTGAAGAATTGTAGAAGTGATCGTGTCCATAAAAAAGTGAGATATACAGATAGATAGATAGATATAAATTGGTGCGAATGCAATAGGTAGTATTTCATACGAAATCTACCAAAAATTAATACTAAATAATGGTCACTGCTAGCAATAATAATGAAAAAATAAAAACTATTCAACATAATTTTTTATTTTAAAGAAAGAATCATGTAAAATGAATGCTTAATTTTAACTATAACTAGAAAAAGGAAGCGTTCGAATGGCAGTCCACGTTTTGCATCAATGATTAGAGAAACAATACAGAAATAGAATTAATATGAGTTTGCAGTTCAATATAGATTTGTATGAGTATGCTATTCAGTGTAAAGATTTTAAAATGAAGAGACTGCAGACTGGCATCAGCTATGAGAAAATTTTTATTTGAGAGATGAGATATGATGACATATGATTATACAGGGTGTCCACTCGCAATGGTGGTCAATGGCTAATTTTTAAACCGTTAGCCATAGATATAGTCGCAATTACAAAAACTTTTAAATGAGGTAAAGAAATATTTAAAAAGCGATTTGGGTCAATAAAATCCTTTCTTAAAAAAAATTCGAAATTTAAATTTTTATACGGTCCTTCGGACTTATAAGTTATATTTAGTATTTCTTTTCCTTTTACACTAACAAGTAAGATTATAAAAAAAAAAAAAAAAAAGTCTCGATCTTGTAACACTAAAATGACCGAATTATCAAATTTTAAAAATGCATGACTTATACCACTTTCCTGCATTGAAAACAAATGAGTTCGATCGTGATTTGAGGGATCACATGTTAAGTGCTTACGGTATTTGAAGAACTTAATTCAATCGTAATATTTGTAAGATTTTTTTTTTTCAAATCGCAGATACACATAAAATAGCTTTTATTAAGTTTTCGATTGTCTAAAGTAATTGATTTTAACACGTTTTATTTTATAAGTATTTGAGACTGTTTCTTTTCATGATTACTTTTATCAAATATATGTTATTTTTATAAATTTTTTAACTTCAACGGCCGTATTTATGTTTTTTCAGTTCAAAATTTGTACTAGAATTTTAACTCACTTTCAAATATCCGATCAGGATTAAATTTTACATACTGACGTAAATCCGATGACAATCTAATATTATTATGATTTTTGATGGTTAAAATTTATGCTTATTTTACAAGATAATACAAACAATTTTGAGCAGATTACCGCAATGAAGTTTAAGAAAAAGCTTTTGATTAGATAACAAGAGGCGACGATGATTGTTTTTCTTAACTTTTATGTATTTTTTATCGCTATAACTGAAAATTACCTTAAGTTTTAATCATCATGTCAGGAATTTTCGTAAAACATAAATTGTCAAGCTTAAAGAATAACAAAATGTGGAATAATAGAGGGGATGGCTGTGTTTTTTCACTTTTAATATTTGATTTTTTGCCTTTTTTAGCACTGAATCTCAAAATAATCTTCATTTTTAAGACAACAAATCGGATTTTTTTTAAATAAATTGTAAATGTCAAAATTAAAAAATATAAAAAGTTTAATACTATAAAAATTTTTAAATTTTTTTATTAAATTAAATTTTATTTAATTCAATAATTTATTCATTTCTTTGGCTTATACTGGAATTCTTATAGCTAAACAGCTGAGGCGTTCGATGAGGTGGGGGAGAAGGTTAAATTTTAAATTCGAACTTTTCAACTTTGAAATTTACAATTTGCGGAAACTCCTGACGCGATGGTTAAAAATGAAGGTCATTATCGGTTTCAGCAGTAAAAAATATTTACAAATACACACACACACACACAAAAAAAAGAATTATCAACCATTTTTAAAAATATATCTGACGAAATTATCCGTCTACTAAGTTTGTGAATGACCCCTTATTACAACAAAAAAATATGCTCCAACTTTAAACGGCTATTACCCGTTCAATTTTAATTTCGTAACTTTTTAAGAAATGTTTTTATTGACCCAAATCGCTTTCAATTTTTTTAAAAACATTTTTGTAATTGGGATCTTGGAATTAACCATCTATGACTATCGGTTCATCAACAACCCGCACGCACTTAAATTTGTAACCTTAGCACCAGAGCCGTCCTTAGGGGTGTGCGAAAGGTGCGGCCGCACAGGACCTCGCGCCTAGAAAGGCCTCGCGCTGGAATGAAATAATAATTAAAAAAAAAATAATAATAAATTTTTAAATGTCTAAACATTTTTTAAATTTCTGCAAGTTATTTATTTCATGATTAAATTTAGATATTTAAAAATGGTTATTTATAAAATGTAAAACTTTTATCAATAAAAACTTAGGCGCGGATATTCAAAAGCAAAAAATATTCCTTGTAGTCTTTTAATTTTCATTTTGAATGAATAATTTAGTTTTGTGAACATGGTGTGACATTGTTACAGATTATTTGGAATAAAATTTTCCAATTTTGTTCCACATATTCATGGGAGTCCAAGAAAAGGTAAGGAGAGGGGCTCATTTCTCTCTCTCTTTCTCTCTGAAAAATGCATACTCAAACACATTTTAAGCACTATAGTCCAGGCATTTGGTAAAAAATAAATGCAAGTTTTGGTGTAGTTTTGATTTTTGGTTCCCTTTATGTTATATGGGTCGCTGAATACGAATCTGGCATTATCCAACAAAATTTCTCCCCGGAAACACGTTTTTTTGGCAAAAAACGTGTAAAAAACGTGACTTTTTTTCGTTTTTTCTAAATAACTTCAAGATTATGCATTTTACATAAAAGTCATCAATACATAAATTAAAGAGCACAAAATTTCCTACATTTTATGTATTTAAAGTTTTTTTCTATGATCAATGGTTTAGCCGTGAGAGAGCCGCAAAAATGGGTGTGAAAAGCAGAAAATTCTGAAAAACGTGAATTACAGCACCGTACGTCGATGAAACATGAAAAACAACCATTTTACGCAAATTTTCCCCACTTAATAATAATAAATATATTACTATTGACTATATTTTATTAATCTGATGTTCATCGTTTCTTTTATAACTAAAAAATTAATAAAAATGAGTATATCTGTGATCAAAATCTTCATTTGCTATTATAAAATAATAATAGTAATAATTTCTTAATTTGACTTTTAAATAATGTAAATAAAATAACTAAAACAGGCTTTAAATGATCCCATCTGCACTTTGCCTCTTGATTGAAGGGGTACAAGTGTGAAATAACGTTGGTCAAGCGCCCATCCCCGCATCCCATGTCCACGTTCAGTAGAATACTACCCCGCCCCCCTGCTCCCCACCAGTCTCGCCTCTGTTAGAAATATGCGTCGCACAGATCACAGGCTTATCAGGAGGACACATCCCTCTCAGTTTCCATATGCAACTGCTTACTTATAATTTAGTAATTCACTGTTTGTGTCTTCGTGAATACAGTGAACAGCTAAAGTGATTTCGCGCGATGTCGCTGCGTTTTATTTGTGACTCTTCTTTGGAAGAGGGGCCGTCAGTGAAAGTTAGTCGAGGTATTGCAGCGTTAATCAAGGCAAATACAGAAAGAAAGGATGGAAAAGCAGTTTTCCTAAAGGGGAAAACCTCAGTAGATATTCATGTTAAGTGTAGAAAAGCATACGCAAATGAACGGATGATTACTGCTTATGTGAAAACAGTTGAGGAACAAAGTGCTAGCATTTCTCAAATTTTAAGATCATCAACTCCTCAGTTTAATTTTTGAACTAATTGTTTTAGATGTGGACTGTGCATTTCGGAAGAGTTCATTGCAACACAAGCGAAAAATCCACCAAGCGAACGCAATACTGTCAGGGCCGTAACCAGCTAGTAATGCCAGGGGGGGCTCTGAAAATTTTTTGTGGGGCAGGGCTAATACTTTTTAAAAATCCATGTGTCTTATGCAAACTATGTACAACGAAACCATTTAAAACGACAATCACTGCCCTCTATAAGCAAATTTTGTAAAAAAGTCTTTTGAAAGTCATAAAAATGTTGACTGGCCTTTCTTTTGCATCGGTTCTGTGGTCAACAAAAGGAAGGGGACTCTCAAAAATAAAATTATATACATATTTTCAAATATATATACTACATATATCATATATATTCGAAAAAAATTAAAATTCTCATAACTACTTACTGCTTTCCCTTTATTGAAAATAGTTTGGAAAATAGAAGGGGGGGGGGGTTGTAAAAATGTTCCTGATTACATTCACAATTGATACAATAAGTAAAAGTTATTAATTGACAATATAACAAGTTTTATACATCGGATTACTTAACAAAAGTAGAAGAAAAACAACTTCTGAATTTGAAAATTGATTTAGGTTGCACTTTACAATTTATTACATTAATGCTTGCTATTGATCTCACCTAATTCAGTCCATTCAGAAATATTGTAAAAATAGCAAGCAAATGTAATTTAGATTTCACTTTTTTTTTCTGCAGTATAAATAGTAGGTTTTTAAAAAACATTGATATTTCCATTAAAATAAAATAATGCCAACCAAGATTTAAAAAAGAAAAAAAAAAAAAAAAAAAAACTATTTTTGATAATTTTTTTTTACCTATCAGAGTGAACAAGATAAATGTTTTTTTTTTTTAATTATCTTTATGATAGATAACCCATAATTAATATATATAAACTCTTTTCATATTTACACACATGTATACATGCATTTTTTTATTTATAGCTTATGACATATCTATATTATAAAGGCCAAACGTATCTGTGCATAACACATACGTCATTTTGCGAATGGCAACACTTTCTCCTGTAATTTCGGTTTTGCAATTTTCGGTACTGCAAATTTTACACTTCTAAGTATCGGACATTTTAAAATTTTACACGGTCGTATAGAAAAAAAATGTACTTTTAAATGCAATTTGTTTCAAAGCTGTATCTCAAATAATTTTTAAGATATTAATTTTTTTTATAGCTTTTAGTAGCAATTTTGTGATTGTGGCAGCAGAATCATTCCATTTTTTCTTAAAATAGAAAAAAAAAAAAATAAGAAATTAAAAAGCGTTTACTATGTCAAAAGTATCGTGTGTTATAAAATCCGGTGAATTTCGGTTTTATTATGTTTTATAATTTGGATAATTGAGTTTTATAGTATTTTGTTAATTTTAGCTTAGAATATTTTTTTTGAGAATTAGACTGACCAATATAAGATGTATTTTTTACTGTAATTAATTTTGTAGATTTATTATAAATCAATGAAGCTGTTCATTTTTTAAAGATTTTCTTTCGTCGATTTTCGACGGGTTCCATCTCGTACATATAAAAGTACAACCTAAACATTTCATGCATAAAGCTCAGTGTAAAACGAAATGTTAAATATATTTTTAGAGGAAAAAAATTGAAAAAATATACATTGTTAATTTTCAAAATAAATTATTTAATTATATGATCTTGAGGATAAGTTAAATATTTGTTATTATAAATATTATGTTTTATAGTAGATATTTTAGGAGTGCAAGGATGCAAGCGCTGCGCCACAAATGACTGATGTTTATTGGCTGACCACTAAATTTTGATAGCATTCCTCACCTTATTTAATGACTGATTTTCTTATGTTTAATAAGAAAAAAAATCTAAAAAGAATTTTAATAAGAAAAAATTATTCTTCGCTTTATATTTAATAAGGCGAAAAATACTATTAAAATTTAGTGATGGAGATCAGCGATTTATGGTGCAGCGCTTGCATCCCTCGGAGTAGAGCAAGATCAATGAAAACATTAATTCGCATAATAATTTTTAAAAAAAAGTATGCAAAGTATTCCAAAATACATTTACAAATTTAAAAATGAAACTTAACTATTTCTTGTTCTTTTGTAAAACTGACTGAATTACTAATTTAAAAAAAAATAATAAACACGAATATATATAATAATGCCGCCTAAAAATTCCATTCAAATTTTTTTATTATTATGTAAATTGAGACTTCTCTTTCATATCACTGATAAGATTTTTACATAATTCAAGTACAAATTATCGAGAGGGGGGTGAAATGTACCCCCGGGCCCCCCCTTTACTTTCCCCTGGATTCAACACTGGTCTCAAGAAATATTTTCCTGACTCAACAATGCGATTTTTCCTGACACATTCAAGAATTAATTTTCTTTCCTGTTCGTCTAACAATTTCAATTCCTCACATTCATATATCTGAAAATAAATTAGCGTTATCTGTTTTTCTGTAAATCCCATGCATCTAAATCATAGTCAATTCCTACCTGTTTGATCACAATTCCGTCATGTGAAAATCAGCCAACATCGAATTTACCATTATTTTTAGATAGACTGTTTGCCGCTTACAAAAACGTAAACCATTGTTCAATTTCTTATACCTCGATTCCGATTACTTGCGAATTTTATGCCTCTATCAAAATACATTTTTCGCAAAAATGTCAGAAAGTAGGTGATTTCGATATGAAAACAGTATGGTTAAACGTAAAACGTAGTTAAATTCTTTAAGTTTGAATAACCATAGCTGCAAATTTTATTCAATTATCATAAAAGTTCAAAAACATGCTCTTACCCCATTTTCAGCATCCTCTGCCGACACCGAAGGCATGAAACAAGGTCTTTCAAACAAGGATTTTTCTTATTTGATTTGTATAATATACTTTTTTTTATTTTTTTCTTTTTTAACTAAACACATGTTGTCCAGCAACAGCTCTATTGAAATTCTTAAAAAAACATTTTTATTGAATAGCTTGAAGACGTTTACCCCACGGAGATATGGGTTCTATTACCATGGTTCAACCACTGCTTCCCTAATTACCCATCAAGATGAATAACATGTGTCTATTTCCGTTTCACCCGTCCCACTCAACGGAGGTAATGGATTATAGATTCTCCCCTCAAGATTCAAAAGATCATTTACGTTTTACCAAAACATAAGATGATTGTTAATGCATGTGGGGTTAATTTTTTAAGAAGACAGGATGTCCTTAAATACGTTTTTCCCCAGCATTCTGAGAATTGTATCGCAAAATAATGCATCACAATGAATATCCTTCGAATTGTAAAATATTTAGTATTTTTCGTTTCATTTAATACAACTGAAAGATCTAAATAATTTTCTTGCAAACATTGTTTTTTTCCCTTCAGATGAGCGTTAGTAAAATATACATTTTATTGAAAAAGAAGTGAAATTTCTAGGGGGGGCTCAAGAGGTAGCTAGATGGGGCTCAGCCCCCCTGGCCCCCATCTGGTTACGGGCCTGAATACTGTATACAGTGTGCGACACATGGGAGTACAATTCTGAAAGCAGCAAGAGCTCGCAATGATGATTATGGGCAGGCTATAATTCAGCCCATCGAGCCAGTGAATGATTTGATCGCAGCAGATGCTCAATACCACATCAAATGTTTTAAATATATTTATAGGAGGTCGAAGGTCCAAAAACAGAAGAAACGTGGTCCGTTTGCCGAGGCAATCGACAGAGCAATGCAAAGTACATATGATTACCTTGAAAATCATGATGACGAGTATCAATTCTCCATGGAAGAGCTAATGAAACAGGTTACATGGGGTTATCAACCTACTATGAGAACTATAAAGTTTAACCTCATTGAGAGATATGGAGACGACATACTGATCACAAAGAATCAGAAAAAAAAAGTCCATTGTGTGTTTCAAGAATATAGGAGGGAAGATACAAACTAATGCATGGTATCAGCAAACATGTAAATCTGATCGATATGAGAGATTGGGAGTGCTTGAAGCAGCAGCAAACATTATTTGCGAAGATATCAGATAGAAGATTTGCTTCGGGAAATTGCAACAACATCGCAGTTGTGTGTCAAGACGAAGAGGTTAAGCTAGACTTTGAAGCCGATCTGGAAATGGATTGTCCACGTAATGAACCAGAGGACGCAATGGAAGGGGAAATAGTCATGCCGCAAGGTATCAAATATTTGCTATTAAAAAAACTTATATTTATAATATTGATAGTTATAAAAACACCCACTAATTCCATTCATCTATTTTCTTTTTTGTAGATGTCGGTGAAAAGCAGGGATCCTCAAATAAAAGAAAGCGAAAATAGAACTTTGTTTTTTAAGTAAATGTACTTTAATGTACATAATTATTTATTATTAAATAATAATTCATAATGAGTCGTCGTTTTTATTGTTAGCAACTTCATTGTAAAATATAGTCGATCATAATATCTTCAGTATCATTTAAAGTCAATTTTTGCTAAAAAATGGTCATTTTTCATGTTAAATCTATGTACAGTGCCATAATTCGTATTTTCCGGATTTTTTTTTAATTTTCACACCCACATTTTGAACTTCTAGAACTTTAAGAACTGGAATCCGTGTCAGCTTTTATATGTTAAAGCCTGTTTTAGTTATTTTATTTACATTATTTAAAAGTAAATTAAGATATTATTACTATTATTATTTTGTAATAGCAAATGAAGATTTTGATCAAAAATATGCTCATTTTTATATTTTTTTCAGTTATGAAAGAAACAATGAACATCAAATTAATAAAATGTAGTCAATAATAGTATATTTAGTATTATTAAGTGGGAAAAATTTGCGTAAAATGTTTGTTTTTCATGTTTCATCGACGTACGGTGCTGTAATTCACGTTTTTCAGAATTTTCTGCTTTTCACACCCATTTTTGCGGCTCTCTCACGGCTAAACCATTGATCATAGAAAAAAACTTTAAATACATAAAATGTAGGAAATTTTGTGCTCTTTAATTTATGTATTGATGACTTTTATGTAAAATGCATAATCTTGAAGTTATTTAGAAAAAACGAAAAAAAGCCACGTTTTTTACACGTTTTTTGCCAAAAAAACGTGTTTCCGGGGAGAAATTTTGTTGGATAATGCCAGATTCGTGTTCAGCGACCCAAAAAACATAAAGGGAACCAAAAATCAAAACTACACCAAAACTTGCATTTATTTGTCCTTTTTGAGCACGTAATGCCTGGACTACTATGTTTCTTATTAAATGGTTAGTAATAACTTCATTTTATGCTAAGAAAAAAATAGAATGCAGAATGAAAAATACAAGTGTACAGTTAGTGTAAAATTATACATCCTCTTAGCTTCATATATGAAAAAAGGATGTGCAAGTGAAACACTAATTTATACTTTTTGTACAGATGCTGCAATTTAGTACTTCTGCAAAACATGAGCCTCAAAACTTAATTCGATTTTTTTAACAGAATTTCATTTAGATTTTTGGAACAGAAATTCCTTTAATGACTTTAATATATTTTCCAGAGAAGGCTCTCAAAATGTTTTAGGGTGGAGGGCTGTGCCCCACACCCTCTGGCACCCCTCTAGTTACGGCCCTGATTCGATATGAGACTCTAGAAGAAAAAGGCCTCGCAAAAGTTCTCGCACCCGGCCTCGCCTTTACTAGGGACGGCTCTGCTTAGCACACACGTAGGATAAATCTCACCCATGTAAAAAACTCCATTATATTTTTTGCTAAATATCTTTTAAAAACGAATCTACTGTTCTGTATTGTAAAACGCATCACTAGTACTTCTTTTTAGAGAAAGAAAATCATGCTTTTTATGTTTATTTTCAGATTTTCTAGCAGTTTCTGTAAAAGTTGCGTTTTTTATTCTAAGAAATATGCAAATAGTTTGTTTGTTTTTTCCTTAAGGGGACACACACTACCTTACAATTCGTCAAAATATCGTTTTTCCTTAAGAAAATGGTTTTTAGAATTTTATCAAAAAAGTTTTATAGAATCCTATAGAATCATGACCCGTTTTTTCTATACGCTAGTTTAAAAGCTTTAGAAATACCTGTAGAAGTTTAATAGAAATGTCTGTAGACAGAAAGTGCTTAATAAAAGTTTAATAGAAATGTCTGCTCTTACAGACAATTTCTATTGAACTTCTACAGATATTTCTATAGCTTTTAAAATAGCTTTCTTTCTTTCTAACCGATGACCAGGCCCCTACCTGCCAAGTTACCTCATCTTAACGGGTTACATACTTGGTATCGGGGTGGGTGATTAACCTGATTCCTTCGCTTCGCACGTCATCATATCTGCAGTACTTGTTTCTCGTTTGAGCATACTTTGTTTTATCGTTTGCTTAACGTTACATCCTGTTGTTTGTACTGCAAATGGCTACTCAAGTTGGTCTCGTAATTTAGAACCTTGATCAGATGACGAGACCTTCCCCTGGCAAGGCACTTCCAGAGGTATAATTCACAGGTAACTTGGAGGACTTTGCACGCATGATGGATTTTACATGCACCAGACACCGTTAGCATACATGTTGGGAATTTTTGACGATTCACTAAGACAAGCACCCAGGTCGACTATTTAGATTAAATGCTTTGTTGGTAATCTTAGTGGTTTTATTGCACATTAGGTTAACTGTGTGATTTGTTGTCGCTCACCTAGTACTCATCTCACCAGACGAAATGGGGCTGTATGATTTTGAGCCTAACTAACTGATTTTGTAACTGAGCTAAGCTGGGAGTGGGGACAATTTTGAGGGAATTAATAAGAGCAGAGAATGGCCGAAAAGCTAAGTCGTACCGCAGAAGGGAAAATTTTGCGTCAAAAAGCAAGGCAAACGAGAGCATTGCAGAGCGAGACAAGATCACGCCTTTCTACCGTATCCCATCGAGAAAAAAAAAAAAAAAAAAAAAAAAAAAAAAAAAAAAAACTGGCTCTGTGGGCTGTCCCATTAGAGCGGATCTGGTAGTTCGTGCGGACAGGGTCCTATTGCACTTAATAAAGAGGCGAGCTGTCAAAAAAGAATATATATATATATATATATATATATATATATATATATATATATATATATATATATATATATATATACATAATAAAATAAAATAAAAATAATAATTAAAAAAACAAATAAATAGCAAATTAAATAAATTAAAAATGAATAAATAAATAAAATAAATTAAATAAATAAATAAAAAGGAGGAAAAAATCCCGCCCCTTTTCTTTTCACCGCCGGCCTCAGTCGACTGTAAAAAAAACGGGGGCAAAGGGAAAAGACTGAAAGGGAACAGTATTAATTACATTGTTATACAATCTGCAGGCCATAATTCTGTAAGATTCTATAAAAATTTTTCCACAGAATTCTAAAAACCATTTTCGTAAGGATTTTTTTTAAAAATATTAACTGAAAGCGCCCCATTAGTACATGAAATTTAAAATTTATACGTTTTTTTTTTTTTTTTTAATCGTCTGTCCTGTTAGTTATTTTATAGTATACTTCCTACTCTCTCACAACATAATCATTAGAACTTGAAGAGTTAAATAATTCTTTTATTTATTGTACTTGAAATGGTTAAAACAAGAAAGAAAAAATCATGTCTCAAACATAGATTATGAAGCACTTTCCAACACATTCAAAATTGTGTAACAAAACTGCACCCGTTTAAAAATTTAAAATGGTACGTCTCATTTCACCATATGGAAATATATAATGCATGTCAAAACCGAATTTCAGCTGTTCCCATTTACAATCGGAAAGTTATCCAAATTTTTTAGCAGCCCTGTACATAATATAGAGACATTTCTATCTATTAACAGTATGCATTCCAAAATTTAGTTCATTTAAGATATATATACATTTCAGTTGAAAATTCCTCTTCAGCAATTTACTCCAATAAGAAGAATTGGATACGAGTACTTTTGTGCAGCTCTGTATACGAGGTATATAATTTATATATGAAGAGTAATATGCAAAAAACTAATTAAATTTAAAAGTGCATACCGAATTTTAAAATGTACTCTGAAGCAAATAGTATGCAAAAAAGGTTTCTTTTGTGTGTCCCAGTAAATTAGCCCCACCAGTGGCCGAGAGGTTCTGACCCCTCAACTGGTAGACGGCAGGTGTTGGGTTCGTACCCAATCGCGGCTGTCGGCCTAACCGTTCGGAGTTTTCGTGGTTTTCTTCGAACCTTGCATAAATACGGGTTAGGTTCCCTTAGACAGACCCCCACGAAGGGCCCTCCCCCCCCTGGTCCTATATCCCTAGTGCAGATAATCGGACGACAAAAATAAACCAAACCAATCCAGTAAATTAATAAAAAATGCTATGAATGCTCTGTTTTAACGTGATCGTAGTGAAATTCAGTCATTTATATCGGTTTCGATGCATTTGAAATAGCATAATGTCAATAAAATCCTCTTCAAACAATTTTTCCCCATGTACCATAATGTAACCAAGTTCTTTTGAGTGCCCCTGTAAATGAATCATTAATTGTACGTACTTTAAATTCAATACCAAACATGCTTTGGTGACCCTAAATAAGTTTTATTAATCGCATGATAATCTGGGTATATTTTAGGGAGTCAGAGTGTGGACAGACGGAGAGACGGCCAGACAAAGCGAAGGCATACGCACTTTTCAACTTTGTTGGAAAGTGTTAAAAAGATTAAAATTTATAATACATTGAAACAAATATAAATTTTAATTATAACTTTTATTTAAATATAAGTTTATTTAAGTTAATATTAAATCATTAAAATAGATTAAAATTTATAATTTTTTTGAACAAATATAAATTTTAATTATAATTTTATTCATAACTATAAATGTATTTTAATGAATATTAAATTAATAATTATGAAAAAATTATTGTTAGATTTAAAAAATAATATATTACGTTGAAAGTTATTGAAAAGTAGTAAATTTATTTAAAGTATTTGGATAGTCTTCTATGTATGTAAAAAAGCATTTTATATTTATAGAAATTAATTAATCATCTAAATCCCCCCCCCCCGTTCCATAAAATATACTCTCCCGCCTCTCCTTTCCCCCCGCCAACATATAAAATTTTAAAATTACATATGCGTTTTTTATTTTATTTTCCCTATTTTGTATATTATTGTGATAAATAAATAAATGATAAATCTTCTACAGCACTCCCTCTGAAAATTACATTGCCTCCTCACCCAGCAAATAATCATCGAAGCTTAAAGCGTTAAATTATTTTTTTTTAATTTAAATTTATTAAATTTAAAATTATTAAAAATATTGTTGCAGCGTATATAGGGTTCTTTCGATCTTATGGTTAGACAACTTCAAACTCTTTGCTCTTAGAAAAGTAGAAAATAATTTATTTGCAGAACTTCAGAACAACAGAGTCCTCGAAACTCACAAATATTTCCAGATATTCAAAGATAATTGTTCAAATCTATCGTATAAGTGCAGATATAGGTTCCAGAGACTCTTTATGCAACGTCTCTACACTAAATCACATTCAAAATAACGTAAATAAGACTCAAGCAAACTCGCTTAACAAACGCGTTGTTCACTCAATGACTGACTGGTAAATAATAACAACAGCAGCTCGTATCGGCTCTCCTATATATAGGCTCGTAGCATGTGCTAGAAATTTCTAGAATCTACTCGAAAAATCCACGGAATAACAAACAATGTATCAGTATATCTAAAGGGGGGTTACCATTAAGAGGGAAGGGTTACCATCGCCAACAATCGCCAAGTTTGTCGCCAACTTGGCGATATATCGCCAAATTTGGCGACCAAAATTAGTCGCCAAAAGTGACGCCAACTTGGCGATATCTCCAATATTTCGCCAATCCGCCGTAGACATACACTGAAAATAATAGACAAGTTTGCTTGATAACAGAGACAATGTAACAAAAACTAATATTAGTAAAGAAATGGAGCTTAATAAGATTATTTACATTATTTTACAGTACAAACACTAATTATTTACAAAATTCGTAACACTACCCCCTCCTCAAAGACTGCACGTCCCGGGCAGTGCAATCCTTGAGTTAGAGGAAAACACTTAAAATAAATAAATAAATACATAAGTAAATAAATAAATAATAACAATAATAAAATTTACATAAATAAGAACTAATTACTATTTACATATTTACAAAAAGTGACTTTCATGACCATGGTCTGAAATTCAAGTTTCGAATTTCTAATCACTTTGGCCAAAATAAGGGGCTAGCCGGTTATAGTGTACGACCTTGGGTTTGGCGTGTGGCGATTTTTGTATGCGTACGACGACGTCATTCAGCCTGTTGACGACTGTGTAAGGACCGTCCCAGTTACTTTGCAATTTTGGCGACAGTCCCTTACGACGTATGGGATTCCACAACCAAACTTTGTCACCTTCGTTGAACTCATGTCCTGTTGCCTTTGTGTCGTACCGTGTCTTCATCTTTTCCGTTGCCAGTCCGATTCGGTTCCTCGCTAGACGATGAATCTCCTCAATCCGCGCCTGGAGTTCATCCACGTATTCTTCAGGCGACAAAGGAGCGTCAGGAGGACGGCCAAACAAAAGATCCGCAGGCAGACGAAGATCACGACCAAAGAGCATTTGAGAAGGGGAGTAACCAGTGGCCTCATGAGTGGCACTCCTGTAGGCAAGCAGGAAAAGAGGCAATTTCTTGTCCCAGTCCTGTTGGTCTCTAGACACCAGGAGAGAGAGGCTATTTAGGATGGTACGATTGAACCGTTCCACCATGCCGTCCGATTGAGGGTGTAGAGGTGTTGTTCGAGTTTTGTCCATGCCGAGTAGTTCACACATTTCCTTGAACACAGCCGAATCAAAATTTCTTCCTTGATCGGAATGGATTTGAAGAGGAACTCCGTATCTGGAAACCCAGTGTTGAATCAGTATGTCTGCTACGGTTACCGCCTCTTGATTAGGAATGGCATATGCTTCAGGCCACTTAGTGAAGTAGTCCATGACAACGAGGATGTACTTATTGCCATCAGATGTTCTAGGAAGTGGACCCAGGATGTCTAAAGCAATTCGTTCGAAAGGAGCTCCTACATTATAACGTTGCAATCGTCCACGGGTGCGCCTCTTTGGACCTTTACGTGCTACACAGGTGTCACAAGTTCGACACCACTTCTCCACGTCACTGCGAACATTATTCCAGTAGAAACGCTCTCGAACCTTTTGCAGGGTCCTCATTACACCAAAATGACCTCCTGTGGGACTACCATGCAGTTCTTGAAGGACAATAGAAATTCTAGACTTAGGGAGTAGTAGTTGCCATCTACATGTCTTTCCATCGTCAGACTCCCATTTTCGGTACAAGATGCCGTTCTTCAAGTGTAAGGAATCCCAGAGAGCCCAATAACGTTTAGTCGTAGGATGGTAATGGGCCATGTCTTGCCAGCTGGGCTTCCTGTTGGACTCCTCTTTCAGCTCTAGAATTGGCTTAATTTCAGGATCAGCAAGTTGATCTTTACGCAGGCTCTCGTCACTCCACGGATCTTGCGATGATGTAGACCCAGTTGTAACTTGTCTTACTATAGGACCTTTGACATTAAATTTCTTCTCAACCCGGTCGCAGTATCTACAATTGTCTGAGCAGGGTCTTCTTGAGAGAGCATCTGCATTTCCATGTGATGAGCCTTTTCGATGGCGTATCTCCATATCGTACTCTTGAAGCTTTTGTATCCACCTGGCTATCTGGCCTTCTGGGTTCTTAAAATTCAATAGCCAAGTTAGAGAAGCATGATCAGTTCGGATCAGGAACTTTCGACCGTAAAGATAGTGATGAAAGTGGTCTATGGCTTTCACTACAGCAAGAAGCTCTTTTCTTGTTACGCAGTAGTTTCGCTCGGCCTTTGACAAGCACTTGCTGAAATAGGCGATAACACGCTCCTGACCGTCGATTTCCTGGGACAGTACAGAGCCAATGCTTTCGTTGCTTGCATCCGTATCAAGTATATACTGTTTATCGATTTGAGGATACGACAGAATTGGAGTGGATGTCAAGGCCTCCTTAAGCTTTTCGAAAGCAGCGTCACATTCCTGTGTCCACATAAATTTTTGATTGGCTTCTGTTAATTTATGAAGTGGTCTTGCAATCATCGAGAAACCTTTGACGAATTTTCTGTAATAGGTGCATAATCCTAGAAAACTTCGAAGCTGGTGAACATCTGCTGGACGACTCCAATTTTTCACGGCCGATATCTTCTCCGGATCAGTCCTAACTCCTTCCGCCGAAATGATGTGTCCAAGGTAGGCGACTTCATTGCGAAACAAACTGCACTTCGAAGGGCTTAACTTCAAATTAGCTTCCTTTAACTTTTGTAGCACCCGCCTGAGGTTGTTCAGATGTTCATCAAAAGATTTTCCTATGATTATGATATCGTCTAAATAAACAAGACATGTCTCATATGACAGTCCCCGAAGAACCGTTTCCATAAGGCGTTCAAAAGTTGCAGGTGCGTTACATAGACCAAAAGGCATTACCTTGAACTGCCATAATCCTTGTCCCGTTGTAAAGGCAGTCTTCTCGCGGTCGTCGGGATGGATCTCTACCTGCCAGTAACCACTCTTCAGGTCTAAAGTCGAGAACCAAGTGTTGCCCGCAAGTGTGTCGAGAGTGTCGTCGATCCTTGGTAGAGGGTAACTATCCTTTTTAGTGACGTCATTCAGTCGGCGGTAGTCTACACAAAATCTTGTAGAACCATCCTTCTTTCTTACTAATACAATGGGAGACGCCCATGGACTTGTCGATGGTTCGATGACGTCATTTTCTTCCATATCCTTAATTAAATTCTGCACCTCTTCTTGCTTGGCAAAAGGTAATCGTCTAGGGTGCTGTTTAATAGGAGAGTGATCTCCCGTGTCAATTCGGTGTTGTGCCATTTTAGTTCGTCCAAAGTCTTCAGATGTTTGGGAGAATAAACTTTGGAATTCCCTAATTAAATTTTCCGCAGATTCCATCTGTTTTGGATCTAAGTCTGTATTTTATAACAAATCCTTGACTAAATTATCTGGAGATTTCTCAGAGTGACTGGAATTTTGACTTATGCACGTCACAGGAGCACATGACGCTATCACCTCTCCTTTCTTGATAGTCCTCGTCTTATCACTTATGTTAGCAATTCTGACTGGAATGGTCTTCTTCGAGAGGTCCACCACAGATGAAGCCACCAACACTCCTGCTTGTTTACTATTGTTTTCAGGATAATCTATATGGCCAAATCGATAATTAGTTTCATTTTTAATTACAGCAGGAACCAAACATTCTGTTCTTGCATCTAGATTAATGTCTTCTTTGGCTATTACTATTTGTTTACATTCAATTTCGTTATTTAATCCAAAAAGACTTAATTCTTCAAATTTTGAGATCATTTTTGTTATTTTTGAAATCAAGTCTGAAGTCAAACTTCTTCAGAAAATCTAGTCCGATTAAGCAAGGATCTGTTATGTCAGCCACATATGCCGTATGGTAATATTTCGTTCCTCCAAAATTGATAGTTAAATTGGCCTTTCCATATATGCCTATCTTGTCGCCCGTCACAGTTTGCAGGGTAACGCATGGTGGAGTCCAGATGAGTTTACATTTCAATTTTCGAGCCAAATCTTCTCTTATTATTGTCACATTGGCTCCTGTATCGACAATCATACGGCACTGAATTCCGTTAATAAAGCCTATCACATATAATTCGTTATCACCGCCGCTCATTTTTGATATCTGGAGGATCTTCAGGTGGGGCTTTTCATTCTCTGGCAACCTCCGCCCCGCGAGATGGCCAAAATTTAGTTTCCCTGCTGACTGTTTGAATTTATCTCACGTTCGTGGATTTTGGGGCACTTTCTTCGGAGATGTCCTGTATCACCACATCCCCAGCACATGAGATTCTGTCTTCTTGAGCTTGTTCTTCCATATTTTAAAGCTTCAATCTCTTGATTTATTTTCCTAATTTCTTTCAAGACGTCGATCTCAGTGTCTGAGCTTTTGTTCACCATTGCCCCTCGGACTGAATGACGATCTCTTCGGCTGGCTTGTGTAGCTGCTTCCAACTTTAAGGCATATAGTAATGCAGCCTTCAAATCCTGCACATCTGCCATTCGTACCGCTCTCTGAACTTCTGGATCTTTTATTCCGTCCACAAAGTACTGCAGTGAGAGCATCTCCCGCACATTTGTTGGACAGTCAATGAATGCTAAATTTGCCAGCCTTTCTATTTCTGAGGCAAACTCTTGAAGGGTTTCATTCGATTTTTGATGGCGGCTCTTCATTTGTATTCTCGTATAATCCTTGAAGAATTTTTCGCCAAATCTCATTTCAAGTGCACAACTTAAAGTCTCAAAATTGAGTTGCGTCATATCGGGCAATGTTTGCAGCACGTCGGCGGCTTCTCCTCTTAAAGATGCTGCCAGTTGACAAGCTTTCACCTCGTCACTCCATTTGTTCGCTTCAGCTACAATAGTGAATTGGGTCTTGTAAACTTGCCAGGAACTCTTTCCATCGTATGTCGACAGCTTAATGTGCACGGGAGAAGCAGGCGGATTCCTAAATTCTTCATAATTACCACTAGACGCTGAAAGTTTCTTCTCAAGATCTTGTACTTTTTTATTTAGCTTTTCATCTACTTCACCTAGTATTTTCTCTTCAACGTTACTGATTTTCTCTTCAACGTTACTGATTTTCTCTTCAACGTTACTGATTTTCTCTTCAACGTTACAAACATCATTCTGAATTTTCTCTTCTACTTCCGCCATTTTCTCTTCTACCGAGCCTATTCTTCCCTCTACCGACGAGAACTTTTCTTCTAAAGTTTTCTTCATTTCTTCTTGGCCTTTATTAATCTTTTCAGTCACATCTTCTTGGCATTTGTCAATTTTATTTGTCAACTGTTCCATTCTTTCTTCGTTTTTATTCATTTTTTCTGCCAACTCTTCTTGGCCTTTATTAATTTTATTTGTCAACTGTTCCATTCTTTCTTCGTTTTTATTCATTTTTTCCGCCAACTCTTCTTGGCCCTTATTCATTTTTTCCGCCAACTCTTCTTGGCCTTTCGTCAATTCTGCCTTTATTCCATTAATAGCTTCTAACAGTTCTTTCAGTTGACCGTCCATTGTTCTTGTTTTCGCCATAAGACCCCGACTCCTGACACCAAATGTTGCAGCGTATATAGGGTTCTTTCGATCTTATGGTTAGACAACTTCAAACTCTTTGCTCTTAGAAAAGTAGAAAATAATTTATTTGCAGAACTTCAGAACAACAGAGTCCTCGAAACTCACAAATATTTCCAGATATTCAAAGATAATTGTTCAAATCTATCGTATAAGTGCAGATATAGGTTCCAGAGACTCTTTATGCAACGTCTCTACACTAAATCACATTCAAAATAACGTAAATAAGACTCAAGCAAACTCGCTTAACAAACGCGTTGTTCACTCAATGACTGACTGGTAAATAATAACAACAGCAGCTCGTATCGGCTCTCCTATATATAGGCTCGTAGCATGTGCTAGAAATTTCTAGAATCTACTCGAAAAATCCACGGAATAACAAACAATGTATCAGTATATCTAAAGGGGGGTTACCATTAAGAGGGAAGGGTTACCATCGCCAACAATCGCCAAGTTTGTCGCCAACTTGGCGATATATCGCCAAATTTGGCGACCAAAATTAGTCGCCAAAAGTGACGCCAACTTGGCGATATCTCCAATATTTCGCCAATCCGCCGTAGACATACACTGAAAATAATAGACAAGTTTGCTTGATAACAGAGACAATGTAACAAAAACTAATATTAGTAAAAAAATGGAGCTTAATAAGATTATTTACATTATTTTACAGTACAAACACTAATTATTTACAAAATTCGTAACAATATAACTTTTAAAATTGTTTGCTACTATTAAATTTAAAATTTTGAAAACTATTATCGTATAAAAATTAAATAAAAAATAATTAATACAAATGCTATTTAAAAATTCTCTGCCCGTCTTGTCATTGTGTAGTTATAGTTAAATAATCCATTTTTTTAAATTACCCCTTCATCTGAAATTTACACCCGATCCATTACTCCGCAGGACACGAGTTTATATCTACCCTATATATGTAAAATCCGAACGAAACCAATTTGTTAAACGAATATATGAAACGACAGATTATGTTTTACAGCTATTACTCAGAAATATGAATCCTTTAGTGGTGAAATGAACACCAATTATCCGTATTGAATATATTAAAAATATTAAAATTTTATATTATTTATTGTATTATTATATTATACCGCGTATATTAAAAACGGTAACAGAACTTTTTTATTTTAGTTAGTTTCGAGATATTATTATTATTTTTTTGTTTTAATGATATTTCTATAATGATGATAACTAAATGACTCTATTTTTGTGTAAAAATAAGTAAAAATAAGAGGAAAGAAAAAAATATAAACATTATTAAGTTTCTGTGTTTTTTTTTTTTTTTTTTTTTCGTCAGTTTCGAATTGAAATTGAAATTATTTTTTATTTCAACGAAAGACGACGCTAATGCTGTGATTAAATTATTTTTTTTAGAAAAATTAGGAAAAATAATTCACTAAATAATAATAATAATAATAATAATAATAATAATAATAATAATAATAATAATAATAATAATAATAATAATAATAATAATTTCTTATTTATGTTAATCAAGTTTTAATCATTTCAAGATATATTTTTTTATATTTTACAAAAGGTTATTATTTCAAATTGTTGCCAAATGTAAAAACAGCGCGAAGAATAATATTTCCTTACGATTTAAAATTTATTTGCACATGACTATTAAAAACAGAAAAAAGTTTAGAATTAATGATTACACGTTAAAAGCAGGAAAATATTGAAAATTATGTCATAAAAATTATATTTACACTAAATATTAAAAGAGAAATAAAACTTTAAAATAATAAATTCATTCATATGCATCAAAAACAGCAAATGGGGGGAAATTACGCCATATTTAAAATGGCCAAATAATAATATTTCCAAAATTTAAATTAAAAAATATATTTACACGAAACATATTTCATATTTCGAGATGATTTTATAAACGTTTGTTGCCAATTCTGAGGCAGTGTAAATAATAGTATTTTCTCTCTAACAACAAAAGTATTTTCATGTGAATATTAAAAAGTGAAAGAAAACGTTAAAATGATAAGTTCATTAATATGCGTTAAAATTAGTAAATGGAAAAAAACTACGCCACATTTAAAATGGAAAAATAATAATAATGATAAACAATTTAAAAAATAAATATATTTATTTCATAAAGACATTTATTTCATATTTTAAGACGATCTTTTTAACTAATATTGCCAATTCTAAGACAATGCGAATAACATTTTCTTTGTAAAAATAATAGTATTTTCATGTAAATGTTAAAAAGAGGCAGAAAACTTTGGTAAATTTAGGTCAGATTTAAAACAATAAATTTATCTCTTATTTAAAACAATCTTTTTTATCAGCATTGTTAAAAAAATACCGGGAGGCAAAAACTCTATTTACTTAATTCATTTTGTCTTAGCTTATTTTCAAATATTTAACTGATCTTATTTTATCACACACGAAAATAGCCTTTGGATGTCTTAACAGCATCTGATTCGGCCTTAAAATTTCACAATCAAAGGGAAATAAATGGAAGTCCCTTTAAAATGAGATCACCACTAATTTTTTACTTATAATTCAATCTTCTGTAATCTTTTAAAAATCGCTCAAATCTGCATATTTTTAGAATCTGCACTGTCTGAACGGGGGTTGAGGTGCTTAGCTCGTAGGAGACAAACTCCTCTAATATATGTGTAATAAATATAATTCGAAGAAATAACTATGTTGCATAAACTCTAGGAATCCGCAGCAGCACGAGCAGAGTAGTCGCTCCGACAGTTGGCGAGCAGTGGAAGAATTTCATTGGGGTATTTCCCCATTATAAAAAAAACACCATCAGTTTTCAAGTTCTTTATTTATGAACTCATAAAATAAGTAAGCTCTTCCCCGCAATCACCTTAGCACACATCGACATTACAACTTTCGTTATCCAGTCCACATCATCAGATATTCTAATTCAGCGGGGAAATGAAACGGGCGTCTTGATAGTTTAAAAGGCAATCGCATTCTAACGCTCCTCAAAAACCGTATGAAAAAAAAAAAAAAACATTTTCACGACAAAACTAGCTCCCTCCTACTCCGCGTCAATCATTTTAAAAATCCAATTAGGATTAACTCGAGTCTCAACGTAAAAAAATGATCAGTTCTGATTGGTCTTAGCAGGCGTGTCCTCGGCAGGATCTATATTTTCCCTCGCAAATAACAAGCCCTTTAACAACGCGCATTAACACCGGTCACGCGAAGTTAAATAAAAAATAAAATTAAAATCTCGGGAATATTCCAGAAAGTAAAAAGGTTACGAAATACCTCCCGCCTTTTTTGAGAAGCAAGCAATAATTTATAAATAAATAAAATAAGAAAAAGAATTTTAGCTGTTACAAGTTAATACATTACGAAACTAAGATTGAAATATGTTCCACAAATTTACAATTGAAGCTAAGAGAGAACAAAATGGCGCATTTTTTTTTTATTTTATTACATATATATATTTTAAAATATTTTGTTCTTATTGTCATTTCGTGGTGATAATAAATAAATAATCTTCTACATACCCCGCTCCCCTATTATTGCTACACTAATTAGAAATTCCATCAATTGATAAGAATATGAATCACTATTTAAAAGACCACGATGACTTACTATGTGAGCATATGCCGTGTAAAGTAAATTTAATAAAATTGCGATCGCTCATAAAGTATAATTTCTACTTTTTCTGCATAAAGCCATGTAATTTCGAAACAAGGGATCGGATCGGCATGTGAATGGAGTCAATCGTTACATTATTAAGCCCTCCCTATCCCGTTGACTTAGTTATAAAGCGAAAAAAAGTTTAGTTTTACAAAATTGTGAAGACCAGGGAGGAGTGGTCATAGCATCTGACTGCGGCACCGCAGGTCAAGAGTTCGGTTTCCGATAACGCTCGGTTCTCTCAGACTTTAATCCCTTCGGATTCGATAAAATGAATGGGAAGCTTGCGTGGGAACTAAACACCGAGGGTCTCGCGTTAGGCTAACCACCTATCCGGGACGTATGATGCATAGTGCTTTCTTGGCCTAGGGTCTAGTAAACAGAGATGGACACTGTCGGCTCTGCAATGCCACAAATTTTAGTTTTTTTTTTTTTTTTTTTTTAATAGTCCCGTTTTTGTTCCTGCTCCCTCCTCCTTAAAAAAGACAGTAATTTTTTATTTTTTATTAGAAGATTGATCGGATATCCATTTCTAGTGCCAAAAAAAAAAAAATTGATCCCAAATTTTCACGAGTGCATACCAGTTGTCGTCTATTATTTAAATTTTCGTATACTATTTTACCTGTACTAAAAATCGGCCTCTTCTGGACATATAAACATGAGAAAATTGTAATTTACATTCATACATCTACACATACGTACCAAACCATTTTTTAAAAAAAGCAAAAACGGATACAGGGAATTTCAAATTGTAAAAACCTACTAATATGTTCATACATACATAATCAGATTTCTATCAAAATTATAACACTTTCCTTAAAATTTGACCGGTCACCGAATTGACGAAATTCCGAGATTAGTTAAAATTCGATTTGCACATTAAAATGCAAATAATCTGCTAAGTCATACCTTAATGGAAAAAACCTGCAAACCCGATTTTAGTGGTTGACTGGTAAGTTCGTCATTGTGTTTTCCTGATCTCAGTTCTCCATATTTTCATACCTTTCAGTAGCAGAAAAAGATTATGATAAACTTACCGATTAACCGTAAAAATCGGGTCTGTGGTTGATTTCCACCAAAGTATGACTTGGCAGACCAGTTGCGTATCAATATGTGAATCGAGTTCTGCCTGATCCTGGAATTTTGGCCGCGAATTAGGTGAGTTGATGATCTGCGCAGCCTCATACTGTAGTGTATTTGTATGGTAAATAAATTTAAAAGAAGAAAAAAAAAACATGTAAAGAAAGAAAAAGATGATGAGCGAACACTGTAATTTTCCTTTCGGGATATTATTTGGGAGCAATTAATTAGCCGAAACCATAGATCTATAACTTAGTGGGAGTAGATGTAATCATCATGTAATTTTTTCATTTTTTCATTTTTTTTTTTTTTTTTTTTTTTTTGTTTTTTTGTTTTTTTTTTTTGTTTTTGCGAAGGAGATTTTTTATTGTAGCAAAAATAAAATACCATAAATTAAAATAAAATACCATAAAAATAACTTTTGCTAAGTCAAAACACAATGAGAAAATGTTGATTGAGTCAGATTAAAAAAAGAAATAAAAAAAGAGAGAACAAAGTTAATTTTGAAGAAGCGATAAATCTACAACTTAATGAAAGTGTGTGTAATCATCATATGGTTTTTTCTTCTATAGAAGGGAAGATTTTCTAAAAGACAGATTTCCAATAGATCAATTAAAACTTCATAAATCAATAGATAATTTTTTTCACCCAAAAGGAACTAAAATTTTGAGGCAGACAAAAAAGAATTAAAAAAGAGAAAGAGGAGAGGGGTCAGATAACACAACTATAATTCTTTGAATAATTGATTAGCAGAGACCATTGACCAAAAGCCGTCTATAAAGTATATTCAACTGTGGATTGATCTTTGCATTTGGTGAAAGTACACATAATTAAAATACGTTTTTTATCATTGAAATTTACCACATTGCTATCGTTATTATAACAACCTACTAAAAATATATTTTCTTCTATATAGCAAGACCTAGTGATGGAGAAATAGGGAAAGGAAAGTTTCGGCATACTTTTGAAGAACTTTCCCATTAAAAATGATACAATAAACGCATTGAAAATGTTTTTTCTTCAACAGTTACAAAATGAATAAATAAATAAAAATGTACTCTTCCGATTATAATAGTCAGAGTACAAGTCCCTTATGTCTCGGGTCCCTTGTTCCTTGTGCCCTGGCTCTTGGTATTTTACAGAAAAATATAGGAGAGCCCCTGAAATCGTAAAATATGAAACAAGTATTAAGGGTATACTATATCAAATTAGGCAGGGTCTGAGAAATGCAACGGCATGTTGAGCAGCTGCCCGTAGCTCCCCATTTAAGAGATCTCCATACGCAATTAGGATTTTCGTTAACAGATGATGATTAAAATTGCCCAAAATTCTCACATTTTGAATGATTTAAAAAAGGGGTGTTGCTCTGTTCTTCTCTCTGCTTCCCGTATTAAGGCTGCTGGTCACTCATTTTCCGAATTCTCCACCATAATGTTAATTCTATGGGCGTTTGATGCATTTTTATATTCAAAATTTCTCCTCATGGTATTAATATTTTTAACTTCTTTTTTCAGTGTTCTCTTCTCAACGGATGTCCATTTTTAGCTCACAGGCTATCATAGCCTGAGAGCTTATGTGCTCGCCCGTTTTGTATGTATGTACGTATGTCCGTTCGTTCGTGCGTACGTGCGTAACGCGATAACCCACGATAAAAATATCCGATCCATTTGAAATTTTGTATATAGGTATATCCTGATAATGCTCTTCCATGATTAGTTTTTGAAGTTCATTCGATATGTATAAGAGGGGGAACGGGGGGCTCGTGCCCCTCCCCTTATTTGATATAAATGGGTTTTTTATGCATGATTTATCAGTTTTCTTCCAAAATTTAGATATAGGATCATTTGATAAGGCGCCTCCGTGATTGGTATTAGGTGTTCATTGAATAAGTATAAACAGGCGGAACGGGGGTTCTAATGCCCTTCCCCTTAATTTTTATAAATGGGTTTTAAATGCAGAATTATCAGATTTTGTTCAAATATCTGAACAGTTTTGGAAGTTTAATGGTTAAGTATAAAAGTGGGAGGTAATTCCACTTAAATTATATAAATAGGTTTTTATTAAGAGTTTTCCGATTTGCTCTGAATTTTGGATATAGATTTTTTATATGATAAAGCTGTCCCTGATTAGTTTAGGGGGTTCAATGATTAGGTATAAAAAGGGGAAATGGGGGAGCTGTTTCCTCTTCTTATTTTTTTTCGAAAGGAATTAACCCTTGAAAATATAAGGCTGAAATGTACAATTAGTATGCGTAGCCTGTGTGCTCAATGCCATCAGTTTAACTGGGCAATATTCTTTTTATTTCCTTTGCTCTTAACATATTTCCAAAATTTTTGCTTAATTTAATATTTTAATGTCTGAAAACTGACTAAGTGGAAGTAAAATTTTAGCACTTCTTATACAATTAAGCGTAGTGTTTAGAGATATTATGAAAACTGAGAAAAAAAAAATAGACATGCTTAAAGAAATAAACACACATACAAAAAAGGAAGCTAAAAATATTAATTTCCTGAGGAGATATTTTGAATGTACGAATGCATAAAACGTCCATAGACTTAACATTACCGAGGGGAATTTGGAAAATGAATGACCAGAAGCTTTAAAGAGTGACAGAAAGAACTGAATTTTACTGCATTAGCCATTGTAATTTTGTAAAAAAAAAAAAATAGTTTATTCTATTGTGACAATCTTTCTTGTGATGCCATGTATACTGATGTGAATAATATCCAGTACGAAATTTATATATACACAGAATAGGTTTGAAGTTTAACACTATATATATACTATAATACTTTAATAATTGATTTGTATAATTTCAATTCATCATAATTAATTAGCAATTTCTGTATATAGATAGAGGAGGATATTTGCAATGTACCACTACATAGGCTATGCTGGACCCTGCAACCAGGCAACCACCCCTACCCTCCTCTCAAACAGAAGTCTTATGTACGCCCATGCCTGTGCCCACGTGCAAATTTGACCCTGATGCTTTATAAAATACAAGAAAAAAAAATACATAGGGCTAAATAAGAATTTAGTCATACATTACTTTACCAACATTCGTTCCCTATAATTATCTCAATACAAGTTATCGCACCTGTTTTCTTCAATAATTTTTACTTTCACTTCTTCACCTAAAGCTCTTATTATGATGCAATATTTTGACAGGAGCAAAACAGCAACAACTAAATTTCCCATAACGGTAGTTGTAACTGGAATTTTTCTCAGGAATTCTGTCTTATAGTATGTCCTTGGTTTGATAAATGTGGTGAGCGCACAGATTTCTCTCTCAAAAGAAATTTTTCGCAGAATAAGGTTCGGAACCGGATGTAATTTTGGATTAGAGGCAAACCTTGTCCCTTAAGGATATATTTTCTTTGAGTCTTTAGAACAAGAAGACTTCCGCATATTCATTCAAGATTTCTCAGAAGTGCACCTGATTTTAACTAATACCTTTCTAAGAAGCTGCTTCCTTGCAGCTGGAAGTGGAAGGGGTGTGGGGGGGGCACTCATATTTTCTCTTTCTCTCACTTCTTTTCTTTCTATGACGCAGAAAGATAAATTAGTGCATATTCACACTATAGGTACTATGTTTCTTATTAAAATGTTGTAATACTTAATTTTATGCTAAGAAAAGAATAGGATGATGAAAAAATTCGAATGTATAATTAGTTCAATATTAAACATCATGTTAGCTTCATAAGTGCAAATAGGATGAGCGAGTGTTGAAACACTTTTTCAGTTACAATTTAGCATTTCTGCAAAACTGTGAAAAGGCCTCTGAATAGAATTTCATTTGATTTTTGAAACATACGCTCATTTAGTGACCTTGGAATCTTTTCTAGGGGAGGTCCTTAAACACCCCCTTAGCTACGGCCCTGCTTGCAGAATTAAATACACGTAAACATATATTCATATTCACGAGCGCAAACAGAACAAAATGCAAACAGCGTGACTGTGATTCTCCTCCAAGACAGGGGGCTCAGAGATTGAAAACTTTTCAAAATATCGATTTTTTTATGATCTGTTTTGATTAGTCAATTGATTCTGAACTCAGTGCAAACAACCGCATAAAAATATTTGCATTTTTAACAGAGTTATAAGCATTTATGTGTCAACACTTTCAAAGCCGCACCCATATAATTTCAACTTTAAGTCGCGTTTTCTCAAAACTTGATTTTTGACGACTATCCGTAAGATTAAAAAAACTACTATTTTATAAAATGGCCTTTTTTTTTTTTTTTTTTTTTTTTTTGCATGCGTATAACATCATTATGTATAGAATGAGTTCATCTATTTTAGATAGTTTAATAGTGTGACTATTTTTAATGAAAAGAAAAGTTGTATTTTTTAGGGGGGTTTTAAATTTTCAAATTTAAGAATTTTTTTAATCTTTTTTTTTTTTTTTTTTTTTTTTTTTTGAGTGATAGTTATATCCCTAATTCATTCTATAGAGTAAAATTTCCTAATCATTTTAAAGCAAAAATTAGGTTCTTATGTCAATTCAACGTTAAGCTATCTTGCGGGTGGTAATATAACACATAATTTTTTTTTCGAAAATTGTGTTATATAAACTTTGCTACATTTTTTTTTATTATATTACATTGAAGTACTTAATTTTATAATTTTATAAGACTACAAACATACCTTAAAAATATCAGAAAGTTTAAATTAATTACATTGAATACTTCTGATTTTATATGGACTCGAAGCGAGTGCTCTGTTTACATGTTTTTCTGTATCGATCAAGCCCTAAGCCCCCTTTTAACTCGAGATTCAAGTCATAAAGTAAACTGAACTAAGATTTTTTTTTTTTTTTTAATCATAACTCCGCATGCTTACATATAACATATTATTTAAACATATCAGCATAAAAAAGTAGTACAGATATTTAACAATTAAAAAGCTTAAACAAAAAAGGAAAAATCACGCGTCAAGCATAAATTATGAAAAATTTTCCAACACTTCCAAAATACTTTAATAAAACTTCGTCGTTTAATGATTTAAAAAAAGATACCCAAGAAAACATTTTAAGAACCACATTAGCACATTTTCAGTAATTACTATCGATAACAGAAAAAGTACTTTAATTGTTTTGTGTAACTCTGTATATGATTTGCATATTTATATTCTACTAATGTACTGAAATATAGTACTAAAAAAAACACAGTTTAAGATTTATTTTAACAATTTCTACCAATGCTCGGGATTGTAGTTGAATTCTTTTGTACAGCCCTACATATTACATATAGATCTCTTTACACGTCACACATCAAATTAAAATTTAACTCAGGCAAAAACATGCTTAAAACTACTGAAATCATATTTCAAAAATTTATCATCCATAAGCGACTATATATGCAATTCTTCGCACGGTCCTGTATATGATTTTAATTATTTTGTATAAACATCTTTTTGAATGCTAAATGTATGGGAGCATCAAAATGCATATCTCAAATTCAAAATACCTTTAAGTAATTCACGAATGCCTTTGTATAATTTGGATATGAACTATAAAATTTCACCCCACATAGCATGCAAAAATTTTGTTAACTTGAAAACGCGTCGCATAACAAAAAACATCATTCTTCGGATACAGTATTGTATCCAAAATCTTTTATTTGACCCTGTAAATGAACGATAAATGCGATGTTGCACGTGTTATTCTACTTCAAGCATCATTTAGGAAACTTCAGTAAGATACACTGCCGCAAAATGAGCCCAAATATGAAAAATAAGCAATTTGAGCCCATAATAAAACTAAAACACTTGTTGGTGTTTTCAGAAGAAAAAATAATAATAGCGAAATTAATAACCCTAAAAATAAAACTAATCTAAATATAGAAAAATTATCAATAATTGCTCTTAATGCACATGTTTTAACAATAACTTAAACAGATTTTTCATCGGAAAATCTTCCTTTGCATTTTATAACCTTTTTCAACAATTTATGCGTACAAACAATCGATTTATCGTTGTGTCTTGTGTGATATAGTGTTCCATCTTTTATTTAAAGTAATGGTTCCCAACCTTTTATTGCCCATGTCCCACCAAAGTGTCTATAAAACCACCATGCCACCCCACTCTCCCGCCTAACTCTGCAAATTAAAGAACTTTATGGACACGGTGGAAGCGTTAATTCGCCTTTATATTAATTATTCATTTCACATTTTTCTAATTTATCAAGTGGTGAATCTTCCTTCAATAATTGCTCAAAAGTGTTTTTAATATAATTCTATAAATGCATCTTCGCTTTTGTGTCAAAAAGAATTTTGTTGTACTTTTCTAACCTTCCTCAATTGTAAAGAAAAATGGTATATGCTCTGTATTTTTTTTCTTCAAAAACAACTTGCAGAGAGGTTTACATTAAGTGGATAACATTCATATATTTCATAATTATTTTTTTTTTTACTTATTGAGAATTAGTGGAAAACCTTTTAACATTAAATTTTTTTCTATAGATAACACACAGGGCAGGGCCGTATCTAGAAGTGAACAATAGGGGGGGGGGGGTGCATATTCAAACTGTAGGTACAATGTTTCTTATTAAACTGTTGTTATAACTTCATTTTATGCTAAAAAAGTATAGGATGTTGAAAATTTTGAGTGTATACCTGGTTCAAAATTAAACATTATGTTAGCATCATATATGCGAATGGGATGAGCGAGAGTGTTGAAGTACTTATTTTAGTTATAATTTAGTAATTCGGCAAAACCGTGAAAGGGTCTCAAAACTAAATTAGATTTTTGAGCAGAATTCCATTTGGAATTTCAAAACATAAATTCATTATGTGACCTTGGAATCTTTTCCAGGGGTGCTCAAAATATTTTATGGAAGGGGGGGGGGCTGAGCCGCCCATAGCGCCCCCTTAGATACGGCCCTGACACAGGGACCGATTAACTTCTAAAGCTATGGGAAGTACAGTGTCATTTTGAGGCCCCTTTCAATTGGGAACAGTTTTCTAAATTCGACATATTCGGAAACTTTCCAGTGCTATAAATATTAGGAATTTAACCGGATAGTTATTTGTCGAGATATTTATAATCCTATTTTCCACACTCATCGATTTTTCATCAGGCCCGTAACCAGACGGGGGGCAGCGGGGGCTGAGCCCCCCCTATCGTCCTCTAGAGCCCCCTCTAACGATTTCTTTACTTTCTTTTTTTTTTAACAAAATGTTATATTTTAACTTTCCTCAAAAAAAAAAAAAATAAATAAATAAATAAATAAATAAAACCGCAAGAAATTTTTTTAGATTTTTTAAATGCCTTGAGTAAAATGGGAATACGGCAAAAATTTTATATGCGGAATCCTATTAGATTAGTTGTTTCCTGTTACCTTGCTAGCGGTATAATGCAATTTTCTAAACGCATTTTAAAGGAATATTTCTTTCTCCTGAAAAAAATGAAGTCCAGATGCACTAACTGGTCACCACATGTGTTAGTACATCATTATATTTTCAAAGTAACGATCTTACACGCAGGATGAATGGAAATGTACAGATGTTGCTAAAGTTGACCGATAATCAGTCAAGCAATAGTCAAAGTCTTGACTAAAACATAGTCATTAAAAATTTGTTTCGAAATTTTAATGGTTTGCCTGTTGACAATACATACTTTTCTGTAGATTTAGTTAACGATGAGATATCACTTGGAAACTAGAATTAGAAAAATAAAAAATGTCAATTTATACACGTGGATATAAAAAAAGTAATTGGAAGCCAGTAATTGTTTTATGTTATTGGGGTTGGCAAGGATATATTGGGAAAGTAGGAAAAGGGTAATTTCTTTTGTTTGGTTTTTGAATTTTCGTCTAATTTTTTGTGTTCAATGAAAACTTTCTTTTTCTTCAATTTGTCATATAACTTTTAAAATATTAAGCAAAAAAGCATGATTAAGATTAAATTTATTATAAGATTACGTCAAAAATAGCTTCATTTATTTGGTATGGTACTGTTATTAAATATGGTACATTAAATTTATTTTCAAGTGTAAATCCGCTACATTTTAGCACATTTGCAGAATAATTTTTATTTATAAAGGCATAAAATTAGCAGATATGGTTATTAAGTCTCAAAGAATAAAACTGTAATTGTGTTTTATAAGCTTGTTTCCCAATCTAAAAAAAAAAAAAAAACACTTTTCAACATATTCATGAAATAATCTTATTTATAAAGATATTTGCTAGTATTTAGACTATAAGAAATCAAACAGCATTTTACATTTTTCTGTAACAGAAAAACAATCTGTCAAAAAATGATGGCAGATCTGACGTCGGTTGATTTTCATGGCATTTAATGACAAAATACTAGTCGTCGAGTTGTAAATGACTATAATTCATGATAAATGCCATTTATAGGAAAACGGAAAACAGTATTCAATTCTTATTCGTCTGAATGTGAGAAGATGAAATTTTTAAACAAATGGAAAGAAATCATTTCTTGAATGCATCATGAATATTCTCGTTATTGCGTGAAAGAAAAATATTTTAAAGATCAGTTGAAACAGGAAAACACTTAATAATAAAGAGTCATCTATATATTTAAAACACCTGGCTGTTTTTTTGGTCATCAGCCCTGAGCTTTCTACTGGCCCGATTTTGATAATTATTTTTTTTAATGAAAGCTGTTTATGTGTAGATGTGCCCATTCTGGCTAAATTTTAATTTATTTCAATTTTTATATTTTAATTTTAATTTTAAAAGCTTTTTCATGACATTTCTTCAAAACAGTGGCAACAGGTTAAGCTTTTCTCAAAATTTATTTTTTTTTTTTCATTATTTTCCTCCAATCAGGAGCTTGATCTCATCGGAGAATGTATAATCACATTTCGAAAAAAAAAAAAAATAAATAAAATAAAATAAATAAATAAATAAAGGTTTTCGTAAAATTTAATCAGAATAAAATGATTGCCCATAGTTATTCCCTGCAATACACAGATTATTTACTGAGTAATATTATTAAGTATTATGTAAGTAAAATACAGAAGATAAACTTTAATAAAATACCTAAAGTGAAATTTTGTCGATGGAGAAAATGTCGTCATACAGAAACCAGATAAATTTATTCCATGAATTTAATATACATTGTTATAGCTGTGTCAGTGATGATGTCATATTCACTGACTTTAATTCCTACATCTAAATAAAGTGAACTTCTATTAATTTAAAGGTCCGTGGTGTGCACACATGAAAATATTTCTATAAACTGCGCCATTTCTATTTAATTATAATGAATATTTTATGAAATTAAAGAATTCTTAAATAACTGCATAAATCACGCTTTTATTTAAGAAAAGGTGGGTATTTGTAAAGGTGTAAATGATGTCATATTAGAAAAAAAAAAAGAATAAAATATGTGATATGCCGGTATTATTATATTTCTATCTTATATAATATCAAAAAATAATTAAAATCATTTCATTGTATTAAGTTATTGTTTAAAATTAAAATAAAAAAAATTCTGCATTTCAGCAACAAATACAAAAATTTTATTCTTTTTAATAACAGAGGTATCGTCTTTTTTTTTTTTCGTTGCCATAACAATAAAATTAATTCTTACAAATTCATGGAGGATACAAACCAATAAATAAATTAAATTTATTGCAAGTGCTGTAAATATGTAGTGGGTTGGTTAGGCCGTTTAGTAAGTCTCTGTTTCTATTATAAAATGTTTCATTGATATTATAATTATTGTACAGTTATCAAGCGATATTTAAACGGAGAAAAAATAAACTATGCAGATATTTTTGAAATCGTCTTCCGGGGTATAATATTAACTTCCTAAATAATTTGGCATTTAAATAATATTTAAGGTTTAGAAACCGCATTAAAAAAAGATTTGTAGCTGAAGTTAAGTACAACATAATAATTTAAGAGTTGTTTTCCTTATTTTTTGTTATTTTCTGAAGTTTGTCTATCTTCATCATGAAAAGCTATGTTATCCCTATTTTGAGAGGTGGCAATTGTTTATTTCGCTCAGTATTTTACTGTCTATATAAGATTGATATATATCATACCTAATATATATTCTTTTCCGTCGAGTTTCGACGGGTGCAGCTAGTTTTACATTTAATGAAAATTGTTCACATCTTTCGAAAATGGGTGTTTATGTCAGTGTGCTTTATTTTGTTTTGTTTTTAAACGGCACTGGACAAGTTTTAGTAAAAATGTGTAAAACATATGCGGAAAAAACAGCACTGAAAAATATATAATTAAAATCACATTATTATTATTTTTTTAAGCACAACCGCCATTAATCCCTTGGGGAAGAGCGACTCATGTGCGTGCCGTAAAAAATTGCTCAGAATCCTTGTTTATATCCACCAGTAAAATTTTACTGTAAAATTTGCTTTTATTAAATTCGAGCATTTTCTCGATTTAATAAGGCACACGTTTGTTTTTAAAAATTGGTGACAAAACATTAAATATTTCTTAAAAGGCTCCTGTGTCTAAGGGGCAAAGTCCAGGTATGTTTCAAAAATATGAAATTAATACACATTTGAAATAATGATTCATGTTTGAAATTACATAATTATATACAGAATTCTAAATTTAATTATTGTGAATTGTTAAGTAGTTGGTTTTATAAATCCTATATTAATATTAATAAAGTAAGGTCAGGCAAAATTAGTTTTAAAGAGAAACTTATATTATCACTAAATTAAGTCGTATTTAGAACAGCCGTGACTTTAAAATGATCTAATAATTCAGCAGAAAACTAAATATTAATAAAATTAAATAAACCATGGCTTACAGTTAGTAAAAAATATGAAATTAAAATAAGAATAATAAATTAAGTTTAATTAACTCTGTAATTTCAACCAAAACAATCATGCAAAAACTGTTAACTTTTAAATAAAAATGAATTTTTCTTTTTTTTAACCAAAAATAAAACCGACTTCAAAAACTATTGCAATACATATATTATACATATATATCAACTTTGACATAGAATCACATATTTTAAAATCGATGTGTTTGGTTGATATTTTTTCCATAATGACCAGTATAAACGCATTATTTGATACTAACCACAACTATAGTTGCTAATCTTACTTGAAAATAAAAATTTATAACAT
Organism: Maratus speculifer; assembly: GCA_964019185.1. Lineage (NCBI taxonomy): Eukaryota > Metazoa > Arthropoda > Arachnida > Araneae > Salticidae > Maratus > Maratus speculifer. Next base: position 241,673,444 of record OZ025301.1, on the reverse strand, counting down.
GAGAAAAAATGCTACAAAAATAGTAAAATTAAATTTTTAAACTAAATATTAAATTGTAAAAAAATTCATAGATAATTGGATGGGTATCTATTGAATACTCATATTGAACTTAGCTTCACTTGTATAGATACCAAAAAGTAAAATTAATGTACATAAAACTAAATATAATACGCATGCTCTTAATTTCTTTTTAATTACTATGTAAAAATATTTTTTTACTTTGCAATAGTTTTTGAAAAAGTTTTTATTTTTAATAAAAAAAGAATATATATATATTTATTTTCTGATGATCATGAAGTATGTATTTAATTGTTTCCTTATAGAAAAGTTCCGCTATAGAGAGGCTTCAATTTAGACAGGTTTCTTTATAGACAGTTTGGTTTGGTTTATTTTGTGTCGACCGATTATCTACTCTAGGGATATAGGCCCTGGGGGGAAGTGCCCTTCGTGGGGGTCTTTCTGAGGGAACCTAACCCGTATTTACGCAAGGTTCGAAGGAAACCACGAAAACTCCGAACGGTTAGGCCGACGGCCGCGATTGGGTTCGAACCCAGCACTTGCCGTCTACCAGTTAAAAGGTCAGAACCTCTCGGCCACTGGTGGGGCCTTCTTTATAGACAGATCCTTTTATCAGTTTTTGCTACATTTAGTTTGCTTAAAATATGGATTGTTAAAATATGTTAGCCCCCAGAAGATTTTCAGAGCCCCCCCTGGCATGACTCGCTGGTTACGGCCCTGTTTTTCATGACCCTGATTTTCATTCAAATTTCAGTCCAAATATATATTTTAAATGGAAATGAGACACTTAATCCGAATATGTAAAGGGTTAGTTAATAGGGTTATAGTTTTAGGAGTTATGATTATGTTTCTTTTATTACTTGATGAGTACGTCGACCAAGCTATTGCCAAACTATAAGATTAAATGCCAATCATGGCTCATCGTAAATGTCACATGCACATAAAATACGTTACATGCATTTGTATATCATAACTGATTTTTAATCTGACGTTTTATTTTTTATTTTTATTAATATTTTACTAATTTATTTGTTTTTTTATTACTTAAAATAAAAATTATGTCAATTTGTATAATTTATGAGTCGTTTGGCGATTTATATAATTTGTCGAAATGGGTCGATGGGATAATCATGTACTAACCGCAATTTAGTAATAGAGCATTACTATGCATTAAAAATATTTAAATATACGTTAAAATTTTATTTTGAAATTATAATGCATTTTATAAATAGTTTACACGTGTTTTATTTTCATATTTTATAGTATGCTTATGCATGATAGGTAAGTATTACGGTGGCCCCAACGACTAGTTTAATTTATTACTTAATTATTTACTATTTCCAAATTCTCCAAAATATTCATGTATTAACGGGCATTATATGCAATATGCAGGTTAAAAAATCAAAATAAAAACAAAACAAACCGGCCATCTATTAGATTTACGAAACTAGCTACGTCTTATCTTGAATTATGTCACAAAATTTATTCTATCAGTGCTCTGATTAAACTGTAACCATAATATGACATTACTACAGTATTATTGATTAACTTCATTCAGCGTTGCCTGGGTGTCTCAAGGTTGATACCCCGCTAGATTTCCTAGTTTCTCTAGAACTTCAATAAAGTAATTTCTGGTTAACACGCAACAATCCTCAAGGCGACTTTTTTCATAAATAGTTGTTACAAGCCATTTTATTCTATTACCTAAAAATATATTATTAAAAATAAAACACAATACCTCGACCTTGCTTTAATATTTTTTGTGATTTATCATGTTAGAAAATTTTAAGGCTTATAGATCATGTCCTTGCTCTGGTACATAAATTTCATTATTTTTTTAGTTTTCGATTTTATAAACTTTTATAGATTCAACTAATTTTTGCACTATGTTCAGCGATTTTTTATTTATATTTTACAGTCACAGTTAGAGAAATTATATAAATGTAAATAATGTTTAAGTGACTAAGCGTTCTGATCCCTACCATGCTATTCGCGATTTCTAAAAATATGCTAATTTTAAATTTTTATTATGGTCTGTTTTAAAAAACATAAAATGAAAAGAAAATCCTCAGTTAAATTGGTGGCATTGAGTTCAGAAGCTATCCACACTAATTGTATACTATACTCTTATTTCAAAGAATAATTCCCTACGAAAAATAAATTAAGGGGGGGAATAGACCTACCGTTTCACTATAGACCTAGCGTTTCATATTTAACCAATGAATCTACAAATCTAATCAGGTAAATGCCTTTACAGAATAAACCAGAATATCAAATTAGAAGCAAATTGAATAATTTTGCATGGAAAATTCGTTTAGCTAAATTTAGGGGAAGGATTATCTCCTCCATTTACCCCCTTTATACTTAATCAATGAGTCTCCAAATTTACACAGGGAAGTGCCTTATCAGAATAAACCGGTGTACCAAATTTGAAGCAAACCGTATAATTTTGTATAAAAAACCCATTTATCTTAATTAAGGAGACAGGGTGGGGCTAGCTTCACGTCCCTCCTCCTTTATACTTAACATGTCAAATTTCCCGTTTCTAGGCTCTTCGGTAATACAAAGATTACATTTGTAGAACTTTTTTTGCTCCTGCACATCCTTTGAGATAGTGACATTGATTTAAGATGTAGCCTATGTTTGAATTGGGGTGAATTACCATTATTTTAGTACCATTACTTTTGAAATCGGTTCGGTAGTTCCAGAGATTAACCCCTCCAAATAAACAAACTTTACCTCTTTATAATGTAGGTATTGATAATTGTTGTGAATATTACATATCGGCATTTCAGTAAACTTTTAAATTTTACAAAGTGCACCCACAGAATTATTCTTTGGCTCTCATGTCCTTGAAATAAGCATTTATGTTATCTGAAGGTGAAAATAATTATTTTACTTACCACCGGTTACTGTATTTTACCGGAATAAAATGCAAAATGTTATTAGAAGCACAAAGAAAATAAAATTCGAATACTGTATATAAAGCGTTTTGTTTAGCGACTTTCTTATGAAATATAAACTAGAGATAATTCAGTAGCCTTTTTGTTTTCGGTGGTACACTCAATTTTCTTTTCTCTCTTTTTATTTTTTAACTTGTCCTTGAAATAAATCTTCTCAACATTGGTGAATGAAAATCATATCTTTTATTTACTACCGCGTTGTCGAATGTAAACAAAACGTGGATTGTTTGTAACAGTGATCTCTGACGAAAATCTGGAGATTTCAAGGAACTCGTTCGGCGCCATAGTATATCGAGTGATGTGTGAATCCAAAGATACAAGCCTTTGATTTTTTGGCGCCTTAATTTTTTGGCAGATTACAAGACCAAAAGAAAAAAAATCTGTACTCGTTTTGGCATTTTCCCGACTTAGCAACACCATTGTCACCAAGGGTAATAATCAGGGACCTCGCTAATGGGGGGGGGGGGGGGGGAATGGAGCCTCCCGCTCAAACGTTTGCATATGCTGTTACGCTTAGCAATTTTACAAACTGAACTGGCAATTTAGTTCAAAGCTTTAATAAAAAACTATAGTACATTTTCTATTTCTGATAGATTTGACGAAAGTTACCAATATAATTAGAAATATTATTAAGCTTTTTACAAATGAAAACCATATTACACTTTCTAATTGTGATAACTTGGTAAAATTATAAAACCAGTTGGCAAACGCTGAGAACTATTTATGTTTGCTTTTCACTGAGTTGGTAAATACTGAATTTTGACTTGGCAATTTAAGGCTCTCTCCCCCACCAATAAAAAGTCTTAGCGAGGGCCCTGGTAATAGTTAGTGCAAAAGGAAATGAAGTGCTTTAATATAATAAAAACGTAGTTTAACAAATCACAACAACTATTTGGAAAATGATTTTTTCAAAAACTAAAACTTAATTCCATATTAAAAGAAAAAAAAATGTTTTCCTTATTTTTTGTGAACAATACATGTTTACTTTACTGTTAAAGTTAAATAAAGGCGAAAAATCTCGAAGAGGTTATTATTTATACAGTCATTTTCGTCCTAAAAGATTTATTACTTTTTTAAAGCAAAATAAAGATGTAATGGTATTTCTTCCTTTCTGAATTCATTCAATTTCTTATATACAGTAAAACCTCTAAATAACGGACACTTCGGGAACGCAGAAATTGTCCGCTATTCGGAGGTGTCCGCTATTGGGAAAACCTCAAAGATTCAAAAATCACTAAGAAATGCTTAATGTTTCATTAATTCACTTTTATATGTCCTAAAGCCTCTATTACATGATTAATTAGAAATTTAAAAAAAAATAAGCAGTAAAACTGAAATAAAATTGCGCACACCGTTATCCACTGCTTATTACATCCTTATGAAAAAAATCTGTTACAAAAGTTTATTTTTGCTTGTGATTACATGTAATTTGTTTTTCAAAGTGACGTTATTTTACATTATAGAGTTCCGAGCAGAGAGGGGAGAATTGCACTTTTGAACCGTTAAAAGAACAAAATCTCAAACTTTTCCGGGGATACATTTCAATGCTCTGGGAGATGTCCCTCCCGGGTAACCCTTTGAATTCAACACTGAACGTGGAAGGGGGGGGGGGGGTTCCCCAGTTCACGATCTACATTTATCTATGATCATAAAATTTATGATACAATATCCTGATAAATTTAGAGGCCTTTTTGCTTTATTTTTTTTCATTATTTTCTCGTTAAAAAATGTTTTTTCATTCTTTATCGCCGAAAATATTGTCCGCTATTCGGAAAATCCGTTATTCAGAGGTTAAACATACAAAAATTCAGGTTTTGCGAGTGGGGATCGAAGAATTGTCCGTTAAATAGAGGTGTCCGCTATTCGGGCGTGTCCGTTATGGAGGTTTTACTGTAGTTACGTCTACCTTGTCTATATTATAAAGGACAAACATATCAGTGCGAAACACTTTCAAATTTTAAATGAAATTTCAGTTTTAAAATTTTCGATCCTGGAAATTTTTTAACTTCTAAGCATCGAACATTTTCAGTTTTTATCCCGTGGTATAGGGGAAAAAGTGTACCTTAATGCAATTTATTTGAAAGCTATATGTGAATTTGTTTTTCAGTTATTAATTTTTTTGTAGTTTTTAGTATTTTTTTTGTCATCGTGGCATCAGAAGTATTCCAGAAATGCAGACGTCACAAGGAATCAGATGTGTCTCAGATATATCTATTCTTGACCGAGTTCAACAACCCTTTTACAAATGATAAAAAAAAAAGAACTTTTTTATAAATTGAAACATGATTAAGTTTACTACTATGTTTGTAGTTACTTTAGAAACTCGCTCATCCGAATCTAACGATGAAGACAGAACATTTGATGAGTTAACACTAGAACCGCGGAACCGGGTCAATTTGACCCGGAACAAATGAATAGATGTCGATTCCAACAAGAAAATTCTTTAAAGAATAAATTATATGTAAGATGCAGAAAAATAATTTAAATAATTAAGTGATTTAGTTTTAAATAAAAATTCTGATGTAAAATATTTTTAGGAATCTGAAGAAAAAAATCCCGCGGTTCTAGTGTTAACCTAGCAACTTTGTTTGTTTGAGAGAAATTTCGCGAAAGCTAAAAACGGTGATATTGTTCAGAAAGCGCTAGCAGCTTCAAGATTAGAAAAACAGAATAAAGATGTAAACTCCAAATTTATCAAGACATATAAAGCTGATATTTGTAACTACTGTAACCATAAAGGTCATTGGGTTAGAAATTGTTGAAAATAGATTTCTGATGGAAAACCTGTCAAAAAGTTTAAAAGTAGTGATACTAGAGGTATAAAGAAAACCGCGTATGGTGCAATGAATTTCTATTTCTGTTGAAACTTATACTTCGGAAGCAGATTTAACAGTTTTTTGGATTGATAATGGAGCAACTCTACATTTTCCGAACTCTTCAGAGTATTTTTTCTGTTTTCATGCAATTTCTTAGTCCTTGTAGCATTAATGCTGCTGTAAAGGAAAGATTAGCTGCAATTGGGAAAGGTACTATTCGTTTTCAATCTTTTGATAGTGGAAAATGAAAATCTCAAGAAATTCACCTAAATGATGTCTGGTACGTACCTGAAGGTCAACAACAATTTATTTTCAGTGTTAGCTACTCAAGACAGAAATCAGGATAGTGAATTTCGATCGACAGCTACTGAATGTTGGTTAAAGATTAAATGATCAAGTGGAACTACACGGAACACGCAATGTGACTGGATTTTTGTTTAAGGCAATAATTTAGCCCATTATGCCAAAGCAAATTTTAGAAATAAACAATACTGAGAAAAATTATTCTTTTTTAGAACTTTATCATGAATGATAGTGTCATCAAGATAAATGTCCCATCAAACACAAGCTTGAAAAAGAGTTAGGACTTAAAGTTCACCTGGCAAATAAGATATGTAAACTGTAGTATTCCTCTAATGAAGAAATGCATTTATTCTATCGTACGTATATCTTTTAAATCATCGCTCCATTCATGAAGGAAACGTCATTTTAGAAAATAGAGAATTTATACCAGCCGCATGACAACAAACAGTATTATGTATTTATATTTAAGGCATAGTCTATGTCAATTCAGGCAGCCAAAGAAAAAAATCTTACCTTCATAGTCTCAGAAGTTCTTTGATTGAACATATGTTAAAATTAAGGAAAAAATAAAATTCCCGTAATTTTTGGTTTTCCCAAAAAAAATTTCTGGACCGATGAATGCACCTCATTCACCGTGTTTGACGTATGATTTCTAACTTGTTTAGGATATGTAATAGGCTATATATGATACAAATAAACAAAAATTGAGAGACTTTTCCTGGAACTTTTGATATGCAGTTCTTGTAAAATTCTCTAAATTCTTGAAATGATTCTAAAACTTGTTAAACTCAAAAGTGGAAATTCTCCTTTACAGTGAAGGTAGTCCTCAACGGTATTGACTAACAGTAAAAAAATCAAAAATTTTGAGATTGGCATTTTTGAGAAAAAAATTATGTTTGATTAGAAAAAATTTTTTTTTAGAAGGCTGCTTTAAAAATAATTAAATACATATTTCAAAATGGAGTATATCTTTTTAAGCAGAAAAATATTATCTTTAAAATAAAATAAACTGCAACGAAATATCTTGCATCGTTTCAGAGATAGAGCACTTTAAACTTTTTTTCGAAAATCGCAAACGGGAAAAGGTGCTAGGGATGCCATCTTTGGCACCCTGTATCTCGGTCCAGAAATTTTTTGGGGAAAAACCAAAAATTACAGGAATTTTATTTTTCCCTGAATTTTAACATATGTTCAATCAAAGAACTTCTGAGACTATGAAGGTAACCCCCCTGCCTGAATCGACATGGATTCGGCCTTAACTTTCTTTTTAAGAGTTCTATTTCATCTTATGAAACGTTGTATTAAATGTTGTGTGTTTTATAAGCCTTTATTATTTAAAATATACCCGAATACGCACCCAAAATGGTGACTCGCGGACTAAAGCAAATTATAAGAAGTCTGTAATAAGTGAATAATATTTTATTTTATTTAGGAAAATGTCAGAAGTTTATGCAGTTCGTATACCATCATATAAATTTAATGATGTTGATTTATGGTTCGCTATGTGTGAACATTCATTTGAATTAGCGCATCCAAAAGCCATAACAGAAAGTCGAACTAAATTCAATTATATTTCGGCTAACTTACCTCCAGTTGCCTCATATATTGTACGGGATTTAATTATCAAACCATCAGATACTACAACTTATGAGGATCAGGGGCGTAGCTACAGGGGGGGGGGTGTGTGGGGGGGGTGCGACACCCCCCCACATTCGGTATACTCATTTCATTCGGTAAATTCACTTTTGTCCAAAAACTGTAGCATTTCTCACTGTACTTTTCCTTCTAAGAAATTAAAAAAAAAAAAAAATTATTGTTACAAAATATAAAACAATGTCAAAATATATTTAAAATGCTTTCAGAATACACTTATTCCACATTCGGTAATTTCACTTTCGTTCAAAAATTGCATTATTTCGTGCGATATTTTCCCCTTATAAGAATTGCCCCATTAGTGGCCGAGAGGTTATTTCATTCAGTAAATTCACTTTTGTCCAAAAACTAGCATTTCTCACTGCATTTTTTCCTTTTAAAATTTTTTTAAAAAAATTAAAAATTATTACAAAACATAAAACAATGTCAAAATCTATTTAAAATATTCTCAGATTACTCATACTCCACATTCGCAATACCCATTACATTCGGTAATTTCACTTTCGTTCAAAAATTGCATTATTTCGGGCAATATTTTTTCCTTATAAGAATTGCCCCACCATAGTGGCCGAGAGATTATGCCCCTGAAAGTGGTAGACGGCCGGTGCTGGGTTCGAGCCCACTCGCGGCCGATGGCCTAATTGTTCGGAGTTTTCGGTAGTTTTCTTCGAACCTTGGATTTCTTTGCGTAAATGCGTACTATATTTACTTAGAAAGAACCCCACGGAGGGCACCTATCTCCATTAAGACCTATATCCCACATGCTGATAATTGGCCGTCGTAAACGCAAAACAAAAACAAGTAAGAATTTTCAAAAAGAATCATTACAAAACATAAAACAATGTTAAAACATATTCAAAACTATTAAATAGTTTTAGAATACTCATACCTCACATTCGGAATGTTCATTACATTCGAGGATTTCACTTCATTCAAAAATTGCATCATTTTGCGTTGTATTTTTCCCTCCTAAGAATATTTTTTTAGAAAATTAAAAAAATCATTACAAAACATAAAGCAATATCTAAACATATTTAAGACTATTAAATATTTTCGGAATACTCATAACCAACATTCGGTATTCTCATTACATTCGGTAATTTCAATTTTGTTCAAAAATTGCCTCATTTCGTGGTATATTTTTCCTTTCTAAAAAAATTTAAAAATATTTTTTTTAAAAATATTACGAAACATAAAACAATATAAAAAGTGATGGACAGTAATTGTCAATATTTAAAACTATTACACATATTTGGAATATTCATACCCCAAATTCGGGATACAGATTACATACGGTAATTTCACTTTTGTTCAAAAATTGCATCATTTCGCCTGTATTTTTTAATTCTAAGAATTTTTGAAAATACATTAAAAAATTATTAAAAAACATAAAACAATATCAAAATTTTTTTAAACTATTAAATATTTTTAAAATACTCATACCCCACATTCGGAATACTCATTACATTCGGTAATTTATTTCATTCAAAAAATGCATCATTTTTATGTTGTATTTTTTTCCCTTCTAAGAATTTTAAAAATATATTTAAAAATGTGTTACAAAACATAAAACAGTGTCAAAACATTTTTAAAACTACTAAATATTTTCTTAATTATTAACGCTCTACTATTTACATTGTTATTATTATTATTATTCATTCTGAGTTTAATACCCTTTTCCGTCATTCTCTTGTAAAAATGTAACAAGATAGAGACAAATCTTTGTCTTGTTTTCAGAGCAGTAACGATCACCCCCACGCTCCCGTAATCTTCTTTTCCGAACTTTTAACTGAAGTTTGTAAAAATTAAAAAAAAAAGTACATGTATATAAGTTACATGTTTGTTTACTTACATGTTTGGAAGTAAAAAATCGTAAATTTCGTCAATTTGCAATAAGAAAATTGAAAATTTCGTCAGTCACTTAAGAATCGCAAATTTCGTTGATCAGGCACGGAAAAATTGAGAATTTTGTTCATCAACTGAGAAAATGTATTGAATTAAACGAATTCCAAATTCGGAAAAAAAAATAGTAAATTTCGCTGTTCAGGCACAAAAAATAATCGCAAATTTTGTCGATCAGGCTCAGAAAAATCACGAATTTTTCACTATCGGACGCGAAAAACTTCAGATTTCGTTCATCGGGCAGGAAAAAAATTCTAAATTTTTTATGATGCGTGAAAAAATTGCAAATTTTGTTTATAGGTTGCGGAAAAATGGCTCGTTTCTTCTGTTTACCGCGCGAATAAAACGCGGATTTCGTTGACCGAGCATGGAAAAATTGCCCATTTTGCCGATCAGGCAAGGAAAAAATCGCCAATTTTGAGCGGCTGCAGAACAATTGTGAGTTTTGTCAATTTATCGCGATTAAAAATCACGGATTTCATCAATTTACGGCGGAAGAAATGCGGATTTCGTCAGTCAGTTAAGCATCGAAAATTTCATTGTTCGTACGCGAAAAAATGCGTCTTTCATCGATTAAGGACGGAAAAAGGCTTGAATTTCGTCGATTGGGCACAGAAAAATTGCGAATAGTGTCGATTGTAGTAATACGGTGCAAATTTAGTCGATCAGGAACGAAAAAATCGCGAATTTTGTTGATCGAGTGCAAAAAAGTATCGAATTTTACCGATGAGGCGAGGAAAAAAACAAATTTTGCCGTTCGGGCACGAAAAAATCGCGAATTTTGTCAATCAGGCTCGGAAAAATCACAAATTTTGTCGATCGGACTCGAAAACTCTCAGATTTCGTCGACCGGCCAAGAGAAAAACTAAATTTTTTGATGAGGCGTGAAAAAAATTGCAAATTATTTTGTTCATAGGTTGCGATAAAGTCGCCTGTTTCGTCTGTTTACCGCTCAAAAAAAAAAAAAAAATAAATAAATAAAAATAAAAATAAAAATAAAAATAAACGCGAATTTCGTTGACCGAGCGCAGAAAATTCGAAATTATTTGTTGAAATAAACTAATCACTATTTCAGCTGAATAAAATCAAGTTAGATCTATTCACAATAAAAGATTTCATTTTTTTGCATATCATAAAAAAAAGAAAAAGAAAAGTAATTATTTTTTCCCTATTTCGGAACAATTCAACAACGAAATAAACTGATTTATTCAAGGACGCTTATCCCTTTTCTACTGCAGTGAAGTCACGTGACGACCAAAAACAAAATAAATGAAAAAGAACATTTCGAACTCTTTTTTTGACATTTTAATTTTTTCAGTGTTTTTGTTTAGTTCTCTGTGTGGATGTTAAGTCATGTAAACGTCTATTTTTTCGCTGCTAAACACAGCTATGTAATTTGTGTGAATATAATATTATTATTCAATTCAAAACTTGCGTCGACCCCATTGTTCATTAAGAATAAGTATTAATTAATTATTTACATTTTCAGCAATGGTTAAAATAATTAATAAGTTATAAAAGGCTCAAGTCCAAATCGACGATTCGTAAACATGGCGGCCATGAAGGATGGAATATTCTGAAGAACCAGAAGAATGAAAGGTAAGATTATCTTGCCTTCTTATTATTATTGATAGATATATAATATGACGAACTAATTCGATAAAACGATATTAAATAAAATCCTTGTGCGGCGCAAGCGCTATTAGGCAAGTTTTTTAATATATTTTCAACATTATTGTCTATTGGACATGAAGAAATCGCGAATTTTGTTTATTGGCCTCCAAAAACTCTCGAATTTTGTCTACAGGTTTCCGAAAAATTGCGATTGAGCACGAAAAAAAAAAAAAAAAAATCAAACTTTGTCGATCTAGGACTAAAATATCATGAATTTTATTGAGAGGGCATGGAAAAATTGCGAATTTCGACGATCAGGCTTGGAAAAATCGTGAATTTTGTCGATCGGAAACGAAAAATCGCGAATTTTGTCGATTCGCAATGAAAAAAAAAATCACTAATAACGTAGATAGGGCACGGAAAAACTGCAGACTTTGTCGATGATGCGCGGAAAAATTGGAAATTTCTTTGAGCGGTTGCAGAACAATCATGAGTTTCGTCAATTTATCGCGAGAAAAAATCACGAATTCCATCAATTTACGGTGGAAAAAAAATGCAGGTTTCGTCAGTCAGTTAATATGTCTTTTATCGATTAAATACGAAAAAAGGCACTAATTTTGAGCACAGAAAAATCACGAATATGTTCGATCGCCTTCATAAAAGTGCGAATTTAGTCAATCGGGAACAAAAAAATCGCAAATTTCGTTGATATGGCGCGCAAAAAATTACTAATTTTGATGATCGCGAATATTGTCAATTAGCTTTGTAAAAACTGTGAATTCGGGTGACCGGGTATGAAAAACTTGCGAATTTTGTTGACTTGGAACGAAAAAATTGCTACACGGAACAATCGCAGATTTTGTAGAGGAGACGCTGAAAAATTGAAAATTTCTTTTAGCGGCTGCTGAACTATCGTGAGTTTCGTCAATTTATCGTGAGAAAAAATCGCGGAGTTCATCAGTTTGCGACGGCAAAAAAAAAAAAAAAAAAAAAAAAAAAATGCAGATTTCATCAGTCAGTTAAGAATCGCGAATTTTATGATTCGTAAGCGGAAAAAATGCGCATTTCATTGATTGAGAACGGAAAATGGCGCTAATTTCGTCGATTGGGCACAGAAAATATCGCGAATTTTGTCGATCACGGGAAATAAAATCGCAAATTTTTGCCGATCATTTGCGGAAAAATATCAAATTTCGTCGATCAGACCCAGAAAAATCGTGAATTTCGTCGATTAGGCTAAAAAAAATCGTAGATTTCGTCCATTAGAAGTAGAAAAATTGCAAATTTTGTTGATCAGTTTCGCAAAAATCGCGAATTTTCTCGATCGGCTTCGAAAAAAAGCGCAAATTCTTTCGATTAGGCGTGGAAAAACTGCAAATTTCATTGGTCGGGAGCGGAAAAAACGCGAATTTCGTTGATCAGCTCCTTTTTTACTTTCGTTCATAAAGTTTACATTTTTTACTCGGCACATCTAACTTATGTTTGTTTTTTGAGCACTTTTGACGAATCAAAATTTCGTCTCCCGAAAAGTCAAAGATTATCATTACATTTTAAAATAATCCTTGCGATATCTGTTATATTACAATTGTTAAAACTTTTGATACATCCTTACCAATTAAATTGGACATTTTGACTTGTAAGTGAACCTAGAGGAGTACTCCCCCCCCCCCTTCTCTCTGAGACTAAATTTTGATCTCATTATAGGCCACAGATACCTCTTTAAAATAGAATTCTCTTCGTGTTATTGATATGGCCCTCGATCACCTTGACATATTTGTTAAGTGGACCTTCTCTTGAAAAGGTTCTGATCCTTACCGTAGATACAATTATTTTCATAATGCTCATTACAAAACCTAATAAGGCTTTAATATGTAAGAATAGAAAATTAAAAAGTTAAATCAGAATCATTCGGTGATTTTCAATTAATATTCGGTAAATTCGATCTCCACCCCCCCCCCCCAAACAACATGCTCTAGCTACGCCACTGATGAGGATTTAAAAACAAAATTAATTAAACGAACAAGCGATTCCTCTCAATCTGAAATAAGGGAATTATTGTCTGATAAACAGTTCGAAGATCGTAAACCCAGTGATCTTTTAAGAGTTATGCAAAGAAGAGCTGAATCCCACAAAGTATCCGACGAATTGATGTTGGAATTATTTCTTTCGCATTTACCGTCATATGGACAAAGCATTTTAGCAGCTATTTCACCAGTGACACTTGATAAAGCATCCAAAGTTGCCGACCAATATTAGAATATAATTCCACCTCAGTAAATGCTGATTCAATACATCAAACATTAATTCCGAAATTTTAGGTGAAATTAAAAAACTTAATGATCGACTTAATCAGCTGGAGTTACGCAGGTCACGCAGTCCTTTTCGTCGACGTTCATTTGGAAGAAAATGTAGCGTTTCAAAAAATTACAAAAGACAATGTTGGTACCATGAAAAATTTGGCGAAAATGCCAAGAAATGTTCTGAACCTTGTTCCTTTCCAAAAAACGCAGACGGCGAGGTGTCGCGGCGACAACCACCTTGCATAAAATATCTCGTCACCTCTTTTTAATAGATAGAAAGACCAATATAAATTATTTATGCTACACAGGTTCAGACATAAGCATTGTTCCAGCGTCATTTTCCCAGAAGAAAAATACCCATTTTATGACTTTTCTGCCGCGAATACTTCAAAAATCAATGTGTATGAAGAGAAGCTTCTGGCGTTTGATTTTAATCTACGAAAAACTTTTCGCTTCCCCTTTTTAGTAGGTGATGTAAGCACTCCAATATCCAATTATTGGCGGAGATTTTCTACATCATTTTAATCTAATTCTAGATCTTTGCAATAAAAAGTTGGTGGATAATGTTACAAATGTGGCTACTCTAGGTCATCTATATGCATCATCTGTTCATTCTATCTAAACGGTTTCGGAAAATAGTATTTATCATGAATTACTACTTAAATTCCCAGATATAACCAAACCTCCTTGTGCTGATCAACCAATAAAGCATTTTATATTCCACCACATAGAAACTACCGGATCTCCTATCTACGCCAAATCAAGAAGATTAGCTCCAGATAGATTAAAAACAGCCAAATCTAAATAGAAACTACCGGATTTCATGTCTACTCCAAACAAAGAAGTTTAGCTCCAGATAGATTAACAGCCAAATCTGAATTTCAACAAATGCTTAATCTTGATCACATACGGCCATCGAAATAGTAATTACGCCTCACCACTTCATATGGTTTTAAAAAAAGATTCTACTGATTGGAGACCTGTCGGTGATTACAGAACACTTAACGCACAAAAAATAAAAGGTAATTATAGCATTTCAAATATTTTAGATTTTACTTCAAATCTTCATGGTGCAAAATACACTCCAACCTTAATCTCAAAAAAGTTTGCCATCAAATACCAATTCATCCAGGTGATGTACATAAAAGTGCCATTATCACACGCTTTGGTTTATTTGAATGTACCAGAATACAATTTGGCCTTTGCAATGCAGCTGCCACATTTCAACGGCTCATGGATCAAACTACACGAGATCTTCCATTTGTTTATGTCTTTGTTGATGATATCCTGATAGTATTTCATAGCAAAAAAGAACATCTTGAGCATCTGAAAATAATAAATATTTCAACGCTTACAAGAATATGGATTAAGCTTAAAACCTTCAAAATGCACTTTCGGCGTATCATCGATAGAATTTCTAGGTTGTAAGGTACCTGAGTTTGGCACTGAGCCTCTACCCGATCGAATAGATTGCATTTTAAAACTTTCTCAACCTACTACTCTTATTCCATTAAGACGTTTCCTTGGGTTATTAAATTATTACCGTCGATGTATCTCAAAAGCTGCTCACATATTGGCTTCATTAAATAAATTTTTGGAACGAATAAAAAATTCTACAAAGTCTAAAAGGCGTTCTAGAAAAAGTTCATACTACTCAATTCAAGGAACTGGGGAGGCTGAACAGGCTTTTAATGACGCCAATCAAGCTTTAGCCAATGCAACTCTCCTACGACATCCCATTCTCGCGCAAAGTTAAGTCTTTGGATTGATGAAGGTGACAAAAGCCGTTGGCGGCTCTCTTATGCAGCTTAATGAAAAGTATTAGGAGCCCATTGCCTTTTTATCCTTCAAACTTTCAAAAAGTCAGCAGAAATACGACAGAGAACTACTAGCAATGTACACATCAGTAAAGCGCTTTCGACATATGCTTAAAGGAAGGAACTTTATCACGTACAAAGACCAAAAATCTCTCATATACGCCTTCAAGCAAAACCCAGACAAATGTAGTCATCGCCAGTGGCGACATCTGGATTACATTTCTCAGTTTACTACAGATATACGTCATGTAAGCGGTGACAACAACACGGTTGCTGATGTACTATCTCGAATTGAAGTAGATATAATCTCCAGCTCATTTTTAGACTTTGAGAAGTTTGCAAAAACTCAACATGATATAGATCTACTCAACTTGCAAAAGCATCCATCTCCAGAGCCTGCCACAAAACTGATTTGTGAGGTATCAACAGGTTCTCCAAGGCCATTCGTACCTGCTGATTTTCGGAGAACGGTATTTGAACATTTCCATAATTTACCTCATCCAAGAATTGCAGCATCTTTAAATCTAATTGGATCACGATGTGTATGGCCCAATATGCAGCAAAATGTAAAAGAATGGATCAAAAGTTGTAGTACCTGCCAACGTTCAAAGGTATACAGACATACCAAAATGCCTCTAGGTACTTTCTCATTACCATATGTAAGATTTTCACACAGTTACATAGATTTTATAAATCCATTACCTCCATCAGATGGAAATGTATACTGTCTAACAATGATAGATCGATTTACAAGATGGCCAGAAGTGGTGCCTTTAAAAGATACAACTGCACAATCAGTTTGTTGTGTCATTCTTGACGGATGGATACCGAGATTCGGTTTCCAAATTATAAGGTATGACCAATATATATATATATATATTATATGTTGGTGTTGTAGACAACCGCACATTCGTCGTCTTTCGCCGGGTGACAAAAATATGAAAACACACACACGAAACTAAAACCGACTCTGATTTCAAAACTAATGTAATCCGTCTTATATATAGCCTCATTGCGCGGGGAAAAAAGGATTACACTACAAACTTCTTGAGAACTCACCTATTACCAATGAAATTTAACCCGCTGACACAAACCTCATTTAGATTTCTCAGACGGCCGAATATGATGCCACTAGAATCCCTTGTTCCAACAAAAACGACCGAATGGGGTTATGGGAATCGAACGTTTGAGAAAATAAATAAATAAATATTGTGGTACAGATACAATTTTAATTAAGTAATGGGATTTTCTTTTTTTAAGAAAAAAATAGTTTTGAAAGATTAATGTTTTTTAGAATAAAATAAAATAAAAAGAGTTCACTAAAGGTATGGAATTTAAAATATGTTAAAATATTATATAAATACTTTGACAAATAAAACCAAAGTAACTCAGATATTATACTATAACAATAATTCATTGAAACCAGTATTTATACTGTCTGAAAGGAAAAGGTTCAACGTTAAAAGAATTTGGAAGTAATAAACTTATGATTAAGGCGAAAATTTTTTATTATTACATATACATATATTTCCTTTTTTCTTTTTGAAAGAGAGAGAGAGAGAGATTTTATGCTTTATCCGACTAAGGAGGTTCAAAGCCATAGCTGAGAAACATTTCCGATTTGACAGATACATTTTTTCGCTTGGTGAATTTTAAAACGCTAATTCGGATTCGGAGATTTTTTTTCTTTTTTTTCGGAATTTGGTCTTATATGTTTTCCAAAAGGTCTAAAATATTAGTCTTTTTTTTTTTTTTTTTTTTTTACATTTTTCGTTGCAACATTAAATTGAACAAAGTCAGAGTCACAAACTCTCCTTTGCCCACACCCTCTTTTTTTATATAATAGTTTCATAATAACATTGAACTCTTCGTGACTCCAAAATTTCTTTTTCATATCTGCCACCAAAATGAAAAATCTAATCAAAAATCAACTATCAATATCGTTATCAAACCCATTATTGTCTATATAACAAGCGAAACGTCCCATGACCCATCCCTCAGATCATCACATAATGTATTTTTCAACACCATAAGTATAATCAAAAACCTTTCAACAAATAAATAAATAAATAAATAAAATTTATCAGCCATACACCTCGAAAACTAGGCCTGTATGTCTAGCAAACGTGAAATAAAAAACCACGTGCTCTTCAAAGTAAAAAAATTTGAAGTTCATGAACTTCCGTATCAGATTTTATCACCTCGATGTCGTTGTAGCGTGTCAGTCGATGGCTGAACATGCGATGGTCTATAAACTACACACACTCCCAAGAATATTAGAAGAAAAAAATGCATCGTGATTGGATATCAATTCTTATCAATCAATAAATTGGGTATTTTTTATGAATGAAAGATTAGATTGATCGTAAAATTTCCTCAAAGGATCTGGTAAAACAAACAAATAAACAAGAAGGGGAAAATTTTTTTTTACGATAATACGCAGTGATATTGATGTGAAATCAAGACACACCTACAAAAAAATAAAGAACCTTACACGTGATAGAAGGCCGCTGAAACTCTTCGATCAAAAAATCTCATGTTAACCTATGGCAAAATTTTGAAGCGTAATGACTCATTGCCTAATACGTATTATTATTTAAATACCGTTTTCCGCCAGAAAGCAGACACCAAATGCGGATGATGTGCGTTTGCAAAAATTGTCTACGTAAATTTTAAGTAATTTTAAGAAGATGATAAAATTTAATCCAATGGAAATTTCAAAGTTTATGGATTTTTTTTCTTTTGATGTCAACTTTTTGATGGTGAAAACGGTATTTTAATAATTGTATTAGGTAATACATAATTGCGTTTCACATTTTTCCCATAACCTAACATGAGTTGTTGCGATCAGAAATTTTCAGTGCAGCTGGTCACCCAAATTCTGAATTCCGCTCCGTAATGTTAAGTCTATGGGCGGTTGATTAATTCGTACAAGTAAAATATCTCATTAGAAAATTAATATTTTTAACTCCTTTTTACTATGTACTCCTCTTAAAGAATCTCTCTCTCTCCTTTTTTTTTTTTTTTTTTTTTTTGCATAATCCAAAAGCTTCACAAAACCCTAAGTCATCCCTTTAAATTTCAAAATTGTCATAGCTTAAAACAATATTTTTTACCTTTTTTTTTTTTTTTTTTTTTTTTTTTTTTTTTTTTCTTAAATATCACTTCACACTAATGCTATACGATAAGAGAGGAAATTTTTTCTACGATAATATACAGCAAAATTTATAAACGATGCACCTACAAAAAAGGAATTAATCATATAAATATTAGATACTAGCTGTTACCCGCGACTTCGTTCACATAACATTTAAAGAAGAATTAATTAATCAATCAAACAAAAGAATTCGTTGGTTAAAAGTATACGTAATTAACTTTTTATCGCGATTTACAGTAAAAATCTTCTGATGATCCTTTTTTTGCCGATTTTTTTGCTGGTTTAAATTTTGCTTTCAGCGACTTATACTAATAGATAGAAACATTCTTGAATACTTTTGTTCAGCACTATAGTTTACCTAGTACCGTTAATATACAAAAGTATTTTTCTAAAATTTAGTTCAAACGAAAATATTCCTTATTACTACTTAAATTACATTTTCAGAAATTATCATCCAAAGGCAACCATGTATCCAGTTCTTTGCGTGACCCTGTATATCATTTTATCTATATACTGCAAGCATTTCTTAGTTTATTTAATGCAGATCAAAATAAAAATGCATATTTTATTTAAAAACCTCATTTAAGTAAATTACGCTCATATTCAGTAACGTTTCCAAGATCTTTTGTGTAACCTTGTATATCTAAATTGTGTAAATATGAGCATTTATACACACGATTTAATATGCATTCATTTAGTGAAACTTAAAAGCATATATCATAATTCAAAATGCATTTCACCCATGCAACAGTCATCATCCATCATATACGGTACTTCGGATAGAATATATACTATTTAAAATCTTTTGTGCGTCCCTGTAAATGCTATGCACTTCGTATTATGCATGAAATAACTCACATTAAGCCTCAGCAACTATATCAATTTGATTATACATGAAATCGTTTACCATAATTAAAATGTGTCGCAAACTGTTCCTGCCTTTATTCTTATGCAATGGAATTCTTCTGTGTGACCCTGTAAATGAATAATAAGTGTCCTTTTCACTGCATACTTTACAAAATGCATATTTTAATGCACTTTGTTGATGCATATAAATTTCACAGGGTGTAATATCGTTAAAATTCAATTGAAACGATATTTCCCCATAATGCCGTAATGTACAGAAAATTTTA
This sequence comes from Maratus speculifer, assembly GCA_964019185.1. Taxonomy (NCBI): domain Eukaryota; kingdom Metazoa; phylum Arthropoda; class Arachnida; order Araneae; family Salticidae; genus Maratus; species Maratus speculifer. The sequence goes on along the minus strand of OZ025301.1, from coordinate 241,653,768 downwards.
AACTTTCCCTATAAATAAACTAATCATGGTAGAAACTTCATTTTCAATAGGTATTCGTGCTATGGTAAATGTTAATAAAGTCCAAAAATTTCATGGCTACTCGGATTGCCATGAAATTCACGAAAGTTAGAAAGCGGCTAGACGGACAGGCAAACCAAAAGCATAACTTTTCAACTTTGATGGAAAGTGTTAAAAAATGCAGTCAAAAATATATTAATCAGTAGTTTTATTTTCCGTCTTTTCCCCACAAAAAAATTCTCTCATTGATAATTATGAGTTTTGAATAAAAATTTTCATTTGTATGTAACATATAATTTATTCAGAGCCGTCCTTAGGGGTGTGCGACAGGTGCGGCCGCACAGGGCCTCGCGCCTAAAAAGGCCTCGCGCTCGGAAAAAAATAATAATTAAAAAAAAAAAAATTAACTCATTTTTAAAAAACATCTAAGCATTTTTTAAAAATTGCTGCAAGTTATTTGTTTTGTGATTAAAGTTAGAAATTTAAAATGGTTATTTATAAAGTATAAAACTTTTATTAATAAAACGTCAGGCGCGGATATTCGACAGCAAAAAATATTCCCTGTAGTCATCTAGTCTACATTGTTTATTTTTAGTTTTGTGAACATGTTGCTACATTGTTGCAGAATATGTGGAATAAAATTGTCCTAACAGAAAAACAAAACAAGCCTCAATTAGGTAGTTCCAGTTCTGAGCTCACTCTCCCAGCATCACCTCCCCTCTTCCTCTCATTGTAGACATTTTGGCGTTATTTCAGTAGTCAGTGCTGATGCAACAAGTGATAAATTTTATTTTAGTATCATTTGAATTAAACACATTCAGTATTCTTGATGTTGTTATTTCATGAGCTCAGATATTTATCTAGCTTTTTCAATTATTACCAAAGCTTCTGAGAAAATTTGATTTTTTTTTTTTTTTTTTTTTTTTTTTTTTTTTTTTTTAAGCAAAAATAATCGTATTTATAGAAAGGTGGAATATTATATTTTTACATCTTTCATGATTGATATGAAAATTATAATCATCATCCACATTAAATAATTAATCGTTCCGTATTTCGTCATAAGAATTCAAATAATGTATCTATATGAGAGATGAGACGGGCTCGGGCTCTATTTTCATTTTAGTCTTCGGGCCTGGGCGGGTTCAGGCTCTTTCTTTCTGAAACCAGAAAATTATTTATTCACGTGTAGAAAAGATTGAAAGAACTTTTTCCCCTTTAAAATTACGTATTGTTTTTCAAGTCATTTCAGTGCTATTTTTATCAAAATGAAAAAGATACTAGAAATTGTATTTTTTTATTTTAATAGTTGATTGCTGCTTGAAAAGAAAATTTATGATGTTTGGGAATTTATGTCTATTGAATTTCCGACGACAAACTATTGAAATGGCGCCAATCAAAACAAGCATAAACAATAAATTAGATTCTAGTTGAATTTTCGTTTGTTGCAGAGGCTATTTTTTAATTCGATCGTTTATTTATCATCCATTTAGTTAGTTATGTAATGTTTAGAGAATTATTTCTTCATTTTTTATGTAGGCCCATTTTTCATGCAGATTCGCGTGATTATTTTTTCTGTTTGTCATCATGATATCTGCTAATGCTGAGAGTTTTTCCTCGTAAGTAAACATATTTTCCATGTTATTAAGTATTCATAAATTTCATGTTAAAAAACAATCGACCAGTGTTTCTTCTTTTCCTTTAAAAGTATCCGATCTTTAAAAAAATGTACCAACATTTTAATTTGCGTTGATTTTCAGGTTCACGTCAATCACGAGCAGTGATGTAGTCGTAAAAAATGCAGAGGATATACGCTCAAGGCAGAGGGCATACCTTAGAGTCTAGGTACTATTAGCTTTCTTGAGAAACAGAAGATATACGGTGTTTCTTAAAAAAATTCAGAAGGCATACGGCGTATACTCCCGTATACCCTCCACTACATCCCTGATCACGGGGAATTGTTATGAGAAATAAACTAATTATAGTTAAAAATGTACACATTATATAGGAAATTGAAACCGTTGTTCGATTCTTCTGCATACAAATAGTAATTTCTGCAAATTTCATCCATTTACTCATTACACTACTTAGTATGTCCATCAAATTTTCTTATTAAAGAATAAAAAATATGGGAATCCTTTTAAATATGAAGTACGTATATTTTTATTTGATACCAAATTGCTCTTTTCATAAGATTGAATTTAAATTTTTATTTGACAGTAAATTTTATGTAAGAAATTTTTAAAAATGAGATATTACATTTGAAATAATTTTTACATATCATGCATCATTTTTTTTTTTTCATTGGACTCGGCCTGATGACAAAAAATCTGTCGGGCTCGGGGTCCGAAAAACGAGCCCGAACTTATTTGTAATCTATATCAGTTTTGAATTCAGAAAAGGAACGGGGGAATGGCTCTTTCTCCCCACAGCAACGAGATGTCCTCCGGAATTCAAGAAATCCCTTCAGAAGAAAAATGTCTGAATTTAAACTGCGACCGAAGAGGACTGGAAGCTACTACGACCAAGTCGCCGTTTTTAAATACGCTTAAAATAGTGCATTTATTTAAAATTTAAATATTAATTGCTTAAGTTTAGCATTAATAAATAAATAAATAAAAATAATAAATTTAAATGAAGTGTAAATTGCTGAAAATTCTCATGACTTTAGTAGATTTTAAAGCAAAATTTCGAATTTTCTCAAAATAAAACAATTTGTTAAAACGAAATTTAAAATTCCAAATTCTCAAAAATTTTAACCCCTTTGCTACGAGAGCCCTTTGCTTAGTTTTTTTTAAATCTTTTACCATTGTTTTTTTTTCCCCTTTAACAGAAAATTTTCTGTAATTGCGAAAATTCTTTAATTAAATATGGTAAACTTTGCAATTAAAAATAACAGTAGAAATAATGCAGGAATCAGAGCAGCTTAAGTAGAACGTATACATCGGTCGCTCGTCCCTTAGGGGTTAAACATATAGCTAAATTTTAATCCAACTGTAAGTTTTCGCAATTAAAGAAAAAAAATGAATTTAAAAGACTACACATTTAGCGCCAAATATCCGAACAAGTTGGTACGGACCCTAGTTCCGATAAACGAAAGTTCAGAAAAATAGACAGGCAATTTAAAGCTTATTAAAGCAATTTAAAGCTCAACTAAACTTTCATTTCAATTAATTTAAAGCTTGTTCCTTACTATGCTAAAAAGTAAAAACGACTGAATCCCACCAACCTTCCCCCCTCCTCCCCTAGTTATGGCCCTGATTCGATATGAAGGAAAAGGCCTCGCAAAAGTTCTCGCACCCGGCCTCGCTTTTGCTAGGGACGGCTCTGAATTTATTAATTAGTATAAGTTAAAAATATTTCTCATTCATTTTAAATATGACGTCATTATTTTTCTAGCTTGATTAGCTACTGATATGCATGCCTCTTGTATTTTTAACGACTACTATAAAGTACCTGTTTTATTTCAACTATGACGTCACATTTTTCCAAGTGACATATTTCATTGAAAATATTATTCCTTTTCATTCTTTTTTACTTCTAATTATGTCGCCATTTTTGACAGAAAAATTCTTGTTAATGAAACAAATATACATGTTTAATATATAACAGAAAATACTCTATTTCTATTTCAAATATGACGTCATATTTATTTTCTTTTAATTTTTTTTTTCATTTTTTTTTGCAAGGGAATTGCTCAATTGAAAATTTATTGCCTCTGAGAAATTATTCCAGATTTCTACCGTGTGTCCCAAAAATGACTGATGGATTTTAAAATTCAATAACTTGAAAACGGTGACAGCTATTTAAAAAATTTTTGCAGAAGGGTTATGTATAATGTCAGGAGTTTTTTTTTTACCGTAATTTTTTATTTTAGTTCGCATCTCAAACAATAGGTGACGCTGACGGAGATTGAAGGCCAGGTCAACGCTTCACTCAGCACTGATCACCGGGCCTTCAATCGCCGTCAGCGCCACCTATTGTTTGAGATGCGAACTAAAATAAAAAATTACGGTAAAAAAACTCCTGCAAAAAATTTTTAAATAGCTGTCACCGTTTGCAAGCTATTGAATTTTAAAATCCATCAGTCATTTTTGGGACACCCGGTATTTTATTGGTAACATGAAAGGAAAATGGTTAAATTTTATCTCAAAAATGCTTTTTTACTCAGTATGAAAAAGGATGAAATTTTGAATTATTAAGGAAAATATTTGAATAAATCAATTAAAAATTAGCCTATGTTCATTTCCGAGTTTTAACTTATGTATATGCAAAGATTCAAAGACATTAATCCATCCGTTTTGAAGCCAATTTCATTCCAACTTTTCGGACGCACTTTCACATTTATAATATATATGTATAAGTATTTCTTAATTCCTTCATAATTGCCGAGAAATATATTTTATTGAATAAAAATATTTGTAAGCTTTAAATATCATAATTATCACAGGTTAAAGAAATGTTTCTTAGCTCTTTCATGCTAAATTTTTGATAAGAGGGGGGAAATATTTCAAGGATAATACGCAATAAACGGATTCTGCACCAGGGATGTGGAGGGTATATGGAGGTACACGCCGTATACCTTCTGAATTTTCTAATGGGACACCGTATACTCTGTTTCTCAAAGAAGCTATAGTAATCACACTCTAGGGTATACCCTCGGTCTTGAGCGTATATCCTCTGCTTGGAGCGTATATCCTCTGTTTTGATTACGCATTACGACTACACCACTTTTCTGCATTGAATTTCAGAAATATCATAGTTTAAATCAATGTTTTTCAACCTTTTTTAGGTGCGTTCGTAATTATGTAAATACGTAGCACCTACAGTTGTCGTTTAATCCGTCCGCCTGTCTGTCCGTCCGTCTGCATATAACAACGCAAAAACTACCCAACCGAATCGTTTGAAATTTAAAATATGTAATTATTACATAATTTTGTAGAGTCATTTCAAATTTTATGAAATAGGACGCATAGATCAATTACGGAGACAATCAAAAGTATTCCATTACATTACGGTCAATGGGGAAGAAAGTTTCAAATGCATTACAATCATTTGAAATTTAAAATACATACTTAATAAATAATTTTGTCGAGTTATTTAAAAAATTTTCAAAATCGGATGCATAGCTCAATTACAGGGACAATCAAAAGTATTCGGTTACATTACGGTCAATGGGAGAAAATGTTTCAAATGCATTTTAATGATGTTCCACTCATTCGAACATTTGATATGCAAATATAAAGTATATAATATACATTTTGCATAATCTGTGGTGCAAAGAACATTTGTTATTGATTTACAAGGCCACACAAAAGTATTCCATTACATAATGGTATAGGGAGAATATTGTTTGGTCGCATTTTAATTGTAATTTATTATTTACAATTTTATGAGATTGATATATGAGAGTGATAGTTTTGTAACTTCGTTATCGTACGAACGCACCTCATTTGCTACGCTTCACGGGCAATTTCCAGCTTGTTTTTTTTTTTTTTTTTTTTTTTTTTTATAATGGATCTTACAAATAGTAGAGACAGTTGCTAAAATCTAGAATGGCTTAGAAAAAATATAAAATAATAATAAAACTATTTCTAAGTTTCAAAATTTTCATAGTTGAAAATAATGTTTCTCAGCATGTTTTCTTTTTTTTTTTTTTTTTTTTTTTTAATCCCACAGCACTCAAAAATTATGACGAGAGGATAAAAATTAATTCTGGAATAATACACAATAAAATTATTCTGCATTGAACATGTACATACGTGTGAAGGTGTTAGTTCATCGGCGGCCCAGGTGATTTACCAAAAAGAAGCACACACAAAAAAAACTCCGAAAAGAGAGTTACATTTTAGGACGCATTTATTTTGCAAGAATTAACAGACTGTAGGTTCCCCATAAGGGGGGGGGGAATTCTCAGAGCTCTAGTGAGCTACATGTTGTCGGTATGATGGCAATCAGTGAAGTGACGATACAACGTCACAGCCCTTATCACCAAAAGGCATCAGAAGTTTTTTCATACAAAGAATTTTGGCGATATTTGATAGACCACACCTTCAGTATCAGCTAACATTTGCGGTCTGGGAACCCAAGGATTATTTTTACATCTGCGAATATCTATTAGGGTTACTGAAATATTTTAAGCCTGGGAAATAGACAAGGGCAAAGCAGGCCGTTACTTAAATTGGAGTTTTGCTGACCACAATTATATTATCCAGATGCGCAATTGAACAGAAAGAAAGCACAGTCAGGATAAACAGAGATAAAAGTATTTCTAGTTTTAAGCTTTAATTGTGAGAATGAAAACAGGGTGTGGAAGGCAGATGTTAATAAAAATGTAACGGATAAAATATTATGATGAACTAGGCCCAGAGCTTTCTTTATTTTGTTAATAAGTGCGGTATCTATGGGCAGATGTTTTTCACAGACACAACAGAAAATTTGTGAGAAAGGAAGTTCTATTATTAATTTTCTACAGAGAGCTCCAAAAGATGAAAAGCTGAACTTCTAATAGTGGGAGGATGAAAGCTAGAACTTAACTATTAAATGTAGGATTAATTTAACTAATGGGTTTAATAGTGAAAAGGGAAACTAAAATAAAACAAAGAGTTTATTAAAGGGAAATAATTATTGCATTTATGAAGGGGAAAAGATATGTAGCGATAATCTCCGCTACAATACGTAAAAGTAATGTCTGTTACAAATAATAGAAGCTGTTCTTAATGACTTTGGAAAAATATATTTAATAGAGTAAAAATATTTATAACCCTTACATTTCTTAAATATCATAGTTTAAACCAATGTTTTTCAACCCTTTTTTACCTAATTTCTATCTAAATGCATCAGCTCTCGTAGAACACCATCCCTGCTGTATAATACGTCTATTCGCCAAAGAACCAATAACAGGATGAGCAGTCGTTATGGTAAGCAATGGAGTTGTTCCCTTTAGGTATTTCTCTGAAATAAAGGTAAGTCAATCAGTTTTTTAATCCATATTTATTTAGAACAAGCCATAAAGTTATTCCACCTGTCACCATTCCACACAATTAGCACTATAGCATTCGCTCTCAAAGCTGCGTAATCTCCATGTTCTAAATTATCGGAAAAAATGAGACGGACATCTTAACAATTCATAGATCAGTTGCATTCCGACACTCTCGAATCCTAAAATGAATTTTCCAGACTCTACACAAAAACTAGCTCCTCCCTTAGTCCGCGTCAGCAATTTAAAGACCCATTAGGATTAATTTCAAGGCTAAGACCATCCACATCACCATCTCCTATTGGTAGCTGGGGCGTGTCTTCTTGTAAGAATTACTAACTATACGCGTAATACCACAACCCGCTCGCACGCAAAAAGGCGCATGAACACTCTAGCAGACGATTTAATAAAACAAAATTAAAAGCTCGATAAATATTCCAAAAAGGAAAAATGAACCTCTACACTGAAAGAAAGATTTCGCAATCATTCCCGCTCTTTTTGAGAAAACAATCAATAGATTATTACTAAGTTAAGTAAAATAAAATAAAAGAACTTTAGCTGTTAAAATATTAATACATTACGAAACTGAGAATAAAAGTATGTTCCATAAAGTTAGAATTAAAACTCAGGACAGGCAAAATGGCGCAATTTTTTCTTTTATTTATTACATATATATATATATATATATAAAACTGTTTATACGACAATACTGTGCTGTAAAATTGATATGCACTGGAGATACATCTACGTAAAAACAATGAATTAAAGAAACAACAACAACAACAAAGTAGATTAGTTCTTTACGTAATTTTTTTAAAGTTAAAATGGCTAACAAACAATAAAACTAAAAAGTCAAAATTTGCTGGAACTTCTTGATGGCCTGCCAAGAGACCAAGACTTAAAGCTTTTGCTCTTGTATATGTATAAATTATTTTAAAATTTAGCGTTTTCTATTTGAGAAGCAGAAGTTTTTGTTAAAAATCAACAGAACATTAATTTAGTAAGTGTTTAAAAATTGATCAACTTGAGCGAAAATTAAAAGAAATGTTTTTAATTTATTATTTTTAAGGGGACAGTACACCTGTAGCATTCGCAAAAAATGCGAAATTTGTCATGTGTAACACATTTTTTTTTAAAGATAACGACTGTACAATCACGAAAATTTATTATAAACTGTAATAATGTAAAAGAAAAATAAGGTAATGTATAGCCCTTTTCTAAGAAGCGTTATTCAACAAATTTATTTTCTAATACATGGTTATAACGAAATTCTGCTTAAAATGGAAATTTATCATGACTCCGCTAAAACTAATACTATGTAGTTATGTCTGCAAAGACTGAAACAACGCATGTAAAACAGCATTTCGCACCTATTGCTTGTGTCTCTGTCTTAGCAGGTTATTATCATATTTATAGCAGGCAGGCCCGAATTCGAATTAGAACCGGAGCCCACAATTTCTCCCTATACGGCCCTTACCTTAGAGGTCTGCACGGGCCGGGCTCGGGCCGATTTCCAATAATGGCATTCGGGCCGGGCCGGGCTCGGGCCTTACTTCTGAAGACTCGGGTCGGGCCGGGCCGGGCCTAGTCATTAATCCTTTCGGGCCGGGCCGGGCCGGGCCTAGTCACTAATCTTTTCGGGCCGGGCTGGGCTCGGGCTTTAATTTTTTTGCTGGAGTATCGGGCCGGGCCTAACTTTTTTTTCCGTACGAAGCCGAGACTGATTCCATTCTTCCTAGTTTTCATGGACCAAAATAATCAGTTCCTATTGAATCTTCCCATATGAAAATCCTTTTCTCAACTTTTTATAAATCAGTAATATTTGGCTTTGTCCAAAAATTTCTGCAAAAAAAGCATATACTTTTAAGCCGTCATTATTCTACAATTAAACATTAGAATTTATTCCTTTTAAAGAATCGTAGATTACTAGGCGTTTTAAAAAAGAATTAAACACACACACACACACACAAAAAAAAACATGATTATGACGGAATTTTTTTTTTTTAACTGAAAACTGAAAGTTTCTTTTAAAATGTTCATCCATGCAAAATGAATACAACAATACGGGAGAAAAAAATACATTAAACATTTACATCTGTTAAGAAGGGAATGCATTTTTTTTTTCGTTCCAAAGCGATTTCGTCTTTGGAAATTTTACCATATACCGCTTTTTCGATTTTTTGTCTCCATTACAGGGAATATGGATTAATAATACTAGTGATAACTGAAACATTTACATACAACAAACAAAGATTCATTTAAAGGCATAAATATCGCAGCCTACGGCACTTCTGCATAAATGGAGATTATAAACATGGAAAAAAAGACTAATAAAATTTTTTTTGGTCAGAACTCTTCCATAAGATTAAAGATCAATGTTCTGTAGAAATTCACTCGAGCGGGGCCGGGTTCGGGCCGAATTTTAAACTTTTTTCAGGACCGGGCCGAGCTCGGGCCGAAATTTTAACTTTCGGGCCGGGCCGGGTCGGGCCATTATTTTTTTCGTTCGGGCCGGGCCGGGCTCGGGCCGAAATTTTAACTTTCGGGCCGGGCCGGGTCGGGCCATTATTTTTTTCGTTCGGGCCGGGCCGGGCTCGGGCCGAAATTTTAACTTTCGGGCCGGGCCGGGTCGGGCCAATATTTCTTTCGTTCGGGCCGGGCCGGGCCCGGGCCGAAATCTTACCTCTCGGGCCGGGCCCGGGCCTGGAAATTTCGGCCCGTGCAGACCTCTACCTTACCTACAGAAATGGCTTCATGTGCGTTTCAAAAAACACTAATTGTTGAAATTATTCTTCTTTACGTTATTGATGGTAGTAATTCACATAATATGTGTATACATGTATCTGGTTATCTAAATGCAACAAAGTGAACTTTTTTTTTTTTTAAACTGAAACTTCATTGTCTTGTCTCTCATTATTTTACGCTAATGTCGCACGCTTTGATTTACTTTTAATCATCATCGATAAAGCTAACCATTATTATCAAATATCGTCTGCTTTTATTTTTTGGTTTGATTCTGGGAACGAGATAAATAAAAATAGCCTCAAACAAGAGTCACACTAAATGCTGTCACTTTTTGCTGTGTATGCTGGTAATAAAAACACACCTGTTGGTACACATACTACAGCTGTTTAGCGGAAAATAAAGAGTAAAAGCTAAAATAATACTGACAAAGGAAGACAGATGAGTACGCCGCAGGCAAGTTTATTGTGTTTTTGCTATCTCTAATGTCCAGTAATAGCCAAATTTATTTCGGGTTCTGTCTAGACAATTTTTTATGAATTTAAGTTTTGAAAGTTATGACCCGAGAGTCATACGAATGGGTGGAAAATTTAATTTTTAAGTATTCATGAATTCTTGCCTAAAGTAATACAGATCTTGAAAATTGCTTTAGGTGAATAAAATAATGATAAAACTACGAATCAATACCCGAAATAAAAAGAATATTGCCCAGTTAAACTGATGGCATTGAGCTCACAGGCTACGCATACTAATTGTACATTACAACCTTGTATTTTCGTTAATTCCGTTCGAAAAAAAAAAAAAAAAAAAAAAAAAAAAAATTAAGAAGGGGAAACAGCTCTCCCCTTTCTCCTTTTTTATACTTAATCCTTGAACTTCCCAAACTATCAAGTACATGCTTTATCATATTAAAAAATCTATATCCAAAATTCAGAGCAAATCGGATAATCCTTAATAAAAACCCATTTAGCATTTATATAATTTAAGAGGAGTTATTCCCTTCTTTTATACTTAACCATTAAACTTCCAAAACTATTCAGAGATTTGAACGAAATCTGACAATTCTGATTGAAAAATCCATTTATGCAAGTTAAGGGAAGGGGCATTAGAACCCCCGTTACCCCTGTTTATACTTATTCAATGAACACCTAATAACAGCCACGGACTCGCCTCATCAGAATGATCCTATATCTAAATTTTGAACGAAAACTTAATTCTGCATGAAAAACCCGTTTATATTAATTAACGGGGGGGGGGCATGAGCCCCCCGTTCCCCCTGTTTATACTTATTCAATGAACACATAATAACAGCCACGGACTCGCCTCATCAGAATGATCCTATATCTAAATTTTGAACGAAAACTTAATTCTGCATGAAAAACCCGTTTATATTAATTAACGGGGGGGGGGGCATGAGCCCCCCGTTCCCCCTGTTTATACTTATTCAATGAACACATAATAACAGACACAGAATCGCCTCATCAGAATGATCCTATATCTAAATTTTGAACGAAAACTTAATTCTGCATGAAAAACCCGTTTATATTAATTAACGGGGGGGGGGGGCATGAGCCCCCCGTTCCCCCTGTTTATACTTATTCAATGAACACATAATAACAGACACAGAATCGCCTCATCAGAATGATCCTATATCTAAATTTTGGACAAAAACTGTTAATTCTGCATGAAAAACCCGTTTATATCAATTAAGGGGAGGGGCATGAGCCCCCCGTTCCCCCTGTTTATACTTATTCAATGAACACATAATAACAGCCACGGTATCGCCTCATCCGAATGATCCTATATCTAAATTTTGAACGAAAACTTAATTCTGCATGAAAATCCCGTTTATAACAATTAAGGGGGGGGGGCATGAGCCCCCCGTTCCCCTTGTTTATACTTATTCAATGAACACATAATAACAGTCTCGGAATCGCCTCATCAGAATGATCCTATATCTAAATTTTGGACAAAAACTTAATTCTGCATGACAAACCCATTTATATTCATTAAGGGGAGGGGCATGAGCCCCCCGTTCCCCCTCTTATACATATCGAATGAACTCCAAAAACTAATCAGGGAAGCGCCTTATCAGGATATACCTATATACAAAATTTCAAGTGGATCCGATATTTTTATCATGAGTTATCGCGTTACGTACATACATACAGAACGGACGGGCACATAAGCTCTCAGGCTATGATAGCCTGTGAGCTAAAAAGTCATAAGTATGAAAATACCATTGTTTATCAGGGATCTTTGCAAGTTAAAAATAACATGTTTTTCAAATATACACAACAAACGCATAATGAAAAACAATTTGCATAAAAAAAGAGTTACCTGGCTGCTCGTTACTCAGTTTCTGAAATCCCCTTAATACCGTTAAATCTATGGGCGTTTGATGCCTTCTTATACTTAAAATATATCCTCAGTATAGTAATATTTTTTATTTCTATTTTTTAGAAATATTTAGGTAACTAAGGAAAAAAGTGACATCCTTTGAGATGTGAACACAGAAAAAATAAGTTAAAAATAACTGATTTTGCAAGGAGATATTTTAAATATAAGAATGCATCACATGTTCACAGACTTAACATTACCGAGATGAATTCGAAAACTGAGTGGTGAGAAGTCTTCAGATATTTATCAAAATATATCTAAATAGTATATATTTTCAACAAATAATACAAACATTTAAAATTATTATTTGTCAAAAACTACATAATTAGCTATCCAAAGTAGCTCTTGTTTTCTTCGTACGTTTTTGCAATTATTGCAAGTGCAGTTCCAGATATTACTTATTTAAGCTCTTAACCCCTTGGGGACGAGCGACACGTATAAGTGCCGCAAAAAGGCTTAAGAATCCTTGTTTATTCCCACCGGTAAAATTATACTGTAAAATTTGCCTTATACAATCGGAGCATATTGTCGATTTAACAAGAAACAAATTTCTGTTTTTTAAAACCGGTGACAAATCATTAAAAATTTTGTAAAATGCTCCCGTCGCGAAGGGGTTAAACAAGAAGTATATATTGTAAGTAACCACAAATTGATGTTTAAAAAATCCTTAAAAAAAAAAGCTCTTAATATTGAAATTAAAATATACAGCATATTCTCTTCAGACCGCAGAGTTTATATATATAGGGTGTCCAGCAAATAACACCCCGATTTCAAAATTAAATCTCTCAAAAACAAAGATCGATAGTAATATGCGGTAAACGGTTTTTTCATTAGGTAAGCTGTAAAAATCTTATACAGAAATTTCAAACAGTGAATATTTTGAAAAAATTGCGTTCTGATTGCAGAGAATGCTTTGATTTGACATTTTTCTTGTTTTAGATTGCCTGCAGAGAAATAATTTTTCACCTTACAGTGCAATATTTTAAAGATTTTTTGAAGTAAATTTTTAGAATTTCGAAATTTCAAAAATTTAATTTAAAAAAACTATGAAATATGGCACTTTAAGCCGAAAAACACATTCTCTGGCAGCAATCTAAAGCAAGAAAAATGTCAAATCAAAGCATTCTATGCAATCAGAACGCAATTTTTTCAAAATATTCACTGTTTGAAATTTCTGTATAAGATTTTTACAGCTTACCTAATGAAAAAACCGTTTACCGCATATTACTATCGATCTTTGTTTTTGAGAAATTTAATTTTGAAATCAGGGTGTTATTTGCTGAAATATATATATATATATATATATATATATATATATATACACAATTTTATTAAAACCATTCAATTAATTTTTAAAAAATGAATATATTGAAATATATATTGAAAAAAATTTCAATAATATTTCCTTCTTTAGATATGTAGACGATCTTATAGTATTTAACTGCAATAATTTTGAGGAAATAAGCCTTAACATTTACCCTAAAGAGCTCGTCCTGAACCGAACCGATGATGGTGAACAAATTACTTTCTTAGATCTTAAAATTAAGAAAAACAAGGAAAAATGGTTGATTGGACTTTATGATAAAAGGAAAGATTTTAATTTTGAAGTTAATAGCCTCACTTACTGGTTTTCATGTATTAGCAATAAAGTTTTAAAAAATATTATGTATTCACAAGTTAATAGGATCCGCAGGATTTGCAATAACAAAACAGATCTAGAATTGGCTATGAGTGGTTTAAAAAAGATTTTAATGGTTAACTGTTATCCATCTTATATGTTAACTGAAAGTTTCTGAGTCTCAGTGTTTCTCTACTTACGGATGCTTGATTTCAATTTAGGGCGAGATTGAAGCGCTAGTGAATGGCCCCACTAGCTGAAGAGGGTTTTGTATTCCTGGGGGTTTGTATTTTACAATTTTATTTTTTATATTTAGTTTTGTAGGTAATTTTCCTTTTTTGTTTGTGTAATTTTTTTTGTTTGTGTAATTTTTGGTCTTGTCCTTTGGTATTTTTAAAAAATTTTTGTGTATATATTTATAATATTTTTGAAGGTTTGAGTTTGATTTCTGAAATCTGAGAAGTTGGGGGCTAAGGATGTAATTTAGCTTATGAGCCTACATCCTTTCAGAAACTTCTCTTTATTTACCCCTACATGGAGGGGCCTCCCTGATGAAGACTTCCATGTATTTTGGGGATTTGGAATTTCTTTTGGTTTTGTTATATACATTTTTTACATTTCCTTTTGTAGCATTTTGCGCATTGGTCTGTAAAAAACTGTTTATTTGTTTCTTCATTTTTTAAAAATTAATTGAATGGTTTTAATAAAATTGTGTATATTAAAAATGGGGTTTGGCCAAGTAGCTATTAGCGCTGGTTTTCTCCTTTTTTAAGTTTATTTTTAAGTTTATTTTTAGTATAGTTCCTTTTTAATTAGGTTTCCCCCCCCCCTCCCCCATTTTTGAAATACTTCTTGGTTTTAGAGTTCGGCTTTGACTTTCACGTTTACTTATTTTGATTCCCTTTCAGGTACTTTAAAAACTTATCATGGAAAGTAATAAAGAAAAAATTTGCATAGCACCGGGTCCGTCGCGTGCTCAAACAAGGGGCCCTGGGGATTATTTTGGTACAGGAATTTCCCCGGTAAAAAAGCTACCGTACCAAATGTTTTTAGTTGATCTAAAATTTAGAAAATCTTTAAAAAAATTTAGTATTTGTAGTGATAAACGATGTCTTACTTGTCCTTATGCTGGCAAAGAACAGATTGAAAATGATCAAGATAGTTTTTGTAAAACTAATAATGTTGTTTATTTTTTAGAATGTGGAATCTGTAAATTTGGTTATATTGGACAGACTTCTGGTAGTTTAAATATTAGGATTACTGGGCATAGAAATGATATAAGAAAGAAAAATAACAAAAATTGTAACGATATTGAGATTGAGCACTTTCAAAAACATGAATTTAAAAGTATTAGCATTTATATTTTGGATATAGTTCCCAATAAGGAAGATAGATTAAAAGTTGAAAATATGTTTATGTACAGACTTAAAACAATTTATCCATATGGCCTGAATTCAGAATTTAATGGTATTAATGTTGTTAATAGGGGTAATTTTTGCGGTTTCAGTAAATTTAGATTAAAGGATTCATTTTTTACATTTAACAAGAGAGGGAGTAGAGGAAAAGGAAAAAGTAAATTTAAAGCAGATATTTTTGATACTATTGATTCTGTAAATAAAGATTATGTTAATTTTTATGATATTAATGAAATAAAAAATAAAATTTTTAGATTAAAAAATAAAGTTATTAAATGGTTTTTGAGGAGTAAGTTTGATAGTTATAAATTTAAAAATCAGTATATAAAGGATATTGTTATTGATTTATTTAAATATAAAACTGGTTTCAGTGATTTAAATAAAATAAAATCTATAAGTGAAGAAACTCTTGAAAATTTTGTTTTGTGTTTTAGAGATAAGATTTTTGATTCTATTAAATTTAAGAATATTCTGAAAGATTGTAATAGCCTTTTCCCTCTTAAAAATAGCTTTAAAATTAGAATTACTTATAGTTATGACAGGACATTAAAAAATCTTATTTGTAACTATAATGATTATAGTAAGAATCTTGATTTAATTAAAGGGGATGATTGTTACTGTGATTTAGACTGCTATAAAGATTATATTAATCCAGATTTCGGACATATTGTTTCAGGAGATTTAAATATTGTAAAAGATGTTCAGTTAAGGAATATTATGGGTTTGGGTTCTGGATTTAGATTAAACTTTAATTATAGTAATCTTAAAATTATAGAATTTATGGAAAAGGATTTGGATGCCTTTATTTTAAAAGTTTCATATAAATATAGTTGGCCTTTTGAGGATTTTAGAGAATGGAAATTAAAGTTTATGGTATTATTTAAAAAAGATTTTTTGTTTTTTAGAGACTATTATAATAAGGGTAGTTCTAAAAAATTTCATTATAATTTCGATTTAAAAACCAGTATAGCTAAATTAAAAGAACAGTTTGTTATTGCTACTGTTGATAAAGCAAGTAGTAACTTTGCCTTAATTTGTAAAGTTTTCTATAGGAATCTTCTTTTGAAGGAATATACCTGTAATGAATCTTATAAAACGTTAACTGAAAACCCCTCTAAAATAAAAAAAACGTATTTTGGATTTTGATAAAAAATTTGGAATTAGTAGGAATTACTTTGTATTTCCTTACCTTTTTGCGACTGTTAAATTTCATAAGAAACCAGTAAAATTTCGCTTCGTTACCTGTGGTACTAATAGTTATAATTGCAAAGCGGGTAAAATTTTGTTTGGTTTGCTGAATTTAATTTTAAAGGAAATAGAAACTTTTGACTGCAATACAATCATTGGCAATAACCTTAAAGTTTTAGATTTTTTGAATGATAACTCATGGAAAATTACTTCTGTAAACACTTTTGATTTTGAGAATCTGTTTGGCAGCATTCCTCACAATTTGATTGTGGGGGTATTTGAAAATATTTATGTTGAATTTGAATATGTTTTAAAAGTAGATAAGAAGTTTTGGATTGATTTAATTAAGTTTTGCCTATTTGAAAATGTTTTATTTAATGGAATTAATTATTTTAAACAAAATAAGGGGGTGCCAATGGGAACAAGTTTTTCAAGTGCGTTCTCTAATCTATTTTTATATTTTTACGAAAAAAATTTCAATAATATTTCCTTCTTTAGATATGTAGACGATCTTATAGTATTTAACTGCAATAATTTTGAGGAAATAAGCCTTAACATTTACCCTAAAGAGCTCGTCCTGAACCGAACCGATGATGGTGAACAAATTACTTTCTTAGATCTTAAAATTAAGAAAAACAAGGAAAAATGGTTGATTGGACTTTATGATAAAAGGAAAGATTTTAATTTTGAAGTTAATAGCATCACTTACTGGTTTTCATGTATTAGCAATAAAGTTTTAAAAAATATTATGTATTCACAAGTTAATAGGATCCGCAGGATTTGCAATAACAAAACAGATCTAGAATTGGCTATGAGTGGTTTAAAAAAGATTTTAATGGTTAACTGTTATCCATCTTATATGTTAACTGAAAGTTTCTGAGTCTCAGTGTTTCTTTACTTACGGATACTTGATTTCAATTTAGGGCGAGATTGAAGCGCTAGTGAATGGCCCCACTAGCTGAAGAGGGTTTTGTATTCCTGGGGGTTTGTATTTTACAATTTTATATGTTATATATTTAGTTTTGTAGGTAATTTTCCTTTTTTGTTTGTGTAATTTTTTTTGTTTGTGTAATTTTTGGTCTTGTCCTTTGGTATTTTTAAAAAATTTTTGTGTATATATTTATAATATTTTTGAAGGTTTGAGTTTGATTTCTGAAATCTGAGAAGTTGGGGGCTAAGGATGTAATTTAGCTTATGAGCCTACATCCTTTCAGAAACTTCTCTTTATTTACCCCTACATGGAGGGGCCTCCCTGATGAAGACTTCCATGTATTTTGGGGATTTGGAATTTCTTTTGGTTTTGTTATATATATATATATATATATATATATATATATATTAAATTTCATTTGCGAATTTACATTAACAAACTGGTAACTAAAAAAGTTTGCAAACCGAAAAAAAAAAAAAAAAAATTAAAATACTTTTTTTGCACGTAAAATTTGATGATACACGGGCACGCAAAAAGGTTTTTTTGATAATTTCTCAGAGTTTTTTATTTTATTTTATTATTTTTTCATTGCAAAAACAATGAAAAAATGAAAAAATGATATATTTAATATTTTTTTTATTACTAATGGACTCTATAAATGATATCGTAACACACACACACACAAAAAAATACTTACATTTTCATTTTTGCACATTTCGTACATTTCAGCTGCAAGTCATATATCTGTGGCTTCCGATAATAACCAGGTAAGGCAGATTTTTAATATTTCGAGTAATTAACGTTTAAAGTTTTCAAAAATGTCTTTTTATCTATAAAATAGACAATATCTATATAATACAATATCTATAAAATAGACTATAAAATGTCTTTTTGCCTATAAAATAGATTAGAACTTAATAATTTCAACTACATTCAATTAAGATATAATAACCTCTTTTTTGCCAAAATAGTTAGATAAAAATGGTTTTTATTGATTGAGAACCAATTAAAAATGTAACTTTTATCTGGTTATTACCGTTTTACATTTATTTTTAATAAATGTAAATAAAATAAAATTTTATTTTTATTTTTATTTTTTTAATAATGAAAACTATTAAGTTCTAATGTATTTTATAAAAGTAATGATAAAAAGACATTTTTGGAAACTTTAAACGTTAATTACTCAAAATATTAAAAATTTGCCTTACCTGGTTATTACCGGAAGCCACAGAATTATAGACGATTTAAAGAAATAAATAGAAGTCTTATCTGGTTATCACCGTTACTTTATGTATTTACCCGATTATTACTGTTTTTTCACTTTTTAAATGAAAATTTATAGTCGCTGTATGACAGAAAGTATTCGATTTTCATTTTTCAGTACTATAGTAGATGAAAGTACTCTTTTAAAGCTACATTTTCCCAAATTATCTCATTTTTTATTAAAAAAGTGCCTTAGCTGGTTTTTGACGGAAACCACAGGTATATAATATATCACGTATTAGAAAACATATAAAAATTTGTTATTTTAAAAGATTGAATAAAATAAACTAAAACAGGCTTAAATACATTTAAAAAATTAAAATTTATGTACAAAAAATAAAAATACTAAAAAACATTTAAAAATACAAAAGTTAAACATTTCACTAAGCTATTCGCAAAGCATCATCAGTACAAATATCCATTCATAACAAACATTGAAACAAAAACAATAACAATTACAGATAGTTATTTTTTAGGTTTGGTTTATTTTATGCCGGCGTATTATCTACACGTGGAATATAGGCTCCAAAGGGTGGGATGCCCTCTGTGGGGATCTTTCTAAGGGAACCTAACCCGTTTTTACACAAGAAAATCCAAGGTTCGAAGAAAACCACAGAAAACTCCGAACGGTTATGCCGACTGCCACTATTGGGTTCGAACCCAGCACCTCCCGTCTACCAGTTAAGAGATCAGAACCTCTCGGCCACTGCAAGGGCCCAATTTTTTAGAAATAGATAATATTCACTAGCGATAGAACGAGATTCTTTCATGGTCGGCGATTGCAAATATGTGAACCCAACCTTCAAGGAGTGATTCGTTGGTTTACCACTGCGTTTTCCTAATCAGAGTCCTTCGTCCTTTCATACATTTGAGTGCAGAAAAACACAATGGTAAACCTACAAGTAAACCGTTCATATTGACTTTTCAGCTGTTTTGCACCAAGATATGATTTTACAGACCGATTGCGTTTTAATATGTCAAATGATTAACTCGATGAAGTGATTTTTTATGCTATCACCTTTCGGTCTACCTTCTTTATATACAAAATAGTTCTTTATTTAAAGGGCAATCTATAGATATCAAGTAACAATGATAAAATTGAGAAATTAAAAATTAAAATTAAAAAATTGGCTACATCTCTGTAAATTTACAACACCTACAACTGTTTTCAAAGCAGAAAAAACGACTATTTTTCTAATGCGTGCCAACTATTAACAGTCACCTGTGTAAATATATATGGTAATAAATAGTTGCGTCTGAGTTCACAAAACTTACTATAAATACGTGATAATCGCATGTTTCATCATAGAGAAATACGTATCTAAAATGTAGCGTTTACATTGGCCGTCTACTATTATAGACGTTTTAAAATTTTACTCAAAGCAATACTATATTAACAAAATAGAAAATCATTTTTAAACATAAACACTTTTCAGCAAATACAAAATGTTGAAATTAGAGGTCTGCACGGGCGAAAATGTCTAGGTCCGACCCCGGCCCGATCTATAAGAAAAAAAATTCGGCCTAACCCGGCCCTAACGAAAAAAATATTGGCCCAACTCGGCCCGTTATAAAAGCTGCCTGGCTCCGTAGCGTCCGGCTCGGCCCGATATAAAAGATAAAAACACGGCCCAGGCCCGACTCGGTCCAAAAGAGTTAAAATTTCGGTCCGAACTCAGCCCGGCTCGGGTGAATTTCTACAGAACATAGATTTTTACTCTTACGGAAAAGTGACCAAAAAAATTTATCTTAGTCTTTTTTTTTTATGTTTATAATCTTCATTCATATCTTGGCAATAATAATATTCTGGCAGGAAGCACAATTATGACAGTCCTTTGCTCCATTTATTTTTCTTTAAAAAAATTCAGAATTCAATATGCAATATTTTATCAATTTTTAAAGATTTCTGACATAAGCTAAGTTAAAAAAGAATGGATTCTAAAATTTCCATTTCATTTCGTTACTGTAAATCTACTTTCTTGGCAATAATATTATTACAACAGGAAAGGCTATTATGGCAGTTCTTTGTTCCATTTATTTTTACTTAAAAAAAAAAAAAAGAAAAAAAAATCGAATTCAATATGCAATATTTTATCGATTTTTAAAGAATTCCGGCATAAGCTAATTTAAAAAAAGAATTAATTCTAAAATTTCCATTTTATTTCGTTACTGTATATCTACTTTCTTGGCAATAACAACATTCTGACAGGAAAGGATATTATGCAAGTTCTTTGTTCCATTTGTTTTTACTTTTAAAAAAAAAATCAGAAATCAATATGAAACATTTTATTAATTTTTAAAGATTTCTGGCATGAGCTAATTTAAAAATGAATGGATTCTAAAATTTCCATTTTATTTCGTTATGGCAAATCTACTTTCTTGGAAATAATATTATTCTGACAAGAAAGGCAATTATGGCGATTCTTTGCTCCATTTTTTTTTCTTAAAAATAAATTCAGAATTCAATATGCAATATTTTATCAATTTTTAAAGATTTCTGGCATAAGCTCAGTTAAAAAAGACAGGACTCTAAAATTTCCATTTTATTTCATTACTGTAAATCTACTTTCTTGGCAATAACAATATTCTGACAGGAAAGGCAATTATGGCAGTTCTTTGTTCCATTTATTTTTACTTTTAAAAAATTCAGAATTCAATGTGCAATATTATGTGAATTTTTAAAGATTTATGGCATAAGCTAATTTAAAAAAGACAGGATTCTAAAATTTCCATTTTATTTCGTTATTAGTTTTATTTCGTTAGTTACCGTAAAATGGGGTGAATCGGAACACTTTTCAACTTTAACGTTAGAAAAAAGCAACAACTGATTTTTTAATTCTTTTATTTTTCTACTAGAAACTTCGGTCTTGTTTTGTTCTTTACTTTTTAAGCAAAAACGAAACATTTTTACTGTTTATATATATATGTTATTTATTTTTTTAATGGTGTTCCGATTCACCCCTATCTGCGGGGTGAATCGGAACAAATGCTATAATCTTTATTTATTTCGATTCAAACTTTAATAGGATTAATAAAAACAGGTAATAATGATAAGGAAGGAATAGGAACACGTAGTTACTGTGAAACCAAGCCTTTATTTCATAAGCAAGTAAAGATATGTTTTTTTGAAAATTAAAAAACAACTTTTAAATAAGAAAAAATAAAATTTATTTTAGGAAATTATATTTCAATTGCAGAAGTAGAATTTAATACAAATTTAGCCCTGTTCTGTGGTATCCTTTACTAGTAGTCATTGGGTAAGTGAATCTATTGAGTAGCCCCAATTGCTGCATGTATTAATACGATCTACTAATACGCCCTCATCCCCAGCCTTTAGTACTGTCTGCATCCCTCTCTTTTTTAATTGGTTTTTCATTTTGCGATGTTTGTGTAATGTTGTGGATGTCAGAGAATAATTTTGTGCAGTTTTTGTAACTAATTTGTTATTTTTACATTCTTTTATCGTGTGTTCCATGTCTGTTGGATTAGGCGTTGACTTTTTTGTTTAACCGAGTACTTTCTTGGCACCTTTAAACTCTTCAAGTAATTAGAACAAACAAAATATTGTTACAATACATATTCATACATATGTTTTTATATATTACATGAAACTATTACTGTATAGAAAAATAAATCTGATTCACCCCGTAAATCTTAAACCTCTGTTGTTACAAGCCCTTTTTCATTTTTTCATTATGTAGTTTAGAAATAAGTGGAATTTAATACAGAATATCGTTTATAAGTCTATCATTAGTTAAAAATCCCCTCTCTTAGGTTTAGAATACGAAAAATACTGTAGTTACATACAAAGTTTTGAAGACAATGAAAAAATGAGGTTTTTGAGGATCCTGTTGAAGTTTTTTTATATACCCCAGTAGTTGTGCAAACATGTCAAAACTGAATTTCCCAACTCTTAATGTTATTATCTTCTTATAAAAAAATTGGCAATTAAAAATATCATCACATATATTTATAATGAATTTATTTGTATGACCGGGAAGTTTCGTTCCTATTCACCCCATTTTACGGTACTGTAAATCTACTTTCTTGGCAATAATATTATCATAACAAGAAAGGCTATTATGGCAATTCTTTGTTCCATTTGTTTTTACTTTTAAAAAATTTGGAATTCAATATGCAATATTTTATCAATTTTTTAAGATTTCAGGCATAAGCTAATTTAAAAAAGACTGGATTCTAAAATTTCCATTTTATTTCGTTACTGTAAATCTACTTTTTTGTCAATAATATTATTCTGACAAGAAAGGCAATTATGGCAGTTCGTTGCTCCATTTATTTTTTCTTTTAAAAAAATTCAGAATTCAATATGCAATATTTTATTAATTTTTAAAGATTTCTGGCAAAAGCTCAGTTAAAAATGACAGGATTCTAAAATTTCCATCTTATTTCGTTACTATAAATCTAATTTCTTGGCAATAATAATATTCTGACAGGAAAGGCAATTATGGTAATTCTTTGTTCCATTTGTTTTTACTTTTAAAAAATTCAGAATTCAATATGCAATATTTTATCAATTTTTAAAGATTTCTGGCATAAGCTAATTTAAAAAAGAATGGAATCTAAAATTTCCATTTTATTTCGTTATGGTAAATCTACTTTCTTGGCAATAATAATATTCTGACAGGAAGCACAATTATGACAGTTCTTTGCTCCATTTATTCCCAACATTTGCATGTGGTTATAGATTTCTATGTTTTGCTGCATCATTTTAGGAATAGCTTTTGTGTTTTCGCATATGATTTACCAATACTATCCATTTCAGTCATGTATTATGAGTTTATTTTAATGTTTTTATGCACTTTATTCTATTTTGGTATTGTGTGCACTAGTAACGCTAAATCCGTACTATTTTTCTTTTCATGGCTGATGAAAAGATGAAACCACAATACTTTATTTATAGTTCTGTAGTATTTGGGGTCTGAAGAGTCTACTATATTTCTGCAAATTCCAAATATTTTTTTAATTCATTTTTTCATGCTTTGTTGATATATATTGTTTTACAATTAATGGTTATATATATACATTCATGATGAAATTTTGAGTGTCATCTTTCCGGCTGCGTTTATTCACTACCAAAAATTATCTTCTTCATTTACAAACAAACAAAGCTAAAGGATTAATAAAAGAAAAACCCAGAAAAGATAACATGCCTCGATACATCTTGATAGTGTTATCAGCAGTGTCGCCAAAGCGAAATCGAAGGAGTGGAAATGTTTTGCAAGTTATTGGGGGCGGACATCTTTCATCAAATTTCTCAAGATTTTCTCCAAATGTCTAAAGTTAATACGCAGTGCAAATGAAACGTTTTAGGATCTCTCCACACCAATTACTTAAAGCTATAAGAAGTTGTAGAAATTAAGGGCATGATTTTCTGTGAATTACTACAAATATTTGTAATATGCCCACTAACAGAGACATCGAAATTTCTCGAGTGGTTGAACGAATCCATCAATCTTTTCAACACTTTCCGGCATTTTGATTAGAAATTTGGACATATAGAGTGTGACATATAGTTATAGGCTACTCTTTGAGTGCAATGTGCTGCTTCACGGGGGAATGGCGTCATATTTTGGGGATTTGATTTGCGATAGAATGTAACAGAAAAATCATCAACCACGACAGTACACTCACTGAAAATCGAAAAAAAAAAAAAAAAAAGTCGGAAATTGTACTTTAAACGTAACAAATGAAGTGTATTCGTACTGCAACGAATTCAGATATTGGTGTAACAGTATACAGTACTTCGGATACAGTATGGCATCCGAAATCTCTTGTGTATCCCTGTAAATGCTATCTTTTTTCTATTACACAAGATTTATCTTGTAGCAACACTCAACAATGTATATCAATTTCATAAAATACGAAATCGTTTAATCTAACTAAAATAGCCGCAAACAAGTTTTAATCCTATACTATGTGTAATGGAATACTTTTGTGTAGCCATGTAAATTAATAACAAATAATTTTTGCATCGTAGGTAGTATAGAATGTATATTTTAGTATTATTTCATAGATGCATGTCAATTTTATTATGTTCGAAAGTGTGTAGCATCTTCAAAGAACTATTTTTTCTCAGTAGCCGTAATGTAATGGAATACTTTAGATTGACCTTGTAATTAAGCTATACATCCGATTTTCATGAAATTTGAAATGACTCAACAAAATTACACAACAATTATATATTTTAAATTTCAAATGATTTGTTTGGGTAGTTTTTGCGTCGTTATATGCGGACAAACAGACGGATGGACGGACTGAATGATGACTATAAGTGCTATACGTATTTACATAATTACGAACGCACCTAAAAATGGGTTCTCAAAATTTATCAATAAGTATTTAATTTTAAATATGCTATGTAAAAGGTTTGCACGGGCCGAAATTTTCAGACCCGGACCAGTCCCGACCCATAAGAAAAGAATTCGGCCAGGCCCACTATAAAAATCAAAAGTTCGACCCGGTTCGTTATAAAAGTTTAAAGTTCGAGCAGAGTCTGCCCTGGCCCAACCCGGTGCAGTGTAACAGCTAAAAGTTCGGCCGAAGACAGACCCGGTCCACAAAAAAGTTAAAACCTCGACCCGAATCCGATCCAACTCGAATGAGTTTCCGAACTGTACAGAAAAGTCTTCTAATTAATATTAAAATTTGAGAGAGATATTTGAAAACAACGCCCCCATAGACTTAACATTATCATCCGGGTCTTTCTGAGTGACTCGAGTGGCGTCTTAAACCTTTATGCACCGACGGTACTTTAAAGGATCATTGAAGGAAACTTTATATAAAACTTATTTATTCTGTTTTAATAAAAGCTTTTTATTCTTTCCACACAAAATACTCTTCTCGATCAAATTTAGATAGAATAAGGAAACAGTCGAAGCTAAATAATTTCAAAAAGTGGTAGTTTTACTGTTCATTTTTGTAGGTATTTTTTTTTTTCCTTTAAATAAAATTATATGAAACATACTCAACTGAAAAAGCGTTTCCATTTATAGAGAAGATCATGATGCATTTAAACGCATGGTTTTTTTAAGAATTGTGATATTTTCAAAAGAGTAATTTTGGTTAATTAATCTGATTATTTTTGTAAATATTTCATAAAAAAAATCATAACTACCAATATATTTAATCAGTTTTAATGAAAAAAAAAAAGTCTAAATTCCACATTAGTATTATCTAAACATTCCAGTATACCTTCAGATATTAAAGAAGATAATTATTGAGGTGGATCAATTTCTTGATAGATAATTCGGTAGATAAATGGTTAAGCTGGTTTTCAAATTTTCTGTGCAACAAACGTGAAACTATCTGACATATTTTTAAACATAAAGACACAAAATTAGCAAGCCTGACTATTGAAACGATTTAGAATCGAATAAGTTTCTGTTTTATAATGAATTTACTTATAGATAAGAGATTTTTGTCATGTGACATCAGGTTTTTCTTCTTTCTTTCGCTCGTAAATTTGGTTCAAAATGACGCTTTTTACTGTATAATTCCGAAAAATCTTTTGCGATTACCAAAAAATTAGAAAAGATTCAATTACATGGTTTCTGAATAACAACACGCCTACCAATTTTATTCGTTTTCGAACAAAAATTTACTTAAAAATGTGACAGAAAATGGCTCTTTTGGATTTGAGAACAGCCTTATTGCTGGAACTAATTTTGTAAATCTTTGTTAAATTGAATGGTTTCAATAAGAGATCGACCGACAATTCGGTTTCATTTACGGTCCAAATTTTGAGTTTCGCCAAAAAGTGGGATTTCAGTAAAAATGCCGCGAAAAATTCGGCTGGACCAAAACTATCTGTATTCCAAAAATCTTGTTAATTACTTCCAAAATTTTCAACGTTACTCATCGATTTGAGCTCATTGGCTCAAATGAGATTATTTATTGCTATGATATTCTTTGCTTATAATTAACAGTCATGACTGAATCAAGATGTGAGTACAAATTATAAATTAAGCAATGGATGTATGATTAAACTTTTTCATGTGCTCTATAAAAGCCACGGGCTTAATGAAAATAGATTTTTTTTAAGCTATTGCATAGCTTTTATCACGGGCTTTGAGCGCGGCGACCGAATCCAAAAATTCCGTAACGCGAAAAATCCTAACACATCGGTAACGAAAAAACCTAACACTCGGCTAACGTCGTTTCAGCTCGGCAGACTTCGGCATGGTATCATCCTTCGGTAGACTTCGGTGGACATTGACGCGGTATTTTTCAGATAATTAGAGGATATCAAATCTCAAACTTATGTTTCTTATTTCAGTTACCATAAATCTATAGTTTCAATGATAAAAATTCCTGATAGAATATGTATAGAAAAAAATCGTCTTAAGATAAAATAAGGTAGGATAATGTAGCTTTTGGTGATTGGAGACCCGCCCAACGGTGAGGATCAAAAAGTTTAAAATGCTTATAACTCGCGATCTAATTTTCGTAGGGCGGCCAAATTTTGTTTGGTAATTTATTATGAGACAGTGTTAATTTTTGTTGACAAGAGACCCCCCACGGTGAGGGTCGAAAAAATTAAATGCTTAAAACTCGCGATCTAATTTTCGTAGCGCGGCCATATCTTGTTTCGTACTTTATTATGAGACAGTTTTAATTTTTGGTGACAGGAGACCCCCCCCCCCCCCCGCGGTGAGGGTCGAAAAATTTTAAATGCTTATAACTCGCAATCTAATTTTCGCATCGCGGCCAAATTTTGTTTGGTAATTTATTATAAGAGAGTGTTAATTTTTGGTGACAGGAGACCTCCCACGGTGAGGGTCGAAAAATTTAAAATGCTTATAACTCGCGATCAATCTTCGTAGCGCGGCCAAATTTTGTTTCGTAATTTATAAGAGACACTGTTACTTTTGGTGACAGGTGACCTCCCACCTTGGGGATCGAAATATTTAAAATGCTTATAACTCGCAATCTAACTTTCGTATCGCGGCCAAATTTTGTTCGGTAATTTATTATGAGAGATTGTTAATTTTTGGTGACAGGAGACCCCCCACGGTGAGGGTCGAAAAATTAAAAATGCTTATAACTTGCGATCAATTTTCGTAGAGCGGCAAAATTTTGTTTGGTAATTTATTATCAGACAGTGTTACTGTTGGTGACAGGACACCCACAACGGTGAGGGTCGAAAAATTTAAAATGCTTATAACTCGCGATCTAATTTTCGTATCGCGGCCAAATTTTGTTTGGTAATTTATTACGAGAGAGTGTTAATTTTTCGTGACAGGAGACCCCCCCACAATGAGGGTCGAAAAATTTAAAATGCTTATATCTCGCGATCAATTTTCGTAGCCCGGCCAAATTTTGTTTAATGTTTTTTTATGAAACAGTGTTAAATTTTGGTGACAGGAGACCCCCCACGGTGAGGGTCGAAAGAGTTAAAATGCTTACAACTCGTGATCTAATTTTCGTAGCGCGGCCAAATTTTGTTTGTTAATTTATTATCAGACAGTGTTACTTTTGGTGACAGGAGATCCCCCCCCCCCCCACCGTGAGGGTCGAAAAATTTAAAATGCTTATAACTCGTGATCTAATTTTCGTATCGCGGCCAAATTTTGTTTGTTAATTTATTATGAGAGAGTGTTACTTTTGGTGACAGGAGACCCCCCACCGTGAGGGTCGAAAAATTTAAAATGCTTATAATTCGCGATATAATTTTCGTATCGCGGCCAAATTTTGTTTGGCAATTTATTATGAGAGAGTGTTAATTTTTGGTGACAGGAGACCGACCACAGTGAGGGTCGAAAAATTTAAAATGCTTATAACTCGCGATCAATTTTCGCAGCGCGGCCAAATTTTGTTTAATGATTTATTATGAAACAGTTTTAAATTTTGGTGACAGGAGACCCCCCCCCCCCACGGTGAGGGTCAAATGTTAAAAAGTATATAACTCGTGATCTAACTTTCGTAGCGCGGCCATATTTTGTTTGGTAATTTATTATGAGAGAGTGTTAAATTTTGGTGACAGGAGACCCTCCACGGTGAGGGTCGAAAATGATAAAATGCTTATAACTCGTGATCTAATTTTCGTAGCGCGACCAGATTTTGTTTGGTAATTTATTATGAGGCAGTGTTACTTTTGGTTACAGCAGACCCCCCCATGATGAAGGTCAAAAAATTTAAAATTCTTATAACTCGCGATCTAATTTTCGTATCGCGGCCAAATTTTGTTTGGTAATTTATTATAAGAGAGTGTTAATTTTTGGTGACAGGTGACCTCCCACCTTGGGTATCGAAATATTTAAAATGCTTATAACTCGCAATCTAACTTTCGTATCGCGGCCAAATTTTGTTCGGTAATTTATTATGAGAGATTGTTAATTTTTGGTGACAGGAGACCCCCCACGGTGAGGGTCGAAAAATTAAAAATTCTTATAACTTGCGATCAATTTTCGTAGAGTAGGCAAAATTTTGTTTGGTAATTTATTATCAGACAGTGTTACTGTTGGTGACAGGACACCCACAACGGTGAGGGACGAAAAATTTAAAATGCTTATAACTCGTGATCTAATTTTCGTATCGCGGCCAAATTTTGTTTGGTAATTTATTACGAGAGAGTGTTAATTTTTCGTGACAGGAGACCCCCCACAATGAGGGTCGAAAAAATTAAAATGCTTATATCTCGCGATCACTTTTCGTAGCGCGGCCAAATTTTGTTTAATGTTTTTTTATGAAACAGTGTTAAATTTTGGTGACAGGAGACCCCCCCACGGTCAGGGTCGAAAAAGTTAAAATGCTTACAACTCGTGATCTAATTTTCGTAGCGCGGCCAAATTTTGTTTGTTAATTTATTATCAGACAGTGTTACTTTTGGTGACAGGAGATCCCCCCCCCCCCCACCGTGAGGGTCGAAAAATTTAAAATGCTTATAACTCGTGATCTAATTTTCGTATCGCGGCCAAATTTTGTTTGTTAATTTATTATGAGAGAGTGTTACTTTTGGTGACAGGAGACCCCCCACCGTGAGGGTCGAAAAATTTAAAATGCTTATAACTCGCGATATAATTTTCGTATCGCGGCCAGATTTTGTTTGGTAATTTATTATGAGGCAGTGTTACTTTTGGTTACAGCAGACCCCCCCCCCCCATGATGAAAGTCAAAAAATTTAAAATTCTTATAACTCGCGATCTAATTTTCGTATCACGGCCAAATTTTGTTTGGTAATTTTTTATGCGAGAGTGTTAATTTTTGGTGACAGGAGACCCCTCACGGTGAGGGTCGGAAAATTTAAAATGCTTATAACTCGCGATCAATTTTCGTAGCGCGGCCAAATTTTGTTCAATGATTTATTATGAAACAGTGTTAAATTTTGGTAACAGGAGAACCCCCACGGTGAGGGTCGAAAAAGTTAAAATGCTTATAACTCGTGATCTAACTTTCGTAGCGCGGCCATATTTTGTTCGATAGTTTATTATGAGAGAGTGTTAATTTTTGGTGACAGGAGACCCCCCACGGTGAGGGTCGAAAAATTTAAAATGTTTATAACACGCGATCAATTTTCGTAGCACTGCCAAATTTTGTTTGGTAATTTATTATGGACAGTGTTAATTTTTGGTGACAGGAGACCCCCCCATGGAGAGGGTTGAAAATTTTAAAATGCTTATAACTCGCGATCTAATTTTCGTAGGGCGGCCAAATTTTGTTTGGTAATTTATTATGAGACAATGTTAATTTTAGTGACTGGAGATCCCCCATGGTGAGGGTCGAAAAATTTAAAATGCTTATAACTCGCGATCTAATTTTAGTAGCGCGGCCAAATTTTGTTTGATAATTTATTATGAGACAGTGTTTCTTTTGGTGACAGGAGCCCCCCTCCCCACGGTGAAGGTCGCAAAATTTAAAATGCTTATAACTCGCTATCTAATTTTCGTAGCGCGGCCAAATTTCGTTTATTAATTTTTAATGAGACAATGTTAATTTTTGGTGACAGGAGACCCCCACAGTGACGATCGGAAAATTTATAATGCTTATAATTCGCGATCTAATTTTCGTAGTGCGGCCAAATTTTGTTTGGTAATTTATTAAGGTATTGCATATCTTTTATCGCGGGCTTTGAGCGCGGCGAAAGAATCTAGAAATTCCGTAACGAGAAAAATCCTAACACTCAGGTTATCGTCGCTTGAGTTTGGCAGACTTCGGCACAGTATCCTTCGGTAGACTTCGGCAGACATTAAAGCGGTATATTTCAGATATTTTGAGAATATCAAGTCTCAAACTTATGTTTTTTATTTCAGCTACCATAAACGTATAGTTTCAATGGTAAAAATTCCTGATTCCTACATGTGTTGTAAGATAATTAAAATATTTTAAACGATATTAATTTCTCATTTATTCAATAAAAGAAAAAAAAAATTGTTATCGGTCATCACGCTCAAAAAGTATAACTTGAATTAATATCAAAGAGAAAAAAAACTGCATTAAATAAAAAGTAAATAAATAATTATGATTGCATAAGTTGATAAAAAATGCTATGCAATAGCTTTACCGCGGCAGTCCCCGAGTGCCACACATCTTTTTTTGTTTTGTTTTGTCTGAAACGACAGAAGTGTTCCGAATACCTTTTGAGAAAGTTATAGTATCACAAATTTATAAAAATCATTATAAAAGATAAAATCGAGGAGTGTATAGCTGAAACTAAAATATATTTATAATAAAGGAAATCTTATTTCTACGTCGTTAAGAATCAATTACGTTTTTTCCCTTTTATATGAAAATAAAAAGTTTTGGGTCTAAAGCAGAGAGAGCCAACTTGGGACACCCATATAATTTATTAATAATTATTTATATTAAATACATACATATAATCATTTTATAATTAAATACATATAAGTAATTAATGTTTATATATTTAAAGATAGAAAACCAACGATTATAAATGCACAAATAATTCATGAAAAACCTTTAAGAAAGTATGTCTTGCTACCTTTTCATACATTATTTGTGCATTTATAATCGCTGGTTTTCTATCTTTAAACATTTTTGCACAAAGGCTTTATTTGCTATTTTAATGTTTATATATAGTTATGTACGTTAGTGCGCATTAATTGCTTTTAAAAGTTTTTTTGTCTTTTTCGTTTTCGACCGAAAATGTGAAGATTACTGAAATTCGTTTTAGGTTTCGGCCTTGAGCATTTCGTTTTTGGCCGAACATAGAAAAATCCCCGATATTCGGTTTCGGTTTCGTCCTTAAAAACCCGTTTCGGTTTATCCTTAGTTTCAAAAGCCAGAGATTCTCACAAACTAATGAGTTTATGAACCTTGTGCATCTCTTTGTTCTTTTCTTTTAAAAGAAAAACGAACACTGAAATTCGTTTAAATTCATTTTACAATAACTCATTCAATCTCTGAATGGGCCAATTAGATTAATGAGTGAGTGGAGTGGAGAGTTTTTGTGCTTACACTGCCATCTCTTATCGAATTAGAGAATGAAAAGACCTCTGCAGTGTGACGTCACACTTCCGCTTTTGCTCTTCCTCTTCCTCTGACGAAGAGAGCCAGATTTGGCTAAGAATCGACCTTTTCATTGTTTTGGGGAGAATTATTTACAAGGAACATTCTTTCACGTGATGTATTTGATATTACAAAACTGATCTGAAAAAAAAATATAGATATGTAAAATAAAAATTACTTTTATAATTCTTTGACCCAAGATTTAAGATATTTTTTTTTTTCGAATTCAAAAAATAAAATCAGATTTTCTTAAGACTTTGTTCTCGATTTCAAACAGGCTATTTTCTGATATATATTTTCTAAATTACTTTACAGCGTTGAATTAAGACATTTTTCTCCAGGGGGTATTTCGGTGGCTCCGGAGAAAAAGAGGATTGCATTTTTTGACCATTAAAACAATAAAATCTCAAATCTCCCGGGAGGAACAGTTCAATATTCCGGGGTGGGGGGTGCCCCTTCTTGGATTTTTGTTCGCAATCGAATCCAATTTGCAGTTGCTCTTATTTAACATACGTGTAATTCAACTTTTTTTTTTTTTTTTTTTTGGTGTGTGTGTGTGTTTCGGTAAAGGCAGAAGATTTTTCAGAACACAATCGACGTTTTGAACCGAATTTTCAAACGCGACAACACAGAAAAAAGAAAAGAATTGCTGCCTTGTTTTTAACTCAAGGTTTAGTTTAAATAAATGAATAAAACTGTACAAATCCCTTTTCAATAATCGTGTCCGCAAGTGTCGTATTTTTATGGTTTAAAAATATGTTCACCAAATTGTCAGAAAGTTTCTTGTTGTTCAGAAGGAAGGGTGGAGGAGGATTTATTTATTTATTTTTCTTGGAACTAGCATTAATTCTTTAAAAAGTGGTGGAGTATTTTTTATACCACTTAATTTTATAGAGTTGCGTAAGAAAATACTTATTATCATTAAAATAAAATATATATGCTAAAAGTTATTACACTAAACATAAAGGCTTAGAAAAACTAAATGCTCTCTGTATATCAATACAAATGGAAATTTCGTTTCTCGGATTACAACTTGAGTTCTGCTGAATTGACTTGGATAAGACTTGCACTGTTAGTTAGAAATCTTTTAAGGAATGTTTTAGCGTGTTATATGCTAGAACATGTTTAGAATAACATGTTATATGTTATTCTATGTTGCTTTGTGACTGAATTACGGAAAAAAGCTGTATAATAAAATGAACCCGATTAAGAAAAATTAACTTTTTAAAAAAGATTTTGGAAACTTCCGAATGGATTTCGATAAAATTTGTGCTTTTAGTTTAATAATTTTTCAGAGAAAGTATTAGCATGTAATATTTCATTCTATTTTGCTTAAGTACTGAATTATGGGAAAAGTTCTAAAATTATGACAACTCAATTTGAAATACGATTTTATTTCAAAATCTTTTAACTCACATTCTGCTAAAGGTATTTTTATGGGATTTATAATATCAGTTAGATAATGTTTGGCGACCAGGGTTAGTGTATAACACATCGGTCTACATTTCTATGTTGTAAATCCACGGGAGAAAGTTCTATAATTAAGTCAACCCGATTATGAAAAAATAACTTTTTTTTAAGAGTTCTATTGAATGGATTTTTATGGGCTTTACGTTATTAATTTGATAAATTGACTAAAAATGTAGAATGTGTGTGTGAAATTAGCATTCTGAATTTAAAAAAAATATGCTACGCGAGTAAAAGTTAATAAATAATAAAACAAATAAAAAGAAAATTAAACGGTAATTCATTTTATTATTACTTATCTTGAGAATGCCATCAGTTGTCTGTACAAAACTAGTAGGTCAGTTTATTATGAGTAAGATGAATGTTTCACAAACTTAATTATCAATAAATATTCGCTATAACAATATATACAGGGTGTCCCAGAACTTCGTGTACAAACTTTGATGGGGCGGAGGGTAGAGAACATCGTTTGGAACCACAATTACATAGGAAAGCATGGGCGGAAACGTCTTGCTTACCCTTTCACAGACAGTGATTTGTATATGAAACTACAAAATTTTTATACAAAATGAACAATGGCACCAGAATTTTAATATAATTTTTCCATTTATTATGTATGTGAAATGTTTGTCTTTTCTTATTTGCAAATACATTTTTCCGCAATTTTTAATGTCATTCATATTTTTCCACATATTAGCAATGGAAGTGCTTTGTCCGTGAAAAGCTCAAAGAAACACAAAGACACGGTTATGACACAATGCGGAAAGCAATGTAGAACGCTTTATTACACAGAAAAAAGTACAAGAAATGATTTAAATTTAAATTAAATTTTAAATTATGTTTCTTTAAAATCAAGTATCTTAGTAGCTATTAGAAAATTGCTAAAATGTGGAAAAATATGAATGACATCAGAAATCGCGGAAAAAATGCATTTGCGAAGAAGAAAGAAAATACATTTCACATATATAATGATTGGAAAAATCATATTAAAATTTTGGTGTCAATGTTCATTTTGTATTGAAATTTTTGTAGTTTCATAGACATACCATTGTCTGTGAAATGGTTAACAAGTGAGGATGACGTTTCCGCCCATGCGTTCATGTGTAATTGTGGTTCCAAACGATGTTCTCTACCACTCCTCAAAGTTTGTACCCGAAGTTCTGGGACACCCTGTATATATAGATATATATATCCCCCCCCCCCTCCCAACTTACTGATCGTGAAGCTTTTACTATTACGATACATACTCACGGAAATGGGCAGTATTTCTCTGACGTCACAATTGGTAAAATGGCGATTTTCATAGTCTGGAACCGAAAGGAAGAATACACTCCATTTCTTCCCGGATTATAAGCTGGAAATAAATTAGATATTACTAATATTCTTTTAAGTGTAAAAAAAAAAAGAAAAAAAAAATTGTAATTTAAGAAATTACCCCAACCATTTGAAAAATGTTTCACTCGATACATTCATCTATCATTTTAAGCTAAATACCAGTTGTTTTATTGTGTATTATCCGTGCCACTGCTATAAATGACTTTATACATGCTGCAATTTGAAGGTACGGTTCGTTTAAGTTATATCACTCTATTGTCGCCAAGCATAAAAGTTGGCGACGAAAGAAACATTTCAAACTATTTAACATTGTTGGTGCAAAAGTAATCATTATTAAAATACAGCTTTGGCATATACTGTTATACTTGTAAGACTTTGGCATATATTGTTTGATTTTACAGAGCAGAATTTTGGTGATGGAGGTTTTAAACCAAAATCGATCGCAGCACATGCATCTGTGAATGGGTCCATCAGACATCGAATCAAAAAAGTTTTTTTCCCAGTTTTTCCCAAGCCGATTGCTTTTTAGTTTTCTTTTTAGGTGGTGGAAAATCAAGAGTAATAGCTATAACATTTTCCGGCTTGTTAGAATCACTATTGGCACTCAAATTTTCCTGGTTAGAACCGACCGATAGTAAAACGCCATGGCTAGTGGATTGGTCGCCCTGGCGACATGATGTTTTACAATTAATCGGTTCGGCATTAAATTGCTTCCTTTTTCGTGATCGCCTTTCAACACGTAATTGGTTTTCAGCGGCTCAATAATCTTTTGATTTTATCATTTTCTGCATTGAAAGACGTTTTTGCGCCAAACCAAATACAGTATTACTCAGTTATCCCGTCGACCAATTTCGCCAAATGATACGAATCGCCAAACTAATAAGCAACTTATACATGTTGACTAAATTTTTATTTTAAATAGCAAAAGAAGAAATAAAAATCACTTTATGATTGTTTAAGTACGCGTATTGTGTTTAATATCATTGAATGCGATATTCACGTTCATTCATTTCTTTGGCTTCGGCTTTTTCCGTATCTGTTAATTTCCGTCTACCCATTTTTAAATTTGTTAGTTTTCTCCTTTATTACAATGATTTTAACCATTTTAATTTACTATTCAAATAAAAATTCTTCTAAAAGTAAAGAATTTAATTTAAATTCAAATAAAAATTCTTCTAAAAATAAAGAATTTAATTTAAATTCAAAAGTGGTAACATCATTCAAAAGTGGTAACATCATTCAAAAGTGGTAACATCATCGGGTCCATTCTCCCGAAAACAACAACCATTTTTCAAATGGTTAAAAAGAAAGAAAAAGAAAAAAAAAGAAAAAAGAAAAAAAATGTACTTTTCTGAATGCGTTAAGTAAAATAAGCAGCATTCGTGTAACATCACAATTTTTAAAAGAGCGATTTTTAAAGCCTCGAACCCAATAAAAAAATACAGTCCATTTGAAACCCATGAGCTATTCCGTTATTTTAAAGAGAAATAAAGATGATAGTACTCCGATGCATTAAATTAATAAGTAAATATAGACATAGACAAGGTTTATTCTTTAACCAGAGAATAAAGAAGATGGATATACTACATAAAATAATGCATTCCTGATGAGTAATTTTTCTTTTTCTGCCATACTTATTTCAGCAGTAATACATTATTTTTAGAAAAAAAAATTACAGTCATGACTTACAAAAGCATGCTAAGTACAGGCATGTCATTACTATTTTAAGCCAGTAGGCGTTTCCCTTTCACTCTCGCTTCCAAGCACTGCTGATTTCCATTTGGAAACCATTATCAACATAAGTTTATTTTTCTTAATTATATTTGTTTTTTTAATCTTCTCATAACCAAATTACTAGAAAAGTAGAGAAAAAAAAAAGATGTGTGGCACTCGGCGACTGCCGCGGTAAAGCTATTGCATAGC
Organism: Maratus speculifer; assembly: GCA_964019185.1. NCBI lineage: Eukaryota > Metazoa > Arthropoda > Arachnida > Araneae > Salticidae > Maratus > Maratus speculifer. Next base: position 241,617,007 of record OZ025301.1, on the reverse strand, counting down.
ATTTTTTATCAACTTATGCAATCATAATTATTTATTTACTTTTTATTTAATGCAGTTTTTTTTCTCTTTGATATTAATTCAAGTTATACTTTTTGAGCGTGATGACCGATAACATTTTTTTTTTCTTTTATTGAATAAATGGGAAATTAATATCGTTTAAAATATTTTAATTATCTTACAATACATGTAGGAATCAAGAATTTTTACCATTGAAACTATACGTTTATGGTAGCTGAAATAAAAAACATAAGTTTGAGACTTGATATTCTCAAAATATCTGAAATATACCGCTTTAATGTCTGCCGAAGTCTACCGAAGGATACTGTGCCGAAGTCTGCCAAACTCAAGCGACGATAGCCTGAGTGTTAGGATTTTTCTCGTTACGGAATTTCTAGATTCTTTCGCCGCGCTCAAAGCCCGCGATAAAAGATATGCAATACCTTAATAAATTACCAAACAAAATTTGGCCGCACTACGAAAATTAGATCGCGAATTATAAGCATTATAAATTTTCCGATCCTCACCGTGGGGGTCTCCTGTCACCAAAAATTAACATTGTCTCATTAAAAATTACCAAACGAAATTTGGCCGCGCTACGAAAATTAGATAGCGAGTTATAAGCATTTTAAATTTTGCGACCTTCACCGTGGGGAGGGGGGCTCCTGTCACCAAAAGAAACAGTGTCTCATAATAAATTATCAAACAAAATTTGGCCGAGCTACGAAAATTAGATCGCGAGTTATAAGCATTTTAAATTTTTCGACCCTCACCATGGGGGATCTCCTGTCACTAAAATTAACATTGTCTCATAATAAATTACCAAACAAAATTTGGCCGCCCTACGAAAATTAGATCGCGAGTTATAAGCATTTTAAAATTTTCAACCCTCTCCATGGGGGGGTCTCCTGTCACCAAAAATTAACACTGTCCATAATAAATTACCAAACAAAATTTGGCAGTGCTACGAAAATTGATCGCGTGTTATAAACATTTTAAATTTTTCGACCCTCACCGTGGGGGGTCTCCTGTCACCAAAAATTAACACTCTCTCATAATAATCTATCGAACAAAATATGGCCGCGCTACGAAAGTTAGATCACGAGTTATAAGCATTTTAACTTTTTCGACCCTCACCGTGGGGGTTCTCCTGTTACCAAAATTTAACACTGTTTCATAAAAAATTACCAAACAAAATTTGGCCGTGATACGAAAATTAGATCGCGAGTTATAAGAATTTTAAATTTTTTTACCTTCATCATGGGGGGGGGGGGTCTGCTGTAACCAAAAGTAACACTGCCTCATAATAAATTACCAAACAAAATCTGGCCGCGCTACGAAAATTAGATCACGAGTTATAAGCATTTTATCATTTTCGACCCTCACCGTGGAGGGTCTCCTGTCACCAAAATTTAACACTTTCATAATAAATCATTAAACAAAATTTGGCCGCGCTACGAAAATTGATCGCGAGTTATAAGTATTTTAAATGTTTCGACCCTAACCGTGGGGAGTCTCCTGTCACCAAAAATTAACACTCTCTCATAATAAATTACCAAACAAAATTTGGCCGCGATACGAAAATTAGATCGCGAGTTATAAGCATTTTAAATTTTTCGACCCTCACGGTGGGGGGTCTCCTGTCACCAAAAGTAACACTGCCTCATAATAAATTACCAAACAAAATTTGGCCACGCTACGAAAATTAGATCACGAGTTATAAGCATTTTAACTTTTTCAACCCTCACTGTGGGGGGTCTCCTGTCACCAAAAATTAACACTCTCTCATAATAAATTACCAAACAAAATATGGCCGCGCTACGAAAGTTAGATCACGAGTTATATACTTTTTAACTTTTTGACCCTCACCGTGGGGGGGGGGGGGGGTCTCCTGTCACCAAAATTTAAAACTGTTTCATAATAAATCATTAAACAAAATTTGGCCGCGCTGCGAAAATTGATCGCGAGTTATAAGCATTTTAAATTTTTCGACCCTCACTGTGGGGGGTCTCCTGTCACCAAAAGTAACACTCTCTCATAATAAATTAACAAACAAAATTTGGCCGCGATACGAAAATTAGATCACGAGTTATAAGCATTTTAAATTTTTCGACCCTCACGGTGGGGGGGGGGGGGTCTCCTGTCACCAAAAGTAACACTGTCTGATAATAAATTAACAAACAAAATTTGGCCGCGCTACGAAAATTAGATCACGAGTTGTAAGCATTTTAACTTTTTCGACCCTCACCGTGGGGAGTCTCCTGTCACCAAAATTTAACACTGTTTCATAAAAAAACATTAAAAAAAATTTGGCCGCGCTACGAAAATTGATCGCGAGATATAAGCATTTTAAATTTTTCGACCCTCATTGTGGGGGGTCTCCTGTCACGAAAAATTAACACTCTCTCGTAATAAATTACCAAACAAAATTTGGCCGCGATACGAAAATTAGATCGCGAGTTATAAGCATTTTAAATTTTTCGACCCTCACCGTTGTGGGTGTCCTGTCACCAACAGTAACACTGTTTCATAAAAAAACATTAAAAAAAATTTGGCCGCGCTACGAAAATTGATCGCGAGATATAAGCATTTTAAATTTTTCGACCCTCATTGTGGGGGGTCTCCTGTCACGAAAAATTAACACTCTCTCGTAATAAATTACCAAACAAAATTTGGCCGCGATACGAAAATTAGATCGCAAGTTATAAGCATTTTAAATTTTTCGACCCTCACCGTGGGGGGTCTCCTGTCACCAAAAATTAACAATCTCTCATAATAAATTACCGAACAAAATTTGGCCGCGATACGAAAGTTAGATTGCGAGTTATAAGCATTTTAAATATTTCGATCCTCAAGGTGGGAGGTCACCTGTCACCAAAAGTAACAGTGTCTCTTAATAAATTACCAAACAAAATTTGGCCGCGCTACGAAGATTGATCGCGAGTTATAAGCATTTTAAATTTTTCGACCCTCACCGTGGGAGGTCTCCTGTCACCAAAAATTAACACTCTCTTATAATAAATTACCAAACAAAATTTGGCCGCGATGCGAAAATTAGATTGCGAGTTATAAGCATTTAAAATTTTTCGACCATCACCGGGGGGGGGGGGGTCTCCTGTCACCAAAAATTAAAACTGTCTCATAATAAAGTACCAAACAAAATATGGCCGCGCTACGAAAATTAGATCGCGAGTTTTAAGCATTTAATTTTTTCGACCCTCACCGTGGGGGGTCTTTTGTCAACAAAAATTAACACTGTCTCATAATAAATTACCAAACAAAATTTGGCCGCCCTACGAAAATTAGATCGCGAGTTATAAGCATTTTAAACTTTTTGATCCTCACCGTTGGGCGGGTCTCCAATCACCAAAAGCTACATTATCCTACCTTATTTTATCTTAAGACGATTTTTTTCTATACATATTCTATCAGGAATTTTTATCATTGAAACTATAGATTTATGGTAACTGAAATAAGAAACATAAGTTTGAGATTTGATATCCTCTAAATATCTGAAAAATACCGCGTCAATGTCTACCGAAGTCTACCGAAGGATGATACCATGCCGAAGTCTGCCGAGCTGAAACGACGTTAGCCGAGTGTTAGGTTTTTTCGTTACCGATGTGTTAGGATTTTTCGCGTTACGGAATTTTTGGATTCGGTCGCCGCGCTCAAAGCCCGTGATAAAAGCTATGCAATAGCTTAAAATTTTCTAACTTTTAATATTTCTAAAATACCATTATAAATCATGTGCAAATATATATATATATATATATTGTAATGTTGTTCTATCTATCTATCTATCTATCTATCTCTCTCTCTCTCTATATATATATATATATATATATACAGGGTGTCCGAAAAGTCTGGAAACGGCCGAATAACTCGAGAAATACATATGAGATTGAAAAACGTAAATATACGTGTTAAATATTTTTAAATAAGCTACTCTGTGATACCAAATTTGACCTTCGAAACCGACCCCCTGGGGGTCAGAGGGGGTCCAACTTTGAAATCTTAAATTATAACCCCATTTCTTATTGCAGATTCAGATTCTACGGACAAAAATACGTAACTTTTGTATTTGATGTTTATTTCGAATCCTCGTTTATCACGGTATAATCGAGCATATTAAATCGATACATATTCCCGCTTTTCCAACGGGATTTTCCCTAATCGAAACTGATTGGGCAGAATTTTTGACGTCAAATTCCTCGTCTTTTGTAGGAATAGCGTTTCCTGAAAATCACCCGTGGCGATTATTTCAATAGTGCTACACTGTTAAAAATTTGACCCATTTGCTGCAGCGTCACTCCACAGCTATTATAGAATATCTCTTTTGTGACCAATGAGAATGCTCCATAACACAGTAAAGTAATCGTTTTCTATAAAAGCGGTGGAGTGACGATGCAGCAAAAGTGTCAATTTTTTACAGTGTTCTGTACTGTGTTATGGAACATTCTCATTGGTCATGAAACAGATATTCTATAAAGGCTGTGGAGTGACGCTACAGCAAATGGGTCAAATTTTTAATTGTGTGTGTAGTGCGTAATTTTTTTTTCCAACCACCTTCGTCGTTCAAGGCCAAGCTCGCACTCTGATTGGTTGTTGCTCTCGGCACTGTTTTCACGTAACTTGGCGATAATCATACTTGGCGCAGCGATAGACGTTTCCGTCGAGTTTGATTTCCTGCCGAACCGAGTACGAAGTAAACCGAGTACAAAGCAAAAAGTTGAGTGTAAAAACTTTTAAAGAGTACAGCTTTCAGTGAGACACGTTCCATCCAATCCAATGCTGCAAGAAAAAAGTTACTTTGTACTCGGTTCGGAAGGAAATCAAACTCCTCGACGGAAGCAACTATCGCTACGCCAAGTATGATTATCGCCAAGTTACATGAAAACAGTGCCGAGAGCAACAACCAATCAGAGTGCGAGCTTGGGCTTGGAACGACGAAGGTGGTTGGAAAAAAAAATTACGCGTGTGTAGTACTATCGAAATAATCGGCATGGGTGATTTTCAGGAAACGCTATTCTTGCAAAAGACGAGGAATTTGATGTCATAAATTCTCCCCAATTAGTTTCGATTAGGGAAAATTCCGTTGGAAAAGCCGAAAAATGTATCGATTTAATATGCTCGAATACACCGTGATAAACGAGGTAAACGAAATAAACATCAAATACAAAAGTTGCGTATTTTTGTCCGTAGAATCCGAATCTGCAATAAAAAATGGGGGTTATAATTTAAGATTTCAAAGTTGGACCCCCTCTGACCCACAGGGGGTCGGTTGCGAAGGTCAAATTTGGCATCACTGAGTAGCTTATTTAAAAATATTTAACACGTATATTTACGTTTTTCAATCTCATATGTATTTCTCGAGTTATTCGACCGTTTCCAGACTTTTCGGACACCCTGTATATATATATTCGAACCAAAAACACGAGGTTCAAAACACTTCTACATTTTTAAGGAATCTGTTACGTTCAGAATTATTTTGAAAGCATGCACACCGAAGAGCCGACAGCACAAAAACCTGAGGTACTGAACACAAGGGGAAAAAACACTTTCTTTTATGGAAGAGTAGTTACAGGGGAATCTAATGATCATTGTTTGCCGGAAGCGAAGGGATGCAAAAAACAACAATTAATACCACCAGTGGCTGACTCGTAGGCTTAACATTGTGTTTGCCATACAGTCATTTCATACCTTTGATTGTACAGAATACACAATGATATACATACGAATAAACTATTAATGGTATTAATTTTTGGCCACTTCACTTCCGACAGACATGGATCATTAGATTCCCCTGTTACTAGTCTTCCATAAAATAAAATAAAAAAAAAATTCTTGTGCTCGATTCCTTAGGTTTATTGTTCTATCAACTCTTGGTTACAAAAGAAGATTAAAGAATAATGAATTTTTTTTTTTTTTTTTTTTTTTTTTTTAATCTCGCCGAAAAATTAAGCAACTCAAAAAATAAAATTTCTTTTTTAAAACAATAAAGCAATAATTGTCAATAATGCTAGAAATTATCTAGCACTGTCATCTAAGTACGAGCAATGAAACTATTTAGAAGCTTCCTATGTCTTCTAAAAGATTGGATGGTATTACTAAACGAAAAAGGAAAAAAAATCAGTCTTTTTTTTTATTTCAAATATTGCCTTTCGAAATAGGAGCCTCATTTGAAGTTCATGGTGAGGATAGCGTTAATGGAGGACAAAATTGGTGCTATCCTATGGAAAATATGCCAACTTTAAGGCTTTCTATTTATTTAATGTTGCTTTTATTTTTTTAAAGGTCACGCTGTAAAATTTACGTCATTTTACAAAATTACAAGAATTTGAACCAGAACCAAACTTAAAACCTAAAACAAAAAATGAAAAGAAAAACCATTATAACCGAACAAAACCAAAATTATTTTGATTGAACCGGGACAGAGGTAAAAAATTACGGGTTGAAGCCCTGCTATATTACAGAATACCGCTTCTCTGCGTTGCTACAACTGTTGCGGGAGAACCTGTTTGGAAGGCACTGATGACGAATGAATGGTTCGGTATTTACATAAGCAGAACTGGATTTTGTTCCGTATCCTAACCACTACACGTAATTTGTATTTACCTTTACCAATACCAGGGCCTGATTAGTGATTACTGCATAGGACATCGGACATCTAGGTCATGGCTTTGATCTATGGCTAGGTCAGGGCCCATTGTTGAAAAGGGCCCAAATTTAATAAAATGATTTAGAAAAAATTCTTAATATTGCAGTTTTTGCAATTATTTTTTCAAAGATCAAAAATGATTTTGGCTAACTTGGCAACCGTATGATAATCTAATGATGACCCTGTAAATACTCCCGAAGGGGAAAAAATCTAGCTGTTATTATGATGCGAAGAGCATCTGAAACTGTGCTGGGTCTTGAGCCCCCTATAATCTTAATTGGGCTTTGATTAATATCAAATAAAAATAATTATATCACGTAAAGAAAAAGAAATGTGAAGGTATAAAATGATAGTATCGAGGGGGATAATGATAACGTTATATTTGCACAGCCCCTAGAGACTATTTTTACTTACCCATCATACGTAGTATAGGGTAGATCTTGCAATCGTTTTGAAAATCGAAAAATTTTTTTGACGGATTTACACGTTTTAGACACTGGAGATTTCGAAAAACATACTTTTAGAAAAAAATTTTACCGTCCGTCAGTCTGTCTGTCTGTCTGTAAACGCTCCATCTCCCGAACGAATTGAGATAGAGACTTGAAATTTTGTATGTACTTAGTATGTAAGAATGTGACGAAGCCTATTTAATATCAGTAGCCTCGATTATCCGGAACTATTTTTTTTCGGACTCTCGAAAAATTCATTCTGATGAAAGTATATAAAAATTTTCGAATTTTTTTGTTCTAAGGAATGGACGTAAAAGGCAATAAAATGACACACATTTTGCATACAGAACGAAGTCGGTCGGATTATTAGTTGCCGAGATATTTGTAATCCAGTTTTCCACATTCTTCGATTTTTCATGACCCTGTATTTCATTCAAATTTCAATTCAGAGATATATTTTAATTGGAAATGAGACGCTCAATCCGACGCAGTTAATTGTTAGTTAATAGAATTATTATTTTTGGAGTTACAAGGATGTTTCTTTTACGCAGTTCGGTACTTTTGGCGTTTTATATAATTTGTCGAAATTGGTACATCAGCAGTTCTTTAATATAGCATTACTATGTATATTAACAATATTTAAATTTTGTTTATGAATTGCAATGTATTGTATAAATAGTTTTCACATGTTTTATTTTCATCTACATATCCATGATGGGTAAGTATTACGGTGGCCCCCAACGACTAGCTTTAAATTTTTATGCAAAAAGATTCTACGAACTGTGTTGATTCTTACAATGTTAATTTTCATCCTATATTACTTTTTGTATCAGCTATACATAAAGAAACCTTTTTTCACAGTTTTTTTCTATTATTCTAATTTTTTCTAACTTGGAGCTGTATTTCAAGAAAATAACAAATAAAATTTAGAAGTAAAATAATAAATAGAAAAGAATGAGAATAAGAACTTTCTAATAATGACTTAAACTTGACAATGAATGAACTATCGCAAACAAATGTTTTGAATGACCTAGAAAATAAAGCGGGCAGATTGCCAATTTAAAAAAAAGAGAGATTAGAGATTCTGCTGATTTAGGTGACTATGTTCTGCATCCTAATGTTCCTTGAAAAGCGAAATAAAAACATTAAATAGTGAGCAATGCTGTTTGGTACCCAGTTGTACTTCGTTATTATCCTTCTGCTTTATTCATTTAAATTATTAACAATAGAAATGAGTTCTTTTCTAACTTTTGATTCTGGAAATTTTTATTGCTGTAGAAAACTTTTATGTAAGCACTATCTCGTAAATGTCCTTGCTTTTTGATCTTTTAAAGTTCATTTAAAAAAATTGATCATAAAATTGAGGCAATGGAGGGATCAAGAGACAATTAAAAGTTTTGTTTGTTTATTGAACAACATACATCTGACTTGTGTGCTCGACATGAAGCCTGCTTATAAGCCATCGTCAATATACAAGGACGAGATAGCACACAAGGAAATATTACAACACAAGCGAAGTACAACCTGGAGCTCCACACAAAGAGTGTGTGCAATGGAGCCAGTGGGATTCGAACCCACAACCTCACAATCAGCGGCGTGATGTCTTAATCACTCAGCCACGGAGGCCCCATTTAAAAGTTCAGCCGTGTGAAAAAATAAATAAATAAAAATAAACTCCGCAACTTGACAGCTACTAAGCTTTTTCTACGAAACTGGGTGTCGAAGAACTCACCATGAGACGGTATTAGGAAAAAGTTCAAGTTACTTTCCTCGGTTACATGAAATTTTGCTGTTATCTTTACGTGAAAATTCTTGAAATCCCAGTTTCCTAAAATAATTTAGTAATTTCGCAAACATTTTTTTTTTTCAGAATGTGAACAAATTTTAACAGTCTAGTATCATTGAGTTCTCGATTTTTGATTGCAATGATTAATAGAATGCGTAATAGAAGAAAATTACTGGTACCAAACGATTGGAAATAAAGTCTTCTTTTAAATGATGTACATAAAATTTCCTTAGGGGGGCCATCTACAAATCAAAACTCGACCAAACTTTATATTTTTCAATGCAACACCCTTTTTTGACAAGATATTTTAAATATTCGATTTAAGCTATGCCTAGAAATGAAATTTCAATTCATTTGCATGATAATTTTTTGAATTATAAACATCCAACATTTAGAGCTTTTAATGTTAAATTACATTTTCAAATTTTTATCAATATCTCCTGAAATTATAATCTTAATGTGATTTTTTTGTGTGTGGACAATAATACTAAAAAAGCCAAATTGTTTGAAATTTAAAAATTTTTATCACATGAATTATTAGTTATAAAATTAATATTTGAAAGAAAATTATGAATTTCAACCTCGAATTTATTTTATTGTTTTATATTTTTCACATCTTACTTTATGCGAATTCTCAAATTTAATTTTTTCTTTGAAGTAATTTTCGAATTATGATTAAAAAACGTCAAAACGATGGTTTAAAGGGACACAGTACCTTGAAAATGGTAAAAATATCGATCTTCCTTTTTTTAGATATTAACTGAAAGATTCTTTAATTGTGAATATTTTGACACTTCATTTTTGCTTATACGACTATTGTAACGCAAGATATTCTAAATTTTGTTGCTAGATCTAGCGCAATTACCCATGCAAATAAAAGCTTTAAACTGACTTTTCTCCCTGTTCACGTTTTGATAACTTCCTTGTTCTAAATTTTTTTTCTTTTCTTTTTGTTTATTTATTTATTCATTTATTTGTTTTTTTTTTTTATTTTTTTTTTTATTTTTTTTTTATGCTAATTGAGAGAGAGATTTGAAAATTTTCAAACACTTTCAAATTCAACAAATTTTCATTTAAAAAAATATTTTAATTGAGAATTTGTTGAATTTTCTTCATTTTACTTACCCATCATACGTAGTATAGGGTAAGTCTTGCAATCGTTTTGAAAATCGAAAAAAATTTTTTGACGGATTTACACGTTTTAGATAGTGAAGATTCCGAAGAACATATTTTTAGAAAAAAAAATTTGTTATCCGTCTGTCTGTAAACGCTCTATCTCCCGAACGAATTGAGATAGAGACTTGAAATTTTGTATGTACTTAGTATGTAAGAATGGGACGAAGCCTATTTAATATCAGCAACCTCGATTATCCGGAACTATTTTTTTCGGACTCTCAAAAAATTCGTTCTGATGAAAGGTATATAAAAATTTTCGAATTTTTTTGTTCTAAGGAATGGACGTAAAAGGAAATAAAATAACACACATTTTGCATATAGAACGAAGTCGATCGGATTATTAGTTGCTGAGATATTTGTAATACTGTTTTCCACATTCTTCGATTTTTCGTGACCCTGTATTTCATTGAAATTTCAATTCAGAGGTATATTTTAATTGGAAATGAGACGGTTAATCCGACGCAGTTAATTGTTAGTTAATAGAGTTATTATTTTTGAGTTATAAGGATGTTTCTTTTACGCAGTTCGGTACTACTTGAGTAGTTTGGCGTTTTATATAATTTGTCGAAATCAGTAATCAGCAGTTCTTTAATAGAGCATTACTATGTATATTATCAATATTTAAATTTTGTTTATGAATTGCAATGCACTGTATAAATAGTTTTCACATGTTTTATTTTCATATACATATCCATGATGGGTAAGTATTACGGTGGCTCCCAACGACTAGTTTTGGTATACACGAGAAAAAAAAATATATTAAATGTAAAATCCCATACATCTAAAAATACATGCACATTTTTATGTAATATATTCTAATGAATGTGGAAAAAGAAATCGAAGCAAAAATATTCATATTTGAAAAAATAGTAGGAATTTTTTAAAAGTTAATTAAAAAAATTAAATAAAATATACTATTCTATAAGTCTTTTTTTATTTAATTTTTTTATTAATATTGTGCCACCACGTAAGTTACAGTATTATTCAAAATTGAAGGTTTTCAAGGTACTATGTCCCCTTAAGAGGCCGTTTGCGATCTGCAGAAAAGTACGATTTGAAAGAAAAACATGTATCACCCATTTTATTCAAACATTTGGGTTGGAAATAGTCGAAACATATTAAGCTGTTGAAATGGTCTTATTAGCAAGAAATTGCACATAAAATAGAAATGACATAGTCATTTTGTTGCCTCTCAACAATTGAGCACCAAACTTCAATTTGGATACAATTACTGAAATAAGCTCATTTTAAAATAATTAATTTCTCTGAAACTAATCGCATGGATTTCAAGAAAATTTGTTTTTAGGCTAATTGAAGGGTGTAGAATGTATACAGGGTGTTTCGCTACCAGACCGACAAACATTGAGGGATGATAGTAGACATGAAAACAAACATTATTAAATAGGGAACCATGGGGCGCAAACGTCTTCTGTAGGAGCTAGCGGCCATTAAAGTTTGAGGTCCAAAATTTCAAACGATGATAAAAAACGGAAAAAAGAGTCGATTCGTTTGCGGTTTTCACTAAAACATTCTTTATATCACATTTTTCTTAGAAAAAAATTTCAAAGGTTATGTTCAAAAATTGTCGATAGAGGGCGCTTTAGACTTTAGAGTAACGAACAGTTACTTTTTACCGGTATTTTGTGTATGGGGTTGAAATTATTCTAAAGTTTAGACTTTAACTTAAATTTTAAGCCCAAAATCGGAAACATCGGGATCGGGTAACTAGCAAATATTAAACTGTGAACAGAGGGGGAAATTTTAAACGCTCATAAATATTGGACAAACAAATCGATTTTGTTGCAGTTTGCGTGTAAGTCATTAACTTGGTAATTATTTTATTCAAAATGATGTACAGATTTGGTGCCCTCATTTTTTGATAGAGGGCGCTTCCGACACATCTCTGACATTTCAAAGGCATTACTCCTGGGTGTTTTACTACCAGACCATCATACTTCCAGGAAGTGTTAAGGATACAAAGATGACTCGGAATCGCATAGAAATGTAACGTTGGAAATGCATTTTTTGCAAGTTACAGTTAAAGGAAGCAGAGAAAAAAGTAACAGAAACAGAGAGACACGTTAGTGCGAGAAGAGCGACACGTTAATGTCACAGAAACCAGTTTATTTAAAGGTTTTACTAGAAAAGGTGTTTGAAATTACGACCAGAAGTAGTCCGACAAGTTTGACAGCGACGGTAGATGGCGCTAAACGGTAATGCGCCTGCGCGAAGATCACTTTGAAGTGATCATTCGCGAACCGGTCCAAAGGTAGCAGAATGAAGTATTTGAACGATGAACAGCACGATAGGGCTCCTCCACATTTTACCAATGACGTTTACCGACAGTCAAAGTAACATATGGAGAGTGGTGGATAGATCGTGATAGCCCGGTTCATTGGCCTGCCAGATCGCCGGATCTATCATGTATGGACTTCTTTTGCTGGGGTCAAGTAGAAAATTGGGTGTATGAGACTCCCGTACCATCAGTTGAAGACCTCGCAGCTGGTATTTCTGTAGTTTCCAGAAAACTATCAGAGATGCCAGGAAACTTTCAAAGCGTGAGGAATTCCACGTGACGCCGCTGTCAAGCATACCGGACTACATCTGGTTGTAATTTTGAACACCTTTTCTCGTAAAACCTTTAAATAAACTGTTTTCTGTCACATTAACGTGTCGTTCTTTCTCTGCTGTTTCTGTTACTTTTTTCTCTGCTTTCTTTAACCGTAACTTCCAAAAAAGGCATTCCCAACGTTACATTCCTATGTGATTCCAAGTCGTCTTTGTATCCCTAACACTTCTAGGAAGTATGATGGTCTGGTAGTAAAACACGCAGGAGTAATGCCACTGAAATGTCAGAGATGTGTCGGAAGCGCCCTCTATCAAAATATGAGGGCACCAAAGCTGTACATCATTTTGAATAAAATAATTACCAAGGGAATTACTTACACGCAAACTGCAACAAAATCGATTTGTTTGTCCGATATTTATGAGCGTTTAAATTTTCCCCCTCTGTTCACAGTTTAATTTTCGCTAGTTACCTAATCCCAATGTTTCCGATTTTGTACTTAAAATTTAAGTTAAAGTCTAAACTTTAGAATAATTTCAATCCCATACACAAAATAGCGGTAAAAAGTAACTGTTCGTTACTCTAAAGTCTAAAGCGCCCTCTATCGACAATTTTTGAACATAACCTTTGAAATTTTTTCTAAGAAAAACGTGATATAAAGAATGTTTTAGTGAAAACCGCAAACGAATCGACTCTTTTTTCCGTTTTTTATCATCGTTTGAAATTTTGGACCTCAAACTTTAATGGCCGCTAGCTCCTACAGAAGACGTTTGCGCCCCATAGTTCCCTATTTAATAATGTTTGTTTTCATGTCTACTATCATCCCTCAAAGTTTGTCGGTCTTGTAGCGAAACACCCTGTATATTGTATCAGACTTGGGCATTGCTGTTGAAAAAATATACCGGGTGATTCAAAAGTCAGGACGAACTTTAAAAATTATTAATTCGAAAACGAATCAAGATACAGTCGACTCTCGTTAATTCGAACTCGTCGGGACCACGAGAAATGTTCGAATTATCCGAAGTTCGAATTATCGAAAATATGAAATAAAAACATGCTTAATATGGTACCATTAGAAAGAAATTAATGTTATAGTGTTTTTTTAATATATTTCGTCTGTTATCATTAGAATATGGTTTAATAATAAATTAGAATGTATAAATGCATAAATTAAATGATTAGAAAGAAGCACAATGGAAGAAAAATTTGAGGTGCCACTGATGGACAGACAGGGCACTAAGAAAGTGGATATCAAATGCATTGGATTATATGTATACTCGTTCGGAACAATTTTCACAAAAATCAAAGAATGAAAGTTATTCAAATGATCTGAAATCCTTGAGAAAGAAAAGAAAAAAGAAAAATCGGAATTCTGGTTAGTTCGAATTAAGCGAAGTCAAGAGAAAATGAGTTCGAATTAGTGAAAGTTTGTAACGTTATTCTGCCATTGAAAATTTCGGAACTTCATGTTTAGTTCGAATTAAGCGAAGATTCGAATTATCCGATTTCGAATTAACGAGAGTCGACTGTACAAAGATAAGAACAAAGAGAAGAAACCGGGTTTTGTGTGGCAACAAAAAAAATTGTTCTGTTGGTTACCAACAGATGACGCTATAGTATTTTATTGCACCAAAAGATGATTTACAAATGAAAAAATGTTGGCAACTTACAAATCACCTTAATTACAGTTAATTAGTATTACGGTGAATGTTCAATGTGCTGTCCATCATTCAAAAGTACAGCTGTGGGACGAGGCACCATAATGTTCACAGCATTTAGTAGCATTTCTTGCGTTATGGCAGACACATTTTGGCGGATGGCATTTTTCAGTGCTGCTAGTGATGCCGTTGGTCGACAACAGATCTATATTTTTTCAGAGCCACACAAAACCCGGTTTCTTTTCCATCCGTTTGGTACAAACTGTATATTTGTATCTTAATTCGCTTTCGAATTATTCATTTTTACTTACCCATCATACGTAGTATAGGGTAAGTCTTGCAATCTTTTTGAAAATCGTAAAAAACATTTTAACGGATTTACACGTTTTCGACACTGGAGATTTCGAAAAACATATTTTTAGAAAAAAAAAATTGCCGTCTGTCTGCCTGTCTGTCTGTCAGTCTGTAAACGCTCTACCTTCCGAACGAATTGAGATAGAGATTTGGAATTTCATATGTACTTAGTATATAAGAATGGGACGAAGCCTATTTAACCCTTTCGTGGTTATAAGCGCGTATACGCGCCCAGAATACCACTTAATTTGAATTGCGAAATTCCAAACTGACACCGGAATTTTTAAATGAAAATTTTAATTTTACAAAGAACGTAAAAAATAACATTTATGTATTATGAAATAAATTTGTTTTTAAATTCCGGTGTCATTCAATCATTTTAGTATTTTATGAATAGAAGTGTTTTAACCGTCAAAGGGTTAATATCAATAACCTCGATTATCCGGAACTATTTTTTTCGGACTCTCGAAAAGTTCGTTCTGGTGAAAGGTATATAAAAATTTTCGAAATTTTTTATTTTAAGGACTGATCGTAAATAGCAATAAAATAACACAAATTTTGCATAAAGAATGAAGTTGATCGAATTATTAGTTGCCAAGATATCTGTAATCGTGTTTTCCACATTCTTCTATTTTTCATGACCCTGTATTTCATTCAAATTTCAATTCAAAGTTATATTTTAATTGGAAATGGGACGCTTAATCCGACGAAATAAACTGTTAGTTAATAAGATTATTATTTTTGAAGTTATAAGGATGTTTCTTTTTAGCAATTCAGTATTACTTGAGCAGTTAGGCGTGTTGTATAATTTATCGAAAGAGATTCATCAGCAACTCTTTAATACAGCATTACTATGCACAATAAAACTATAAATACACGTTTAAATTTTGTTTTGGAATTGTAATCCATTTTATAAATAGTTTTCAAATGTATTATTTTCATATATTATATATGCATATATATGATGGGTAAGTATTACGGTGGCCCCCAACGACTAGTTAAATTTTGTTCTGACTTTTGGATCACTCGGTATATACACACATACATATGCATATATAAAGTTTGGGGTCATTTTGATGTGTAGAAGGAGAAGGCCCCTTAAGTAAATTTTATATACATGATTTAATAGTTGGTTTTATTTATAATCGCTTTGTACCAATAACTTTTTTCTACAAATATTTGTTGCTGAGTTAGCAAGGGGTGTTTACTTTTTTCTTTCCATGACTTTACATTAAATCATTAAGAGTTTTTTTTTCTTTCCTTGAAGTATTTGTATTATTTTCTGACTGATATAGCCATTTGAATTCTATTCCATTTGAATTCGATAAGTAACGATTATTTCGTCCAAAATAACAATGAAATAATTAATTTTATTATCAGATATCATACTTTTATCGATATATTATGCATACAAACCACCGCGGAACTATTTTCTATCCAATGATATTATATAAAAAAAAGAAAAGAAAAAAGAAAGAAAGAATAGAAAAGAATAGAAAAGAAAAGAAAAGAAAAGAAAAGAAAAAGAAAAGAAAAGATCGACCTTCGAATTTTTGAAATTACTCGGGCAACACTTTTAGTGCTTCTTGCTTTATAACATACATGATATGTATTTAAATATATAAATAGGGGAGAGTGGTGTACCTCGGACCTATGTTTATTCTAGCTTTATTTGTTTAAATCATTAAACAAAAACACTTGTAGTTTAAATATTTGTCACTAGAAGTCTCCTTTAAGTTCCTGGCATTTGTTTAGAAGCTCAACTAATTGTATAATTTTCAAAAAAGGAAATTCAGCTTTCAAAAAAGAAAAAAAAAATCTTGGATATTTCTATGTTATTTTTATACTAAAACATATCTAATTTTGTTTAAATGATGATAATGCATAATGAAGCAATGTTCTAGCTACTACACCATGTGCTTTAAATAAATTTAGGCCTAAGCTTAACATCATGACTGGTAATTTTGTTTTTAAGTGCCAAGTGGTGTGCCTTGAACCTAATAAAAGTGGTGTACCTTGGACTGTGTCCAAGGTACACTAGATATTGTTTAATGTATATGAAAGGCAGCCCAAAAAGTTAACATTTGGAATTGACTTATCTAATTACAATCTTGGCTAAAAATAAATATAATTACTACCATAAATAAATTTTAATGTCTTTTGTGATTATAGTAAGTATAAATGTTCAGAAGATGTTCTATTTAGACTTTCTTATTTTTAAAACCTAATAAACAATGAAATGTATCAAAAATTTATGTATGTAGCTTCTTGATAAATAAATGTTGATTTTATTCGCTAAAAACAAGTTTTTTTTTTTCATTCTTAGTAATGGGACCAAGGTACACCACTAGTGGTGTACTTCGGTCCTATTTTCATTTTATTTTTAATTCAAAATTTTTCATGGAAATTATTTATATAAAAATTTAAGACAAACATATGTAGTGTATAACATCATAAAGTTTTATAAAATCTTTTCTTTTTTAGTTTTGACATGTTTTTTTTTTAATTAAAAAGTCAAAATTTGTCCGAGGTACACCACCTTCCCCTATATATATCTACATATTAAATCTAAAACATTCAATTTATATAAAATAAAATAGGTTTTCATCCATGCTTTAAAATCATTGACGTCATAGATGTGACCCCAATAGTATATATCTAAAAGTCAAACTTTTAAATGAAAAACAAAACATGGTTTAAATAAAGTATTGTTCGGAAATTCAGTTGTCCGAAAGTCGAAAATGCCTACTTATGCCTGTAATGTATTTAGTCAGATATTTTTGTAATAGATTATTTGTTATATTTAAAGACATATTTACAAAAAATATCCGATATAGTCCGTAGTCTTTTATGTTTCATTATTATTATTAATTCATTAATTTTATAAATCCTTTGCTTATTTAGATAAATCCGGCGTAAATTTTGTTTGTTTTGACTTTTATCCAACCAGGGAGTTTCCGAGAAACCTTCGCCAACTAATCCAATGCGACAGATTTATTCTGTTTTTGTTGCACCAATCGGAAATTGAGCAAACTCATCAACCCTTTCAAAACAAGCTTGTTATTCTTCTGATGTTATGTTTCCTTTTACTAGTAACTCTGGGATTTCGAACGTGATCCCTCAAAAATGAGTTCTGCGGAAATGAACCGCATGTTGCCCAAGCATAAAGAGAAAAACAAAGATTTCAGGCAACAATTTATTGTTATTTAACAGGCCTCCCAACAGAGTTAATTAATTTTGGACTAATTGGATGAAAACAAACTTTCATTGATTTTAAGTATTTTGTTTGTTATTTTAAGCTTTAGTTGTTTTCAAACAATTCAAAATTTAAACATTTTTTAAAGTTCCGTAAAGTTCTGTTAAACAGATTTTTTTAAAAACAAGTAAGATAAATCAAATGTTAAGCATAGATTACGAAACACTTTCCAACACTTCCTGCAATCTTTAACAATACTTCGTTATTTGGAGAAATAAGGTTACTGTCTATAGCCAAATATGTATTCCAATACTTTTGAACAGCCCTGTATTTCATCTGTCAATTAATATATATATTATATAATTTGAAATTTAGTTTGGCAAGAAAATGCCTAGCAGCTTAAAATTTCTCATTCAGCAATTTTACTAATAGATGGAAACATACTTCAATACTTATGTTTAGCGCTGTAGTTTACCTGGTATCTTTATTACACGCCAGTCCTTAGCTAAAATTTATTTTAAACTAAAACACTCTTAAAACAACTGAAATCACCTTCTCAGAAATTACATTTCATAGAACTTCGTGTATACAATTCTTTGTGTGGCCCTGTATATAATTTTATCTATATTATGCAAATATTTCTTAGTAAATTGAATGCAATTCCGCGTAAAAATGCATAACTTATTTAAAAACCACCTTTAAGTAATTTAAGCTCATATTCAGTAACGTTTGCGAGCTCTTTTGTGTAGCCATGTATATCAACTATAGCATTTATACACATTATATAATATGCATAGATTTAATGAAACTTAAAAGCGCATATAATAATTAAAAGGATTTTCCTCCATCCTTCAGCTATCATCGAATGCATATAAAGTACTTCGGAAAGAATGTACTATTTGAAATATTGTATGTTTCCCAGTAAATGCTATGCACTTCGTATTATCCAGGACTATATCATATAACTATATTAAGCCTCAGTGACATATATCAATTTTATTATTCATAAAATAGTTTAATGTAATGAAAATATGTTACACACAATTCCCACCTTTTATCATTATGTAATGGCTTTTGTGTAGCCCTGTTAATGAATAATAGCTATTTTTTTCTTTGCATATTTTAATGAAATTAGTAAATGTATATAAATTTTAACATGTTTGACAAGTTGTAACTTCTTTAAAATTCATTTGAAACAATTTTTCAACATAGGTCGTAATGTAACGGTAAATTTTTGACTGCTCCTGTAAATAAATTTATCATGCTAGAAACTTCATTTGAAATAGGGTTCATGCTGGGGTAAATGTCAATAACGTCCAAAAATTTCAGGGCAATCCGAGTATATTTACGGGAGTTAGAACGCGAACAGACGAACAGACGGCCAAATAAATTAAATTCATAAACTCTTTTTAACTTTGCTAAAAAGTGTTAAAAAAGAAAATAAGGATAGATTGTTTATAAAGTTACGTTATAATTTAGTGCAATTATTAAATATCAATATTTACTTAATTTTATTATTTTCAAATTTCACACAACAGTGTATTAAGTAATTTAAATAACCTGTAACAATAATAATAATAATAATAATAATAATAATAATAATAATAATAATAATAATAACTTTCTACGACAAGCTATGCAAAACCTCACCAATAATATTTCTTTACGGAAAAAATTGAAAAACAATTAATCATAAATGATGTGGATTGAAAACCGCCGAATTTCAGCGAAAAATATTTAAAAAAGAGTTATTACATTGAAGTTGTAGTATAACTATACTATAATTATTGGTAGTAAAAAATCCATCATACATTCATTAGTCTATCTTTTAAAACAAACGTTATTTTAATCTAAAGTTACAAAAACATTATTTCGACTGTTCAAATTATTGGGAAATTAAAATTTTATTTGCATACTTAATCAATAGCATATAATTAAGTATGATATTGAAGTTATGATGAAATTATGAATTAAGGCTCTAATGCATTTGTATAAGGAATGAAAAAACAGTAGAGGGCAATCTAAAAGTATCTATTACATCTCAAAAATCTATTAGTATGTTCAATAAAATAAAATTGTTTTCATCCGTACTTTTTTATAACCTGATACACTGTAAAAAAAAAAAATAAAAAGACGTGTGGCACTCGGGGACTGCCGCGGTAAAGCTATTGCATAGTATTTTTATCAACTTATGCAATCATAATTACTTATTTACTTTTTATTTATGCAGTTTTTTTTTGTCTTTGATATTAATTCAAGTTATACTTTTTGAGCGTGATGACAGATAACTAAACATTTTTTTTTCTTTTATTGAATAAAAGAAATGAGAAATTAATATCGTTTAAAATATTTTTATTATCTTACAATACATGTAGGTTAATCAGGAATTTTTATCATTGAAACTATACGTTTACGGTAGCTGAAATAAAAAACATAAGTTTGAGACTTGATATTCTCAAAATATCTGAAAAATACCGCTTTAATGTCTGCCGAAGTCTACCGAAGGATACCGTGCCGAAGTCTGCCAAACTCAAGCGACGATAGCCGGAGTGTTAGGTTTTTTCTCGTTACGGAATTTCTAGATTCTTTCGCCGCGCTCAAAGCCCGCGATAAAAGATATGCAATACCTTAATAAATTACCAAACAAAATTTGGCCACACTACGAAAATTAGATCGCGTGTTATAAGCATTATAAATTTTCCGATCCTCACCGTGGGGGTTTCCTGTCACCAAAAATTAACATTGTCTCACTAAAAATTACCAAACGAAATTTGGCCGCTTTTCAAAAATTAGATCGCGAGTTATAAGCATTTTAAATTTTGCGACCTTCACCGTGGGTGGGGGTTTCTCGTGTCACCAAAAGTAACACTGTCTCATAATAAATTATCAAACAAAATTTGGCCGCGCTACGAAAATTAGATCGCGAGTTATAAGCATTTTAAATTTTTCGACCCTCACCATGGGGATCTCCTGTCACTAAAATTAACATTGTCTCATTATAAATTACCAAACAAAATTTGGCCGCGATACGAAAATTAGATCGCGAGTTATAAGCATTTTAAATTTTTCGACCCTCACCGTGGGGGGGGAGGGAGTTCTCCTGTCACCAAAAGTAACACCGTCTCATAATAAATTACCAAACAAAATTTGGCCGCCCTACGAAAATTAGATCGCGTGTTATAAGCATTTTAAATTTTTCGACCCTCACCGTGGGGGGGGGGGGGGGTCTCCTGTCACCAAAAGTAACACTGTCTCATAATAAATTACCAAAGAAAATTTGGCCGCGCTACGAAAATTAGATCACGAGTTACAAGCTTTTTATCTTTTTCGACCCTCACCGTGGGGGGTCTCCTGTCGCCAAAATTTGACACTGTTTCATAATAAATCATTAAACAAAATTTGGCCGCGCTGCGAAAATTGATCGCGAGTTATAAGCATTTTAAATTTTTCGACCCTCACCGTAGGGGGTCTCCTGTCACCAAAAGTTAACACTCTCTCATAATAAATTACCAAACAAAATTTGGCCGCGATACGAAAATTAGATCGCGAGTTATAAGCATTTTAAATTTTTCTACCCTCACCGTGGGGGTCTCCTGTCACCAAAAGTAACACTGTCTCATAATAATTTACCAAACAAAATTTGGCTGCGCTACGAAAATTAGATCGCGAGTTATAAGCATTTTAAATTTTTCGACCCTCACCGTGGGGGGTTTCCCGTCACCAAAAGTAACACTGTCTCATAATAAATTACCAAACAAAATTTGGCCGCACTACGAAAATAAGATCGCGAGTTATAAGCATTTTAAATTTTTCAATAATCAACATGGGGGATCTCCTGTCACCAAAAATTAACACTGTCCCATAATAAATTACCAAGCAAAATTTGGCCGCGCTAAAAAAATTGATCGCGAGTTATAAACATTTTAAATTTTTCGACCCTCACCGTGGGGGGTCTCCTGTCACGAAAAATTAACACTCTCTCATAATAAACTACCGAACAAAATATGGCCGCGCTACGAAACTTAGATCACGAGTTATAAGCATTTTAACTTTTTCGACCCTCACCGTGGGGGTTCTCCTGTTACCAAAATTTAACACTGTTTCATAATAAATCATTAAACAAAATTTGGCCGCGCTACTAAAATTGATCGCGAGTTATAAGCATTTTAAATTTTCCGACCCTCACCGTGGGGGGGTCTCCTGTCACCAAAAATTAACACTCTCGCATAGAAATTTACCAAACAAAATTTGGCCGCGATACGAAAATTAGATCGCGAGTTATAAGCATTTTAAATTTTTCGACCCTCACCATGGGGGATCTCCTGTCACCAAAAATTAACACTGTCTCATAATATATTACCAAACAAAATTTGGCCGCGCTACAAAAATTGATCGCGAGTTATAAACATTTTAAATTTTTCGACATGAACCGTGGACTGTCTCCTGTCACCAAAAATTAACACTTTCTCATAATAAATTACCGAATAAAATATGGCCGCGCTACGAAAGTTAGATCACGAGTTATATGCTTTTTAACTTTTTGACCCCCACCGTGGGGGGGGGGCTGGGGGGGTCTCCTGTCACCAAAATTTAACACTGTTTCATAATAAATCATTAAACAAAATTTGGCCGCGCCACGAAAATTGATCGCGAGTTATGAGCATTTTAAATTTTTTGACCCTCACCGTGGGGGTCTCCTGTCACCAAAAATTAACACTCTCTCATAATAAATTACCAAACAAAATTTGGCCGCGATACGAAAATTAGATCGCGAGTTATAAGCATTTTAAATTTTTCGACCCTCACCGTGGGGGGTGCTCCTGTCACCAAAAGTAACACTGTCTCATAATAAATTACCAAACAAAATTTGGCCTCGCTACGAAAATTGATCGCGAGTTATAAGCATTTAAAATTTTTCGACCCTCACCGTGGGGGGGTGTCCTGTCACCAAAAATTAAAACTGTCTCATAATAAATTACCAAACAAAATATGGCCGCGCTACGAAAATTAGATCGCGAGTTATAAGCATTTTAAATTTTTCGATCCCCAAGGTGGGAGGTCACCTGTCACCAAAAGTAACAGTGCCTCTTAATAAATTACCAAACAAAATTTTGCCGCGCTACGAAAATTGATCGCGAGTTATAAGCATTTTAAATTTTTCGACCCTCACCGTGGGAGGTCTCCTGTCACCAAAAATTAACACTCTCTTATAATAAATTACCAAACAAAATTTGGCCGCGATACGAAAATTAGATTGCGAGTTATAAGCATTTAAAAATTTTCGACCCTCCTCCCCGTGAGGGGGAGGGGGGTCTCCTGTCACCAAAAATTAAAACTGTCTCATAATAAATTACCAAATAAAATATGGCCGAGCTACAAAAATTAGATCGCGGTTTTAAACATTTTAAATTTTTCGACCCTCACCGTGGGGTGTCTCTTATCACCAAAAATTAACACTGTCTCATAATAAATTACCAAAGAAAATTTGGCCGCGCTACGAAAATTAGATCGCGAGTTATAAGCATTTTAAATTTTTCGATCCTTACCGCTGGGCGGGTCTCCAATCACCAAAAGCTACATTATCCTACCTTGTTTTATCTTAGGACGATTTTTTTCTATACACATTCTATCAGGAATTTTTATCATTGAAACTATAGATTTATGGTAACTGAAATAAGAAACATAAGTTTGAGTTTTGATATCCTCTAAATATCTGAAAAATACCGCGTCAATGTCTACCGAAGTCTACCGAAGGATACCATGCCGAAGTCTGCCGAGCTGAAACGATGTTAGCCGAGTGTTAGGTTTTTTCGTTACCGATGTGTTAGGATTTTTCGCGTTACGGAATTTTTCGATTCGGTCGCCGCGCTCAAAGCCCGTGATAAAAGCTATGCAATAGCTTAAAAAGGGTCGATCCACTAAAAAAACTTTAGTGATCCTTGTAATTACTAAAAAATTTTTAGTAATCTTAGTCGGTTACAAAAAAATCTGTAAGAATTACTAGAAAAAGGTTAGCAACGAATAGGGTTAATAGTTTTATATTTTTAATAGCTCTTGCTAAAACTCAGTTGGTGTGGCCTTGATAGCATAATGGTTATAGTAACGGACTCCAGGCTAAAAGGTCCCGGGTTCGGAACTTACCACCGCCAAATACGCCCCGAATGTATGTAGTGTATCGTTAATAAAGGGATTATGAAAATCCTGTCGGAGCAGGTAGGAATGTTTGGTGCTGCCATCTATTGCGGTTTTGCCGAAAATTTTCCTCTTCAGAAGTCTGGATGCAGCTCGAAGGAAGCTCCTGCCCTTCGAGCGCACGTAATGGTTATTAAGAATAATTTTGGAGCTATTACTAAAATTTGCTTGTTGGCTCATACTAAAAATTTTTAAGTTAGTTATACAAAAAATTCTTTTGTTCAGTTTACAAAAGAAATGCTTGTTTCACTTGCAAAAAAAAGTTTGTAATGGTTACTAAAAAATTCTGTGGAATACAAATTTACTAAGAAATTTTTAGTAACCTCTTGAATTTTTTTTACAGTGTATGTCCTGGTTGTGACCCCTACATATAAAAGTCAAACTTCGAAATATGGTCGAAATAAAGAAACGTTCGAAAACTGAATAACTCCGGAAGTCGAAAATATTTGCCTACATTTGAATTTAGTCCCATATTTTTGTAATAGATCATTTGTCATACTTAAAGCAGGGCTCGAAAAATAGCGTTCCCGGGATCCCGGGGAACCCAGAAATCATTTCTGGGAACCTATATTTTTTCAATAAGGTTCCCAGCTGGGAACCTAAAAAATCGTTATGGTCGCCAACGATGCCGCGCACACGTTATATCGCGTAAAATACGCAAAAAAAATCTCTTGAGCGGTCCGTGAGATGCGTAATTTCATCAAAATATTACGGAAAAAAAACCCGAATTTCGTCAAACAATCGAAAAAAAAACGTCAAATTTTGTTCAAAAATCGCGAGAAAACGGCAATTTTTGTTTTAAAAAATCTCGAAAAAAACGGCAATTTTCGTCAAAACATACCGAGAAAACAACAGATTTTAACAAAAAATCGCTAAAAAAGCCTGAATTTTGTCCAAAGATCGCAGGAAGCAACGCAAATTTCATTAAAAGATCGCGAAAAAACAGCAGATTTCGTAAAAAAAAATCGCGAAAAAACGGCAAATGTCGTTAAAAAATTTTGAAAAATGAAAGGTTTTGATAAAATATCGCGATCGTCAGGTTTCGTTAAAACATCGCAATAAAACGGCAGATTTTGTCAAAAGATCGCGAAAAAACGGCAAATTTCGTGAAAATATTCACACATAAATTTTATTGGGAACTTACATTTTTCATCCGGGAACCTATACTTTTCATGTAGGTTCCCAGCTGGGAACCTCAAGATTTTTTGAATTTTCGAGCCCTGCTTAAAGGCATATTTATAATAAATATCAGAATAAAAAAAAAAATTTTTTTTTCATTATTATTACCGTAATTTCCGGCGTGCAGTCTGCCGATCGCACAATCAAGTTTTGACCCAGAAAACATTTTAAATAAAATGTAACTTGTAAATCACGGTAATATTTGTCTTCAATTAATAAATAAAATTTATGGGTCCAAATAGAACTGTTTGATCTGCAGATTATACGCCAGAAATTATGGTATTTCAGTGGCGCAGCCAGAATTCGGCTCTGGGGGGGAGGGGGATAGAATTGCTTCAGGAGTGATTCTGGATGAAAATTTTTTTCTCGGAAATCGGCGGGGGGGGGGGGGTCCGCGAGTTACCTCCCCCCCGCGTGGAGGGCTTATCCGCGATCTTCAGACGAAATGGGAGTTTTCCTGCGACCTTCAGACGAAATCAGCGATTTATTTGCGATATTTTAGCAAAATCGGCGGTTTTTCCGCGATCTTTTGAAGAAATCGGTGTTTTTCCGCGACCTCTAAACGAAATCAGCAATTTATCTGCGATATTTTAGCAAAATCGGTGATTTATTGCGATCTTTTGTCGAAATCGGCGGTTTTTCCGCGATTTTTTGACGAAATCGGTGTTTTTTCATGAAATCGGCGTTCTTTTCGACGATCTTTAGACAAATTTTGCAATTTTACGCGATCTTTTCTTGAAAACGGCGCTTTATCCCCGCGGTTTTTTGACGAAATCGGCGTTTTTTCCGTGATCTTTTGATGAAAGCGGCCTTTTCTTTCAATGATCTTTTGACAAAATATTTTAAGCAATCTTTTATCGAAAACGGCGATTTTTTTCCCGACTTTTTAACGAAATCGGCATTATATCAGAAATCTTTAGACCAAATCGACGTTTTCCCTCGTCTTCAGACGAAATCAGCGTTTTATCTGCGATATTTGGTGAAATTGCCGTTTTCTCCGCGATCCGCACTGGAAATTCGCTTTTTTCGAAGATCTTTTGACAAAGTTCGTTGACAAAAACATTGACGAAATTGTCTTTTTTTTCACGAAACATTGACGAAATGTGTGCTCTTTCGGCGATCCTTTCACGAAATTTTCATTTCTCCGCGATTGTTTTATCCGCGCTCAAACCGTACAAGTTGGCAACTATGCAGAACTGATAACCCAATTTCAAATTTTCGGAAGAGATTGCCTTAAATTTTCGGACGAGAATCACCCCTGAGTTGCTTATAGATAAACAAAATCGCCATCTTTTTTTTTTTTTTTTTTTTTTTTTTTTAAAATAAATAAATTAGTTAACGAGTTATAAGCAATTTTGATCGCATGGCAACCATTTTTTCTCCTTTTTGTTGCTACTACATCGTAAATTCGTTTCAAATCATCCACTGTGAGAATCGTCTTCTGTAAGATCTTATCAAAGAATGAGGAACATTTCTCAGTTACAGCTTTTTAATCATGATATCTACTTGCCTGAATCTAGGAAAAAGTGTTATCGGAAAAAAGTGACAAACTACAAAAGCGGAAAAAATGACAGGGAAAAAAGGGACAAGATAAACATGTTACTGGGAAAAAAGTGACAAGGAATTGATTTTGGGGATATATTTTTGATATTGGGGATTTATTGGCAAAGTATGAAAAGGGGAAGGGGTCGGGGATCGGCTCTTAATTTAAGTGAATGATTTCTTCATGCTGAATTAACTGTTTTGGTTCAATTTTTGGATATACGTTCATACTGAAAAGACGCTTGCCTGATTAGTTTTGGGAACGGACGATTAACCCCCCCCCCCTCCGCCCTAAATAAGATGAATGGTTTTTTAAGCAGAA
Source organism: Maratus speculifer (assembly GCA_964019185.1). Taxonomy (NCBI): domain Eukaryota; kingdom Metazoa; phylum Arthropoda; class Arachnida; order Araneae; family Salticidae; genus Maratus; species Maratus speculifer. The sequence continues at coordinate 241,589,929 of OZ025301.1, read as the reverse complement.
TTATCCAACGTGTGTCAAATTTTGGACATAGGTTCTTTCTGATAAGGCTTATATATAGTATTGTGGTGTCGCGCCCTGAGTTTCTCTTTACTAAGTTGGTTTATTTTTTAAGTTCATGAATAACACATTTTTAATTCCTCAAGTTCTTTATTAGAACCATAGATCAATTATTAAAAAAATAAATAAAACGACATTACAACTACATAGGAGCCACACTCAAATATTACATTTCGCTTTTCACGTCTAAGCCATCTTACATCAATGTACTTTCTTGTACATTACCAGCACATGTCTCTCTTGCAACTACCTTCCTTCCCTCTCGGTGCTCAATAATCCCAGTGTCCCCCTCAGCTCATTGCCACTAGACCAGTGCAATTATTTTCTAGGTATGTCCCTTGAGGTCAATAGCACCTATTCTTCTCAGCTTTTGAATGAAGATATTTTCACACCTGCATACCTTTTCACGTTTAATGGTTAAGTATAGAGGGTGCATGGGGGGATAACCTCTCTTAAATTAAATAAATGGCTTTTTACGCAGAATTATCCGATTTGCTTCAAATTTTGAATGTAGGCTCATTAAGATAAGGGGTATCCCTGATTAGTTATGGGGTTCTTTTGCCAATAAAAAGGGGGCCGCGATTATTCCCCCTTTAAATTAGATAAATTGTTTTTGAGAACAATTATCCGATGTATTTCAAACTTTGGCTATAGTTTCTTTCTCATAAAGTGAATCCCTGAATAGTTTTAAGGGTTTGTTTATATATCCTCAATAGCTGTTTGAATTTAAAACTGTGTTTTGTGTTTCTGCATAGCATTTTTCAGTATTCTATAAACATCATAACCCCCCCCCCCCCCAAAAAAAAAAAAAAAAAAAAAATCCTGTTTTTCTTAAAATCTTTTTTTTTTATTTAAATCCGTTTATTTTTTTAAGCGTTCAAACCTGAAGATCTATCAAGAACTACAGGTTTTTAAACAATTAACTCTCTAATTACTAACATAAGCTAGTAATAAAAAACTATTTTTATTACTACAAATTAATGAATACACTAGTTCACTCGTTCGTGACTTACAACATAGTTTGTACATTAAAATTTTCTAACATATATTTTTTAATGTTTTATATTATATTATATTTTATGAAGTGTAATATGGGACATTAATTAGTAAAAATCCAGTTTTAAATGATAAATATTTGGCGTAAATTAAAATGACAATTACAGCAAATAATTTAGTATATTACTTTTATCACAAATAAAAAATAAATAAATAAATAAACCAGTTTTAAATGCAAAATGAATGGAAATTAATCATTATCAGAAAAAAGGTAAAATGTATTATAATGTTTTCTGACATAATAGTTTTCAATCAGTAAATTAAATATAAAGAAATATTGTTTTTATTTGTTATTTGCGTTCAGTTGCATTCAACTCGTTGTTTTATGTTACTTGAGTATTTTTGCGACAAACCTTTACCGGGAAATCCCCTGATCGACAAATTTCCTAAGAGACTAGCCGCCCGCGATATCTACAGGACATCCCCCTCCGTCGAATGGGGAAAGCAAGCTTCTTTCCCCGAAAAGGTTTCCTGAATGGACTGCTGCATCCCTCCCTATTTTAAATATCTTCATTAGCTTATACGCCTTACCATAATGAAACTACATCTAAAATTTGAAGCAAATCGGATAATTCTGCGTAAAAAGCCATTTATGTAATGTAAGTGGGGTTATCCCCATTCCCCCCCCCCTATAGTTAGCCATTAAGCCCTTAAAATTATTTAGGGATCCACTTTATGAGAAAGAAACCTATATCAAAAATTTGAAATACATCGGATAATTATGCCTAAACAATTTATCTAATTTAAGGGGGGGGGATAATCGTCCGTTTCCCTATTTATACTTAGCAAAAGAACCTCATAACTAGTCCGGGATACACCTTATCATAAAGAACCTACATCCAAAATTTGAATAATAATTCTTTAAATCGGATAATTCGGCATAAAAAGCTGTTTATTTAATTTAAAATGGGGGGGGGGGAAGTTATCCTCTGTTTTTGCCTGTATACTTAGCCATTAAACCCATAAAACTATTCAGGGATTCACCTTATCAGATAGAACCTATATTTAAAATTTACAATAACATACAATTTACAGTAAAATTTACAATTAAATACATCAGATAATTCTGCATAAAAACCGATTTATCTAATTTGAGGGGGAAATAATTTTTTGTCCCCCCTTTATAATAAGGAAAAGAACCCCGTAACTAATCAGAGATACGTTTTATCATAATGAACCTATGTCCAAAATTCGAACCAAATCGGATAATTCTGCGTAAAAAGCCATCTATTTAATTTAAGAGGGATTATCCCTCATCCCCCTCCCCTTTATACTTAGTCATTAAACTCTTAAAACTATTCAGGGATTCACCTTATCAGAAAGAATCTATATCTAAAATTTGAAATGCATCGGATAATTTTGATCCTATCTTAAAAACCGATCTATCTAATTTGTGTGTGTGTGTGGGGGGGGGGAGTAATTGATCATCCTCCCTTTATAATAAGCAAAAGAACTCTATAACTAATCAGTGATACGTCTTATCATAATAAACTTATGTCTGAAATTCCAACCGAATCGGATAAATCTGCTTAAAAAAACTATTCATTTAATTTGAGAAGTTACGTATGGGGGGAGGGGGTTTATCATATGTCCAAAAACTGAATCAAAACAGTTAATTCAGAACGAAAAACCCATTTACTTAAATTAAGAGCCTCCCCCTGATACCCCCTAAATACTTAACCAAAGAATCCTCAAAATCAATTATAAATTCCCAAAATCAATTCCTTGTCCCTTTTTTTTTCGGTAACTTCTTTTCCGCTTTTGTAGTTTATGTCACTTTTTTTCTTATAACTGTTTTTCCGGTAACTTTTTTTCCGTTTACCCACTTGCCTATTTCGGGCGTTTTTAAAAAAAGAATTAATATTAATTAAAAAAATTGTCTGAAAGTAGTCCCTTTAAAATAGTAGTAAGTAGTAAGTAGTTAGAAATTTGGCACCCCTTAAATCTCTGCGCCCGGCGCGACCGCCCTCCCCCCCCTTTCGCACGGCGCTGTTAATATCTTTCCAGAAACATAAGTATAAACGTATTATATACTTTCCAAACATACCTGGATTTTAAGAATGCTTGAAGGAATTCGAAAGATTTTAAAAAATGATCTCTTATATCCATCTTTTTCATAATTTTCTTCTCTGAAGAGGATTTAATATCCATAGCGAAACACACAATAAAGGAATCCTTAGCATTACAACAACTAACAGCAGAATGCTTGTGAAATTAAGCCTATCCTTCAAAGCAAGCGTTTTTGTGTTTTTCCTGGAATTCGAGAGTCCAGTCCCGTTTCCAAAAAAAAAGAGCAAGAAACAGATGTAACTAATTAAAAAACCCCCAATGGTGCAGTATTGAAAAACTCGAGACGGCATTGGCAGTGACAGGAAATGACTATTCCTTTTAGCCTTCGGCTGATTTCCAATAGTATAAATGAATGCCGGCCTTTTCCGAAATGAGTGACCAGTTTTCGATACTGATACCGTTACCATGTTCTATCCCTTTTTTTAAAAGAAAATACATTACTGCCGCTTAAACGAGTCAAATTTTTAAATAAAATTTGATTCAATAAAGCGGCAGATGTCGAGAACAAAACAAATAAAATTCTAACTTTAGTTTTGTTTTTTATGATTCGGTTCATAAAAATGGAAATTTCTGTATTTTTGTCATGGCTCTGGGGGGGGGGGTTTATCCCCCAACCCCCCCCCCCACCTCGCTGCGCCACTGGGTATTTCATTAATTTTATAAATCCTTTGCTTATTTAGATAAATTCGGCGTAGATTTTGTTTGTTTTGACTTTTATTCAACAAGGGAGTTACCGAGAAACCTTCGCCAACTAATCCAATGCGACAGATTCATTTTGTTTTTCTTGCACCAATCGGAAATTGGGCAAACTCATCAACCCTTTTAAAACAAGCTTGCCATTCTTCTGATGTTGTTTCCTTTTACTAGTAACTCTGGGATTTCACACGTGATCCCTCGAAAAGGAGCTCTGCGGAAATCAACCCAATGTTGCCAACTCGGAAAGAGCAAAACAAATATTTCAAACAACTATTTACTGTTATTTAACAGGCCTCCCAACAGAGTTAATTATTTTAGACCAAATAGATGAAAACAGATTTCCATTGATTTAAATATTTTGTTTGTTATTTTTTTTAAACAATTGTAAGTTGAAATATTTTCTTGTGGTCTTTTTATTCTTTAACCTGGGAGAATGAGTGCATATCCAGGATATGAATAGTTTATACTTTGTCATCGATAAATGCAAATAGTCGTCGTCATCTTATTTAGTCTCATAGAATCGTTATAAATTCTGTGAAAACAATAAGTTGAAGATTATTTTTAAAAAATAGTGGTGACACTTATAAAAAAAAAAAACACTCCAGGTCTATAAGGCCCAGCGCGCGTTCTCTCGGGTTAAGCTTTCTACACAATCCAAATTTAAAATATTTTCTTGGGGTCCTGTTATTTTGACGAATATGATTGGACAAGATTTTTTTTTAAAAGAAAATAAGAACAGTCTGTTAATAGACTTAGTTCGTGAGACTACAGTACAGACAATCACCTTAGTTTAGTTAAATCAGTTACTCAGTTAGATTAGTTAAATCTCAATTAACCTATAAAAACCTAATCGGTCTGACAAGTCATACCTTGGAGGAAAACACCTAAAAACACATTTTTAGCGGTTGACTCGTAGAGGTTTACAATTGTGCTTTCCTGCTCCCAGTCCGCCGTGTTCTCATACTTTTAAATGCAGGAAAACACAATGGTAAATCTATGAGCCAGCCGCTAAAATCGAATATTTAGGTGTTTTTCTCAAAGATATGGCTCGGCGGACCGATTGCCTATCAGTATGTGAATCGAGATTTAACTGATCTTAGATTTCCTTCCGGGAACTCGATGAGGCGATTCTCTGTGCTGCCGTCTCCCAAACGAACTGCAATTTAGTGCATTTAATAAATACTTATATATACAACAACCATGTTGTTTTATTCAACAATGTATCAAATAATTTAAGTAATGTTAAAAAACATCAATTTCAACAAAAATCTACAATAAACTATAGGAAATCTCAAAATGATATTTCTTTACGGAAAAAATTAAAATGTATTTAATCATATATTATTATACAGCTAAACTACAATAGGCTTCAAACTTGCAACATTAAAATCTTGGTGATCTGTTTGAACCAAACACTTATCCAGTCAATTACTGAAATGAAATTCGTAGGAAAAGCATTACCTAGAAAAATCAACAGAACTTCAGAGTTTTTCCACAGTCTGTTGCTATAAAAATTAAATTCCAATAGCATTTCGGAATTACTCTATACTCCGAATTTCTCGACGACATTATAATCTTGGTGATATTTTTGAGCCAAACACTTATCCAGGCAATTCCTAAAGTCAAATTCGTAGGAAATAAATTATTTAGAATATTCGACGGAACTTCCGAGTTATTCCACAGGTTGGTTCTCTCTATATAATATATAAAATCTAATATCTCGAAACTACGATACATTCCGAATTTCTTCGCGACATTGCAATGTTGGTGATAGGGCCAAACACTTATCCAGACAATTTCTGAAATCAAATTCGTAGGAATTGCATTACCTAGAATATTCGACGGAACTTCTGAGTTACTCCACAGACTGATGCTATAAAAATAAAATCCAATAACATTTCGGATATACAATTACTTCGAATTTCTTGATGACATTACAATCTTGGTGATATTTTTGAGCCAAACACTTATCCAGATGATTCCTAAAATAAATTCCTAGAAAATGCATTACCTAGAATATTCGACAGAACTTCAGAGGTTTTCCACAGGCTGACGCTAAAAAATAAAATCCAATAACATTTCGGAACTACTATATACTTCGAGTTTCTTGATGACATTACAATCTTGGTGATATTTTTGAGCCAAACACTTATCCAGACAATTCCTAAAATCAAATTCTTAAGAAATGCATTACCAAGAATATTCTACTTAACTTCAGAGTTATTCCACAGGTTGATGCTATATAAATAAAATCCAATAACATTCCGGAACTGCTACATACTTCGAATTTCTTGAAGACATTACAATCTTGGTGATATTTTTGGGCCAAACACTTATCCAGACAATTCCTAAAATCAAATTCTTAAGAAATGCATTACCAAGAATATTCTACTTAACTTCAGAGTTATTCCACAGGTTGATGCTATATAAATAAAATCCAATAACATTCCGGAACTGCTACATACTTCGAATTTCTTGAAGACATTACAATCTTGGTGATATTTTTGAGCCAAACACTTATCCAGACAATTCCTAAAATCAAATTCTTAAGAAATGCATTACCAAGAATATTCTACTTAACTTCAGAGTTATTCCACAGGTTGATGCTATATAAATAAAATCCAATAACATTCCGGAACTGCTACATACTTCGAATTTCTTGAAGACATTACAATCTTGGTGATATTTTTGAGCCAAACACTTATCCAGACAATTCCTAAAATCAAATTCTTAAGAAATGCATTACCAAGAATATTCTACTTAACTTCAGAGTTATTCCACAGGTTGATGCTATATAAATAAAATCCAATAACATTCCGGAACTGCTACATACTTCGAATTTCTTGAAGACATTACAATCTTGGTGATATTTTTGAGCCAAACACTTATCCAGACAATTCCTAAAATCAAATTCTTAAGAAATGCATTACCAAGAATATTCTACTTAACTTCAGAGTTATTCCACAGGTTGATGCTATATAAATAAAATCCAATAACATTCCGGAACTGCTACATACTTCGAATTTCTTGAAGACATTACAATCTTGGTGATATTTTTGGGCCAAACACTTATCCAGACAATTCCTAAAATCAAATTCTTAAGAAATGCATTACCAAGAATATTCTACTTAACTTCAGAGTTATTCCACAGGTTGATGCTATATAAATAAAATCCAATAACATTCCGGAACTGCTACATACTTCGAATTTCTTGAAGACATTACAATCTTGGTGATATTTTTGAGCCAAACACTTATCCAGACAATTCCTAAAATCAAATTCTTAAGAAATGCATTACCAAGAATATTCTACTTAACTTCAGAGTTATTCCACAGGTTGATGCTATATAAATAAAATCCAATAACATTCCGGAACTGCTACATACTTCGAATTTCTTGAAGACATTACAATCTTGGTGATATTTTTGGGCCAAACACTTATCGAGACAATTCCTGAAATCAAATTCTTGTGAAATGCGTTCAGGGCCATCGCTAAGACTTTTTATTGGTGGGGGAGAAGACCTTAAATTGCCAAGTCAAATTTTCATATTTGCCAACTCGTTTTATAATTTTGCCAACTTACTACACTTAGAAAATGTAATACAGTTCTTGTTTGTAAAAAGTTTAATAATATTTCCAATTAGAGTTGTAACTTTTGCAAATTCTATCAAAAATAGAAAATGTACTACAATTTTTATTAAAATTTTCATTAAATTTGCCAAGTGTAACAACATTTGCGAATGTTTGGGGGGGGGGAGGCTCCCCCCCTGACCCCCCCCCCTTAGCGAGGCCCCTGAATGCGTTACCGGAATAATCGACGTAATTTCAGAATTTTTCCACAGACTGGTGTAAAAATAAAATCTAATAACGACTCAGAACGACGATATCTTCGAATTTCTTGACGACATTGCAGTCTTCGTGACCATTTTTAAAGTCAAAAATTTATCCAAACAATTGCTAAAATCAAATTATAAAGAGAAATGCATTGCCAAGAACGTAACTCCAGAGATTTTCCTCAGGCTGATGCTGTAAAATCCAATAACATCTCTAAACTACGATATATTCCTAATTTCTTAGCGATATTGCAATCCTGGTGACCATATTTTTAGCCAAACACTTATCCAGACTATTCCTGAAATAAAACTCTCACGAAATGCATTTCCTAGGATGTTCGATGTAACTTCGGAGTTTTTCCATCAGCTGGTACTGTAAAATCCAGTATCATATCGGAACGAAGATACATTCGACATTTTTTGGCGACATTACAGTCTTGATGACTATTTTGGGGAGACCAAATACTTATCCAAACAACTTCTAAAACCGAATTCTTATTAAATGCATTATCTAGAATATTTGACATAACTTTAGATTTTTTTTCTACGGGCTCATGTTGCAAAACATGATAAGAAGTGATCTTTCGCTCTTAAAATAAGATTTTTGTGAAAGTATCTTTCCATTGAAAAATTCGTCCGGGGTCAAATTAATCATATATTATCAATCAAGTAGTATCTCAAAGTAGTTTTTTTTAGTTTAAAGTTTAGTTGTAAAAAGCTGATTTGTCAAACTGTAAGTTTAAGTATTAAATATTATGTAAAATTGGGGTAAAATTTAATATTTTAATTCTTTTAAACTTTAAAATATAAAATTATTCTGCTAGTCGAATATTTGGTATTCAGTTTAATAATTGACGAGCTAAATATTCGGTATTCGCTCCACCTGAGGCTGAATATTCGGCATTCAGTCAAAATCCCTATAGGGTGCATCCCTAACTTTTATTTTATTTTATTTTATTTTATCTCTACATTCAAAAAGTCATGTTTCCCTTTTGTTGAAGTTTTAGACAGATTTATGTGGTTGTCATCTATATATATACTACGCTATCGTACGCGGCACAGAAATCGCGAGTTTTGTTCATTGTTTAATGACAACGCCCGAATGAAACACACCTCATTGGTTTTTATGTAAAAATCCTTTGGCAGGATTTAGGTCGAGATAAATTGGGTTTATTTACGTTTCGGTTTTTCGCTACGATCTCTTTTGCTGTAATTATAGAGCTTCAAAATATCATTATTTTTGTTCATTCTGTTCTTTTTACCTAAAAAATACAATAATAAAAGCCATGAATTTTAAACATTTCAGTTTAAAATTAAAGTTATGATGAGTGAAAGGATTATATTATTATATTTTAAATGAAATTAAGGAAATACGAAAAAAATGCCACGGGAGCAATGTTTGGCGATTTATCACATGCGGACGTGCTAGCATAAAATGCAGAGTTCTTGATTTCTATAGCAGAATCTTCTGATTTGGCAAAGAATTATGCGATTAATGAAATTCGAAAAAATGACTCAGGAACAATGTTTGGCAATTTATCTCCTGCGGACGGGCTAGCATAAAAATATTCAATTCTTGATTTCTTTAGCAGAATATTCTGATTTGGCAAAGAATTGAGCAAATAAATTAAGCTATGAATAAAAGTAATATGATACAATGTTTAGCATACATTTAAGGGAGACCAAACTCGGACGACTAGTATTTTATTTTATTAATCGCTTAGTTTTAACTTTTATTTGGATAATTCCGACTGAATTTTATTTGTTCACTGTAATCAGTGAGTTCCGAGGAAACATTCGAAAACTAATCTAACGTAATAGATTATTTTGTTTTGCGTTTAATCGGAAATTAGACAAACTCATCAATCCTTGCAAAACAAACTTGTAATTCTTCTGATGTTGCGTTTCCTTTTACTTCAGTAATTCTGGGATTTCACACGTGATCCCTCGGAAATTAGTTCTGCGGAAATGGACCATACGTTGCCATCTCATAAAATGAAAAAAAAATTCTAGACATAAATTTATTGTCTTTAAACGAGAATCCCAACAACGTTAATTAGCTGTAGATAAAAACGGATTTCCGTCGATTTGAATGCTTGTTTGTCACTTTAAACTTTAAAGGTTTAAATATAATATGTATATTTATTTATTTATCAAGTAACTTAATTAACATCTAAATTCTTGCAAAAAATATTTATAAATAGCTAATTAGGATGAGCGAAGTGAATCCTCTACTCGGGTACACAAATTATAATTTCTCGTACACTTTACAATAAAACTATTCAATATTTTAACAAGAAACTAAACATAAAAATAAACTATAATCTGTAAATTTGCGCATTTTCATTTATTTATTTATTTGAAGAATAACAAATTTATTATAATTGTCTTTTTATATTATTTTTCATTACAGATGCATTTTTGTGCAAATAAAAAAGGAAACACGTATATTTTCAAAAGAAAAAGTAAATCATGGAGTTAATCATTGTAGATATAATCATGATTAATTAAATAAATGAAATATATTTTCATAAAAATATATTTCCGCTAAAATGTACAATATCTATATCTATATCTATCTATCTATCTATCTATATATATATATAAAATATATTTCCGCCAAAATATCTCAAAAATGTTTTTTAAATTTAATTAAGAAGAGAAATATTTTTGGACTTGATAGAAATTAAATATGATCTGTAGGTTTTGACAATATTAATTTCTTAGTAAATGATATAAAAAAAACATTTTTTATTATTTGTTTAATATATTTTTCCATTATATGCATTCATTTTTGTAAACGATACTGAAACTTGCGTATTTTTTGCAGTAAATAAAAATCTTTAAGTCAGTAAAAATGAATGATTGCGGGTGTACGGGTGTTTACGGGAAACATTATCGTTGCAACAAAATTTCTTATTTTTTAATAAAATTATTTAAATATGGAAAGTAACCTATATATCTGCATTGTACAAAAACGAAACATTTTAAATATTGAAAATAACTGCAGAATTTATACTTCAAATCGTAAAAGAGCATTAAAGTTTCTTAGATTAAAAATGTATGTTATTTGAGAGGAAAATATACATTTTAATAGAACTTTTTATTGAGATTAGTTGGAAATAACGCATACTTAGGTGCTCATTTCTTTTAACGCCTTCGCGACGGGACTTTTTAAAGGAATTTTTAATGTTTTGCCGCTGGTTTTTAAAAACAGAAATTTGTGCCTTATTAAATCAAGAAAATGCTCCGATTAAGTAATGCAAATTTTTCAAAAAAATTTTACTGGTGTGGGTAAATAGGGGTTTTTAATCCTATTTACTGGCCACCAGTGGTACGCGCCGGCGTGAACGTGCTAATCATATAGTTTTACGATTTATTTAATGAAATTTTTAAACTAACTTTTTATTGTGAAAATTATAGCATATTTTTAATGAATTAAAATTTGAGAAGATTCTATTATTTACATTCAACTGTAAAAGTATTTTTCAGTGCTAAGAATTCAAATACACAATTTATTCTTATTACGTGAAATCGTTTACGCAGATGATGCTTACTCATTTAAAAAAAATTATATTATGATTTTTTTTTAAGTAGCAACAAAAAAATTAAAAATTAAATAAAAATAATTGTTTAATTCGTTATATAAAGTGCTATTCGAATTCTAAGGTAGAAAATTTAACCAGATAATCATATTTACTATTAAGAAGTAATTGCTATTAGTATTATTTTTTATATGTTTGCCTTCTGATGGCGAAATTTTGTACTATTTTTGTTAGTTTTTATTTCATTTATTTATTTATTTTATTATTATTATTATATATTTTTGGCTTAAGCAAATTTTCATCATTTTATTAAGTCTCATTATTTTCATAGTAAAAAAAAAAAAAAAAATGTGTTCTTCATTTTTAAGGGTTATAAATATAACTGATTGTGTAAAAATGTCGTAAAACAATATTGATATCTCATAGTAAAATAAATATGTTTACGTCTACCTTTTTTTCGTAAATTTTTGGTTTGTTTTCGCTAGCATATTGAAATTTTTAAAAAAGTTCGTATCATCTAAACTCTTTGAAACTTCACAAGGTTATGTATTCAAGCCTTCTTTAAAATTTCGTGAAAAAATATACATACAGTGTCTCACAAAAGCGATGGGACACTTGTGCTTTATAAAAAGAAACTGCAATAAAATAAATAAACAAACATGTGCAAAAATTTTTTGGGTGTGTTTCATATTTAAAGTTAGTAACAATTATTACATAACATACATTTTGTCAAAATATTAAAATATTAATTTAGTAAAAATACAATTGTTCAGAATGGAGCAAAAAATGGCTCACATAAGTGATGGGACACTTACTTTTCCATCAAATATTTATCCATAAATTTTACTTTTTAAAAGGTTTTAATATTTTGTTGGATTTCCTTTTACTTTTAAAACATGATTTAATCTTTTTGGGATGGATTCGACTAATTTTTTTGTGATTTCTGGAGTGATTTTACCCCATTCTTCTTGAAGCACCGATTTTAGTTATTGTTTTGAAGAAATGGTGTGTTTGCGAATTCTTGATTCCAATTCTTGCCAGTTATTCTCTATGGGATTTAAGTCTGGAGATTGTGGTGGTGTTTTTAATATTTCAGGACAGTTATACAGCAGTCAGAGTCTAACGTTCAGAGCAGTGTGCTTGGGGTCATTATCCTGGTAGAATTTAAAATCGTTATGAAGGTTCAATTTTCGTGCTGAAGATTTCAAATTTTGCTTTAAAATATCAATATACTTGTACTGATCCATTATACTGTCAATAAAAACAAGATTACCAACTCCAGCGGACGACATACAACCCCATACCATAACTCCTCCTCCACCATGTTTTACTGTTGGTACCAAGTTCTGTTTGCGAAATTCTTCCCTGGGTTTTCTCCACACCAAGATTCTACCGTCAGAACCAAATATATTAAATTTACTCTCATCAGCAAATATAACTTTATTCCAGTAATCAGAATTCTTATTTATGTTGGATTTTGCGAATGCTAGTCTGAATTTTCTATTCTTTTCACTTACGAAGAATTTTTTCCTGCCTTTCTACCGTGATATCCAGCATATCGAATTACCCTTCTAATAGATTCAGGATTAACAATTATTCCATATAATGCTTGTAAATCAGCAGCAACTTTTGAAGCACTATTTCTTGGATTTTTTTAAATATTTGGAACGATAATTCGCTTTATTCCATTGGATAGCTTTGATGGTCTTCTTTTATCCTGAATCATATGATTCTTTTTATATCGTTTAATGATATTGAAAACTGTTGAACGACTCAAGTTAACTGTTTCAGCAGTTTTTCTAATGGATTTTCCACGTTCAATATGCAAATTAATAACTAATTTTCGAATTTCAGGCGAAGTTTATTTTCGTTTAGCATTCATGGCTACACAGAGCTAAAAAACACAAAAATTCCAAAACAAACCGGAGAAAAATACTGCAGACGATTTTATAAATTATTGCCAATTGCTTTTAAGTAAAAATAAAACCCCAAAAAATATTTTTATTGCTTATTTCAGACGATTTTTGTTGCATATATAATGGTGTCCCATCACTTATGTGAGCTATTTTTTGCTCCGTTCTAAACATTTGTATTTTTATTAAATTAATATTTTAATATTTTGACAAAATATATGTTATGTAATAATCTTTACTAAATTTAAGTATGAAACACACCCACAAAAAATGTGTACATGTTTTTTAATTTATTTGATTAGTTTCCTTTTGTAAAGCACAAGTGTCCCATCACTTATGTGAGGCACTGTATTTAGTAGTAAATAAAATATACTTAAAAAAAAAAATACTAACCGACTTCGAAAAAAGAACCAAGCTTGGCAACAACTTGGTACTAACGCATATGAATGAATAGTTTTAATACGCTTATGATTTGAAAACGGTTGCAACAATAAAAGATAATTTGCGATAAATCATTTTTTTTTTAATCAAATCTATATTTTTTCATTAAAAACAATTCTAACCATCAGAATTTCATGAAATTAAAATGGAACCACATGGGTATCTTATACTTTCAAATAAAAAAAGAATTATCAAAATCTGTTCATATTTAGGGAAGTTATGAGTGAACAAGAAATACATACAGGTCGATATCATAACCTACTCCTTGAAGTCGGTTAAAAATCTGTTCATATTTAGGGAAGTTATGAGTGAACAAGAAATACATACAGGTCGATATCATAACCTACTCCTTGAAGTCGGTTAAAAACTCATCCGAAGCCGAACAGAGCCCTCGTACTCGTTATATATCGTTAAGTAGTACTCGTTTTGTAGTTTTCATTGAAAATTTAATAGATTTTATTCATAGACCGAGAGGCGGCAGTACAGGTAATTATCTAACCGATTTGACGGCTGAAATTCCAAAATCAGTTAAAACTCGATTTGCATATTAAAACGCATTCGCTCTGCCAAGTCATATCTTGGTGGAAAACATCTGAAAAACCGATTTTAGCGATTGACTCGTAGGTTTACCATTGTGTTATTTAGCTTCTAGTCATCCGTGTTTTCATACTTTTGGGTGCAGGAAAGCACAATGGTAAACGGAGTCAACCGTTAAATTGAGTTTTCAGGTGCTTTCCACCAAGATATGACTTGGCAGAGCGAATGCGTTTTAATATGCAAATCGAGTTTTAATTAGCTATGAATTCAGTGAGGTGATTGTCTGTGCTGCCTAGAGATCTGCACGGGCCGGGTTCGGGCCGATTTCCATTAACGGCATTCGGGCCGGGCCGGGCTCGGGCCTTGCTTCTGAAGACTCGGGCCGGGCCGGACGGGCCTAGTCACTAATCTTTTCGGGCCGGGCCCGGGCCTTAATTTTTTTTCTGGAGTATCGGGCCGGGCCTAACTTATTTTTTCCATACGAAGCCGAGACTGATTTCGTTCTTCCTAGTCTTCACGCCAAAAAATCAGTTCATGTTGAATCTTCCCGTATGAAAAGCCTTTTCTCGACGTGGAAAAGTCTGGAAAAGTCTGTTCATAAATCAGCAAAGTTTGGCTTGGTCCAAAATTTTTTTCAAAATAGCTATATACTTTTAAGTCGTCATTATTCTACAATTAAACATTAGAATATATTCTTTTTAAAGAATCGTAGATCACTAGGCGTCTTAAAATAGAATTAAACACATAAAAAAAAACATGATTATGACGGAATTTTCGTTTAAACTGAAAACTGCAAATTTCTTTTAAACTGTTCATTCATGCAAAATGAATACAACAATACGCGAGAAAAAAAAATATTAATCATTTACATCTGCTAAGGGAACGTATTTTTTTCTTTCCAATGTATTAGAAGATTTTACTTTTACCATACACCATTTTTTAGATTTTTACTTTCTTCTACCTTTACAAGAAGAAAGTATTGGATTCATGAAAATATTTGACTTCCGGTTTTCGACGGATTTATACGTTTTAGAAGGTCCTGAACACATTTTGACTATCTTTAGAAAATGTCTGTCTGTGAGTCTGTCCGTCCGTCTGTCTGTCTGTCTGTCTGTCTGTCTGTGTGTCTGTCTGTCTGTATGTGACAAAAAATTTGTGGGCGCTCTATCTCAAGAACTAATGCTCGAAATTTAATAAAATTTTATATTCAGTTAGACCTTGATATGTATTAGTGCCTATTGGTTTTTGGTGAAAATTGGCCTGCAGGTGGCGCTGCTATACTACGTTTTTCGTGATTTTCAAGATTGCTATATCTCGAGAACTAATGCACAGAATTTCACCAAACTTCAGATTCTGTGACCCCTTGATATATATAGACGCTGATTAAATTTTGGTGTAAATTGGCCAGTAGGTGGCGCTGCTATGCAACGTTTTTCATGATTTTCATGATAGCTATATCTCAAGAGCTAATGCACAGAATTTCACCAAACTTCAGATTCCGCAATACCTTGAGATACATAGCCGCTGATAAGATTTTGGTGTGAACTGCCCTATAGGTGGTGCTGCTATGCTACATTTTGCACGATTTTTGCTATAGCTATATCACAAGAACTAATGCAGAGAACTTCATCAAATTTTAGATTCTGTTACACTAGAATATATAACATAATTAGATGCTGATTACATTTTGGTATTAACCTTGCAACAGGTGGTGCAGTTATGCTGCATTTTGCACGATTTTTCCGATAGCTATATCTCAACAACCAACGCACAGAATTTCATCAAACTTCAGATTTTGTTACAAAATGACATACAGTGGTGGTCAAAATTATAAGAACAAGGCAAAAAATCGCCAAATCTTGATTACATTTGGCTGGAAACTTATGCAAATTTAATGGCTGGAAAACAATGAAAAATGAAGAATATTTTTATAAGTTTTCATGGAAATATGTGGAAAATTCATAATTTATAAAATATATTATGAATTTATACAGTCTCTGATATGGACAAAATTATAAGAACAACGATATTTATGTGTTCTAAAAAGTAAAATTTGCATATTTTTTGTTCTGCACACGGAACTTCAAGACGAGATAAATGCGTAGTATGTGCTTGGGATCGTGATATTCTGTTTTTCAGTCATGCCGTTGGGTACGAAGCTTTCGGAGTTTGAAAAAGGGAAAGTGGATGCATTTAAAAGTTCAGGTTTTTCTGTACGCCAAATTGCGACAAAGCTTAATAGATCAAGAACGGTTATTTACAATTATCTTAAAAATCCCGGTAAATATGGACGGCAAAGACATACAGGTAGGCCATCTTCTGTTTTTATACGGGAGAAAAGAATGATAATAAGGCAAGCTTGCTTCAAAAAACAAACGTCAACAGAAATAAAACGCGAATTGAACTTAAAATACAGTGCTCGAACTGTTCGACGTGTTTTACAGAAAGAAAAAAATGTTCTCTATGGTAAACATATGTCACGACCGTCTCTTATAAAAGCTCATAAGACACTGAGGACGGAGTTTGCCAAAAAATACATTACTATGGGGAAAAAGTGGAATGATGTTGTCTTTTCCGATGAGAAAAAGTTTAATTTGGATGGACCAGATGGTTTTCGCCACTTCTGGTATGATCTCCGTAGAGAAAAACAAATTTTCTCAAAGCGTGCTTTTGGGGGTGGCTCAGTAATGGTCTGGGGAGCTTTCGCAGCTGGTGGAACTACTCCAATAGTTTTCGTGCAGGGTAAAATGAAATCTGAGAGTTATATTGATGTATTGAGCGATAATCTTTTACCGGAAGCACCGTTAATAACGAGTGGAGACTATTTTTTCCAGCAGGACAATGCGTCAGTACATGTTTCCCAAACGTCAAAATCGTGGTTTGATGCTAATTTTGTGAAACTAATTGATTGGCCGGCCAGAAGCCCAGATCTGAATCCAATGGAAAATCTGTGGGGTATTCTGGCACACGAAATATATAAAAACGGTACGCAATATAAAAACAAGCAAGGGCTCATGTCCTCCATCGAAAACGCCTGGTCAAAAATTTCCAAGGATGTTCTTAAGGAACTGTCTAATTCCATGACGTCAAGACTTTTAAAAGTAATTGAGAAGAAGGGGAAAATTATTAATTATTAGTGTGTTTTAGGCAAAAAACATTCACTGTTTTTATAATTTTGTCCAATTTTCAATCAATGATATATTTTGTTAATTATCGCAAAACATTCGTATTTTGCATTTTTCAATGTTTTGAATTTTACAATGATATCTAGCATAAAAAAGTATTTTATGTATAAATTTCACTTTATTTAGTTCATAAATAAATTTTTTCTGTGAAATTTTCCATTGTTCTTATAATTATGACCACCACTGTATAACATAATTACACGATGAGTACGTTTTGTTACAAATCCTTCAACTGATGGTGCTGCTGTGCTATATTTTACACGTTTAAAAAAAAAAAAAAATAGCTATATCTCAAGAACTAATGCACAGAATTTTAATAAAACTTCAGATTCTGTTACACCATAACATAATTAGACGCTTTTTTACGTTTTGGCATAAATTGTCCAAGATATGGTGTTGCTGTGCTACGTTTTGCAAATTTTTTGTTATAACTATATCTCAAGAACTAATGGACGAAATCCCATCAAATTTCAGATTCTGTTAGGTCTTGACATAAATAGATGCTTATTAGGTTTTAGTATAAATTACCCAACATGAGGCACTACTAAGCTTATTTTCTCAGAATATTAATTAAATTTTGCGTTTTAGGCTTTTCGGATACCAAAATCTCATTAGGCTAGGTCAAATGTTCGAGGAAATTCGATAGTGGGTAACTTTGGGGTCACCACGTTTTTTTTTTTTTTTTTTTTTTTTTTTTTGTAATACTAAAATGTATTTATGAGATAGAAGAAAGTTTCGGGATTGACACATCCAACTAGTTTTTTAATGTATTAATAATACTAAAGATAACTGAAACATTTATATACAACAAACAAAGGTTCATTAAAAGAGTAAATATCGCAGCCTATGGCACTTCTGCATAAATAGAGATTATAAACATGAAAAGAAAAAGAAAAGACTACGTTTTTTTGGTCTGAACTCTTCCGTTAGAGTAAAGATCAATGTTTTGTGGAAAATCACCGGAGCCGGGCAGGGTTCGGGCCGAATTTTTAACTTTTTTCCGGGCCGGGCCGAGCTCGGGCCGATATTTTAACTTTCGGGCCGGGCCGATATTTTTTTTCGGGCCGGGCCGGGCTCGGGCCGAAATTTTAATTTTCGGGCCGGGCCAGGTCGGGCCGATATTTTTTCGTTCGGGCCGGGCTCGGGCCAAAATTTTAACTTTCGGGCTGGGCCCGGGCCTGGAAACTTCGGCCCGTGCAGACCTCTAGTGCTGCCGCCTTCCGGACAATTATTATTATTATTATTATTATTATTACATTTAATGGCTCACATTTATCATACTATTCATCGTATAACCGAAAAAAAAAGTGTATTCTATAGTTTCTTAAAGTTATCTTTCTTATAATATTCTGTATGTAGATGAGAATAGTACTTGGTATGAAATTTATGTATGCATACATTAGTTATGAAGTTTAGTTTTAGTCACTTAACTTCAATGAAACGTAATTCACGAAAAATTTCGAAATATCCACCCTCCCCCTCCAAATAATGTTTGCCCCATGCCCCCCTCTCACTTTCTAAGTCGTGTCCTGCAACTGTCTTATAAATATTAATCACTTGTGAAAGAAACCTATTGTAAAACTCCCTAATTACTTGTTATCACATCCAATATTTACAACTCTGGAGAAAAAAAAATAAATAAATAAATAAATAAATAAAAAGAAAAAAAAATGTAGTCAGAAAAATAAAAACAAAAATTGTCAAGAAAAAAAATCTTAAAAAAATTCATTTTTCTATCTTTTATTTTTAAATTATTTTAAGACACAAGAGAGGATTGCGTCCCCTCCCCAATAAAAGAAAAAGGAGAAAATTTTTAAAACTTCAAAATCCAGAAAGAGGAAGACACCCTTTCCCCTCCTCTCTTTCTCCCCCGTTCCCTTTCCCGGCGTCCACGATTTTTATGACAATAAAGAAACAAACAAACAAAAACCTTGTATTACATTTCCGATGAAAATTCTTTGCATAATGTCTTGTTCCACTTTGGCACTTTTACAAAAACTTTCCAATCAATAAAACAGGAGCTTCACTGTTTTTTCCGACTTGTCACACTCACTTTCTAGAAAGCGTTGAAATTATTTGGCGTCCGTTTGGCGAGCAAGACTGAATTCTCTCTCCATTGCAGCAACCATATTGTTCTATCATAGTGTCAAAAAATTATAGTGTGTGGCTATGTAAATAAGAATTTCAGTGAAAACGTACGTGATGGGTGCGCACAATTTTTTAATGAGTAATATGCTAATGCAAGTGACGCAGCAAGTACAAGTACAGGTAGATTATATAATCTTTGTTTATATATCTGTCTCTTCCTGCAATATCGTCTGCTATGTTTAGACTTTCTGGGTGACCTACATCTGGCGGTGAGGGTAGAAGAGAGAGTTAGAATATCTCTATTTGCTCTCCCTTATCTCAGTTCCCATCTGAGAAAAGAGAATTCACGTATTAAAAAAAATTTCGTGTTTATCAAAAATAAAAGGGGGGTTTTGAAGTGTTTAAATAAAATATTTATCTAGCATTATTGTTAACCGTTTAAACGCCAATGTTCCCAAATGGGAACATTGTATTATTTGTAATACAAAACATATATTTTCTAACATAATAACGATGTCCTTATTTTTCCTATAAAATACAGTGAAACCTCCAAATAAGGGACACCTATGGGACCAGAACTTTTGTCTTTTAAATAGAGGTGTCCCTTATTCGGAGTTTTTTACATTGTTTTAAAGTAATCGTTAAGAAGGATATAAAAATAACAAAGCATAAAAGGTGAAATTTAAATGTATCCAAACTATAAATTACATTAATCAGACAAAATAATAATAATAATAATAATAATAATAATTAGGGATGGGACGAATAGTGATTTGGCCGAATAGCCGAATACCGAATATTCGGCCAAATTTTAGGCCGAATACCGAATATTCGGCGGCCGAATATCAACTTTTTTTTTCAATAAAGAAAATAAATTTTGATTATATATAATTTAAAAAATAGGAGCTCGTTAATAATTATTACTCTTAAATGTGCTTTTAAATGTATTTTTAAATTTGAAACTTTTACTTTAACACAAAAAAAATTATGAAATTGCATTATATTCTTCTATCTTAAAATACATCATTTGATGTATTTTAAGATAGAAGAATGACTTACTGAAAATCAATTTGAATTGATTTTCAGTAAGTCATGATGGTAAGATATTTTCATTAAAATATGAAGAATGTACTTCACTTTTACTATCAAATGATACCTTTACCCTTTCTTGCATCCAAAATTAATAATATTCTTAATCTCTCTCTCTCAGAACTCACAAGGAGATATTTTCTGAAATAACCTTTAATGAAGTAAATTTGATCATTTAGAGTTTGTGTCCCTAATGATAAGCGAATTCGTAAGAATGAGCCTGCTCTGAAATCAGTTGCCAAGCTTTAAATTACAAATCACATTAAGGCTAAAGGTTATGCTTATAGTAGAATGCATATGGTTACAAAATCTTTGACATTTGAGTTGGTGCATACATATTCAACTTCAATATTCCACTTATTCAAAAAGCATTAAAAGGATAAACAGAAATTGATAACAACATGAATGAAGGAATATGTAAATTAAAAATATAAACATAATAATGTTACATAATTAAGTCAGTAATTATCCAAATAATTATTTAAAATTGAAAACTATAGAATAAAAAAAAAAATTGTTTTGTTCAGTATTTAGAATTTATGTTTAAATACTTATAAAGTGATCTTCATAAAGCTAGTTGTCATCTAATGCGTATCTAGTTTGCCACCAGTTCTGTTTTCAGATGTACCGTTATAGTATTTGGAGTAGTGATATTTGATATCTAATTTTGAACATGAATCATTGTTAATACACCTAGTGAAAGAATTTTTTCATTTCTTACTTTATGGAAGTAAGTTACAAATTTCATAAAAGCCTTTTTAATATGTGCATGGAATTTGCAGACATTAATAAATATTCAAGTGATTTAAAATAAAACAGTGTTTTTTATAAGTGTTTTTATATCTTGAATTGTAATATATCATTCTCTAATGAAGACATTTCTCATACAATTAAATCTTCAACTTGGGCAGCATTTTCTAAAATATCACTCACTTTTATAGGAAATACAGAAAGGCTGTGTATGTTTTAGCAATCGAATAACTGTATATTTTGTAAGTAAGAATGAGAATGACTTCATAAATGAAGTAGCCAATTTGGATTAGAGAAAAAAAAATTGTAAGAAATGAAACTCTTCAAATCCTAAATTTATTTTGCAAGATATCCTTCACTATTCGGCGAGATTTTACCAATATTCGGCCAGATATCTCTAAATATTCGGCTACAGGTATTCGGCCGAAGTATTCGGTCAACAAGCCTTCAATATTCGGCCAACCGAATATTCGGCAAAAGAGCAGAATAGGTCGAATACCGAATAGTGGCCGAATATTCGTCCCATCCCTAATAATAATAATAATTAAATTTTTCAATTAATTATTAAATCATTAAAGGATTTGTAGAATTCTTGATTTGTATTTTTTATGCAAACTGTGCACATGCAAAATATATTAAATATTTAAATATATATATATATTTGAAGTAATCAATCAAGAGGAATTGTTTTGCAAATCACAATTTTTCAGTACGAACCTTTCAAGTGTTCATTTACCATACTTATGAATTTTAGTTCTTCATTGCCATCGGTATCTTACAAAAAAAAAAAAAAAGTATTCAATTGCTTTGCATATTTTAAGGCAACAAATCTCTCACTTGCTCTGCTCAGCAAGTGGAAAATGTTTTGACACAATTAAAATTGGAACGCTTGACTATGGAAGCGATTTGGAATTGAACTGTTTTCAATTTTTCGGTAAATAAATTATCGATTGAGTTATAAACGATTTTGATCACGTGACAAAGACATTTGTTTTTTGCCCTTTCTTGAATAGTTATTATTCTTTCTCGTGGAAATTCATTTTAAAACGGCCACTTTGACAACACATTCTGAAAGATCTACTACATTTCCCCCCCCCCCCCCAAAAAAAAAAAAGAAAAAGAAAGAAAAGAAAAGAAAGAACTGCTCGATTACACATTTTCTGAACAACAATACTTCCTAGCTTCAGGCATTTCTGAATAAAAATAAATTAAAACTTATGTCTTAAAAGTGGCCTTTTTTGGATTTGAGAGTAGCCTAAAATCATCTGTAAAATTCTTTATTTCACATTTTTCTTTTGTTCTTCACTTTCAGAATCTTCCTCATAATTTTCAGTATTACTTTCAATGCGGATAAACGCACTTATATCGAATCAGAATTTGGGATAAATAAATGATCGTTAATTGTGTTGTATGCCTCTGTATCAACATGACTGCCTATCTGTTTGATAAGTTCATAAAAATCTGTATTTAGTTTTAATCGCAGACTACTTCATTATCTGAAATACAAAAAACAGTCCCTTTAATATCATTTTCAAGTGTCCCTTAAATAGAGTGTCCCTTATTCAGAGGTAAATACATTACACGTCCTACATCAAGGGACTAAGACAGGAAGTTTTGTCCTTTAAATAGAGGTGTCCCTTATTCGGAGTGTCCCTTATTTGGAGGTTTCACTCTATAAGGTTGATTTCAACTTTTGAAAAGAAAATATTTATGTTTAAGCATTTATCACAGGTATAAAGAAAATGTAAATTTATTAATTTGCATGAAAATATATTATTTGTTTTTTATCGCTTTCTCTATATTATTTACATTTTACAGACAGAAATCTAAATGTTTTTGGAATTCGAGAAAATACTAAAGAACAATATACAATAGCATACAGCGGAAAATAATTTGTTACATTTGTATAGGCTGTCAATCAATAATCGTGTTTAAAAATGCGAACACTGAAAAGAAAACAGCCAACAAAACTGCAGAAATATTTATTTTCTTATTTTTTAAATTTGTGTACATAAATTAAAACATTTGAGGTTGTAATAAAGGAAAAACTAAATTATTATTACATTGCAATATTAATTCGGCGTGTAAACGGTTAAGGGATCGGGTCACTCAGCTTCCGAATTCCAATCATTAATGTTAAGTCTATGGGCGTTTGATGCATTTGTATCTTCAAAATATCTTCTCTGGAAAATAATATTTTTAACTTCTATTTTTTTGTACACACTTTTTAAAAAGAGTCCTTTTTTTTTTTTTTTTTCAAAATTTTTCTGAAATATAAACTTAATTTTATTATGAAGTGTTAAAGTTTTACTCACCGTTCGTCAGGATTTAACGCATAAAATATAAAATTAAGAATAGATTTTAGAAATGTTTTGAGAACTAAGAAAAAATAATCCTTTAAGAAGAGTACAAAGAAAAAAGAAGTTAAAAAATATTAATTTCCCCAAGAGATATTTTTAAAGGCGAATGCATCAAACAAACGTCCATAGACTTAACATTACGGAGGAAAATTCCGAAGCTCAGTGACCAACCCCCTTAAGGAATGGTAATAGAAAAAAAAGTACAAGACATGCAATACTTTGAAAGTGAAATAAATATTGGGATCTCTAAAACTATGACAATTTATGAAAGAAAAAAAAACTTTTTTTTAATAAAAATATTTATTAAAAATGTGTATTTAACATGTAAGAACGTAAGTTTCAAAACTCGTCTTATCAAAAAAATAAAAAAATCTTGTTTTTTTATGATTTTCTTTATATTGTGAACCCCTCCACCCCCCTACCCCATCCCCCCAAAAAATCTGCAAAAAACTAGTTTTATTCTGCATTTCTGCCATTGTGAAATCTTCATTTACAACGAAAACCATTGACCAGTGAATGAATGACCAGTTGGGTCATTCTGCAACATGTGACAACTTTTCTACATATTTCTGCTGATTTTACAGTGCTATTATATTCTAAAATTAAAATAATAATGTTAATAAGAAAATATATTTTTTTTGTTATTTTTAATGCATAATTTATGTTTAAAAACTTATAAGTCAATAAGTCCAATCAAAAACTTGTCAGTATAAAAATTGTAGCTATTATTGAGTAGATCTATAATAAATTTAATCAGATTTAATATCTTAAGAATTGGCGAAATTATGGATTTTTTTTCTTCTTCCACTCCTGTTTTTGTTTTATTTATTTCAATAAGAGTTGCTCCTAACAAAAGTTTTAAATAATATTAAGAAAAATTATAATAAATTTTATTGGATTTGATACCTTGAGAATTGACGAAGTTAATATTTTTTCTCCCAAAAACCCTAATTTATTTCCCGTTGAGCCCATTTTTAACTTTATCAAAAATCTGTCATGCATAAAACTTTTGGCCCATTTTTTAGAAGTAATATAAACTTGAAACCGAATCGATATCTATTTTAATTAAGAAGTTATGGGGGTTCTTCGGTTTTTACAAAACTCCTCCCTGTTTCTACCCCCTTGGTCCGATTTTGTCCATTAACAAACTTGACCGATATTTTATGTATATATATATATATATATATATATATATATGTAAACTTTCTTACTGGTGGTAGTTTTGGGATCTAGAGGTCATGATCGGCGTAAATTTGCAAAAAGAAAAAAAAAATCAGAAATTCCAACATAGGAGCGACCACAATAGGTAGAATTTCATACGAAACCTACCTAAAAAACAAGCATCGATAAAAGATATTTTTCCTAGTCTCTAAACGAAAGACAATATGACAGATGAGGCATGTGATTGTATCTTTTAAAGTAATATTATATTTAGATACTATTTATTTTAGTGTACAGTATTTTTCTAGATTATTATTGATAAAAAATTTATTAAAAAGCTAAATTGCATTAAACATTTAATTTTAAAGAACAATACTTAATGTTGTTTAACTAACATAAAAAAAAATATATGCAACTTTGCATTTTATCTATTTATTTTATTATTATACTATTTTTGCGAGGAGGGGATATTTTGTGTCAGGCGGAATATTATCTACAACGGAATTGATTCCGCTCTTAGACAGAATTTACTGTATTTAACCCTTTATCTTTCGATGGTACTTATAAGTATCATTAAAATAACTTATTTAAAAAATCTTTTAATACGTCAGTTAGTTGTAATACTGTTTAGAATGAGTTACAGATACTTTATTTTATCTTGCACCAAATGCACTATTCGTTATACAAAACAAAAATATTTTTAAAAGGATGATTTCTTTTGCCTTTGCATCTTTGCAGCTCTCTTGACGCTGAGGGAGGGGGCTGGGGATTTGGTGAAAATATTTCTATGATTATTGATGTGGTTATTGATGTGGAAATATTTCTATATTTATATTGTAAGAACATCATATTTTTACATTTTATAATTCTACAAAATACTAAGAAAATAATTAAAAATAAAAGACTTTAAAATATTCGTAAAAAATAATTAATATGTGAAGTGATTGATCTGTATTTTCTAAAAGTAACAGTGAGACAACAGTGAGACAGAGAGTAACAGTTTCTATAAGTGAGAAAAATAAAGTCACGTTATTAAAAAAAATCGATAAACTGTTGAAAAAGAAAATTAATACAATTACACTCCACGCAATATTTTGAACCAAAAGTAAATATTTTAATCTCTAAAATGTTTTTCAATCTAATTGACAAAGGGTTTATTATATACAATATTCATAAAAAATAATCAATATGCGAAGTAACTGATCTGTATTTTCTCCGAGAAAAATAAAGTTACGTTTTTAAACAAATCAATGAACTGCTGAAAAAGAAAAGTAATACAATTTCACTCCACACATTATTTGAACTAAAAGTAAATATTTTAATCTCTAAATGTTTTCAAATCTAATTAACAAAGTATTTATTATTTAAAATATTCGTAAAACAAAACGATCGATAAATGAAGTAACTTATCTGTGTTTCCTCTAAGAAAAATAAAGTCACATTATTAAATAAATTTATTTGTTTCGAAAAAAAAAATTATAAACGTTTGTACTACACTTATTTAGAAAGATCTTTAAATTCTTGTAAGAGAAAATTGATTCAGCTACACGAATGCAATTTTTTTAAAACTCAACATAAATATTTTAATCTCTAAATGTTTTCAATATTATTGCTAAAGCATTTATTATTTAAAATATTCATAAGAAACAATCCATATATGAAGTAAGATCTGTATTTCTTTAAAGTAAAATAAAGTGACGTTATTAAATAAATTATTTATTTCGAGAAAAGTTATTTGTAAACTTTTGAACTATACTTATTAGCAAATATCGTTAAAGGGTTGTAAAAGAAAATTAATGCAAGTACACTACACGCCATGCAATATTTTAATCTCTAAATGATTTTCAATCTAATGGACAAAGCATTTATTAAAATATTCGTTAAAAATAATCAATATGTGAAGTAATTGATCTGTATTTCTTCTGAGAAAAATAAAGTCACGTTGTTAAGCAACTTCATTTGTTTCGAAAATTAGTTATTTGTAAATGTTTATACTACACATATTTAAAAATATCGTTAAACTGCTATAAAAGAAAACTAATGCAGGCACATGTCACGCAAATTTTGAACTAAAAATAAATATTTTAATCTATAAATATTTTTTAAACTAATTATTAACGTATTTATTGTTTAAAATATTCGCAAAAAAATCAAAGTAACTCATCTGTATTCCTTATGAGAAAAATAAAATTCACGTCATGAAATAAGTTTATTTGATTCGAAAAAAAAAGTTATTTATAAACATTTGTACTACACTTACTTAGTACTACACTTACTAAATATCGTTAAATTGTTCTAAATAAATAAATAAATAAATAAATACAAGTACACGCCACGCGATATTTTGAACTAAATATAAATATTTTAATTTCTAAATGTTTTTCAATTTAATTGACAAAGCGTTTATTATTTAAAGTATTCTTAAAAAAAAAAAAAAAAAAAAATCAATATATAAAATAATTAATCTGTACTTCCTGTTAAAAAAAAAAAAAAAAAAAAAAAAAAAAAAAGGAGTCACGTTACTAAATGAATCGATAAACTGTTATAAAAGAAAATTGATAAAACAAGCAATATTTTGAACTCAAAATAAATATTTTAATCTCGAAATGTTTTTCAATTTATTGACAAAGCATTCTTTATTTAAGATAATCATAAAAATAATAAATGAAGTAAAAATGTATATTTCCTGTGAGAAAAATAAAGTGACGTTATTAAATAAATTTATTTATTTCAAAAAGGAGTTATTTGTAAACTTTTGTACAGTACTTATTTAGAAATATGTTTCAACTGCAGTAAAAAAAATTAATACAGGTGCATGCCGCACAATATTCTGAACTAAAAATAAATATTTTAATCTCAAAACGATTTTCAAGGTAATTGACAAAGCGTTTATTATTTAAACTATTCATAAAAGACCAACAATAAATGAAATAATATATGTATTTAAAAAAAGAGAGAGGGGGAGGGGAGAAAAAAAGTATTTCTATTTTTTTTTTTTTTTTTTTTTTTTTTTTATAAAATTATTGTAGTAGAAAATTAATGCAGGTTCATGCATACAACATTTTGAAATCAAAATAAATATTTTAATACCTAAATATTATTCAATTTAACTGTCAAAGTTTTCATTATTTAAAATATTTATGAAAAAGAATCAAGCTATGAAGTAAGATCTTCATTTCCTCTAACAAAAATAAAGAATTCGCATTGTTAAATGGATTAATTTGTTAAAAACTATTTGGATGTGGCATTCCCAAAACTTTCTTCAGTCTCATGCAGGTTAATACTTCAAAATTCACTAATACAAAGCCAAAATTAAATGGCAATGCAATCTATACCCATCATTAGGATTTTAAAGATATGAAATCCCGTACATTAGTTCTTGAGATATGTCTGTTTCTAAAGTCATGCAAATCCTGCGAAATGCAGCGTAACAACGCCACCTATTGGGCAATTAACACCAGAACCTAATGAGCAAAAATTTGTGTCAGCATCTAACTGAATCCTATGTTAGATGAAAACTCGTGCGTTAGTTCTTGAGATAGAACTATAGTGGAAGTCGGGAAAAATTTAGCGTAGCAGTGCCTCCTGCTGACCTATTTACGTCAAAATGTAAACAGCATCCAGCCATATCAAGGATTAATCCGTACATTAATTCTAGAGTTCTACAGTAGAAATTGCAAAAAAATGTAATATAGCAGCGTCACTTGTTGAGCGATTTACACCAAAATGTAACATCAATTCAGGTCAAGAGTAAACTAAATCTAAAGTTAGATGAAAATCCGTGCATCAGTTCTGGAGATACAGCTATTGCGGAAATCGTGAAAAATGCTATACATAGATTTGATATCGTAAGGTTTTTCTAGAGGAAGTGGGATATATCTTTTGATATCATTATCTTTTTTAATCCAACCCAAATTCCCCCCCCCCCTTTTTAGCAATTTTTTCTTTACACCTAAATAGTCTTTTTATATTTTTACTTCTTATATCATTATTAGATTATCTAAAACAGTCATACTCAACTTGCGGCCCGTAGGTCATAAGTGCCTCGGAGAACTTTTACGCGCAGCCGCAGATATAATACTCATTTATAAAATTGACTAGCGGCAGCGGCCTTCGCCCGCTACGCTAGTCGGTTTATCTAAAGAAAACTTGAAGAACAAGAAATATATCTGTAAATTGGGTAATGACTTTTAAAGTATTTTTTTTTTTTTTTTTTTTTTAAGCAGAAATAAAATTTAAAAGTCCCCTGAAATATTTTGAATTCAGAAGAGAAACAACTCACTTTTGGCATGATACCAAAACACTCTTCAATAGATTTCTTGTAATTATTCCGTTTCGTCATCGCATTCATGGAAATTAATTGTTTTTTAAAAAAATATTCAATCAATTCTTTCACATTTTTTTAATATTCTTAAATCATGTTTAAATAAAGAACTAAAAAATTTTTTGAGTGAAAATACCAAAAAATCGGCAAGATATAATAAGTTTATTCTTAATCGCTTATCTATCATTTTCTAACCAACCACTCAACCGATTTTTTCTATCTTCTACGAATAGTTACCCAATGTTTAGACACATATATTTTTTTTAAAGCAAGCCAATAGTGCAATAACTTTGGGAGATATAAAATATTTGCTTGTGGAAACTGTATAATAATAACCTTTAGAATTTTTTTTTTATTATTATTGAAAAAATCGAAAATTAAAAACACTACACTGTCACTCTCAGAAAGGAATAGGAATTTAGAATGCGGCATCGTTTTTTGTCAGATTGTCTTAGAACTCTTAGGATTGGAATTCAAAAATGCATTCCTCGAAAATATTTTTTAAAAAAAGGTCTGAAAATCGATGTTTCGTAAAAAAAGATGGAAAAAATCGAAAAAATTGTAAATTTAAGAAAAAAAAATTAGACCATTAGTCCAAGAAAAGAACAATCTATTTAAAAATCTTATTGTTTTTTTGTTTGACTGTGTTAGAATGCCCGCGATGGCAATTTAAAAAAGAAAAACATTTTTCTCCTTTTGTCATCAATTGTCGGTTGACTTCGGGAGCAATTTTTTTCGACCTGTGCGAACATACAGGGGCGAAGTAATTAAAATTTTAACATTTTTAATTAATAACTTACCAACTAATTGGAATTTCGGGATGTGAATGGGCAACTCGGGATCCCGGGATTTTTTCCATTCAATTCAAAACAAACGCGACGTTTCTCCGTTACCGGGATCGGAAAGATAGCGTCACAAACATACAACATACATACGGTCGGATTTTAATAGTGTAGATTGAGTTATACATAAAGATTTTAAGATCTCAACTTTTCTTTTTTTGTATTTTCATGGAAGAGAAAAAATATCCTGTTCGCCTGTTCTTTCTGTCCTTTGCTGGAATAAGAGAATCGTGTAACAATGACTTTTTAAAACAAGTAAAATGTAGAAAAATTGAATTACATTTTATTGGCTTGATTGATGAAAAACAAGTTTGAGTATTTTTTCGAAAAAATAAAACAATATGAACTATGTATACTAATAATGGTGACAACTTTTAAAAAACATTGGGTGGGCTCAAAAATTTTTGAATAAATGCATAAATATTGGGTGGGCTGAGTTAATAATGGGTGGATGGAGATATCAAATTATTGGGTGGGCTCACGCCCCAAGGGCCCATATAAGTTGGCGCCACTGTATACTAACAACTTTAAAACTTTGAGTGAAAATTTCTTTAGCATGTCTGTGTTTAGAACGAACAAATTTTATTATGCCCAATGGTAATGCTATTATCTACTCTTTTTTATGCGGACCATGGCATTGTATCTTGTGCTTAATTTGGCCTGCGCAGAGCCCGATCAAGCTCAAGTTGGGCCCCCCTACCTCCCCATTCCCGGCGATATTTTCAGAAAAAAAGTAGGTTTATTTGATGAGTTGATTAAGTTGTTTGAGTGAAAGTTTCAAGTTAAAAAAAAATAACTTACAAGAATAATTAAGAAAATAAACTACCATCCACTTTTTCAAATAAGCATTTGTACAATTCACAAACATCTAAGATCCTCAGTTTATGCTGCAGAATAAATGAGGTTGTCTTTTTCAAAACTCGACTTATTCAAAATCATAAAAATTGTGTTTTAAAAATATTTCATCAAGGAAAAAAAAATCAGCCACATAATTTGTGGGCCCCTGAAATTGGTGGGCCCAGGGCCGAGGCCCCGGAGGCCCGTGCATTAATCAGGCCCTGGGCCCGCGGCATTAAATGAGTTTAACATTGCCTGCTATACAAATGCATGAATTTCGCTAACGCTTATTTTAGACTTTTATTTAAAAAGATTTAGTAAACTGATATATTTGTATTACCCTTATTATTAATAATAATTATTATTATTTGCTTGATTCTTTCTGCGCCGTTTGCAATTCTTTTATTTTAAACATATATTTCACTCTATAAATTTAAAATAAAAGTTACTTTCCCGAAAGAATAATGTATAATAAAGCGCAAAAAGTGTTAGAGAGTTGTAATATAAGTTAAATGTTATTGTAATACAATATTTTCTAAACATCTCCAAGAATCCTTGCGTAGCCTATTGTCTTATGATTATAAATTGAATAGTGCGCAAAACAGCAACATTCGTTACCTTTCAGACAATGAAATATTTGTTAAACTCTAATTAATCTGTTTAGATAGCCAATGTTAATGTTATTGACGTAAAAGTATTTTTCTCTAAAAATTGAAAAAAAAAAAAAAATCGGACCGGAAAGAGTTAAGTTTTTAAATAATTCTATCTACCTTGCCATTTTTTACATTCTTAACAATACTGATCGCAGTCGAAACAAAGTAACCAATTTATCCTTTTTCGTATCTCTTGTTATACATATTTTTAAAGAACCACTTTGTCTTCTTTCATCATTTTGTTTATTTTCGATCTCTTTTGCGTATTATTTTCGTCTGGATTCTCTTTTTCGATACGCAAACATGGAATGCAGAGTCAATATTTGCCGACCTCCAAGAATCGACGTATATAGAATCCTCACGTGCATGGACTAAGTCACCTGTCCATTGTTTGCTTTTATGTCTCAACAAGTTATATAACAATAAACAAACAAGACCATTAAACATGAAATTTATAGTTAAAAACGTATCATTTTGAAAATCGAAAATTTCTTTGACGGATTTACACGTTTCAGATACTGGAGATTTCGAAAAAAATATTTTTAGAGAAAAAAAAAATTACGTCCGTCCGACTGTGTGTCTGTCTGTCTGTAAACGCTCTATCTCCCGAAAAAATGAGATAGAGACTTGAAATTTTGTATTTACTTAGTATGTAAAAATGGGACGAAGCCTATTTAGTATCAGTAACCTCAATTATCCGGAACTATATTTTTCTCTCTCAAAAAATTCGTTCTGATGAAAGGTATATAAAATTTTTCCTTATTTTTTTATTTCAAGGTATGGACGTAAAAGGCAATAAAATAACACAAATTTTACATAAATAATGAAGTCGATCAGATTGTTTAGTTGCTGAGATATTTATAATCATGTTTTTCACATTCTTTGATTTTTCATGACCCTGTATTTCATTCAAATTTTAATTCAAAGATATATTTTGATTGGAAATAAGACACTTAATCTGACTCAGTAAACTGTTAGTTAATATCATTATTAGTTTTGGAGTCATAAGGATGTTTCTTTTATGCAATTCGATATTACTGAGTAATTTGGCGTTTTATATAATTTGTCGAATTTGGTTCATCAGAATTTCATTAATGGAGCAAGCACGTGTTAAAAATATATCAATATACTTTGCATTTTATTTTGGATATCCTTCATTTTGTAAATAGTTTACACACATTTTATTTTCATATTTTATATTATGTATATCCATGATGGCTAAGTATTACGGCGGCCCCACAACGACTAGTTTTTCACCGTAATAAAAAATATCTAACTCTTGAATCTAGCACAATATAGCGACATCTAGTTAAACTTCCTTATTTGAGAGATTAAACATTGTGGCATCAGTTTTGGCACCGGCCCATAAGTTTAATGTTTTGCAAAAAATTATGATCATCAAATGTTGTTTAGTGAACGTTACTATAAACAAATTCTAAATAACGGTATCTGCTGCCAAGTAACACAGAAAGAAAAGAAAAAAGATGTGTGGCACTCGGCGACTGCCGCGGTAAAGCTATTGCATAGCATTTTTTATCAACTTATGCAATCATAATTATTTATTTACTTTTTATTTAATGCAGTTTTTTTTCTCTTTGATGTTAATTCAAGTTATACTTTTTGAGCGTGATGACCGATAACATTTTTTTTTTCTTTTATTGAATAAATGGGAAATTAATATCGTTTAAAATATTTTAATTATCTTACAATACATGTAGGAATCAGGAATTTTTACCATTGAAACTATACGTTTATGGTAGCTGAAATAAAAAACATAAGTTTGAGACTTGATATTCTCAAAATATCTGAAATATACCGCTTTAATGTCTGCCGAAGTCTACCGAAGGATACTGTGCCGAAGTCTGCCAAACTCAAGCGACGATAGCCTGAGTGTTAGGATTTTTCTCGTTACGGAATTTCTAGATTCTTTCGCCGCGCTCAAAGCCCGCGATAAAAGATATGCAATACCTTAATAAATTACCAAACAAAATTTGGCCGCACTACGAAAATTAGATCGCGAATTATAAGCATTATAAATTTTCCGATCCTCACCGTGGGGGTCTCTTGTCACCAAAAATTAACATTGTCTCATTAAAAATTACCAAACGAAATTTGGCCGCGCTACGAAAATTAGATAGCGAGTTATAAGCATTTTAAATTTTGCGACCTTCACCGTGGGGAGGGGGGCTCCTGTCACCAAAAGAAACAGTGTCTCATAATAAATTATCAAACAAAATTTGGCCGAGCTACGAAAATTAGATCGCGAGTTATAAGCATTTTAAATTTTTCGACCCTCACCATGGGAGATCTCCTGTCACTAAAATTAACATTGTCTCATAATAAATTACCAAACAAAATTTGGCCGCCCTACGAAAATTAGATCGCGAGTTATAAGCATTTTAAAATTTTCAACCCTCTCCATGGGGGGGTCTCCTGTCACCAAAAATTAACACTGTCCATAATAAATTACCAAACAAAATTTGGCAGTGCTACGAAAATTGATCGCGTGTTATAAACATTTTAAATTTTTCGACCCTCACCGTGGGGGGTCTCCTGTCACCAAAAATTAACACTCTCTCATAATAAACTATCGAACAAAATATGGCCGCGCTACGAAAGTTAGATCACGAGTTATAAGCATTTTAACTTTTTCGACCCTCACCGTGGGGGTTCTCCTGTTACCAAAATTTAACACTGTTTCATAATAAATCATTAAACAAAATCTGGCCGCGCTACGAAAATTGATCGCGAGTTATAAGCATTTTAAATGTTTCGACCCTAACCGTGGGGAGTCTCCTGTCACCAAAAGTAACACTGCCTCATAATAAATTACCAAACAAAATTTGGCCACGCTACGAAAATTAGATCGCGAGTTATAAGAATTTTAAATTTTTTGACCTTCATCATGGGGGGGGGGGGGTCTGCTGTAACCAAAAGTAACACTGCCTCATAATAAATTACCAAACAAAATTTGGCCGCGCTACGAAAATTAGATCACGAGTTATAAGCATTTTATCATTTTCGACCCTCACCGTGGAGGGTCTCCTGTCACCAAAATTTAACACTTTCATAATAAATCATTAAACAAAATTTGGCCGCGCTACGAAAATTGATCGCGAGTTATAAGCATTTTAAATGTTTCGACCCTAACCGTGGGGAGTCTCCTGTCACCAAAAATTAACACTCTCTCATAATAAATTACCAAACAAAATTTGGCCGCGATACGAAAATTAGATCGCGAGTTATAAGCATTTTAAATTTTTCGACCCTCACGGTGGGGGGTCTCCTGTCACCAAAAGTAACACTGCCTCATAATAAATTACCAAACAAAATTTGGCCACGCTACGAAAATTAGATCACGAGTTATAAGCATTTTAACTTTTTCAACCCTCACTGTGGGGGGTCTCCTGTCACCAAAAATTAACACTCTCTCATAATAAATTACCGAACAAAATATGGCCGCGCTACGAAAGTTAGATCACGAGTTATATACTTTTTAACTTTTTGACCCTCACCGTGGGGGGGGGGGGGGGGTCTCCTGTCACCAAAATTTAAAACTGTTTCATAATAAATCATTAAACAAAATTTGGCCGCGCTGCGAAAATTGATCGCGAGTTATAAGCATTTTAAATTTTTCGACCCTCACTGTGGTCGGTCTCCTGTCACCAAAAATTAACACTCTCTCATAATAAATTACCAAACAAAATTTGGCCGCGATACGAAAATTATATCGCGAGTTATAAGCATTTTAAATTTTTCGACCCTCACGGTGGGGGGTCTCCTGTCACCAAAAGTAACACTGTCTGATAATAAATTAACAAACAAAATTTGGCCGCGCTACGAAAATTAGATCACGAGTTGTAAGCATTTTAACTTTTTCGACCCTCACCGTGGGGAGTCTCCTGTCACCAAAATTTAACACTGTTTCATAAAAAAACATTAAAAAAAATTTGGCCGCGCTACGAAAATTGATCGCGAGATATAAGCATTTTAAATTTTTCGACCCTCATTGTGGGGGGTCTCCTGTCACGAAAAATTAACACTCTCTCGTAATAAATTACCAAACAAAATTTGGCCGCGATACGAAAATTAGATCGCGAGTTATAAGCATTTTAAATTTTTCGACCCTCACCGTTGTGGGTGTCCTGTCACCAACAGTAACACTGTCTGATAATAAATTACCAAACAAAATTTTGCCGCTCTACGAAAATTGATCGCAAGTTATAAGCATTTTAAATTTTTCGACCCTCACCGTGGGGGGTCTCCTGTCACCAAAAATTAACAATCTCTCATAATAAATTACCGAACAAAATTTGGCCGCGATACGAAAGTTAGATTGCGAGTTATAAGCATTTTAAATATTTCGATCCTCAAGGTGGGAGGTCACCTGTCACCAAAAGTAACAGTGTCTCTTAATAAATTACCAAACAAAATTTGGCCGCTCTACGAAGATTGATCGCGAGTTATAAGCATTTTAAATTTTTCGACCCTCACCGTGGGAGGTCTCCTGTCACCAAAAATTAACACTCTCTTATAATAAATTACCAAACAAAATTTGGCCGCGATGCGAAAATTAGATTGCGAGTTATAAGCATTTAAAATTTTTCGACACTCACCGGGGGGGGGGGTCTCCTGTCACCAAAAATTAAAACTGTCTCATAATAAAGTACCAAACAAAATATGGCCGCGCTACGAAAATTAGATCGCGAGTTTTAAGCATTTAATTTTTTCGACCCTCACCGTGGGGGGTCTTTTGTCAACAAAAATTAACACTGTCTCATAATAAATTACCAAACAAAATTTGGCCGCCCTACGAAAATTAGATCGCCAGTTATAAGCATTTTAAACTTTTTGATCCTCACCGTTGGGCGGGTCTCCAATCACCAAAAGCTACATTATCCTACCTTATTTTATCTTAAGACGATTTTTTTTCTATACATATTCTATCAGGAATTTTTATCATTGAAACTATAGATTTATGGTAACTGAAATAAGAAACATAAGTTTGAGATTTGATATCCTCTAAATATCTGAAAAATACCGCGTCAATGTCTACCGAAGTCTACCGAAGGATGATACCATGCCGAAGTCTGCCGAGCTGAAACGACGTTAGCCGAGTGTTAGGTTTTTTCGTTACCGATGTGTTAGGATTTTTCGCGTTACGGAATTTTTGGATTCGGTCGCCGCGCTCAAAGCCCGTGATAAAAGCTATGCAATAGCTTAAAAACCCTCTTTTTCAAAAATCCTTCTTTTAAAAAGAAAAAAAAATCCTCCTTTTCAAAAAATTCTTGGCTCCTCCAATTAGGTGAAAACGACGACATTTTTCTAAAACATTATAAAAAATTCTGGTTCGTAATTGTTTTAAGGGGTATATATGTAATAAAATAAAAAAAAAATTTGCGCCATTTTTTTTTTATTCTCTCTTAGCTTCAATTCTAAATTTGTGGAACATATTTCAATCTTAGTTTCGTAACTTGTAACAGCTAAAATTCTTTTTCTTACTTTAGTTATTAATAAATTATTTCTTGCTTCTCAAAAAGGCGGGAAGTATTTCGTAAGCTTTTTACTTTCTGGCATATTCCTGCGATTTTAATTTTATTTTTTATTTTTAACATCGCGTGACAGGTGTTACTACGCGTTGCTAAAGGGCTTAGTGTTCCGAGGAAAAAATATAGTTCTTGCCAATAGACCGCCTATTACGGCCAATTAGAATTGATCATTTTGTCCGTTAGAGGCTCGAGTCCATCCTGATTGGATTTTTAAAATGATTGACGCGGAGTAGGAGTGCGCTAGTTTTGTCGTGAAAATGATTTTTTTCATTTGGCTTTTCAGGAGAGTAGAATGCACCTTTTCTTTAAACTATCAAGACGCGCGTTTTATTGCTCCGCTGAATTAGAATGCATTTTTTCTTAAAAAACTACTCGGAAGCCATGTCATGTTTCCCGAGAATGCGATTGACTTTCAAAAATTATTAGGATGCTGTTTCTTTTTTCTCCCCAAAATTCTAATATTGTGGAATGTAGCTTAATCACGGAGTTGGTGAAGTGGAAGTTATTCGATGAGAGTGCCAAGGTGATTGCGTGAAAGAACTTAATTATTTATGAGTTCTAATAAAATTAATTTAAAGACTGCTTGATTGAACTTTCTTATGGGGAAATAGCCCAATAAACTCATCCAATGCTGGTCAAATTGCCGGAGCGACTGCTCAGCTCGTCCCACTGTTGATTCTTGGTAGTAGTAATCTGTTCTGCCTCATAGATGGTGTGCCACTGGAACTTGTACATTGTTATGGAACATCGCCTTCGTCGAATTATTACATTGAAAGCCGGTAGGATGATTGAACCGGCGTACGACTTTTGAGAAAAGGAAATTATCGTGGCTTAATAACAACTGAAGATTTGTCTGAGAATTCTTCGCAACGCTGTGTGTGCACGTGCCATTTTCGCCGCGCTTGAAACTAATTGCTGGAACTTCTGCCTTTGTTTACTACTCATCTTGAAGCGACATGAATCATCGAGTGGTGCTACTGGTGTTGAGGGGAATGCGGTCGATAAAGAAAAAATTTTCTCAAAAAAGGTAATCTGAGAACAACATCTTCCTGTCCATATAAATGAGAAATCTTTCAGCTGTGAAAAGAATCGTCTTATAAAGTTTTGTTTGTAATTATGTGTGGCATCTACATCTACAAATCTTTTAATTGTGAAATATACCTCGCATTCTAGTGAGAAACTTTTCAGCTGTGAGATATGCAACCAAATGTCTTCTACTTAAATTAACGTGAAACAACATCTTCATGTGCAAACAAATGAGAAACCTTTTCAACTGTGAGATATGCAAAATAAAAATTACAAAAGATCACCTGCATGAAATCAATTCAGCATCATTTTCTTTTATTTATTTATTTATGTATTTTCTAGATAACAGTACTGAAATATTTTGATAAACTTTCATTTCATAATAAATGAACACCTGCAGCAAGATTGCGAAACTACTGTTGATACCATCGGTAATATAAGTCAATTGAAATTTGCACCTGTGAGTCGTATCTACGAAGTGTTTTATTTTTTGTTTACTTTAATAAAAAATTAGGTATTTGAACAAGGCCACATCGAACATGTCTGTAAGTTATTATTTATTATTTTATTGTTTTATTGATTAAGAAATTTTAATGATAATTTCTTTGTTTAAATTCTTGATTTTTTTTTCTCTTTTATTACAGATATTAAAAAATAAATTTGTTCTTAATTTATAATTAATTAAAATTTTCTGTTCATAGAAATTTTATTTAGTTTTAAAGGTGTTTTTCTTTTTAATCGAAAGGTGGATTAATTTGTTGTTAAAAAATACTCTGTTGCTAAATTTATTTTCCATACGTAAAGAAAAGTATTTTTGTTCTTAAAATTATTTGTTATTTCCCATGTATGGAAAACCGATATTATTTATTATTTTATTACTTATTTATTTATTATTTATTTATTTCACATGAAGTCAAACAGAATTGATTTATTTATTATTTATTATTTTTATTATTATTTATTGAGGTATTTAAAGTATAGTAATTGAATTTTAATAATTGAAGTATAGCATTTAAATATTTTCCATATGAATTATCCTTCTTTCATGTTACTAAGGTCAGGATTAGTAAAAGAAGAAAAAATGTCAGAAAATAAACTTGATATTGTCCCTTTTGAATTTGGGTCGGGCATGGATATATTTAAATGGTTTAAACATTTTGATCGAGAATGTTCGGTAGAAAAGAAAGATAATGAGTGGAAACACCAAAATATTTCAAAATATTTAAAGGGGGAAGCGCTAAAAACTTATATAAATGATTGTTTGGATTGTGCTACTTATGAGGAAATTGTCGAGATTTTAAGTGAAAAATTCATTCAAGTTAGAGTTCCAAAATTTTCTGAATTTACTTCCTTAAAGTTAAATGATCTAAGTGATTTGGATTCTTATTTTAGAAAGAAAGTTGAGATTGGAAGGCAACTTCAGCTTGAGGAAAATTTAATTATACAGGGATTAATTGATGGCCTTCAGCCGGAGTA
The DNA here is from genome assembly GCA_964019185.1 of Maratus speculifer. Taxonomy (NCBI): domain Eukaryota; kingdom Metazoa; phylum Arthropoda; class Arachnida; order Araneae; family Salticidae; genus Maratus; species Maratus speculifer. Next base: position 241,550,442 of record OZ025301.1, on the reverse strand, counting down.
TCAAAATTGTTTGATGGTTAACCCTCCTTCCAATACTCGTGAATGGTTTCGCATTGCTAAACAATTAGCAGCGATTCCAAATCATACCTCTAATAACGGCAATAGAAATTTTCAACAAACTAGACCAATGCACAATCCCAATCCTCAGCCCAGACATTGGACTCGACCTACTCCAAACAATCCATCCCAAAATTTTAATCCTAGGTTTTTCACTCCTAGAATGCCTGCAACTCATTATCAAAACAATTACCCTAGTCGTCCGTGCAGAATATGTTTAAACAGAGGCATAGAAAATGCATATCATTGGGAGAGGAGTTGTATATTTAACACAAATTCCTTTCAATCTCAAACTCCTGCTCATATTCAACCACCCCCTACTAATAATATTTGACAACTAATCATCCCTGGATATGTGGGCAATAACAAAGTGTATTGTGTGGTGGATAGTGGATCAACTGTCTCAATTTTACCCCTCAAATTTGTTCGATATTTAAATGGTAATTTATATAATGTTACCCCTATTACTATCAGACAGGCACAAGGAACTCTTACAATTAATAAAACTTGTCGATTATGTATTAAATTTGGTAATATAAAGAGATATGTTAATTTTTTAGTAAGTCAACTTGATTTGGACTATGCTATTTTAGGTTTACCTGATTGTGCCAAATTTAAATTGAAAATTGATTGTGCAAAAAGCCAGGTGTTACAAGACAATATTTCGTTAAACCCATATGTCAACATATCCAGTGATAACTTAGAATTGCTTCATTTTGATATTATAAATAATGATACTACTGTGCAACCCGATTATGGAAATACCATAACTCCTCAATCCTTGTCGCGAACTAATAATGTTATTATAATCGATTGGGGGATCTGAATGCTATTCAAAATAAAAATGTAAGGGAACTTTTAAGGGATTATTTAGATATTTTTGCAAAAAATAAATATGATGTAGGGAGAATTAATATTGAACCTCAGCGTATTTATCTTAAATCTGACCTACCAATATCTTTGAGGCCTTATCGTACATCCACTGCTGATGAAAAAGAAATATCTCAGCAAATCCAATCCTTATTAGCTGCTGGGTTAATTAAAGAAAGTTATAGCCCATACTCTTCTCCAGTTACATTAGTAAATAAACGAGATGAAGGTAAAAAAACCCGAATGTGTGTTGATTACCGAAAATTAAATTCTATCATGAAAAATGACGCTGAACCTTTGCCCCGAATAGATGAAATTTTAGACAAATTAAGTGGTGCCCAATATTTCTCTACACTAGATTTAGCCTCAGGCTATTGGCACATACCTATTCACCCAGCCGATTCCGAAAAGTTAGCCTTTACTACTAATTGTGGGCTCTGGGAATGGAATGTTCTCCCCTTTGGTGTAAAGGTAGGCCCCCCAATTTTCAACAGGACAATTAGAAGAATTCTTTCAAAATATAAAATAGACTTTGCTTGTTATTATTTTGATGATATAATTATTTTTTCTAAATCAATAGATGAACATATACAGCATCTCATTCAAATTTTTGATTTATGCCGAATAGAAAATATTAAATTAAAATTATCTAAATGTACTTTTGCTCAAAAACAAATCAATTTTCTAGGGTATGAAATCCAAAATGGAACTTTAACTCCAGCTAATACTAATATAGAAACGATTAAAAAATTAAAACCTCCTACTAACACTAAAGAATTACAAAGATTTCTTGGTTCTATAAATGTGTATCATAAATTTATTGACAAATATGCTGAAATTAGACACCCCCTAAATAAATTACTTAAGAAAGATACTATTTGGGAATGGAATACTGAATGTCAAAACTCTTTTCAAAAATTAAAAGATGCCCTCATTGCTAAACCAATTTTAAAGATTTATGACCCAAAATTACCCCTACACATGTTTGTTGACGCTTCTCAGGTAGCGGTAGGTGCAGTTCTTAAACAACCCGACCATAATAACTTTTTACATCCAATTGCTTATTTTTCTAGAGGACTGAGAAGTTATGAGAAAAATTATTTCATTACCGAACTAGAGTGTCTTGCTATCATTGATACTTTAGATAAATTTTATCATTACTTTCACGGTGTACAATTTACCATCCATACTGATCATGCATCTCTTGTTTGGTTAAAAAATGTCAAACATTTAAGAGGTCGATTATTTAGGTGGTCATTGAAGTTAAGTATGTTCGATTACAAAATAGAGTACTTAAAGGGATCTACAAATGTCGAAGCCGACATGTTGTCCCGAAACCCTATTTCTCATTTTTGTAAACCCCTTACTTTTCTTCTTGACGTTAAAGAGATTATTGAGATGCAAGAAAAAGAAAATTTGTGTGGATCAAATTATATTAATGACAATGGACTGATTATAGTTAAAAGAAAAGGTTTTCGTAAAGTGGTAGTTCCCATGTCCCTAAGAAAAAAATTGCTTAATGTTGCTCATGAACAGTTTGGTCACCCTGGTGTTCAAAAAATGCAAAATTTAATTTCTCCTAACTATTATTGGCCAGATATGACCCAAGACATTACTAACTTTGTTAAATACTGTGATATTTGCCAGAAAAATAAAAAACCTAGACAGAAAAAATTTGGCTTATTACAAGCTATGCCCACTACAGATCAACCTTTTGACTGTCTGTCTGTTGATACTGTAGGAGGGTTCAATTATTATAATTCTACAAAAAAATATCTCCATATTATAATAGACCATGCCACAAGATATGTTTGGGCATTTCCTTCCAAAAGTGTCACTACAGAAACTTATACAAATTGTCTGAAACAAATCTTCAATATCAAAATCCCTCAACAATTATTCTGTTTTAGTAAGATTTCAAGTGTACAGTCCCCTCAAAAAATACTTAGTGACAGGAATGCTGCTTTTACTTCTTCACGATTCAAAAAATTCCTGCGAAATCATAATATTAAACAACGTTTGACCACTGCCCATCATCCACAAACGAATGGGAAATGTGAAAGAGTAAATCAGACAATAGTAACTAGATTAAAATGTAAAGTAAACTCCACTACCTCTAAAATTCCCTGGACTAAGCTTTTAACTGAGGTAATTAATGAATATAATAATACACCCCATTCTATTACCAAATTTCCACCTGCTTACTTGCTTTTTGGCCAATTACCCTATGACTCCCCCTTACAACAAAATTATTATCCCCCTGTTCATGAAGCACTTAAAATTGCTAAAACAAGAACTGATGAATTTCATTTAAAAAATAAAAGATATTATGATAAAGATTATATCGAACCAAAATTTAAAATAGGAGATCTAGTTATCTATGAAGAATTTCAGTACCCTAATACTAGAAAGTTATCACAAGTATTTAGTGGCCCTTATAAAATTCTTAACAAATTATCCGAAGTAAATTTTGAAATTGATAGGCAAAACCAGTTCAAAAGTTCAGAAATAGTACATGTATCTAAATTAAGGCCTTATTATTCCCCTGATAAATTTAAATTAAGTCATGAGCAACAACCCCCTAATCAACAACAACAAACTCAAGTAAAAACTGTAGCTTAAACTATATCTCTAGTTTATCATTTTATAATTTTTTTCTCTTAAACAGTAAATTTCTTTTCATATTTTAATTCAGATAATATCCTGTAATTCTCACAGAATGGCAATGATATCTCTTGACTGCAGCGAGAGTGTCACTTGTCTAGAAATTTTTATATTTGTTTATTTATGCCGGCGTAGACGAACAAAGTGGAAATTTCTTATTCTGTACTGAATTACTCTACTTAGAATATTTTTTTTTTCTTTCAACTGAACCTATTTGTAATATTAAATTTAATCTATCAATTATTAAATTAATTATTTGCCAAGTAACAAAATTTTTATCACTTTATTTTAATATTTTTTTTTTCTTTCTCTCTTTCTTTGCTTCTGCATTCCAGTCCAAGTACATGTCAATTATAATATAATTTTGTTTCTTTTTCTCTTTCCTACTTGCATCTTGCAATGTTTTATCACGCCGAGAGAATATTTATTGCGTAATTATTTGACATGAATAGATCTTGTTTTTTATTTTTATCATTTATTAATATTTCTTTTTAAGAATCTTAGTAGTTTAAAGGTCACGTGCATTCTCAAACATGAACAAAATTTTTATTTATCTTTATTTTATTTTAATTTATCATATTATATTTTAATTTTTTTTTTTTTTTTTTTTGTACATATTCCTACTTAATCCTGTACTCGAATTACCAGATTAAGTAAATGATTTCATAATTGATTGTATTTTTTATTTTATTCCACTTCTCTCTATATTTCATCCCAAAAATATGAGATGAGATAAACGAGATTAAGTATTTAAAGAATGTCTTTTGTGATATTTATTATTACTTATTAAGAGATTTACTTATACCCATTATGAGATTTACTTATACTTATGATATTTATTATTATTGATATTTTTCCTTATTATGTTTCTTACTTATATTGTTTATTATTTACATTGTTAAAGTTTATTATTACTATATTATAAAATGTCTTATTATATTGAATTTGGACAATTAATAATGATATAATTAGACCTCCTTGAAAAGAGGCAATGGACTATACCACTCCAAATATGACTCTTGGACAAGTAATAAGATATAATTAGACTTCCTTGAAAAGAGATCATGAATACTCCAAATATGACTCTTAAATGGATTTTTGAAACAAACTTTCAACATTGATGTCAAGAAAGTTCTATTAAATTCCTTCATTTCTAGATTTGACATTGTTAAAAAAGAATTTAACGTTATTGTTTTTCATTTTAATGTTTCATTTTTGTGTTATTACTATGGGTAATTGCTTATATTTTCAAATTACTTTATGATGTGTACTTTAAACAAGATTATATCTTGTATTTGTATTGATGCCTATTTTATTGTATTTAAATTTGAAGTTATTCCACGCATCACCTTAGTGTTTTTAAATTTGAATTCTATATTTATATAAAAAAGAGAAATTAATTTAAATTTTTTTTTATTTAGTATCTAATTATTATTACTTATATCAACAACTTCGTGAGCTAAGTCTGCATCATCTCCCTTTCTGTGAAATTGCAGGTCTCAGACCTACTTTTTCACCCGTCTTTCTGGGAGGGGGGATTTGTAATAAAATAAAAAAAAATTGCGCCATTTTTTTTTATTCTCTCTTAGCTTCAATTCTAAATTTGTGGAACATATTTCAATCTTAGTTTCGTAACTTGTAACAGCTAAAATTCTTTTTCTTACTTTAGTTATTAATAAATTATTTCTTGCTTCTCAAAAAGGCGGGAAGTATTTCGTAAGCTTTTTACTTTCTGGCATATTCCTGCGATTTTAATTTTATTTTTTATTTTTAACATCGCGTGACAGGTGTTACTACGCGTTGCTAAAGGGCTTAGTGTTCCGAGGAAAAAATATAGTTCTTGCCAATAGACCGCCTATTACGGCCAATTAGAATTGATTATTTTGTCCGTTAGAGGCTCGAGTCCATCCTGATTGGATTTTTAAAATGATTGACGCGGAGTAGGAGGGCGCTAGTTTTGTCGTGAAAATGATTTTTTTCATTTGGCTTTTCAGGAGAGTAGAATGCACCTTTTCTTTAAACTATCAAGACGCGCGTTTTATTGCTCCGCTGAATTAGAATGCATTTTTTCTTAAAAAAACTACTCAGAAGCCATGTCATGTTTCCCGAGAATGCGATTGACTTTCAAAAATTATTAGGATGCTGTTTCTTTTTTCTCCCCAAAATTCTAATATTGTGGAATGTAGCTTAATCACGGAGTTGGTGAAGTGGAAGTTATTCGATGAGAGTGCCAAGGTGATTGCGTGAAAGAACTTAATTATTTATGAGTTCTAATAAAATTAATTTAAAGACTGCTTGATTGAACTTTCTTATGGGGAAATAGCCCAATAAACTCATCCAATGCTGGTCAAATTGCCGGAGCGACTGCTCAGCTCGTCCCACTGTTGATTCTTGGTAGTAGTAATCTGTTCTGCCTCATAGATGGTGTGCCACTGGAACTTGTACATTGTTATGGAACATCGCCTTCGTCGAATTATTACATTGAAAGCCGGTAGGATGATTGAACCGGCGTACGACTTTTGAGAAAAGGAAATTATCGTGGCTTAATAACAACTGAAGATTTGTCTGAGAATTCTTCGCAACGCTGTGTGTGCACGTGCCATTTTCGCCGCGCTTGAAACTAATTGCTGGAACTTCTGCCTTTGTTTACTACTCATCTTGAAGCGACATGAATCATCGAGTGGTGCTACTGGTGTTGAGGGGAATGCGGTCGATAAAGAAAAAATTTTCTCAAAAAAGGTAATCTGAGAACAACATCTTCCTGTCCATATAAATGAGAAATCTTTCAGCTGTGAAAAGAATCGTCTTATAAAGTTTTGTTTGTAATTATGTGTGGCATCTACATCTACAAATCTTTTAATTGTGAAATATACCTCGCATTCTAGTGAGAAACTTTTCAGCTGTGAGATATGCAACCAAATGTCTTCTACTTAAATTAACGTGAAACAACATCTTCATGTGCAAACAAATGAGAAACCTTTTCAACTGTGAGATATGCAAAATAAAAATTACAAAAGATCACCTGCATGAAATCAATTCAGCATCATTTTCTTTTATTTATTTATTTATGTATTTTCTAGATAACAGTACTGAAATATTTTGATAAACTTTCATTTCATAATAAATGAACACCTGCAGCAAGATTGCGAAACTACTGTTGATACCATCGGTAATATAAGTCAATTGAAATTTGCACCTGTGAGTCGTATCTACGAAGTGTTTTATTTTTTGTTTACTTTAATAAAAAATTAGGTATTTGAACAAGGCCACATCGAACATGTCTGTAAGTTATTATTTATTATTTTATTGTTTTATTGATTAAGAAATTTTAATGATAATTTCTTTGTTTAAATTCTTGATTTTTTTTTCTCTTTTATTACAGATATTAAAAAATAAATTTGTTCTTAATTTATAATTAATTAAAATTTTCTGTTCATAGAAATTTTATTTAGTTTTAAAGGTGTTTTTCTTTTTAATCGAAAGATGGATTAATTTGTTGTTAAAAAATACTCTGTTGCTAAATTTATTTTCCATACGTAAAGAAAAGTATTTTTGTTCTTAAAATTATTTGTTATTTCCCATGTATGGAAAACCGATATTATTTATTATTTTATTACTTATTTATTTATTATTTATTTATTTCACATGAAGTCAAACAGAATTGATTTATTTATTATTTATTATTTTTATTATTATTTATTGAGGTATTTAAAGTATAGTAATTGAATTTTAATAATTGAAGTATAGCATTTAAATATTTTCCATATGAATTATCCTTCTTTCATGTTACTAAGGTCAGGATTAGTAAAAGAAGAAAAAATGTCAGAAAATAAACTTGATATTGTCCCTTTTGAATTTGGGTCGGGCATGGATATATTTAAATGGTTTAAACATTTTGATCGAGAATGTTCGGTAGAAAAGAAAGATAATGAGTGGAAACACCAAAATATTTCAAAATATTTAAAGGGGGAAGCGCTAAAAACTTATATAAATGATTGTTTGGATTGTGCTACTTATGAGGAAATTGTCGAGATTTTAAGTGAAAAATTCATTCAAGTTAGAGTTCCAAAATTTTCTGAATTTACTTCCTTAAAGTTAAATGATCTAAGTGATTTGGATTCTTATTTTAGAAAGAAAGTTGAGATTGGAAGGCAACTTCAGCTTGAGGAAAATTTAATTATACAGGGATTAATTGATGGCCTTCAGCCGGAGTATCAAAATTGTTTGATGGTTAACCCTCCTTCCAATACTCGTGAATGGTTTCGCATTGCTAAACAATTAGCAGCGATTCCAAATCATACCTCTAATAACGGCAATAGAAATTTTCAACAAACTAGACCAATGCACAATCCCAATCCTCAGCCCAGACATTGGACTCGACCTACTCCAAACAATCCATCCCAAAATTTTAATCCTAGGTTTTTCACTCCTAGAATGCCTGCAACTCATTATCAAAACAATTACCCTAGTCGTCCGTGCAGAATATGTTTAAACAGAGGCATAGAAAATGCATATCATTGGGAGAGGAGTTGTATATTTAACACAAATTCCTTTCAATCTCAAACTCCTGCTCATATTCAACCACCCCCTACTAATAATATTTGACAACTAATCATCCCTGGATATGTGGGCAATAACAAAGTGTATTGTGTGGTGGATAGTGGATCAACTGTCTCAATTTTACCCCTCAAATTTGTTCGATATTTAAATGGTAATTTACATAATGTTACCCCTATTACTATCAGACAGGCACAAGGAACTCTTACAATTAATAAAACTTGTCGATTATGTATTAAATTTGGTAATATAAAGAGATATGTTAATTTTTTAGTAAGTCAACTTGATTTGGACTATGCTATTTTAGGTTTACCTGATTGTGCCAAATTTAAATTGAAAATTGATTGTGCAAAAAGCCAGGTGTTACAAGACAATATTTCGTTAAACCCATATGTCAACATATCCAGTGATAACTTAGAATTGCTTCATTTTGATATTATAAATAATGATACTACTGTGCAACCCGATTATGGAAATACCATAACTCCTCAATCCTTGTCGCGAACTAATAATGATGATTATAATCGATTGGGGGATCTGAATGCTATTCAAAATAAAAATGTAAGGGAACTTTTAAGGGATTATTTAGATATTTTTGCAAAAAATAAATATGATGTAGGGAGAATTAATATTGAACCTCAGCGTATTTATCTTAAATCTGACCTACCAATATCTTTGAGGCCTTATCGTACATCCACTGCTGATGAAAAAGAAATATCTCAGCAAATCCAATCCTTATTAGCTGTTGGGTTAATTAAAGAAAGTTATAGCCCATACTCTTCTCCAGTTACATTAGTAAATAAACGAGATGAAGGTAAAAAAACCCGAATGTGTGTTGATTACCGAAAATTAAATTCTATCATGAAAAATGACGCTGAACCTTTGCCCCGAATAGATGAAATTTTAGACAAATTAAGTGGTGCCCAATATTTCTCTACACTAGATTTAGCCTCAGGCTATTGGCACATACCTATTCACCCAGCCGATTCCGAAAAGTTAGCCTTTACTACTAATTGTGGGCTCTGGGAATGGAATGTTCTCCCCTTTGGTGTAAAGGTAGGCCCCCCAATTTTCAACAGGACAATTAGAAGAATTCTTACAAAATATAAAATAGACTTTGCTTGTTATTATTTTGATGATATAATTATTTTTTCTAAATCAATAGATGAACATATACAGCATCTCATTCAAATTTTTGATTTATGCCGAATAGAAAATATTAAATTAAAATTATCTAAATGTACTTTTGCTCAAAAACAAATCAATTTTCTAGGGTATGAAATCCAAAATGGAACTTTAACTCCAGCTAATACTAATATAGAAACGATTAAAAAATTAAAACCTCCTACTAACACTAAAGAATTACAAAGATTTCTTGGTTCTATAAATGTGTATCATAAATTTATTGACAAATATGCTGAAATTAGACACCCCCTAAATAAATTACTTAAGAAAGATACTATTTGGGAATGGAATACTGAATGTCAAAACTCTTTTCAAAAATTAAAAGATGCCCTCATTGCTAAACCAATTTTAAAGATTTATGACCCAAAATTACCCCTACACATGTTTGTTGACGCTTCTCAGGTAGCGGTAGGTGCAGTTCTTAAACAACCCGACCATAATAACTTTTTACATCCAATTGCTTATTTTTCTAGAGGACTGAGAAGTTATGAGAAAAATTATTTCATTACCGAACTAGAGTGTCTTGCTATCATTGATACTTTAGATAAATTTTATCATTACTTTCACGGTGTACAATTTACCATCCATACTGATCATGCATCTCTTGTTTGGTTAAAAAATGTCAAACATTTAAGAGGTCGATTATTTAGGTGGTCATTGAAGTTAAGTATGTTCGATTACAAAATAGAGTACTTAAAGGGATCTACAAATGTCGAAGCCGACATGTTGTCCCGAAACCCTATTTCTCATTTTTGTAAACCCCTTACTTTTCTTCTTGACGTTAAAGAGATTATTGAGATGCAAGAAAAAGAAAATTTGTGTGGATCAAATTATATTAATGACAATGGACTGATTATAGTTAAAAGAAAAGGTTTTCGTAAAGTGGTAGTTCCCATGTCCCTAAGAAAAAAATTGCTTAATGTTGCTCATGAACAGTTTGGTCACCCTGGTGTTCAAAAAATGCAAAATTTAATTTCTCCTAACTATTATTGGCCAGATATGACCCAAGACATTACTAACTTTGTTAAATACTGTGATATTTGCCAGAAAAATAAAAAACCTAGACAGAAAAAATTTGGCTTATTACAAGCTATGCCCACTACAGATCAACCTTTTGACTGTCTGTCTGTTGATACTGTAGGAGGGTTCAATTATTATAATTCTACAAAAAAATATCTCCATATTATAATAGACCATGCCACAAGATATGTTTGGGCATTTCCTTCCAAAAGTGTCACTACAGAAACTTATACAAATTGTCTGAAACAAATCTTCAATATCAAAATCCCTCAACAATTATTCTGTTTTAGTAAGATTTCAAGTGTACAGTCCCCTCAAAAAATACTTAGTGACAGGAATGCTGCTTTTACTTCTTCACGATTCAAAAAATTCCTGCGAAATCATAATATTAAACAACGTTTGACCACTGCCCATCATCCACAAACGAATGGGAAATGTGAAAGAGTAAATCAGACAATAGTAACTAGATTAAAATGTAAAGTAAACTCCACTACCTCTAAAATTCCCTGGACTAAGCTTTTAACTGAGGTAATTAATGAATATAATAATACACCCCATTCTATTACCAAATTTCCACCTGCTTACTTGCTTTTTGGCCAATTACCCTATGACTCCCCCTTACAACAAAATTATTATCCCCCTGTTCATGAAGCACTTAAAATTGCTAAAACAAGAACTGATGAATTTCATTTAAAAAATAAAAGACATTATGATAAAGATTATATCGAACCAAAATTTAAAATAGGAGATCTAGTTATCTATGAAGAATTTCAGTACCCTAATACTAGAAAGTTATCACAAGTATTTAGTGGCCCTTATAAAATTCTTAACAAATTATCCGAAGTAAATTTTGAAATTGATAGGCAAAACCAGTTCAAAAGTTCAGAAATAGTACATGTATCTAAATTAAGGCCTTATTATTCCCCTGATAAATTTAAATTAAGTCATGAGCAACAACCCCCTAATCAACAACAACAAACTCAAGTAAAAACTGTAGCTTAAACTATATCTCTAGTTTATCATTTTATAATTTTTTTCTCTTAAACAGTAAATTTCTTTTCATATTTTAATTCAGATAATATCCTGTAATTCTCACAGAATGGCAATGATATCTCTTGACTGCAGCGAGAGTGTCACTTGTCTAGAAATTTTTATATTTGTTTATTTATGCCGGCGTAGACGAACAAAGTGGAAATTTCTTATTCTGTACTGAATTACTCTACTTAGAATATTTTTTTTTTCTTTCAACTGAACCTATTTGTAATATTAAATTTAATCTATCAATTATTAAATTAATTATTTGCCAAGTAACAAAATTTTTATCACTTTATTTTAATATTTTTTTTTTCTTTCTCTCTTTTTTTGCTTCTGCATTCCAGTCCAAGTACATGTCAATTATAATATAATTTTGTTTCTTTTTCTCTTTCCTACTTGCATCTTGCAATGTTTTATCACGCCGAGAGAATATTTATTGCGTAATTATTTGACATGAATAGATCTTGTTTTTTATTTTTATCATTTATTAATATTTCTTTTTAAGAATCTTAGTAGTTTAAAGGTCACGTGCATTCTCAAACATGAACAAAATTTTTATTTATCTTTATTTTATTTTAATTTATCATATTATATTTTAATTTTTTTTTTTTTTTTTTGTACATATTCCTACTTAATCCTGTACTCGAATTACCAGATTAAGTAAATGATTTCATAATTGATTGTATTTTTTATTTTATTCCACTTCTCTCTATATTCCATCCCAAAAATATGAGATGAGATAAACGAGATTAAGTATTTAAAGAATGTCTTTTGTGATATTTATTATTACTTATTAAGAGATTTACTTATACCCATTATGAGATTTACTTATACTTATGATATTTATTATTATTGATATTTTTCCTTATTATGTTTCTTACTTATATTGTTTATTATTTACATTGTTAAAGTTTATTATTACTATATTATAAAATGTCTTATTATATTGAATTTGGACAATTAATAATGATATAATTAGACCTCCTTGAAAAGAGGCAATGGACTATACCACTCCAAATATGACTCTTGGACAAGTAATAAGATATAATTAGACTTCCTTGAAAAGAGATCATGAATACTCCAAATATGACTCTTAAATGGATTTTTGAAACAAACTTTCAACATTGATGTCAAGAAAGTTCTATTAAATTCCTTCATTTCTAGATTTGACATTGTTAAAAAAGAATTTAACGTTATTGTTTTTCATTTTAATGTTTCATTTTTGTGTTATTACTATGGGTAATTGCTTATATTTTCAAATTACTTTATGATGTGTACTTTAAACAAGATTATATCTTGTATTTGTATTGATGCCTATTTTATTGTATTTAAATTTGAAGTTATTCCACGCATCACCTTAGTGTTTTTAAATTTGAATTCTATATTTATATAAAAAAGAGAAATTAATTTAAATTTTTTTTTATTTAGTATCTAATTATTATTACTTATATCAACAACTTCGTGAGCTAAGTCTGCATCATCTCCCTTTCTGTGAAATTGCAGGTCTCAGACCTACTTTTTCACCCGTCTTTCTGGGAGGGGGTATTGTAATAAAATAAAAAAAAATTGCGCCATTTTTTTTTTTATTCTCTCTTAACTTCAATTCTAAATTTGTGGAACATATTTCAATCTTAGTTTCGTAACTTGTAACAGCTAAAATTCTTTTTCTTACTTTAGTTATTAATAAATTATTTCTTGCTTCTCAAAAAGGCGGGAAGTATTTCGTAAGCTTTTTACTTTCTGGCATATTCCTGCGATTTTAATTTTATTTTTTATTTTTAACATCGCGTGACAGGTTTTACTACGCGTTGCTAAAGGGCTTAGTGTTCCGAGGAAAAAATATAGTTCTTGCCAATAGACCGCCTATTACGGCCAATTAGAATTGATCATTTTGTCCGTTAGAGGCTCGAGTCCATCCTGATTGGATTTTTAAAATGATTGACGCGGAGTAGGAGGGCGCTAGTTTTGTCGTGAAAATGATTTTTTTCATTTGGCTTTTCAGGAGAGTAGAATGCACCTTTTCTTTAAACTATCAAGACGCGCGTTTTATTGCTCCGCTGAATTAGAATGCATTTTTTCTTAAAAAACTACTCGGAAGCCATGTCATGTTTCCCGAGAATGCGATTGACTTTCAAAAATTATTAGGATGCTGTTTCTTTTTTCTCCCCAAAATTCTAATATTGTGGAATGTAGCTTAATCACGGAGTTGGTGAAGTGGAAGTTATTCGATGAGAGTGCCAAGGTGATTGCGTGAAAGAACTTAATTATTTATGAGTTCTAATAAAATTAATTTAAAGACTGCTTGATTGAACTTTCTTATGGGGAAATAGCCCAATAAACTCATCCAATGCTGGTCAAATTGCCGGAGCGACTGCTCAGCTCGTCCCACTGTTGATTCTTGGTAGTAGTAATCTGTTCTGCCTCATAGATGGTGTGCCACTGGAACTTGTACATTGTTATGGAACATCGCCTTCGTCGAATTATTACATATATGATACATTGAAATCTTTTAAAATATCATCAAATTGTTATTCAGTAAGGCTTTCGTTATACATCATACGGCTGCAAGTTAAATTTATTTACTTTGTAGAATGTCCACAATAGAACAATAGATATTTACTGTCTACCCATTTTCTTTACTAATGCTATTTAAGATTTATGAATTTTATAAAAATTGCAGGTTATCATTCAAAATTTTTAGATTTTTTTTTTCTTTTTTGATTTGTCAAGACAGTCAAGATTTATGTGCACTTTTCACGTGTAAAAGATTCATCGCGTGACATATAATTGAAGAAATAGTAATTCAAAATACAGGGTGTCTATGAAAGAATGTACCAATTGTAAATTTTAATAGTATCAACTGTACTCTGTAAAATGTTGATTCACGGTCACAAATAGTAATTCAAAAAGTTTTACATAAACACATGTGCGAATACTGTTTTGTTATTTACTGGCTTGTATATTGGCCAAATACACAAAATGGCTAGTCCTGGGCGTAAAGCATTTTTTAGGTGCTTTCGTAATTATGTAAATACGTAGCACCTATAGTTGTCGTTCAGTCCGTCCGTCTGTCTGTCGGCATATAACAACGCAAAAACTACCCAACCGAATCGTTTTAAATTTACACTATATAATTATTACATAATTTTGTCGAGTCATTTCAAATTTTATAAAAATCGGATGCATAGATCAATTACTGGGAGAATCAAAAGGATTCCATTACATTACGGTCAATGGGTAAAAAAGTTTCAAATGCATTTTAATGGTGTTACACTCATTCGAACATTATAAAATTGACATCAACCTATGAAGTTTATATATACTAAAATATATATTCTGTACAATCTGTGATGCAAAGAATTTTTATTATTAAATTACAGGGCCACACAAATGTATTCCACTACATAATGCTATTCGAGAAAGCATTGTTTGGGGCGTGCTTTATAATTACATTAAACTATTTCACATTTTATGTATATGATATACGCTGCTGAGGTGTAATAAAAGTTGCTTCCTGTATATTTAGAGGAAAACAAAAAAGATTTCTTCTACTATACTGTATCCGGAGTACTGTCTACTAAAACGGCAAGATCTGAATAAGTTTTGAATAAATTAAAAATTTTAAAACTTCGTTATCGTACGAACGCACCTCATTTGCTACGCTTCACGTGCAATTTCCGACTTGTTAATCTGCAATTTGCTAAGAGTGGATCTGTAATATCAGTTCAACGTTTAAATTTTAATATTTTATTTATTTATTTGAATAACATACATCCGACTTGTGTGCTCGACATGAAAGTCTGCTTATAAGACATCGTCAATATACAAGGACGAGATAGCACAAGGAAATTTATAACACCAGAGAAATACAACCAGGAGCTCCACACAAAGTGTGTGTGCAATGGAGCCAGTTGGAATCGAACCAACAACCTCAAGGTTAGCAGAGCGGTGTTTTAACCACTTGGCCACGGAGGCCCATTTAAATTTTAATTGTGATCTCCTGTATGTGGCAAAAACATCCTTGACAGTTCGAGATTACGGGATGTGTTTGTAGAGACAAGCCCGGAACGACCAGGTCTGCACAGGATGGTAACCATGTCAGAGCATGAGCATCCTACCTGCGTAATCCTAAGAAATTTGTTCGAAAAGCAAGTTGTGAACTTCAGTTGTCAAAGACAACAATGTGGGAAGTTTTAAGAACACATTTACACAGGCATCCATACTTGTTACAGTTTGTACATGCTAGTCCTGAAAGTTATTTACAACACATCGAAAGTCTACATTGTTAAAAATAAATCCATGAATTAATGGTAAAACTATTGGCAGCAAAGTTGCCAGACTTTCTCCGTTCTGTTTGTAGATTTTCCGTTTTGGGAAATATAAAAAGAAAATACTCCGTTTGAAGAAGCGATGGTAATAAGAATTGACTGGTAGTGACATCTATCGAACAGTTTAAAATTTCCAATATTTATTGTCCGAGGAAAAAAATAATGTCATCGGGGTAGCTCGAACTGACGACCTTTGGTGTGGGAGATCATTGCTCTTGCTATAGCACCATAGAGACTTCGACTGCACGTGACTCTAAAGTCATATAATGAATTCTATAGTGTGTTTATATTTTTATAAGATAGATTGTAATTTTATCGATGCTGTTATAATTCTTGTACATTTTAATTAATAAGGCTAATTTATTATTGTGATTTTCTTATGATTAATGACAAGCTATAATGTAGCTTGATTAAATCATTTATTTGGGAAATTTTCTTTGTTCAATGAATGATTAGAATATGGTCTTATTAATTTGCTTCTCAGAAAAATTGTTGACATCAGTACAGTTGAAATTCAGCAGCACGATACAAATCTTACAAAAGAGCCGGAATTCTTTCATTGAATTTTACATTCCTGTGCAACAACATGTCAGTTTTATAAACATTCAAAATAAATTTGAGATTGATAACGGAGTATCTCCGTTGTTTCCTTCCATCTTCGTCCATTTCGTTATTTTCAGGCAGGGTTCTCGTTGTCGCTCGCCTGTGCGCCAAATTGCGACAAAATTTTTCATTTGGCGAGTAAATGAATGAATAGATTCGCCAAATTGCGAATGCTCAATTTCTGCTCTCTTCTTTTTTTGCGTGTGTGGTTACAGTTAAGATTCTTATCCATATTATTGAACGATTGATGTCGCTTTTCATCTTCAATCGTACCGTGCCATTTACATTATTATTTGCAGAGATACTGACTTGACACCAATTTAGTTTAGAAACAGAAAAGGTAGATTTTTCAGGGTTTCACGCCGAATATATTTTGCTAGTATTTTTTTCGTTTGGCGAACGTTTTATATTTCTTATTCGCAAAATCGCTAACGTTGGTCAAAAGCCAGCGAGAACTCTGTTTTCAGGATATATTATGAAAATTTCCGACTTTTAACGGAAAATGCCCTTTTGTTGTGAAAATGGACTTTTTCTGTGAAATTCAGGATAAATACATCTGTGAATTTCAAATTTTTTACAAAAAGTTTATAAATGCTTCAGAATTTTTATGATTAATTTTTCATGTAAAATATTTCGTGTTACGTTTTCAATTAATTAATTTGTTGTATTGATTTTGGTGTTTCTTTTTACAGGAAGATCAAAAGCTGCCACAAACTGGAACTACTGCAAGAAATGAAATATTTTGTGAAAACTACTGCCTCAATTTATCCTAAGAACTGATGAACTGACATAGGCTGATCGATCTTTTAATTAAACCATTTTCAAAGTATTGATTGCTGAAACAAATCTGTATTCAGCTGCATGAAAAATCACGCAATTAAATACAAAAGATGATGCAGTCATATAATTACATTGCTTTTCCTAATGATTTCAATAAATGCTTAGGCTTTTATATTAGTGTTATGCAACTACTGCCTTTGAACACATCATAATTAGATAAATCTAAAATTTTCTAATGTAGTTGTCTTCTTGTTGAATTTGATACTGTGATAATAACTCTATAGAATTTAATAGTTTTTTTTTTAATTATTTAATGGAGATACTTAATATTGCAAGTAATCTGCCGTGCAGAATTATACAATTTAATTAGCAGTGTATTTCAAACAATATATATCGCACAGTTATCTATTTAATAGAAAGAAAAGCGATGACTTTTAAAAATACATAATTAAGGTTTTAAGAAAATTTATGACAAAGAAGAAATTTAAAGCATATCTTGTTTAATTTTAGCAATATATATTAAATAACTTACCTGATATTTGTATATATAATACAGTTTTATAAGTTTTAAATCTTTATTATTTCTCATGAGTTTAGTTGAATAACCTACCTGATATTTGTGTACATGCCTCAAATGCAAATTTGTAAGTTTTAAATCTTTATTACTTCATATTTTTCACCATAATTAAAGTTTAACTTGAATTTTAATAAACTATTACTGATAAAAGTAAAAAGAATCTGTTTCTATATGCAATTGAAATTAAAAAGTAAAAATCTTCCAAACAACTCAACTTAGTCAATCATTACTCAACGTTGTTATAAGTAAGAATCTTTCTTAGGTATTACGGCTTTCTAGAATTTTTGCGCCATTTAACTTCTTATTCGTTTTAACACAGATCTTCAACCGTTGATGTTTCAGATGTTTATGAACAACATACTTTTTTTTGCTGAAAAATATGAATCTATAATTAAGCTCTGTGAATTACTTGGCAATCCAGCCATTCGGAAATATAAGTCAGCAGTCAATATATGTGGAGGGGATCGAAAATTCAATATCTTTCAAATCGCTTTCAGAGGTTTGGTGCAGTAGCATACTAACATCACAAATATTAAACGAAGATTTTGCTAGAAAATTTTAATTTGAGACTATACATTCCAAGAAAAGCGTTGAAGGACTTTTAATGATCTAAAAGAAAAAATAAATCCCTCATATCCGTGTGTGGAAAACAGAATGGTCATGCTTATTCTATTTATGGTAGCGGCAGTTGTAGCTTTAATCTTATTCGACAAGTATGTTGATGAGCATAGCACATCAAACTCTCTTGGCGGCAGTACCTTGCAACTCGACGAACCACCCCGTGCTGAAAGGCACTTCAGTAACTGCAGCTTGTTTGCAGTTCTCGGTTTTACGCGGGAAGAAATCAGATCCTTCACTGCTTTCAGGGACCATTTTAAAAGCTACTCCGAAGTCACTAGTGCAATGAGAAGAGCAGGCTTAGAAAAAATGAGACTTATAGTCGGAATTGATTTCAGCGCCAGTAATGAATGGCAAGGACGGAGAACATTCAAAGGTAATTAATCTTGCTGTCATTTAAGAATCGTAACTAGAGTACCTTTATTTATTTTTGTGAGGTAATATAGGCAGTAAAATTTGTTTAGTCGAGAGGATTTCTTGACAAAAACAGATTTGGCGAGACATTGATCATACTCAAACTTTCTGTATTTGTGTAATTCATCTGAACAAAAAGACTTTTACTCATGTCTGGCAACAGTCACTCCTCTGCGGGTATATACCCCTTGATAAAGACTGTTAATTAGACGACGAGGAAGCATTATTAGATATTTTTCACGCTTACGGGTGTTTTTTTTTATCTACCCGCAGTTGACGTTACATAAGTAAAGTTTATTCATCTGTATATATATCACAAGTTCTGCATTTTCGGTGGCCATATTTTGGACATATTTGAAGCTGACCATGCACAATGTTAGTATGTTGCTACTCTGACAAATAAAGGTATTCTTTTCATTGTTTTTAAAAAAGAGAACATACTCATCCTTATATCCACAACAAATGAATTAAAAGTCGATTACGAAATTCCATCTTAACACACAAAAATTGGGTTGAATGAAATAAAAGAGTGTAAAAAAAAAGAATGTAATAATTTTGAAAAAATACGTTTTTATCAATTAATAATGTAATATTTATCAATTAATAATGTAATATTAATCAATTTTAAAATCCTAAAAAAAGCCTTTACGCCTTTAAGTTTTCTTTTTTGTTGAAACGACAAAAACAGATCAAAATTTATGTATTTTTTAATAAATTTACTAACTTGTTTAAGTGTAAGAAAAGTAGTGATTTTTTTATAATCAAATTCGGTGTCCACGCTAAATTAATGTATTGAAACTAAAATTTGGGGGAAACATGAATTGCAGTCGAAAGATTCGGTATGAGTTTCAAGATGAACAGCTTATAAAAGAGTGTTTTGTAAAAACTAATTTTTATTTTTATACTTATTTTAATATTTTACAGTGTTATATTTCACCCCTGATCAACAAACAAAAAATGTTTTCTGACCAAACAATGTGATCAAGCCATACTATTGTGATCAAACAATGATATCTTAAAATGCATCCTCAAGCCTAAATGTATAAAACAGTCTGTTTATAACAATGACTTCAATTCGTTATAAAAAATTTTATCGCGTATCAGCAAAAGAATTAAGACAATTATCTAGGAGCAATAGTCCAAAATTTTCTATTGCAAGTGTAATTCAGAGCTGGAAAGATTTTTCCATCTACCTCGTGATGTATTATTAGCTCCTGGAACTATGTTTAATAAATTGTTACTTGAAAAATTGTACTCGACGAATCGGCGCGAAATCTACCAGAAATTACGATGTTCCCATCAACTGTTAAATATTTTTCAAGATTTTTTGTTATTGTGAAAAAAAAATTATACTGCAGGCATTCTTAAATTGTTTCTCATAAAACACACTAACATCCTAAAAATGTCAAGAGAATATCATATTCAGGATAGCTGATATGTTCTGTATGATAAATCTTGTCCTGCTGATAACCACAGTATGCATGTTGGATGTATAAATCCCATTAGGAAATTCAGGAAATATCTTATTAGTTATTTATTAATGAACGCTTTTATTAAATTAGAACAGGCACAGGATGATAAGCCAAAATACGGAAATGAATAGAAAGCACTTTTTCAACTACGGTCGACTTCGAGATGAACCTAAATAAAACCATTTGTCGTATGTCATATATTCAACTCTGAAATAAATCTTATAGTTAATAGTCTCTTAGTAACTTAAAAAAACTGTATTCTAAGAGCCGAAAGCACATAAACCTAAGTCATCGAGCACAAGAAAAACCTTTATTTTATGGAAGAGTACTAATAGGGGAATCTAATCATCCATGTCAGCCGGAAGTGAAATGGCGCATAAGCCAAAAAGTAATACCACTAGTGGTTTATTTATAAGTTTATGATTGTGTTTGCCGTACAATCATTCCATACCTTTGATTGTACGGCAAACACAATATTAAACTTATGAGTGAACCATTAGCAGTATTAATTTTTGACTTATGCACCAGGTCACTTCCGGACGACATGGATAATTTGATTCCCCTATTAGTATTATTCCGTAAAATATAGGTGTTTTTCTTGTGCTCGATATCTTAGGTTTTTGTGCTACCGGTTCTGGGACTATTAGGACTGCAACTACATCAGCGGTGAATTTGCCCAGCATCAGATTCTTTATTGAGATCATATTCTTGTGACTTTCACAAGAAGAAGAAACGTGGTCCAATGAGTATTCTGAACGTCGAAATCGATTTCGTCGGCATTTTCTGTAGGCGGGATTGATTCGCCACTCTTTCTGGTCATCCTTATCTCGACAGAAGGTTTCGTCTTAAGTCATCTACCCGTTTTTATTTAAGTGCAGCGTCACGATTCACAAAATGTACATATAGATGTCCTACGTATAATTTTTTATGACTTTTTTTACAATTATAGGATGGAGAAAGGTGAAAAGAAATCAATGTGCCTATGCGTCGAATAAGAGAATCCAATGTTCGTTTTTTTATGGATAATGCAATTGGATAATTTGACTATTGCTTCTGAATAGCCAGTGAAAAGTACCATATAATATGACATCTGTATAATCTGTAAGATCACTTTAAAAAGTCCTGAGGCCGATTGATTTTTTTTTTATTGTTTCACGATTACTTTGCTAACTAAAACATGGTTGCGAATCTTTAACTTGGACCTCTTCATGGACCTCGTAGAGGAACATACATAAATACAGTGGCTTTTCAGTCTCGCTGTTGAACTCGCCGCAACCTCTCTGTAGATCTTAGTTTCGTTATCCATCTTCTAGCTACAATACCGAATTTAAAAGGATAACTATCAAACTTCATTCGAGTTGAAATTTTCTAATTAAATGAAAAAGTATCCAGGCTGCAATTTCAACCAAGGACCTTGGTAGCTTAATCCAAGATCCTAAAGTCCTAGATTGAAATCCCGGCCTTAGATATTTTTTCCACTCAGTTGGAAAATTACAATCAATATGATTTCAAACTTCAGTTCAAAACGTTCGTTTCAATCATATTTTCACACTGGACACATTTTCACTTATAGAGCGTTATCAGCTTAAGCCAAAGCCCTCTGTTCAAATCCTGGCAAAGATATCTTTTTCATTCAGTTGGAAAATTACAACACGTTATGATTTCAAACAGTTTGAAATGCTTGTTTTGATCACATTTTCAGACTGGACATATTTTCTCTCGTAGAGCATTACCAGCTTAACCCAAGGTCCTGTATTCAAGTCCCGGTAAAGATATCTTTTCACTCAGATGAAAATTACAACATGTACGATTTCAAACAGTTTAAAATGTTTGTTTTGATCACATTTCCACAATGGACACATTTTCACTCGTAGAGCATTAGCAGCTTAAGCCAAGCCCCTGTGTTCAAATCACGGCCAAGATATCTTTTTCACTCAGTAGACTTTATCCACGAATGGCATGTTCCAAATTTCAACCATATATCTCTAACGGTTTTTGAGTTATAACAATTTAAATAGGAGAAATGATGAACAAACCAAGCATGAAGAAAAATACATTTTCATGAAGAACTCGTTTCTATAACAACAATTGATTCAAAGCTACATTTTGGAAATAAACCAAAACATAAAAATTAATATTTCTTGTTTTAATTACGATACAAACATGATTTAAACGTAATATTAAGCAGAAATAAACGAAGAATTTTTCTATTTAGTAAAACATTTTTAGAAAATTTGAAGATTTTTGAGTTTCGGACTCCCCTTAATCAGAATGTTGAATTAACTTATGATCGACTTATAGATCCGTTTCAGCTGACGTCACAGCAACTCAGTTTGGCTTGTGAGCATGTTAGTGATTATTTATTTGATTACTAAGTTGTAAATAAGCAACATAATGCAGAATAAATTGTTCATTACTAATTTGAAAGGAAAATTATCTGTTATAAAATTAAACAAAACGAGAAAACTTGAATTATTATAATTATTGAATTATATATAATGCTCATTAACAAAATGCAAAGAAGGAAGATCTTGATTCCAATGCTCTCCATAAATGTTATTACTAGAAATTTGTTTATCTATGTCAGTCGTATTAAATAAGTGCGTGATTTCCTTGGAGAAATTTCTATAAGGGGCCGTCCACTAATCATGCGAGGCTCGAGAGGGGGGGGGGGAGGAGTCCATAAAAAAATCACGAAACATCACAAGGGGGAGGGGGGGGGGTGTAGTAATATATCACGAGTATTTATTTTTTCGGCAAACGCGCGATACTGAACCGAAAAGCGCCGTTTCGTGTATTTATTTTTTCGTCAAACGCGTACAAAGTCGAAAGCGGTTTGTAGTGTGACCTTGATTCACCGTTGCCAGGCAACGAACGAAGTGAATTAAAATAGCAAATAAAGCCTTTGTGCACAAATGTTTAAAGATAAAAAACCAACGATTATAAATGCTTTAATACCTTCTCATACTTTATTTGTGCATTTATAATCGTTGGTTTTCTATCTTTGAACGAAGTGAAGTTCCCGCGAGAGAGATTCTCTGAGTAGTGCGCGAAAATGATGACGCCGAGTGGCTTGATGAAACCGATGTTAATCTTCAACAAAGCACTCTGCCTACAATTAACTTGCAAGATGCTTATCCAGTTATTGGTGTTGAAAAAAGTCTTGCTAATCCGTGGTCTGAGGACATTGTAAATTAAATTATATGTTTATGTATTACTACAAAAAAGTTTTTCGCATTTCTTTCATTATTTTTATGTCAGTCCAAAACAACTTGCAACCTTTCTGTCTACCTCTTAAGGTTATTATTGTAGTTTTTTTTTTTTTTTTTTTTTTTTTTTTTTTTTTCTATAATAAAATTTGATGATACTTGAACCTGTATTTTATAATAAATATTCTAAAAAAATTAAGATTCTTTGTAAGTACTAAAAAATACACGTGATGTAGGGTTGGGGGGGGGGGGTAGTCTTGAACCTCACCATGTATCACCAAGAGGGAGGAGGGGTTAAAAATGCCAAAAAAAACATCACATGATTAATGGACGGCCCCTAAGCGGCTCTGCAGAAGCCGTTTTCAATATTTTAGGAAATATAGCTTGGCATGTAATTAACTGCTTTTTCTAACTCTCTTAGATATTTTTGAAAGCATTGCTAATATTTCACGCCAATTTTGTATATGAAATAGACATGGATTCCATTACGTAATTTTATGATGGATGAATGCAAACCTGAGAATTATATGTCTACTAGAATCAATCGTTAAGTCTGTTGTCAGGTTAATGGTCACATGATTGTAACTGGTTTATAGAGTTTTTATTGTATTAAAATTTTGATATTTTTGCACTGTTTACACACATAGTACTTTTAATTGTATATCAAAATAGATAATTAACTTTTATATTAAATAAATTGTAAAATTATTGACAAAATTGCTTGCAAATAAAATAGTGAATGGGTTACTAGAAAATATGTTGCCAAATTTAATTTTCTTGCCAAAGCCACCCACATTTTCTTTTCTTTTCTTTTTTTTTTTCAATACTTAAAATATGACTTCAGAATGACTTTAATTTTATATAATTCATATTATAAGAAATAGTGACATTTTGAAAATTTTTACAGGAGAAATCCTCCATGCTTTGAAAGGTGGTGCTGTCTTCAATCCATATCAGAAAGTTCTTCATACTTTAGCCCCGGCATTCACACCATTTCTTCACAATCAACCCATTCACGCATATGGCTTTAGTGACGTCAGGACCAAAGATTATGATGTATTTCCACTGAGGCCGTCTGGACCCTGCCCTGACATGAGTGATGTTTTAGATGCATATAATCATAGTGCACGGAGGGTAAGTTTTTTAACTTTTACTAAATTTCATCTTTATCTATAAAGTAAATTATCTTAACTCAGAGTACCTTCATTTTTCAAAATAGAGAAAACATAAAGTTTGATTGGATTTAAAAAAATAATGAAATTTAACAAATTATAAGAATCATTTGGAAAATAAATTCTAATCAATTTGGCATGTCAGGTTCAGATTCAGATGACGAAAGTTTAGCTATTTTAAATTTACCGGATTCAGATTAGATTTTATTGAATGCAAATAATAATAAGCTCGAAGCAGCTGCGGTCGTTCGGTAGATTCTGAGTCCGAGCCCATCCTTCTCGTTTTTCAATGTTCTTGATTTTATCATTTTCCCCTTTAAATTTGTCCGTTTTTAATTTTGATACCCCTCCCTCAATCTGAATTCCGCTAGAGACTCGGCTATTCGGCTGCTTGGGTCGAGATCTTTGAACTTGGCTTCCGCTAGAGTGTCCGAATAAGAGAAGAAAATATAAGGGATCACGGACATTAAAAAAGGAAAATAATTTAAAATGCGGATACCAAAAGGTCTATTCTCACCTGAAAACAACAACCATTTTCCAAATGGTTAACAAGACTCGCAAGCTTGTCATTATTTCCAATCTAACGTCTTAGACCGGGAGGCGCCAGTACAGACAATTATCTCATCGAGTTCACGGCTGAAAATTCCGGAATCAGTTAAAACTCGATTCGCAAATTAAAACGCAATCGGATTGCTAAATCATATCTTGATGGAAAATATCTGAAAA
Organism: Maratus speculifer; assembly: GCA_964019185.1. NCBI lineage: Eukaryota > Metazoa > Arthropoda > Arachnida > Araneae > Salticidae > Maratus > Maratus speculifer. The sequence continues at coordinate 241,525,155 of OZ025301.1, read as the reverse complement.
CCGATTTTAGCGGCTGGCTCGTAGGTTTACCATTGTTAACATTTTCCAACAAAGTTGAAAAGTGTTTATGCTTTCGGTTTGTCTGTCCGTCGGTCTGTGCTCATACTCTCATAAATATACTCGGATTGCCATGGAATTTTTGGACGTTATTGAAGTTTACCCTAGCACGAACCCTATCGCATATGAAGTTTCTACCATGATCAGTTTATTTACTGTGACAGTCGAAATTTTTCCGTTACATTACAGAGCCTATGGTAAAAAATCGTTTCAAAAGAAGTTTAAAGATGTTACACCCTGTCAAACATATTCAAACTTATATGCATCTACGAAGTGCACTAAAGTATGCATTCTGTAAAATATGCAGTGAAAAGAATAGTTATTATTCATTTACAGGGCCATACAAAAAATTCCATTACATAATAAAAAAGAGGGGAATTGTTTGCGACATATTTTAATTATGGTAACCGATTTCATGAATAAAATTGATATACGTCGCTGAGGCTTATTATGAGTTATTTCACGCATAATACGAAGTGCATAACATTTACGAGGATACACTAAAGATTTCAAATAGTACATTCTATCCGAAGTACTGTATATTATGGACGACGATTGTTGTATTGATGAAATGCATTTTTAATCATGATCTCCGCTTTTAAGTTTCGCTAAATGTATGCATATTATATGATGTGTATAAATGGTATAGTTACACAAATTAGACACACAGGATTACATAAAAGAGCTCTTAAAGGTTTCTGAATATGAGCGTAACTTACTTAAAGGTGGTTTTTAAATACTTTATGCAGTTTTACGTTGAACTGCATTCAGTTTGCTAAAAAATGTTTGTAGAATATAGATAAAATGTTACACAGGGTCATGCAAAGAGCTGGATACATAGTCACCTATGGATGATAATTTCTGGAAATGTGATTTCAGTAGTTTAAAGAGTATTTTTGTTTGAACTAAATTTTAGCAAAATACTGGCGTGTAATAAAGGTACTGGGTAAACTACAGTACTGAACAAAAGTATTCAAGTACGTTTCCATCTATTAGTATAAATTGCTGAAAGAAAAATTTCACCAGTTAGGCATTTTCATGCTAAACTAAATTTTCCCATTATATAGCATATATATCAACCGACAGATCAAATACAGGGACGTTCAAAAGTATTGGAATACACATTTGGCTATGGACAGTAACACCTTATTTCCCTGGATAACGAAGTTTTGTTAAAGATATCAGGAAGTGTTGGAAAGTGTTTCATAATCTATGCTTAACGCATGATTTTTCTTACTTGTGTTTTCATGCTCCCACTCCTCCATGTTTCCATACCTTTGGGTGCAGAAAAACACAATGCATATTTATTTTACCATTTTATGAATGTTACCTCTTCTCCCTAGCAGAAAATAAACTTTAAAGGAGTTGCGAATGATTCTTGAATCACTAAATTAATTTACATATATTATATTTAATTATTTGTAAAAAGATAGTAGCAATCCTTCAAAATATGTACTATACTAGCTGTTATCCGTGACGTCGTTTACGTAGAATTACAAAAAAAAAAAAAAAAAAAGCATTAATTAAGCAAAATATTTCATACATAATAATTTAAAACATATATAATTTACACACATTTTATCACATTTTATAGGAGACAATATGGTAGTTCATATTTATAGGGACCTTGGAAAAACACAAACAAATAAAAAGGAAATTTTGTGCCAGATAATATGAAGAAATGCGAAAAAGAAACGACAATGTATTTGTACGAGTACAATTATTGTAACTGTGATATCTTCGAATAGTAGCAATCTGTGAATAGAGATAGCGCAACGATACTGTGATCTGTTTTGTAAGGCTAATTGCATGATAGCCGAATAAAATATGAGATGTAAGAATGTTTTGACTGGAATGCTGCGTTAGCGGCAGATGTATTATATTGTAAATAAATAAGATGGAAATGCAAAGGATGTTTCTCTGATGAAATTACAGTGCTGGTAATAAGAACCCACGATATAAATGTAACGCACCCCATGTTCTACTGAAATTATCTTTTAATGCACTTCGGAATTTCATACCGACGACAGACAAATCATGCATTAAGTCTAGATAGTAAAAAACCGTACAACACTTCCAGAATACGTCAACAAAACTCCGACATCTCGTTTTTTGTGCAGCTATGAATATAATCAATATGTTCTATATATTCTAAATAGTATGCTAAACTTTAGCTTAGTTTAAAAAAAAAAAACATAACGAAGCTTAAAATTCAAATTTAGCAATTTCTAATAATAGACAGAAACGTGTACTTGAATTCTTTTGTACAGACCAGTATATTTTATACGTGCCATAATCAAATTTAATTTAATTCAAGCAAATACCCGCTTAAAATTGTTAAAATCCCATTTCCGGGAATTACTGTGCATAGGTGACCGTGTGTCCAGTTTTTGTGCATAGACCTGTATATGATTTTATTTGAAATTTATAAACATATCTTATTATACTAAATGTAGCTGAGCTTGAAAATGCATAACTCAAATTAAAAAAGCCTTTATTAATTCACGCTCGTCCACAGTATTGTTTACGAATTCTTTTGTGCAGTCCTCTATTTGGTTTATATAATTAAAGGGGTTACTTCAGTCAAATAAAAATTTCCGTTCGCTAATGCTAATCATATGGTAGAAATTTATAAAGATATCTCGGTTGCATTTTAAAATTTTCAAATGATTTTTTGTTTTATTTTATTTTATTTAATGCATTAGATAGCTCAGATGCAGGTCTTTTTATATATTTTCGATTTTGATTGCAGATGTTTTTTATGAGGGTGCTTTTGTTTTCTAAACCGTTAAAATCATTTAAAAGTATTCAAATGCAATCGAGATATATGTTTATAAATTTCTTCCATAGGATTAATATTAGCGAACAGGTCTTTTCATTTAAATGAAGTAGCCTCTTAAGCACACGACATGGCTGGAAAAAATTTATTTAACCTTAAAATGCATACCACAATTGAAAACTCTCTTTAGCAATCATTTCTAGACGATACTTCGGATACAGTGTTGCATCCAAAATTTCTTATGAGTCCTTGCAAATGAACTATAAACGTAATGCAAATCAAATTCAGCTGCAAGCATCTTGTAGAAAATTTCAGTAATATATTTAAATTGCATCATGTTTGAAATAGTGCAATACAAGTAAAGTACGCTGCGAAAAGTTGTTTTCCGTAGATCATTATATTACCGACCTCTTTTATGTGACCTTGTAAATGCTTTGTACCCCTTTTCTGCAGAAATCCTGTTTTCATGAGTCTCAGAAATTCATATCATTTTCATTATTTTTGTAACAAAGAAACATTATTAAAATACGCCGTAAATGAGTTTTCTTCATAAACTATAAATTAAATACTTTTGAATTCCCTGTACGCATTCTATAAGTGCTACACTTAACACATTCCATAGTAACCAAAACGAAATTTAACAAAACAAGAATTCTTATTGTGAATGACTCTTAATGAGTTGGTAAAAACAATATAAATTAAGGGCAACAATAAATTATATCACCTTTCATTATTATTGTGTATCATGTGCTAAATCACATTGTTAAAAATATCGCTAAAAATTAGCTTGTTTTTTAAAGACTAATTTCTAACCAACGAGAATTTTCTATAGCAGTTTTTAAATCGTTTTCATTGATCAGAAAATAGATAGCCTTTAAACACAGAAATAATTTTTCAGAGTATTTTTAACAGTGCACTAAATAAGTATGAAAGGACTTCGAATTCGGCCAGTTTATAAAGATAATCTACCAATTATAAGTATGAAAAAACATAAAAGGAAAGAAAAATCGATTTTTAGAACCGAAAAAAAAATATCCAGCCTTAAGTAATTTATCTTTTGGTTGGTAGGCATTGGTTGGTGGTAGGCAAATACTGAGACGTATGCTACCACCCGTTAGGGAGGCTTTTGTCTCGAACCTTCAGGGAGTAATTTATCTATTTTAACCTGAACGCGATATATGGAAAGGGCATGTTTACAAACAAACACATCTTTAACCAATCTACCAACTACATTTTTGCTTTAGCGATCATTACAGGAATCATCATGGAGACGTTGACCAATCATACAGGGGCGCGCCAGCCGTATCCGGCGCCTGTGTGCAGAACTTCATTTGGCGCCCTATACCCCTCCCCCCACACTCGCCTCCAAAAAAATAACTTTATCAAAAAAAAACAAAATCTATGAATATTTGTAAATGAATAGTTTTCATACTTCTGGAGCTTTTTACTAAGTGAAATGATTTTTTGAGCCAGAAAATTTATTTAATAAAATGTGTCTTTTTTCTATGTAGTTCGCGTTTTATTTCATTTATTAAATAACATTTCTGGTTAAAAACATGTTTAAATTATTTGAAAAAAAAGAAGGATAGCAGCTATGTAAATAAAACTCGTAACAAAATAAAACCTGTGAAAATCGAAGTACTCTGTATCAGAATACTGCGCAACGGAAAAATAACTACTCCGGACAAAATAATTCAATAAGGCAATAAAAATTGCATCTAAAAGAAAGAAGAAAGAAAAGAAAAGAAAGAAGTTTGTTTTTACTTTTTATGCATTGGTGATGGCTAAGAAAATCTACGCACATAGATATCTGAAAGTTTGGATAAGGATAGGTGATAGGCAGGTGCATTTGAGACTCAGATTTTTCATTTTTGTGTTAATTAACCGAAATATTAATTAAAAACCCTTAATTATCATCACAAAATGGTGAGCTTTCATGCTTCAAAGAGTTCATACTTGTGTGCTTCCCCAAACTTTAAGCAGTCCTTCCCACTACAGGTCTGCACGGCCGGAATTTCCAGGCCCGGCCCGTAGAGAAATCAGTGAAAGCAGGCCCATCCCGGACCGTTCTGGCCCCTTACAATTTATACTAATTCTAAAAAAGTCAGATTTTTATCATATAATCAATACTCCTTTAAAGAATACTGCATACAAATCAATGGAATGATTTTACAGTATATTTTACAGGAAATACACATTGGCAACATTAATGATTACTTAGATTCTAAAAATTTCAACATTCAAATAAAGATTTATTAAAATATTATTATGGTTTAGAATAAAAGAAAAAAAAAGAAAGTTAAAACCACCGTAATTTTTGAAGTTGTATAATAAAAGTAGATTTACGAAAATATTTCTATATCATTTTGTCAAAAATTCCAAATCCAAATTCCTCCTCAAATGCAAAGAAGCTACTTTCTGTTACATTTCTGAATTCTTTTTTCTTTTCGGAAACGCATAAGATTAACAGGTATTTTTTCCTCAGAAACTATGTAATCGTTATCCATTTTTTGATACAAGCGATTTAAGAAAATATTGTCAAAGTTTGCGTTTTGAATCGAATTTCCGGAAGCGACAGCATGGAAAGGGAGAAAAATCTGCGACCATTTAATAAGAATCTGTTATTTCTCAACAAATTTATACAAGTATTTTAGTTTTAGTTTTACCAAAAATGAAAAACGCTATTCGATCAGAAATCCCTTCAATAGTCAGGTTTGTCACTTTTATACTTTTACAATTAAAAATTAGTCAGAAAATGTGTCAAACTTTCGTGCTGCTGAGAAGTGAATTTAAGAACCAGCAAGAAGTAGATATCCAAAGATTACAATAACATAAGCTCTTTATCGCTATTAATAATTTTACAAATATGCTGTCTGCCTTGCAGATCTTGAGAACAATTAAGTGTATCCCGGCCCGGCTCATCTATGTGTAGAAAAAGAATGCAAGCCTGATATCGGCCCGGCACGAGTCTGCTAAAAAAATATTAAGCCCAGGTTAGACACAATCCAACTGTCCGATGCCGATCTCTACACTGTACAAGTTACATTTTTATATTGATGTTCTCAAATTAGTATCGCTCGCCACGCACATTTATTCTTATTCTCACTAAAGCCATATTCGTTGAAAATAGCTCATATTTTACTGTTTCTGCTTAAATCATTATAACGGGCCGGTTGGCCCGAAAATTTTTTTATCAACTCAGCCCGTATGGCCCGTTCAATTTTTTTGCTAGCCAGGCAGGTTGAAAAAATTATTCTAATTTTGCCAGCTCGTTAGAAAATTTTAAACCATTCCACCAAACCCGGCCCGCGGGTGTACCCCGTATACCCTCCATTAAACTCCTGAGTCAGACGAACTAGTGAACCGAGTTTAACATCTCGAGGCGCATAACGGGCAGACGGGTCGTACCCAGCTAATGTAATAAGCCGACGGCCTAAGTTAAAATGTTCATCTTTTACTCATATGTAAATCATCCATTTGTACATTAGTTTCATTCATGTATTATAACCAAAAAAAGATTAGACTTTTTCGTAAATAAACCGAACGAAGAGTCCTAGACACCATTTTTCTAACTAAGCTTATCTGGTATTCGTTAATCATGAAACCAACGAAATGTATTCCCCGATATGTATGCATATCCTCCAATGTCTGATTTTACACCGTTTCTCATTCAGGATTCTCCAACGCGTGCCCAGCGGACTCCATAATTGCTCCCTTAAAAAGTTTTCTTGGCGCACATTTGAATGTTTCATCGTAATTAAAAATCCTTTTTAACCTTCCTACCCTGAATGGGTCTAATAGACCCATAACTATAATTTATTTTATACGATTCGAACCAGAACAGTTAAATAAAAGATTCAGAGAAATAAGTCAATTAAATACATTAAAATGTTTTAAATAATAATTCTGGTGTGAAATGTTTTTAATCAAGATTTAGCAAAATTTGAACAGGATAGGAAGGTTAAAGGATACATTTTAAAAATAAAAAATATTTGAATAGGCTTCGTTTAAAAGTTATCTGTTACTTTATTTAGTTTTAATTATTTAACCCTTTATCTAACGACGGTACTTATAAGTACCATTAAAATTACTTATTATAAAATTTTTTATTACGTCGATTAGTTGTATTACTGTTTAGAATGATTTACAGATACATTACTTTATTTTGTTTCAAAAGCATTATTGGTTACACAAAACAAAAATTTTTTTAAAAGGATGATTTCTTTTGTCATTGTATCTTTTCAGCTTTCTTATCGTTGAGGGAGGGGGGTGGGGATTTTTCAATTCGGAAATATTACTATATTTATATTGTAAGAACATCATAGTTGTACATTTTATAATTCTACAAAATACTAAGAAAACCATTAAAAAAATGAGTGGGGTTATAAATACTGCACAAAATCCCTGTAAATTCAAATTTAATTAATCCTTCAAAATCTTTAAATCCTTCAAAAATTTATTAAATAATTATGTAAATCTTTTAATTTAGTTTAAACGATTTACATAAAATGCTTTAGAATTTAAAATTTTCATGAAGTCATTATGCGATAGAAAAAGGGTTAATGCTATTACAGTCGTCCCCGCATAAACGAATATCGGCGGTTCCAGAAAAAATATTCGATTAAGCGGGGTATTTGATTAAACGGGGAGGCATATAAATGTAATATTTAAGGTGCAATAAAATGACATAATTATTAAATATAGTATATTTAGTTACCAGAGTAAGAAAATCGTTAAAAACTTTAATAGAATAATACAAACTGTTATAAAAACAAAATGACATGTAAATACGCAATAGTTCAATGACAGTAAACACATGCATTTTGTTTACATTGCATTTAATGCAGATCGTGTGAATTGGATCCAAATTTCGTTATTAAAATTTAATTTAAGTAATTTATACAGGTTTAAAAAAAATAGATGAAAACGGTTTATGTGAAATTTTAGAGTAAAAAATGGACGAGATTTTTTTTTTCGAATGGTATCATAATTACCATCTTGAACCTTTAAATGACAACACATTATTATTGAAGGGTTACTTCGAGGATTTGCTCGTTAATGCTAATGCTATAGAAAAATTTATAAAGATATCTCTTTTGCATTTCAATATTTTTAAATGATCTTTTTTGCAATGGATAGCTGAGATCGATCTGTACAAAAGGCGTCGTCGTTTTTATCTTTTTCCATTTTTATCGCGGATATTTTTAATGAGGAGGATTTCTGTTTCGGGACCGGTTTTGAAAATGAAAGTGTCTCCATTAAAAATAATTGTAAAAAAATCGAAAAAGTGAAAAAAAAGTCTTTTGACAAACGAAAGTAAACAAAATACAAAATTGATCAAAATTCCCGTTCAATTTATACCACCATTTTTTAAATTAATTCGAAAAAATGAACAAGGAAGGGAACTCCCTTGACCAATACTTATACACCTGCCAGGCGAAATCCATGCTGGGAGTTCTGGAAATTTGTTTTCTGTGTAACAACCGAAAATGACAAAAAGTGTGGAGGAAATTCCAATTGAAACATGTTTTTCACGCCCATTTTCCAAATTGTCTCACTCATTTGTTATTCGATTAAGCGAGGACATTTCGTGAAAAGTATTCGGTTAAGCGGGGTAAAATAACATTAGCCCAATGGGATTAAATTCGGTTCCGGAGGATTTTATTCGAATAAGCGGGGTATTCGATTATCCGTTACCCGATTAAGTGGGGAGGACTGTATTTTGTTATTCTGTGATCAAGGTTTCTGGCTTCTTCAGCTTCACAACTTTTGAAGATAGATTGCCCCTCTGAAAATCAAATTTTAAATTTACTCTGAATTAAATTATTGCTCCAAATTATTTCTAAATAGTTTCTAAATCATAGGGTACTTATAATTATCACCGTGAGATATACGTGCATCATATAGGTTTCTAACATATAAATCTACCTAGTATTTCCAAATAGAAAATTTCTTCTCATTTATGACAAATTCTGCAATAAGGCAATGATTTCTATTTAAAAATAAAAAGCAGGTGGAATTTAGTCCCCATGGTAATGAAACAACTTAAGCTTTTTCACTACAGTGAGATAATAATGTTGCATGTTTTCAACCATGTGAATTATGGCGCCTTTCATTGTTTACAACTTTATGAGATGCGCCTCTGTTCATGACAGTGAATGAACGCCTCTGTTTTTATGAAGTTTGAACAGGTCTGCGTCTGAATGACTTATTAGGAAACACATAGGTAGAATAAAACGAAATAAATTTTTAAACAAAGACTAGAATATTTATAAATAAGTTTGCATAAGGCAAATCTAGAAAAAATAATTCAGATGCTAAGAAAATATAATACATTTTATTATACTTAAATTAAGGATTTTTTTTAAGTATTTGCTCTTCAACTGAAATCTTTGGCGCCTTTACTACTTTGGCGCCTGTGCGCGCCGCACACTTTGCACACTGGGTCGGCACGCCCCTGCAATCATACAACAGAGTTTTTAATCGCAGACGAAACAGACCAATCTTAGACCAATCAGATCGCCTTGATTTCTTGTGTACTGTAGGAGTCTTTTAAAGACAGGCAGGAAATTACTGCGGATCCACAGTAATTTTGCCCACAGTGGCGTCAGCTGCCCTGGATCAAGATAGATTTTTCGCTGCTAGAGAAAAGAGATTGAACAATGGACTTTACCCATGAATGGCAACAGTGACGACTCTGCGGGGAGATAACGTACGAAAAAGACCGTTTATTGGACGAAGAGGGAGCAGTGTTAAAATGTTCTTCATCCCTATTGGTGTTGGGTGGGGCTAGTTGAGCTCGAACCAATTGGTAGGCCTCCCCACTTGGCTCAATCTGCCTATTAGTGTTTCTCTTCTGTTTACCCGCTTCTGACGTCACATGGGTAAAGTCGAGGCTAACGAAAAAGACAGGCTACCGCGGTGCATTCCACTTAATGATTTTTTACAGACTGCTCGAGTCACGTCATCCTCGAATGCACCAATGAAGGCGTACGAAAAGAGCATAATAACATCACGTCATTCTAGCGGCCTGTAAAAAAAGGTAAGTAGGATGCACCGCGGTAGCCTGTCTTTTTCGTTAGCCTCTGGTAAAGTCCATTGGAAATCTGTATTTTTGCGATCTTTTCGTTGTTAGGAAAACTGCAGGCTTTTGATTGGTTAGTCTTGTTTCGCTAACAGCAAAAAACCTCTCTAGATCACGGCCCTTATCATGTGTGAAAAACTTTAATTATTTTTTGTTCCTATATGTTTGTTTTTATTTTAGATTCAGCGTAGCGGACCCACGAGCCTTGCTCCGATCATTAGAAGGGCCATTGATATTGTTAATCGCACACATCTTTTCCACATTTTGCTGATTGTCACCGACGGACAAATGAGACCGGATGACCAGACCTGCAGGCACGCCCTCGTTCAAGCTTCCAAAGCAGCCCTTAGTATAGTCGCCATTGGTGTTGGCGATGGACCGTGGAAAGCACTGGAGGAGTGGGATGAGGGAGTACCTGACAGAGTGTTCGACAACTTCCACTTCGTAAACTACCATCATGTTGTACGATCAGCCAAAAATGCAGAGGCAGCGCTGGCGTTGCACACCTTAATGGAAATACCTGATCAGTTTCAGACGATCATCAAGCTGGGGTACTTGGAGAAATTTTGAATCAGCCTTTCAGTGATTTACATCTCACTTTTTTTTTAATTACAAAATTAATAACACTTCTTCAAATATGATATTCAGAAATTCGCAATCTTTGTGTAAGGAGCAATTAACCTTACATGTTTAAAGTTCAAATTTGTTATTTGTATCTTGTTTTTAGATTTTTCTTTGTTGTTAATTAAAGAAATACTAAATCTATTTCTGTTCCTTCATTTAATGTTTTAAAGTTACCGTAAAGTACCGGAAGACAGCCCCATTCCGTATACCCCCCCCCTCCTCCCCAACTTACATTTGTGCATTTTTTCTTTTCTTTTTTTTAATATCATTTATAAGCACTCCCCCTTCAAATTTTATTTTCAAACGCTTTCAATCCTTCCGTTTCTTCAGGAATTTTCTTAATTTTTTTGTTTTCATTTTACTTAATTGATTATATCTTATCCAATTTGTTTTTATCTAATCTTTTCGCATATCATTGTTTCAGAATGGTATCTCCAACATGCGCATTATAACACCTTTTAACGAAATTTTCCTTTCGAAGAACACTATTAAAATTCTTTTTGATTTTTATACACTAAAATTTAAGCCCTCGCTGCGTAATTTTTTCCACCTATAAATTCAATTTTAGCAGCTGACTCCTAGGTTTTACCATTATGTTTTCCTGCATCCAAAAGTATGAAAACATGGAGAACTCACTATTATTTTCTTATTGAATAACATACATCTGACTTGTGTGCTCGACATGAAAGCCTGCTTATAAGTCATCGTCAATATATACAGACGAGATAGCACAGGGAAATTTTACAAGAGAAGTACAACCAGGAGCTCCACACATAGAGTGTGTGCAATGGAGCCAGTGGGATTCGAAACCACAACCTCCTATGTTCGAAGGCGATTAGCAGAGTGGTGTTTTAACCACTCAGCCATGGAGAACTAGGGGCAGGAAAACACAATGGTAAACCTATGAGTCAACCGCTAAAATCAAATTTTCAGGTGTTTCTACCAAAGGACGTGTTATTAAAAAATTGCGCCAGGGGCAAATTTCAATTTGGTGCCCCCTCCCCCCCCCCCAACTTTTTCTTGTAACAGCGCAAAAATAACTCTCGTAGTATAAATTTAGCACCCCCTAAATTTCCTCGCCCGGCGCATCGCCGCCGCCCCCCCCCCCCCTTTCGCACGGTTTTGTTTCTACCAAGATACGACTCGGCAATCCGACTACGTTTTAATATGCGAATCGAGTTTTAACTAATTCTGGAATTTCAGCCGTGAACTCGATGAGGTGATTATCTGTGCTGCCGCGTACCGCTCTAAAAGTGTGTTCAAAATCTGCGCATTGTTTTATTATATACTTTAAATCTACATGTATTTTAAAGTTCAAATATACAAAAAAAAAAATTCTGTACAAGAATTTTTCTTTCTTTCTTTCTTTTACTTTTTTTTTTTTTTTTTTTTTTTTTTTTAAAATATAGAATTATATCACAAAAAAGGTTCTCAGAAAATTGAATTTCAAGAATAATCATGTAAAAACAAAATTCTGAAAATTAATCTTTGTTAAATGTATCCCCGTAAAAATCACGGGCTGCACTTATTTTGCAACTTTTATGTTGCCCATATAGACCAGCATGCTGCAGCACGCACAATCAGCTCATCGAGTTCATGGATGAAAATATATAAGCTTGGTTAGATCTTGATCCGCATATTAAAACGCAATCGGTCTGCCAAGTCGTATCTTGGTGGAAAACATCTAAAAAACCCGATTTTAGCGATTGACTAATAGGTTTCCCATTATATTTTCCTGTTCCCAATCCTCCATGTTTTCATATTTTTAGGTGCAGGAAAACACAATGGTAAACCTACGAGTCAACCGTTAAATATCGGGTTTTTAGGTGTTTTCCACCAAGATATGACTTGGCAGACCGATTGTGCTTTCACTGTAAAAAATTTGACCCTTTTACTGCATCGTCACTCCCCCGCTTTTATATAGAATATCTCTCTTTTGACCATAAGAATGCTCCATAATAGGCTGAAGTAATCGTTTTCTATAAAGGGGTGAAGTGACGACGCAGCATAAAAGGGTCAAATTTTTAACAGTGTTCTTATGCGAATCGAGATTTAACTAATCCTAGATTTTCATTCGTAAATTCGATGAGTTGATTGTCTGTGCCTTCGCCCCGGTCTAGTAAAAATCATGATATGTGCAGAGAGAAAATTAAGAAATATATTCATAGCTGCCAACTTTTACGCATTTTAGCTACCATTAAAATTGTACAGAGGTTTTCCATTTGTTTAATCATAAGATTTCGACGATTAAATAAGACAATATTTATTATAAAAATTTTTTGGTCGGAAAAATGCATAAAAGTTGGCAGCTATGAATATATTTAATTTTTATTTATTTACTTTTTTTTTTTTTTCGTATTTCTTTGGTATCTAATGTAAATATTTTTTGTGTATTTGATTTATTAATTTATTTTTTTTTACTAATTGAAACTACTCAATTTCTATGTAAGTGAATTTTAAAACACAAAAATGTTAATTTGATCTGATGTTATTTCGCAAATTGTAAAAATTCTGAGAAATTTAAAAAAATTACAAATGTACCTCTCCTCAACTTTCCCAATTTTTCTATCTTTTTCACGAAAGCTCCAATTATAAGCGACGATTAAAATTATTAGATTTTCCTATCTATTGAAGAGAGGCTTACTTTCTAGATACTTTACTGTAATTACGTAAAAAAAAAAAAAAAAAAAAAAAAAAAAAAAAACTAGTCGTTGGAGGCCACCGTAATACTTACCCATCATGGATATGCATAACATAATATATGAAAACATAACATATGTAAACAATTTATAAAATGCATTACCATTCCAAAACAAAATATAAACGTATTTTTAACATATCATCATGCTCTATTAATGAATTTCTGATGAACCAATTTCGATAAACTGTATGAAACGCCAAACTATTCAAGTAGCACTGAATTGCATAAAAGAAACATCCTCATAACTCTAAAAATAATTATCATATTCACTAACGGTTTCTTGCATCGAATTAAGTGTCTCATTTGCAATTAAAAGATATCTTTGAGTTGAAATTTAAAGGAAATATAGGGTCATGAAAAATCAAAGAATGTAAAAAACAGGATTAGAAATATCGCGACAACTAATTATCCGATCGACTTCGTTTTTTATGCAGAATTTGTGTTAATTTATTGCCTTTTACGTCCACTCCTTAAAATAAAAAAATTCGAAAATTTTTATATACCTTTCATCAGAGCGAATTTTTCGAGAGTCCGAAAAAAATAGTTCCGGATAATCGAGGTTACTGATATTAAATAGGCTTCGTCCCATTCTTACATACTAAACACATACAAAATTTCAAGTCTCTATCTCAATTTGTTCGAGAGATAGAGCGGTTACAGACAGACAGACACACAGACGGACGGACGGCAAAATATTTTTTCTAAAAATATGTTTTTCGGAATCTCCAGTGTCTGAAACGTCTAAATCCGTCAAAAAAAATTTTTCGATTTTCAAAACGATTGCAAGACTTACCCTATACTACGTATGATGGGTAAGTAAAAAGAAGAAGAAGAAGAAGAGACTATAAAAACTCCTCGCCATTTGAAATCGATTTTTAAAGCATTTAATATACTTAAGAGTGTTTATTCTCAACTGTTTTGCTCAACAAGCGCAAACGATTTGACACATTTACAAATTCATTTTTTTTACAGAAAGTTATAAAATTGGAAGGTCTGACTATGGAAGTGATTTTGAATCGAACTTAATTCTCTATTTTATGATAATTAAATTATCTATCCAGTTCTAAGCTATTTTGATCACATGATCACCCGTTTTTCTCCTGCTTTTTGACCGTTTTTTCTGCTTTCGCCGGGAAATATGTTCAAAAACGTCAATTTTGAAGGCTTGTTATGAAAAATATATTGTGTTTTTATAAAAACAGACAACTGAGTGCAATTAGACAGTTTCTGAATAACAACACCTACTAGTTTTATGCATTTCCAAATAAAAATAAATTAAAGCTTATGTCATAAAGTTGCCCTGTTTGATTTAAGGACATCCTTCAGACGCCACACTACTGACAGAAAAAGACCCGGATGATAATGTTAAGTCTATGGGGACGTTCTTTTCAAATATCTGGCTCAAATTTTAATATTTTGACTTTTTTTTTTTTTTTTTTTTTTTTTTTTTACATAGGATAGTTGAGGACGATTCACAACCGGGCTAGTTTTTACTTTTTCAATTTTTGTTTCCGGTTTTTTTTCTTTTTTAAAAAAATACTTTAACTTTCAGAACCGGTTATGAAACTGAAACTATCCTAATATAATATAACCAAATATAATATAAGAAGATATAGAATAGATAGATAATATAATGATATAATAAATAATAGAATATATAGATAATAATATGTAGAGTATAACCATAATCGAAAAAATAAAAACTAGCCTGGTTCTGGATCGTCCCCAGCTATCCTAATGAAAAAAAATCATCTCAAAATATTAAAATTTGAGCGAGATATTTGAAAAGAACGCCCCCATATAGACATTGTATTATCATCCGGGTCTTTTACAGTCAGTGGTGTGGTCTCTTAATCGAAATATCGGTCAGGGAACGTAAAATTATGAACAATGGAGATGCTAATAGTGCTTTTTGTGTCATTTTCAATATTGTACCATCGAAAAGTGCGTGAAGTTATGTATGGAATTGAATAAAATTTTTTGGTGTGTGTTTTTGGCTATGGCCAGCAGATGTCTTTCAATTTGGAAATATTTTACCGAAAGGGTGCGCTGTAATATCGATGTCTGTACCATTTTCATTATTATACTATCAGGGCCTGACAAGTAAGTTTTTATGCCCAGGGAACTTTCAATTTTTCGTGCCCCCTTAGATTGCTTAATTTACAAATACTTTTATATACAGGGTTGTTATAATTAAAGTTCGCCTATTCAGAAGGCTCTAGAGCCGGTTCTATGGCTCTAAACGAATCAGAATTTCACTAGTACGTAGTTGAAGAGATGCGCTCTGCGAAAATCGAAAAAAAAAATTAGTTAAAATTTTTGTCAGTAGGTGGCGCTGGGCCCAATATTTAAGCCGACATTTGCAGATTCCTTTATTTTCTGGAAATTTTTGAAAGATTCTGTATCTAAAGACAGATGTCAGACAATTTCTGATCTGAAAGACAGTATTAGACTTCACATTCGCTCAATCTAACAGGACAATTTACGCAATGTTGTAAAAAGCACAATTCTTAGAATGGAATGCATTATTAAAAATGGCGGAGGATTCATTGAGCATGCGTAGTGTAAATCTTCGTTATTTCCTCATTGCCGAGCGACATGTTTTATTTTTGTTGATGCAGATTACATCACATGAAATGATATTCATTTTTCTGTATTGTTTGGAATCATAGGTCAGGCTCTAGATCTGTCTGATTAGATGAACCTAATTAAAACAATTCACAGTTCGTCGAAGCTTGTTGAAACTTTTAAATTTCTGTGTTTCGTCTGGATTGACTGATATTGATATAATGATCTGCATACATCACCTTAAATATTGGCGCAGCGCCACCTAGTGACAAAAATTTTGACTAATTTTTTTTTTCGATTTTCGCAGAGCGCATCTCTTCAACTACGTACTAGTGAAATTTCTTTTCGTTTGGAGCCATAGAGCCGGCTCTAGAGCCTTCTGAATAGGCGAACTTTAATTATAACAACCCTGTATATATATATGTTACATTTTAGTGGAAAAACGTCATCGCAAAAAATTAAGTTTTTCTGAATTTTGAAAAACGGTTTAAGGAATAAAAAAAATATTTTTTTTCTATTATTTATTAAAAGATTATTTTAACCATACATTGAGATATATTTTTGTCATTTCATCATATTACTATCTCAAATATAAGATTTTTTTGTAATTTATGGATTTTTTAATAGAAATTTTGATGAAATTATGCAAAATATTTATGCCTTCTCAGAAATTTCATGCCCAGGCCATGAGCCCTGGGTGCCCGTGTCATAGTCAGGGCCTGTATACCATTGAAAAATGTTCGAAATTATGCTTAGAATTGAACCAATTTTATTTATGTGCTTTTGGCTATAACAAGCAGGTTCTGCTTGAATTTGGAGAAATTCTGCCGGAAGGGGGCACTGTAATAGCGATGTCTTTACCATTTTCATTATTTTACCATCGAAAAGTGCATAAAGTTGTGCATAGAATTGAACTAAATTGTTTGTGTATGTTTTTGGCCAGCAGTTTCTCTTTGAATTTGAAAATGTTCCGCCAAAAGGGGTCGCTGTAATAGTTAATTTTAGCCAATAAGGAAAAGGGAAGCTGACGTCACTGTGGACGAATTACTGTGGATAAGGGAGGAAAACCAGTCCGTTCTTTAACGAATGACACTGTACGGATGAACTCCGGGAATTTGATTGGTCTAAGTTTGCCATTGCATACAGGGCCGTAACCAGCGAGTCATGCCAGGGGGGGCTCTGAAAATCTTCTGGGGGCTAACATATTTTAACAATCCATATTTTAAGCAAACTAAATGTAGCAAAAACTGATAAAAGGATCTGTCTATAAAGAAGGCCCCACCAGTGGCCGAGAGGTTCTGACCTTTTAACTGGTAGACGGCAAGTGCTGGGTTCGAACCCAATCGCGGCCGTCGGCCTAACCGTTCGGAGTTTTCGTGGTTTCCTTCGAACCTTGCGTAAATACGGGTTAGGTTCCCTCAGAAAGACCCCCACGAAGGGCACTTCCCCCCAGGGCCTATATCCCTAGAGTAGATAATCGGTCGACACAAAATAAACCAAACCAAACTGTCTATAAAGAAACCTGTCTAAATTGAAGCCTCTCTATAGCGGAACTTTTCTATAAGGAAACAATTAAATACATACTTCATGATCATCAGAAAATAAATATATATATATTCTTTTTTTATTAAAAATAAAAACTTTTTCAAAAACTATTGCAAAGTAAAAAAATATTTTTACATAGTAATTAAAAAGAAATTAAGAGCATGCGTATTATATTTAGTTTTATGTACATTAATTTTACTTTTTGGTATCTATACAAGTGAAGCTAAGTTCAATATGAGTATTCAATAGATACCCATCCAATTATCTATGAATTTTTTTACAATTTAATATTTAGTTTAAAAATTTAATTTTACTATTTTTGTAGCATTTTTTCTCATGTTATAAATTTTTATTTTCAAGTAAGATTAGCAACTATAGTTGTGGTTAGTATCAAATAATGCGTTTATACTGGTCATTATGGAAAAAATATCAACCAAACACATAGATTTTAAAATATGTGATTCTATGTCAAAGTTGATATATATGTATAATATATGTATTGCAATAGTTTTTGAAGTCGGTTTTATTTTTGGTTAAAAAAAAGAAAAATTCATTTTTATTTAAAAGTTAACAGTTTTTGCATGATTGTTTTGGTTGAAATTACAGAGTTAATTAAACTTAATTTATTATTCTTATTTTAATTTCATATTTTTTACTAACTGTAAGCCATGGTTTATTTAATTTTATTAATATTTAGTTTTCTGCTGAATTATTAGATCATTTTAAAGTCACGGCTGTTCTAAATACGACTTAATTTAGTGATAATATAAGTTTCTCTTTAAAACTAATTTTGCCTGACCTTACTTTATTAATATTAATATAGGATTTATAAAACCAACTACTTAACAATTCACAATAATTAAATTTAGAATTCTGTATATAATTATGTAATTTCAAACATGAATCATTATTTCAAATGTGTATTAATTTCATATTTTTGAAACATACCTGGACTTTGCCCCTTAGACACAGGAGCCTTTTAAGAAATATTTAATGTTTTGTCACCAATTTTTAAAAACAAACGTGTGCCTTATTAAATCGAGAAAATGCTCGAATTTAATAAAAGCAAATTTTACAGTAAAATTTTACTGGTGGATATAAACAAGGATTCTGAGCAATTTTTTACGGCACGCACATGAGTCGCTCTTCCCCAAGGGATTAATGGCGGTTGTGCTTAAAAAAATAATAATAATGTGATTTTAATTATATATTTTTCAGTGCTGTTTTTTCCGCATATGTTTTACACATTTTTACTAAAACTTGTCCAGTGCCGTTTAAAAACAAAACAAAATAAAGCACACTGACATAAACACCCATTTTCGAAAGATGTGAACAATTTTCATTAAATGTAAAACTAGCTGCACCCGTCGAAACTCGACGGAAAAGAATATATATTAGGTATGATATATATCAATCTTATATAGACAGTAAAATACTGAGCGAAATAAACAATTGCCACCTCTCAAAATAGGGATAACATAGCTTTTCATGATGAAGATAGACAAACTTCAGAAAATAACAAAAAATAAGGAAAACAACTCTTAAATTATTATGTTGTACTTAACTTCAGCTACAAATCTTTTTTTAATGCGGTTTCTAAACCTTAAATATTATTTAAATGCCAAATTATTTAGGAAGTTAATATTATACCCCGGAAGACGATTTCAAAAATATCTGCATAGTTTATTTTTTCTCCGTTTAAATATCGCTTGATAACTGTACAATAATTATAATATCAATGAAACATTTTATAATAGAAACAGAGACTTACTAAACGGCCTAACCAACCCACTACATATTTACAGCACTTGCAATAAATTTAATTTATTTATTGGTTTGTATCCTCCATGAATTTGTAAGAATTAATTTTATTGTTATGGCAACGAAAAAAAAAAAAGACGATACCTCTGTTATTAAAAAGAATAAAATTTTTGTATTTGTTGCTGAAATGCAGAATTTTTTTTATTTTAATTTTAAACAATAACTTAATACAATGAAATGATTTTAATTATTTTTTGATATTATATAAGATAGAAATATAATAATACCGGCATATCACATATTTTATTCTTTTTTTTTTTCTAATATGACATCATTTACACCTTTACAAATACCCACCTTTTCTTAAATAAAAGCGTGATTTATGCAGTTATTTAAGAATTCTTTAATTTCATAAAATATTCATTATAATTAAATAGAAATGGCGCAGTTTATAGAAATATTTTCATGTGTGCACACCACGGACCTTTAAATTAATAGAAGTTCACTTTATTTAGATGTAGGAATTAAAGTCAGTGAATATGACATCATCACTGACACAGCTATAACAATGTATATTAAATTCATGGAATAAATTTATCTGGTTTCTGTATGACGACATTTTCTCCATCGACAAAATTTCACTTTAGGTATTTTATTAAAGTTTATCTTCTGTATTTTACTTACATAATACTTAATAATATTACTCAGTAAATAATCTGTGTATTGCAGGGAATAACTATGGGCAATCATTTTATTCTGATTAAATTTTACGAAAACCTTTATTTATTTATTTATTTTATTTTATTTTTTTTTTTTTTCGAAATGTGATTATACATTCTCCGATGAGATCAAGCTCCTGATTGGAGGAAAATAATGAAAAAAAAAAAATAAATTTTGAGAAAAGCTTAACCTGTTGCCACTGTTTTGAAGAAATGTCATGAAAAAGCTTTTAAAATTAAAATTAAAATATAAAAATTGAAATAAATTAAAATTTAGCCAGAATGGGCACATCTACACATAAACAGCTTTCATTAAAAAAAATAATTATCAAAATCGGGCCAGTAGAAAGCTCAGGGCTGATGACCAAAAAAACAGCCAGGTGTTTTAAATATATAGATGACTCTTTATTATTAAGTGTTTTCCTGTTTCAACTGATCTTTAAAATATTTTTCTTTCACGCAATAACGAGAATATTCATGATGCATTCAAGAAATGATTTCTTTCCATTTGTTTAAAAATTTCATCTTCTCACATTCAGACGAATAAGAATTGAATACTGTTTTCCGTTTTCCTATAAATGGCATTTATCATGAATTATAGTCATTTACAACTCGACGACTAGTATTTTGTCATTAAATGCCATGAAAATCAACCGACGTCAGATCTGCCATCATTTTTTGACAGATTGTTTTTCTGTTACAGAAAAATGTAAAATGCTGTTTGATTTCTTATAGTCTAAATACTAGCAAATATCTTTATAAATAAGATTATTTCATGAATATGTTGAAAAGTGTTTTTTTTTTTTTTTAGATTGGGAAACAAGCTTATAAAACACAATTACAGTTTTATTCTTTGAGACTTAATAACCATATCTGCTAATTTTATGCCTTTATAAATAAAAATTATTCTGCAAATGTGCTAAAATGTAGCGGATTTACACTTGAAAATAAATTTAATGTACCATATTTAATAACAGTACCATACCAAATAAATGAAGCTATTTTTGACGTAATCTTATAATAAATTTAATCTTAATCATGCTTTTTTGCTTAATATTTTAAAAGTTATATGACAAATTGAAGAAAAAGAAAGTTTTCATTGAACACAAAAAATTAGACGAAAATTCAAAAACCAAACAAAAGAAATTACCCTTTTCCTACTTTCCCAATATATCCTTGCCAACCCCAATAACATAAAACAATTACTGGCTTCCAATTACTTTTTTTATATCCACGTGTATAAATTGACATTTTTTATTTTTCTAATTCTAGTTTCCAAGTGATATCTCATCGTTAACTAAATCTACAGAAAAGTATGTATTGTCAACAGGCAAACCATTAAAATTTCGAAACAAATTTTTAATGACTATGTTTTAGTCAAGACTTTGACTATTGCTTGACTGATTATCGGTCAACTTTAGCAACATCTGTACATTTCCATTCATCCTGCGTGTAAGATCGTTACTTTGAAAATATAATGATGTACTAACACATGTGGTGACCAGTTAGTGCATCTGGACTTCATTTTTTTCAGGAGAAAGAAATATTCCTTTAAAATGCGTTTAGAAAATTGCATTATACCGCTAGCAAGGTAACAGGAAACAACTAATCTAATAGGATTCCGCATATAAAATTTTTGCCGTATTCCCATTTTACTCAA
Organism: Maratus speculifer; assembly: GCA_964019185.1. Taxonomy (NCBI): domain Eukaryota; kingdom Metazoa; phylum Arthropoda; class Arachnida; order Araneae; family Salticidae; genus Maratus; species Maratus speculifer. The sequence goes on along the minus strand of OZ025301.1, from coordinate 241,503,657 downwards.
GGCATTTAAAAAATCTAAAAAAATTTCTTGCGGTTTTATTTATTTATTTATTTATTTATTTTTTTTTTTTTTTTGAGGAAAGTTAAAATATAACATTTTGTTAAAAAAAAAAGAAAGTAAAGAAATCGTTAGAGGGGGCTCTAGAGGACGATAGGGGGGGGCTCAGCCCCCGCTGCCCCCCGTCTGGTTACGGGCCTGATTGCATAAGTAAGTATGATATGATTGGGCTATGTCGTCAAGATAATTCCTACAATGATCGCTATGACAAAAAATGTAGCGGTAGATTGGTTTACATAAGTGTTTGTTTGTAAACATGCCCTTTCCTTATTCTCTTTATTGTCTGAGCGAAGCGAAGTCTTATACTCAGAGTACGTAACGATATTAAAAGTCAAAAAAAATTTTTCGTCAAGCAAATCTCAAAGAGTACTTGTCGGATTTCGATTCTGTTTGTACCATTAGGTACCTATGGAGGTAATCTGGTGAATGCACCACCTACGAAAAATTAGTTCCAAATAGTTTAAAAGTTATATTAAAAAAACTGATAAAAAAAAGCACAGTTTATTTGCATACGCCACAGAAATTTGGTGTGCGTCATTTTTCACCGGCTGGATGCATTCAAAAACAACCGAATCAGAGTACATGGAGGAAATAGTTATCTAAGTGAATTTAAGGTTAATACACATAGTATGTAACGATATTAAAAGTCAAGCATAATTCTTTCTTCAAGCAAATCAGGAAAAATACATGTCAAATTGTGATTCTGATTGTACCAACGGTACCTATGAGAGTAACCTATTGAATGCACATACTTTCAAAAATTAGTTCCAAATAGTTGAAAAATTATATTTAAAAAGCTGATAAAAAAAAGCACAATTTATTTGCATACGTCACAAAAATTTGGTATGCGTCAATTTTCACCGGCTGGATGTTTTCATTAAATTCCCAAATTTAAGCACATGCAGCAAGGAAAATATGCAAACAATTTTGAATTACAATAAATTATACTTAAACTTAAGAAACAAACTGGGAAAAAAATTGCTGTTATTGTTGATTTAAAAGAAAAAAACCTTAATTCTTAGTAATTTAGTACTTGAGATTTTGCGATATTCTTTATAATAGCACTTTATAACCGCCATTAGCATCTTTGATATTTCGCACATGCAAATTGGAAACAATTCTATCGCGTTTAAATAAAATACGTGTTTAAATAAAATATTGGCATTACTTGGTTATCTCTTTGATTAATTTCACCAAATTATACATATTGACATAGTTTTTATTTTAAATAACGAAAGAAGAAATAAATTAGTTATATATTAATAAAAATACAAATAAAAAGTGTGATAAAAAATCCCTTGAAGATGTTTTAAACACATATATCGTATTTAATGCGATTGAATGCGACATTCACGATCATGCATTATTGGCATTTTATCTTATTGTTTGAGATTACTTTTTTGGTCGACGGGATAATCAAGTCATAAAAAAAACAATAGTTGAAGCGATGAATAAACAGTTATAAAAAACAAACATAGTAATAAATATAATAAAGAATATCACAATAAATCGTAAATCGTAAAATACTTATAGCAATATTCAAAAACAACGTTTTCACCAATTTGGCGGTAGAAAAAATCGCGCTAACGTGTATCTTATATTTTTACACATAAATATGACATCTGTGTCATAGTTATGAGTAAAAATGAACATGAACGATCATCAGGTTTGAAATCTCAATTTCTGAAGCCCAAACTGGACCATGATTTATAAAAACGCCAAGGTGAAGGTATTGGAAAAGTACCATGAAATTAGGGCAGAGATATCATATAAGCGTCGGATTTGGCGCAAATTTGGCGAAAATAATTTTTAAATTAATTTCAATTATTTTAAAAAGGAAGTAACAATAAAAAAACATGATTAAATCTAGATTAAATGAATACAGAAAAAATAAACAAACAATTTATTAATAGACAAACAACAGCCGGGTTACCATGCAATGTAAATAACGATATTTTGGCGCCAATTATATAAAAAAGTGTACCATATCCTGTTCTAAATTCCTTGGCAAGCTTTTTTTTTATGCATTCGGTTTGTTTATCTGTCTGTCCACGCTCTAACACCAGTAAATATACACCGATTTATATGCAATTGGTAAACATTATTTAGACATGTTTGGTATTGTATATGAAGTATATGGGATTAATAGTTTATCTACAAAAGCACCCAAAAAAATTTCATTACATTATGGTCTATTGGTGGAAATCCTTTGCAGAGTATTTTAATGAAATTACGCTATTCCAAATGTGTGAAACTTATATAAACCAATGAATTTCATTACGATTACGTTATAACAGGACATTCATAGCATTTTTAATTCAATTACAGGGACACACAAAACAAATCGGTTACAATACTATCTTTGAGCAATAATTTCTGGAAATGCGTTTTCAATTTTTGCATCTGGTTTTCAATTTAATTGTTTTTTTAGGTGCGTCCCCAATTAATATATTTAGTACCTATAGAAGTCGTCTGATCCGTCCATCTGTCTGTCTATCCGCATATAACAGCACAAAAACTATCCTATCGAATCGTTTGAAAATTTAAATATCTATTTGTTGCCGAATTTCATTGCAAATTTTAATAAAATGGGATACAGAGTTCGAATACTGGGACAGTCAAAATTATTCTGTTACATTACTGCCGATGGGATGAAATAATTCCAAGTACTTTTTAATGATGTTAAACCCGTAGAAAAATAATAAAATTGATATGCATTTATCAAGAGCACTAGAATTATATTTTGTAGAACATGCCGCGCAAAAAATATTTATTTTCATTTACACGTCACCATAAAAAAATTCCATTACAAATTAGTATGGGGGGGGGGGGGGTACATTAACTGTTCAGCTTTATTAACTAAAGATTTTATCATAGAGTCATTTTCTCAATTTCATTAGCAGGTCTTTTAAATAATAACTTTTTCGGGTAAAACTGCATAATCGAGTACACATTGACGTATTTGAGCTAGCATGTTATACTGAAAAAATATGTTCAGATTTGTAAATCATTTGTGATGACACTTGACGGCTCAAAGCTTATGCAGACGAGATATTCAGATCTCGTTAGTACCTTATACTATAGACATTGCCAACAGTGGAATAGTCGTAAAAAACAGAATATACGCTCTAATCAGAGAACATACGCTCCAGTTTAGAGGATATACCCTAGAATGTATATACTGCAGCTTTTTGAGAAAGAAGGGCTATACAGTGGCTCTTAAAAAATCCAGATAATATACGGCGTATACCTCTGTAAACTCTCTACCACATTTATGATTGCCAATTTGTTTTATTTTATGCATGTTAAAGCGAAATACAGCTCAATTTCATGAGAATGAGTTTGAAAAGAAAACAAAACAGCCCGTATGTAGTGGCCAGCATGCTCGACCCATTTAAATCAGATTGAGCACACAGATTGACATACTCGAAAGGACACATTGAATTCCTTTGTTGGCGTTTTTGAGATTTTTATGTATCATTTTTTAAAAAGAGAATACCCTAAATTTTTATCGAAAACCTCATCGCATGCATAGAAAACAGATGTAGACATTATACTATTGTATATATTAACTATTTTGTTCTAACTATTTAACCCTTTAATTCCCATGATAGAAGACGTTCTAGAAATTATGTAATTCAGAAAATCTGATTTTAAACCAGAAAAATTCAATGGCTAATTTCGTTTTATTTAAATACGGAATGTTCTGCTTTTAATTAAAGCAAATATTGCTATTTTAATTTTCTGATGGAAATTAAGATATACGAATTAAAATACCTCAAAATATCTCAGGCGGTCTCAGGTGGTTTGGGATCCAGAGGGTTAAGGGCACCACACACCATATAAAAAATTCCCTCATTCTACTCAGGCATTATGATTTGCGCCACTTTTAGGTACTAAAATTGGTGTGTATATTCTTGACGTCATTTCAAAAAAATCAAATTCCGATACAAGACATTTTAATGCTTTATTATCTGTATTACTTTTAATGTATTGCGTACTTCGAATTTTATACCCATGCATGGCTGTTTTTGTATAGTTTGATTTCCCATTTTTTTCAATTGTGTATAGGAATTTTTATGTAATATTTTGCGACTGTACCATTCACTTTGCAATTTTTTGTCATTTCAATTTGTGACAATATATAATCAATTAAAAATAACAATTTCCTTTTTACTTTTAGTATATTATTATTAAAACCTGTTCTAAGCAATATCGCTCAGACTAATATCTCTGAGGGAAGTCCTAGTAGATCACTTTGCACTGGCGTCACACCAGATGTGTTTTTTGTTTTCCCCTCAAATTTAGCCGATTATGATTGGTTGGCTCGTAATACAAACGTACAGGCTACAAATTGTCAATTGTGATTGGTTGGGTAAAACTTACTAATGAGGTAATAGAGCACCGCATGTGACGTCATGCTTGAGCAGCTGCTGGCTATTTTGGGTGACAAAAACAATTCCTTTCCCACTGTACTTACCACAGACTTCTCATATAAGTATCTTTAGTCTGAGGTATTTACAATCTTTATTAGAATTACTAGCTGAGCCGCCCGGCGTTCACGGGGCCCGTAATAATATTCTTTAAAAAAACCTGAAGTTTGTACTTCAACATCGAACCCGCGTTGCCTACGGTACTGTTTAGCAGAAGTGCTGCGCACACACGGAAAGCAAAAAAAAAAAAAAAGGGGGGGGGAGGGGGGCTGAAATTTTTTAGTTTCATATTCCAGAACCAGGGGGCAAATTATTTTCTTAACAAATCTGTTTGTAATCTTAAGAAAGATATTTCATGAAAATAAAGGTAAGTACACTTTTAAAATTTCATATTAAATAAGTGTTATTTATCCCAAGGCTCCAAAATATCCGCATCTAAAACGGTACGCTTTTACATATTTGACCACGCCTCCCTAAAATAATTATCCCCCCCCCCCCTGCACATAATTTAACGTCCCCTACTCTTTAAAGTCTATATTATGTGTTTTAAACTACCTGCAATTTTTAAATTTAATAAGTAACATTTATCCCAGGGCTTAGTGAAAAGTGCGCATTTGAAATAGTAAAATACAGTACAATTTTAAATATTTGATCTCTCCCCCTAAAATATCCTCCCGCCATATATTTGACGCTCATTACTCTTTAAAATATTTACTACATGTTATAATTTATCTAAAAGCTCCAAAACGATCGTTTTGTGAGGGGTTTTTTTTTTAAATTCTAATTAATTTATGATTTATCATTTCTTTTTCTTTTTTAAAAATCGACTTTTTATTTAAAAAAAAAAAAAAAAAAAAACTCGGATTCTTATAAATTTAGATATTATTAGACAGAGTAAAGATATTGCTCGATGCACAATTTTAAAATCTCTAAATGATGAAGTTTTAAAAATTTGGCAACGTACCAAAATATCCTAAAATAAAAAGAATCATTTGTGGTTTCGAAAAACTTGCTTTTAAATAGAGTAAGTCATCCAAGTAACGAATTAATAACTAATATCTAAGGTTGTAATTGGGCAAATGTGACGAAATTTACATTTTTGAAATCAGCGAAAAATTCTTCATCTGAATTGATAAAAATTAAATTTATAAATTTAATATTCGAAAATATTTACAAGTCGTCTAAAAATGCCACTACTCGCCAGCGCCCAGCTGTCTGCGTTGCAAAACATTGGCTCTCGTTCAGAAAGATTTCTCAAAAATCTGTTTTTTTTTTTTTTTTTTTTTTTTTTTTTTTTTTTTTTTTTAACGGAAATAAAATAAGATTTTATAAATGGATTTTTACAGATTTCTCAACTTTTTACAGAAGTGTGAAAATGTTTTAAATTTCTGAAAGGGGTATTTTTTCTGCATGTAGCTGTCTAACTTTTGAGTTTATAGGCCCAGAAGAATTTCAAATACAGCCCTTTATAAAAAAAAAGCCTAGTACATTCATCGCCATAACAACCTACTATTTATATTAGCCCTTTTCCTTTTCTTTAAATTTTCGAAGAAATATTATGCGATTTGATAAAAATCTATGCTCTTATTGAATTATGAGTACTTTTCTTTCTTCTAATCAGTGGCGTAGGGCGAATGTAAATGGTGTCACCCCCAGCCAACATGGTATCACCCCCCCCCTTCCGATCCATTATATTTTTTCAATCACAATTCTGTGTTATTATTACAGATGACCATACCATTCCTTATTTACCTTTTGTCCTCCTGCATATAAAAAATCACGGAGCGATTCATAACTCAACCCATATCTTATAGTACGCCTAAGTCAATGTGTCGGCTATATGCAGAAAAAAAAATTTCTATTAAAGTTTGATTTTTCTATCCACTCGTTGGGTAGGTAGGTTTTTGTTCCCTGGTACATGTCTGTCACACCCTTCTGTATAAAATTTCACATTCTCAAAGAAAAAAAAACTAACAGTATTGCGTAGTGCGCTAAAAGATTCATTTTATTTCAGAATTAATTTCCAAAGTCTAATATGATTATATTTTGTATTTGCAAATAAAGATTGTGTGTCACCCCTTAGAGGGTGGCACCCGGGGCGGACCGCCCCCTCCGCCCCCCGCTAGCTACGCCACTGCTTCTAATTTAGGGATTTTAATTAATTTCTCAACTAATTATTAGAATTTTAAAATTCTGAGGGTCAGGTGCATTAGGAAAGGATTGGACAATCTTCACAAAAAAATTGAACTTCGTCCGGGCCGTAGTTTTCGCTAACCATCGCAGACAGACACACAAACAGACAGAGGGATTTGTTATTTTATTAGTATCTCGTTCAGTAAGATTTCTGAAAAATCTTTTTTTTTTTTTTTTTTTTTTAATGGAAATAAAATAAAATTTTATAAATGGATATTTGTATGTGAGGGGGAGGGGGGATCATAAATGATTGTACGTTAGATAACTTAGATTATTTTTCATTTATTAATGAAAAACGGGCCTAGTATTTTTTAAAATGCTTATTTTAAAAGATAAATATTTTTTATAATAAATATTTTTAAAATAAATATTTTTAAAAATAAATATTTTTAAATATTTGACAATCAGCAAGATGGAGGAGCCAAATAGAAGAGCGAATGAGAATTTCAGGTATATGTTACATGATTAATTATTTTTGTGACTGGGGAACAATAAATTGAAAAGATTTTTTATGTTAAAAAATATTTTAAAAAAGTAAACTTCTTTGTATCCCGGCTTGGGGGGGGGGGGGGCTACAGGAGTAAGTTTGGAATGTTAGGGAGTAATTTTACTCATCAGTTTGGAATGTTAGGAAGTAATTTTACTCATTATTTATTTATTCTTATTAGTGAGCAACAAATATTCCATTTTTCTTTTCAAATAAAGCATTTTAAAGTTTTTAAACTCATTCTCATGGAGGGGGAGGGGCAAGGGGGAAATTTTTTTTCGGGGTAAAGGAGATAATTAAAAAAAATCAATATATTTATATTGACATTTTTGATTATTTTTTTGTCACCGGAGAGAGAAAAAAAAAATTGTAATGAAGATTATATATATATACTAGCTGACCCGCCCGGCGTTGCCCGGGTCCGTATTAACAATATTAAACGAACTTGAAATTTGTATGATTTTATCATTAACTCGAAACATGCAGAAATGCATTGTCTGAAATACGTGGCCACTGACTGTGTGAAAAATCGGTTTAAAAAACAGCTAATGTTAAGCTCTAAAAATACTCAAAATGAGCGATGAGAAACGCGGGAGCGAATAGGTATCCAACGACTGCGTGATTTTCGTGTTAAAGTGTTGATATTTATCAAAAATCACTGTTAAGTCACGTAACTAATTATTTTTTTCACATAGAAATCCCAAGGGAAATATTTTGAATTTCAAACTAATTATATTACTCTTAAATCCAACTATACCATGAATGAAATCGATACTCGCTGGTAGCTAAAATGTTGGTATGTAGTATTATAATTTCAGAACCATTTAACAAAAGTAAGTGTTATTTTTAATCAAATCATGCGTAATGTTCACTCTATAGATAAATTCCTAACCGTAAACTTTTGTACCTTAATCATAACCTGCCTGTAACCTAACTTTGACTTAAACCGTACCTTACCGTAAATTAAATATAACATAAATGTAACCTAGCCTTCACTTTATTGTAACATATCCTTATTCTAACCATAACATAAATGCAATTTAACTTTAACCTAACTTTAACTTAACCGTGACCTAACTGTAACCTAACGGGAAATTAAATCTAATCAAAGACTTACCGTAATGTAATTGCAACCTAAATGTTACCAAACCATATATTGGTTTCATGTCCATGGAAATTATTTTGTCTTGTTCGGATCTGGTTATGATTCATTAGAACATTTTTGTCGGGTTCAGATTTCGTTCGATTCAGATTTTAGGTATTTTTTGATATTGAGTTTTAATGTTCGGGTCGTATTCATGTCCATGGAAATTATTTTGCCTTGCTCGGATACAGTTATGGTTCTTTGGAATATTTTTGTCGGGAACAGATTTGTTTCAATTCAGATTTCGGCTTTTTCTTCAAATGGAATTTTTGGGTTCGGGTTTTCTTGCGTGTTCACGGAAATTATGCTGCCTTCTTCGAATAAGAACATGCTTCACTGGAATATTTTTTTTCAAGTTCAGTTCAGATTTCGTGATTTTTTTCAAAGAAATTTTTTAGGTTCAGATTCGGTTAATGTGAATGGAAATTTTTTGCCTTATTCAGATCCGGTTACGATTCTTTGGAATATTTTTTATCAGGTTCCGATTTGGTTCGATTCAAATTTCAGGTATTTTTTCAAATAGAATTTTTAAGTTCGGATCTCTTTCATGTCCACGGAAATTATTTTGTCATACTCGAATCCAGTTATGATTCTTTCGAATATTTTGGTCAAATTTATATGTGGTTTGTGTCAAATTTCAGTTTTTTTCAAATCGAATTTTTTAGGTTCGAGTTGGGTTTATGTCCATAGAAATTATTTCGTCTTGCTTGGATTGGGTTATAGTTCTTTGGAATATTTTTGTCAGGTCCAGATTTGGTTCAATTCAGATTTCGGGTTTTTTCTTCAAATATAACTGTTGGGTTCGGGTCTTCTTGCATGTTCACGGAAATAATTCTGTCTTGTTCAAATAAGGACATGCTTCACTGGAATATTTTTGTCAAGTTCAGATTTCGTTCAGTTCGCGATTTTTTCAAAGAAATTTTTTGGGTTCCGATTGTGTTCATGTCCATGGAAATATTTTGTCTTGTTTGGATCCGGTTGCGTTTCTTTGAAATAGTTTTGTCAGATTCAGATTTGGTTCGATTCAAATTTCAGGTATTTTTTTGAATGGGAGTTTTAGGTTCATATCGGGTTCATGTCCACGGAAATTATTTTGTCTTACTCGAATCCAGTTATGGTTCTTTCGAATACTTTGGTCAGATTTAGATGTGGTTTGGGTCAAAGTTCAGGATTTTTCAAACGGAGTTTTTTAGGCTGAGTCGGGTTTATGACCATGGAAAGTGTTTTGTCTTGCTGGGATCGGGTTATAGTTCTCTGGAATATTTTTATCGGCTTCAGATTTCGTTCGAGTCATATTTCGGGTTTTTTTTTAAAGAAAATATTTAGGTTCGGGTCAGGTTTCATGCCCACGAAAATTATTTTTCCTTGTTTGAATCGGGTTATGCTGCCTGTAATTTATTATTGCCTGTAATACACGATCAGAATGCATGAAAGATACAATTAGATCAATCATAGGCAAAAATTATTTGATTATTTTTATCATATGACTTTGAAATATCAATATAGAAGCATCATTTAAGACTTTGCTTGAAAAATCAACATTCTTTCGTTAATGTATGAAAATCGTCTGCACTCTGAAATCTAGATTTTAGATTAGTATTATTATTTAAGTGTTCATGTATGATTTTAAAAAAATCTTTTCATCACTATACTTTATATATTGACATGGAATTATTAATATGTAGTTAAATCATAAAAATTTTTCATCTACGTTATCAAATATTAAAAATTTCTGAAAAAAAAAAAAAAAAAAAAAAAAAAAAAAACTTTTAGTAATACGATTTTTTACTTCAAATCATATGTTTTCAATATTTTATTTAATTTTGTTTTGACATTTAATTATTTTTAATTTTCCAATTTCAATTATTTTAAAAGCAAACATTTATTTTAATAAATAATATAATAGGAAAAACCATTTAAAAAATTACTATTTCTTCGTAAAATATGCTTTCCAATCCGTCTTATTAATACAAAATTCCTTCCTCGTGCTTTATTTTGAGACATTAAAATTTCAACGATAAATGGTTTCATATTGCAAAACTTTTTTTTTTTCGGTTTACTTCGCCACCACCTATTTTTTTCCTCCATGGCGTACAGCAGCTGTGATATAAAAAAAAAAAAAAAATCCTCATTTAAACTGACAGTTTGCCAATCTATGAATTTTAAAGGTCAGTCCCAGTTTTTTAAATTATTTCTGCGAAAATTTTATGCAACCAACCAACCATAAGTGAATGAAAGGGGAAAAGCTAAAAAAAAAAAAAAAAAAGCGATTTTTTATGAGAGTGAGGTTTGGAATTTAATTAATTACTCAGTTAATAATAAGAATTTTGAAATTCTGAGCATCAGGTGCATCAGAAGAGATATTGGGCTACTCTCAGAAAAATTTTGAGCTTCGTACGTACCGTAGTTTTCGCTAACTATCGCAGACACACACACACACACACAGAGAGCGATTTGTTATTTTATTAATATATATATATATATATATATATATATATATATATATATATTAAACTTATTTATATGCTGGGAAGGGGGAAAAGCTATGGATAGAAACATGTACATTTAGGATAAGCTGGAGATAATATAGATTATTATTTATTTATTGAGATAAGTCAGAAATAAATGTGACACATTTTATTTAAATAAAATAAAGAGTTTAAAAAATATGAAACTGCAGTTTCATATTTTTAAAACTCTTTATTCACCCATCATATACATGCATATGATGGAAGGGAGTGGGCGAAAGACGGAAAGCGCAATTTTTGACGGGAGGAACTTAATTTGCTTTATTCATTATTGGGAACTTGCAATCAGCTGATCGCCATTGTATTTCAAGTGGAGGTCAGGGTAGTTCCACCATTCAGAACTGTCTGTTTTTAGTGCGTGACTTCCAGTATGACGTCAATTGTAACTGCCCTATTAGTAGAAAGCAACAAATGGAACAAAATTTTTAAACTATAGAGATTCACAATAAATGTTTTAATTTTTTTGTATATCATGGGGGGGGGGCAGAGGGAGGAATGAAACATTAGAAAAAGACTAAGCATAGCCAGACAAGATGATATTTTAACAAAAATAAACGTGATTGGACGAGAACGTCATTGTATCGGGAAGACTGCTATGGATTTAAACGACGACAAACAAGGAACGGAGTAGTTTCTGCCACCCAAACAGTGAAAATGACAGTAATTTACTTGCAACCGTGCCCATGCTCTATGATCTGTTCCTGAGCGCACAGAATCGATCACTGAACATTATCATTAAAACTCACTCCATGTTCCTGCCTCCTGAGTCAGAGCACAGGGCGTGAATGAGTCTTGTGGTTTTTAGCCAGCTGCTTCTCTTTCACTTTAACCGTAATCTTTATTTCATATCTGTAACCGGGGATTAACTGAAAACCATTTGTATTTGTTTCAAATCAAAATAAGTAAAAATGAAGCTTGTTAGATTTTTGATGAAATTATCTCATGAGACAGTGACGATCGAGCTAAAAAATGGCACTCAAGTGCATGGTACAATAACAGGCGTCGATGTTGCTATGAATACTCACTTGAAGGCTGTCAAAATGACAATAAAAAACCGGGACCCGGTGCAGCTAGAGACTCTTTCAATACGAGGAAATAATATTAGATACTATATTTTGCCGGATAGCTTACCGCTTGAAACCTTATTAGTTGATGACACTCCAAAAGCCAAAGCCAAAAAGAAGGAAGCTGCAGTCATCAGAGGACGAGGTAGAGGCCGTGGTAGAGCTCGTGGTCGTGGAAGAGGAAGAGGCCGGCGTTAACACGTAATCATTTTATTTTGTTATGATTCATGTACTAAATGTATGAATGGTATTTTAAATTCATTTTACCATTTCTTTCATTTTTAGTAGTTTGTATTGCCAATTGTATAACAAAAAACTACCATCATTTGTGTTGTAAGAATTGCATTTAAATAAACCTTGATTGTTTGCTATTCAAAAGAATTCTTAGATTTTTTTTCGTGTAAATCTCTCTACTTTTCGTATAATTTACATATATGTTTATTCGAGGAAAGAATGCCCATTTTAAGTTTTCAATCTTTATTTACATGCTAATCCTAGAATTTTGATTAAGAAATATTCACAAAGTAATGCAGTAATGAACTAAAACTACTATAACATTAATATAAGTAAAGAAAGTATGTATCAACATATTGTATAGCAACTGATTTTATTAATGTTTGTCATACTTTTAGAATAAGTTGCAAGTCGAATCCATGTCAGTTCAAGTAGGGGTGTTGCCTTTATAGTTTCACAAGTTTTTGAATTGAATATATGTTAAAATTCAGTGAAAAGTAAGATACAGTCGACTCCCGTTAATTTGAAATCGAACATTTGCTTAATTTGAACTAAACATTAAGTCCCAAAATTTTTAATGGCAGAATAACGTTCAAAATTTTCATTTATTCGAAATTTTTTTCTCTTGCCTTCGTTTAATTTGAACTAACGAGAATTTCTATTTCTAATTTTTCTATTTCTAATTTTTCTTTACTTTCTTACATACTTCACATCCTTGAAAGAACTTTTTTTCTTTCATTTTTGTCAGAATTGTTCTGATCTTGTATACATATAATTTCATGCATTCGATATTCGTTTTTTTAGTGTTCCATCTGTCCATTAATGACACCTCCATCCCTTCTTCCATTGTGTTTGTTCCTAATCCTTTAATTAGTTCATGTATTTATATCTTTTAATTTAAGTCATATTCTAATGATAACAGTTGAAATAAATAAATAAAAAATACTATAACATTAATTTTTTTGTAATAGTACATTTTAAAACATGTTTTTCTCTCTTACTTTCCATAATTCCAACATTTCTTGCAGTCCTGATGAGTTTGAATTAAAAAGAGCCAACTGTACTTGTGGGTTATTCTCTGCAATAGTGCAAAAAGTGTTTCCCAGCCATATAAATGCTCTAAATTTCATTTTATTTTTATTTATTTATACTTTTATTAGAAGGTCTAAAGTTTGTTTATTAGAGGCAGGGCGTAAAATTTAAAAATAAACAAATTTAATATTTAAAAATATAAGATATATCATGCAAATATCATTCCCTCACCTCTCCCCTACCCATACTACCATATTTTACTGCCTGATTTTTTCCATTCAGAAATAAAAATAATTAAAAACACCCTAAGCAAAATTAAGTTCTTAATTGGTACCTTACAAAAAATAATAAAAATATTATTTTTTACTATAATTATCTAGTCTACTCAATCAATTATATGTCTCCCCATGTTAGACCATCATTCCCTCGCACCTTGCTATTATCGCAAATTTTCTATAACTAAAGATGAGCAGCAGTCTAGCATTCTTCTCAGAGAGGAAGCTAATTTGAGTACTTGTCAGTCCAGCAACATAAATTGGTGGTATAAATTTTTGTTAATTTTCTAGAATTTTTTTTCAATCAGAAAATCAGGGAGTATTTTTATTAGCAGTCATTCCCTCACACAGAATGCTAAATTTTTAGCAATTTTCAAAATTTTTAATTTTATCATACATTATATATTATTTGTTCTTCTTTAAGGAATCAGTTCGGTTTTTTCCATAATTTTGCATTTTTCATGACAATTAGTAAAAACATCTTAATTTCATCATTCCCTCACATTTATTGTTATGAGTTAATGATAAAGTGAATGGCGAATATGTACTTTTGTTTAAAATTTTATAACGATTTCTGCTGCTATTGAAATCTTCAACAATTGACCAATTACTAGCAATTTATCCAATTTTTATGAAAATTTACCTATGTAACATTCAAGTCAGACTACTTGGTCAAATTTGCAGTATTGTAGAGAATAACCCTTGTATATTTTTGTTTAGCCCCAAAAATATTCATAGTCCGAGATACCAGGTGCCAAAGATGGCATCCTAAGCATCATTTTCCTTTGCGATTTTCAATAAAAATTTTAAAGTGTTCTATCTCTGTAATGGTGCAAGATATTTTGTTGACTTTTTTTTTTTTAATTTTGAATGTAATATTTTTCTGTTTAAAAGATATATTCCATTTTAAAATATTTAATATTTTGCAGCAGCAGCTTTCTAAAAAAAATTTTTTTGTAATTTTTTTTTTTTTTTTTTTTTTTTTTTTTTTTTTTTAAATGCCAATCTTAAAAATTTTTATTTTTTAACTGTTAATCAATACCATTGATTAACAGATACAAATACAAATTTCAATACCTTCACAATAAAGGATATCTTTCACTTTTAAGTTGAACAAGTTTAAGAAACATTTCAAAAATTCAGATAATTTTATAGGAACTGTATATTCAGTTTCAGTAAAAGTCTGAATTTTTGTTTTCCAAATAGCCCAATAGCAGAAAGTTATGGTTGCGTCTGCGACAGCAATACAGCAGGATGAAAATTGTCTGCAGGAGTAGCATGTTACAATTCTCTTATGTGCATTATAAATATGGTTCTTAGTGATTAATATTATAAAAATGCAACTATATTTTAAGTATAACCTAAATAAGTAAATAGCAAATTAATATTTTTTGAAGAATTGGATAATAAATGTGTAAAGGGGTTCTATAAGTTTGAAATTTAGGCTTAATCCATTTAAATTGAAATTAGTGTATATCTGTTGAAGACAATGTTTAGTTTCTATATTATTAAATAACTCAATTAAATAATGTGTATGATATATATATTTTTTTTATATTAAATCAATAATATAAAATATATCAAAATGAACTATAAAAATTACTCTGAAAAGATATACAGGGGTCACATTCATTCAGAGACATCAGGAGCAAGGAGGAAAACAATTTTGGGGTAGGGTAGGAAATCAGTTTCTGGAGAAAACAAAGAAATAAAAGTGTAGCAACAAATTCAGGTTTTGGAGCAGCAAAAAAAAAAAAGAATTTTTTAGTAGCAAAATCAGTTTTGGAACAGAAAAATACTCTCCCTACAATAACTTTTTTATTTCATGCTTTTGGCGGAATTTGCATTTCTTTGTGATCTTTTGACGAAACTTACCATTTGTTTTACGATCTTTTGGTAAAACTTGCAATTTTTGATGCAATGTGCCCGTTCTTTTGGCAAAACTTGCCGTTTTTTCGCGACCTTTTGGTGAAACTTGACCTTTTTTACAATCTTTTGACAAAATGGGACTTTTTCACAATTTTTTGATGCAATGTGTCTTTTTTACGATTTTCCAACAAAATTTACCATTTCTTCGTGATATTTGGACGAAATCTGTCGTTTTTCGCGATCTTTTGACGAAACGTGCCATTTTTTCGTGATCTTTTGGAGAATCTTGACTTTTTTTCCGCGTCCTTTTGTCAAAATTTGTCGTTTTTTAATGATCTTTTAACAGAGCCTGCCGATTATCTTTTTTTTTAAATTTGCCGTTTTTTCGCAATTTTTCAGTGAAATTTACCATTTTTTCGTCACCTTTTGACGAAAACTGTCGCTTTTTTCGCAATCTTTTGATGAAAACTGTCTTTTTTTTTTTTTTTTTTTTTTTTGTGGTCTTTTGACAAAATTGCGTTTTTTTTTTTCTCTCTCTCTCTCCAATTTTATAACAAAATGTGTTGTTTTTCACGATTTTTCAACGAAATTTACCAGTTCTTCATAATTTTTTGATGAAATGGGTTATTTTCCACAATACTGCAAATTTGACCAAGTAGTCTGACTTGAATGTTACATAGGTAAATTTTCATAAAAATTGGATAAATTGCTAGTAATTGGTCAATTGTTGAAGATTTCAATAGCAGCAGAAATCGTTATAAAATTTTAAACAAAAGTACATATTCGCCATTCACTTTATCATTAACTCATAACAATAAATGTGAGGGAATGATGAAATTAAGATGTTTTTACTAATTGTCATGAAAAATGCAAAATTATGGAAAAAACCAAACTGATTTTTTAAAGAAGAACACATAATATGTAATGTAGGATAAAATTAAAAATTTTGAAAATTGCTAAAAATTTAGCATTCTGTGTGAGGGACTGCTAATAAAAATACTCCCCGATTTTCTGATTGAAAAAAATTTCTAGAAAATTAACAAAAACTTATACCACCAATTATGTTGATGGACTGACAAGTACTCAAATTAGCTTCCTCTCTGTGAAAAATGCTAGACTGCTGCTCATCTTTAGTGATAGGATATTTGCGATAATAGCAAGGTGTGAGGGAATGATGGTCTAACATGGGGAAACATATAATTGATTGTGTAGACTACATAATTATAGTAAAAAATAATATTTTGATTACTTTTTGTAAGGTACCAATTAAGAACTTTATTTTGCTTAGGGTGTTTTTAATTATTTTTATTTCTGAATGGAAAAAAAATCAGGCAATAAAGTGTGGGTTGGGGAGAGGTGAGGGAATGATATTTGCATGATATATGTTACATTTTTAAATATTAAATTTGTTTATTTTTAAATTTTACTCCCTGTCCCTAATAAACAAACTTTACACCTTCTAATAAAAGCATAAATAAATAAAACTAAAATGAAATTTAGAGCCTTTATATGGCTGGAAAACACTTTTTGCACTATTGCAGAGAATAACCCAAATCTGTCGTTTTTTTTTTTCTCGATCTTTTAACAAAATCTATCGTTTTATCACGATCGTTTACCGAAATAGTCCTTTTTTTTTCGCGATCATTTAACGAAGTAGTCGTATTTTCACAATCTTTGGACAAAATTTGCCATGTTTTCACGTCCTGTTCACGTTTTTTTTTTTTTTTTTTTCCCTAATAAGGAAATACTTTTTTCCAAAATTGGCAAATTTAATGTGTAAGGGCAAAAATGAATCTGCGACGTACGTCTCACACTTTCTGCTACCGGGCCGTATAGGAAATGGTGCCCAGGATGCCATATTTTTTTCCTTGTACCTCAAGCCAGGAATTTTTTGGGCAAAACAAAAATATACAGATATTTTAGTTTTTTTCTGAATTTTAACATATGTTCAATAGTTCAATTCAAAAACTTCTGAGACTATGAAGGTAAGATTTTTCTTTGGCTGCCTGAATTGAAATGGACTGTACCAGCATGTCTGCTGAAATTTGTTGTTGATTGTATGAAAATGATTTATTATTCTATATTGGATCCAATTAAAATTTTAAGATGGATTTAAGAATCTTTCACTGACGACTTTTCAGTTATTATGCTTTATTCCAGATTAGAAGTGATGTTGCTGGATTTGAAAGATCTTGCGCCCTTGTAGGTAGGCTGTTAACGATTTTAATCAATAATTAAATTATGATTTAAATCAATGATTTAAATTAAAATAAATATTTAAAATGACATGAGTATTAAAATCCAAGATTAATTCTGAATTTTTCTACAGATATTTTCCTTATGAATAAATAGAAGTGAAAAAAAAAGCTTTAAAAATTGTTTTTAAACTTAATTCCTTACAAAACATTAATTAGGGGAACCTGACGAGCATTGACATTGTTTTCAGAAAAAGATTTTTATAAATTTTATTTTGACTATAAAAACAAAATATAGTAGCACATATTGAAGAAAATTTTCTTGTCAACAAATATATATTTGTAATAGTGGATATGTTTTTTTCTTCTCTAAATTTATTAATTTTTAAAACACAGACAAGTAGGTCACCCCTTCTTCCTTCAGCCCCCTTTATAAGGGAGGCTTGACCCAGTCAATAATGTATAATTTTAAAATGAGAAATAGTAAATATATTTTTTATTAATTAGGTAAACATTAAGTATAAAACTTTTTGTATGATAATTGAACACTCTGAAATCATTTTAAGATCATATATTCTACGATTATTTAATGCTTAGAATATTTTCCTATAATAAAAACTAGTCGTTGGAGGCCACTGTAATACTTACCCATCATGGATATGCATAACATAATATATGAAAACATAACATATGTAAACAATTTATAAAATGCATTACAATTCCAAAACAAAATATAAACGTATATTTAAGTATTTTTAACACATCATCATGCTCTATTAATGAATTTCTGATGAACCAATTTCGATAAATTGTATGAAACGCTAAACTATTCAAGTAGCACTGCATTGCATAAAAGAAACATCCTTATAACTCTAAAAAAATTATCATATTCACTAACGGTTTCTTGTATCGAATTAAGTGTCTCATTTCCAATTAAAAGGTATCTTTGAATTGAAATTTGAATGAAATACAAGGTCATGAAAAATCAAAGAATGTGGAAAACAGGATTAGAAATATCTTGACAACTAATAATCTGACCGACTTCGTTTTTTATGCAAAATTTGTGTCAATTTATTGCCTTTTACAAGTCCACTCCTTAAAATAAAAACATTTGAAAATTTTTATATACCTTTTATCAGAACGAATTTTTCGAGTGTCCGAAAAAAATAGTTCCGGATAATCAAGGTTACTGATATTAAATAGGCTTCGTTTCATTCTTACATACTAAGCACATACAAAATTTCAAGTCTCTATCTCAATTTGTTTGGGAGATTTGGGATGGACAGCAAATTTTTTTTTCTAAAAATGTTTTTCGGAATCTTCAGTGTCCGAAACATGTAAATTCATCAAAAAAAATTTCCGATTTTCAAAACGATTGCAATATTTACCCTATACTACGTATGATGGGTAAGTAATAAGGCATAGTCTATGTCAATTCAGGCAGCTAAAGAAAAAATCTTACCTTCATAGTCTCAGAAGTTCTTTGATTGAACATATGTTAAAATTCAGGAAAAAATAAAACTCCTGTATTTTTTGTTTTTCTCCTAAAAAATTTCGGGACCGAGATACAGGGCGCCAAAGATGGCATCCCGAGCACCTTTTCCCATTTGTGATTTTCGAAAAAAAAGTTTAAAGTGCTCTATCTCTGAAATGATGCAAGATATTTCGTTGCAGTTTATTTTATTTTAAAGATAATATTTTTCTGCTTAAAAAGATAGACTCCATTTTGAACAAGGTTGTTATGATTTTGCCCAGCCCAAAAAACCCGGGTGGGTTTTTTCTGAAAAAACCCACTTGAAAAAACCCAGGAAAAAACCCAAGTGGGTTTTTTCAAAATTTCAACTTAAAATTACGCATATAATGTATTTATATTACATATATAATATATTGTAATATATTTCTTAATATCAGTACACCACTCATAAAGTTTATAACCACCACCCCCCACCCCAAAGAAAAGAAGTGTCCTAATTATACCATCACAATTTTTAAAAGAAATAATTGTTAGTTAATCTCTGTGTAACATGTGTAAGCAACACAAATTTTTTCTGATTAAAAAAATACTTTGATGTTAATCCGTTCTATGTTATACTATAGAAACTCATAACAAAATACCATATATGCTTAGAATCCTAATTTAATTATGTAGACATGTAGAATTACTTGGCTTATTCTATTATTTAGTAATAATAAAAAATACTTTATAAATTATTACTAGTAATCAATTTATCTAAAAGCAAAGCATAATTTTGATTACTGTCATTGATTTATATATATTTGTAATCAATTAGCTACTTTAAATTTAGTAATAAGTAAATTTTTTTTTTCAAGCATTCTGAACCACCTCCCATAACCCCCAAAAACCCGAAAAACCCTGATAAAACCCGAAAAGCCCTGAAAAAACCCCAATAACCCTGATAAAACCCCAAAAACCCTGAAAAAACACAGTGGGTTGGGTTTTTTCTGAAAAAACCCGGGTATTTAACAACCCTGGCTCGTATGGAAATCATTGGCTCATCAGGGTTGTTATGATTTTGCCCAGCCCAAAAAACCCGGGTGGGTTTTTTCTGAAAAAACCCACTTGAAAAAACCCAGGAAAAAACCCAAGTGGGTTTTTTCAAAATTTCAACTTTAAATTACATATATAATGTATTTATATTACATATATAATATATTGTAATATATTTCTTAATATCAGTACACCACTCATAAAGTTTATAACCATCACCCCCCACCTCAAAGAAAAGAAATTTCCTAATTATACCATTACAATTTTTAAAAGAAATAATTGTTAGTTAATCTCTGTAGCATGGGTAAGTAACACAAACAAATTTTTTCCCATTAAAAAAATACTTTGGTGTGTAATCTGTTCTATGTTATACAATAGAAACTCACAACAAAATACCATATATGCTTAAAATCCTAATTTAATTATGTAGACATGTAGCATTACTTGGCTTATTCTATTATTTAATAATAAAAAATACTTTATAAATTATTACTAATAATCAATTTATCTAAAAGCAAAGCATAATTTTGATTACTGTCATTGATTTATAATATATTTGTAATCAATTAGGTACTTTAAATTTAGTAATAAGTAAATTTTCTTTTTCAAGCATTCTGAACCACCTCCCATAACCCCCCAAAACCTGAAAAAACCCGAAAAACCCTGAAAAAAACCCAAAAACCCTGATAAAACCCGAAAAACCCTGAAAAAACCCCAAAAACCCTGAAAAAACCCCAAAAACCCTGAAAAAACCCAGTGGGTTGGGTTTTTTCTGAAAAAACCCGGGTATTTAACAACCCTGATTTTGAAATATGTATTTTAATTATTTTTACAGCAGCCTTCTAAAAAAAATTTTTTTTAATCAAAATTTTTTTTTTTTTTCAAAAATGCCAATCTTAAAAATTTTGATTTCTTTACTGTTAGTCAATACCATTAAGTACTATCTTCACTGTAAAGGAGAACTTCCACTATTGAGTTTAAAAAGTTTTAGAAACATTTCAAGAATTTAGAGAATTTTACAGGAGCTGCATGTTGACAGTTCCAGTAAAAGTCTCTCAATTTTTGTTTATTTGTATCATATGTAGCCTATTGCATATCTTAAATAAGTTAGAAATCACACATCAAATGTGGTAAATGAGGTGCATTCGTACTATGACTAGTTTTATAAATATTTAGATCTTGGTGCAATAAGTGTTACACTCTTGGGAATTTTGGCATGAATACAATATTTCTATATATTAAATTCGGTAATACGGAAGTAATATGAATCCATCTTAAAAAGAATATAATCAGTAGGGTAACCTAGAATCATTATCTGTCATGGGATATGATTGAATTAATTAACAATTTCATTTAACTCACAATTCATATCTATGACCTTTGCAATCCACCACTCAGTCATATACACAAGCCACAAAAATTCCTTTTTATAAATTGTGAATCTGAATATTTTGCAGTTGTTTCAGAGATCTTGGTTGGACAAATGAAATTTCGTCTTGCTTGCTGTTCAAAGCTTGTGCAATATAGGTACATCCATCACTATGTTATTAATAGATGATTGTTAACATCTTATTAAATCCTATCATGCATAATTAATTCAATCATATCAGATGATAGATAATGATTCTAGGTTGCCCTGGTGATTACGTTCTTTTTAAGATGAATTCATATTATTTCCGTATTACTGAATTTAATATATAGAAACATAATAAATTTTGTATTCATGCCAGTTTTCCCAATACTTATTGCACAAAGATCTAAATACTTATAAAACTAGTCATTGTATAAATGCACCTCATTTATCACGAGTGACGTGTGATTTCTAACTTGTTTAGGATTAGAGATGTAAATTTTCTGGAAAAATATAAGTGGCGGGAAAAAACTGGTTTTTTACCATTTTTTTTTTGAAAAAAACGGAAAAATTGATTTTTCATGACTTTTTTTCCCAAATAAATTATATTTTCTAAGAGAATATTAAATAATAAACATTTTTTCCCATTTATATCTATCAAATGAAAATTATTTTCACTTTATATTAAAAAATAAAAAGAAAGTAGCAAAGCCTGCTTTTAAAAGTTTAGTTTTTTTTCCACAGCCTAAGAATTTTTATTAAACGCTATTGTTTGTTATATCATATCGCTGCTGAAATGATTTTTCAATTGCATGTTTAACTACCAATTGATCTAGTGTAAAAATCTGAGCCAATATGTCTGCAGTTTGGAATGAAATAAATTATGCATTCCATTTACATAAGTATAGTTTTTAAGTAAATGATAGTAGTTTAAAGAAATTATTGCAGTTTTGTCATTATTATGAATATCAGTATTCAAAAATTCCATTGTTTGTTTAAAAAATGTATATTTTTACATTATTACTTTTTTTCTTAGAATTATAATTTTATTTCCTTTAAAAAAAATGTTGAGATTGGGAAGCTATACCAAAACTAAACACAAAAAAGTTTTGCTTTAGTTTTATGATCTAAATTCAAACAAAACTAAGTTTTACTTTGACTTACTCAGGTCTGCAACTAAAAAATAGCGTAGGATTTATTGACTGTTAGATTTTTACTCACTGAAACCAGAAAAAAAAAAAATATATATTTTTAATTAAATGTAATTTTTTTCCTTCTACCCTGAAATCTGGTATTCTATTCTTGAGTAAGAAACCAGGTTCAATAATGTTTCCACATGGTAATTTTATATTTCTAAGAATGGAACTCAAAAGTTATGAAAACAGAAGACTACAAATAGCAAATACTCACTATTTGAGGAATTAACAAAAGCAGTTACATACAGAGATAAACTTCTACTGTGCTTTAGAAAACTACAAAAATTCAAAGTTTAATCAAGAGGGAAAGTATAATTTGGAACATAGTTACTTGTAATAAAATATGGGGGGTATTTTTCATCACAGTTGTACTTTTCTAATGCAAACTGCCTATGTTTTTGCAACAATCTGTACATTATGGAGGTCAATTTTAGATTCAACACCTTGAGAAAACATTCAGTTAATCAGCTGTAACGAAATCTTGAAAAATGCAGCATAGTAGTGCCACCTATAGGGCAATTTACACCAAAAACTAAACAACATTAATATATATCAGAAACTGTATGAAGCTGTAGTTTGATTTAAAAAAAAAAAAAAAAAAAAAAAAAATCATCCTTGAGGTAAAGCTATTGCGATAATCATGAATAATGCAGCATAGCAGCGTCATCTGTTGAGCAATTTACACCAAAAAGTAATGAGCATGAAGTTATGTCAAAGATTAACTTAATCTGAAATTTTATAAAAATACATACATTAGTTTGAGATAGAACTACTGTGGAAATTATGAATAATGCAGCATAGCAGCGCCATCAATTTGGCGATATACACCAACTAATAACTAAACATCTCGAGTTTATATCAAGGTATAACTGAATCTAAAGTTTTGTGAAATTATGTGCATCAGTTCTTGAGATGGAGTGCCCATAAAATTTGTCACTCACAGAGTGACAGATAATTTCCAAATACCATCAAAACGTGTTCAGGACCTTCTAAAACGTTTAAATACACCAAAAACTGGTCAAATTTTTCACGAATTCAATACTTACTTCTTGAAAAGATAGATTAAAGTAATAAATGCATGCTTCAAAATTTTATGTTGATTTTTTAATTTTATCATTTTTATTAATCAGCATATTATTGCAATAATTTTACACATGAATTAATTTTTAAAAAGAGAAGTTTCATTTAATTACTTGTCTAGATTTTTTTTTTTTTTTTCATGTAATCAAGTTTTTGTGAATTGTGAACTTTTTGAATATACTTGTACAAAATATATTCAGAATTTTTGAATAAGAAATTATTACTATATTTAGGTTCCTATTTAGACATTTTTAATAAGGTTATTTACATACATATATGCAACTTAATAAGATTTAGCTGCTGTATGGCATGAGATTTTTTTTTTCTTCAATCACTGCACTTGCCAATGATTCAATTTGTTGATTAAACTTTTTCTTAAATGTCTATTTTCAAGAGAAATTTCGCAAAGGGTCGTGTATTTCAAACAAGAAAAAAATGTGAAGGATCCTTTCAAGTCTTCTCAAACAGATTTCTGCTCAGAGATCAGATTACCACATTAAAATTTTCATGTGAGACACTGAACATAAAAATAAATAAAAAGTATGAGAATGTAGCTATTACAAAATTTTCACTATATTATTTCAAAAATGAAATTTCAATTTTTCCAGTTTGGAAAAATTGAAAAATAAGCCTTCGGGGAAAAAAACGTTTTTTTTTTTCTCCCTATTTTTCTGGTTTTTTCCGAGCATTCCCATCTCTATTTAGGATATGTAATAGGCTACATATGATACAAGTAAACAAAAATTGAGAGACTTTTACTGGAACTGTTAACATGCAGCTCTTGTAAAATTCTTGAAATGTTTCTAAAACTTGTTAAACCCAAAAGTGGAAGTTCTCCTTTACAGTGAAGGTAATACTCAATGGTATTGACTAATAGTAAAAAAATCAAAAATTTGAGATTGGCATTTTTGAGAAAAAAATTATTTTTGATTAAAAAAATTTTTTTTTTCTTAGAAGGCTATTGTAAAAATAATTAAATACATATTTCAAAATGGAGTATATCTTTTTAAGCAGAAAAATATTATCTTTAAAATAAAATAAACTGCAACGAAATATCTTGCATTGTTTCAGAGATAGAGCACTTTAAACTTTTTTTTTGAAAATCGCAAATGGGAAAAGGGGCTCGGGATGCCATCTTTGGCACCCTGTATCTCGGTCCAGAAATTTTTTGGAGAAAACCTAAAAAAAATACGGGAGTTTTTATTTTTTTCCTGAATTTTAACATATGTTCAATTAACCCCTTGGGGACGAGCGACACGTATACGTGCCACAAAAAGGCTTAAGAATCTGCGTTTATCCTCACCAGTAAAATTTTACTGAAAAATTTGCCTTTTTTAATAGGCGCATTTTCTCGATTTAATAAAACACAAATTTCTGTTTTTTAAAACCGGTGACAAAACATTAAAAATTTCGTAAAAGGCTCCCGTCGCGAAGGGATTAAAGAACTTCTGAGACTATGAAGGTAACCCTCCTGTCTGAATCGACATGGTTTTGACCATAATAATAAAGAATATTTTCTATACAATCAAGTAAATAGTCTTACCTTTTACTTATGTTAAGCATATTTTATTCAATTTGTACACACATTAAAATTTACAACGTGTGAGACCCTTACTTTATCTTAACCTTCCTACCCTGTTGAAAAAAAAGTTACGTTTTACCTGAATGGGTCGATTAGACCCAGCTTACTTTTTTTTATTTATTCTACCTCAAAACAAGTATTTTCAACTAGCTTTATTTTAGATATTATTTTTGTATCCACTATTAGAGACCAACATATTTCATAACCCCTCCCACTTTAACTGCACCCCTTCCCCCTCTTCCTTGCAATGCCTTGTTTGTATAAACAATAATTTGGAAAATAATATTAAAAAATGTACATTTGAAATTTGTTTTATTTCCATTGTTTTGATACATTTTTTATGATAAACAAGATTTACAGTACACATTTACATGCTCCTGGCAAAGAAAAGGTAAGCATGAAGTACATCTCATCTGCGCTTTTCGATCTCTCTTTGGACCACATTCTTTACATCTTCCACGTTTAGCTGAACTAATACTTTCTTTTTTTTCACCTGCTGCGTTAGCCAATTGCTTCTTTATGGTTACTCGGATATTCTATTTCATCCTAATATCTCTGTGAGGTTCGGTCAGCTGTTTCCCAAGTTCCTTTAGAAGAAGCCGCCTTTTGTATAGTTTGTTTTGATTGCAAGAAGGATTTACATGCATAAAAACAACAAATGCATTTATTGCAGCTAGATCAATTAAATTGTAAAATAAACACACAGGCCATCGCCTAGTGCCCCTTTTGCATGTATATGCAACAGCTAATTTATGAGTAGTATCTACTCTAGAGCCGTACCGAGTACTCGGTAAATACTCGGTACTCGGCCTACTCGGCCAATTTGCCGAGTACTCGGTATTCGGCCAAATTTTGGCCGAGTACTCGGCCAATACCGAGTAGTTGTAAGAATTTCATTTTTTAAGCTTATTGATTTATAACTTATCTGTAAAAGGTTATTCGAATATTAATGAATAATATATGAAGTAATTCATAAAACTATTTACTCGGTATTTAACAATATGTCTGTAAAATATAAAAAAAAGTTAAGAACAAAAAAAACCCCGCATAAAAAAACTCCAGATTAAAATTTAGTTTCACATTTATTCAAATAAAAATACTTTTATATATAGGAAAACAAAAAAGACTTATTTTGGATAAAGAAGTTGAAAATACAATAAAAAATTAATAATTAAATTTATTGTACTTCAAATTATGGTGTAAAAACACCAAACGTTCTACATTATCTGTAGTCAGGGCATTTCTCTTACTGTTATAAATTTGCCCTGCCTCTGAAAATATGCGTTCAGAATAAGTGGTAGTAGAAGGGGCACATAAGAATTTTTGTGCAAGGTTGCACATAATTGGGAAATTTTTTTTTTTTTTCCCCCACCATGCAAATGGGCTGTCAGTTTTGCAAATATCTTCTGTAAAGAAATCCTGGATCTCTTTTTCTATCACTTCTTCACTTGGAGATTTTAAACGTTCACTAGATCCACAATCTTTTTGTTCATTAGCTATTTCATCAAAACATTGCCAGAAAATTGAAGAACTTTTTGCTGGCATCTCTTTTGGTTCATCCACATTCTCATGATGCATTATTTTCTGTTTTTTTGGTGGATTTTCAACTTCTTCTACACTCATCAATTCTAAAGCTTGCTTTTTAACACACTCTTTAACCACGCACTTATACTTTTCATTGAAAAATGTTAGTTTAAATCGAGGATCCAGAGCAGTCGCTATAAAACATTCAAAATTATCTTTGATCTCATTTTCAATGTCGTTGAGATTCTGTTTTTTATTTTTCACAAATGGGAACCTATTATCGAGTTCACTTTCTAATGTATTCTTCATAGTGCCGCAGCCAAAGTGGCTCGAACTTTCTTTCTCTAGAAAGTGCTGCAGTGTTTTGATTGATGGTATCACCTCAGATAAAATAGATTCATTTGAACTCATCATTTTTGTTATTTCCTCAAATGGCGTTAATAATTTTACTACGCTTTCCATTAACTGCCATTGAGAAGCTGTTAGTTGGGCTATATCATTTTCAGTTGCATAAAGAGTAAGAGGCCTCTTTAGTTCTTGAAATCTCTGCAACATATAATAGGTAGAATTCCACCTAGTGGAGACATCTTGGATTAATTTTTTGGGATTTATAGATAAATCCATTTGAATTTTTTCAAATTTCGTGCATGCTGCTGCAGAGTGATTGAAATGGCCTACAACATTTCTAACTACAGCTAGCATATCTGAAATTGCTCGTTGAGATGATAAGCCTGATTTTATTATCAGTTGTAGAGTATGAATAGTGCAAGTTATACTTTTAAGATTTGCATCATTGCATCCTTTTGTAATGTTAGGAGCTCCATCTCGAACTACTACGTGCATAACTTCGTCTTTAATGTTCCACAGTTCCTTTATGCTGCAAATCATGTTCATAATTTCTACTCCAGTATGATGACCTGGAAAGAATTTTACATTCAACATTGCATGCTGAAAATCCATATTTTCAGCCAGCCAATGTGCAGTCCAACTGATGAAACTTTTATTCGTATATGAACAAGTCCATATATCACACGTGAAAGCAATATGAGCTACATCTTTTAAGCTAGATACAATCACCAATTTGCATCGCTCATAAATATCAGGGATGATTTTTTCCGAGAAGTATTTTCTACTTGGTAATGCATACTGGGGTTTCAGTTTAGTCATTAGCCGTTTAAAACCAACATCTTCAACCATAGATAGAGGTTGCCCATCTACAGCAATCATCTCAGCAATATAATAATGAATTTCTTTGGCTCGTGAATCATTAATTTCCCATTTATTATATTTGCCTTCAAAGGATTGTTTTAAGGTTATTTGAGAGAGAGTAGATTGAGAAGTTGAAGATGACGAAATCTGTTGCTGGTCTTCTGTCTGCTTGGGAACGGGGCATTGCTTTTGCATGGATGAAAATTCTGTGTAATGTTTTGTTTTCATATGATTATTCATAGAAGTTTTACTTGCAGTTTTCCCTTTTCCACTTCTTGATAATATACATTCGCATAATTTACATTTTACTTTTGTAGCATCTGAAGGTAATTTTTCAAAGAAATTCCATACAAAACTTCTCTTAGCTCTATCAAAATGACTCATGATGACAGCTGTAACATAAAAAAATAAATTAATAATAATAATATAATACAACTTGTTAATTACAAATTAAATACAATTGCTATTTTTAGATTTTTTAGTCCTTATTGAAATGGATTGATAGTTGATTATTTTTTACATTTATAAATAATGGGCAATTCCGCAGTATTTAGATGTCATGTACGGGACAATTTACACTGTTTTCATGATATATTTTATTGTTTTTCTATGATAAAAAATATAATAAAAAAATTTTGCATCCTTGGCTAACATTAATTTGAAATTAAGTTTTAATTAGGTCAATATTAGAATTAAAAAATATATAGATAATGTTTTGAGGCACACAATTTTTTTTTTTTTTTAATTAAATAAACCAAAGTACCAAAATGAACTTTTATCTTTTCTGAATCTTTTTTATTTTTTTTTAAAATGTGCTCCAGTATGCAGCCATTATTTCTCCTTGATATTTGAGCAAAATCTTCATGGACAATAATTTCACCAACTTTTCAGTTTCCCCTTTCCTTTGTTGATCAATCCCTTTTTGGAATTTTAAGAACAAATATATAGATAAGTTAAGTAGTTGAAATAATTTGCAACTAAGTTGAAATTTGCAACTAAGTTGAAATAATTTGCAAAGTGAACAACAAAGTAACTATTTTAAAACATTAAAAATATATTCATAATTCTTACTTCTCAATAATAAAACACATACTTTTCAAAATTACAGCATGAAAAATAGCAAATGAATTAAGATGTCTTAAGCATCAAAGCATTAAGAATCAAAGCATTTATTCATTCTTATAAATTGCTAATAAATCTTATTTAAAATTTATTTATTTATTTATTTATTTTTTAAATTAGTCTAGTTTTATGTATAAAAGTTTGCACACTTATTCTTATTAATTTGCTTTATTATGTTTATGGATCACATGTATAATGTTTTGTTCTTATTCTTAGATTAGATAAAAGATTCTTATAAATTGCTAATAAATCTTATTTAAAATTTAAATAAAGTTTTTTTTTTTTTTTTTTTTTTTTTTTTTTTTTTTTTGTAAACTAGTCTAGTTTTATGTATAAAAGTTTGCACACTTATTCTTATTAATTTGCTTTATTATGTTTATGGATCACATGTATAATGTTTTGTTCTTATTCTTAGATTAGATAAAACACCTTTTCTAAGATTTCTTTATCTTGTGTATATTAAATATTAGCATGTAAATTTAAGTAGGCTTACATTTGAGATTTTCAGTTCATTAAAAGTAAGGTAAAAAACTTAATGCACACATTCCAAAAAAGTTAATTATTTTAGAAATAAAATATAATAAAAAAAATCTACTAAAATAAATAAAAGTAAAACAATAACTTACCTTTTTTATCATGAACAATTGTTCTATATTGCAGAACTTTCAGGATTCAATTGATTGAAGTACTAGTTGATTTAAATTTATTTGTGAACATGTGAACACCCTATTAAAATGGCAACTGGCAGCTATTCCTGAAAAAGTGTTAGGTAATGATTTTTCTGTTGCTCTAGCTCACTAGATGGCAGTATTCATCATACTGCCATCTAGTGAGCAACCTGGCCATCTAATTCTGGATCTGAAGACTAATGAAGCTGAGCATATCATGTTCCAATTCATTAAATCTTGTGTGATATATTCTCATATGTTTAATTGATACATCTTAAATTATGCCTGAATTTATAATAACTTGTACATTTCCTGAAAAATGGCAGATGCTGAATCCAATCATCATCAATATTATATAAATTTGAATTAAAATGAAATTGAAAACACACAGTTAGTACATTAATTACATTTAAAAAATAATTTTTATTTGTTGGATTTATAATTAATATACAAGTCATCAATCTGCAAATAATTTTACTGAGATATTTGAAAAATAATATATTTAAAAAATAATAAATTTAAAATAAACATAATTTAATCTGTATGCATGAAAAATGAAAAGAAACTGAAAGCAAATGCAATTTTTTATTTTTCAAAAGAAAATAAGATACATTTAGTTACAAAATAAATATGAAATGTTCTGCATTATTCAATGAATTGTTACAGTAACCAATAAACATTTTTTATTTTTGATAGATAGATTTCAATGGTCAGAATAAATTGGAGGGTTAAAGAATGTTTTAATTTTATATTGGTTAATAATTTTACTTGTTATGCATCAATTCTCCTTTTTTATTAGTTTAGAACTGTCAAAAATTGTCTTTAAAAGGTGCACAAATAAATTTCAAATTTAATGAGTTAATTTACATATAATTAACTATGTACACTCAGGTATACATATATGTAAACCTAAACCCGCATTATTCTCACATAAGTTTTTTTTTCTTACACAACTACTCGGCACTCGGTACTCGGTACTCGGCCGAGTAGTGAGGGCCGAGTACTCGGTACTCGGCTACTCGGCCAAAGTGCTACTCGGTACACCACTAATCTACTCCACCTTTAGTTTCATTATAATATAAAATTATTTCCGGTTTCTTTTCTTTCTCACTTGAAACTTTGGCCTCATGATGCATAGTTGGAAGGAGAAATACCGATTTGTTTTTTTTTTCGGCACATACGAGACAAGTGTCATACCTTTTTGAAACCCGAATAATGAAGAAAATGTTTCTCACTCACGTAATGATTGAAACTCAGGAGGAATAAATGGTTTATTTTTTCTAAGAGTACCAATAATAGTTAATTTTTCCCCAATAATTCTTCAGCAAGAATATAATCCGTGAAAAAATAATCGACCATAATATTTCGGCTGTACCCTCAATAGAATTTGCTAGGGGGAACACAACATTTTTACCTTGATATTTTTCTCTCTCACCATCTGAAGGCTTTCCAGTATAGATCTCAGCAGCGCAAACAAAAACTGTTTTGACATCAGACATCAACCACATTTTAATTCCATATTGGCTTATTTATATTCCTCTTGGCTTTGACGGTAAATATTGCCTAATGGGCATTTACCACGGAAAGGAACAAGCTGTTCATCAATTGTAACATTTTCGTACGGAATGAACATCTTTGGCAACTGAATAACAAACATATCAAACAATGATCTTATTGCAGTTAGCTTATCTAAACGACACCGATTTACTCTACTTTCTTTGTTGTCAAAAAATTTCAAAACGTTGCAAAGACATTGTTGCACGAAAAATGTCGCGGCTGTCTTCTTCGCTCCATAACTCTTTCAGAGATTCCCCAGCTGACTTATATACTCCAGCTAAAATTAGCAAACCTGTAAAAAAAATATAAAAATAACTAAAAAAAGAAAAGAGTGGATAAATTTCAAACTGCAGAATCATTTGCATTTTTTTTCATTTTATCTATAAATTATTTCTCTAAAGGGCATTTATTTCTTTTCTTAAGATGCAAATTTTGAACAAATATCTATCAATTTCCTCGAAAATATTCTTTTTTGCCCTGATGGTAGAAGGGGGGGGGGGCGTGATCTAAAGATGGCACAACCCCTGAATATGAAAAAAATATATAAAATAAATATCAAATTCAATAAATATAAATTATGAATAAGTACATACCGTTCTTTTGATGTAGGTGAAGGGGATTTATACCATTCAGTTTTGTTGCGACTAATAAAGCAGGATGGAGACGCCACTGTTTCATCTTCTATATCCGAAATATCTGTTTTCTCTTCTGCCTCTTCGATGGACAAATGATCCGATTCATCTGTTTCAATCAAATCATTATCACTCCCTTCATCAGATTCATCACTAGGTAACTCTTGCCAAAGCTTTCTAATTTCATCATCAGTAAGACCGCACTTATTATGTGCCATATTGCATAAAAAATGGGGAAACACTCCAAAACAAGAACTTTAGAATATTAGTATAGCAGCGCCATCTATCGATCATTATTCGAAATACACACTATCTAATTGTTTTCCATGCATTTATATGCGATTAGTGATATGGGTCGATTAGACCCATTCAGGTAAAATGTGACTTTTTTTATTTTGGCTTAAAAAAATAATTTCGGAAGTCTGAAAAAATTATAAACTGAAGATATTTATCTGTTTGAGGAATACTTAAAATATAGGAGTTCTTAGTTAAAACCCGTCGAAGCTATTATGAAATAAATAATAGAAATGGGTCGATTAGACCCATTCAGGGTAGAAAGGCTAATGGCATAAATTGGGAAAAATCAAATTGCACTTTCATAAGTACTCTTTCAGTGCCACCAGATGACATAGGGCATGGGACTTTAGTCATATCTGTTAAATACACAACAGATGTATAGATCTTCATTTTCTGGATAAATAAAAGAATATGATTGTTCACATTGTTGTAAGAAGGTGACTTCATACTCATCAATTTCTAATTGATGTATCACCCGCCCGTGTCCAACAAAGTAATGTAAATCTTTCTTTGTTGTAAATTTCATTATAGCAAAGTCACCAATATTAAATTGATTACTCTCCTTTTCAAATTCTTCATCTCTTCATCAGTGCAGCTAGGAGAGATCAATATCGGACTCCTCCGTACTACAGTCTCAGCAAAAAAAAAAAAATCTTGACACTTGCGATTTTATACATTTTGTTAAATATCTAGAAATGTACATAAGGAATTATTCTGAAACTCCAGATGTGTAAACAAAATAGTACACATCATATATCTTCACGAAGAGTTTTCCCCGAAATCCTATAGAGGTCAGTCAACAAATTGAAAAGAAAAATCTTTTGAATAACCCTGTCAAAACTAATGAAGCAAAAGAGTTCAAACTGCAAATTATGATTAAGTGGCTTATTGTAATATATGTGTTCATTTTTATGAATATAGTATGTAAACTATATATAGCATAAACATAGAGAAATTAAGGTTTTTATAAAAATGGTCCCAAATTTTTGCAAGTTTTCTGCTTATAATTTGCAGAGTTCTTATTTGTAGAGTTCTATTGATTTTTTTCCAACCCTGCTGTGCATGTGTAACGCTTTTAAAATTTCAGTTGCATATTATGTTAGTTTAATGTATAGAGCAACTTTTCTGAAAGTCTCAAAAACATTGCTTGAAAATTCTGAAAATCATCACTGATAGAATGAGACCAAAATCCGTTATTTCCAAAATGAAGCAAAAAGGATGAGAGGCTGTATCCATATTCCATTGATTAGTGCCTACACAATATTGCACATACTACTATATTTGGATACAGGTACTAATCTTTTTGATTTGTAACAAATTTGTCCATTGTGACCATTTGTCAAAATTCACAATGTTTTTTGTCCTAATTTTCAGACTGACAGATTTTTTTAACTTTCGGAATTGAATATCTTAAACTTTTGAAAAATTCGAAGACTCACCCCTGTTTTTGAATCTCAAAACATAAAATCAAAAGGTGTACAAATTATTTTTGTGCATTTTAACCATTAATGTAATAGTTTATAAATATTTTTTTAAGGTTATGCCTGAAATTTGATGACGGAAAATAATTTCGTAGTCATCAAATACAATTTAGTTACATTTCATGACTAACAAATGCTAATTTTGAACACTGTCAGAGATATCTGGGAACTTTTTCTTTAAATTTCTATCAACACTATAGTAACCCTACATTCATGCTTGAGTGTTGAAAGATGAAAAAAATTAATTTACTTTGTTAAATTTTTTTTCTATAATTTGTTACTTAATTTGAAATTTCTTTCTTTTTAGGTTATTTGTTGAAATAGTCCTTGATGCTGTAGAAAGAATTGGCTGACACTTTTGACGTTATTAATATTAAACTTTTCTATTTTTGTCATCGTTCATTTCTGTAAATTTGTATTAAACATCTTCATTTCATAATTTTTGTTGTTTATTAAACAAAAAATTTTTACAAGCTGTCATTGACAATTTGATACCATTTTATTATTAAAGAAGTAACAAATAGTAACTGTGAAGTATGCATTTTGAGTTGAAGTATATCCATTTGTGAAGTAAGGATAAGAGCCATTATTTTGAAATTCAGACAAAAAACTGATATTTTGATAGTTGTATTTTAAAAATGGCTTGATAATTGTTTATGTTGAAGTAAATGACATTTAATAAATAATCTAAAATTTGAAGCCCTGAAAAAAAATTCCCTTATAGAAAATGTCAAAGTTCAAAATTGTGAATATGGCATTTTCGTGAAAAAGGAAATGTCAGTATGTTTGGAGTGCTATATCTCTGGCAAGCAACAATATCCCAAAATTCTTTTGGCATAAACTATTAGTATAATACAACCTGCTTATATTAAAATTTGTTTCTATGGGGTATTGTTATGTTGCCACAAAGTATAGTCAAAATGACATTTTTGTCCATTTTCTGCACTTAAAAGTAAAACAAATAATAATAAAAATACAACTACAGTAGACACCCTCAAGTCTGCACAGCTTGGGACCAGAGGTTTTGCAGATTTTAGAATTTTGTGGATTTCTGGTCATTGCTTTGTTTACATTTTTAAAATGGTAATTTGAATGTAATTAATAATGCAGTCGAAACTATAATAAATGCTTACAATATAATGAAATATTAAAATAAGTAATAAACTAAAATAATAAAAATTTCGCTAATTTTTTAAAATGATTTAAATATTAAAAGCAAAGATAAAGTTAATAGTTAATAATGTATGATTAAATTCTTATTAAAAGCATTAAATGTATTTTTCCTAAATTATTCAATGAAACTTACCTCATAAAGGCACAATACTAATTCACATCAAGATCATAAAGTAAGTAACTTTTATTTCAGGTTTAGCCATACTTAAAAACCAAAAAAGAAAGGGAAAAAAAAAAAAAAATTGATTAGTACATAAATATATTTGGAAATAACACTGTGATTATCATTGATATCAGCAATATCTTGAATTTTTTCAAAAATAAATTTATTCTTCCTTTATGAAAAAAACATGAATCCAGAAAATATTAAAATAAAAAATACAAATTAAAATATATATGGAATTGATAAATGCTAAAAAAGTCAAATTTTGCCCCCTATATCTAAACTGAATGTTTCATTGTTTACACCTTTAAATTATGCGTGGATTTTAGAGAGTTGCGGATTTGAGGGAGTCTACTGTATTTTACTTTGTCTGATTTTCAAAATAATGGCTCTTAATAGGGATGCACCAAATATATATATATATATGTTTTTTTTTTTTTGGGGGGGGGGGGGAGGGTATTTGCAGGGTTGTATTGATTTTAACTGGGTGTGATTTAAACCAAGATTAAAACTCCTGCTGTCCAGGTCAAAATAGATTTTAACCACTAATGGTCAAAATTCACTTTGATTGGGAAAAAATTTTTTTTTTTAATTTATTTTGTTAAATGATAAATTTAGAAAACATTTGAGAGTATAGATCAAAACAGCATTTAACAATGTTTAATACATCATTCTGGAGTATTTGCAATTTGCAAGTAATTTACTTGATGTTATACTTTAATTTTCATAACTTTTTAATTTAGGAGCAAATTTTTATAAAGATAGTCAATTATCACAAATATTGAAATATTTTTAATAATTTGATTGTATTAGTGCTTTTATTTTTAAAAAGTTCAAAAAACTAAATTTTATTAAATGAAAGAAAAAGTAGATATTTTACTGTTTTATTTTTTATGTGCACTTTACTATTTTATTATTTATGTGCCAATAAGTCAGACATCAGTACATATTTTCTTTTTACTGGGTAGTTATCAGTCTTTATTCATAAATGTATCTTAATGTGTTATGTATGGAATACAATACATATTTCTAGGATTTAGTCTACTATTCTTGTTTGTATTAAAATATTTTAGAACATTAAAAAACAACAAAAAAAACCCTAGAATTTTGAAAAATAAATTAGATTTTTAAAGACTTGTATTATAAGAATAGAGAAGGGTAATTGAAAAGAATATATGTAATGTCTAAGAAATTGGTATACAATTAATAAAACATTTTCTTATTTAGAACTAAAAAACAGTTACAGATGTTGACATTAAAACTACTTCATTCTGGATGAAATGAAACTTAGGAAAATAACTTTTCTACTGATAAAGAATTAGCAAAAACATTCATCAGGTGCATTATGTAATTTTCAAAATCAATATTTTCCAACTTTTCACCACTGTCTGTGTATGTTATACTCAGGGTTGGTAAGGTTTGTAAAAACCAGTATTTACCGTCCTGGAAAATACAGTGTATTTCCCCACATGGGAAATGCTGATTATTAAAAACAAATCTAAATTCAAAACAACTTTTCAAAATGTCAAAATAGAGTTTAAGTAAGTCCCAAAACTTTCTACTATCTCATATGTTGATACATCATGAAAATGCAGCATAGGAGTATCACCAGTTATGTATTTACATCAAAATCTGACAGCAACAATTTATATTAACTTCTGACTCTGAAGTTTCATAAAAATCTCCACATTAGTTTCTGAGATAGAAGTATTGCCAAAATATTTAAAAATTCTGCATAATAGCACCATTTGTAGAGTAATGTATACCAAAAACAAAACATAATTAATCTGTATCAGGGACTAACTGAATATGAAATTTGATGACAATTTGTGCTTTAGTTCTCGAGATGGAGCTATTACGATAATTGTGAATAATGCAACGTAGCAGTGCCACCTGTTGATCTATATATACCAAAAATCAGCATCAAATAATATAACTGAATCTACAGTTTTATGAAAAACACACATTAGTACTTGAGATAGAGAGCTATTGTGAATGCAGCAGCATAATAGTGTTACCTGGGTGAGTGATATACATAAAAAACTAATCAGCTTCAGTTTATTTCAATGTCTTACTGAATCCAAAGTTTTGTGAAATTCCATGTATTAGTTCTTGAGATAGTGTCCAAAAAATTTTTGTCAGACATTTTCTAAAAAGCACCAAATTGTATTCAGGACCTTCTAAAACCTATAGATCTATTGAAAACCAAAAGTCTAAATTTTTCATGAATAAATATCTCATAAAGATAGAAGATAAAAATAGTGTTTAATAGATTTATTTAAAAAGTAATAAAATTTTTATTTAACTGTAACACAAATTATTTATTTTTATAACACTGATATTTTTAAATTTAATAATTTTATTTTGTGTTCTAAAATATTTATTTAGGAAATTCATTATTATTTTAAAAAAATTATGTGCAAATTTTATGTTTTATACAGTAATTCTTATTTATTTATATTCCGTTCCTTCAGAATAATTTTAAATCTAAGGGAAAATTTGTAATAAGTACATACATATTTATAATTCTAATTTTATGCATCAGATTTAGAAAGTCAGACTATTTCTTACATATTGTCATTTGGAAGTTTTCCAGATAATTAACAGTTTCTCCCACTGGGATGGGAAAAATAAGTTTTGGATGGGGAAAAGCCTAACGATATACAATAAACTCTTAGTCCTTAAACTGTATTTTAATACTATTGATAAAATTTTTATTTTCATGTAATTGGTGTATTAATATATATAATATCTATATAGGGGAGGTGTGGGACATTTTTTACAAAAGTAAGAAAATCAACTTTTTTTTTATACAAAAAGAAAAATATACATCTATAGCGTGCAAGGTAAAACACTTTTTAATCTCCCTGAAATATATAGAAACATAATGTGCAAAAGCTATTTTATTTTAAAGAAGATGTAAGTTTCAAAATGTGTCCCATACCTCACCATTAAGAGTTATGGGACAGCAATAAAAAAAGAAAAAAGCTATAAGGTACAAATAACCTTGTGTGGGCAAGATAACAATCAAAGATTGTAAGTTTAATATATGTGCCACAATATAAAATTCCAGTATCTTCAGGACTGGAATGAAAATTCAGGATTCTCTGTCATAGATGACATTAACAGAGCTGCCAACTTCTACGCCTATTTAAATCTTATAAACATGTTTCGAACCACAAAAATATTTTAGTAAAATGTATACCAAATATATTCAATGTTATGTATTACAGAACATATTCTTAATTATTTACTAAACTTTCTGTTTCTAAAGTGTTTTTTTGACTGTAAATAGGCATAGTAGTTGGCAGCCATGCATTAAAAAATCTTCAATTCAATTTATTTACATTTTGAAGTATAAATGCATATATTATCAATGCTATAATTAATATATTATCCTCTAAAAATGTTTGCATGTTAGCAATTTACATTATTCTTAATTAAAGAAAGGAACTGGACACATCCCATTTCTGGCCACTTCCTTATTTTGTGTTAAACTTCTTGTATAAACAAAAGTGCTGCTTTTAGGCTTAGTTTAAATTATGGATAATATACAGTTATAATGTTCCAATAAATAGGGAAACTATTACATTTATACATAAACAAGTCATTAATATATTGAAAGCAAATTTAAATTTGATTCTTGAAATAATTTTTTCCTTCATACATTTGCAAGTTTATACAGATCAAAATTTTTTTAAACTGAAGAATGGATTACCATTGCTTCGTCTTGTGTGCAATGGATGAAATGTTTAGAATTTTTTAATGCAATGTCTTTTTTTATCTGTCAATTAATTTAGAAATAGAATTATATTTATAAAAAAGAATTAGGTTACATAATTTGCTATTAGAAAAGTAATACTTAAAAAATACTAATGACTATTTTCATAGGAATTGATGATGTACTAATGCAAGTTCTTGAATATTGTCTGGTAAATAAGGTATTTCTTGCTTTTTCACAACCAGTGTATTTCTAAGCAAAAAGGAGAAAACTTTCAGGGATCATATTAGGCATCCTTCAGGAACCCAGTGTCATAATCCAATTATTCAATCAAAAATACAGTATCTCACTCATAGATATTTAGAATTTTTAAGTGTGAGCTACTTTGATTTCTGTGAAATATGACATGTTCACCATTTATACCTAAATACAGAGACAGTACTTATACTGTGTCAACAGGCCAAGTTTTATCTCTTCTAGTAGTAGCATCATATTGCATATAATTATGATGTACATTTTGTTAAAATAGCTTCATTATGGTTACAGTTGTTAAAGAAAATCCTGTTTAAACTTGTAGTGACACACGATATATTTTTGATAGAATTAGTAGTTTTGGGAGGAGTTTCTTGTTCAAAAAATGTTTGTCTTGACTATATTATCTCCTCTGAAAGTTGGTTCAAATGTAAAATAGCATGATCAATAACCATAAATGCATGCAATACATCAAGTGGGTTACAAAAACATTAATGATGATAGGAAAAACAAAAATTGACGAGAAAAACCGAGAGAGCATATATAGCTGAAATTTCGCTGAAAGCTGCTAAAGCCATGGATATTGAAAAATACTTGTTCTCAAGTTTACCTGCATCCTTACTTTGAGATTTCTGGGCCAGGTATAATAATTTCAGACTCCCAGTATTGAGGAATCAGGAAGTAAAGTATTATGTTCCCAACTATACTTCAACCTTCACACTTTTTTCCAGGCTTTGGATTCCAACACTAGCTATAGCTGGGGTATTTAAAAATAATTTTATTCGTTTGTTTTTTATTTGTTTACTTTTTTCTCATTTAAATAATCTTTTTTTATCATCTCCTAAACCCCAGAGATTATAATTTAAGCAAAAAAGCTTTCGATTCTTGCTTGCTTCCAAGAAGACATTCTTTTCAATGATGCCATATCTCGAATTATTCTTAAATAAGTTAGATGAATATATTAGT
This sequence comes from Maratus speculifer, assembly GCA_964019185.1. Lineage (NCBI taxonomy): Eukaryota > Metazoa > Arthropoda > Arachnida > Araneae > Salticidae > Maratus > Maratus speculifer. The sequence goes on along the minus strand of OZ025301.1, from coordinate 241,463,663 downwards.
GTTAAATACTTTTTTATTAAACAGCTGTGATTGGAGTAATGGAAAATGACTGACAGGCGGGCATGAATAAGCGTGCAGAATGACTACCATAAAAGAGAAAGAATACAGTTCTTCCTACCCTTTAATAGAAAGACTTATCGCTAATTTGCTTCATATTTCACTAGATGGCATACACTTTCGCATTTTGTTACAAAGCTAGAGTCGAATCCTTTTTTGCAATATCGGAAAAGTAAAAAAAAAAAATCATGGTCGAATAGAAAAAAGTTTGTTATAACCGATTTTTAGAACAAGAAGTGGCTGCACATGTAATCGATCACCTCATAGTTGGAAGCTAGAATTTGACAGAACTTGATTTGCATATTAAAACTTAATTGGTCTGCCATGTCTTGCTGGAAACCACCTACAGACCTGATTTTAGTAGTTGACTAATTGGTTTATTGTGTTTTCCCACACTGAAAGGTAAAAAGACTGGGAACAGGAAAACACAATGATAAATCTATCTAGTAGTCAACTTCTAAAATTAGGATTCAAAGCATTTTCCATCAAAAAATGATTTGGCAGACCAATTACGTTTTAATATGTGAATATAGTTTTAACTAATTCTGGAATTTATGCCTCCAACTTGATGATTGCCTGTGCAGCCGTTTCCTGGTCTATGTGGGATTTTGATTAAGTGATAGAAAGATATGAGTTGATTAAATTAATTGTTTGTTGTAATATAAATTATTGTGAAAATAGAGATGCTGAACTTGTGTAATTATGGTAGTCACGGCTCCAGTTGTTTTGTAAAATACTATATACAAAAGTAATGAAATTTAATGGAATTGTAAATATTCTATTTCATGGTGGAGAGAGAAGGGAAACTATAAAATTGGAGTACACTTTATACCTTTAGATATTTAAAATATTGTAAATGCACAAGAATAATTCATTCATTTAAAGGATGTAAAAGAATTATAAATACTTCCTGTTTTTTAAGTTTAAAAATAAGTTTACAATGGAAAAAATTATACAGAATATACATTAGAAATAATCAATGTAAAAAATCTTCATGTGATCTGATTACATTTAAATGAGATTTTGTAATTTGTTTATAAAGCAAACATGCAGATAATATTGGAGAGCTGTAGATTACAAAAACATTAAATCTTAATTTATCAAAATTAATATCAAAGATTAAGTTAAATTCTAAAACAGATTATTAATTCCAAGAAATGGGAAGAGAAATCAATCTTTATTTATCCACGATAGGAAGAGAAACTGATGAGGAGAATAAACTCAGCTCTTATGATGAGGAAGGAACTGATGAACACTTATCTTGATTGTTACCAATCTTGTTTGATGTATTGCGAATGTTCATAAATATATTTTGATATATATTGGACATTTTCAATATATATCCGATGTTTTCAAAATAGTCAACTTACTGCTGATAATACAAAATTCAAGCATAATATAAATGAGAAACTAAAATGTATTGCACTTAATATTTAAACTTAAGTAAACAATATATTGAAAATTATTTTTCTTATTTAGAATAATTTTGAAGATCAACTACTTAAACACAGAAAAATTTTCTTTTTACACTAACATGAAACTCCCCCCTTAAAAATACTATAGGATTCAGAATTAATTGTCAAAAAATCAGAAATTTATGGGGGGTGGGAAATTACAAAATATTTTTGTAATACATGCGAAATTACAAAATATTTTTGTAATTGGAAAATTTTTTAACATAAAAATAAGCTTGTTTTTTAATTCCCTAAAATGTTCTACAGTTTAAACTGAATTACATCAAGACCAGAACAGATTATTATTTTTAAAGAAGCTGTATATAAAGGAGTATCTAATTTAGACAGTTTATCTTTCATTATTTGTTCTGAATTATGTCCTACATAACCTACAATTAAAAGTACCCTCCCCCCCCCCCCCCCAAAAAAAAAAAAAAAATCAAAGTTTGGAAAAGATTAATTTTGTTTTTTGGATAAAAATATTACTGCCAAATACAGAAGTACTTTATCTACAGATCAATAACAGTTGGGAATTTCATTTACACTTATTGTTACTGAAAATATCAAAAATATCCTGCACAGTGATATTTTGAAAATAAATATCACATCTTGATATTTTAAAATTAACTATCCGATCTATGTCAATGCACTCTGTTCATCACCAAAGAAAATATGAAGATACAAGTCACATGATTTATCATTTAAATCAATTTTTCACAATATATTGATGCTCATTTAGTGCTAGTAAACAAGAAGAAATATTTGTTTAACTTTTCACAGATGGTATTATATTAGCCTAGTACAATAACTCTTTGATATTACAATTTATTTCATCTCATCATCATTTTGCATATTATTATTATTTAGGTTGCAATGTGTATAAGTTAAGGTTTTAGAAACATCATTATATTTGTAGATTACCCCTTTTAATGCATTCCATATAGTTCACATTCAGACTTTTTTTTTTAGGCAAAAGATGTAATACATTACAGAACCATTTATCCGGAATGGTTATTATGAGATGTATTCTGGATAACTGGTTTGGCATTAAAGCAGCATCCATTTGATAGTTTTATGGAATATATGTGGTTTGTGGTATTACTTCAAGTTTAAATTAATTATTAGATTACTTGGAACTAAGAATCAGATGCCAGTAAAATCAAATGTTACAATTTGAAAGAAGGTAATTTTTAAGAATTCATTGGAAACAAAAATTCTTCTGTTTTCTCTGCATAAAAATGAAAACATCTATAATATAACTATATACGCTTCTATTTCAAATACTAGATGCTGTTATTAAACTATACAACTGTTTCAAGCAATGTATATGTCAAACTGGCAGCGTATGACATTTTTTTTCTACAATGATTCTAACATTAGTCTATTAGAAATATCATTCCAGATAAATGGTTCCATACTGTATATTCAAAATTGCAGAGAAACAAATATAATTTTGTGTGAGATATATATTCAGTATATTTGTATTTTTGTTATTTTTAAAGCAACCTCTTTGTGAATGCAAGAGGTAAATCCAAATTAAATAATTCATGAAAAAAAAAAAAAAAAAAAAAAAAAGAACAAAATATGTAGACAAACAAACAGAAAGAGCAAGACTCGGAGTGGTAGCATGTCTTTGTGCCTGAAGAAGAAAAAATCTTTCAAAAAGTCTAGTGCATTCCTTAACTTTATGGTGTTTATTTTTTCTCTTTTCCTTTATTGTATCTCATTAGTTTGTTCATTATTTTAACAACAAAATATATTTATGTGAAAGAATTTTAATAAAATATTAGATGAAGTGGCTCTTTACCTGATGGGTCGTCACTGATCAGACTCCTGTTTCTCTTTGAGAAAACATTTATTAAAAATAAAGTACTGTAATTTTCGGTTTATATAAGCTATAGCTAAAATAAGTTTGTAACTTTAAAAGCTAAGCCACATTTTGAAATTCTAGAATGGACTAACATTTCAAAAAATATTATATATATATATATATATTAAAAAAAAATAAGTGAACATAGTTTCTTGCAAATTATCTTTCCACTGCAAATTGTAACCATTTTTCCAATTCTCTTTTGCATAAAACAATATATCTGCTAGTGCCGATTCTGAGCAATCTTGGTGGCACCTGTCAAAATATCATCAAATTTGATGACCAAAAATAAAATACAATAACTTGATTACAGCTGACTAGTTTGGTAAAATTTTCATTAAAACTCAATATTGACAAAAACTGAGAATGAGACTTCTCCAATTAAGTTTTCACATTTTAACTTTATGTTTTTGAGTAAAATTAGCTAAAATCTTAAGATCAATAAATAGGGAAGGTTACCTTTCTTTACCAATACAGGTTTTTCACTGTCACAGATTTCAAATTAATACCTAGAAAAATATCATTATCAGAAAGTAGATGTCAGATGCAGAGCATTTGAAGAAAAACATTCCTATGTATTAAATATTTTTTAAAGTGCGATGAACTTCGAAACTTTTAAAATTGATCTTATCAAAAATACAATAGACTCTCTACGGCAGACTTTGTGCAAGACTGAAATTTATTTAACTTGGGGAAATTTTTCAAGTCCCTGCGAATCCATAGACATTGAGTAAAATTTGTCTAAGGCAGAATATTATTTACTAGGGAAAATTTTGTTAGTGCCGATTGATTGTGCCTTAGACAGCGTTTACTGTACTTAAAACATACAAAAATTATTCAAACTGCATGTGCATCAGACATCTCCTTTCTGATGATGAAAATCTTAATTAAACAACTTAATAATTTTTAACTTGTTTAATTTATAGAGAAATTTAATTATGTGATAATTCATTTGAATAATCACCTAATCACTAAATGTGTGACCCCACAGGTTAATGAGATTTTACAATCTGCAATGAACACTGACACATCCTTTACACAAACAAATTAATATAAGCAAATGCCAGTACCTGTAAATTAACACAATATGTATCATTATTTTCTAAATGCTCATCTATCTTACTGGGAGAGAGACAACTTTGATAACAAATTTTGATGATTTTTGCATATGTAGTAGAGTAGAGGCCCCTTAGTCTCAGGTACATCAGAATTTATACAGCACTCCTTAGTTCTTGAGAAACAGGGAGGAGGGGGGGGGGGTCTAGGTCTAATATTATAATACAACTTAAGTACTTATTTTGTAACATTGGCATAGCTCATTCAATAAAATGCTAACTCATTGATCTGCAGGCTTGGGCTCAATCCCGGAATGCACTAAGTTTGTTTTTCTTATTTTTTGTTTTATAAATACTAGTAGATCGAACCCGGGGTTCCCAGGTTACATAGCAAAGATAAAAAGCATTTTTTTTAATTGAAAACTTTGAATTTTCTACATGTAATATGCATTTTAGATTGCTAACTAACTCCAAAAAAGCATTTGAAGGGAGTGAGATAAAATATATCCCACTTAATTTTAATTGCAAAACGCCACACTGACACCAGTAATTTGAAATAGCAATTTTATCTTTGTCAAATACGTGAAGAAACGCTTTTAAATATTTTGAAACAAATTTGTTTTTAAATTCTGGTGTCAATAAATCATTTCAGCATTTTAAGAATTGAAGTGCTTTTTCCTTCAAAGGGTTAAGTATCTTGCAGATTTTTTCATTCATGTTTCATTCATAAAATAATAACTGTGAAAAGTATTGGTATCATTATTTCTTAATGGAAATATGTGATAGATTTAAAAAAAAAAAAAATTGTTACAATATAGATTTTGCACATATGAAAAATCGATACTACTTGATTATCCCATCGACCATTCTCCCCAAATTAAAACAATTGCCAAACTAATAGCCAAGTTATATATGTTAACAAAATTTTTATTTTAAATAACGGAAAAACAAATCTATATATTAAAACGAAAGGCAGAAAAAGTAATCGTGGTTTAATTGCGTCTCTACGCATCGATACTTGCGCCGGTCTCTGAGAGTCTCCTCCTATTGGTTAATCGGAGGAGAGTAGTTACTGTCTGTAAGAGCATTTGCAAAGCGCGTTTGTAAATATGGGATAAGAACGCTGACACTGTTTAATGCAATGCTATAATAATTAGTTTTTTAACTTAACTCATCTTATAATGATTGGAATATATTGTTTTTTTTACTTTACGTAAGTTAATTAATTTATTTCCATCTGTATTCTTTTTTTGCAATGTTATTGCCGGCAATCTTAGGCTTAATTGTAGAGATGTTTCATATGAAATTGAAACATTCAATAAGTTAATGATTAAAGTGTTTATTTACGTTCTTGGCCGATAAATCATTTTCTATATTGTAATTTTCAAATTTATTTATTAGTATGTGTAAAAAAAAAAAAGGCTGGAAATCACATTGTTTTTTGTTTCGTGTTTTGATGGTGCGATTTTCGACGGATAGTTTGACTTCATGGATGTAAACAGATTCGCAAATCACTATTTATTTTTTGCTTCAGTTTCTTATTATACTCATGTCAAAAAACGGTGATTTTTTTCCCACTTATAATTTCATTTTTGAGCAAATTCATAACGTTTAGGAAGTATTTACATTACATCTCATAGTCTCGCCGAATAATAGAGAATTGCATATGAAATGAAAATAATCCCAGTTATAAACAGCTTTGTAAATCATTAATATTTATTTAATGTTTCACTTTTTTTTGAGTACACTTTTTTTAAAAAGTGTTCCCGTGACAAAATTTGCTGAGTTTTTTTGGGGAGGAGGAGGGAATATTTTGATGAAATTTGCTATTTTTTTTTTTTTTTTTTTTTTTAATCGCTTGATCTTGATCTCTCAACAATGTTTTTTCAGAAATATGAAAATCATTATAATCAACAAAGAAAAATAAAATTATCAGAAGAGATCCCTCTTTTTGCATAGCTTTCAATCATGATAAAGCAGTCTTTATATACCATATTCATTGCTTGCTGGTTTTTTTTATGATTATTTGGCAAAATTTGCATTTTTTGTGGTACCTAGATGATTTGAAAATTACAATATAGAAAATGCTTTATCGGCCAAGAACGTAAATAAACACTTGGAAATAAAATAACTTATGTAAAGTGAAAAAACCAATGTATTTCAATCATTATAAGATAAGTAAAGAAAAAAAAATATAATTATCATAGCATTGCATTAAACAGTGATAGCAAAAATGCAGTCTCTCTGTGTTGTTTTCTCACAATCTGTTTACCAATATTTGCGTTTTTTGAAGTACCTAGACAAATTTAAAGTATTTTTTCAAGATCTTTTGACGAAATTCACATCTTTTCTGGTACCAGGAAAAAATTATTTGTTTTCTTAGGGATTTTCGGTGAAATTTGTCATTTTTTTCTCCCTATCTTTCGATGTAATTTGCCGTTTTATCAAATTTATGCTTTTTTCATGATTTTTTTTTAAATTTGTCGTTTTTTTCGTTATTTTCAGAAATTTGTCATATTTTCGCTTTTTTTTCTTTGCAAAAATTACCTGTTTTGCGATCTTTTGATGAAATGTGCCTCTTTTTCATCTTTTGACAAAATGTGTTGTTTTCTCACAATCTGTTTACCAATATTTGCGTTTTTTGAAGTACCTAGACAAATTTAAAGTATTTTCAAGATCTTTTGACGAAATTCACATCTTTTATGGTACCAGGACAAATTTATTTGTTTTCTCAGGGATTTTCGGTGAAATTTGTCGTTTTTTTCTCGCTATCTTTCGATGTAATTTGCCGTTTTATCGAATTTATGCTTTTTTTGTTAAATTTGTCGGTTTTTTTTTTGTTATTTTCAGAAATTTATCATATTTTCGCTTTTTTTTCTTTGAAAAAAATTACCTGTTTTGCAATTTTTTCTTGAAATGTGCCTCTTTTTCATCTTTTGATAAAATGTGTTGTTTTCTCACAATCTGTTTACCAATATTTGCGTTTTTTGAAGTACCTAGACAAATTTAAAGTATTTTCAAGATCTTTTGACGAAATTCACATCTTTTATGGTACCAGGACAAAATTATTTGTTTTCTCGGGGATTTTCGATGAAATTTGTCATTTTTTTCTCACAATCTTTCGATGTAATTTGCTGTTTTATCGAATTTATCCTTTTTTCGTGATTTTTGTTTGCGAAATTGTTGTTCTTTGTTATTTTTTTTTTTAGAAATTTGTCATTTTTTTCCACTATTTTTAGCTAAATTTACCTTTTTTTGCGATTACCTGGATAAATTGTATGTGCTTTTTGAGATCTTTGGGCGAAATTCACATCTTTTATGATAACTGGACGAAATTCATCATCTTGAGGTCTTTCGGTAAAGTTTATCGTTTTTCTCGAGTTCTTTCGATGAAAGTTGTCGTGTTGTCATGATTTTTCAATGTAAATTGCCATTTATTGAAGATCTTTTTGCAAAATTTATCTTTTTTGTGATTATTTGATAAAATTTGCTTTTTTTTTCAATCCTTTGACGAAAATTGTTGTTTACTCACAATCATTTGTCGAAATTTGTTGTTTTCTCACAATATTTTGAATTTTTTTTCATAATATGTTTACAAATTTGCCATTTTTTAGGGATTTTTTTTTGTCAAAATTTGCCTTTTTTAAAAAAATTTTCATGAAAATTGCCATTTTTTTAGACGTTTTGGCAAAATTTTTATTTTTGTGCAATACTTTTGCGAAATTTGTTTTATTTGGGATATCTAGACAATTTTTTTTTTTTTTTTTTTCAGTTTTTTGACAAATTTTTTAGAGATCTTTTGAAGAAATTTGTTGTTTTTTGCAATCTGTTGACGAAATTTGCTGTTTTATTTTCCCACATCTATTTATAAAATTTCCGGGCAATGTTTTTTTTTTTTTTTTTTTTGGGGGGGGGGGAGTATTTTGATGAAATTTTCTAATTTTTGTGATTATTTGCCAGAATTTGTGTTTTTTATGGTACCTAGACAAACTTTGGTACATAGCAAATGATTTCTAGCATTTTTTTAAAAAAACTTAAACAGTTGAAAAATAATCTGCAAACATTTTCAAGTCTGTGACGTGTGTCGCAGCGTTGCACCAATTCTGCACCCGGGATCATGTCATGTTGGTGTTACGTTGGTAAATGGAAAAGCATATTGAAATTTTTAATAAATATTAATCTTTAAAAAAAAAATTTTTCTTTGAAAATTTTTTTATAGTGGCAAAATACTTTTTTTTCTTTGATTCTTTCATATTGTTGCTGTCAAGTTTTGACGGGCTTCACCTAGCCAGAATAAACATTATCATTAATTTTTTTAATATGTGAAATTTACATGTATTTTTGATTTATGAAAAGGTAATAGAAAAGTAGTTGAAAATGCAAATGTTTATTTGTTGAATGGGGTGGGTAATGTAACAACAAATTAACCACGGAGAGGATCATTGTTATAGTTGTTGCTAAATGGCAAACTATAAATTTAGTCTTATTTTGCTGCGAAGTAAGTGAAGTATGTATATTTTGTATGAAATGAGTGATGACAGTAATTTATGATTTATTCAAGTTATGTACAATTTATTTGTGTTGTATTTGTAAATGAAAAATTATCAAATGAGAGAGATTCTAATTCTATGACAGCATGTTTGAATGTAACTCGGCCAATTGCGGGTCATTTGCCTGGATGTAAAATGCAGGTTGTTCTTTTATTTATTGAAATTTTTGCTGAAGATTAGTCGTTAAAAAATCCTTTAATAGCTGGAAAATACCTTTTTCTTTCTTCGGTGCCGTCAAGTTTTGACGGGTTCCATCTAGTAAATTAGTAAAACATAAATAAAAATACAAATAAAAAGTGGTATTAAACACCTCTTGATGACATTTTAAACATGTGTATCGTGTTTAATATAATTGAATACGACATTCACAAATCATCCAATTTTGGCATTTAATCTTATAATTTGGCGATAGTTTTTTGGTCGACGGGATAACCAAGTAGTACCGAAAAATCTTACGTGCATGCTAAAATGTTAAAAATAAAGAAATGACTGCACGAACATTTTTTTTCAAAAAAGTTTTTTTCAAAGTTAACTCTATAACAAATATAAAATTCGTTTTATAAATTAAAATACACAACACAAATTAAAAGAATAAATATTGCACTACGTCACTTCAACGTGCAAAGAAGATGCCGTATTTTCCGTGAAATACGCAAACCTTGATTTTTACAAATCATGCCAAACCAAATTTTCAATTACATTTTAAACATTGGATATTGGCGAATTATGAAATCTCATTTTGTCTTTTACATCATTCTTTTTCTATTTCAGATCAATTTTCTATGTGAAAATGTACTTTTTTTTTTCTTTTCTGAAAATATATTTGGAAAATAAAAATGGTTCTAAAAATAAAGTAAAAAATAAATAACATAAAAAAAAATAATTATTCCAAGAAGAAAGAAAAATTAAATAATTTTGTTTTGCATTTTCCTTCTGGTAAAATGACAGGTAACAAATAAAAAGAATATTGCCCAGTTAAACTGATGGCATTGAGCTCACATGCTACTCATATTAATTGTACATTACAGCCTTATATTTTTAAGCATTAATACCGTTCGAAAAACAAATTAAAGGGGGGGGGGAGAAACAGCTCCCTCCATTTCCCCATTTTATACTTAATCATTGAACCCCTTAAACTAATCAGGGATATGCTTTATCATATAAATAAAGTAAGGGGAGGAGCATTAGTTCCCGTTCCGCCTTTTATACATATCGAATGAATTCCAAATACTAATCAGGGAAGAGCCTTGTCAGAATATATAGATGTTCAAAATTTCACGTGAATTGGATATTTTTATCATGAGTTATCGCGTTACGCACATACAGAACGGACGGGCACATAAGCTCCCAGGCTTTGATAGCCTGTGAGTTAAAAAGAACTAAAAAAATCATCTGCTCTAGCAAGTTTAACTGAAATTTATAAAAAATTACATTAAGTGATTAATGTTATTTTAATATAATTACAATTGAATGTCTTAAACAATTGGTCTAAAATTTGGGGAACCGGACATTACTTTAAACCTGGAATTATTGCCAAGATCATCTTCGTTTGCTTGCTATCTCGGCAAAAAAAATTCAACCCGGAGGGGAAAAAAAGAATCACATTGAACAGGTACTAAATCTTTTGACATCAGCCGTGCGTTTTTTCTCTAAATGAAAATGAAACTAAAAACTATAGTACTAAAAGTTTCCACAAACTTGTCATTGAAAGTTTCCTTCTTTTTAACGAAAACATGCAGTTGTGTTTGGGCTTAATGTAGCAAATTTCAGGGTTACATTTTTTGCACATCCCAACCACCATAAGTCCTCTCTATTTCTTCTTTTTACTTTATAATTATTTTACTTTGCACAGAAATGGAGTACTCAAGTTGCCACCTCCAGAAAAATTAAAAACTACAAAAAAATTAATAACTCAAAAACAAATTAAGATACAGTTTTCAAACAAATTGCATTTAAAAGTACATATTTTTCCCTACACAATGGTGTAACGATTGAAAATGTGCAATGTCTAGGAGTTAAAAAATTTGCATTAATGAAAATTGCAAAAGTGAAATTTCATCAGAAAGGTTGCCATTCGAAAAATGACCTATGCATTACGCACAGATACGTTTGGCATTTATAATATAGAAACTTTTAATTATAATTCAATAAACTCGTTAAAGATTGTATATAAATTATAATTTTCATGTATTTATTTTTAATTGTAACTAAATCTTTGCATAAAACTTCATAAAATTGTTTTTTTTAATGACTTTTAAAATATATTTCATATATTATTTAAAGTGTTAATTAAAAAAAAATTACTTGTAAAATGTATTTTATATATTCTTTGTTGATGTAATGATATCTAACTATTATTTCGATTCGTGAATTTAAAGAAACACCATTTATATATTGCCTCAATAACAAAACTAGAATGACAATAATACTGCTCTATTTTAAAATTAAGAAGCATAATTATATTAAAAAGTAGCATAAGAAATCCTAATAAGAACCTCTTCTGAATATTAAAGATTTTTAATTTTGCAAAACGTAGATACTTCACATTCAATCATTTTAAGTTCACCTTTATCTTCTTTTTGCGTTTAATTTTGCCACAACTAAAAAGTATCATAAAAGATTTTGAAAATTTTGCTAATCATAATAGATTATTAAATTTTTTTAAATGCTAAAACAAGTTTAATAATGATTAAAAAATCAAAAAGGCTAAATAAACATTAGACATTTAAATTGTAATTAATGTATGATTTTAAATTGAGAATATTAAATTATAAACAAGTATATTAATAAAACAATTAAGGAGAAAACAAATATAGCACATTTCAATTACCCAGTATTTTCATCTTATTCATTTCCTTTATTAGGGCAATACATGAAGAATGTTTCTTTAAAATTGTGAATTGACACAATTATCCAATATCATTGCATGGAGAAGTAATAAATGAAATACATTTTAGGTCATTTTTAAAAATTAACCACTATATAACAATTTAGTTACAAAGAAAAAAAAAACTTACAATTGATGCACAATTTTTAATTGAGAATGAGTTTAGTAAATTTTAATTACAAGTATATTTACAAAACAAAAAAGAAAACATAGCCCATTCCTAGATTGAACCCAAGGTCTGCTGGTCTATGAGCCAACGCTCTACTGAATGAGCTATGCCTCGGAAGGACCATATTACAAAATAAGTACTTAAGTTATTTTTTAATATTAGACCCCCCCCCCCCCTTGTTTCTCGAGAGCTAAGGAGGTTGTATAAAATCTGTTGAACTCGAGACTAAGTGGCCTCTACCCTACAACATATATACTGATAATCTTATATCCGATTACAATTTTTAGGCCTATCTTAAAGGAGCAAATAAACAATCGCAAGCTTGTACTTAACATATTTTCTATTGCATTAAGTTAAATCCTTGATGGAATTTGTTATTTAATAATTTATGTCTGTTACTTTCCTGTGTATAAAAAACAATTTATGAAAGATCATATTTTAACAAATATTTTATTTTTCAAAAATATAAACTCTTTATTTATAAAAATGACTTAGAATGCATGTTGTGAAACTTGTTAATTCTACCAATCATCTTGAGGCATAACATATGTATCATTATCTCTTTTCAAAATTGTCAACTTGGGACCAAAATAACTGATGACATAATGTGAACCATCTGAAGGACCAACCACCTGTGAATAAATAAAAATGACAAAGATTACCCAACAATTTATGAACATCAATCTACAATTTATAAATGCACAAAATATTATAATCTTAAAAATAATTTGCGTATTAAAATGTTGTTAAAAAAAAAAGAAAACTTCTAATCAAATTAAGGCTAAAAGTAGATATCATAATTTTGATACTACAACTTAATATAAATTTTTGGTTAAAAAAAAAAAAAAAAAATGCATTACGCATAGATAATGTCTAAATAATAAGGCTGGGCAATATACTGTAATATAAAATAAATATCGATATTTCTTTAAGATCATTTCAACAATATTGAGATCTCAATCCTTCCATTACATTGTTTCAAACAACATATCGGTAAGTTCTGATATATCGTCTTATATGTACATTTTCTTGTTTCATTTGAATAATTTAATTTTCCAAAAGTTTTCAAAATATGTATTTTAATTAGATCCGCAGGGAAAAAAAATTCATTTTTTAAAGCAATATATAAAAATTTAAATTTATGTAATCCTTTTAATATGTTAAATTAAGATACAGTGAAACCTCCAAATAAGGGACACCTCTATTTAAAGGACAAAAGTTTCGGTCCCAGTCCCTTGGTATAGGACGCGTAATGTATTTACCTCTGAATAAGGGACACTTGAATATGAGATTAAAAGAGCTCTTTTTTTTTTGCATTTCAGATAATGAAGTACTGATATACCAGCTTGGTAAGGTCTTCACCTGGCAGAATGCCAAGCCGATTCCATTCAGACTTTGGGGGTAATAGCCTATGAGGCCGAGAAATGATATTAAATATTGTTTTCTATTCTTTGTTCCGAGTGAAATTTTATTTTAAAATAAATAGATTGTGGACCTATTATTAGTTCTCCGAATAACCTTTCCGAAATATATATTTTCTCCTACATTTTTGTGAATTTTAATAAAAACATGTCTTTTTTTTTTTTTTTTTTTTTTTTTTAACATTTATATTTATGGCTAAAATGCAGTTTTAACGACTGCTTGGCATCTGACTTGGCAGCTATGCAAGAAATTCGCCAATTCTAACAACCTAAATATTCAGGGCACTTGTGTGTCATATACTCACTGGGATTTACTTCGTGTCTGAATGGCGTTATTTTGCCTAATATGGCAACCCTTATATTGTTTATTTTTTGATAAATTGTTTATTTACCTTAATTTTTTTTAATTATATGAAATGTTTTTTGCTCTATTGTTATTTGTTTTTAAAATTTATTATATTTAAAAATTGTTTTATTTATTGTTATTTTTTTTTAGTTATAGAAAATAATTTAAAAATGTATATTTAACCAGCATTCGAAAATGAGGTTTTCGCCAAATTGACGTTAGAATTTTTTTTTTTACCAAACCTTGCGCGTATGCGTCATTTCTCATTTTCATATCCAATGTATGCAAATAATATAAATAAATAATGTACACAATAATGTAGCGAAATAATTTTAAAAAATTGCTAATCTGGCAAGTTTTTAAATCACACCATTCAGGCGTTAATTCTAAAAAGATTAAGTTACGCTATATTGCGAGGGAAAAAGTTATAACCATACCTTTAAATCATCTTTTTTATTATATTTGTATTTTTTTAACTTATTTTAGTGTAACTGAATTACAATGTAATGTTTAGAAACAGATAATTGAATTAGAGAAACAAAATGGTATTCACCAAAAAAATTCGACATATCTAGGTTGTTTAATAAATAAACTCATCCTCGAGATGGTACGAACTCTCCCATTTTCGCATTGGACTCGCTCTTTTCGCCCATGTGCAGTTCTGTCCAGGTTTCTCTCAAACGTGGTTTATCAGTAGTCCGAGATGAAAATTAAAATACAGATTTTTGTGAACTTATTAAACAGATAGACAGTCATGTTAATAGAGAGGGGCAATGATACAATTAACGAACATTTATTTACATACACTCACAATCAGTGCGTTTATTTTCCTCTAAAGTAATGCTGAAAATTGTAAGTATGACTATGAACGTGAAAAAGAAACGAAAACTGCGAAATAAAAAACTTTGCAGATGCTTAAAAATATGTAAAACTGAATATTCTTTTCATAAATACTGCTGATAATGTAGGACTAAAATTTATAAGTATTCTAAATGAGCACTTGAAAGGTTTGTAGTGAAAAATTCAATTCTACAAAAGAATCACTTTTGATAGATTTTTTTAAATGTTACTGCACTTTTGCAAATCAAGATATCTACAAATTTTTTAATGAAGTAATTGATTGAAAATTTCAATTAATTCTCTATTCCTGTTATATCTGGTTAACATAATTTATAGCCTTCAGGTACATTTAAACTTCACCTTTTAATGTTATGTTATTTTTTATGTCTATCTGAAAGATTAACTTTTGAAAAAAGTAAAAACTCTGAATAAGGGACACCTCTATTTAAGGGGCAAATGTTCCAGTCCCATGGGTGTCCCTTATTCGGAGGTTTCACTGTATTAATTTTTTCAAGATAATCAATACATGCACACAAACATTGTCTGTGTGCAGAGTTTCGTGATACATATTAATAAATATGAATCTTAATATACAATAGATCTTTATAACGCAATTCTCCATATAACACACAACTTCTGAATCATTGTAATAATGTGCCAGACATCCAGCAATGTGTATTAATGAAAATTTGTGTAAATTAATTTTCTTACAACCAAGTAAATATAAATGTAAAAACAGCATCCATTTAAAGAGAAAAGAGTGAATTTTGATTTGATAACATAGTGAAATTAAATATTAGAAATTTAATCATTTAAGTGCACAAAAAATAAACGAATCAGCTTAAAAATATCATATCCCAATTAATGCTTATAAATATATTTTTAGAACTATAAACATTTTTTTAAATATACTGCTGTTCAGGTTATAAATTTCTTCTTTGTTTCCATTAATTTTTTTATGTTCTTCCAATGACTTTTTTTTTTTTTTTTTTTTTTTTTTTTTTTTTCTGAGATGTTTTTCCACTTTACATAAAAAACTAGTTGGATGTGTCAATCCCAAAACTTTCTTCTATCTCATAAGTACATTTTAATATTAAAAAAAAAAAAAAAAAAAAAAAAAAAAACCTGGTGACCCCAAAGTTACCCACTATCGAATTTCCTCGAACATTTGACCTAGCCTAACGAGATTCTGGTATCCAAAAAGCCTAAAACGCAAAATTTAATTAATATTCTGAGAAAATGAGCTTAGTAGTGCCTCATGTTGGGTAATTTATACTAAAACCTAATAAGCATCTATTTATGTCAAGACCTAACAGAAACTGAAATTTGATGGAATTTCGTCCATTAGTTCTTGAGATATAGTTATAACAAAAAAATTGCAAAACGTAGCACAGCAACACCATACCTTGGACAATTTATGCCAAAATGTAAAAAAGCGTCTAATTATGTTATGGTGTAAAAGAATCTGAAATTTGATGAAATTCTGTGCATTAGTTCTTGAGATATAGCTAGTTTTAAAAAAAACGTGTAAAATATAGCACAGCAGCACCATCAGTTGAAGGATTTATAACAAAACGTAATCATCGTGTAATTATGTTATATGTCATTTTGTAACAAAATCTGAAGTTTGATGAAATTCTGTGCGTTGGTTGTTGAGATATAGCTATCAAAAAAATCGTGCAAAATGCAGCATAGCTGCACCACCTGTTGCAAGGTTAATACCAAAATGTAATCAGTGTCTAATTATGTTATATATTCTAGTGTAATAGAATCTAAAATTTGATGAAGTTCTTTGCATTAGTTCTTGAGATATAGCTATAGCAAAAATCCTGCAAAATGTAGCATAGCAGCACCACCTATAGGGCAATTCACACCAAAACCTTATCAGCGGCTATGTTTCTCAAGGTATCGCGGAATCTGAAGTTTGGTGAAATTCTGTGCATTAGTTCTTGAGATATAGCTATAGCAAAAATCGTGCAAAATGTAGCATAGCAGCACCACCTATAGGGCAGTTCACACCAAAACCTTATCAGCGGCTATGTTTTTCAAGGTATTGCGGAATCTGAAGTTTGGTGAAATTCTGTGCATTAGTTCTTGAGATATAGCAATCTTGAAAATCATGAAAAACGTAGTATAGCAGCGCCACCTGCAGGCTAATTTTCACCAAAAACCAATAGGCACTAATTCATAGCAAGGTCTAACTGAATATAAAATTTTATTAAATTTCGAGCATTAGTTCTTGAGATAGAGCGCCCACAAATTTTTTATCGCATACAGACATTTTCTAAAAATAGTCAAAACGTATTCAGGACCTTCTAAAGCGTATAAATCCGTCGGAAGTCGAAAATTTTCATGAATCCAATACTTTCTTCTTGTAAAGATAGAAGAAAGTCAAAAGAGCTCAATATACTTTATTAATAAAATTGGTACAGCTTGGAAATTGTATTTAGCCATATTAATATATTTATTAAATATTTCTTACTAAGATAAATATAATAACATGCAGACTTCAAATCAATTTTTCTTACTTGTAATGCAATTAAAATTATATCCACTAATTGTCCAAGAAACATAAAGCCTAACGTACACAATTTGGCAAGACCTGAAATAAACATTTATAGATCAATATTTAAACAGGAAAACATTTGTCTTTAATATTTGAAATAAAACAATATACATAAGAAATATATTATATAAATTCTGTTAAATTTAACTCATAGTACTGAATGTATTAAATTACGTATTTCTTAAATTCAAAAATAAAGCAAAAATATGCACAGTGAAATTTACATTATCATATATTATTCAGACATGATATTGCACACTTTTGAAACAAGAAAATTGGTCATATTTTATAGACATGTGTTATATACCGATAAATTAAATGAAAACTTAAAACACAATATATAAGAATTGAGATTTTTGCATCAATGAACAAGAGAAGATGTTATAATTTTAATGAACAAGAGTACAATTTCAAATGTTTTGTAGAGATTCAAGTAAATAGTCCTTGTAGTAGCATATGTCCTCACTTTGTATTTGTTTATTTGATTTATGTTATACAAGTATTTAAGCTAATATTCATAAATACTAATTATTGTATTTTCATGTTACATATCTCATGAATGGTGCACATAATATTGTGAATAATATTGTACCTAAAAATAGAAAAATATAATTTAAAATCATAGGTGAGTGTGTTATATGCTAGATTATACATTTACTATTCTTAATAACATAATGAAAATTGATATTTCAGGGGGTTTTAATAACAATTTGACTTTAAAGTAGATGTCGTGATAGCTATTATTTTTAAAGTGACTTTCTTGAAGAAAAAAATAAAATTCCTATAAAAAGTGGAGATTTTCACTTTTAAAAAAATGCCATAGATACCAATTTTTCTGTCAATCGCCTGGTTTTTAAATATCATCAACTCTGGAAAACAATATTCTTTTTCATTTAATGCCAGTAATTAAATAAGATGGAGGCAACTATTAGAAAATACAAGTACTCAAAAAGCTGAAAGTTTGGCATGTAACCAATGAGCAATTTTAAAATAAGTAAAAATTTTTAATACAGTATCTGAATTAACTTTCAAATGCATGGGGAAAAAATATACAAGGTTGTATAGACTGAGAGGGGTCACACAGATAATCACCTCGAGTTCACAGATGAAAATCTAGGATTAGTTGTCTGAGCGAAGCGAAGTCTTTATACTCAGAGATATGTAACGATATTAAAAGTCAAAAAAATTCTTTCGTCAAGCAAATCTCAAAAAGTACTTGTCGGATTTTGATTCTGTTTGTACCAATAGGTACCTATGAAGGTAATCTGGTGAATGCACCTATTTTTAAAAATTAATTCCAAATAGTTTAAAAGTTATATTTAAAAAACTGATAAAAAAGCACAATTTATTTGCATACGTCACAGAAATTTGGTGTGCGTGATTTTTACTGGCTGGATATTTTCGTAGATAACCGAATCAGTACATGGGGTAAATAGTAATCATTTACGCACTCAGAAATATTGAATGCAATAAAACATTTTTAAAATTTAATCATGCAGGAAAATAAAACTGTTTTTTTTTTTTTTTTTTTTTTTTTTTTTGTATTAAAAAAAGTCATAAAAACTTTGATTTTGAGATTTTGTGATAATCTCTTAATAGCATTTTTTGATCGCTAAAAGAATGTTTTATATACGCGTATAAAAATTAGAAACAATTACGTTTTTAAATAAAAAGTTTCTTTTATGACATCATTTTCCCTTTATATTTGTTTTTATTGCATGTTTTCTTTTAACTTATATTTTGTTTGTGTGTGGAAGTCAATTCTGGTCACTAATTTTTCGGCACGGATACCACAAGCGCATCAGATTTGGCGCAATTTTTATCAAAGCCCATTTGGCGAAAACTCCGTTTTCAAATAACGCTTACATACACATTTTTAAATTATTTTCTATTTTCGAAAAGAGCTTACAGTAAATAAAATAATAATTAATAACTATAAAAAGAAATATGGTACTTCTAGGTTATCCCGTCGACCAATTTCGCCAAATTATACAAATCGCCAAACTAATAGCCAAATTATACATGTTGACATAATTTTTATTTTAAATAACGAAAAAACAAATAATTAGTAGAATATTAATAAAAATACAAATAAAAAGTCGAAATAAAAATCACTTAATGACATTTTAAACACGTGAATCGCATTTAATGTCATTGAATGTGACATTCACGATCATTCATTATTGGCATTTAATCTTATAGTTTGGCGATAATTTTTTGGTCGACGGGATAACCTAGAAGTACCAGAAATATTTTATATAATTAATTAAAAAAAGTAAATGAAAGTAAATAAACATTTTATGAGTAAATAAACAAATAATAAATAAATAAAGCCGGGTTACCATCTCAGGTAAAATAATGTCATTTTGACGCCAATTATGTACCCTGGTGTATATGTGACATCTTTTCCCATTTTTCATCCATTTCCTGTTGGCATACAACTTTGAAATTTGGAATATGTATGCATACCTGGGAGCAATACTGGAATTAGACATTCATTTTTTTTCTTTTAATTCGATCCAAAAAGGGGCAACGGGGGCTATTTTTTAACCTTTTGCGGCGCAGGGCAAATTCATTGCTTAAGTATTGAAATTGATGACTGACACCGAAATTTGAAAACAACTTTATTTGTAAATAAGAAAATGCTATATTTCGCGCATTCAGTAAACCGTAATTTTTTTAAACAAAATTCCGGTGCCAATGTGGCGTTTAGGAATTAAAATTAAGTGGTATATCTGTGAAACCACCGCGCCGCAAGGGGTTAAAGATTTATACAATTTATACTGCATAAAGAAGCCACTTACCTATTTTTATATACAAGAAGAAGTAAGTGGTATGTAAAAACGATTATAGTATACATAAATAAAATACTTAATATACTAGAGATATAAGCACCGGGTTTGGCGAGATTTTTTATGCCAATTAGGCGAAAACATCGTTTTGATTACCAGATACATATAGCATGCTATAATAACACGTTATTTATTTATTTCAAAATGAAAAAAAAAAGGAATAAACGAAACATTTTCTGTTATTAAAAAAAAGAAATAACAATCAATAAATGATAATATTTTTAGAACAAACAACTTATTATAACATTTATATGATAACCAGCATGTTAGGCAACTGAACGCCATTTTGGCACCAATTAGGTACCTCGGTGTGTATAGGGAATATATGTGCCATATTTATTTGTAAAACTGAGCATGAACGTTTACCAAGTGTGTTTTCATAGTCGCTTATATCTTTTTGCAACATAGTGCACCTTTCGAAGCCAAAACTGCACAAAAGAAAAAAAAATCAATATTTGCAGTTTTTTTTTTTTTTTTTTAATGTAATGCACATTTTGTAATCAGTAGGCTCGATAATCAGACCTCATTTTTTGTTGCTTTAAAAGATGATATTTCATACGACGTCTTTTTTGGATTTGTCGTTTTTCAGTATTTGATAGTATGCGTCTACTCGTTTTGCAACTTTTTTTTGTAACTTTCTTCTTTATTAACAGCGACATTTGGATTTTCTATTTAAATAAAAATTCTTCTAAATACAAAGAATTTTGTTAAAATAAATAAATAAATGAAATGCGGACATCTGTTGCTCAAAGCACAAAATTTTTCCTATTGAGTTACTAAAAATCAGTAAAAATATAATTTTTATGATAATAAAAAAGTGACTTATGTAATAACAGAGTCATATATTATGTACGTTATGGATTAAGTATGAACATTTCTCCACCATTTATAAATAATAATAATAATAAAATAAAATGCGGACAGACCAAAGTCTATATTTGACTGAAAACCACAACCATTTTCTAAATGCTTTAAAAAATGGCCAATGAAAAGTGATATTTCAAAAGTATTATGAAATAAGTTAAAAACCATTTATTTTAAACTAAATGAATAAAAGATTTATATTTTTAATGAAATAAATGAGATTTGAAAAATTATTGGAAATTTATCACCATAGATGTATCAATATTACAATCAGTACCTTGTATGCAAAATGGAACAATTAGCAATACTTTTTGTACCCGAAAAATGGTCGTTGTTTTTTTAAGGTTAAAAAGTAGATTGCGAAATATTCATATACAGAGATGCCAAGCCCTCGCTTATTGCACAGCATAATTTTCTTATAGGAAAAGTTATTTTTTAAATCCGCAGAATGTTCCAATTTAATAAAACATTTTCTGTATTAAAATACCGGTATCCGAAATGCCGGAGACTTGGCAGCTCCGCCTATAACATTTTAATTAATCACGATAATTTTTTTTTAATCGGATTCAAATTTAGTGAAGACAACGTTTTTTTGACCAAAAGCAGCTTTTTTCTGCATGTGTAACTACGATACAACTCCTTGATGCTGAAATAAAATGTTTTGACTTACGCTATTATTGCTTCCTCTTATTTATTTATTTGAATTTTAAATAAGATGACTCAAAATCGTGTTTTTTAAATGTACGGAAAAAATACATTTCGAGAGAGGGCGAAAAGAACAATATTTGGCGATTTATTACCTGCGTTTGGCTAAGTGTCTTACTACCTTGTATTTAATACTCTTCACAATACTTCGCTGTTATAAGGACTTAGGCTCTTTTATAAAAAGTTTGACATAATTCGGGCTTAAGAAAGTGAGTTTTTTACTGAATAATACAAATAAATGAAAAATGAATACTAAGAAATACTAATAAAAGAAAAATGAAGCATTATATTGATCTATGTACATTTAAAAATGCATCTGCTAGCACTAATTAGATAATTTATGTATATATAATAGGAGATAAATAGCTTTTGATTCTGTATTTCTATGCTATAAAGCATTAACGTTTGTGTGTTTTTCGTAATCATTGGGAGTACCTAGCCGATTTAAAAAATAATGTGGGCAAAAAATGTTAGTAACCATCTTTGCTGCAAAATATACTATATTTTGCGTAGGAACAATAATCACCATCAATGCACGAGCAAAAAAAGTTCTAAAATTGAAAATTCTTTGATGTTCATATGACTAAAAATTTAAAATCTTTTTTTTTTTTTTTTTTTTTTGGTGACAACTTTTAAAATATAATATTCTCGTTATGAATGATTTCTAAAACATTCGACAATTTAATTTCACAAATTAAATTTTTTTTCTAGAAAAGGTTTTAAACCCAATTTATTGAGAATATTGCAATTTCTAGGATACTGTTGGGGTCAGAAACTATAACTTTGGCATCACAGTAACTTGTAAGTGCTCGTTTAGGACAATTTTTAAAAAAAGGATTCCTTAACTCTTATCGACAACCTCATTGCATCCGTGGGAAACAGATGTTCAACATTATAAACTATTCGGACGGATTTAACACCATATAAAATACATTCCATTCTCTTCAAACATAATAGTTTATGTTATTTATAATTTCTCAAATGGGTGCGAAGCTTCTGTTTATGCTCATGACATCATTTCAAAGAGATATTTTTCCAATATAGGAAAATTCGGTGTTTTATTTACTGTATTACTTTTAACATTTTGCATATTTCCAATTTTATATCCATGCATGGTTTGCTTTTCTTTTATAAAAATAGTATATGCAACTTTATATATAAGATTTTGTAATTCTATGATTCAATATGCTTATTTTCATCATATTTTATCACAATGAATGACCAATAAAGGTAACATCTCATTTTCTTTACTTATCGCAAGTTATTAAATGTGTATTCTCAGCAATATCGCTCAGACTAATCCCTCTGAGGGAAGTCCTAGTTAAATCTTGATTTGCATATTACAACACAATCAGTCTGCCAAATCATATCTCTGTGGAAAACACCAAAAAACCTCAATTTAAAAAGTTGACTAATAGGTTTTCCATTATGTTTTCCTGCTTCCAATCCTCCATGTTTTCATATTTTTGGGAGCAGGAAAATACAATGGTAAATTTACAAAGTCAACGGCTAAAATCAGGTTTTTAGGTGTCTTCCACCAAGATCTGATTCAACAGACCAATTACATTTTAATATGCAAATCAAGATTTAACTAATCTTAGATTTTCATCTGTGAACTCAATCAGGTGATTGTTTGTGCAGCTACCCCCAGTCTAGTAGCAAAAACAGTCCTTATAGCAAATTGTGCATGTTTTATTTTTAATCTTGTAACACACATAAACCTCATATGAAGTTTAATAAATGTTTGTCATGTATAACAATAGATAGCAGAGTCATTTCCTTTTCAAATATTTCTTAGAAAATCTGTTTTTAACAACAACAACAAAAAATGTTCTAAGAGAAGCTTTTTAAATATTTTCTACTCACTGTTCTTAACAAAAATGTCATTAAAAATATAAATAAATAAATAAATAAATAAAGAAAGAAAGAAAATATTCTTTTTTTCTTTTTACTTTATGTTAAGGTGACCAGAGGTTAAATTACCAAAAAAAAATATTCGATATCTTACCATCTAAGCTAACTGGACGGACAACCTACAAGCATATTTCGCTCAGATAACCTTATTGTTAATAACATATGGTCTGTCATATAGACAGCTCTTATGTATTAAACTGCACATAAAAGTACTCCATAAAAACGATGGGTATATAGATAAACTATAATTTTAACATAATCAAACTGATTGGTAAAGTTATATGAAATGCATATTATTCAATATTTATGAATATTATTGAATGCATGAATTTTATTAAATGCATGAATTTTAAAAAGTTTTATTTATTGTTTTATTTTAGTCTTATTATATTATTTATTCAATTTATATAATAACTTAACCAATAGTTTAATTGTATTAAAATAATAGTTTACGAAATGGAGCCCATCAGAATTCTACATTAAAATTTTTTTTTTAAATGTTCTCATCTATCATTCTTTGTTTCAATTTCATTTCTTCTGAAACAAATCCATTGTTTTAGCTGATTAATTTTTATGTAAAAATGGAGAAAATATTTTTCAGTAATATTAGGACAATTTGCGGATGAAACAGAATTTTAATGCTTTCGACTGATAATTCCTTTGCATGGTTTCCTCGTTCCTTCTCCATAATCAGACCCCATTTCCACAAATGGGGATACTTTCCTGGTTATAAAGTAACATATCCAATAGGTTCTTAAAAAACAATGAAATATAATTCCTATCAAAGACTCCTATCTGATTCAAAACATATTTCAAGCAATTTAACATGATATTAATTTTAAGTTCTACATAAACTGAATACAGTAAACTCCTTCAAATCTGCACAACTTGGGACCTGAGGTTTTGCAGATTTCTGGTCACTGCTTTGTTTACATTTTTAAAATGATAATTTGAATGTAATTAACAATGAAATCAAAGCTATTACAAAGGCTTACAATACAGGGATGCCACTCAGAAAATAGCAAAAAAGAGGAAATTATGCGTAAAGTAAAATTTACGACATTTTTCACAACTTTATGTGTGAATTTTGAAAATTATATTGTTTATAAAAAACTAAATAAAAAATTAGTTTTTCTTTTGTTGTAAACTTTTAATTTATAAGAGTAAGTTAAAAAGATTTTTCTTTAGTTCATAGTATTTTACATCAATTAAGGTAACCCAGCAACAGGTTCAGTGAAGAATTTTAGGTATCGCATCATTTTAAACCAATTCAAGTAGTCCAGCAATGAATTCAATGATTATTCCGCGAGTGAATAGCAAAATTTTGCAGGTTTCTTTTTTTAATTTGACGAAAATAACTGTTTTATTTCATGATCGTTTGGCGAAAATCGCCGTTTTATTTAGCGATCATTTGACGAAAATCGCCGTTTCACATCATGATCGTTTGATGAAAATCATCGTTCCACATCGTGATCTTTTGATAAAAATCGTCGTTTCACATTGCGATCGTTTCAGAAAAATCACCGCTTCGTTTCGCGATCGTTTTACGAAAATCGCCGTTTAATATTGCGATCGTTTGACGAAAATCGTCGTTTTACATTGCGATTATTTGACGAAAATCGTCGTTTTATTTAGCGATCGTTTGACAAAAATAGACGTTTCACATCATGATCGCTTGACGAAAATCATCGTTCCACATCGCGATCGTTTGACGAAAATCGCCTTTTTATTTAGCGATCGTTAGACAAAAATCGCCGTTTCACATTGCGATCGTTTCAAGAAAACCACCGTTTCGTTTCGCGATCGTTTGATGAAAATTGCTGCTTTATATCGCGACCGTTTGATGAAAATTGCTGCTTTATATCGCGACTGTTTGATGAAAATAGCCGTTTTTTTCGATCTTTTAACGAAAATCGATGTTATATTTCGCGATCGCTTGACGAAAAAGGCTGTTGTATTTCGCGATCGTTTGATGGAAAAGGCTGTTTTATTTCGCGATCTTTCGACGAAAATCGTTATTTTATCTCGTGATCGCTTAACGAAAATCGCGAATTCTCAAAAATTAAAAAAACATCAATTCAGTAATATTAATCAAAATTACAAATTAAAATATAAATGGAATTGATATAAAAATAAAAATGTCAAATTTTGTCCCTACATCTGAACTGAATGTCTCATTGTTTACATCTGTAAATTATGTGTGGATTTTAGGTTTGCGGATTTGAAGGAGTCTACAGTATCTGTCTTTTTGGCTAGCAGATTTCAGTTTAGTGACAAATGCTGCTTTCTATGGATAATCTAATCTCATGGTTTATCTTTTTTTTTTTTTCCCCTGCTTCTATTCCTTAAGTTGGTCGAAAACGATTTGAAAAATAGTTCATGCATGAAAATAATTTAAAATGCCCTTAAATTGAGAGTTGGTTTTCAAATAAATTTTATACTAAATTTAATTTTATTCCTGTTTTATCGTGTAACAATTGAAATTGAACAGTATTTAGATTTAGAAGTAATGTAAGTACGGTAAAAGTGAAAGTACTCTTCATTATACCATCATTAATACAATTCTAAAATATGTAATTTTAGATTAAGTAGATTATTACTTTTTTTTTTTTTTTTTTTTTTTTTTTTTTGACACAGAGAATTGTACAATGAAAGAAATAAGACTTTATTGATAATAAGGAACTGTTAAATGAATTTACAATAAACCCACAAAAATTATTCCTTTAGAATATAAGCCTTACATGAAGTCTTTTTTACTCAGGGCTTGAATTTCAGGGCGGGATTCGCACCTGAAATTTAAAAAACCCACCCAAAAGAATATCGTAGGCAGGAGGCACCCGCCCAAAAAAAATCACGAAATTTTCCCCAAATGTTGTATTTTGATTCTACAATTAACTCTCATGATCTTTTTGCGATATTTTCATGCAACTGAATTGCTATTTTGCGAGTTATTTTACTTTGAAAAATTGTTGGAATTCCACAATATTTTTTCGCTACAAATTGCCAATTTTCGCATTTTCTCCCCGTGATCGATTGACAAGTTTCGTGCGATTTTCCGTTGCAAGAAGGGAGTAATTCAGTTTCGAATTTTTCACAAGAATTAACACATTCAGTTCCAAAAGCAGACATGCTACAGGCTCAGCAAGAAAAAAGCTGAACTTTCACGGCCTCACAGACTTTTGGCAAAATCTGCGTTTTTCTGCAATTTTTTTAACGAAATTAGCATTTTCCCGCGACCAATTGACGAAAATCGCGCTTTTTCTCCCACAGCCTTTTTAATGAAATTTGCATTTCTCCAAAATCCTTTTGCGAAATTCGCGCTTTTTCGTCAAAATTTGCGTATTTTCTGCGATCTTTCGTCAAAATTTGCGTATTTTCCGCGATCTTTCGTCAAAAAATGCGTATTTTCCGCGATCTTTCGTCAAAAAATGCGTATTTTCCGCGATCTTTCGTCAAAATTCGCGTATTTTCCACGATCTTTCGTCAAAAATTGCATATTTTCCGCGATCTTTCGTCAACATTTACGTATTTTTCGTGATCTTTCGTCAAAATTTGCGTTTTTTCCGCAATCCTTTGAAGAAATTTTCTTAATTTAGCGCCGTTTGACTCGCGTTTTTGTTGTATTATTTCATCGTTACCCCCCCCCCCCCTACATATAAATGACATCAAATTTTAATGCATATTTGCATTGATCCCAGGGATAATAAAATTCGTCGCAGAAAAAGCGGAATTCCGCGTTTCCGCGGAAAAGTAGCATGTCTGCAAAAGTTATGAAACATCGTTTATCCGCCTGGAAATTTGGCTAGTTATGTCTGAATTTCCGAGCTAGTAACCGATTTTTCATAGCTTTTAAACTGAGTTGAATTGCATATTTTTACAATCGATTTCATCAATCGTTCACAGAAAATTTTGTTAGATTGTCGTGATAGAAACGCCAATTTTCTCAAAGAGTCATGGAAAAAAACTACTTTCGTTAAAAGATTGCAATAAAACATGAATTTATTTTTAAAAAATCGCAGAATTAACATGAATTTCATGAAAAGATCGTGGAATAAATGTGAATTTCGTGAAACGATTGCGAAATAAACGTGAATTTCATGAAAGCATCGTGGAATAAATGTGAATTTTGTGAAAGAATCGCAGAATAAATGTAAATTTTGTGAAAGGATCACTGTATAAACAGCGCCATGTGAAGGAGGGGGGGGGGGGGGGTCGGCCAGGGGGCTGAAATTTAGGAGCGCCGGTTTTCCACTACCAACATCATTTTTGGCCTGTAAGAAGAGAAAGAACACTAAATCAAAACTTTGCCCCGAGTGCAGTTTTCTCTTTTACGCCCTTACATATGAACCCAAATTTATCAAAATGTCGCTTAAAAAACACGAATTTCATGAAAGAATCTCAAAATAAATGTGAATCTAATTAAAAGATCGTAAAAAAAAAAAAATGCCAATTTCATTGAACAAGCATGGAAAAACACAAATTTTGTCGATAATCGAGGAAAAAAAACCCGTTAATTTCTTTAAAAGATCGCAGGAAAACACCAAATTTGTCAAAGGGTTTTTCAGGGGTGATTCTGGGTAAAAACTTTTTTGAAATTCGCAACAAATTTTCTGAAGAGTTACAGCAGATTGTGTAAGAGGGGAGAGGGATTTACTTCTGACTCTGTGTTTTTCCTGCGGCCCTTTGACAAAATTTGCGGAATGCGGATTTTTCGTGATCTTTGAGTGAAATTATCGGATTTTTTGTTGTGAAATTTACAAAAATTTCATAGTTTTTTGACGAAATTTGCGAATTTTTCGCAATCCTTTGACGAAATTTGCGATTTGTGTTTTTTCGCAGGTTTTTTTGGCGATATTTTCGTTTTTTCTGTGATCTCTACCCAAAATTTACGTTTTTCGTGAATCTTTGATGAAATTTGTGAGTTTTTTCACTATTGTTTGACGAAATTCATGTTTTTTTCACAATTTTCTGACGAAATTTTGGTTTTTTATGAGTATTTGACGAAATTAGTGTTTTTCTCGCGAACCTTCGACAATATTTATGATTTTTCTGCGAACGATTTACAAAGTTTACAGGGTTCATACAGAGTTCGAAAGAAAAAATCCAAGGAGTCCAAAACATTTTAAGGACTTGCCATTTTTGTTGTTATGCACTGTTGTTGTGGCATGCACTTGCAAAGCCCCAATTCCGCAGGGATTCCGCGAGTTACCCCCCGCGACAGGGGGGGGGGGGATCTGCAATCTTCAGACGAAATTGATGTTTCCCCGCGATCTTCAGACGAAATCAGCAATTTATCTAAGATATTTCAGCAAAATCAGCGATTTATTGCGATCTTTTGTCGAAATCGGTGGTTTTTCTGCAATCTTTTGACAAAATCGGCGTTTTCCTTTTTTTTTCTTTTATATATATATATATAATTGGAGTTTTTTTCGACGATTTTTCGACAAAATTTGCATTTTTACACGATTTTTTCTCAAAAACAGCGTTTTATCCCCACGATCTTTTGACGAAATCAGCATTTTTTTCTGTGATCATTTGGTGAAATCGGGGGGGGGGGGGGGGGTTTCAGCGATTTTTTGACAGAATATTTGTAAATGATCTTTTATCGAAAATGGCATTTTTTTCCTTGATCTTTTAGCGAAATTAGCATTTTATCTGCGATATTTGGTGAAATTGCCAATTTAACTACGATACGCAGAGGTAATTCGCGTTTTTCAGCGATCTTTTGACAAAGTTCGTTGACAAAAACATTGACGAAATGTGTGCTTTTTCGGAAATCCTTTCACGAAATTTGCATTTCTCCGCGATTGTTTTTTCTGCGCATAAAACCGTACAAATTGGCAACTAAGCGGAACTGATAACCCAATTTTTAATTTTCAGAAGAGTATACCTTAAATTTTCCGACGAGAATCATCACTGAATCCACCGTTATCAGCAAAATTGAGCATTATGAGTCGTAGTATGAAGAAATCAAAGTTGTATATACCTAGCTGTGAAGGAATTGTGAAGTGCAATCACTTTTTGAAATTAGAAACTTAGAAGTGTGTCTGGATTATTCTTTTCACTTTTCTTTCCCTTATGGCCGTGAAAAATAAATCACTTTGGTGGCTATTAGTATGATCCCAACCAGTCACTGCTGTGCTTCTGATGAATGATGTGCATAAAGGTTTTACCGTGCGCTTTACAATCGCGATTCTCTCTTTTTTTTTTCGGGAGCAACATCGTTTGCATGCAATATGCACGCGAAGCGGAGCATGTGCAACCGCATTTTGGTTCCTAAATACAATTTAAGGAGTTTCTAAGGAGTATTTTGTTTATCTAAGTAGTTCTAAGTACTACTTGGGAACGTTTTCATTTCTAAGTAGTTTCTAAGGAGTCCAAGGAGTCTGTACGAACCCTGGTTTATTTTTTGGGGCTATGATTTGTCGAAATTCATTTTTTTTCTAAATTTCTGGATTGATGACGAGTTTTTTTTTTTTTAATTTTCGGAATTGAAATTATTTTATTTTGAGAAATTACAGAAAAGAATCACCTTTGGATCGCTTAATGAATGCAAAGTTTCTCAAAGGATCACTTAATAAATACGAATTGTGACACAATCGTGTAAAAGATACAAATTTCAACAATGCATGGAGGAAAAAAAATGTGAATTTCGTCAAAGGGTTGTTAATAAATGCGAATTTAGTCAAAAAGCTGCTAAAAAAACCCACAAATTTCGTTGAAGAATCGCAAAAAATATATGAATTTTAACAGCCAGTTGCCAAATAAATGCGAATTTAGTCAAAAGGCTGCTAATTTCATCACAGAATCACTAAAAAGATGTTAATTTCGTCAAAGGGTCACGGGAAAAAAATGCAGCTGCCTCCTTGGAAAACAACACACACAAACAATTGTTTATTGTTATAGGTATAGTTTTTAATAAGAAATAATATATGTACTGAACTAACTTTTGAAAAATCAGATTAATCCGAACCCAACTTGCAGCAATCTACATTCAACCTAAAATCAACCTAAACCAAAAATTGAGTTTACTATACCTGAAACAAAAGTAATTAACACAGGGAGGGAATTTATCCCTTTGAAAACTAAGTAGACTATATAACATCTTGACCTACTCTTTTTTTAAATAAAAAACACATTTTGCATAATTATTCTGAGTTGTTGATAAAAATGGCTTCAGTGGTATTTTGTCATGTCTGTATTCGTGCAATTCTTTAAAAGTACATAAAATAATAGTGGGTTTTAAAGATTTTTTCCCCCTCACAAACAGCTGAACTCCCCTCCATTTATAAATGTTAGGAGGGAGACTCCCCTACTCTGGAAAATTGAATTTCAAGCCCTGTTACTAAAACAATTTTTTATTAATTTTAATTTTCCTGAAATTCTCTACTTTGCTGAAAAATTAATATACTTTACCTATTTTTTTTCTTTTAGCGAAAGAGAAAATGTAATCAAAATGAAATAATTAATAAAGTCTACAATTATAATCTTTACAATCCAGAAATGGAAAATCACTGTAAATTTCTTCATTTTGACACCAACAGATCAATTTTTCTTTTTACATGTGTCAAGGAAAAAAATACATTTTAAACAAAGCATGTAGCTGCTTTCACCAGAGCAAACTCTTTACATGCACTTTATATACAAATTTTTATGCTTAATCAGCATGCATTTAAAAAAAAAAAAAAAAAAAAAAAAAAAAATATTTTTTATTTGTGATGATACTATTTGTAATAAAAAAATGGCATCAATAAAATTAAAGTGCATAAAGATAAAATAAGCCCACTAAGCAATAGTCTTGTGACATCAGAATAAATATAAAATTTTATTCGCTTATCAAAATAATGTACATGTGTATAAATATTTTTTATCAAAATTTAATTCTCGTAAATTAAAAAATATTTTCAAAAAGACATGTGTCTGAATGTTTTTCATTATTTTTCTTTTCTCTGCAGAAATGGAAATAATCAAATTGCCACTGTTTTGAAGAAATTTCATACAAAAACTTTTAAATTTAAAAATAAAGTGCAGCCATTGCATTTTTGTGCAGATATGCATAAAATCACAGCACTTGAACCCCTGAACCAATTTATTTGGAAATAAGAAAAAGGCTATATTTCACATACATACTAAATAGAAAATATTTTATCAAAATTCTGGTACTATTGTGGCATTTGGGAATTAAAATTAAGCAGTTTCATAAACATACCGCCACTTCTGAAAGGATTAAAACTGAAATATTCAATGTACTGATTGTCATTTTTGTCATTTGCATACTTTCAGAGGAAAAAAAAAGATTACTTTTAATTGTAAGTTGTAATGAGGATAACCCCTTAAAATGAATAAGTCAAATCAAAAGAGAGTTAGGTAATTTGCTAAATAAAATGTATATAAATTTTTCTCACCAATAGCTGGATAACCTAAATAAAATCTGTCAATGCCAAACATTCCCAAGAAAAGAGACAGAAGTAATGCCGTATCAAATGAATATCCTCGCCTAAAGAAAAAAGATGCATTACAATGGGAACAAATTTACATAGAAATACAAAGAAAAGCAAACCAATAAAATAAAATAAAAATTACTTTTTGGGCAAGTGTTCTTAAGCTTCTCATCTGCCTTAAACTAATAGACCAGGAGGCAGCATAACAGAGAATCATCTCATCGAGTTCATGGATAAAAATCTAGGATAAGTAAAATATTGATATGCATATTAAAACACAATCGGTCTGCCAAGACATATCTTGGTGGAAACACCTAAAAATCGATTTTATCGGTTGACTCGTAGGTTTATTATTGTACTTTCCTACAGTCAAAAGCATGATAATATGGAGGATTGGGAGCAGGAAAATGTAATGGTAAACCTATGAGTCAACTGCTAAATTTGGGTTTTTATGTGTTTTTCACCAAGATATGACTTGGCAGACCGATTGTGTTTTAATATGCATATCAAGATTTAGCAATTCCTAGGTTTCCATGATCTCAATGAGCTGATTGTTTATGTCTTTGCTGCTGCTTCATGGTCTATAATGTTAAGCTCTTTATATTTAGAAAAACATTGTTATGAAAGGAATTTTAAAAATTCCATTTTTTTAATGATCAAAACTTATTGAATCCCGACATTTTGAACCTCATGAAATTTCAATTACTACCTGCACTAAAAGTACTTCTTGTTGTTCTTAGTGCCAGAAAACACTGAAATAATCACTTTGAAAGAGAGGAGAGACTCAGAAAAATGTTTAGGATAATAGCCCGATAGGTAGTTTATTTCCTTCTGCAAGCTGCGGTTATTAAAGAAAAGTTTTGGCGAAAAACAAGAAATGCAGAGGAAATGAAAACAAACATTTTATTATGGTTGGGTTTCTTCCAGGACTGTAAAAAATATGGATAGTATAAAACTGCATTATTTTAAACTGTGCAATACAGTAAATAACCAATTTTTTTATTATTTATACTAGCATCTAATATGTATACCTCAATGCTGATGACTAATGTTCTAAAAATATGTATGAGTACTTTGTAAAAACAGTATTTAAAAATTTTAGAACAGTTTTTGTGCATTTTCACCCTTTTAAATTTCGTATATTTTGGCAAATGTTCTTAGTGAGCATTTATGTTTTATAAATAATTAAAATTCCAAATATCATGTTTCTAGGCCCTTCAGTAACACAAAAATCACATTTTTAGAAAGTTTGCTTCTGCACCCCATTTGGATTAGTGGCATCGACATAAAATGAAGCCTTCGTTTGAATCAGGACAAACACCATCATTTTGGTACCATTACTTTTGAAATTGGTTAGGTTGCTAGAGGTAGAGATAGCCAATATGAATAAAGAATTTTTACTTCTTTATAATACAGGTATAAATCATGTACATTTTTAAAAAAGATATATTTTTAAATTTTGTAACTATTTCTAAAATTTGATACCATAAAAGTAAACAAAGCCTTAATAAGCAATTTTGAATTAATAAATTCAACATTGGAATAGAATATTGGAAGTCTGATCTGTAACATTTCATTTGACATTTAAGAACTTCCTCTGTTAGCTAATGAATCTTATCTATCACATCCCCATAATTAATACAAGTAAATTTTTAACATTGTTTAAAATTAATATTTATGTTTTAATAATATAGAACAGTAACTCATTATAACTTATATACATATGCACATAAAAATGTAAGAGTGGCCTTAGACCTCATTTTTCTACCAGATTTTGGCTGCAAGACAGACTATATATATCAAGACAACAAAGGACAAAATGTGTGAATCAAGAGACAAAATCTAAAATTCAAACCTTTTTTTTTTTTTTTTTTTTTTTGGCATTTTAGCATGTTTTTTCTCAGGAGATACACACTGTTATTATAATGTTGCCTCAGTGTATGGCCGAACTTACAGTCATTTAATTAAGTACCATTGATTTAGGTAGTACTTTACTTACGTAAACTGGCATTCTATATCTTTTTCAAAGGTTGTTTCATTTTTCCCAGTGCCATCTTTACAAGTAATACCTTCTCCAACAAAACAGAGAACTGGGAAAAAAAGAAAGGAAAAAGATTAGATTATATATAATTTAAAAAATAAAAACAAACACTTACCCTTCACTGTACTTTGTGCCATGCCTGCATAAATAAAAACATTATAATTCTGAATATAATTGCTGTAACTAATCAAAAACAGTCCAAAGAATGGAATAAAGCTTCTAAGAATGTATTTATTAAAAATACAAAACATTGCTCAATGGTGCACAAAACAAGAACTTTAATATGAACTTGTACAATTAAAATAAAATAAAATAAAATAAAATAAAATATCAACGTTTCACGCCGTCTTCAAGAGAATATGATATTGAAATGACTACAAGTTTGCTTTTTGATCGAGAGATAATATTTCTAATAAAATAAAATCGAAATGAATCAAAAGTTTACACTTTACTCTTACACTTACACTTTACTGTTACTCTTACACTTTACTCAAAAGTTTAATCGTGAGTAAAAATTAAACTATTGCAAAGAGATACAAATTTAAGATTTTATCATGTTATGCCATATTTTTGGTATATTATAGGATGAATTATCATTACAAGGTTTGTTTTCTCATGCAATGATTTCGACAGATTCTTTTATTTTACCTTCAACTGGGTTATTGCATGGAACTACGATTTTAGCCCCTTCAAAGTTAATATGGCAACCCTTGTTCGCCAAGTAGAAGCGAGAAAGAACTGTATTCTGTTTATACTGTCTAATATCCCTGCGATGGACAGTATAAACAGAATACTGCTCTTTTTTCTCTTAATTATGTATATATATACACATTTTTTAAAAAATATATAAATTTGGAATTCTTAAAACTATATTTTTTTTGCAAGAGAATTAACTATTGGAAGTCTCTTCTTTTAAATATAAAAATTACCCTATGAATGTATCAACCAATTTGTGTTGCTTAGGTGCAGAAAAAAAAAAAAAGAGTTGCAAGCAAACAACAAAAAAAAAAAAATAAAAGAATGAAAAACTAAACTCGTTTTTTCATCACTGTTAAGAAATATATATATCCTATGGGTCATTCCATGTCAGATCACCCAGACCATGGCACCCACCATCACCAATTTTGATAAAATTCAGTGAATTTGTAGAATTTCTAATGTTGATACCAAAAATATCAATTATATTGAAATTGATCAAACAGTTTGTGAGTTATGAGCTTTTAAATAGCTCCCAAGATGGCCGATTTGCCGCCATTTTGAATAGCACATGTAACAACATAAAAGTCCATAACTTCTTTCAGGTTTAAGCTAGAGCTTTCAAATTTTTTTTGTTTTGTTCAGAATAAAGTAAACTTTAAACCAATTTTTCTGAAGTTAGTTCCATAAAAATGCTGTCAGAAAATGACTTTTTGACATTTTTTTAATTAAAAAAAGGTGCAACTTCAATGGCAAATTTCCCCCAATGTACCCCCTTCAACTTTCATCTAATTGCATAGATAGGCACCTCAAAGTGTGTTTTGATGACTGATAAAAAATTTTAATGGGCGGTTCACAGGTTCTTACTTAAAAAAATAAATTCAATTTTACTTACTTTCTTGAGTAACAGAAAACACAAGATAATGTTGATATTTCTTTTATTACCAGAAATATCATACATATTTACATCTAAAACTTTGATAAGGTTTTATGTTGCATAAATACATACATTTAATGTATCTAAAAAAAGGGGAATCCCATTGGAATAAGCAAGAATGCCAATAATGAATTTTTGCAACAGATAGACGTGAAAAGAAAAGGAGAAAGAGAGAGATTTCTGACATATTGAAATCTAATGTAGTTTCAATAAATTATAAATAAAAAAGAAATGATAGACAAAATTCTACTAATAGGTACATTATTTAACAAAATTATATATTAAACATGATAAAATTAAAACTCTTAAATAAAAAATACAGTAAGTAAAAGTTACACTAGTCTGCACGGTATCAGATAATTAAAAACAAATGACTGTCCTTAATGCATTTTTTAAATATTAATTACAGAACTGTTCTTAGTTTTCTTCTGTCACACATAGTTTGTTTGCCACTAGAGTTGTTTTCAAAGATTCATTTTTCGAGAACAAGCATCATGTAGTAGTTATACATAATATAAATGTATATTTGTAGGTACTAATAGAACTTAAAGATGTATCCAGGTCTTTAAAAAGCATAAGGGGCAAAACATAAAATGAAAAGGAAATAAAATTGAAAGCCAAAGAGAACAAATTTTAAGTAAAACAGCTTTGTAATTTTTTTTAGCAATATTACAATTAGAGTTAATTAGATTTCGTAAAGAATATTAACTATTACTCTCCCTTGTGTTAGAATTTCAGAAATGTTTTGCAGATCTATGCCGATCATGACCCCTAGAACCCAAAATCTCCCCACCCCCCCAAGTTAAAAAAATATCTATCTAAATATCACTTTTTTCATAGGCATAACTTCCATAATTTTTCACAAACTGACACACTGAAGCATTTGTTTTGTGATCCATGGCTGAAAGTTGCAATTTTTCGCGATCGTTTGACCCCATTTTCCCACAATTCTTTGACGATATTGGCAATTTTTCTTTTAGTGATTGACCATTTGTTGAATGTTGTGATCAATTTTATGTTAAAATTTTCAGATTTATAACTGATTTTTTTTTTTTTCAGAAATTATCACCTTAATTTTACAGAAAATTTGGAACAGAATCACTCCTGAACTAAAAATTTCTCTATTAGAATATCTGTTTTAATATTATCATTTTTTAGTATTGAAAATGATTCTTGATATAAACCGTCAACCCCCACTTTTTTATTTATTTATTTATTTTTTTGTGTGTGTGTGTGTGTGTGAAGAGGGGGGGGGGTAGATTATTATCTTTTTTTCTTGACAAATAAACTGAAATTGATCTGAAATTCAGAAAAGTCCTGAAGGGTTTTGGATTTTAGACTTTGTACTGTACTTAAAAATATTAATATAAAGAAAGCTGCAGAAAATTAAGCAGATAAAATTAATAAATTTAAGCCTATTTAATACAAAATATAGCAATACAATACTTAAAAATCCTAATTGTGTATATACAATACAGGCCATAATATCAAATCTAGCTGAAAACTTATTTTTTTTTTTTTTTTACTATTTTTCCATTATTAGAATGATAAATAAATTTCATGAAAATAAACAATTCATGCAGTAAAGGGTTAAAATTGTTTAAAATATATATTTATAGATAACTTTAAATAAAACATATTGTTGATTATCAATCAAAATTACCAGAATAAATCAATGATCAAAGTTAAGTGTTTGCCCATAGCATCAAAAAATAGATAAAATGCTTGATTAAAATTTTATAGCTTATTTAAAAGTTATCATCCATAGAAGTGCAACAAAATCTTGTCCAGGCTGTTGTGGCTACAAAAGCTGCTTTTCCATCACAAGTTGGAAACTGAAATTTTTTTAAAATCTAATATTTTCTACAAATGAATAGAAAAATGATACAAAAGATAAGTAGTGTTTAGAATACCATCTATATCCTACAAGATTCAATAAATCAGTGAAATAAAGAATATTACACTTCTTTTCTAATGTGCATAAAATATTAACTTAATATGAATACCCCTACCCTCCCACAAAAATCTTAGTATTACGGATCTTTTGTCTCTGGGCCTGTAGGCTTTAGCCTACTTTATAATCTACCTCTGAGTACACAGCTTAAGTTATAAGTGATTTTTCTCCTTTTTTATGCTATTACACCTGGAAAGTCAAAGTCAGTTTAAAATACTACTTGTATGTTCCGAAAGATCTTAAGCCTTTACTGAAATAAAAAAACATTAAAAATAAGCTATTTACTAAAAAGGTGCAAAATTTTTATTAAGATTTTCCATTACAAAAGGAACTGTCTTTCAATATTTAAAAGCCAAAGATGTTAAAATCATATGTAAACAGAAAAGATTCTTGAGATCTTTCAGTCGTTAATGCAATCATTTTCAAAGGATATGGTTTAAAATAGTCAGGCAATGGTCAAAAGATGTGAAATAATATCCTTTGAAAATGATCGCATTAGTCATTGAAATATCTCAGGAATCTTTTCTGTTTACACACGACTTTAACATCTTTGGCTTTTAAATTTTGAAAGATCAGTTCATTTTCCAATAGAAAATTTTAATAATAAAAATGTTATTGCACTTTTTTAATAAATAGTTTAATTTTAGTTATTTTAACACAAGGTGAAAGTGTCATTTCACTCTGGCACTTGCTATAAGTTTTATATTTTTCAAGTTTCACATAGATTAAACAGTTCAATCACATATAGTTACAGCCAGGGTTGCTACACAATTCTGCTAAAAAAAAAATAAATAAATAAATAAAAAACCTCAGGGTTTTTCAATAAAAAAAACAGCTGATTTATCTCTGTAAAACCATCCATAATGGAAACTAATCTATAAAAATGCTAAAATAAATGCACACAACATGAATTTCAGATTTTTAATTATTTTTCATATTATACTATTGTTATTTTAGTTTGCATAAATTCTGCATAAAAATTGGATGAATAATTAATTCACAATTTCTTCAGTTGTGATAATAATCGAGATTCTGTGCGAAAATAGTATATAACAAATTCCTTAACCATTTTAAATTTTCCCTGTTTTTTTCTTTTTGCCTAAATTTGCCAATTCTGACTTTTCCAGGATCTGTAGCAACTCTCAAGGATGTCTGCTAATTTTATATGCTTGTAAGCAAAAATGGATGCAGAGAAAAATAAAGAATTTCCATTAAAAAGTTATTGACTTGCATGCTTTCAAATATATTTGATGAAATTGAGAAATTAAAATGTTTAGTTAGAAAGAAAATCAAATTTTAACATACCTTTAGCTGTATTATTTTCAACACATGTAGTTGGTTGCTGTGTCTTAGGGTCAATATCTGGAGGCAAACAAAGATATCTTCAAAAGTTAAAATGAAAATATTTTCAATGCAAAGATATTAGTATTTTTTTTTTGGTTAGTCGGACACCAGTGTTATATACAGGGTGTTTCGCTACCAGACCGACAAACTTTGAGGGGTGATAGTAGACATGAAGACAAACATTATTAAATAGGAAACCATGGGGCGCAATCGTCTTCTGTAGGAGCTAGGGGCCATTAAAGTTTAAGGTCCAAAAATTCAAACGATGATAAAAAACGGAAAAAAGGGTAGATTTGTTTGCAATTTTCACTAAAATCATTCTTTATATCACGATTTTGAAAAAAGAAATTATAAAGTTTACATTCAAAATTTGTCGATAGAGGGCGCTTTAGACATTAGAGTAACGAACAACTACTTTTTAACGTTCTTTTTTG
This sequence comes from Maratus speculifer, assembly GCA_964019185.1. Lineage (NCBI taxonomy): Eukaryota > Metazoa > Arthropoda > Arachnida > Araneae > Salticidae > Maratus > Maratus speculifer. The sequence continues at coordinate 241,424,266 of OZ025301.1, read as the reverse complement.
CATGGGGTTGAAATTATTTTAAAGTTCAGACTTTAACTTAAATTTTAATCCCAAAATCGGAAACATCGGGATCGGGTAACTAGCGAAAATTGAACTATGAACATAGGGGAGATTTTTAAACACTCATAAACATCGTACAAATTAATCGATTTTGTTGCGGTTTGCGCAGCGTTCGAAATCCTTGGTGGTCCGCTGGTCCGAGACCACCGATAATTCAATCGGACCACTAATTTGAAAAATTTAGTGGTCCACAGGAACAGTGCCTTATTATTATTTAAAAAGCAATAATAATAAATAAATAAATAATTCAAAAAGCACAATTATCTTCTCTCTCAAACAATAGATGCACTGCTTTCTCTTCCAAGCAACCCTGTTGAGCACCATTCCTTGGCTTAAAAAAAAGTTATAGTCTGAAGATTTCCATCGAATGCCTCATCTGCAAGAACACAAAAGGCGCCGTCCCGTCCCGCCCCGCTACGCCGTCATATCGCAAATGCTCTTCTTCCAAAGTAGCTAGCAAAGCAATTTTGCGCCAAATGCGTTCACCCACCTCAAAGGAGAGTTTGCTTGCGTCACTTCGGCGTACTGTATTGTAACGCAGTTCTTTCAAAGCTTTTATTTCATACTAACAAAATATTCCTGACTCGAAAAAACGCTAAAAAATTGCATAAAAATTAGTAATTTCAAAAATTGCTCATGAGCAAATTTACTACAGTAAAACCTCGTTAACATGAACACGCTTAACGCGAATTACTTTTAGCAAGAACTGTTTCCGATTGCCCCGTCCTGTTGTGCATAATGTATTTAAGTACGGATAACAAGAACTACTTTCAACAAGAATAAAAAAAAGTTTCCCCCTGAGTGTTCGCGTTATCGAAGTTCGACTGTATACAGTAAACTCTGTCTAAGGCGAAATTGGTCGGGACTAAGAAAATTTTCCGTCGTAGACTGTCAGGATATATGCTCTGTAGTCTCATCACTGTACATGCTTGTGGAAATTAGCTAAGCCTGGAGGAGCTCTATACAACTTGTTTTACTTGCCTTTTATCCCTTACATAAATAAACTTTTCCGTTATTTATATTCTATAATCCAGTCTTTCAATTCCTCATACTTTTATTTATAATAGATGAGTATTTCAGCTCACGGCATCTTTGTTTTGCTTCTGGCTCACTAGCTTTTCTCATATTTAGCCGGCAACCGCTTTAGTACAAATGATCCTTAATAGATGGCATAAGCAGCTCTATTTGATCACGGTCGTTAGTGCTACTACTACACATGACCGGAAGTGTACTGTGAGAACCGGTTGTAGGGGGAACTGGTTATGCATGCGTAGAATCCTTTTCTGCGTGACTGTATCGTATATATACCGAGAGTTCGTTGACCTTAAGTACAGTTGACGTTCTCCTTCATTTAAGAGATGTTGGTGGAGCTTGTTATTAAAGTGCTTTTTTGAAAGACTTCATATTCCTTTACTATGAGTTCGTTTGATACCCGGTGAAACATTTTTTTTGTTCTTTATGACTTTTAAATTAAACAAGTTGCTGGTAGATTAGACTTTCAAAGACAGTTTTCCCTCTTTTTCTTGGAGTTCGTTTGTCAAGTTAAAAGCCGTGGCATGCTTTAGTCTTTGCTGAAATTTACTGGAATGACTCACTGGGAAATGCCTATGTAATTCAACAATGAGAACTGATATCCCTTTTGACGTCTAAATGATGTGGTCCAGTTTTAAGATGGTTTCTGTCATTTGTCAAGCCCGGTGTTTAGTACGACTCCGAAGGAAATGGATGTTGGACTTGTTGTTTTCTGAAGATATCATGGATGATGTTTTGGTTTTGCCGGTGACGTGCCTTTTTGACAGCGGAGGTATTTACAAATTAAATCTTTCAGGTTGCCATGTTTCTCACATAGTTTTATTTTATTTTATTTAGCATTGATTAAAAATTAAGTTTTTCTGTTTAAGCTCCGGGGTAAATATACTTTATTATTATGAAATTCATTTTGCTTAGGTTATATATTAATACAATCAAATGGTTTAAGTCAACTATTGTTATTGGAATGAAAGAATTAATTGACAATGTTTAGATGAGATTTTAATTATATTTTATATAAATCTATATTAAATTGTTGACTATACATAGACATATTTTACTTTTGCTTTTAAATAAATATCTTTGTTTAATTTAACTTGCTGTCTTTACTTTTCCATCACTACATATTTTTTTACAGGTTTAATCAATAGATTAATACTTTAATACAGTTTCTAATTTATAATAGCATTACTTTAAATCAACCGTATTTGTGTTAGGCTCTGTCGGAAGGTCAGCTTATGTTTAACCTTTCACTGCAAGTTAAACTCTGCTTATAGATTGGATATTTACTAAGGTAATATCCAACAGGTAACCTAAGGTAACGCCAAATGCGTTCACCCTCCTTAAAGGAGAGTTTGCTTGCGTCACTTCGGCATACTGTATTGTAAAGCAGTTCTTTCAAAGCTTTTATTTCATACTAACAAAATATTCCTGACTCAAAAAAACGCTAAAAAATTGCATAAAAATTAGCAATTTCAAAAATTGCTCATGAGCAAATTTACTACAGTAAAATCTCGTTAACATGAACACGCTTAACACGAATTACTTTTAGCAAGAACTGTTTCCGATTGCCCCGTCCTGTTGTGCATAATGTATTTAAGTACGGATAACAAGAACTACTTTCAACAAGAATTAAAAAAAGTTCCCCCCTGAGTGTTCGCGTTATCAAAGTTCGACTGTATACAGTAAACTCTGTCTAAGGCGAAATTGGTCCGGACTAAGAAAATTTTCCGTCATAGACAATATTCCGGATTATGCAAAAAAAAAAAAGAACTTCTCCACCTTTACAAAAAATAAATAAATAAATATCCGTCGCCGATGATGTTCTTTCATTTATTTTCCTGACTCGAAAATTGGTTGGAAACTGAAATTCTGAAAGATCCTTTGTTTTTATAAATAAATGAGAAACGCTATTCAATTTCTTAGTACGACTATAAAATGCGCTAATTGGAAATTTACACACACAAGAAAAAGAAACAATAAACTTCGAGAATGAGACAGAACGCTATAATTTTGAATTTGAGGACAACTTTAAAGTATAATATATTGTACTTTAGAAAATATATATATAATTGATAAATGTGCATTCTACAAGAAATAATAACTTTTAAATTCCATTTTGTATAGGAAAAAATGGCATAAGCAAGAATTCCTTAAAAATTAAACAGATTCTGTTCTTTTGAATTAACTTTTTCGAAGTACTATTACAGAATTTAACTAATATGCTCGACATTGAGAATTTGAATTGTCAGTTTTAAAATTTGATAAACAAAATAAATGCCTTTTAAAATATCCTCTTTTCCGCTTTATGCAAAATTTTCGTTTTGGCGGGACCTTGCCTTTCCGTTTCCGCGTTCGACAGATTCCATCTTATGCAGCAAGAATTAATGTAATTTTCTATGGGTTCGCCGGGACTAGAAAAATTTTCCACTTTATACAGATTTCCGGCTTGCACAGAGCCTGCCTTAGACAGAATTTACTGTATTAAGAAAAATAATCACTACCTACCAGATCCCTTGTGCGAATATCAAAAAATCGGCATGAAAAACACTAAAAAATGTCGTAAAATATTTGTGAAAAATTAAAAAATCGCTGAGGACGAAATTTACTACATTGGCTGGTCTAAAAGATTTAAACCACATTCTTTTTTATGAATGTAAAAAATAAATAAATAAAACGTTGAATGCGAAAAAACTAAAAAAAAAAAAATCGCATTAAAATGTTCTGAAAAATTCAAGCATTGCAGAGAACAAAATTTACTTTTTTTGCTAAACAATTGAAACCGGATTCGTTTTACAAATATTTAAAATTACCGAGGATCGCGAAAGTATTCTAAATATCGTAAAAACGTTAAAATTCGCAGATGACAGAATTTAATGTATTATTCTAAACGACTGAACCAACATTCCTTTTATGAATGTCCAAAAAAAAAAAAAAAAAGAAAGAAAGAAAGAAAAAAAAGCGTAAATAATATAAAAATTAAAATTTTCTGTATTGATCTAAATGATTGAAATAGATCTATTTAAGAATGTCGAAAAAAATTTCATAAATATCGTGAAAAATTAAAAAATCGCAGAGGACGAATTCTTTATTCCTACTATATAATTTTTTTTTTTTTTTTTTTTTTTTTTTTATATATAGCTCTGATAAAAGTTCTTTGAAACGAACAATGTTTCTTACAGTGATTCTTTCTCTTATGTAGTATTATTGAGCCATTTTAATGCATATAATATTTGTGTGTATCTAAATAAAACTTTTACTAGTTAAGGCTTAATATTATCAAGTCATCGAAAGTTACTTGAATTTTACTTGGTCTTAAGTATATGGAACCGTATTTGTGTTTCCACATCCAGTTGTAGTAATTACGCAATCGCGCCAGAATTATTTTGTATGAGGAAGAAGCTTCAGAGATAATGGGAGGGGTTTAAGACAGCGTAAGCACAGAGTGGTTTGTTAATTGGTCAATTGTGCGAGCGCTAGGAAGGGGGTGAAATTTTGGTGGCTGATGCGCGGCGTGATATTTTGGTTCTCAAAGTTTCGTTTTCAGAATTTTTTTTCTGGTTGCTCGGACTTCAGTTTTATTTAAGGATTTTTGCTTTACGAATCTTTTTGCTTTTGCTCTATTACTTTGATCGATTCTAAAATGTGGAAATATGGGATTGGGCAGCCTCCAGCAAAAAAATTAAAAAAAGATGATTCATCTAAAATTGAAAGGGACAAGGATTATGATGCCAATCGGCGAATACGTGTTGCAAACTAGATAAAATGAAAAATGTAGATATTGGTGATTCATATCAAACTGACAAGGCCTGCAAAGATTTTACTTCTTGCATAGCAAAAGAGCGCCTTCAACAATTAATTAGTGAGATTGCTAATGCAAGATGTTTTTCCTTAATTTGTGATGAATCTACTGACACATCCATCAAAGAACAGTTAATTATATACACAATGCACTGTATCAATGGAAAGCAGAGCATAAATTTTTTAAACTTGTGCTCATTAAACAAAGCTGATGCAGAAACAATTTATGCAGCAATAAGAGACACTTGCATCAGTGTTTTGCAACTTAATGAAAATAATCTTTTTGATAAACTTTTGTGTTTTGCTGCTGATGGTGCTGCAGCAATGCAAGGAGTAAGAAAAGGTGTAAGCCAGAAATTGTCGGAAGACCAACCAAATTTAATAAAAATGCACTGTATGGCACACCGATTAGAACTGGCCTTCAAAGACACATTAAACCATTTTCCAGCATTTGAAAGTGTACAAGCATTTCTTTTACAACTCTTCAAATTTTACCATAATAGCACTGCAAATCGGGCACAGCTGAAAGAAGCGTCAGTTGCCTTAGAGTTGAAAGAGTTAGTTCCAACTCGAGTTGGGGGTACTCGTTGGTTACCACATCTCCACAGAGCATTCAAAAACTTTTTTCTACTGTATGATTCTGTTTTGCTGCAACTCAAAAATTGTAGTATCTTCTCTAAAACTGAATCAGCATCTGTTTCTAAAGGACTTCTGAAATCAATGAAGTCAGATGTGTTTATGCAGTCGGCTATAGAACTTTCTGAAGTTGTTTCATATCTTGAGAAAGTTTCGCTTACTTTGCAGAATAGAGACACTACCCTATTTCATGCTTATAATACAGTGTGCACAGCAATAGATTTATTACAGAATTTAAAACAAAATGATGAAATCATAAAAAAAAATTGGAAAAATTAAACTTGAAAGCAGTAAGAAGTAGGAAATGCATTTCTGAAGGAGACAAACTGACAAAGTTTATAGACGATATTGTTGAACAACTGGAAAGGAGATTTCCTGAAATTAACAAAAGTTTAATAAGCATCAGTAAAATTTTATCCTTCGATGAATGGCCCAGTGCATGCTCTTATAATTTTGGGAAAGAAGAACTTAAAGCCGTTGTTTCAGAGTATGAAGTAGTTCTAAAAAATTTTAATATCGAAACAGAAAATTTGACTTTTGAATGGGCATCTTTAATAAGATCGATTTATGTCAGTACAAAGGAACCCAAGAAAATGGCATGGGAAACTGTAAATTCGGAATTTCATATTGGACATGAAAATATTTTGTTGGCTATTGATATATTGCGTTCCATTCCTTCGACATCTGTTGAAGCAGAAAGAGGATTTCGAATCTTAAACGAAATTAAAAATGACTGGAGAAACCAATTAAATAATGAAACAGTTTCGGATTTAATGAGAGTTTATCTGGACACACCAGATATTGAAAAATTTGATCAAATTCCATCTATAACACTTTGGCTACAATCTGGAGAAAAATCGAAAAAAATTTGCATTAAACCTTATAGTCAGTTTAAATAAGTACAGTATACTCCCTCTAATCCGCACAGGGTTTAAAGAGACCAAGGGTTTTGCGGATTATAAAATTTTGCAGATTATAGGTCATTTCTTTGTTTACATTCTAATATTTGGAATTTATCAACAAATGCAGTAAATATACAGCAAATAAATAACCCAGAAATGAAAGAAAGTTTTATGCATAAAAAGCTACAGTCAATAGGAACACATTTAAATGATATAATACAGAATTAATGGAAAACATTTCAATTTATTTTTAAATCTATCAAAAATCACAGTAATAGTGGTTTGCTTTATCATTTTTTATTTATGCTATGCAGTTTATTCTTGATGCCCTTAAGAGTTAGGTTTTCTTGATCAATAACAGAAGTTTTTTTTTTTTTTTTTTAATTATATATATACATATTATAAAAAAATATTTTATCTTTTATATAGCCAGCAAACGTGCTCAGATTATAGCAGTATTAATAGTTATTTATAAGATACATAAAACATTTCTTTCTAATGAATGCAGAAATGCATTAAAAATTTCTAAATTCATCAGTACAGTTCAACTTTTATTATGATCAAAATGTGCATTATCGTGGTTAAAAAAAAAGGAAATTTTAATGTTTGTTTACATCTAAAATATAGTGCGGATTATAAACGTTTGTGGATTATAGGGTTGCGGATTAGCGGGAGTAAACTGTAATTACAAATAAAATATCTAAATAATAATTTGATAGATTTTCTTTATGTACTGTTTATTTAATTTTTAGAAAATTATAATTTTACATTTTATTATGCTGAAAATTTTGGATAAATGTAAAGTAAGATTGGTTAATTTTCCAGGGAGGGGGGGGGGGGGGAGGAGACCACTCAAAGTGTTAAAATTATTTAATAGAATTTTATGTAGCGGACCAGTGATGATGTCTGCGGACCAGTAAATTCTCATGCTTACTGGTCCTTAGGACCAGTGACTTTTTTTTAGGAATTCTAACGCTGTTGCGTGTAGTTCATTCCATTGGTAATTATTTTATACCAAATGACTTACAGCTCTTGTATCTCCATTTTTTGATAGAGGGCGCTTCCGACACATCTCCGAAATTTCAATGGCATTACTCCTGGATGTTTTACTAGCAGACCAACATACTTCCAGGAAGTGTTAGGGACGCAAAGCGACTCGGAATCAGATAGGTATGTAATGTTGAAAATGCCTTTTTAGCGAGCTAGGGTTAAAAGAAGCAGAGAAAAAAGCAACAGAAGCAGGTAGTGAAACAGCAACACATTAATGTGGCAGAAAACAATTTAGTTAAAGGTTTTACTATAAAAGGTGTCCAAAATTACGACCAGAAGTAGTCGGGCGTGCTTGACAGCAGCGTCGCATGCAATTCCTCATGCTTTGAAAGATTCCTGGCATCTCGGATAGCTTTCTGGCAGCTACAGAAATTCAAGCTGAGAGGTCTTCCACTGACGGTACGGGAGTCTCATACATTCAACTTTTCATTTGACAACAGCAGAAGAGAGTCCATACAGATTCAGATTGAGCCAGGTGGAGGGGCTAATAATTGGTTTGAGCTCAACTAGCCCCACCCAGTACTGTTTTTTTAAAAAAATACAGAACAATTATATTAGTAATAAAATAAAGGTAGGTAACAAAAAGTAATTGATATAATGAAGTAGGTGCGATGATCTGGCAGGCCAATGAACTGGGCCACCACTACCTATCCACTGCTGTCCATATGTTACTTTGAGGTGTCTGCGAACATCATTGGTAAAATGTGGAGGAGCCCCATCGTGCTATAATGTGACGCAACAAAAGAGGAACATGTGCTTTTACCAGAAGTTCCGACAGAACGTGTTGTAGAAATATCAAGTGGCTTTTTTCTCTGCTTTTTTTAACCCTAACTCGTAAAAAAGGCATTTTTGATGTTACATTATAATATGATTCCGAGCCGTCTTTGCATCCCTAACACTTCCTGAAAGTGTGGCAGTCTGGTAGTAAAACAGCCAGGAGTAATGCCATTGAAATTTCGGAGATGTGTTTGAAGCGCCCTCTATCAAAAAATGGAGACACCAATTCAGTATGTCATTTTGAATAAAATAATTACCAATGGAATGATCTACACACAAACCGCAACAAAATCGATTAGTTTGTTCAATGTCTACGAGCATTCAAAATCCCCTCCACTGTTCACAGTTCAATTTTTGCTAGTTACCCGATAACAATGTTTCCGATTTTGGGCTTAAAATTTAAGTTAAAGTCTAAACTTTAAAATAATTTCAACAATGTGCACAAAATAAGGGTAAAAAGTAGTTGTTTGTTACTCTAAAGTCTAAAGCGCCCTCTATCGACAATTTTTGAACGTAACCTTTAAAATTTTTTTGCAAACAAAACGTGACATAAAGAATGATTTTAGCGAAAACCGCAAACGAATCCACCCTTTTTTTTTCATTTTTTATAATTGTTTGAAGTTTTGGACCTTAAACTTTAATGGCCCCTAGCTCACACGGAAGTCATTTGCGCCCCATGGTTTCCCATTTAATAATGTTTGCCTTCATGTCTACTATCACCCCTCAAAGTGTGTCGGTCTGGTAGTGAAACACCCTGTATATGTGAATTTAGACAGTATATGTACATATAATACAATTTATGTTTCTATATACAATATAAGTCCACTTTTACAGTTTACATATTTTAACTCTTTAATGGAAAGTCCAAACTGCCTGAAAATATTCTTGAACATTCCTTAAACATTTTTACATGCTTCAGAATTTTTTTCAGAACACTGCCTCAAATACACTTTTAAAAAAATGTATGTATTTATAAAGGGGGACCACTGTGCCCCAAAAGCAGAAGACAATGATCCACTATTAAGTATTATTTGAAATAGGATAAAATTATTTTTTTATTAATTTAAATCTCTTTATTTCTCCTTTACCTTGAAAAAAACATAATATTGAAAGTTTGTGAGTAATATTTTCTAACAAACTACCTATACACAAAACTAATCAGAACAATTATCAAAACAATTATTATATTTTTAAAATATCAACGGATTAAGATATAGGACAATTGCAAACAGAGTGAGATTATTAAATAAGTCATCATCATGAATATTTGAAAATGAAACTTCAAAATACTTATGAGTCTGAAATTTTCCTTAAATTCATTTAGATCTGGGTGCGATTTTACAATAGTATTGATATAAAACAACAGATTAAGAGCCATAAAGTTTTGATTACAAATTTGTTTTATGTTACATCTAAAATGAGTAATAAAATTTCAGAATTTGCCAGAAATTGTTTTAGTTATACCAGCCAAAAGTCAATAGTTTACTTGTATTTAAAAACAGTTAATACAAACCAAAATATTACTATGTTACACAAATTTACATTTTTCTTTGTCTATTTTACTTTACAGTTAAATAATTACTTTTAAACAATATTTCTTTTATAGAGAATAAGAAAATATGAAATATTTTGAAAAACCTATATTACAGTAACAGAATGGATTGTGGACCACTATACCCCAGCAATTGATGGTTCACCGTGAAGCTCATTTGAAGTTCAATACATTCTCATAAGTATTTTATTTAAAGCTTTATTTTAAGCATATTAACTTTAATATTAAACAAAAGCAAGTATCTTATCTTTACAAAAAAAGATGTTTTTTCTTATTAATCTATAACCTTTAATTAATAATAAAGAAAAGTATGATGATGCAGGGATGCCGCTGACGTGCTATAGTGCATAAAATACACAAAAAATCGGTGACGGGATGCAGAAAAATGGAGCTTACGCATCTCGCAAGACGCGTAATTTTCGTCAAAAAATCTCAAAAAAGGCAATTTTTGCTAAAAAATCGCGAATGATTTCCAACAGATTCCGTCAAAAAAATCGCGAAAACAATGGCTATATTTGTTACAAAATCTAGAAAAAAAGGCAGATTTCCTCAAAAAATCGTGAAAAAACTACTATTTTCGTCCAAAAATCGTGATAAAATGGCAAATTTTGTCAAAAAATTCGTGAAAAACGGCAATTTTCATCAAAAAATCGTGATAAAACGGCAAATTTTGACAAAAAAATCATGGAAAATTGCAATTTTCATCAATAAATCGTGATAAAACGGTAACTTTCGTCACAAGATTGCGAAAAACCGGGACATTTCATCAAAAGATCACGTAAAAATGGCACATTTCATCACAAAATCTCAAAAAAGGCAAGTTTCGTTAAAAAATTGCGAAAAAATGAATAATTTCGGCAAATTTTGTCAAAAAATTCGCGAAAAAATGGCTGATTTTGATACACTATCCCGAAAAAAAGGCACATTTCCTCAAAAAATCGCGAGAAACGATGAAAAGTCGTCCAAAAAACACGATAAAACGGCAAATTTCGTCGAAGAGGCAAGAAAAAAAAAGTTGATGCCAGGATAGATTTCTTTTGTTCCAAAAGCTAACTTCAGATTATTATTATTTATTTTTTTTTTGCTGTTCCAAAAACAGATTTTCTTGCTTCAGAATCTGTTTTTGATTGTTCCAAATCTTTTTGAGTGAACGTAACTCCTGAAAACACCCATTCATTAAACAAACCCCCTTTACTCAACAAAAGTATTCTTTTTTTTTCAGGAAAAATTTCTTTTTCAATAAATCAGTTTTGCCCCTTTTTAAAAGAAATGCAAACAATAGTGATACTTGTTATCTTCTACACTCAAATAAGCATTTTTTTATAATTTAATTTATATCTTGCACATTTATTTATTTTTTTTAAATAAAGAAAATTTCTCTTAATAGTTTTTAAAAAATTAATATTGGCTTTAATTATTTATACATTATTATTAAAACAATAATTATTGCTTTTAATTTTTCTTTTGCAAATGAACAAGTTCAATTTTTGGGTCTAAAAATATGACTTATTATTAGTGGGGACCCGCTTTTGTAAAAAAGAGACCCATAATTTTAGAAGTCCTGGGTCCCCGGGAACTAGGATTTTTCAAGTCCTGCGCCATCACTGATGATGAAAAATTTTACTTTTAGTAGCTTAAAACAACCCCTCAAGATAAAATGGATCATTCCGAGCTAAAGATGTGTTTTTTAGGCTATAAGCCTTTGATGTAATAAATTCCTAATTTAAGTTTAAATATTTTGTTTTATATCTACAGGCACATCTACTCTATATGTGCCAGTATTGGACCCCCCCCCCTTAAGGAATTTCTTTAAGTAATAATTTTTTATTAACAGATATTATTATTACTTTCCAGCTTTTTCCATATTATATTAATCTTTCAACAATATTTAACAAATCGCATAGTTACATTTTTTTAATAATTTTTTTTCAATGTTAAATTGTAACCGGATGAATAATCAAACATACATTACAAAGCAAAGGGTTCAAAACGTTTTTCAAAATTTTAACAGTTTGATAAATTATAATTTTGATTATGAAAATGAAGATGACCAAGAATTACACCAGCTGAACTTATCTATATTCATAGATAAGTAATACAGTAGACTCCCTCAAATCCGCACAGCTTGTGATCAGAGGTTTTGCGGATTTTAGAATTTTGCAGATTTCTGGTCATTGCTTTGTGTACATTTTTAAAAAAATAATTTGAATGTAATTAATAATGAAATCAAAAGTATAATGAATGCATACAACATACTAAAATATTAAAAAAAGTAATAAACTAAAATAATAAAAATTTAGATATTTTTTAAAATGATTAAAATACTAAAAGGAAAGGTAAAGTTAATGATCAATAATGTACAATTACATATTCATTATAAAAGAGGAAATGTGTTTTTCCTAAATTATTCAATGAAACTTGCCTCATAAAGGTACATTACTAATTCACACCAGGATCATAAAATAATGAAACTTTATTTCAGGTTTAGCCAGACTTAATAACTAAAAAAGCTTGATTAATACATAAATATATTTGGTAAGATTGTGATTACCAATAACATTAGCAATATCTTTATTTTTTCAGAAATAAATTATTCTTTCTTCATCAAAAACACAAATTCAATAACCTTAACAAAAATTATAAATTTAAAAATGTATGGAATTAATATAAAACTGAAAAAATCAATTTTTGCACCTGCATCTGAACTGAATGTTTCATTGTTTATATACGTAAAATATGAGCAGATTTTAGAGAGTTGTGGATTTTAGGAGTGCGGATTTGAGGGAGTCTACTGTATGTATGAATACATAAAACAATAATAATACATAAAAATAAGTACTACATACATCAACAAACATAAATGTTCATCAGGATTCATAGCTATTTATTAACATTTGAGGTCACCCGAAAGCAGAATACTACGAAATTTGCGACGTACGTCGCAGAACAGATGCCTGAGCTGCAGAACAATTCTGTTCTAAAGTGAGGGAAAAAAAATCTTCGGAACAACCGTGCATTTTCTGAGAAAGGGGAAAACGGCGTGCCGAGTCGTAAGATGTTTTGAACAATACTATCTCGGACGATCTCGGAGCTCTCCGATGTTTTTAACCAACATTTTATGCATAGAGGAAATATGTCAAAATATTTTTCATCTAAAGTTATCCATAAAACTATGAATCAGGGCTCGAAAAATAGCGATCCCGGGGAACGCAGAAATCCTTTCTGGGAGTGTATATTTTCCCACTCAAGTTCCCTTCCGGGAACCTAACAAGTCACCGTAGCCGCCAGCGATGCCGGACGTGCTTTAGTGCGTAAATTATGCAAAAAATAGCTCTTATGCGTCCCGTGGGATGCGTCATTTCATCATAATATGACAAAAAAAAAACCCGAATTTCGTCAAAAAATCGTGATAAAACGGTATATTTCGACAAACAATCACGAAAAAATGGTAAATTTTGTCAAAAAAATCCCGAAAAAGCAGTAAAATTTGCCAAAAAAATCGCGATAAAACGACAAATTTGGTCAAATCCCTTAAAACGGCAACTTTTTTCTAAAAAATCACGATTAAACGGCAAATTTCGTCAAAATTTCGCGGGAAACAAAGCAAAATTCATCAAAATTCGAGAAAAAAAGACAAATTTCGTCAAAAAATTGCAAAAAAACGCTATTTTCATAGAAAAATTACCGAAAAAAACAAGATTTCGTCAAAAAATAGCAGAAAACAACGATAATTTCATCGAAATTCGCGAAAAAACAGCAAATTTTATCCAAAAATGGCAGATTTCGATAAACAATCCAGGAAAAACGGTAAATTTTGTCAAAAAAATCCCGAAAAACAGTAAAATTTGCCAAAAAATCGCGATAAAACGGCAATTTTCATCAAATTCCTTAAAACAGCAACTTTTTTTTTTTCAAAAAAACTCGATTAAACGGCTTATTTCGTAAAAAAATTCATGAAAAAACACTAATTTCGTAAAAAAAACCCCCAAAAACAAGATTTTGTCAAAATATCGCGGGGAACAACGTAAAATTCGCGAAAAAACGGCAAATTTCATCAAAAAAATCGCGAAAACACACTAATTTTGTAGAAAAATTACCCGAAAGACAACAGATTTCCTCAAAAAATAACTGAAAACGATGCAAATTTCATCAAAAATCGCGAAAAATGACAAATTTCGTCAAGAAATTCACGAAAAAACATCAAATTTTATCAAAAAATATGGAAAAACGGCAGATTTTGTCAAAAGATCGCGAAAAAACGAAAAATTTTACCAAAAAATTGCGATAAAACGGCAAATTTCGTCAAAATACTTACTCATAAATTTTCCAGGGAACCTATACTTTTCATCTGTGAACCTATATTTGGTAAGATTCGAAAGGTAAATTGAAAATGTATGAATTTATCTTGCAGAACAATTTTGGTGAAATACATTTGCGTTGCAGAACATCACAAAGTATTCTGCTTTGGGGTCCATACGTATTAACACCATCGCAGCAGAAGTTGCGCTAATGTGCCAATAAAGAGCAATCTTGTTGTTTGCATGCACACACAGTTATCTTTTGGATTCCTTGTTGCCTTGTTGTTTGCCGATTTTTGACGCCCTTTTTTAATGCTACAAAATTGCGTATTTGGGATTTGCCAAAAACAGAACAAGAGGCAATTTTATTTTTTCAAAAGTGTAATATTTTACCAAAAAACAAAAATATACCAATTCCCATGACATGAAACTTTATTTTGGTAAATGTAATTTTTTAAAAGTGTAATTTATGACAGTGTGATCAGCATGTGGGACTCAGAAAAAACAACTGATTTGAGGAAAGCAGAATTCCATTTTGTTCAGCTTTGAGATTCATATACTGCTGGTGTGAGGAGTTGATGTCAATTAAATTTTGTGAAAAACAACTTGATTTATCGGATAAAACTGTTATAGATTGGAACAATTACATGCATGAATTATGCGTCCTGGATATTGAGAGTAAACCAAACAAGAAGGTAGGTGGTCCGTATTGCACTGTGAAAATTAATGAGTTTGTTTAGTAAACTTAAAAATAATTGTGGTTGAGTATTACCTGAACGGTGGGTGTTTGGTGGTAAATGTAGAGAAACAAAAGATTCGTTTGTTGTCACTGTTCCTAACAGAACTGGCTCTGCCCTTCTTGATAAAATTATTGAAAACATTGCAGATGGTAGCACAATTTATTCTGACAGTTGGAAAGGTTACCAAACAAACAAAATAAAGATAGAATTCCTACATGCTAAAGTTAATCGTAAATACAATTTTATTGATCCTGATACAGGAGTTCATACACAAACAGTTGAGAGAATGTGGGGCAGTGCTAAATGGAGGAACAAGAGACGTAGGGAGACAGCGAGATATCATTTGGAATCGTATTTATCAGATTTCATATGGCGACAGCATCAGGTAAAAGAAAATAGAGATTGATTTGAACTTATGTTAAACGCTATATCGGCCCATTTCCCTCCGAAATCCGATTGACTACTTTGTTTTTAAAGTGTTTTGATTTAAAATAAAATGTTCTATTTTATGATTTAGCGCAAAAATTTTAAATGTAGATTAGCGTTACTTACAAACCGCCAAATCTGTAGCTACGGTGGCGTTAATACATAAGTACCACGCTTGACTACAAATTTCACTTTCTGAATCCCGAAATGTGCAAATGAAAAATAAATAAATAAATAAAATAACCAGGGTTGGGTTTTTGACGTCAAAAACTGGTTTTTGACATGACAGTGGTAAAAACTGTGTTTTTACCGGTTTATTCCGTCAAAAACCTACCATTTTCAATTTTTCTCTAATTTATAGTGTAAGTGAAGCATACAATGCATTTCTAAATTGATTTTTCCTTGTTTTTCTTGTTATTATTATTATTATTATTCACATCCACATTTGTTAAATTTATTTAAAAGAAAAGCATTTCTTAAATATGAAAAATTTAAAAATATTGAGTAAATGGACAAAACAACATTTTGCATTATCTCCTTTAATATAGACTCTACTAACTGCAATGGCCATTAGTATCAAATGATAATAACAGGTTTATTATAATTATTAAATAATACTCAATTTACATTTTTAATAAAATACATTAAATTCATTTTAGAGATGCAAGAATGCTGTTTTATGGTATGACAACAGATGCCAAGCATGGAAAAGTCATTGAATAAATTTGAATATTCTTAGATATATTTTAAAAATGCCTATTGTATGCATTTCATAAATGAAATGGTGATTTTCATTTTCACTTCGTTAAGCAGAATCTTAAAATTTTTAAATTAATAAAATTTTAAACTGTAAGACCTGATATCAAGTGAAAGCTCTTAGACTTAAAATTTAACACAACAAAATAATATTTAAGAAAAATTGGAGTAAAATAACAATTTATATTTTTATATACCATAGTTTTTATTTGTTAACTGTAACTTATATGAATCTTGCAGACCATTCCAGTTCTTATATTTTTAGATGTAAATTTTTACCCGAATAATCATGATATATTTTTTAAATCGAAATTTACTACAGCTATTATAAAGTCAAACTATTTATGTCCTGTATACATTTTATTTAACATTATTAGATAATAGTTAACCATTTAAAGTGAATTAAAAGAAATAGCTTATGAATTTTGAAATTTCTTCAAAAAGTCTAATTTTTTTAGGCTATGCCAAATAGCTTAAGATTATTGTATAGATCTTGTAACAGAGATAAATACATACTAGTATTCTAATGTATTTTTTTTTATTGAATACCTCATAAAAAACAACTTAATACCAAAGATAAAATGAAAATTAATAATAAATATAATGTAAAAACAACAACAAAAAATGGGTTTTTGACAGTTTTCGACATTTTTGACAAACAGGTTTTTGACATGACGGTAAAAACCATGGTAAAATCCGGTAAAAACCGTCATGCGTCAAAAACTTGCCAACCCTGAAAATAACTAAAAAAATCATAACAATAATAATAATCGAAACCCTTTACCCGAATTCAAATTATTATTCAAATTTATATTTATCATTCACATACATATTTCTAAAGGATACTGTCCCATTAACAGGTTTGAGCAGTTCGCTTCATAAACACAATATCCAGGGTCTATAGTACATACAAATATCAATAAATTAAGATAAAACAAAGGTCGCATCATAAAGTTTAACAATATTCAAAGGTGAAAACTACTACGAATTTGCTTATTGTTATTTTATAGAGGTATGAATTCATATTTATGCACAAGACAGACAAAATTATTGGTATTTATTTTGTCCTTGATCTTATAGCTAGTTTCATATTTTAAAATGACAACAATCTTATTTTATTTACTTTTACTCGTTGGTTGGTAGATTGCTATTTATGTAGTTCGGGCTATTGGTTACATTCACATTAGGGCCGTGTTCAGCTGTTACACGCGCTCAGGAGCCACAGACATGGAGTGGGTTCCTATAGTGGACGGGATGTGCGTTCAGTACTCGCTACTGTGCTACCGGTACTGCAACTGTGCGCTCAATAACAGGTGGAGAACAGATCACGGATTATGAATGTGAGCTCGCTGGCCGAATACGCTAGC
The DNA here is from genome assembly GCA_964019185.1 of Maratus speculifer. NCBI lineage: Eukaryota > Metazoa > Arthropoda > Arachnida > Araneae > Salticidae > Maratus > Maratus speculifer. The sequence continues at coordinate 241,406,872 of OZ025301.1, read as the reverse complement.
GAAGTGATGACGTGTTTCTTCTGGTTTCGTCTGCTATGGTCACATGAAGCCAAGCCGCTTATGTTACGCGCCCTTAGCAGATATATTAAAAGATCGTTATAAAATAAATATTTTCTTTCCTGAAATTTTTATCCCTTGATTTGGATACACTGATATAAGAGACATTATTTGCATAAATGTAATTCAGTTATTTTTAACTCAAATTTATGTTTTTTTAATTTTAAAAGTTGGAAATCCAGCGTTAATACACTAATCCGAGCTGCTTAAGTTTAGGAGTGGCGCCATCTGTTAGTAAAATTAGTTCTAATTTCTACGTTTATATATTTACTTGTGTAAAATAATTTTTAAATATCTTATTTACCACTTACCTACATAATTTTTACCGAATATTTGCAACTTTCAATCGTTTAATGATTTAATAATTATTAATGTTGTTAAATTAATGTTTCAATAATTTGATCATAAAACAATTTATTTACCTTGCATATTGATGGATTATTATTTTTATTTTATTTATTATTATTATTTTTTTTTAATTTAGTAATAATTTTAGAGACTAAAAAGTTTTAATGCTACACTTTTTTATACATATTTACAAATGTGGCTGCCAGATTTGAAATATGAGAATGTTGAAATTCAAAGATTACTTTATGTTTTTAAAAATCTTGTTTACTTATAAATTTTCCTTCGATGAATATTATTTGGGATAGATTAATTAGCTTTTTATGACATTAGTATTTTTTTAAAATTATGACATTAGTATTTTTTAAATGTTATGATAGCTTGAGGGAGAAGCGGAATAAAGTATTTACGGGATTATAAAATGTGATTAAATATATATATATATATATATATATATATATTGTGTGTGTGTAACAGTTTATGCATATTTATGCATCTGCACTGTAAATTAATTATTGATTTTCGTTACTCAAAACTGATATAGGTATGGCGAAGATTTTGGCAATTATTAGCAAATATGCAATACTCTCATATGCACTAAATTCTTATTTATATGTATTATTCAAAATTTCTTAACACAAGAATAGTTTAATATTGTCATAACCTTTAATTTATAAACTTTAAGAAAAATTTAATTTAAAGAAATATTCATAGTTTTTTTTAAACAATTATGATTGTTTTTCTTTTTTAAAATAGACTTTTATAAAAAAAAATAAAAAAAAAAAATAAAAAAAAAAAAATAAAAAAAATAAACTTTATAAGTTTTTTAAAATAATTATTCTGAATAAATTAACTTTTTGCACGTTTTTTAAATAAAGCTTATGACTCTCTTTCTCTTTATATACACAATTAATGCTATTTAGTTTTCTGAGTTTGTTATTAAACAACAAACTTTATATATTACACATGGTAAATCAATTTTATTTAATAATCAGATAAATAAAAATATAATTTTCTGCTCATCTTTGAATTTTTTAAATGATTGAAGATCATAAATATTTAGCAAAAAATATCTAAACGAGTTTTTTTTTTTTTTTTTTTTTTTTTTTTTTTTTTTAATCTTATCACATAAAGTCCATAATAATGACCTTTATTGATCATAGATGGCGCCTGTCCTTTTATCAAATAATTATGATTTGGACCAGAATATTAGCCTTTTGATATTTTAAAACAAATATACAAAAATCTTAGCTAAAATACATTAATTACACTTACGCAATTGATACATCTTGCCTAAAAATATCCAAATCAAGTGATAAAAACTTTCGAAAAATGATAATTGGTTTAATATGAATTTTTAAAGCGTGTCTCTAGGCGTTTAACATTAGGCACGCCACACACCAGTGAGACATTAGACGAAAAAACGTGCGACATACGACAATTTCACCCTGATAACAAAGGAAAAACCGGTTTGACTGCGTCATGTTGCATGATTTTTGACGCATGCTTCATTGGTGTGTGGCGTGCCGGCGATTGGGTTCATGTGACCGTAGCAGACGACATGTGATGAATGACGTCACACTTCGCTAGCGTATAGTCAGAGCGCTGAGCTTGTACCCAGACGATACGGGTTCGAGACCTCCGCGGGCCAAAAGTTGATTTTTTTTTTTTTTGGTTGCTTTTTATTAATAAATAAGTCATTTTTATTTAAGGTAAATTTTATATTAATAATACAGAAGCACATGTATTTCTATTATAATAATACAATACTTATTTAAATACGAGAAAATGAGATTTTTGCGGAGAAAGTTTTAATATTCTAATTATCCTTTTAATATTCCAAATATCGTTCCAAAGTGATTTATATATATATTAAGCAAATGAAAAAAAAAAGTTTTCTGCGAAAATATCCGTATACGCATAAAATAATTATTAATGCACTTCTTCTTCTTCTTCTTATTTTTTTTTTTTTTTTTTTTTTTTTTTTGAAAATTTTAGAAGTAAGTTTTTATTGAGATTAGGATGCAAATATAATGCATGCGTGGATATTTCACGGTGTTAAAATCAAAATGGAAAATATTATAAAAGCAAAATGTAAAAGATATACATTTTTTTTTAAAATTAAGAATATCTGATTAAGAATATCTGCATACATATATTTTAAAGAGGTGAAATATTTGGAGTTTGCCTTCTAGTTTTGTAATGAATAAAGTATGATTAGAATGTTTATAATTTTTCTATTGAAAGTATAAATAAGTGTTTTGCTTATACTAACATAATTTCAGATGTCGTTTGTTTCGCATATTTTATGACATATTTTGGCCTGTTATCCACACGGTATTAAAATATACAATCATTAAATAAGAAATATATACATACTAAAACTTCTTCTGAAAAATTATCTAACTAACAATGCAAATTCCATTGAAATCAAACCAGTATTGTAGATTACAAATCAATCTTGTAATATGTGGATACAGGGCCATCGCTAAGACTTTTTATTGGTGGGGGAGAAAACCTTAATATTGTCCAGTCAAATTTTTATATTCGCCAACTCGTTTTATAATTTTGCCAAGTTAACGCACTTTGAAAATGTAATACAGTTCTTATTTGTAAAAAAATTAATAATATTCCCAATTAGAGTTGTAACTTTTGCAAATTCTATCAAGAATAGAAAATGTATTGCAGTTTTTATTAAAATTTTAATTAAATTTGACATAAAAGTTTTAAATTTGCAAAGTGTAACAACATTTGTGAATGTTTTGGGAGGGGAGGCTCCCCCCTGCCCCCCCTTAACTAGTCCCCCGTGTGGATATCTCAACCTTGGTTTGTCAACAGCATTCTATTTAATACGAAAAGTATAAACCAACTGATAAATGATTTTTAAATAAATAAAAAGAAAATTATTAAAAAATTTAAATTGTATCAGTCAACCTACCAACTTTGTTTACAAACAAAGTGCAACCAATAACAGATAAGCACAAAATGCACAATCACGTGATCAAATCGCCCAGCAGTTTTTTTTTTTTTTTTTTTTTTTTTTTTTTGCGTAACGCGCGTCAGCTTTTAGCAGGGTTGGATGTCTTATTTTAAATGCTGATCGGGCTTAATTACATTAAATAGGTCACGTGATACTTTTCCGGAATACTTTTAATTTTATTTGAGTGGTCACAGGTATGTATTTCTGTTACGAAAATCATGTTTTGAAAGGATAAAGGGATATGGTATTTGTATTTACCAATTTTGAACCATAAAAATAATACAGTAATTGAATAACTTTAAAATTCTCTTCTTCGATAGCTCCTACTCTAAGCAGAATCTTCTGAGCACGCGCGCACAAAAAAGCGTCTTTTGAACACGGCCAAGGTCAATCAGTTTGCCCATGCGCAAGGAGATAAGGTGTAGGTCCTACCAGAACAAAGAATTTTCGAATAATTTAATCATTACGTAATTTAATGGTTAAAATTACACTGTTAAAAATCTGCTGCATTTCGCTGTAGACCCACTCCTCGCTTGTATATAATATATACCGTTTTCTATACAAGCGGGGGAGTGTGTATGCAAGATAATGTAGCAGATTTTTAACAGTGTAACGTTTTTTAGCTTTAAAAAACCTTATTTCTTACCCTATTACAGGAATATATGTCTACATTCAGTCAGAAAAATTCAAAACATTTATCAAAAGTATCATGTAGCATCATTTAACCCGATGAGTTAAGTGTTCGTTAAAGAAAAGGATTGACGAAACAAAATGCATAAGTGAATTCAAAGAGCTTTTTGTATTGAAGACTGAGTTCCAGAGATTGGATATATAAGCCAAATTTCGGCGATCTTGTTGCAATATGAAAAGTTGTTTACGTACACTGTAAAAAATTTTACCTTTTTGCTGCATCATCACTCCCCGGCTTTTTAGAATATTAACTAATACAGTAAAACCTCTATATAACGGATACCTCGGGAGCGCGGAAAGATTAAAAACTTGCTAATAAATAATGTTTCATTAATTGATTTTTATATGTCCTAAAATTTCTATTATATGATTAATCAGAAATTAAAATTAATTTTTTAAGTAATAAAACTGTGCATACCTTAATCCACAGTTTATTACATTCTTCGGAAAAAAATCTGTTACAAAAATTTGTCTTTGCTTTCGATTACATGTAATTTGTTTTTCAATGTGAAATTTTAACTCTGTTAGTAATTTTAATCCTTCTAAACTATCCTTTTTTTACAAAAAAAAAAAAAAAAAAAAAAAAAAAAAAAAAAAAACTGTGTAACAATTTAGGGGGGTGCCATTTCCCTCTAGTTTCGGGATCAAGGTTTCGGTACGTATGACGTCACTGCGAGTGTAGAAGGGAATTCTCGCTACAGAAAAAAGCCTATTTTTTTTATTTAAAATCGAATTTCTGCTTAAAAAATTTTGTTTTTGGTCAGAGTAGAACACATTTCTTCGAAATACAACATTTTTTCCTGGTGAAAATATTATTTTCGTAGAAAAAAGCAGTTTGAGGATTTTTTTCATTCAAATGAAATAACCCTGTAATTTTTTTTTTCTTTGCTAAGATAGGGAGTTTTTATTGCTTCTTATCTTCTGTCGTACTTTGAAAGGGACGGGGGTGTGAAGTAAGCATTTGTTATTTTCTTTGTCACCCAGGGCAGTTTGCCCTCCCACGAAGCTTTAATTGCTTCTCTGAAACAGATTTCCGGTCACTTTTCTTAAATACGTGGCAGATACTTTCTAGCTGTCGTTAGAGAAACATCTCTTAGAGAAACTTTAAAACAACTTGCTCTTTTCATTGATTTGCCTGAAAATGCCTAATACTTGTGCTATTGCAACATGTACGAACCGTTCGGATAAAACGCAAAATATCATATATCATCAATTTCCGAAGAAATCTGATATTAGAAAAAAATGGATTATTTCATGCAAAAGAGCAGATAATAGCTTTAATGCAGAAAATTCTCGAATTTGTTCCGTTCACTTTCAAACGAGTGATTATGTAAGAAATCTGAAAGCAGAACTTTTGGGCTATGTACCTGCTAAAAGAACATTGCATGAAAATGCTGTGCCAACTTTAAATTTACCAAAAACTAGTGCTCTTAATTGTAATGAAGAAACTTCTCTTGGAATTAATTATCTTAGTTGCAGTTCATCTCCAAATTTAGAAGAAACACCTAGACATGATAGATTTTATAAGAGAAGTGTTAAAAAACGCGCGATCGAAACTTTCCAAGATATATCTCCCAGAAAAAAAAAATGTGATGTCTCTACTAACACAGAAAGTTCGAGAAATTTTAATTCCAGCAAACTGTTGCTTCAATTAAGATGTGTTAAACGTCAACTACAAATTGTGAAGAGTAAGCTTAAAAAGTTGAAAAAAGAAAATACAGAATTGAAAAGGAAAAATAATTCAGAAATTCAGGCCCGGACTGGCTCCTTTGGGGGCCCTCGGCTAAAGACTGAAAAGGGGCCCCTTACGGGAAATTTAGCGAAAACAGACTATTATATTTTATTTTTTAATTTAAGCTTGGGGGGGCCAAAAAACCACATTTAGGCTATTTTGTCACTTGGAAAATAGTTGAGTAAAATGTAAGCCTTTTGTAAAGTTGTTAACTTACTTTCACAATATATATTTACAGGGCCATAGCTAGGACTGAACAATAGGGGGGGGGGGTCAAGAGAATGTAGAGAGGGCTCATAATTTTTTCTTTCTTTCTTTCTGACGCAGAAAGATAAATTAGTGCATATTCACATTGTAGGTACTCTGTTTCTTATTAAACTGTTATAGTAACTTCATTTTATGCTAAGAAAAGTATATGTTGATGAAAATTTTGAGTATATAACTGGTGCAAAATTAAACATCATGTTAACTTCATATGTACAAATAGGATGAGGGAGTGCTGCTGAAACACTTATTTTAGATACAATTTAGTAACTCTGCAAAATTGTCAAAAGGTCTCAAAACTAAATTAGATTTTTGAACAGTATTTCATTTGAATTTTCGAAACAGAAATTCATTGAGTGACTTAAAATCATCAACAGGGGGGGGGGGGGGATCAAAATATTTTAGGGGGGGGGGGCTGAGTCGCCCATAGCGCCCTCTTAGCTACGGCCCTGTATATTTATATCATTTTTATACACCATACCTAAACTTAATTCTATGCTAGAAAAAAAATAATAAGAATTATTCATTTTAAGTGGTTATTACTTAAAAATGAACGTGAGGTTTATTTTTAGTTTTCGCAATCAAATGACTGTGCCGAATCACAATAATCTAAATTTTACTGTGATACCTAAGTAAATATTAAAAGTGACATAACAGTAATTAAAAAAAAGTGGGTATGTATGATCGCAGATCGCTCAGAGTATTTCCTTTAATATATCTTTCAAAACAACTTATCCCTTAATTAATAAATCCAAATTGTTGATTTGTAATTATTAAATTCTTACATAAATAAATAGCATCAATAAATTTAAAGTAAAAGGAAATTATTTATTTTAATTAAATTAAAAATGTTCAAATTAAATTATTTAAATAAAATGCAAAATTCTTTAAAAACGCGAAATAAAAAGAAAAATAGCGGAAATACAAATTAAATTTTAAATTTTTAAAAACGAAAAAAAAATTTAAATGAAATTTAAAATTCTGAATCCTTAATAAACTGCTCGTTTTTAGAATAGAAAGAAAATTGTAATTAAAAAATATATATATAGATCAATATTAGTGATAAAAAAGTAATACCTTAAATCGGCAAAAAGTACGAATTCTCTTTTAAAAAATTTCTATCTTACTAGAGAATTGCAAGAAGTGTATGTCACCGACGAAAGTTATATCGTTGGAAAGATTTAATTGTGAGGAGTAAATAACTCAATGGAACTACTCGTCGGAAATGAGCCGTTTTCGAGATATCCGATAATTTATGTCACGTAGCTAGTGCACACTTACTGGGAAAACGCAAAAAATTTTGGTCTCGATTTTTACGAAAGTGGTACCGCTAAAAAAATATTATCAGGAGGATTAAGAACTCAATGGAATCACCCGTCGGAAATGAAACGTTTTCAAGATATCCGACCATTTATGTCACGTAGCTAATGAACACTTACTGGGAAACTGCATTAAGTTACATAAATCGTCGGATATCTCGAAAACGACTCATTTCCGAAGGGTAGCTTCATTGAGTTTTTTACTTCTCAAAATGATATCTTTCCAATGACATCATTTTCGTCAAAATCAAGACAACAATTTTTTGAGGTCCTCTGTTAGGTGTGCCCTAGCCCAGTATGTACTAGCTACGTGGCTTAAATTATCGGATATCTCAAAAACGGCTCATTTCCGATGGGTAGTTCCTTTGAATTTTTTGCTCCTCGCAATAAGATCTTTCCAACAATACCACTTTCGTCAAAATCTAAACTATTTTTTTGCGATTCCCCAGTAAGTATGCTCTAGCTACGTTACATAAATTGTCAGATATCTCGAAAACGACTCGTTTCCTACGGGTAGTTCCATTGAGTTTTTTACTCCTCATAATAAGATCTTTCCAACGATACCACTTTCGTTAAAATCGGCGACTTAAACATCTTGCAGTTCCCTAGTTAGTATGAAAACTTCAAATTCCTGCATCATGTTTCAAACTGTGAATCTTCTGCTTACTAGCGAGTCTGTTTTCCTAAAAGTCTTTCACATACCTTTCCTTGAAGGACGTAGCTGATGCTTTATTTGTTTGTTTGTGTTTTATGCTGGCCAATTATCTACACGTGGGACATAGGCCCTAAGGGAAGGGGTGCCCTCCGTGAGGGGGGGGGGTCTTTCTAAGGGAATCTAACCCATATTTACGCAAGGAAATGCAAGGTTCGAAGAAAGCCGCGGAAAACTCCGAACGGCTAGGCCGACGTTCGCGATTGGGTTCGAATCCAGCACCTACCGTCTACCAGTTTGGAGGTCAGAACCTCTCAGCCACTGGTAGGGCCATAGCTAACGCAAATTGCCAACTCGTAACAGCTAAATCTGGAGTTCTACCTACCATCATGCTGAATGTTATGCTATCATATGGGTCTTTTAAAATAATACTACAGAACATTGAACCTATTATTTGTTGTAGAGGTTTGCATGGGCCCCGGTTTGGCCCGAGACCCGTATCCAGCCCGGTCTGTGGGCCGGTCAGGCAAAGAAATTTAGCGGGAGTGCTGGGCCGATAAAAAAAATTAGGGAACTTGCCGATCCGATATAAAAACTTAAATGAAGACGATAAAATATGATCCGCTTTCAACGAATGACTTTCCCTAGAATGAGTATAAATGTGCGTCACGAGCCAATGCTAGTTTGACACCATCCAAACAAAATCGCGGGCATCGGACAGTTATGTGGTATCAGAGGCAGGGTTTAATTTTTTCAGCAGACTCATACCTAAGGCCGTAATTAGGTGTGCACTTTTTTTCTACATAGTGCAGTCGGGCCATAACTGGACTTAAATGTTCTCAGAATGTGTAGGGCAGTTACTATGTTTTTTTTCTTTTTAAATATTAATAGCGATAATAAACTTTTGTTAATGGAATCTTTGGAAGTATAACTTAGGAGGGTTTTCAATCCACTTCTCAATAACGCGAAACTTTCTGACTAATTTGTAACTGTAAATGCATAAAATTGACTTACGTGACTATTAAAGGATTTGGGAATAGAATAATTTTTCTATTTTCGGTAAATAAATTATCAAATGGTAAGAGATTTTTGTCACGTGACTGCAGGTTTCTCCCCTTTTTAATGATATAGCTTCCAAAAATTCAATTAAAAAATGCTACCTTTGACAATAATTCTAAAAGATATAATGTCTTTATCAAAAAATGGAAGGCACCATTAAATTACATAGGTTCTGAATAAGAAAAAACAGCAAAACTTATGCATTTCCGAAGAAAATGAATTTAAAAATGTTCCAGGAACTAACTTCTTTGGATTTGAAAGAAGCTATAATAAATGACAGAGAAATATTTTCACAAATATATTTTTTGTAATACATCTTCAAAAGTTAATAATGTTTTTACCGTCTTTTTTTTTTCTTTAAATCTAAACTACATTAATTTTATAATGAATCTTTATTTGAATGTTCAAAAATCTAGGCTTCTAAGTAATAATTAATGTTTTATCGTGCATTTTCTATGTTGAGAAAATATCGTGATTTAAAAGTATAGTTTTAAAATATAAAATATTTCATAAATGTGTATGTAGTATTCTTTAAAAGGATCTTAATTGTATGTTAAAAAAAACTAATTTTTTTGTGCAAATTGAGTGGAATCGGGTCGTTTTTACTACTTAACCAAGTATTAAAAGTTTTAAACATTTTTCAGTGTTTAAAAATATTCTCATTTTTTTCTTTCCTTTCCTTCAAAATTTAAATCTGTCGCTTTCGTACAACAGCTTCATGTTGACCACACTGTGAAATTCCTGTAGTTTCTAGTTACAACCATACTATACAAGATTGGCAAGTGAGCGTAGCGATGCACTCTGAATCTGATTCTATGAGTACTGCAGATGCAGAAAGGGCGATGTATCAGTCAGCAGTCCTATTTCGTCTGTCCAACAACATGACACGACGAAACTACACTATCTACCAAAAAGTATTTGTACACTTTCAGTTTTTGACATTTTGTCAAATATTTAAAAATATACTGGTCGGATTCTTCTGGAACTTCAGAAATATAAAGATTATGTTTCACTTTATATTTATTTACATTCATTTGTTAAGCGGGTAATTAGGAGGCCGGCAAAAAAACAAAGAATAATAGAAATATTTGGGATTGCCCTGTACATGAAAATGCACGAAACGACTTATCGCTTTAGAATACAAATATATGAATACAGTAGAATATGTACACTAATTTTTGTGAGAATAGCATGTATATTTATGGCGATAGAGCGATTTTTTTGAAAAATTCAAAAAATTCTGGTATGTTTTTTGTTTATATCGTGCTGGGTTTTTGACCAAATTTAACGCAAATTTCAGAAAAATTGGCAAAATGCAGTAGAAAAAATGTAGCGCAATTGGAATATAAATATATTAAATATTTTATGAAATATGAGTAGTTGTATAAAATAATTTTTATCTGCGCATGCGCGAGCTAGAAAAACATTTTTTTTACATCATTTAATAGTCAATTCTATGGAGTGACTTATAAAAAAAATCCAATCAAATATCGTGAAAATTCAAAAAGATATCATTATTTTAGTGAGATGTTTTTACTCTGCTCTCTAAAAACGGCTGAATCTTAAGGGATTCTCCACAAATTGACATTTTTTAATAACTGACTTTAAAAAAAAACTAGTATTGAATTAATACAATATCTAATACAATATTGCTGCTAATAAGTACTTGACAATTGTGATAGAAAAGAAAAAGAGCTTTATTCACATTCAGGGCCAAAACTAAGAGAGGGTTGGGGGAAAAGGGCATGTGCCCCGGGCGCTAGGATGAAAGTGTCCCAAATGTACATTTTGTTTGGCGATTTTTTCCATGTCTATTTTTAGCATGATATTGTCAAAATCGTCCCATTCAAAGCATTTCTCCTATACCAAAGCATAGAAGAATCTAATGATGATGGCATAAAGATCCCGCATAAAGCAGATTTTTTTTTCGTTTTGATTCGGTTTCACGATTTTAAGGTATCATTTTTTTTAAACAAAGCAGACTACTTTAATCAATATTACATATTTTAAGTTTTAAAATAAGTCGGCTATTAATAAATTAGAAAATTTTTCTTTGCAAATACTTTTGCAGATGCTTTGCAAAGAAGAAAAGGGAGGGGGGGGGGGGGTCACCAAAATTCATTGAAATATAAATATATTAAATATTTTCTAAAATGTTCTATGTCATGCAATATTTTCAACCAAATATAAAGCCACATTCAGAAAAATTCGCAAAATGTAGTAGAAAGAATAAGGTGCTATTGAAATATAAATATATTAAAAGTTTTCTAAAATATGAGTATTTGTATGAAATATTTTTAAATCAGCGTATGCGTGAAAGATAAAATTTATCATTTTACATAATTTAATATTCAACTCTATGGAGCTACCCATAAAAAAATCCGATCGAATTTCGTGGAAATTCAGAAAGTTATTGTGGATAGGAGTGAACTGATTTTCAATTGGTCTCTGAAAGCAGTTGAATGACGTCAGATTTTACGCAAATTGCCAAATCTCCATTTACGTTTTTTACTGGTGATTTACTTCTTTTCTTAGATAACTACCAGAACGAACCTATTTCAGGATAAAAATAATTATAAAAAATCGAAGCATTTGTGTCAAATCTACCCATTGATACATAATTGATAATGGCTCTTATGCAAATGCCGATATCTGCGATCCTGAAATACGTCAAGTTCTCCACTGTTAAATGTGGTGTCGAAAACAACACTGACATCAATCGCATGCATGATGCCAAGAAGAACAGAGCTGTCTGATTTTGAGAAAGGTGTGATCATCGGGTACCACCGAAATGGCCGATCTTTAATCGACATATCTAGCGAGCTTAATTACCCCAAAACGACTGTGGCTTATATGATTAGAAAATGGAAGCTGAATGGTGATTGTCAGAATGTGGCCAGAGTAGGCAGACCGACGAAACTGGGAGATAGAGACCGACGGGTTCTGTCTAGAGAAATTCGGAAGAACCGCAACCAACCAATGTTACACATACGCCAAGAATTTCAACAAGCTTCAGGATGTGTTGTTTCCATGAATACCATCCGTAAGGAAGCTCATCTGCTTAATTTTTATGGCCGTGCTGCCTCCCATAAGCCTTTAATCACCAAGTCCAACCGCGCAGCTCGGTTAAGTTGGTGCAAAACACGCCAGCAATGGACTGTACAGCAATGGAAACAGGTTCTCTGGAGTGATGAATCAAGGTTCACCCTCTACCGTTCTGATGGTAGAGTCTGGGTCTGGCGTCTGCCTGGAGAACTCCTCCTACCAGAATGTATTGTGCCCACAGTTAAATTTGGCGGAGGGGGAATTATGTTCTGGGGTTGTTTTTCCTGGTTCGGACTAGGACCCTTGGTCCCAATTCATGGTAAGTTCAATGCCGATGCCTACTGTAATATACTGGACAACAGTGTACTTCCTACGTTGTGGCAATACTATGGATTGGACCCATGTTATTTCCAGGATGACAACGCAAGCTGCCATGTAGCGAGGTCCAGCATGGATTGGTATGCTGATAATGGAGTGCATCGACTCGAGTGGCTTGCCCAGAGCCCAGACCTGAACCCAATAGAGAACCTCTGGGACGAGTTGGATCGTCGAATTAAGGCGGGTGACACACGCCCAAAATCAGTAAAAGAGCTTACCTGCCTTGTGCAAACAGAGTGGAATAAAATACCATTAAATGTAATACAAGGACTAGTTGAGAGCATGCCCAGGAGAGTCGCAGCTGTAATTGCCTCTCGAGGAGGATCTACAAATTATTAAATGTGAACAGGGCCAAAACCAGTCTTTTTTTCCCGAGGCAAACGTGGATTTTGAAGGTACCCCTTTCCCTCTCCTTCGCAAAGCATATTTACAAAGAAAATTTCTCCAATTTATTAATAGCCGACTTATTTTAAAACTTAAAATATGTAATATAAAATAACGTATTCTGCTTTATTAAAATACTCCAATTTGATACTTTAAACCGAATCAAAAAAATTCTACTTTCAACAGGATCTTTAAGGCCCTTGTCCCTGCCCGCGAAGACGCTGCTGAGCTAATGCTATTCCTGTGGGGAGGCATTTTTCTAATAACTCTTTCGCATTTTGAAATTTTGAATTTTTTTTTTTTTTTTTTTTTTTTTTTTTGCATTGGATAGCGGAAGTCCCTCTCAAAATCGCTCCTTGACTACTTTTTCGATTTGAGTCATAGATATTTTTTATAAAGTTAGTTTCACTTTCAGAACCGCTTTTGGAAGTGAAAGAAACATTATAAAAATATCTACGCCAAAATTGAAAAAGTAATCACGGAGCGATCTTGAAAAGGACTTCCGCTATCCAATGCAAAACATATTATTTAAAAATGTCCAAATGCAAAAGAGTTAGAAAAATGCATCCCCATAGGAATAGCATTAGCTCGTGAGCATCTTCGCGGGTAGGGGCAGGGACCTTAAGCCATCATCATTAGATTTTTTTATGCTTTAGCATAGCCCAGATATAATAATTTTAACAATATTATGCTAAACATAGCCATGAAAAAAATAGCCAAACGAAAGATACATTTGGAACACTTTCATCCTAGCGCCCGGAGCACATGCCCTTCTCCCCCCCCCCCTCTCTTAGTTTTGGCCCAGAATGCGAATAAAGCTCTTTTTCTTTTCTATCACAATTGTCAAGTACTTATTAGCAGCAATATTGTATTAGATATTGTATTAATTCAATACTAGTTTGTTTTTTTAAGTCAGTTATTAAAAAATGTCAATTTGTGGAGAATCCCTTAAGATTCAGCCGTTTTTAGAGAGCAGAGTAAAAACATCTCACTAAAATAATGATATCTTTTTGAATTTTCACGATATTTGATTGGATTTTTTTTATAAGTCACTCCATAGAATTGACTATTAAATGATGTAAAAAAAATGTTTTCTAGTTCGCGCATGCGCAGATAAAAATTATTTTATACAACTACTCATATTTCATAAAATATTTAATATATTTATATTCCAATTGCGCTACATTTTTTCTACTGCATTTTGCCAACTTTTCTGAAATTTGCGTTAAATTTGGTCAAAAACCCAGCATGATATAAACAAAAAACATACCAGAATTTTTTGAATTTTTCAAAAAAATCGCTCTATCGCCATAAATATACATGCTATTCTCACAAAAATTAGTGTACATATTCTACTGTATTCATATATTTGTATTGTAAAACGATAAGTCGTTTCGTGCATTTTCATGTACAGGGCGATCCCAAATATTTCTATTATTCTTTGTTTTTTTACCGGCCCTCTAATTACCCGCTTAACAAATGAATGTAAATAAATATAAAGTAAAACATAATCTTTATATTTCTGAAGTTCCAGAAGAATCCGACCAGTATATTTTTAAATATTTGACAAAATGTCAAAAAACTGAAAGTGTACAAATACTTTTTGGTAGATAGTGTATATAAGTTACCATAAAAAACTATCAATTGTTTAAAATTTATTGTAAACGCATATTATTATTGGAAAATACTCAATTTTTTTCTTATGTAAGTAGTAATTATAAAATCGTATATTATCTTTTTGAGTTGCACTTCCGGGGCCCCTTTTGGCCGGGGGCCCTCGGCGATCGCCGACCAGCCGACCTGGCCAGTCCGGGCCTGCAGAAATTAAGGATAAAGTTATCAAAAAAATATGCTCCCCTGCTTTGAGCAGCGCTCAGGTGGATTGCTTGATCCAAAATAAAAAGAAAGGACGGTGGTCACAAGATGACATAGCCAAGGCATTAACGTTTAGATCAATTTCAAAGAGAGGCTATCGATTTAAAAGAAAAACTGGTGAACCTCTTCCTGGATATTCAACTTTGCGAAGATGGACGAAGACATTTACTTGCGAGCAAGGACTAATGAATAATGTTTTAAATATGATGAACATAAAAGGAAATGCCATGAAAGCGATTGATCGTTATACTGTGCTTACGTTCGATGAAATGAACATTGATAGTAGACTAAGTTACGATCAAAGAGAAGACAGAGCTCTTGGCCCTCATAAAAACGTCCAGGTAGTCATGGCAAGAGGTTTGACTAGTGATTGGAAACAGCCTATTTTTTATGATTTTGATGTGAACATAAATGAAAATATTTTAAAAAATATAATTTGTAACTTAGAAAAGATAAATTACAAAGTTGTTGCAGCAGTATCAGATATGGGCCCAAAAAATCTTGCTCTCTGGAAAGAAATGAAAATATCTCACGAAAACCCATCATTTAAAAATCCTTTTGACGAATCGCGAAATGTTTGGGTATTTGCTGATGCACCTCATCTGTTGAAGTTACTTAGAAACCACATTTTAGATAATGGAATATTTCTTAGTAGCGGGAAGAAAATCGATAAAAGTATGTTCACTGAATTAATTTCAAAAGATAGAGCCGAATTAAAATTATGTCATCATATATCGAACAATCATATTAATATTGCAGGACGAGATCGACAAAACGTGAAAATGGCAGCTCAGCTCTTATCTGGACGTTCAGCTTCTGCTATATCTTTTCTTTTGAAAGACAAAGAAGCAGCAGATTTTGTTCACCTGGTAAATGATACATTCGATATACTTAATTCTAATATTCCAATAGATTTTAAGAAAGAAATTTCAAGTGGATTTGGTATATTTTATGAGAAGCAAGTTGAAATCTTAAATAATTTTGAAAAAGAAATGAAAAACATGAGAGTTGGGAAAAATAAAAATTTGATACCTTTTCAAAAAGGTTTTCTTCTCACTATTGCATCATTGAAAGGCCTATACCAGGACATGAAAAGCAGAGGTGTAAAATATATTCTAACATCTCATTTAAATCAAGATTGCCTAGAAAACTTTTTTCTCAGCTGAGAGGTTTAGGATATTTTTATAATAATCCAACTCCTACAGAAGTAAAACATAGAATAAGATTATTGTTACTATGCAATAATGCATCAGAAATTGTCCAAAAATCTGGATTATGTGTTCAAAGGGCAGATGGTGGAGAAACTCAAACATATATAGCTAGTGAATTATGTTTGGGACTAACAGATATGAATGACAATCTAAAGGCCTTAGAAAAAGATGCAGAAGACAGAAATTTCTGTCATGTAAATAATATTGATAATGTAAATAATATCACTGGAGATAATACTAATGTAAATAATGTAAATTCAATTAATAATTTTGTATATAACACTAGTGTAAATAATAATTACTATGCATGTAAAAACTCAAGAAACCAGGAGCAAGATGAAAATAACGAAGAGGGCGCAGAATTTTCATCTGTCATATCCTCTGAAGATTGTTCTTTTGAAGGACTGAGATATATTGCTGGTTACATTGCAAAAAAATGCTATAAATTTGATACATCATTAGGTGAGGTATCGGAACAGTTACCTAAAGCAACCAATTCCATCGGATGGATCGAAACATTATCACGCGGTGGACTGATAGTGCCATCAAATAAGTGGCTAGCAGAGGTAAAAATGATGGAAAGCATTTTTAATGAAATTCACGGCAACTCACTTTCGAAAGAATATAACTTAATTGAAAATGCTTGCAAAAAAATCCAACTGATTTTTCCAAATATGCACAAAGACATAATAAAAACATTTGTGAAAACCAGGACTTTTATACGATTGAGGCATATAAATCAAATGTATTCATCAGAAATAAAAAAAAGATACGCTGCCAAAAAATCAAAAATGTGGAGTAAGTCAACTTTGGTTGCACATTAAAACAGTACATAAAGTTGCAAATAAAAGAGCACGCATTAAAATATATCTTCAAAATGCACCCTGTGATGAAATAAAATGCTTGAAATGAAAGCATATTCTGAGGGTAAAAAACTAAAATATATTAATTATTAAAATATTTTTATATAATTTTATCATCATATAAAATTAAAATATAAATTTATATAACTCTTTTGGGAGGTATATATAAAAGTATATTACTCTGAAGTTCAAATTTAACTTTTCTATGAAATAATTGGCAATTTAAAAATTAAAATTTCGATTCTTATTTGTATTTTAAATTTTCATCTTTATTACATAAAATATATATTTAATAACTCTAGCTTCATGTAATCTAAATGAAACTATAGAGCATTTAAAATTAAATTTTAAAAATCTGAAAAGATGTAATTTTAAATTTAAATATATAGCTTATTTAGGTGAAAAATTTTAGTTTAAACGTTGAATTCCCTTTGAGGCGGTAATTTACCCTAATTTCTTTTAATCATGTCCGTAAATTTATATTTATTATTATTATTATTATATAGCATGTTAAATATTATTTGTTAAATAAACTTTTAGCACTGCATTTATAAATTATATTAATTTAAATTTCGAAAATTATTTCCACTAAATCATATTATTTTACTATATAAATATTTCCATTTAAAAATACTGAATATTAATATATTTACTCATTAAAGTTTCTATTTTATTTGCCTTTTAAATCTACCAATGACCGAGAGATTCTGCCTCCGAAACTGGTAGACACGACAGGTGCTGGGTTCGAGCCCAATCGCGGCCATCGTCCAAACCGTTCGGAGTTTTCTGTGGTTTTCTTCGAACCTTGGCTTTCCTTGCGTAACTACGGGTTAGGTTCCTTATAAAGCCCCCCCCCCTCGGAGGACAGCCCCCCCCTTTAGGCCCTATATCCCGCATGCAGATAATTGGCCGACATAAATTCAAACAAACAAACAAAAAAAAAAAAAAAAAAAAGAAAAAAAAAATTGTCAATCTTTTATAATTCAAAACTCAGCCTGTGAAGTTCAAGTGTAAGTCATTATTTTTTAAACTTATTTACTTAATCATTTTTATTATTAGTATTGATTTTAGTCAAAAATATTGAAACTGTAATAATATTATATTTTTCTAATAGACTACCAATCGGATTTTATCAATATACTATATTAAAAATCATTAACAAAATATTATATACAATCGTTTAACCATTAAATTTGTTGCTTTTGTAGGTCTTTAAAATTTTATTAATAAAAAAATAGTATTTTATACTTTTTAAAAATATAAATGAACTTTTTCATAAGAGATCGTAAACGAAACTTAATGAAAAAGACCGCAATTTTAACAATTAAATTTCGAAGAGCTAAAAGGAGATAATAGTTAAAATTTTTGATGTGATGTTTGTCTTATGTATGAATAATATATTTTAATCGTTAAATTTATTTTTACTCAAAATTTTCTACTGTTTTTTTTAAATTAAAAATAGCACTTTTCTTATGCTAAGTCAATTACGAAGCTCCTGGGAACACTCGCGGTGACGTCACGCAGCGGGTCACTCCCCATTGGCTACGGGGTGAAATGGCGCAACCTTTAGATAAAGAAACCTTGTAACAATTCACTGTAGGGAAGCGAAATATCTCACCACTCTGTAAGATGTGGCGAGAAAATGCTTGGCGAGACTTCTGGATTTGTGAGATAAATACTTGAGGGTGTTTTCGCTCACGGAGAGTGTAGCAGTCCTGTTTATGTTGATCGCGTAAAGAAGAGCGATCTCGAGCAGTATATGAGAAAGATTCTGTGTATTTACACCGCAAGTTCACAAAACTGTAATTTTCACAGACTTCTTATATTTAAACTTAGAAGAATCGTAGCGAAAAAATACGTGCACAGAAAGAATTCACAAAATTGATTACAAATTTTGCATTGGAAATGTGCAATAATAACAAATTTGAATAATAAAAATGAACTCCAACTCCGTGTAAATGAATTTATTTTATTAAAGTAATGAAATTTAAAAATATTAAATTAAACTGTTTTTTCACAATACATTATTTAACGAGCTATGGATTTTATGTACTATACATAACTCAATATTTATGTGTGTTGGTCAATAAAAAAAAATCACATTATGATATATATATATTTTTTTTTTTATTATTATTATTATTAATTAATATTAAATTTAGAGATTACTTAAATTTTAGATTCTCAAATTCATTGTGAACTTTTATAATATTAATTATTAAAAGACGCATTGCATATTTACATATTTGAATAAGATTAAAAAGTCTAAAAATTTACTAATTTCATCGTCTGATTATTTTAAAAAGATTTAAACACATTATTGGTTGAGGGACTAACTGAACTGTATTGTAAAGATATTATAATTAAAATATGAGTATATTATTAAATATACATTAAATAAAAATAACAGTACATTATTAGAAATATAAAGAGTATCATTTTTCCACCCCTCAAAAATGTATTTTTAAGCTTTTTTTTTTTTTTTTTTTTTTTTTTTTTATAAGTTTTGTGAGTTTTTTGAGTTTTTAATGTTTAGTAATTAAAGTATAAATATTTATATTTTGTTTTGGAATATTAAATGTCACTTTAAGGATTCTTCCCCTTTTTAAAGTAATTTTATCATGTTCTCCCCCATTCTATCCTTGTAAAAATTGAATATGCAATAATAAAGACATGAATAATTATATTAGATCGTTGTTTTGATGGATGTGAAACTAGGGGTTAGTATATCCCTTTCCCCTATTTTCTTCTAATTTTAATTAAATATATAATATTGGACTCTTTCTTATGAAATAGTTTTAATGCTATACATTCTTATGAAATACTTTTAATGCTATTGAAACATTGATAGTAGAAAATCAGTTGTAATATTTCTAACAGTTGCATTGATATTTTTACTACTATGAATAACTGGTGACATTATTTTAAATAAAAATATTCCGGAATCTGAACAGCAACTATCATAAAAAGCACGCAAAAATAAATGCCAAGATTCTTGTCACATGCTTATCTGACTACACATTTTTTGTTATGTACTTTTAGCTTAATGTTTAAATAAATAATGTCAAAGTATCATACACTATTTTATTCATTTCAATGAATTTCTATTATAGAATAGTGTATATTTTTTAATAATTTAATTGTTGGTGAATAGTTTTTGTTACAGGTCTGATAAAGTATACATGCAAGGGTACTACTACTTCATTATCCTATCGATTAAAAAAAAACTATCAACAAATTATAAGATTAAATGCCAATAATGTATGATCGTAAATGTCACATTCACTTGATATTAAACAGGGTAAAAGCGTTTCACATCATCAAGTGATTTTTAATTTGACTTTTTATTTACATTTTTATTAATGGTTTATTAACTTGTCTTTTTTTTGTTGTTGTTGTTGCTGTTGTTATTTAAAATAAAAATTATGTCAGTTTGTTTAACTTTTCAGATAGTTAGGGGATTTGTATAATTTGGCAAAATTGATCGACAGGATAATAAAATAATACCCATGCAAGTATTGAAAAATTGGTAATTCAAGTATTAGTTCCAGGACATTTTGCAAATAAAGATTCATTCAACAGATTTTAGTCGCAGCTAAAATCTAATTTCAGATTGAATTACATGTTATTTTTCGAAAGTGATATGTACTGTATTCTTCTTTTAAATATTTGGAAAAAAAAATGGTCTCTACTACCAATTTTAAAATATGATCTAGATTTGCAGAATGCTAGATTTTGATAAACATTGAAATCATTTTAATTGCACTAAATATTTAATTCTAGTTTCATATTAGTAATATTACATTTATTATATTTTAATTATATTAATCATTAACAATTTATTATATTGATTTAATAAATATTGTTAAATATTAACAATTATAAAATGTTCATACATATTTCATTTATACTATACAATTAATTCCTTTTCTTAATAAAAATAATAAATATTTTGATTATATCCTAATTATAACTATATTCATGCTATACAATTAGCCTATTTTAAATAAATAATAATAAGCTTTTATACTGAATGCTAAATTAATCTTAAACATTTGGGATTTTCTTTAAATTGGTTTTTAAATTTGAAGTATTAATTACAAAATATATACACATAACCAACATTTTTTTTCACTTTTTATCAATAATGATTATTCAAAGTTCATAGCTTCTTGAAAAATAGGTATACTAATTATATTGCTATACTTTATAATTATTAATTAATACTAAGCCAATATAAAGAGCCAATAATATTTATAGAAAGTTATAATAGATTTTTCAATATAAATCATACATGATTATATTAATATTATTATATAACAATAAATTAATAAATAATAAAATTAAGAATATGTAATAATTTATTAATAATAATGCTAATTACATTATGTAATTAATTGCACCTTGAAAAACAAAATGCATGTAGTTTTAATCAAAAATGACATTTTTTTAAAAATATAAATAACATAATTATTTTTTTATTATATAAATATATTATATATTAATTAATTATGTAATATATTTATATAATTAATTATTAATTATATTAATTAGTAAACTTTGAAAAATATTTTTGTAACTTAAACATTCAAAAAACTATTTTTTTTTCAAACCCTTGTTTTTGTATAAATTTTATACAAAAACAATAGAAATAGCCTTTGCCGAGTGCGAGAGCACGATAAATACGCATGCACCAGTTTTGTGATTCCTAGAGATGCTGTTTAGACACTACCGTTTGCTGTTTGCTCCTGTGTCTGTTGATTGGTGCTAATCGTGAAGTCCCGCCAAGCATTTTCTCGCCACATCGCACAGAGTGGTGAGATATTTCGCTTCCCTTCACGTATTTTGCCTCTTCTTGGAAATTATCGATATTGCAGGAAACATCTTTAGTTTTAGTATTTCTTCAAAAGTCAGCTTGTGTGAAAATTCTGAAGCAGCATAATCGAATACAATAAATGATTCTTCTTCAGTCATCAATATTAATGAAAAAAATTTGGCAGATTCTTCACTCCTGATACATTTCATTAATTTACTTATTTCGCTTAATTCTTCATTTGTGTCCGAAATGTGTGTTTCATTTTCTTTTAATATAAAGCCTGTTTTTCTGGAACATAGTCTTATACTTTCTAGTTTTACTTTTTTACAGCTGAGGAAATCGAAATTATAGCTTCGACTACATTAACTAATTTTAGTCAGTTCTCAAGTATATTCATAGACAGTAGCGTAGCTATGTTTTTTGGCGCCCGGGGCCAACAAGAAATTTTGCGCCCCACCCCAATATAGATATATAACAATTTCTCTCAATTTGGCGCCCCTAGGCCTCGGCGCCCGGGGCGGACGCTCCCCTTGCCCCCCCCCCCCTTAGCTACGCCACTGTTCATAGAATCTAATTGTAAAAGAATTGAGCGTAATTAAAGCTTTCTGTACGAGGCTTTCAAATCGAGTATTACATCTTGATCAAGTGGTTGGCATACTGAAGTTATGTTTGAGGGAAAAAAACACAATATTAACATTATCGAATTTCAAATGCTTTGGATGAGAATTTGAATTCTCAGCCCTCCCCCTACATTTATCTGTGATCACAAAATTTGTGACACATTACCCTGATAAAGAGGCTTTTTATTTTATTTTCCATTTTTTTTCTCGTTAAAAAATATTTTTTTATCCTTTATCGCCAAAATTACTGTCCGCTATTCGGAATGTCCGTTATTCAGAGCTTAAACATAGAAAAAATGAGGTTTTGGGAGTGGGGATTAGAAAACTGTCCGCTAAATAGAGATGTCCGCTATTCGGGAGTGTCCGTTAACCGTTATAGAGGTTTTACTGTTCTAAAATGCTATTGATATAATTTTTTATTGTATGGGCATTTCAAAGTCTTAAATATTTAAATTCAGGTAGTTTTTACTTTGTCAGTTAACACAGAACACAAATGATCACATGAAATTTGCAACTATGCAATAAAATAATCATTCTAAGTAAATTAAAAATACATGTAATGCAATGTGTTTGCACAGCATTTTCTTGAAGAGAGAAGTTATAGTTAGGTGAACTTTATTCAACTGACGTCAGCCGCGAGTAAACAGATTTAAAACGTACCAATAGGACCTTTTAACATTGCTTTTTTTTTTCGCAGAGGCGGATTACCAAATAGGCTGAAATCCAGGGGCCCGAAAGACAAGGAGCCCGAAGCTCAGATTTTATTTTAATTTATTGAAAAAAAAAAAAAAAGAAAAGTTCGTACAAGCTTTTTTCACAAAGACAGAATTGGAGCGACCGTTAATGTTTTATTTTAAGAGATATAATTTATGCTGTGGGCAACTCTTAGAATTTGTCCCAGATTTTAGCTTCTGTTAGATCTCAATTAAGCTTACCTGGGACAAAAATCGAATAGGGGGGAGGCTGACATAACATTTCACAACCGCAATATATATATTACAAAATTTATTTATCTTTCGCCAAAATTAACCTTATACTATATTAATTTCCTTATAACAATATTCAGTATTTATTCCGGCTTATTAAATTAAAATCCTATTATTAGATCTGATATATTAATCTTTATAAAAACGACATGAATTCTTTATCCGCCTTTAAAAGAAATTTATTTCAATACGCATAAATCTAAAAAAATGGCTCTAAATTAAAAATATTCTTAAATAAACTTTATTTCTTAAAATTCCTAATAAAACTCACTTTTCCCCTGTTTTTATCAACCCCTTTTAAAAAGATTTTTTGAATGTATTCCGAAAAAGTTTTCTTATTCAAAACATCATTCTTTTTATTTTTTTCTTAGTGTTTTATGTTTATTACGTATTAATAGCAACATTTCTTTTTTCCATTTTTAATGAAATTATCGTTTATGGAATATATTCGAATTTAACTACTTTTGATTTTTAAATAAGTTAAATAATAATCTTGTTAGTATAATTATCGTTTGCAGGAGACATTCGATTCTGCTGCTTTAAAATCGACGCTAGATGCTGTTTTCTGTTTGCATGAAAGGGATCGGGTTTGAAATTATCGAAAGTTCTAGAAAGTTTTTTTTATTATTTTATTTTATCCAGGAGGTTCGAAGATGATGGTGGCTAGTCGTTTTGGAGCGAATCGTCGGAATGCTATGACGGATGGCTGCTCTTTCGAACTGAACGTTTATTGTTTCAATTGGATTCATTTCGCCGGAAAATTAATAGAATTTCTCTGATGATATGACTCCAAAAAAAAAAAAAAATATTTGAAACTTCTAAGGCATTTATTCATCGATTAAATACTACATACTTCAGTGTTCTATTTCATAAGTCACGACTCCTGTGGCGTAGAACTGGGAAACTCTCTTCTGTTTAACAAAATTTAACTGCGCTACGACGATTTCTCTGGTTCCCCAAGTCATAATGTCATATATATGTGTGTGTGGGATTTTAAGTGATTCTCTTATGATTTAAGCAAAATTAAGTTCTTCAAAATATAAAGAAGGTTTAATAAGGAAAGGGCATGTTTACAAACAAACACTTCTGTCAACCAATCTACCGCTACATTTTTTATCATAGCGATCATTGTAGGAATCATCTTGACGGCGTAGCCCAATCATATCATACTTACTTATGCATTGGGAAACTTAGATCAATCGAATTCCCGGAGCTCATCCGTACAGTGTCAGTCGTTAAAGAACGGACAGGTTTTTTCCCTTATCCACAGTAATTCGTCCACAGTGACGTCAGCTGCCCTTTCCTTATAGACATAAAACATATACGTAACATTCAAATATAACAGTAAAACCGAATAATAAATAGCATAATCAAGCTTTCCCGAGCTTTGCATTAAAAATCGACGGAACTCGCCATGGCCGAAATCTATAGAACACCTCATTCTTTATACGCATCACCACACGAGTCTCGCTTGGGATACCACATTCATTAAATCATTGAGTTTATTATCTTTTATTTCTGAATACTTCATCCTTTATTCTCACATTCCCGGTCATCCTGGCGTCCTCGTCAGCTGCTTATAAAAATTTAGACATAAATTCACGCAAGTAAAACATGTAAACATAAACCAAGTTATGCAGATGCATTACCCCACGTCTTCATGTATTCTGCAGTAATGAATATCTTGTTGTGCATCATGGTCTCCATTTCTCTTTGCATAATAACGATCATGTGACTTTATTTTAATGTTTTTATTCTGTCCATGGAATTTTCCTTTTTTCAGTCCTGCCCTTTCCTTATGAAGGAAAGGGCAGCTGACGTCACTGTGGACGAATTACTGTGGATAAGGGAGAAAAACCAGTCCGTTCTTTAACGACTGACACTGTACGGATGAACTCCGGAAATTTGATTGGTCTAAGTTTGCCATTGCATAAGTAAGTATGATATGATTGGGCTACGTCGTCAAGATGATTCCTACAATGATCGCTATGACAAAAAATGTAGCGGTAGATTGGTTGACAGAAGTGTTTGTTTGTAAACATGCCCTTTCCTTATACTGCGTTTCTTGGATTACCATGAGATCAATTAATTTATATCTGTTAGGTACTTTTCTCATCATGTTAAACTGTTTTCTATAATTACCGTTACTCCAGAAATATAGATTTTTACGCGGATCATTAAAATTTGTTTTAATGATTGTTTGCCTTCTAATTTAATACTATCCCTTTCACACGGTTCAGCCCTTTCTTTTTCAAAAATTTCATGTTTTCTTTCTGTTTCCTGTACCTCTAAATATTTTCTCCGATTTTCATATGTGTGACGTTTTCTATCAAAATTATTTCTCGAATAATATTTACTTTCTTTATTTCTGTCATTTCATTGTAATCACGTTTCCTGTAATTTCTGACAAATCTCTGCTTATTTGCGTTTACTTCTTCAATATTCCTTTTTTCCCTCGTGTTTTTCTGTTTATCCACCTTGTCACTTTTTTTCCATGTCACGTTTTTTCTTCTCTTGTTTTTTCTGTCACTTTTTTTCCCGTTTCTTTGGGCGTGTTCAGCGCAACTTACCAAAGTAACCAATGTTACCGACCGATTGTAGGGCAGTACGAAAGCGAATTGTGGCACCAATGAAAACTATGCTGTTGAATTGTAGCTGACGTCACACGTCGCCTTGATTTTCATTTCGTACTTGTCTACAATCGGTAAGTAACCGGTAATTTATACTGAACACGCACACAGTAAACAACAAATAAACACGGCAAAAAAACATAGCTCATTCATGGTCGTCATTGCTGCACGCATGGAGCGTAGCTAGTTTTTAAATAATTAATATATATATATATATATATACACACACAAAATCAAAAGTTTGATAATTTCTTAATAAAAATCATACCTTCAACTATGCAGAGAAAAGATTCTAATGGCTTAAAAATGATATCTAATACTTGTAAAAAAATTCTTTTTTTTAAACTGTACTTTAAACGAATGGGCACATCAGACTGTTTACGCCCAGCGCCATGTTGAAATGTCACACAGTGGCGTATTTTCTGGCGAATGAGAACACTTCGCTATATTTTTAAAAGACATCTATAATAAGATACTCTCCATATTTTCAAATCTCTTTTATGAGGAGCGACCTGATCGTGATCCTCAACAGGGCCCATGATGAAATTTTTTGCAATGCGAACAGCGAAAACGCTCAGCAACAAAAGTTTCGGAACGATATGAACAACTCAACTTAACTCAGAAAATTAAGAAAATACTTTCGTTAAAAACATGAAGATAGATATAGTAGATTATTATTCTATCTTCATGGTTAAAAACATAAAAACAATTTTTTTTTTGGAGCTTATTACTTTTGTTTAGTTCTTTTGATACATTAATAAAAATCACAAAGATTGAAAAAAATTGTCAAATTACAAAACGAATGTCTCTGTAGTTGGGGGTTGCGGACATAATCCCCGCGGACAAAACCTCCACGGACAAAATACCCGCGGACAAAATCCCCACTGGACAAAATACCCACGGACAAAATCCCCACGTGTATTTAGAATTGTAATACTATTTTATAAAACATAATTTTATTGATAAAGATTCTAATAAAAGTAAAATTAGTCCAACTGAAGAATTTTGCGTATCTTACAGATTTTTTTTAGCATAAAAAGAAATATAATTTCATTAATAAATAACATAGTAGATAACTCAGAGAGTAATCCCCCGTAGTTTGATGGTCACAAAATTGAGCAACTGAAAGCTCAGGATTTAATCAACTGATATATGATGCATTTGTATGCATTATTGTCTTTTAATTTATCATGAATCTTTAGGATAGAATTTTTACTTTATATTTTAAAATGTAGAGATGGATATTTTCACACTTTTTCATTCATTTATTGTTTTAATTGTAACTCACCGTGTTGAAGTTTTTAATAACTCGTTAATTCTGCGTTGACATTGTCATAAGCAGTAAATAGTCGCACTTTAGAGCTATTACAGCGAATATACAACTTATATACTGTATGTGCTCATAAGAAGCCATATCATTCATGCGAAATACAAATTTGCTAATGTTCATTCTATGTTGATTTTTTTTTTTAATTTCTTTGAAGATTTTTCTTAATTTTAATTTTTATTTACTGAGTTAAAATTTTGATTTTTTTTTAAAAATTTAATTATATAATTTGTAAACAAAATCACATGATGAAACTTCCATAAATATTATATATATATATTCAAAATATGGGTAAAATGAAATCGTTATATATATTATTTCCAGAATTCCACTTTTTCTTTCACTCAAATAAATAGGAATATAAATGCTTTAATTTTCATTCAGCATTTTTGGAAATACTAATTTAAATAAAAATTAAAAATATGAAAAAAATAAAACTTAAAAAAAGTCATATTTTAAAAAGTAATTTTTTTTTTTTTTTTTTTTTGTTGAATTAGAATTACTGTAAAAGAATTAAGAAAGACATATTTCAAGTTTGAACCATTTATATGTAACGATTCTTGAATTATAACAGTTTATCTAAGAGAAATATTGAATAAACCCATCCTGAAGAAAATCGCACTTTCGTTGTTTCCATATCAATCTTTGCTGGAAAGTGCTAGATTTTGAAAACAAACCAAAACATAAAATTTAATATTTTATTTCTCCAATTAAGATAGAAACATGATTTAAATGTCATTTTAAGCATAATAATAATTAGGGATGGGACGAATAGTGATTTAGCCGAATACCGAATATTCGGCCAAATTTTAGGCCGAATACCGAATATTCGGCCGGCCGAATAGTAAAAGTTTTTTTTCAATAAAGAAAATAAATTTTGATTACATATAATTTAAAAAATAAGAGCTCATTAATAATTATTACTCTTAAATGTATTTTTGAATTTAAAACACTTATTTTAACACAAAAAAATTAGGAAATTGCATTATATTCTTTTATCTTAATGTAAATCAAATTGATTTTCAGTAAGTCAGAATGGTAAGATATTTCCATTAAAATATGAAGAATGTACTTCACTTTTACTATCAAATGATACTTTTATCCTTTCTTCTATCCAAAATTAATAATATTCTTAATCTCTATCTCTCAGAACTCACAAGGAGATATTTTCTGAAATAACGAAGTAAATTTAATCATTTAGAGTTTGTGTCCCTAATAATAAGCAAATTCGTAAGAATGAGATTGCTCTGAAATCAGTTGCCAAGCTTTACATTACAAATTCCGTTATAGCTAAAGGTTATGCTTAAAGTAGAATGCATATGGTAACAAAATCTTTGATTTTTGAATTGGCACGTACTATATTCAACATCAATATTCCACTTATTCAACAAGCATTAAAAGGATAAACAGAAATTGACAACAACATGAATGAAGAAATATGTAAATTAAAAATATAGACATAGTAATGTTGCATATTTAAGTCGGTAATTATGCAAATTATTTAAAAGTGAAAACTATAGAATAAAAAAATTATTTTGTTCAGCATTTAGAATTTATGTGTAGATACTTATTAAATCATCTTCATAAAGCAAGTTGTGTCATCTAATGCATATCTAGTTTGCCACCAGTTCTGTCTTCAGATGTACCGTTATATTTGGAATAGTGATATTTGATATCTAATTTTGAAAATGAATCTTCGTTAATACACACTGTGAATGAATTCTTTCATTTCTTACTTTACAGAAAATAAGTTATGAATTTCATAAGAACTTTTTTTAGTTGTGCATGGAATTTGCAGACATTGATAAATATTCATGTATTAGAATAAGGCAGTGTTTTTCTTTTTCTTTTTTTTTTTCTATAAGTGTTTTTGTATCTTGAATTGTAATATATCATTCTCTAATGAAGTACATTAAATCTCCAACTTGGGCAGCATTTTCTAAAATATCACTAACTCTTATAGGAAATACAGAAAGGCTGTGTATTTTTTAGCAATCGAGTAACTGTATATTTTGTAAGTAAGAATGAGAATGACTTCATGAATGAAGTAGCAATTTGGATTAGAGAAAAAAAATGCAAGAAATGAAATTCTTTAAATCTTAAATTTATTTGCCAAAATATCTTTCACTGTTCGGCGAGATTTTAGCAATATTCGACCAGATATCTCTAAATATTCGGCTACAGGTATTCGGCCGAAGTGTTCGGTCAACAAGCCTTCAATATTCGGCCAACCGAATATTCGGCAAAAGGGCCGAATAGGCCGAATACCGAATAGTGGCCGAATATTCGTCCCATCCCTAATAATAATAATAATAATAATAATAATTATACTGTTTATTTTATTTTTTATTTTTTTTAAAGGAAAATTTGAAGGTTTTCGCGTCTTGAATTTAAGCTGGTTTTAATACTGTTTACGAAACTATTGCAAAATCAGTATACATGTTTCGAAGGGAAAATTATAAAAAACAAATGCTAGTTATTCCGATTTTTTTTTCTTTCAGGTATGGATATTTTATTTTCAGGTATGTGTCGATCTATCTAACTGCATTTTCAAATGATTTTTTTTATCATTATTATTTCCTCGATCCAAAATGGGCTGTTATCTTTTTTTAAGTTAATTCTTTATTTTTTACTCAGAATTTTTTGAGAATTTTAAAAAATGGGCTTCTTATCCACAATTAAAAAATAAAACCAAGAAATTTCACATCTTTAGTTACAATAAAATAAACACTCATGCACAGACACAGGGTGACTCATATTTATCGAAACAATAGACTATCTCTTTAAATATTGCCCCTAGGCACAATACTTACAGTTGCAAAGTTTCTTTTTTTTTTATTACTTATTTATTGCTTAAGTGGGGCAGAATCAGAAAAGGGTGCAAAGTTTGATAAAATAAGTTGCAACTACACAGGGGGACTATTTAGGGAAATACAAAAATTAAATTTTTATACGGCCCTGGTTGGTTAAAATTTCCCCTTAGGAAGTTTTTCCTTATCATTTTTTAATTTAAACAACAACAAAAAAATCTATCTTGATTCCTGCAAAACTCATAGAGTTATGGGTGTATTTCGATTCAAACTGCTTATTTTCAGATTTATTTTTAAATTCATTTTTTCTCTCAAATGCATCAAACTGGCAAATTGTCTTATTTAGAAAGTACACAAGGTGCCGTGATTGTCGATTCTTTGATAAATGCAGAGAATATTACAAAAAAAAAAAAAAAAAAGCAATCAAAAATGGCTTTTTGAACAGATTTTTCCGAAGCAAGAGATTTGGGAACGAAAAAAAGGGTCATACTGAGGAGGTAATTGTTTATAAATCAAATTCTAATGAATTGAGCGTAAAATGACATTACACGACACCTTATATGTCTCTTCAAAAATCACCTCGGCAAGTTTCATGTTTCTACTTTTAAAAATGTGTCTGAAATTGTATCGGGAAATTTTGAGCTGTTGAAGATGGAAAAGCGTTTTTTCGAATACACCCTTATGTCTATTTTAATTATTTGCGGGGTTTCAAGGGATCAGACACAAATGGAAATGCGTGTTATTCAATGCGCTATGTTACTGTAAATGTATCAATAGGAAACATTCATTTTTCTTTTATTTATTTATAGAGTTAGAATTTTGAATGCTTTGAGATGGTTAACCATATAACTTGTAAACAGAATCACATCATAAAACTTCTTTTAAAAATAAAAATGCATTTTTTATTTATTTATTTATTTTTTTTTAAAGAGTAATTTAAAACTGTTATTAATCAAAGTTTCATTCGTTGAATTGAATTTTTTTCTTTTGATTAAGTACCTTATTTTTTATTTTGATTTAGCATTTTAAATAATATTTATTTAAAAAAAATTAAAATATTTAAAATAGCAATTTAAAACTAATCGGATGTGGCAATCCCAAAACTTCTTGTCTCATGCATGTGAATATTTCAAAAAGCGCTACCAATGCGCGAAAATAAAATAACAAACTATACTCATCATGAGGATTCTAAGGACATGAAATTCTATGCATTATTTCTTGAATTAGACAATTGCAATAATGGAAAAAATGCAACATAAAAAGCGCCACTTGTTGGGCAACTTATACCAAAACATAAAGGGCAATAATATTTATCAAGCTATATCTGAATCTGAAATTTGTTGAAAAAATTCGTGCAATAGCTCTTGGATTAGAACTATTGAAGGAATCGGGAAAAATTCAGCATTGCAGCATCACCTGTTGGGTTATTGACACTAAACAGAGCTAGTTCATACGACGGATTTACTAAATCTGAAGTTTAATGAAAATCCGCATATTAGTCATTGAGATAGAGCTCTTGCAAAAATCGTAAAATAATACAACATAGCAGTGCCACTTGTTGAATATTTTACAACAATAACTCATCAGTTTCAGTGTATATCAAGAACTATCTGAATATGCATTTTTATTGAACTTCGTGCATTACTTTTTGAAATAGAGCTATTGCAAAAATCCTGAAAAATGCAGCATAGCAGCGCCACATGTTAAGCAATTCACATGGAAATGTAAACAAAACTATTTCATATCATGGGTTTACTGAATCTGAAGTTTAGCGGAAATCCGTGCTTAAAGATTAGGGGAAATCCTAATGAGATATAGATGTTGCGTAAATTAAAAAAAAAATGCAGTATAGCAGCGCCATTTGTTGAGAAATTTACACCAAAAACAAATCAGCAACAATTCATATCAGGGACTACCTGAATATAAATGTTTAGCAAATTCAGTGCATTAATTCTTGAGATACAGCGCCCTCAAAACTTATGTCACAGACAGAGCCATAGACTCATAAACAGACATTTTGTAAAAAAAAAAAAAAAACTGTTTTTTGGAATTTCTGACACTTAAAACGTAAAAAACTGGAATTCGAAAATTTTCATGAATCCAATACTTTCTTCATATAAAAATAAAAGAAAGTAAAAACATTAATTATTAACAATTTGGAATATTTTCTTTTAGACATCTTACAAAACGCACATAGATAAGCAAATGTTGCAAAGAAATATTCGTATTTACCAATGTATCTTCTTATTATTATCCTTCTAGTAATTTTACTTGAAGATGCAACCATTTTTGTGAAACTTTGCATATAAATGTGAGTAGTACTGGGTGCATAATTTATGCATACATATAATACATATGAAGTTTAGCACTAGCCACTTCCACATTATTCACAAAAAATTCTATCATTCATCATGGGAGATCATTCCAAAATATTCATTGCCCACCCCCTCCCCTTACCCCCGTCATAGCCATACTCGGACCCTGTTTCCTTTATATTTAACAAGATACTTTGCATTTAACATTTCATTGCTAAGACTGCGGTAAACTCAGTAGTACATTTTTCCACCCCCTCCCCCACCCTCCGCAGAGTACCAAGAATGCCGAAATAAATTAAAAATCATCATCAGGTGATACTATTTACTAAAAATATGCATTTTCTAAAATTGATCCAGAAAGGCTGTTATAGATTGTATACTGCCTCCTCGGTGAATGAAAGGGGGACAAATTAAAACAATCATTACATCTTTGAAAAAAAAAAAAAAAAAAGTATAATCTTAAAAATATTAATATTTGTATAAACGAGATCTAAAATTTAAACTAAATTCGAAGCATTAGACAGACTTTAATACATTTAAAAAGCAATTAAATTAAAAAAAATATATATATCAATTAAGAAAGTAATCAATTTAAAAAATTGTTTCATATTTAGTGTAAATAGTCTTTTATCTCAGACTTTAAAATGTACATGTATATTTAAGAAATATAAAATATCTATCACATAGCTTATAACTTCCAATTGTCACTTTCATTTTTCAAATAAGATTAAAACATTTTTTAAATGTTTAGAGATCCTTTTTGAAAAAGAAACTTGGTCAAAATAGAGCTTTTATTCAGCAAAGAGGGTGTTTTGTCCGGTGGAGTTTTTGTCCAGTGGGGATTTTGTCCGGTGGTGATTTTGACCGCGGGGATTTTGTCCGCGGGGATTTTGTCCTGGACTCGTAGTTGGAGGTATAATATTGGCGATTAAGTAAAAAAAAAGTTGTCTTTATGTTAAAAAGTAAAATGCACACACAAGGCACCTAATATGACTAGAGTGCAGATATGATTGCAATCAATAACGGAAAGTTCGTGGTTTAGAGTGTATTTTATAGGAGGCAGCACCTTGTCACAAAATTTCTGCAACTATTTTGCTGCAGTGTCATTGAATGTTAACATTGTTGAGGCTGCCTAATAATTTGTCACCTGTTCATGGTTGTATAAGTAAATCTATAAAGTATCTATTCCTTATATTATCGAATCCAAAAATACTTGAAACAAACATACCATCTTTCGCATGCAAAATATCCTGGTTTTTCTCAACCGTTGAACCATCCTCATGTATTTTCAAATAATTTTTCTGTAGAAAAAAAAAAATCTTTTTAAAACAATTTTAAATTGTCAGTGTCCCAAGGCTCTTTTTAAAAATCTGAATCAAGATAAACTCAAATTTTCTGGTACTAAGATCGTGGAAAATACTCAATTTTTGTAGAAAAATCATGGGAAAATATGTGAATTTTGTTGAAATATTGGAGAAAATACGCTAATCTTGTTGAAAAATCAAAGAAAATATATGATCTTTTTCGGAAAATCGCTGAAAATAAGTATATTTTATCGAAATATGAAAAATATGGGTACTTTGACGAAAGATTGCGGAAAATATTATACTTTTGTTGAAAGATTGCAGTAAATATTATACTTTTGTTGAAAGATTGCAGAATTTTATAGAAAGATCACAAGGAAAAAAAATCTATTTTGTAGAAAGATCATGGAAAATATGCAAATTTTGTCGAAAGATTGGTAAAATATCTGAATTTTGACGAAAGATTGCAGGAAGTTTGAGACTTGTCGAAAGATAGCTGGGAAGTATGAGACTTTCATCAAAAAATCATGGAAAATATGCAAATTTTGACAAAAATCGAGGAGAATAGATTTTACTTTGTAGATAGATCGTGGGGAAAAAAATCTATTTTGTTGAACAATCATGAAAAATATGCGAAATTTGTCGAAAGATCGGGAGAAATAGCCAAATTTTGACAAAAGATAGGGAAAAATGCACACATTTTGACAAAAGATCGAGGAAAATATGTGAATTTTCCTGAAAGGGAAAGCATGCAAATTTTCTCAAAAGATCACGGAAAATATGCAAATTTTGCCGAAAGGGTGAGAAAAATCACAAATTTTGCTGAAAGATGATGGATAAATGCTAATTTCATTGAGAAGACTGTAAATAAAATTCGATATTTTCATCAAAACATTAAAAAAAAAAAAAAAAAAAAAAAAAAATTACAAATTTCGTCAAAAGACTGTGAGGCCATGAAAGTTCAGCTTTTTTCTTGCTGAGCCTGTAGCATGTCTGTTATAAGCAGGTGTTTGACCCCTGCCAGCACATCATATTCCAAATCAATAAGATTTTGAATTAAAAAAAAAAATATTTTGCATAATTTTAGACCAATGATAACAGTGAAATAGTTTGGAGCCTCAGTATTTTTTAAAAGGTGCATCTTACAACCATCTCTGAGAAATTTTGAAGAGCTAATTTTTCCAGGATCAGCAACAACTTTTTTATAAATCTTAATAATAAACATCTTTAAAGGATACACAAACACTGTTTCTTTGATTTCACTAATGGCTTAAAATCCCCAGAGTTTGGGTTAGAGGCAGCAAGACAACTGTGCTGTTTCCATAATGCACAGTTCGCCTCCAATTCATTCTTCTGTTAAACATCTTATTCTAAACACAATAAATTGCTTGTTTGACGAACACTAAAGAACTGGTTACTTGCATGGCGCATAGGCTTTTTATGTACTGAAATTATGCCCTGCTTGGGCATGTCTATCTTATCAAATCTCCTCTGCAAGACAACAAATACAGACCCATTAAGCATGCCTTCAAGGTTAAAATTAGAAGTTAAAATAATTTTAGCAGGTCCAATCTTTATACTAGAACCTTTTATTTCAGCCTAAAGTGGATAACGATCACCCAATTAAAAAAAATAATGTAACCAAGTAGAATGAAATAGCTCAGCATCTTACAATAAAACATACTTTTGATTAATTTTATTAAAACAATTTACTTGCAGGTCTAATATAAAAAACATTCCACACAAAAAAATAATCCTTACCTGAACCAGGGGGTCCATACAGCATAGAAGAATCAACCTGAATCCCATGTTAAGTAAAATGGAATAAAAACAGTAAATACAATTGGTAGAACAGCTAAAGGGCAAAATTGGAAATTTCACTACGGGCCACTGAGCATGAGTAGCAGTTTCTAGACAGGCAACTTTTTTTAAGTTGAAAATATTAAACGTGAATGAATAGCACATAAAATATCTTTATATCGGTATGTAAAATTAAATAGTTCGAATATATATGTTAAAAATAATATACTGCAATATTAATTAATATGAAATGATAATCTTATTTTGTCCAATTACTTGTAACAAATATACAGTTTTAATTTACCTTATGAAAAAATTATTATGGAAAACATTACTTACCATATTATGATGGATAAATATAAACAAAAATTTAGCACATTTTATAAATTTAGGATTTTTTTAAAAATTTTTGAAATGTTTAATGAAATTTTTTTTACAATTATAGACAATTTATAAATGTTATGATAAAAAAGAATATTAAAAAAAAATGCTTTCATATACATATATATATGTATTAGAAAAAAATTTCAAATTAGGCCTTCGACTTCTAATTATGTCAAGCCACCACAATTTCAGTGCATCATTTGGGTTGAATTTGACTAGTTTACAATTAGACTTTTTAATTTTCAGTCAATGTTCTAAAGTCTCTTTTGTCATCGAAAGAGATCAATGATCTAAAATGTTATTTAAATTAGAAATTATTCCACACACGTTCCACTTCAGCATTGCTGGGTGGAATAGTTAGTATAATTTCTACTATTTGTCTGATGATATTCATAATGTTTAAATTGTTCTGTCTGAAGTTTTAGGTATAAATCTTTTAGGTTTATTTCTGGTTTGAAATTTTCAAATAGAATTTCTCAAAATTCTTTTCATTGTGTCAAGAAAAATTGGAGGGAAATACAGTGTTCAAAATTTTGGATGTTTTTATAACTGATCTGTTTTCATCATTATATGAAAAATGCTCCTTTATAATTTCTGATGATTTTTTGCATATATTCTTGAAATTATTTTCTTCTTTATCCTTATCTCGTTTACTTTTTTTTTGTGCAATACAACATTTTTATATTTTATATCATTTGTAAATTTGTATCATCTTCATTGCTACTTAAAAACAAATTGAGATGTTTTTGATTTTGAGCAGCAGAGAAGGTACTCAAGACAGTTTGTAAAGTTTTAACTGATTGTACAGCTTGTACAATGTCCAGGTCTGCAGTTTCTAATTTTTTAGAATTTTTTGAAAATGCTGCAACAAAATCTGAAAAAGCATAAAAAAAAATAATACTTCATAAGTTGTTAAATCAGAAAGCATACTTTTGGCTATTACTTTGATATTATTTGAATATTGTGCAGAATTATGGTCTGAGACAACATCTGTCAAGTGCTGAACAACATTATAATTTCTAATAATTGGCATCACTGCATTTTCTACAGAATCAGCCCATCTCGTGTCACACATTGATTTAAATGAAATTAGTTTTATGTTTAAAACTTTGCCAGTTCCCAAGATAACTTTGGGCTGGTTCTGTAAAAAGTGTTTAGTTGCTTGATAAATGACATGCATTTTAGAGCCGCAAGATTGCCTTTTATGCAATCTTTCAAACATAAGTCTAGAACACTATTGTAACAATGAATATATGTCGGAGATTCAATAAGTTTTACTACACCATTATGTTTTCCCACATTCTGTTGAAATCTGCCCTCCCCCTTCTGTGGGTGGGGGGGGGGGGGGGCAGATTTCAACACTATACGAGAACTTACAAAGATCATTCATTTTGACACAAAAAAAAAAAAAAAAAATTATAAAACCATACAATGCATTTAGGTTCTATTTACATTATATGGTCTTTAATTATGTTAATATTTATGGGAAATGTCATTGTAAATATAGCTCGAGCAACCTAAATTCTCTGTTGGTGCCCCAAATAACATAGTCATAGAACTTTGCTCTCGGGAAAAAGAATACAGGAGGAACTTATTTCCTAAAGCATTAATTATCATACGCTTGGTAATCCATGCTTCCATGCTCACCAGAAACAACTTGTCCTACCTGACAAGTTCCTAACTTGGCAACATCGTTCGGAGCTTGAACAACTTGTAGGAACTGATCGTATCAACACCTAATGGTAAACGCTGATTTCCATCAGCTAGCTGAAAGGTAATTGAAGATTACTAACTAAATGAATAAACTTCACTCTTCTAAATTTAACAAATTAACAATATATTTTACAAAAAGTTACATGACCGCACGGTGGATGCTTGCGTGAGTGGCAACAGCATCAAATGTATCAGATACAATGAGATAAGTTTAGTTATAAAATGTCAGTTAACAGTTCAGAAAAAAGGAAATTAAAAACGTTTACAATTATGACTAACCACTACAGACTGTTAACACTATAGTTTCATCTAAGTTGTTGATTTGTTCAGTTGTAAAAGCATCAGAATTAAGAGCTTGCTCATAATTATAAAAAAATGCAACATTTGCTTTATTAGAAGTTGTAGCTCTTGCGAAGCTGGTGTTTTCTGGTTTCGCTGGTGTCAGGTGACACTTCATAAAACCCTTAACCCAATCAATTCCGGAAGTTTTATTTTTGTCCAAGCTACTTAGAATTTTTAAATTGAGACATTTTGCATAACCGATGGCAAGTTGTTGAATTTGTCTAAAGTTAGACCATAAATAAGAATTGAACATTTGTGGAGGCTTTTCTGTTGGTTAAATATTAAACAATGGTTGAACCGTAAAATTTTTAATGAAAACGGCACAACTAGAATATTATATACACTATATACATGTTTGGTAAAGCATGTAACATAATAATATAAGGTTCATACATCTTGGTATAACACAAAATGTCATGGGATGAGACAATATTCAAGCACATACAACAATCTACTCTCTAATCGTGCCAAATTGCTTCTTTTCACTTCATGTTTAAAATAAAAGGCAAGATAACTCATGATATTTTGCCGAAAGTGGCAACAGCGCCATTTATAGATTGTACAAATTTAAGGAAGGCAGTCATTTTGTTACAACCTCTCCCTCTGGTTCCTGACATGATAAGAACAATTGTATTTGGAAGAGAAATAAAAATACAGAATGCAAAGTTAATTACAATAGAGTTATAGTGATTTCAAAACCACACCTCCCACCTGAAACTTGCTGGTCAATATAATTGAATTTAGCCTGGTTTTTTCTGGTGAGATCCTCTAAGATTGGGGCCACTACTATCACTCCCACCAATGTAAGAAAGGAATGTTAAACTTCTCGATGAACATACGACCCATTTTCAAGGTAGTAACAGTGGTCTATAAACCAAACATACTGAATATTCCAGTTAAAATGGAATAACATATTTTTCCTTTTATTATTTTAGTTCCCCAGACATAAAGAACAAATGTAATATTTTGTTATAATCAAATGTATAAGTCGATTTAAGAGACGCTTTTAATTAGTAACAGTTTTGAGGCTCTATGGCCTGATACTGACATAATTTTTTTCTTGGAAAGTATTGGAAGGATTTCTATGTATTATGTATAGCAAAAAAAAGATAAATTCTATACAATATTGATTAATAAATTTATCCTGCTTAAGGGGGAAAAATAATGCTATCAAAACATCACTCTCTTGACCCCTCTTTTAATTTTATTTTGCCCACTTGGAACCCCATGTCTAAATTTGGCGATGCTAATGATATTGAATTACTTTTTCACATTTCTTTTAAATCATCTTTTTATTCTTAACCTAATAAGCATTTCATGTATTATCCATTTAAACAATAAAAGGGCAGCATAATGCAATTATAAATTGTTTATTTATGATTTAAATAAATAAAGCATATAACAAATAACTGAATATATAATTTGAATTAAGCATTTTTGTGATACTCATTTGTTATTTCATCAAAATATAGACTTTTAAAATATTTTTTTGCATTTAAATTTAATATGAGAAAAGTAAGATAAAATACAATTTAAAATGAATATGCAATAACATTACAAAATGCTAATTCACAGATTGTTTTAGTTTTTCAGTTTTTTAAAGTGTTCCATTAGTCACGGCTGAGGTTAGGTCCATTGAATCTGCCAATGATTTTTCACATTTTAATATCATTAAATTATTAAATCGTTCATCTGTTGTTGTTTGTAATGAATGTTTAATGAGCTTAAGCTGACTGAAAGAGCGTTCATTCAAACTAACACCAAAACCAACTGTTGTTATAAATTTTCTTTGAGTACTGAATGTAATTTTTTAGATTCTTCAATAACTTCATTTAATGTATTAGAGGTTCTACATTGGTCAAATAAAATTTCCATTTCAGCCTGTAAGGCATCATTGAAATCAGAGCTTTAGACTACTAGAAAACTAATTAACTTGTGAAATTATAGCGCAGTGATAGTTCTTTTAACTTGAATTTATAGTAGAATCTTGCAATTCAGTATAGATTGTAAACTCAAACACAGCTTCTGATTTCAATTTCTAATTTTCTAAGTTAAATCTTAATATAAAATGAATACTTTTTGAAATAATTTTGTAAAAAGCTAAGTTATTTAAATTAAAGCAGTATTAATAATAAATTCTGAAGTAATCTATTTTATTAGCACTGATAATACCCATTCAAGCAGAGAAAAACGATTAAAAAATGATAAAAGGGCGGGCTTGTGCGAATACCCAGAGGCCCTCTATCGTAGTGGGCAGAGAAAGGGCTGGCCGAGGAGCGGAAGGGTGGAGCTCCGACAAGTCGTCTTGTACAACGCTCGTAGTTCTCACGTACATCTCGTTATTGTTGTTCTAACGTACATCAGAGAGTTCTGAATTAGTGAACTTAGTTCCACAAAATTAGTTCCACAAACTAAGAGTTCTTAGTTTGTGGTGAACCTTTCACTGGTGTGTGGCGGGCCCAAGAGACAAAGCACATAAAATACAAATCTAAAGACAAAAAAAGGAGAATTTTTACTTACCCAAAGCCGGTGTTTTCCTCTTTAATTATTTTGAAGTGTATCAGGGATCTCCATATCAGAAGAATCCTCCGCGACTTGATCTTTTTGCCACGGAGGATAAACTTTTATGACGTCAATCAGAAATTTCCGAAATGTGTCAGCACTCAACGAGTGATGATGCTTCCTCCTCCACATATATTCGGCCAGATATGAATCAGACTCCTCCGCTAAGTGCGGAGTATTCTGCAATTTCCGTTTGATCGCCGCCCAGGTGCCCTCGATGGAATTTGTGTGGGCGGCAGTTTCAGGATGCACGTAATACAGACTGTGGTTGACCCGCAATTG
The DNA here is from genome assembly GCA_964019185.1 of Maratus speculifer. Classification (NCBI taxonomy): domain Eukaryota; kingdom Metazoa; phylum Arthropoda; class Arachnida; order Araneae; family Salticidae; genus Maratus; species Maratus speculifer. The sequence continues at coordinate 241,366,127 of OZ025301.1, read as the reverse complement.
CTCATATCCTTCGTCCTCTAAACAATCGTAGGCCTTCCAACAATCTGAAATTATCGTGGTTCCCGGCAACACCCATTCCTTAATCACGGGAAGCAAAAACTCTTTTCCACGATTCGGAACAACCCGAAAAAAACATCTATTCATCCCTCTTTCAACACCTCCAAACACCCATTCTCTTTTCACAACCCTCCCCCTTCCATATTTCATCTTTCCAAACTTACTCTCATCAATCTCTACAATCACTCCGGCGCCACCCAAAGGCTCACTCTCTTCCATAAGCACGTCTCGCACACTTCCCTACAAAAAGAATACCAATCAGTCACGGTGTGACTCGTTACATTCAAATCAGCCATACAATATTTCTCCATACATTCACCAAACCACATACGCGTCGCATAAACCATCTATTCTGCTCCTAGCAAACCACGTACCCTTCCTTACACTCCGAGTTATTTCATGCTTGTCAACACCCCCTTGCACACGACACCGCCAATCATAGCCATCATTCAAATTCTTGTTCACCGTTAACTGCATATCCCTTCCACACCTAGGACATTCATTTCTGGGTGACATCAAACCTTCATTTACACACCAGTCAATCATGTACTTCTTTCCGCAAACTTTCAACAGCGTAAAGTATCCATTTGAATACTTTACTTCCTCATTCAAACAATCAACAACATTCTTTCTGTAATCAACAACTTCCATAGTAGTTACTGAACGGTATCTCACTAAATATAAAAAGAGGAAAATGCAAAAAATTAAACTCACTCGCTGAATGCAAAACACAACTCCCAAAAACAATGCTACACGAAGCAATTTCTAAGCGGGAATTACAATACTCAAAAATTTAAAACCTCTCTCTCAACACAAAAAGAAGCATCTAATCAGAAACGGTTTAGAAATAGCTCTCTTTTAAGTTTTCATCTTTCGTCCAATAAGAAAACATTCAACAAAAAGAAGTGTCCAATCAGAAATGGCTTAGAAATCAGTACATTACGTAAACCGAAGCACTCCTTAGGGTTGCCATATTGAAGATCCGAGTGGAGAAAATGAAAATGCACGGTTGCCGTGTCGAAACATTTATCGCTAAAAAAAAAAAAAAGTCGCCTTGGCGAAGGAGAGTAAACTACATTTCATCCCATATTTCTTACAGATAAATAAATTACACACTAATATTAGCTACACTTTTTACATAAATATCACATATTTTTTACAAATAAATAAATAAGAAAATAGATTGTGGCCACATTTTTTGCATGAAAATTAATATAGTATATTTGTTATTTAATATTATTCACATGTATTGTTTATTATATCTCATCATACTTCCAATACTGAATTTTTCCAAATGTAATGATTTTTGTAAATAAGATAGATAATCCAGAAATAATACTTTACTGGATAAATAATATAATAATAAATAATTTATATAATAAAATTTTAGCTGTTTACAGATTTAAGCAAGTCTATAGTATAAGTATTTATGAATTTACATATTGAAGTATATTATTCCTTTTATTGAGAGCTGCAATGCGTGATGAAGATGGAGTATTATCTTCATCATCATCATCAAGTTGGGATTCAGTGTAGTCTTCTTCTAATTCATCTTCGTTTCTTGTAGCTATATTATGCAGCACACAAGTTGCCATTATGACTGTTGGTAAGAATTCTGTCTTGACGCAATCCAAATACCTTAATCTTCTAAATCTACCTTTTAAAAGGCCAAAACATCTTTCAATAATGCTCTGTGTCTTCGATAATTTATAGTTGTAACTTGTTTGTTGCCTTGTTAAGTTACCTGTATCTTTATATGGCGTCATTAAATTCAATGACAATGGATATGCACTGTCACCTAACAAATGAAACTGTTCTAGTATTCTATTTTGAAGAGACTGGCCAATTTTTGAATTACGAAAAACAGTTGCAAAAACTGGTGCAAAATTCTAGTTCTACATTTAGTAAATTAGATTTAATTTATTAAATCGTACCAATAGAATGTTTTTTTTTTTTCATTGCAATGGCAAATATGTATGTTTGAACTTAGAAATAAATAATTCCACAGTAATTTAAAATTTCAAACAAATTTATTATAAATGTATGAGTTTGCTGACCGCATCCTATAATTTAATAAAGAAATTTCTTGATTTATTATTTTCTCTTTTAAACTCGCCAAATTGGCATCAAGCAATCTGTACTTTTGTTTCCCAGTTGGAAATTGATGCTCGGCATCCATTATTTGCATTATAGCTTCGTTTTCTTTCTGCTCCTGTTTAAGGAGCAGAACAAAGTTATAAATGTTTAAATGATGGCTGTGCGCTCTCCTGTTTATTTTGCTGTGCCAGCCTTCAACGTTGTTTGTTGTTCTTTCTCCTGTATTTTCGAAGTGATTCCACAAAGAACTGAAAATATATCAAGATTTATAATTCTAATAATTAAACGGGAAAAAAATATCTGATAAAAATTAATTATTAAAAAAAAAAAATGCAATTTTTTTTATTTTTATTTTGAGAATGCTTTAATATTTGAAACTGGTTTTGAAAATGCTCATTCAAATAAAATATCATTTAAGTAAATTAAAGTATCTGTAAACAAAAAAGTAAAAATGTCCTTTGTACAGATCGATCTCATCTATCCAGTGAAAAAAAAAATAAACATCGAAATGTAACTGAGATATCTTTATGAATTTATTTTATAGGATTAGTAATAGCGAATGGGTCTTTCTGCTTGACTGAAGTAGCCTCTTAATGGCTTGGAAGGCGTAAAATCGTTTGGTAATCTTCGACAAAGGAATAAAATGAAAATAATTCTTTAAAAATGCAATAAAAGATGACTGTATAACCATGCTTGTAAATTAACTCACAGTGGCTAGTTTATAGTTTATATATATCCCATTTTTTCAATATGTCTGTTAAATTGTATTCCTAGAAACTTTTCAAACACTGTGCTACAACATTTACATTCCGAGTTATGAATATTTAAAATTATCGGCACCTTATATTTATGATATATTAAAATATGGAGCATTTAGTTATCAGATACCCACACCCATTGGTGTAGTCGAGGGGGGACGCTGGGGGACGGCGTCCCCCTACTTTTTTATTTTTCATCAAGCGTCCCCTTACTTTTACTTTTCAAGGGGGACGTAAAGTACGCGAGGAGAAGCAGAACTTAGTGATTTATTAAATATTTTTTAAAAAAATTAACAATTTTATGAAGTAAAGAACTGAATTTTTAAGCTATTTTAGTTTTCTTCAACAATGGGTATTTGAAAATCAAATTGAAAGAAATTGGGAATAAAGGGTTGTTTACTTGCTGTTTCATCATAACTACCCCTGTAACATTAGTTCTTTCAGATACATTAGTTTTACTTGGAATTTTCTATTTGAAAACTATTACTCCCCTCCCGTTTAACAGAAAGACCACACAAGCTATCCAAAAAAGACCTTTGTACACCGCATTCCTAGTTCAAAAAATAAACAGATATTTCAGTTTTAAAAGCCTGTCTGTATTTATCTCACATGACAATTAATAACAGCAGGTTTCCATTAGTCAGTAATCAAAATCTTTAAGAACATTCAGGATAATTGTCACAGCTATCACATATATTGCTTAGTGCGAGTCCTTAAATGACCATGTCCAGTATGGTATTTGCTGTCGAGTGCAGAATAAATCAATAAAAGGGGCACCAATGCAGAGCCACAACACCTGATAGTGTGCAATGCAGGAATTTCAAAAAAACCCATTATCTCCCCTTCTACCATCTCTATTTATTATTCACATTGACAATTATTTCTGATTAGGTATTCCAGGAAGTCCAGGACTCTTTAGCAGTTAAAAACTAAAAGAATTGAATTAGTTTGAATTCGAGTGAGTATTTCTGATGCAGTGGCGTAGCTATGTTTTTTGGCGCCCGGGGCCAGCAAGAAATTTTGCGCCCCCACCCCAATATACATATATAACAATTTCTCTCAATTTGGCGCCCCTAGGCCTCGGCGCCCGGGGCGGACGCCCCCCTTGCCCCCCCCCTTAGCTACGCCACTGTTCTGATGTATCTCTTTTTGTAATTTTAGCCATAAGTATTTTGTATCGGTTCAAATTTTGATGGATAAAATAACATTGAAACGGTATAGGCAACCGAAACTTGAAATTTACATAAATTCTTCCTAACAATGTTGCACAAAAATAAATAAGAGATTATGGGCCCTAAATAAAGTTCGAAAGTCCGATCCAAGAGAGTTGTATCTTTAATGTTTTGACCAAAAATATTTTAAATTATATATACGACTATGTTATGCCATAAATGTTTGATAAGGATTATATATTATCCTAACCACAAAGTTTTTGTTATAAAACTTTGCTTTTTGTAGAACGTAGTGGAAAAGGAAACATGAGTGCCATCAATAGTAGCTGAGCAGAATTGCTCCTTTCTGGATTTTCAAATTTATTTATGTAAATTTTCTTTCCTTCAAATTTCTTTTTTTAAATTGTAAAATTTGTTTTTATCAAAGGATTTAAAGTAATTAAATAGTAAAAAAAGACGGACAACCAAGAATTATTTATCAGGGAGAGAGTCCGTGATTCTGAAGAGACCGATTGTGTAGTATCTATTGTTTATTTACATGGGTACTTAAAAAAATTCCCGTTGTGTTACTCTCGGTATACAGTAATTGTTTGGAAAGCGTTTTATGAAAATTGATATACATTATTGAGAAGGGAGGTAACGTCATCCACAGAAAGCACACAGCTCTCTGAACGCAAGAATTAGACACTGACATGAAAATGGTAGCTGCCAAAGACTGATTTTTTAAAACGTAGCTATGTCCCCGTAATTCAGCCAACAATATTTATAAAAAATGTCTTTGTCCTGTTTAATCCTAGACAATTAAAGAGAAAAAGGCTTTTAAAAATTATTGGTACCAAAATGCAAAGGATCATATCCACGCTGAAATTAATCAGTCTTCGGTTGCCTCTACTATTCTGGAGCTGGTGAATAGAGATCTGAACAGGCTAGACTGGGGCATATTTTCATTCACGGCACTCAGGCCGTTCTGTGCCTGGTCTCCACTCTTTGCGGGCTGAGGCCGGGCCATGACTTTTTCTGAAATCTTTGGCCAGGCCATGTCAACACTTTTCTGCCCCGGCTCTGACCTTTTTTTCTGAAAACCTAATTTATTTTTTATGTGCCGAGCCAGGACAGATTTCATTTTACCTAGTCTTCACAGGCCACAGTTTTTAGTACTCTTTTTGACCCGTATAAAAATCATTGTCTAGGCGTGGCTTGGTCCTTTTTAAAGATCATTAAAATTAGACCTGGTTAAATAAAAATTATAAAAAATGCATACATTTTTAAATTGTTATTATTCTACCATTCAAAATTAAAAATTATTCTTTATGAAGAATAATTGATTCCTAAGCATAATCTCGATGGAATCCAGATTTAAATTGAAAAATATGTTCATCCATGCTAAACGAATATAGACTAATGAGTAAGAAAAAAATATATACTACCGTAAAATCCCATTAATCCGCCCTTCATCAGTATTACGACCCTCCCTCATTTTATAAAAAGAAATTTGAATTTTTCAAAAAATTCCTATAAAAGAGCCCCCTCTTCCTGAAGATCGCTGAAAAAAACGTAAATTACCGTATTTTCGGGAATACCCGCCGCACCCACCGTAAGCGCCGCACCAATGACAATCTGTTAAAAAAAAAAAGTACATCGACGTAAGCGCCGCACCATCGTAAGCGCCGCACCCAAGCTGCTGATATTTATACAGTATAAATCTCTAAATTCCGAAATCGTTCGTAGACGCGGCTTTTAGTTATTTCCGAATTTTAGTGATCTTCAAAAAACAACTTTAAAATGTAAGTAAAAATTATTGAAAATCATCATTAAAAAAGAAAAAAAATCACATATTTATAAAAAAAAATCATAAATGGCACATTAAGTTATTTAACAGCAAAGCCAAGCATTTAATCTTATTAAAATTAAATATACACAGAGCATTTTCACGATTACGATTTTATTTATATGTTAGTATTTAGTTGCTTTAATTTAGGCCTACTGGTCATTACAATGATATTAGCTCAATCTCTGTAATAAAATTCCTTTGTTCCAGGCCTAATATTTTATATAAACTGTTTATGAATTTTTCTGTTGATATTTCTTTGTTTTCTTATTTTACTATATCAAGATAAATAAACTTGGAAATGAATTAGAAGAAATGATTGGTACGGCCATCTGTCGGCAAAATGCAGAATATAATCTAGATTATACTAAAAAGTTAAATACATTTTTGGTGCTGCCATCTGTCGATAAGATAGGATAACTGAACTATATAAATATAAAACATTTGATGATCATTTATGCTATCTGTATTTGAGGTTTCCAGATTTTAGAGACTGTTACAGTATATAAAATATTTTCACTTGAACAGTTAAAAAAAAAATTTTTTTTTTCACTTAAGTGCCTAAAAAATATATTTAAAATGTAAAGAAATATCGTATAGAGACACTGACGAAAAAAATAAAATAAATAAAATAAGCTGTTGAAGAAAAAAATCATTGGACGAAAGACACTTAGATTTAATGTATGCAAATGCCTTAAAAACTGTAGTAAAAATATTACTGAAAAATGTGATGTAATAAAGCGTATTGCTATAAGAAAATATTTTTTAAATGCATACTAGTTTATGTTAACTCCTCAGATTACTGCAAAAAAAGCAACATTTTGTCACTGGATCAATAACAAACAGAGAAAAATATAATAAATATCAGAAACTTATTTATAATATTATAATCTTACCTGTAAATATTGCAGAATCATTTTTCCCTTGACTGTTGATTTATTATTATTATGTATTTGTTTTTCAATTTAATAACGTTTCCTATCACTGATCCGTTATAAATAGCAGGTATGTAATTTTAATATTAAGATTTCAATTTTTTGTAATATTTATAAAATTTTCTAAAAAAATATTGGATTACATATAATAAGAGAACACTACTTCAAAATATCTTTAAAATATGAAAAATTATTATTGGAATGAAGTGAAAATATAGAAAAAAATATATACAAGATTTTATCAACATGTTTAAAAATCTTCAAATCCATCAAAATCGGAATTTTCACTGTCGGAATTAAATAGTTCTAAAAATTGTTTATCAGTTAATACGTCACAATTTTCATCTTCACTATCATCAGATTCAGATGAATCATCACTAACTGTATTTTCTATGATATTGGCTGCTTTGAAGCCCGACATAAGTTTTAGCACTAATGTCTTTCCATGCCGATGAAACCCACGACGCTACTTCTTCGTAAGTGGCTTTGCGCATTTTTCCAGAATTTGTAAATGAATGTAGCCCTTCCATCATCCATTTTTCCCACAGTTTTCTTACTTTGGACTTGAAAGATTTATTCACAGCCAAGTCAAGAGGCTGTAAAACTTTAGTTAATCCGCCAGGGATTATTGCTGGCTCGGCTGAGACTTTTTTCAAAGCAGTTTTTACGGAATCACCTTTGTGGGCACTCATTGAGTCCATAATAAGAAGCCCACTAGGCTGAAAAAAAGAATTTTTTCTTTTCCTCCACACTTCCGCCAGCCACTCATACATGATTTCCTCCGACATCCATCCCTTTTCGTTACACCGTATTACGACGTCGGAAGGAAAATTTGCCTTAGGCATAGTTTTGCGCTTGAAAATAATTAGTGGTTTTAATTTGTCTCCATTCGCAGCGCAAGCTAAAACACAGGTAAATGAGGTTCGCTCATTACCAGTTGTTACGATGCCGATTGTTTTTTCCCCAATGGTGTTAACAGTTCTACTGGGGGGGCAATCAAAAGTTAATGGAACTTCATCCATATTAATAATCTGTGCTGTTGAAAAGTTGTTTTCCTTGATTTTTTCAGCGACATACTTTAAAAAAGATGCTTTTGTCTTTTCCCAATCTGCAGGCAGTTCTTGTCCCACAGTTGTCCTGGTTCTTACAGACAAATTATTTCTCGACATGAACCTAAAGCATCAGTTGGGACTACCTTTAAAATTTGTAAATCCCATGTTCGATGCCATAATCCTCGCTTGAAACCGTATCTGAACAGTTGAAACGGGCATTCCTTTTTCCCTTTGCTCCTTTACCCACTTGGCTAAATTTCTCTCCAGATTTGGCCAAACAACAACGCCACTTCTTCGTGCCCTCTTAGATTTTGGCATTTCCTTCAAAATAGATTTTTCAGCTCTCCATCTCCTTACGCAACGCTCATCAACTCCATATTCTCGTCCTGCAGCACGATTGCCTATTAGCTCTGCCTTATCAACCACAGCAAGCTTGAAAGCGGCGGTGTAACTTTTTAACTTTTTGGGAGCCATTTTCACTTGAAAAAAAAAAAAATAAATTGCTTAAATAAGAGCGTCAGACAAAAAGAGCAGAACAGTACCGTAAAATAATTCTCAGCTAAAAAGAAAAAAAAAACGTGTTTGTAGTACGCAATTAAAATCCAATCGGAAATAGGCGCAATTACTTGCGCCAATGAGAGGAGCGCAGCAGGATGCTAGCTTCCTCCCTAGCATCTTTTCCTAGTAGCGTTCAATTCTAAGTGCTCTTTCCACAGACTTCTAGTTCTTTCCACAAAGTTCTAAACTTTTCTTCGAATCTTGGTCATCCTTGTGTAAATGCGGTTTAGGTTCCCTTAGAAAGACCCCCCACGGAGGGCACTTATCCTAGGGCCTATATCCCTCCTGCAGATAATCGGCCGTCATAAATAACACTATTAACACCACAAAGTTCTAGTTCTTTCCAGCAAAAATCCGTCAGATTTTCGATCAAAGACTTTTTCAAATTAATTTTAGTGTAGGATTTTTTTTTTTTTTTTTTTTTTTTAAGTTAAGATATTATTTCAGTCACACACAAAGACCTCCTTAATGCTAATCCTATGGATGAAATTTATAAAGATATCGTGTTTGCATTTCAATATTTTTAAATGATTTTTGGGCATTGGATAGTTCAAGTCCATCTATATGCAGATCGTTTTATACTTTTTCGATTTTGAAGATTGTTTTCACTTTCGAAACCGACTCCCAAAATGAAAGTGCCCTCATTGAAAAATACCTGTAAGCAAAAAGCGAAAAATGTTCTTTCTACAAATCTATCAGAGTTAATCAATGCAAAAATCATTTAAAAATATTTAAATTCAAACGAAATATCTTTATAAATGTTTCCCATAGGATTAGCATTAACGAGCGGGTCGCTTGACTGAAGTAGCCTCTTAACGAAAATATGATACAGTTGAACCTCAACATTTTAGAATCAGCGGGATCACGGCGATACCGTATTTTCGAGATCTGTTAAAAAATAATTTTAAAACAATATCATGCCCCCCCCCCCCCCCAAAAAAAAGCAACTTTTTCCTCAGTGTAAAGAAATGACGATCAAGTAAATTGGTGAAGTAAATAATAAAATACGAATTACATTGAAACACAGCACATATGCTAAAATTAAATTACACATGTTAAACCACAATTGATTAATAAATATATATATAACCATTGTATAATACTACAAATCATTATCCACAGCGAATACAATCCACAATTGTTTATCATGCCTGCGGCAAAAAATCGATTCTTAAATAGCTTACAGCACTACAAATTCCTTTATATAAATATATACCTGCATATCTTTATTTAATATTTTAACTATTGATAATTGATTTAATGATTCCTTTTGTGGTAGATTAGTTTATTTTTTATTTGGTACATACGCATCTATCCTTGTTCATTTACAAAAATTTTGTAAGTTTAAATATTTCTTGCTCAAATTTAGACTTTATATTCATCTTAAGTTATTTCGATGATTATATTATGTAGATATAAATTAAGAAAAGAAAAAAAAAATCCACAAATCCACTTAGCGTAAAAAAAAACTATTTTCGTTCTTTTTTTTCCTACTGTATTCAAAGAAACAAAACAGAAGCAATGCGATATTAGCCGACTTACGCATCAAGGTCAAAGGGCAACATGTCCGCACATTGAGTCATGAAGAGGATGAGGAGAAAAGGTGACTTTAAATAACCAGTGTCTCTCTCTCTTTTTTTTTTTATTAGCAGAAACAAGAGATAACAAAATTGCACGTTTGCTTTATAGTTATAAATACTTACTTGAGTGCTTTTATTAGGCACTTCTTTAAAAATAAACATAGTAAAAGGAAAAAAAAGGATAAAATAAGTAGTTTTGTTCAGAACTTTTCGTACGAAACAATTTTTAACCATATCATAGTAAAAATTAATCTATTGAAAAAATTCACTTGGATGATGCGGATATTTTAAATTTTCCGGGTGCCGGATTGTTATTTTTATTTATTAATTATTATTATTATTTTATATGGGCCGGACCGAGCTGATCCCCCCCCCCCCCCTATAGATCGGACTGCTTCACTCAAGTAAAAACATCTACTCGCTAATGTTAATCCTATGGATTTTTTTTTTTTTTTTTTTTTTTCAAATGCGTTTGCATTTCAATATGCTTAAATGATTTCTTTGTATTTTATATCTGAGATGTTGATCCCTAAGAAGACACCTTTTCGATTTCGTTTACAGATGTTTTTAGTGGTATACTTTGACTTTTAGAACCAGTTTCGAAAGTGAAAGTATACTAATAAAAAAACCTGTAAACAAAATCGAAAAAGTAAAGACTCTTTGTGGAGATTGACTTCCGTTATCCAAAGCAAAAAATATCATTTAAAAATAATGGAATGAGAATGACACTTTTTTTTTCTTTGAGATTAACATTAGTTAGCCGATGTTTGCACGTGGGTGAAATAGCCCTTAAAGTTGCCAAGTTAACATCGACTCGTGTAGCACATTTAAACTTATTCTTGCAAAGTCATATGCATTGAAAATTGTTTATATTCTATTGGCTTCTTTTAAATGTTTATCACGGAAGTCGGCCTTTTATTATTTTTTTATTATTCGCCAGGCCCGTTTTTGTTGTTTATCACCTGAATTAACTCATTTGGGGGAAAAAAAACTTGCTGATTCGACCGGTTTCAAAGTTTGGATTATTTTTGCCGGATAGAAAAAGAGTGAGTTATTGAAAAAAATAAAGAAAAATCTTGCTCTCTAAAGTTTTTACTATGTATAGGAAGTCTATTTCAAAAGAGTTCTATACCGGGATTTGAGCTCTCTTTGGGCAGTTTTATTTTCTAACTGGAAGGAGGATCATTAGAAGAAAAAAATGTGACAGCTGTACATTCCAATATCCTACAGGTAAAATCATTAATAGATGAGGGGAAAATATAATAATTTTTAACATGAGAACCGGTGAGACCAACATTATTTTTGAATAATGTTGATTGTTTAAAAATAAACAACTAACGCATCACGGACACCTGCGGTTGAGAGACGTTTTCAAATGTTTTGATACCAATTTGAGAGCATATAATTGTTGATTAAACGAAAAAAAAGTGTCAAAATCATTTGACAAAAAAAAAAAAAAAAAAAAAAAAAAAAAAAAATCATCGTACCCGCCGCCCCGGCGTAAGAGCCGCACCTACAATATTTTATACTTTTAAACTCGTATGCGCCGCGGCTCATACGCCCGAAAATACGGTACATCAAATGACAACTAAAGAACAGGAATTACGTCAAAGAGTTGAAAAAAAAAATCAAATAATCTCTGAAAAAACGCAAATTTTATTTAAAAAAAAAAAATCACGAAAAAATGCAAATTTTGTCAAAGGATCGCGAATTTTGTTAAAAGATTGCAGAAAAGAATACGAATTATGTCAGATCTAAAAAATGCAATCAAAGGATCGCGGAAAAATCACAAATTTCGTCGATGGATCGCAAAAAAATGCACATTTCATTAAAGGATCGCGAATTTTGTCAAAATATTGCCGAAAAAAACCACGAATATGTCAGATCTAAAAAATACAGTAAAAGGATCACGAAAACAGCGCAAATTTTGACAAATATCATGATAAAAATGCAAATCTCATCAAAGGATCGTGGTAAAAATGCGAATTAAATCAAAGAATCGCAGGGAAAATACGAATTTCGTTAAATAATCACGGAAAAACGCGACTTTTGTGAAAAAAATCACGGAAAAACACGAGCGGTTCTTATAGAACCGCCGAAAAAACGAGACTTTCTTTGAAGAATCACAAAAAAAGCAAATTTCATTAAAGAATCTCAAAAAAGCAATTTTTATTAAAGAATCGCGAAAAAAAGCAATTTTTATTAAAGAATCGCGAAAAAATGCACTTCTTGACAAAGAATTGCGGGAAAATGGAATTTTCGTTAAAAGATCGCAAAAAAGCAAATTTTCACAACTATCGCGATAAAAATCCTGCAAATTTCGTTAAACATCGCGAAAAAAATCTCGCAAATTTCGTAAAACATCACGAAAAAAAAAAATAAAAAACCCTGCAAATTTTGTTAAATATACCAAAAAAATTTCAAATTTTTTGGAAAGATCGCTGAGAAATTCTGTGTAAATACCGCCTCCGATTATTTTACGATTTTTCGCCAAGTTTGGGGAGGAGGAGAGGACGGGTGGATAATCAGTATTTTACGCTAACACATTTACAGTTGCTAAGAAGGAAACTTGTCTATGACGCATTTTTTTCTTTCTTATGCAATTTGGATACAGAAATTGTTACTGTATAGCATTTTTCAGATTTTTAAGTCTCCAATGCATGGAATATGAGTTAACAATATTAATGAAAACTGGAAAAAATGACAAAACAAATAGCGATTCGTTAAAAAAAAATAAGTATCGCAGCCTACAGCATTCCATATAAAATGTATAGATTATGAACATGAAAAAGAAAGCTAAGTATTTTGGATCAGAACTTCTCGTACGAGACAAATTTTTAACTAAATCGACGTAAAAATCAATGTTTTGTAAAAATTCACTCTGGCTGGACCGGGCCGGGCTATTCTCTGCCGCACTTTTAGCTGTTATAATATAGGCCGCGTGTCAGGACAATAATTTTTTACAATGAGCCGGGTTCGAGCCTAACTTTTCAATTTTATACCGGTCCGGGACGACATTATTTTTGTACCAGCCATGCTCTGACTGAACTTTTAATTTTTTTTAACCGGGCAAACATTTTTAGACATTAAAAAAATGCTTTCAACATATGATTCTATAGAAAACTGCTAACTATCAATTGTTAAAGAAACTTTCCTTAATTTAAATTAAATTTGGATTTTTTAATTTTAAAGTTGTAATTTTAATAAAGGTTTATTTTTTTAATTTAAACTAAATTTAAATTTAATTTTTCAATTACTGTTCCCTGCATTACAAAATGAAAAGCAAGATTCAAAATCAAGTTGGTTCTATTGTTGATAAGTTTCTAATATTTGAAACTATCAGCGTCCCCCCACTTTTTTTTCCAGGACTACACCACTGCCCACACCCCCTCTCTGCCATTAAAAAAAAAAAAAAAAAATGTGATTTGCAGTGGCTCCATTATATTTAGTATGTTTTAAAATTTACAGAGTTTTAATTAAAAAGAAACTCAATGCATTTATTAATGCTAAAAAGAGAGAAACACTACAGTCACATTTTGTTTTCTTGAAGAACTGTTTAAAATTCTATAATTCCACCAGGCTACAAAATAAATACCCCTTACATACTCCTTACAAATTCACGCCAATGTGCTAATCCGGTTTAATCCAAAGGTGACAGCTAATTTGCAGCTCGCCTGACAGTCCGGCACTCCTCTATCGACACTCCCCCCATGCAGTATGATGCGCCACGGTTGCAATATGCATTTGGAAGCCCATTTGCCTGAAAGGTAATCACTTCTACTTCTATTAAAGTTTTGTGACATTACAATTTAGGAAATCATGAAAAACAAATGCACATTTTAATTGTTCTATTCTTTGCTTGAATGTCTACAAGGTGTCCTCTTGCACTAAATTGATGATGTTTTACAACTTTGTAAATCACTATTTTCCTTATCTCTTTCCATTTTCACGATAGGAATGTTAACTCTGATTTTCCTCCAGATGACGCCATAGTCAATTTCATTCAAAAGTGCATGGCAACTTGCTATACCTAACCTTGACACCACTTTTATGACTATAGCTCTTTCCATTCAGAAGTTATTTGGATGATAATAGCACACTGATAAAAATTTGCTGCAACGCACTCCATTGCTTGTATATAATATCTCTATTCCAACCAATGAGAAAGCTCTATTTCACAGCCAAGTAACCGTTTTCTATACAAGCAGGGGAGTGCGTTGCAGCAAAATGCAGCAAATTTTTATCAGTGCAGGCATGAAAGTGGAAAATGACAAAAAAGGTGGAAAACCTTTTCCTTCTATACAACGGTGCCAAATTCTTATAATGTAAGTGCCTTTTTAACAACTACTTATTGAATAAAACTAAATGTAACTGCATGCATGGTGTTATATTTTTTTAGCTTACAAAGTATTAATAATGCTAAAGTGTAAAATCAAATATATCTGATGTATAATTATTAATCTTCCAAAACAAATATTATTCTGAATAGTGTAGCTGTTAAATCACTCATCCTTTTTTTGTTCAAAAGCTCTCTGCTAAATTGATCTTTGCTTCAAAAATACATATTATTAAAAAAGGAACTGCAGAAATTACTCAAAAGTCTTGCATAATTAGTACAAAATATTCGATTCCAAAAAGAAACTTCCTTTCACTTACAGTTTTTAAAGTCTAAAAAAATTTTATTCTTGAAAGACATTTAGATAACTCTCAGGTGCTTATATGTAGAAGCTCACTTTTCACTTTATGCCTCATTTGCACAACAATTCAAGAACAAACTAAGTGTTTGTAGTAGACAAAATTTCCAATACTAAATTTTCTACCCCCCCCCCTCCCCAAATTATCCTTTCAAAATTTTCTTTGCATTTTTGCACTAATCCAGAGAATGATCAAAATTACTTTTAAAAAGGTGGAATTCCTCCTTTAGGAGGAACTCTTTTGTGCCTGTAATAGAATGGGGCACATTCTATATAGATTTCAAAAAGCGAAACATTACTAAAAAAATTGCAGATATAAAATAGGGACCTTTTAGGGAAATAGGGACCAACTGGTCCCTATTTCCCTAAAAGGTACCTATTTTTTTAACTTGGTCCCTAAAAGTCCCCTTTTTCACCAAGAGGTCCCTAAAAGTCCCTATTTTAAATCTATTTTGTTTCTAAATAAATTTTTTTCAGAGATTTTTTACAAAATTTATCATGAAAATTTAGATTTGTTAAAAATTTAATGCCCTAGATGGCAGCACATAACTGATCATAGTTGAAGAAAGGACCAATAGCATATTTTGAAGATGAATTAGGAACCAATAATATTCCTAGGTTACACATCCTTTAGCCCGTAGGAACTTTTTATTTTAACAATCCGATCTGTCTCATTCTATATTAATTTGTTTTTTAATAATAGATTTAAAAAGTTAGATGAACAGATATCTGAGAAGAGAATGTACTTATCACCTTTTTCTTTTTTTACTTCTGCAAAGGATTGTTAATTGCCCGAGGAAGATTTTAGCTTTGTACAGGAAAAATTAAGTGTTCCTGCACATAGGTTTATGAAACATGTGTCAAGCAGATGCTCTGGAACCTGCGGCAAATTGGTTGTTAGAATAATAGAATTGTCTCTACGTGTATTTCTTGAAATATATTCTATCCAGAAAAGAACAAATGACGCTAAATACAGTCAGCTACAAAAGAATTGTGGAATGTTTGAAGGAAAAAAACAATGAAATGTCAGTCACTGTTTATTATATCTGTTGCCAAACTATTTACACAGTTAATTGTATTTTTCCAAAGGGGAGATTCTCTGATCCACTTAGTATATAATGAGATAAAATCCCATATCATTAAAGTTGTAGGACATATTTACAAACAATCAGCCATTAAAGCTTTCAAGATTGATGTCAGTCAATATCCCTTTGAGAGTAAAAATTTAATCTTTCCAAAGGATGTTATTTTCAATGAAGAATTGCTAAAAGAGCTATTGCAACTATCTGAAAAAGATAAAGGTTATTTTTTAAGTGATGTGCAAAGTCATTATGTAGCTTCTGATAAATATTTTTACAATAAGGATCTATTGCAAAATAAAAACTTGAAATATTTCAGTTGTTTAAACCTAAAATTCAAAAATACTTCAAAAAATGTAAACAAAAATTGATTATAACAGACATGTCACTTTTCTGCAAAAATGCAAAATTCCATTTTTTCGGCACTGAATTCTATCATTCTTGGAATCAATGCAAATATGCATTATTCCAGTATAATGAAATTTTTTAGTGGAGGGGTTACGTAGCAGTAGCGGATGAAACAAAATAAGAAATAAGACAACAGAAATAAGAGTATGAACTGCATCAAATTTGAAAAAAATATTCAAAGGACTACAAAAAAAAAAAAAAACGAAAAAGTAGCCAAAGGATCACAAAAATCAGGAAAATAATTCGATTTTTATCAATAGATCACAAAAAAAATATATATTGTCTTCATCAAAGGATCACTGGGGGGAAAATGCAATATTCGTTAAAAGATCGCAGAAAAAGATGTGATTTTCGAGAAGGATCACAGGAGAAAAAACCATGATTTTTGAAGAATGGTGGGAGAAACATGATTTTCGTCAAAGGATTGCAGGAGAAACACAGCTTTCATCATCAAAGGATTGTGGGAGAAATGAGATTTTCATCAAAGCATTGTGGGAAAAATGCAATTTTCGTCAAAGGATTGCAGCAAAAACCACATTCTTATCAAAGGATTGTATAACATATACAATTATCATTGGAAGATTTTGTAAAGTACACGAATTTTGTCAGAGTTGCAAAAAAATGAGATTTTTGTCAAATGATCTAGAAAATTACTCTATAATTTCATTAAAAAATCAAGTAAAATATGTGAATTTTGGCAGAAAAATTGTAGTAAATTTGTGAATTTTACAGAAAATCATGGAAAATATGCGAACTTTGACAAAAGATTGTGGAAAATACACATGTCTTAAGTGCAAATGTCATCAAAGAATCGTGAAAAAATGTGAATTTTATCAAATAATTGTTAAAAAATGACTCTAATTTCATCAAAAAATTGTGGAAAATATGTAAGTTTTGCTGAAAAATCATGGGAAAAACTTCAAGTTTTATCAAAGGATCATGCAAAATTCGTCAAAGGATCGTGAAAAAATACGTTTGCGTCCAAACACCATGGAAAAATACGAATTTAATCAAAAGTCCGTTTCGCTGCAAAAGTTCAGCTTTTTCTATGCTGGGTCTATGCCTGCTACACCCTGACGCAAAAGTTTAGACAATGAAGAAATTCTTATATACTTTGAAAAAATATTTATTCAATTTTCAAATCACTGCTTGAAATTAATGTGCTGTACATATAAACAATATTTATAACAAAGAAAAGTGGAATTGTGCATATTGCAATAAATTAAATGGTAACAAAAATAAACTGCTGTCTCAAAAGTTTAGACACAAATCAAATAAAATCGAAATAAACAATTTTTAAAACCTGGTTGCGCATCCATGCTTCTGTATTACGTCAAATATACGAGATTGCATCGAAGAAACTACATCTTGCATAGTTTGTGGATCGATATCGTACCATGCATCCTCAATAGATGTCTTAAGTTCCTGTACAGAAGAGTATTGTCTAGTGTTGCTATAAACTTTGCGACACATGATGCTCCAAAGGTTTTCTATAGGGTTAAGATCTGGGCTACATGCTGGCCAGTCGAGAACTCTTATATTATGGGAATTAAACCAAGATTTTGAATGTTTTGCAGTGTGAATTGAAGCATTGTCTTGCTGAAATTCCCACTGAGGACCCCCTAGAAGCTCAGCAAATGGCAGTAGGTTTTCTTCTAATGTCTGTGTATAATGCTGTGAAGTTTGACGACCATTATAGCAAAAGGCTGTCCAAACCATCACCGAGCCCCCTTCTTGTCTGCGACTAAAAAAACGTCGAGGTTCCTTTTGCAAGTCATGCCAATACGATAAACAACCATCTGGACCATCCAGATTCCACTTTTTTTCATCGCTAAATATGACTGACTGCTATTTCTCTCCATATGACATATGCTTTCGAGCCCACATCATTCTTTGTAACTTATGATGTGGCTTCAGAGCTGGTTTCTTCTGAATTTTGCTATAAACGATTGTTCCTTTTTCCAAAATTCGTCTACGAATCGTATACTTTGATACAGAGAGTCCCGATGAGCTTTGAACTCCACGTAAGCTCATTTGTTGAGTACTCGCTAGTCTTTGTATCAGGCGATCCTCTCGTACATTTGTCACACGTGTCCTCCCAGACCGACATTTTTCTTTATATTCGGAACCACTCAATAAAACTCGATAAATAGATTTTTTTGACCTATTAAGAATAGCAGAAATTTCAGAAACGCTCTTCCCTTCACCTTTCAACTGCCAAATCCTTGAAACCTCATTCACTTGAATTTCTTTAGCTCTCGGCATGTCGACTATGAAGCGCAATCGTTTGCAGAACTTAAGTACTCCAAATTTGTGACATCATCGATTCTAAATTTGCATATGCCAGCGAATATTCAAAGAAATTTAGAATAGTGTCTAAACTTTTGCGACAAGCACATTTGAATTTTTATGATAAAAATTAGTATTATAGCAAATAAAACGACTGTCTTTTGTACATAGCATTTTAAATCAATTTTTGAATATATTTACAGGTTTTTGTAATTCTGACGTCATAAATCTACATTTTAAAGCTGAATGACGTCATTGTGTATAAATATTGATGTAATTGATACTCTCTTGGATGAATGGAAAATTTGCAAGCCCAATCAAGGAGAATCTGATGTAAATACACTGCTCAAAACAATTAAAGGATATTTGAAGTTTTATAAAAAATAAAGATATAAACAAAATTTTTTTGCCGAAAATAGAAGAGAATCACAAATGCAAATTTTTCTGGTTTTCAAACTGTGGAGTATGCAAATTTTGAGTTCGACGTCAAAAACGTCGCTTCAGCGGCAGCGAATGAAATTTGACTTTCAACTGGATAAAAGAGAATGAAGACAAGGATGATTGGCATTCAGTGATTGCTTTGTTTCGATGAGTACAATGTCTCAGCGATGTCATTTGACAGATTCAGAAGCTTGGAGAATTGTTGGTAGGCTAGAAGGAGGCCAAACTCAAGCCGAAGTAGCACAAGCCATTGGAGTGTCACAAAGTGTCATTTCCAGGATCTGGAACCATTTTTTGGAGTTTGTCCCGAGAGGGAGTTGAGAGAGATTCTGGACAAAACCCAAATTTTCAAAAGTTAGTTCATTCGTGATCTTTCTATGAAATTCATCAATTTTATCAGTCTTTTGACAAAATTGGCACATTTTTCACAATTTCTTGACAGAATGTACACTTTTTCACGAGTTCTTGACGTAATTGGCATGTTCCCCCCCCCCCCCTTTTTTTTTTTTTTTTTTTTTTTTTTTCCCCCCACGCAGTTGTGCGTTTTTTGTGGTTTATTGACAAAATTTTAGCATTTTATCTTTAGTCTAGATTAGCATATTTTTCATTATAGTAAGATGAAATTTGTGCATTTTTTGCGATATTTTGACTAAATTCTTGCTTTTAGGCAAACTTCTTATGGTATTCGCATGTTTTTACGAAAGCCTCGAATAAGATTTGCATTTTTTATGCAATCTTTAAGACTAATTTCATACTTTTTAACGATCTTTTGACTAAATTCAAACTTTTTTTCCTGAAACTTTGAAGATATGAAAATTTTTTATAAGATCTTTTGACAAAATTTCACATTTTTCCTGTGATCCTATGTCAAAATTTACGTTATTTCAAGTGACCCTTTGATGGAATCAGCAATTTTTTTATCCGATGCCTGTTTGAAGTAACTTTTGCATATCTGTAATAATTAGTGACAAATGGTAAAACTTGGCACCTCTGCTAATTAAATACTGTACAATTTTTTTTTTCATCCAAAAGAGATATTTGCAAGCTGGATAAGTATGTTATACAAGAAAGCGGCATACGTTTAAAAAATACCGTATATATTCTTTAATAATAAAAATCAGGGAAATCTGATAGATAATCAGGGAAATTTTTTTCATCATTTCTGTAGCCACCCTGAAAAAAAATTTCATCTCTGTATCTGAAAATCTGACAAAGATATTATAATCAAAATTCGTGACTTACACTGCTTTACCATGCCTGTAAATGAAGAATGTTTGACTTGTTTTCAAAGCAAATGAGCGATCGTCCACAAATTATCCATATTAAATGTCAAGACCGTGCCTCTTATTTGAACATAATAAATCAGTGTATTTATTTAAATCAAAACTTGTATTCAAAATATGTTGATCATTAGTACTGGAGGGGTGCATAGACTGAAATATTTAGGTCCAGTCCCAAACCGACCTGTATGGAAAATATTTCTGCCGGCATGGAAGAATGTTAAAATCACACTCCGGACTAGCCTGGAAAAAAGTTTAAATCATAGCCGGCTCAGCCGTGAATTTCTACAGTTTTTTACTCAGTGTAGTTAAAAATTGTTTCACGGAGGAATTCTGACCAAAAATACTTATTATAGTTTTTCGTTTTTTATATTTATACTTTTTA
This sequence comes from Maratus speculifer, assembly GCA_964019185.1. NCBI lineage: Eukaryota > Metazoa > Arthropoda > Arachnida > Araneae > Salticidae > Maratus > Maratus speculifer. The sequence continues at coordinate 241,345,514 of OZ025301.1, read as the reverse complement.
CTATTAAAAAAGCACCAAAGGCTGTGATATATTTATTTTATCAATGAGTCTCTGTTTATATCTAAATGTTTCATTCATATTTTAATATCGCTAATCCATATCCCGTGCGTTGGAGACTTTGAAAAATGTTATACAGTAAAATCTTTTTGGACAGAATCACATAGGAAAGAAAAAGTACATAATAGAGAAATGCCCTTCCTAGGAGGGTTAAATGGAGTTTATTTTTCTCAGGTATTATTGTATTAATTTTTCATGAATCAACACATTTTTTGTTTAAGACAGAATTCCGTCATAGGCATATTTTTTATCTGGTTTTATTATGTTTAATTTTTTAGCATTTAAATATACTATTCTTAAAAAATATAAAATTTCAAGTTTTTTTGGTAAAACAAAAGCGATTTAAAAATCTATGTGGGTTTTATAAAAATTTCGATTGAACCAAATTTTACTTATTTCATGCACCTATTAGGTCAGTCAGAAACAGTGATTTTAATACGGATTGTTCGAGACCGGGTTTAAAAATTTTGTCCAGTGCAGACCTTATTAAAAGTTAAGAATTGTTAAAGAAAAAAAGTACAAACTTGAAAGATGTCATTTTTAATTACAGTATAACATCTTTAATCCGGACATTTCGGTATGTTTATATGTTTTTGTTTTGAATTAGAGGTAATAGATGGTGCCATAGCTCATATATAAATGAATTTTAGAAAATGAAAAGATTACAATATAACACATTTTTTTTTTCATTTATAAAACTGTAAGAGCTTTCTAAATTACGTGTGTAATAATTATAGGCATCTTTTTAGATACACTATATGGCCATTGATTATTGGATACTTGCGATTTTAGACATTTTGTTAAATATCTAGAAAAATACATGAGGAATCATCTCGAAACTCTTAGTGTATAAATATAATAGTATAAGTCATACATCTCCGTGAAGATATTTTCCCGAAACTTCATAGGGGATTGTCAACAAATTAAAAAAGAATGAATATCTTTTGAATAACCCTGTCAAAACTAATGTAGCAAAAGCGCTCAAACTCTAGATTATGATTGAATGCCTTATTGTAATACGCCTTGTTCATTTTTATGCAAATAGCATGCATACTCGCAGAGTAATTAAGGTTTTTATAAAAATGGTCCCAAATTTTTCCAAGTTTTTTCCTTATAATTTTCAGAGTTCTTAATATAAAATAATATGTTTTTCAGAAAATATGACAAACAACATTGCACACAGTACCCTGTAATCAGAATTAAAAAATAATGAAAATTGTATACAAAATGAGTTGGTTTACTAAATAATTTTTTACTGCGCATGCGTCAACGATATCAAAATTTCATTTGCATATTATGTTAGCTAAATATACAGAGCAACTTTTATGAAAGTCACAAAATCATAACTTGAAAATTCTGAAAATAATCGTCAATTGAATAAGTTGAAAATCCGTTATTCTCAAAATGAAGCAAAAACAAGAGGGGTTGTATCCATATATTCATTGATTAGTGTAAATACAGAATACACAATACGGGATGTACTACTACATTTGGATAAAATCCCTCATATTTTTGCTTCAATTTGGAAACAACAGATTTTGTCCTTTTTCTATAGACGATTACTTTCAGAATTTTCAAGCTATGATTTTGAGACTTTTACAAAAGTTGCTCTATACATTTAGCTAACATAATATGCAAATAAAATTTTGATATCTTTGACGCATGCGCAGTAAAAAATTATTTAGTAAACCTACTCATTTTTCATACAATTTTTACTATTTTTTAGTTCTGATTACAGAGTACTGTGTGCAATGTTGTTTGTCATATTTTCTGAAAAAAAAATTTTATATTAAGAACTCTGAAAATTATAAGGGAAAAACTTGGAAAAATTTGGGACCATTTTTATAAAAACCTTAATTACTCTGCGAGTATGCATGCTATTTGCATAAAAATGAACACAGTATATTGCAATAAGGCATTCAATCATAATCTAGAGTTTGAGCGCTTTTGCTACATTAGCATTTTAATCTTTAATTAAATGGAAAGAAATTGAAATCCGATAAATAATCACATAAAAAGTTTTATGTTTCTCTCTGCATTATAAACAAACAAACAAAAAAAAAGATAAATCATGTAAAACAGCAATGAAATATTGGATACATTTTGGTATGTAGATAGGGGCATACAAAGAGAAAACTGCACCCATTGCAAAGTCTCAATTTCGCACCTATATCTCTCAACTTTTTCTCGTGACAGACCAAAAATGACATTGATAATATAAATTTGATGACCGCCCTTGTTTTTGCATGGCGCTCTATGGTTAAAACATATCGCTTATAATATTAAGGCATTAAGTTGTGCCCTTGTTGGTTTTAAATTTTTTTGTCTTTGTTAAACAAATTTAAAGAATAATTGATACAAAGATCAGGTGATCTTTATTATCAGTTATTTTGTAATTTTTTACAGTCAATTAGATAATTAAACTAATTTTTAATTACAATTAAGTTAAATAAAATTTTAAATTTAATTTTTACAAAATAAAATGCAATTTTATATAATTTATGCTCTTTTTAATAATTCAATAAACATTTTATTAAAATAAATAAATAGCGACTTTTAAATTTACATAAAAAATATTTTTATGTTAATTTTAGTAACGGATAAATAACAAATTATAAGAATTATTAAATTTTTCATTTTTTAAAATTAAGTATTATCCTTCATATTTGTAGTGCAATATATTTAAAGGTTTTCATAAAAATATATATTGTTATTTAAATATGCATCATATATATATATTTTAAATCCTTCATAAGTTAAATTTATCATGATATTTCAGCAATAAAAATATCACTTGGATAATATTATTTTTATAAATGCAATCACAATTTTTTAATCCATAAAAGTTGGGACCAAATGTTCTGCAGATTATGGAATATTGCGGAAAAAGAAGTATTTGTGAATTACGATTTTTTTTTTTTTTCCTGAAGAACATTTTAATATTATATTTAGTGTACTATAAAATAAATATGAAATCTAATAACTTAATATGCTATCTCATATAATGTAATTTTTCAAAATCTTTTATTAAAGAAATTTACTTAGTCATAAAAACATTTATAATTTGATATAGAAATTTTGTTTTTTTGCGAACAGTTTCTGAAATAAGTAGGGGTTTTTTTCTTGTGATCATTTGACAAAATTCACCTTTTTTTAGTACCATTTGTTGAATTTGGCAATATTTTTCAGTAACAGGTTGGCAAAATTCACCATGATTCAGCGATCTTTTTACAAAGTTATGTTTTTGCATGATATTTTGTTGAAATTGGCAGTATTTTTCCTCTCTTGTTTATCGAAATTAACACCTTTTTAACGCAATTCAGGTGTTTCACGCAATTCACGATTGATGAAATTTGTTTTTTCTGTGCAATCAGTTTTCGGAATTTGCAATTTATTTCTTCTACCATTTGTTGAAGTTCACGATATTTCTCAGCGACAAATAGATATCTTTGTCACTATGTGCTTTTGCAATCTTTTGAAAAAATTGTCAAAAGATTGTAGAAATAGACTGTAAAAATTTGCCATACATTTTCTTTGACTATCAGACGAAGACTTCATTCGACTTCGAGATTCATTTCAACAACAGTGTAGCAAAATTTGTGATATTTTTCCGATAAAAATCACTGTGTTTTCAGGGTCTTCTGACAACATTCAATTTTTTTCTTTCTTTCTTCATCATTTCATGTAATCAGAATTTTTCTACGATCATTTATCAAAATTAATGTTTCTTTTATACATATTTTGTTGAAATTCTCATCTTTTCTGCGACTGATTCACAATTTAGCAAAACTTGTGATACTTATTTTTGTTGAGCAATGTGGATTATATAAAATTGCAGATAATGGATGCGCAGATTATAAATCCTTCGCTGTATCTATTTTCAAACATTTGACAAAAACTATAATAGTTATTTTTTATAAATTACAATAAATATAAATTTCATACGATTTTCTTATATAATTGATACTTTTTAAACTTCACAAATTATAGAAATTTTAAATAATTTATAGAAAATCATGTTGATCAAAAGGGATTTCAGTTACAAAATATTTGCATTTATTCAGATATTTTTTCTCATACACATCTCAAATCAAAAATAAACTTAATGTAGCTGCATCTTATTGGCGACTGCTTAAATGAATGAGTTTGCATGAATTTGTTACACTGTATTTTAATATATAGATATACTTTCATTTCAAAAATGAAAATAATCTTCCTTTTTTTTTTTTTTTTGTAAGAGAAAGAAAAAAAAATCTAAAGATTAATCTTACAAGGAAGGTCTTCATACGGGCATACCCTGAAAAATCTGAAAAAATTACAGAATGTTCTTCTCGTGTGGCTACATATGTTTATAAAAAAATTTCGACGGAAGCTCCATTCAGTATCCGTAAAAAAAAAAAAAAAAAAAAAAAAATTCGTTATTTGGCGATTTATTACCAGTTGGCGAAGGAATTTAATTAAAAAAAATACTTTATGTCAAATACACGTCAAGAAAAAAAAAAGTTTCATTGAACTTGTTTGATAAGTTTAATTTAAATAATTTTAGTTTGTTTTAAGCATAATTTCGTGACGCTTTCATCTTTTCACGCCAAATATTCGAAATTATTTTATTTTTTTACATATTTTCTTCTGTGATTCCGCCGCTAATTGTGACTGATCCTAATTAGTATTTTTTTCATAAAATTCCGAGTATGCCCAGTATGGAGACCTTCCTTGTTCGCTACTATTGAGAATTTCTGTAAAATTCTTTTAGTTTCTACAAGTTTTTTTGTCAAATGTCATCAAGATTTGATAAAAATGCACCATCATGTCAATTTTCTTTTTTTTATTTGGTGCCTAACTTCATTTGTAGAAGGTCAATTTTTCTGCCCAAAATTCACTAACATTTTGTCAAATATCAAATTTGGCAAAATGTTGCCAGTTCTAAGATTTCGTTTACTGCTTACAGTTAAACCTTATTCCTATTCAAATGCTGAGATCCCCAAAATCAAATTTTCTCGAGCAAGTGACGTAGTCCATTGGTCTTTCACTACCTCAAAATGGTAGGATACAAAATTTAGTCCAAATCAGAGCCATTATTTAGATAAAATCAGCTCGACCCGTAGTGACACATTAATAGAATTTTCTTGAATGCATGACTAAGCCAAAGGAATTTTTTTACTTATAACGAACTTTGGATATATCAAACTTGTTTCGGTGGTTTTGTGAGGTTCATTATAAGCATGCTGCATGTACAAAATGTAAAACATGTTGCTTGTGTTACAAATTTTAATATGTACTAGATGGTACCCGTCAACATTTGATGATAAACATGTTAAAAGATTAATTAGAATGTTATACTTTCTTATTCAGTTACTTGTAAATAAAGTTTTGAAAACTTATATTCTTACAAATATATCTCTAAAGTCCTGAACTGGAAATTGGCTGTTTATATCTAATAATTACTATGTTTTAATTACTTGAAATATTTTAAAAATAAAATTGTTATTAAAAAAACATTTTTGAGTTAAATTTTATTTAATTATAAAGCATCAAAATAATAATGATACTGATAACAAAAGAATAAAAATCATATAACTTTCCTTCGTAGTAAAATGTACCATTATTCAAATAAATTATTTTGCCGAGCATTGGGATCGATCCAGAGTGCTCTACAACAGCTCAGAGCTTTAAATTCATGCCTTAAAACAATGTGCTAACCAGACTCGCTTCGACTCTCCTCTAACTGGAAGGGCTAATAAATTCAACTTTAATCATGCCCAAATGCCTGAATTTTTGAGTTGATCTTAAAGAATTAGCCTAATGTTTTAATAGATATGATTTTCTACTTTGTCAAAAGTAGAAAACGCTTATTAAACAAAATGACCAGTAACAATACAAGCACCGCTTTAAAATAATAATAAACATAAATAAAACCTTTTGAGGGAGCTATTTCAAGTTGGGTCATAAACTCAAATTAATGAATCTAAGAATAAAAAGACAAAACACAAATTCTTATAATTTTTAGCAATGGAAGAAGTTTATTCACACAATTACAAACATAGAACTCATTTAATAAATATACAATGCATAAATAGCTACATACAAAACTGTTTTTATATGCAGAAAGTTATCAGCAATTAAATATATATATATGTAGTGGCAAGATAACATTGCAGAGTAGATCCAAATTTTCCAGACTGTTGCAAAATAATATTAAGTTACTTTTTCTAGATGGCTAGACATCTTTTATAATGCATAATGTTTAAAAATTGATACATATATACACATCTATATTTATGTATTTTTTAAAACTTTCCTTATAGCATCTGGGAGATATAGTATGGCAATCATCTATATTCGAAGTATGATAAAAAGTCTCAAACAGCTGATTGCCACATTACATCTTTATCAGTAGTTTTCTTCTCAATGCAAATTTTTATCAGCATTTAATTTTTTTTTTTTTTTTTTTTGATAAAGAATATACTTTAAAACTTTTTTATTACTAGATATTATTGTTAAAAGAACAGAAAAAATGTTTACTTTTTTATGCGTTACAGATACGAAATTAGTTAATACATAAAAATGTTATAATGGAAAGATGATTTCAAAAATATTTTTAAATGAAATATTACTCTAAAAACATAAAAAAAACTCAACAAAATAATGTAAACATAAACCATACATAACAATAAAGTAATATAAGTATAGAGTAAGTACATGAACACTTACATATTTAAAATCATACAAATTCATTATCAAACAGATTCAATCCTACGAAACATTGGCATAATTGTTTGTTTCAAACTGTATGCTGAAAATCTTAGCTTGTACAGGGTGGCTACAGAAATGATGAAAAAAAGTTCCCTGATTTTTCCCTGATTATCTATATCAGATTTCCCTGATTTTTATTATTAAAAAACATATACGCTATTTTTTTAACATATGCTGCTTATTATATAACATACTTATCCAGCTTGCAAATATCTCTTTTGGGAGGAAAAAACAAAATTTGCACAGTATTTTTTAGCAGAGGCTCCAAGTATTACAATTTATCCATAATTATCATGGATACACAAGAAATATTATGATTCATCCATAATTATTACAGATACGCAAGAAAAGTTACAGTGTTACGGGCATCGGATAAAAAAATTCCTATTTTTTTTGTCGCTTGAAATAATGCGAGTTTTGACATAGGATCGCTTGAAATAATGTGAATTTCAATATAGAACTGTGGAAAAAAAACATAAAATTTTGTCAAAAAATCACATTTAAAAATGCTTATTTCTTCAAAGTTTAGTAAAAAAAAAAGGCCAAAAGATCACAGAAAAGCACGAAATTATTCGTACAGATCACATAAAAAATTCAAATTTCATTAAAGGTTCACATAAAAACAAGAATTTAATCAAAAGATAACGAAAAACATTCAAATTTTAACTAAGAATCGCAAAATAATGCAAATTTCATCTAAGGATCGCTAAAAAAGTGCAAATTTCATCTTAATATCTCGAAAAACATGCAAATCTTGTCTAAAAATCGCACAATATCCATAAAAAAAACCTGTGCAAACGTCATCAAAAGATGCAAATTTCGACAAAAAATCGCAAAAAAAGTTTGAATTTTGTGAAAATAGCATGAAAAATGCACAAATTTCATGAAAAACATGGGGAAAAAAAAAAAAGATTTTGTCAAAAAATTATGAAAAACTCGTAAATTTTGTCAAAAAGTCAAGAAAAAGAGTACATTTCATCAAGAAATCGCTAAAACCGTGCAAATTTTGTCAAAAGATCGCAAATGAACTAACTTCTGAAAATTTGGGTCTATGGGACAATTTAGCTTTCATGCAAACAGATATCGCTGGGCAGTAGTATGGTTTTAAGTCTCTTTATAACATCTTATTGGTTTAAATGTAGCCTGTCTTGCAACAAACCAATGTTGTTGGTAAAATGAAAACAAATATTTTCGCAGAGAAAAATTTCCCTGATTTTTGAGTATTTTTTATAAAGTTCCCTGATATTTCCCTGATTTTTCCAGATTGACATCTGGAAAAATGTGTGATCCCTGATTTCCAGAATCTGTAGCCACCCTGTTGTAGGTCATGCAAAACAGTAGACATTTTACAAAATATATTCAGTCAAGAAAAAAAAAAATTGCGGCAAACGATCGAAATTAATAAATTGCATATACAAATTTATATTGTGAATTAAGAATTTTGAAGATTAAAAGTAGCTCTTTGTCTACATTTCTCCCCTTAAATATGAAAAAATTTCAATAGTTTTTTTCTAAAATGTGCAAAAATTATTAAATTTTTTCTTATTTTTACAGATACAAAATTAGTTATAAATCTATGAATGAAAATTATAATGGAAAGATGATTTCAAACATGCTTCAAATTTAAATCTCAAGAAAATAAATAATATAAGCATAATCAAATAAAACATAACTAATAAATTAATCTAAGTATAAAGCAATTACACATACATGTTTGCATTTTACAAATTTATCATCTGCTTTAATTTTGTAAAACAATTCATAATTGTTGTTTATTCCCCCTTTTTAAATGTGTAAAAGCTATGACAAGATAAAAACATATATATGGCACAGATGTCATATATGCATCAAAGAAATGTACTGGTGAAAAAATGGCATTTTTTATTTGATATTACAGACATACCACCGGTGAAAACAGGAAAATATGGGTAAAAGTTTTCCAGGCATTTATACATCTTAAAAACCATAATTTTTGTATTGCATTCTTTTACTAATTTAATCAGAAACTAAATGAAGTAAATATTGTTATATGAAAATAGTGGTATTAAATATCTGAAAAATTCTCATCTCTGGAAAAATGAAAAATTGGTTGTTGAATTTTTATAAAAGTGACAAAAATCGTCCAACAAATTTTTCTTAAAAGTTATAAAAATTGTCAAACTAATTAGTTTTTACACAAGTGGTAAAAAACCCACTAAATACCGTCCAAGCCTGCGACATGGTAATCCAGATGTTGTTTTTGATTTACTTTATATTAAAAAAAAATAATAAAATAAATAAATAAATAAATATATATAATTAACATTTAAAAAAAAAAAATTGGCATAAACTACACCAAACTAGATACGTATATGACTGACATAGTTGACAAAAATACTTTTAGTATGTGTGATCAAATGCATCATGAACATTTAAAACATCATTATCTTTCTCAATTGATTCTTTGATTGCAATTTTGTAGTTACTACTTGGCTTCTTAACACTTGAATTTTTAGTTGGAGGTCGCTTTCTTTTAGTTGAAAAAAATCTTCGCTGTACTTCAATTTTTTTTATTTACAGGCTCTTTATTTTTATTGTGGTCAAAACTATTTTTATCACTGGCTAATTCAATGATGCAATCAATGTGTCATAATTTTTCGTTTTGTTTCATCATTTAAACTATTATTATGTAAGAGATGATTCATTTGGTTAACTTTTATTTTCATAATATTGTCTTTTGATTTTTGATTTTCTACAACAAGATTATGAAAACTATTGCTTTCTTGAATTTCCGAAATTATATTTTTTTCATCAACTTTACTTAGAACCTTTTTATTTGAATTGCACATATGCACTGCATGAATATGTTTACACATATTCATCCTGATTTGTGAATCAATGCAAGAGCATATGTAAGAATGTATGCATGTATTGCAAATATTACATATTAAATTACATCCTTCACAGTGATTTTCTTTTCAAATGATATATCTAATATCTTTATTTTCTAGTGATTGGACATTCCAAGTGTTTGCATCATTTTCAAAAATCATTTCTTTTTTAATATTAACACTTTGCCGATGGCGGCTATTGATGTCTGCAATTTTCCCGCAGTTTGCACCATTGACAAGTTTTTGAAACCTCGTAAAAGTCAGATCTCTAACAAATTTTAAAAGTAACGATATACATATATCTAACCGCTGACATTTTCTTTCACCCATATATTTATGTTTCAGTACTTTGTGAAACGCTTCTAAGTACATATTGGTATTTATACTAGAATATCTTCTGTAACAATATGCCCAAAGAGGACAACGATTAGCATAATGCACAGAAAAATATTTATAAAACTCTACGTATCCTCATCTGATTTTAAGTCATTAAGAAACCTTTCTAATAATTGATGAAATTTTTCTACATCTAGTTCTTCTAAAAGTAATCTCAAAAATTTGTACACTTCATTTCTTTTTTCGATGTTTTTAATTTTTAAGAGACCTTGCTTCCAGTTTTTATCAATGTGCCAAGCACATAATTGTTTTTTGGGTTGCCCCATGACATTCCTCCATGCATTAAAAAATGCAGGTGCATCATCTGACATAAAAACCTCTGGGGAAAAAATATGAGTTTTTTGAAGAATAGCTTTAAAAAATATCTCCATTTGTACTGCACTTGTGGTATTAGATATACAAAATCCAACAGGAAATCCTGCACCAAAATCATCATCAACGACGAGTAATGTTGTTAAAAGGAAATCTATTTTTAAACTATGCATATATAAAGCACATATTTTAATTTTCAAATAATTCTAAATACAGTAGACTCTCCTTCAAATTGGCACAGGTTGAGACTAGAGGTTTTGCAGGTTTTAGAATTTTGCAGTTTTATGGTTGTTCACATTTTTTAAACTGTAACTTTAGTTGTATATATGCAATCAAGAATATAAAGAATGCGTTAAAATAATCAAGTAAAGTAATAAAGAAAATAAAAATTTAGATAAATTTAAATATGAATCAAATATTAAAAATAAAAGTCAAGTAAACAATAAAGTATAGTAAATTTTATTTCAGATTTAACCAGCCTTTTTAATAAGAGCTGAAAAAAATTAATTTGACAATTAAAATGAAAAGATTGGTTATTAAAAATCTGAAAAAAAAATTGCGATTTTTTTTTTTTTTTTCCTTTTCCTCTCTGCTATAATTTTTCTGAAAATTTACTGGGAATTTCAGCTTTTTATATTAATCAGAAGCACCTCTGTTCTCGCACCTACCTGCTACTCTAGATAAAATACCTATTTTATTATTGTTAGACATTAATTGAAGACTTTTTTTTTTTTTTTGGGGAGAATTTATATGTTAGCACATAATTTAAAGGGTTAACCTCTCTCGATAATAATTCGGTGGCTAATGCTTTCAGAGATTTAATTGTTGCAATAAATCCTATAGCAAACATTTTTCTAGGTGTTTTAATAACTGGAATACCCAGGGGTGATTCTCGTCCGAAAATTCCGAAATTTCTGAAAATTTAAGGCATCCTCTTCCGAAAATTTGAAATTGGGCTATCAGTTTTCCGCATAGTTGCCAACTTGTACGGTTTTGCGCGCGGAAAAAACAATTGCGTAGAAATGCAAATTTCGTGATAGGATCGCAGAAATAGCATACATTTCGTCAATATTTCATGGAAAAACGACGATTTCGTCAATATTTTTGTACACGAACTTTGTCAAAGATCGATGAAAAACGCGAATTTCCTGTGCGAATCGCGGAAAAAACGGCAATTTCACCCAATATCGCAGATAAAACGCTGATTTCTTCTGAAGACGGCGGAAAAACGCCGATTTCGTCTAAAGATTGCGGATATAACGCCGATTTCGTTAAAAGATCGCGGGGAAAAACGCTGTTTTTGATAAAAGATCGCTTAAAAATATTTTGTCAAAAGAATGTGAAAAAAATACGCCGATTTCATCAAAAGATCACGGAAAAAACACCGATTTCGTCAAAAGATCGCGGGAATAAAACGCCGTTTTCGAGAAAAAATCGCGTAAAAAAGCAAATTTTGTCTAAAGGTCGTCGAAAAAATACCGATTTCACTTAAAAAAACATGGGAAAACGCCGATTTCGTCAAAAGATCGCGGGAAAATCGCCGGTTTTGCTAAAATATTGCTGATTTCGTCCGAAGATAGCGGAAAAACGCCGATGTTGTCCGAAGATCGCTGGGGGGGGGGAATCATGACGACCCCCCCCCGATTTCCGAAAATGCGATGCGAATTTCCGAAAAAAAAAATTCCATCCAGAATCACCCCTGGATACCACATATATTTAAATTCTCCAAATATGCAACCGACTCATCGAAAACTTTGTTCCACCAATCTTTATTGTACAAATTTAAGGGTGTTTTAAATCCCTTTGCTAATGGATTTCGAGAGTTACATAAGTCAAATAGTCTATCAATCATTCTTAGATATTCAATGGTAGATGAAGCACCTGAAAATTTCGGATGTCCACATTTCATCAAAAATTCAATAGCATCAGCCGTACGTGAACTAATAGTCTGAGCTGCAACAGCTACGTTCGTGTCTTTGTTTTTATAATTTATGTGGACACCACTTAATCTGTTAGCAAATTTAAACCCTAATTCATTTTGTAATTCATGAAGATATCTTAAGTAATTCCAAGATATTTCAGAATGAGATGATAGATTTTTATCACACAGGACATTCCTTGCAAGTTTTAACATGTGACAAGCATAAAAAATAATGTACATTGGCAAATTATTTGCTGGGTGAATAAAATATGTTTTCATTTCTGCTATACTGACCCCCGTGAATTTACAGCCTAAATTTTCAAACGCTGAAACATTAGTGAATAATCCATCGGCAGTCACCGACCAAACTCGCAAATCCAAATCAACCAATTTGGAAATACATACATTTATTAGTTCTGCAAGAACATTAGCATTTATCTTATCCACCAAAAAATAAGCCACGGGGCATTTGAATCTTTCTGTTGGAGAAACTATAAAAAAAACTAAAGCTTCTGATGCCAAAGTATTGACTTTTTCATCGATCAGTCCAGCACATTCGACGTAGCCACTATATTTGTTTCTCCCTTTGTCCCGGATAGCTTGCTTTCTAATTGACATACTGTCAAGTACCAAAGCACAATCCTTAAATTTAAAACTATCAAAACTTTCCTTTAAAAAGGTGAAAGCTTTCTCAAGAAATCCAGGGAAACAATCAACAGAGCTTACCCAAGAATTGATTGTCGTGCGATTTGGTAAGTTGATTTTCTTGCAGATAAAATTATAACACCTAGGTGAGTAAAAATATAAAGTAAGAGCAAACTCCTTCATTGCAGTTGAATATCTACTCCCACTAGGTCTTCTGTTATTATTTTTTGCTTGATGTACAAGCAGTTCTAGTGGGAGTTCACCATATGTATTTAACAGTATTGCTTTTGTTTCGTCTGACATGTCACCACATTTCCGTGCAATATTTAACAGAGATTCTAAATTTTCTACCTTTTTTTCTCGCCTTCGAAGTTTCTTTTGTAAGTTATGAACTTTTCTTCTTAGCATTTCTTTAGTGGGACTGTTACAAGAAGATTTATTAAAACGCAAAGAGGAATTAGAAAAATTTATTTCAGAAGATGTGAATATGATATTATCTGCAGTTGAAGATTCTTCTTCTGAGTTGTCCACCTCTATTCTCATATCATCATCTAATGCAGGATTTTCGATGGACATTTGCTGAAATGCTTCATATCCATTAGAAGCTGCCAAAGTAGATGGCTCATTAAAAGTTGCCAAAGTAGATGGCTCATATAAAGCTGCTGAAGTAGATGGCTCATATAAAGCTGCTGAAGTAGATGGCTCACATAAAGCAAGTACTTTTTCTTCATTTGGGATGAGTCTTTTTTTCTGCTGAAAAATAAAAATCATTACATGAAAATGAGAACAATTTTTAAATTGTAAAGTGTTTAATTGAATCAAATAACCACATTCAAATTAAACCAAATAACCTATAGAAAAGCTTCAAACAAGATCATTGATCAAGTGCATTAATCAAAGATTTTAAAAAATGTCAATATTTAGCATATATTTTATTTTTTTTAAAATACAAGTTGTTTAACACAATAATTACATTAAAAATTTATTTCTTGGATAAAAAAACAGAATGTTGTCAAACCATGTGTACTTAACATTATTTTCTAATTTGTAATTCAGAATTTTTTTTTAAATTAATGATTTGTTATTTATTATAGTAAAAAATTATGTATTTTTCCCCTTTATTGTTACTATAAACACATTAAAAACAGGGTTGCAAAAAACCCAACCCAGGTGGAGTTTTTCTGGCTTTGTTGCGTTTTGCCAGGTTTTAGTTTTTTTTTTTTTCTTCAAGAAGTGAGAAGTCCCTTATTTCTAGAAAATATGTATTAAATTAAAAAATCTTACATTTTTATTGACTTAGCATACAAGTATTTTTCATTGAAATAACAAAAAAAAAAAAAAAAAAAAAAAACAATATTAAAGGCTGTAATTTTTTTTCTTTATTTCTGACATCATATGATATTATATAGTAACCACATATCATACATTTAAAAGTTACTTTAATAAATCACTTTATCATTATTTCTCACTAAGTACCAGGGCTGCCAGTTGGTCCCTATTTCCCTAAAAGGTCCCTATTTTTTAACTTGGTCCCTAAAAGTCCCTATTTTCACTAAGAGGTTCCTAAAAGTCCCTTTTTTTTCTATACTGTGTCTAAGTTAATTTTTTCCTTACATTTTACCAAAATTTATCAAGAAAATTTACTTTTTAAAAAAAATTAATATTGTAGATGATAGCACGTAACTGATCATAGTGGAAGAAATGAAAAAATTGTAGTGAAAAAACCCTGCAATTTTAGTTAGAGTCCTGAAGAAAAAAAAAAAAAAAAACACAATTTTGTTCAAAAAAACTCCTTTATTGGCAAAAGTTTGCGAGAAAAATGCGATTTTTATCTCGCTAGAAAAACGCGATTTTTGCTTAAGATCGCGAGAAAAACGTGATTTTCCTCTAGGGATCATGAATAAATGCTATTTTCATAAGGAAATTTTCACCGAGATTTTCACCAAATGACCATGAAAAACTGTGATTTTCGTTTTAAGATTGAAAAGAAACGGGATTTTTATCAAAAGATTGCAAGAAAAACACGATTCTTGTCAAAAGATTGCGAAAAAAGCACTATTTTTGTCTAAAGATTGTGAGAAAAACGAATTTTTCATCAAAAAGTTGTGAAAAAAAAAAAACCAATTTTGTTCAAAAATCTCAAAAAAAAAACATGTTTATTGTCAAAAGATCGTTAGAAAAATGCTATTTTCGTCTTAAGATCGCAAGAAAACGCGATTTTTGCCAAAAAATTGCGAGGAAAATGCAACTTTCGCTTAAATATCTTGAAGTATATGCAATTTTCGTCAAAAGATCGCGACCCCACCACCACAATTTTTATCTAAAAATTACGAAAAGAACCCAATTTTTGTCTAAAGATAGCAAAAAAAAAACACGATTTTAGTCTAAAGATTGCGGAAAAAATTCAAATTTTATCAAATAATTTAAAATAAAAAGTTTTTAAAATCTTTTACATTAAAAGATCATGAGAAAGGTAGTATTTTCCCCTAAATATCGAAGAAAAAATGCAAATTCCATCAAAGCATTACTAAAAAAAAAAAAAATAAATAAATAAAAACCCTGCGAATGCCGTTGAAAAAATGTATAATTAATGTAGGGAAGGATTTCCCCTCCTCCTCTTTGCTGTAACTTTTCATAAAATTTGCCGTGAATTTCAGGGTTTTTTAGAACTTTGAATTTCTTTTACTACAAAAACTCGTGTCATTTAAATTCATTACAAAAAAAATCATTTATAACCATTATTTCAATTATGTTTGTGTTCGTAAATGCAAATTATATAAGTGATGATGATTCTGAAAATAATTGGTAATAAATGTTAGATATTGCTCGAAAAAAGAAAAAAGTGTACTATTCCTGAAACCAGTATTTTAATCCGAAAGTGTGCTAAAAATTTCTGAAATAGTCAGGAATGAACTTTAAATAGTTTACTTATGTTATAGTTTTTACAATGTTGATGTCTGTGTTGATGCATATGTTAATGTTTTAAAATATGTGTCAATATATTTACATATAAATGAAATTTCCTATAAAATTGCTATATTTTCTTAGAAAAAAATCACTTCTAGGCCTGATGGATGTGATGCGTCTGATTTTATTAGTTTAGTATATAACTATTATAATGACTGGCCATCCAGGTGGGAAGATTTTAGTTTTATACAGGAAAAACAAAGTGTTCCTGTACATAGATTTATGAAACATGTGCCAAGCAGATGGTTAAGTCTGGAACCTGCAGCAAATTGGTTGTTAGAACAATGGAATTGTCTCCATGAGTGTTTCTTAAAATATATTCCATCTAGAAAAAAACAAAGGACACTAAATACAGTCAGCTACAAAAAAGATTGTTGAATATTTGAAAGAGAAAACAATGAAATGTCAGTTACTGTTTATTGTATCTAGTGCCAAGCTATTTATCCAGTTTTCCAAAGGGAATATCCTCTGATCCACTTAGTGTATGATGAAATAAAATGCCTTATCATTAAAGTCTCAGTGCGTATTTGCAAACAGTCAGCCATTAAATCTTTCAAGAATGATGTCAGTCAAGATCTCTTTGAGAGTAAAAATTTAATCTCTCCAAGAGATATTGTTTTTAATGAAGAATTGCAAAAAGAGTTTTTGAAATTATCTGAAAAAGATAAAGGTTATGTTTTAAGTGATGTGCAACGTCTTGTATAGCTTCTGGTAAATATCTTTACAAATAAATTTACCTTTATCTGGTAAATATCTTAAGTAAAGGGGAACTCAAATTTGTTATCCCCGCTGCGATGATAAAAATTTTATCTATCATACCAAATAAATTGCAAGGAATCCTTCCTTGTAACAACCGAAAAGTTTTCATACGTTGAATAACTCTTTCGATGTGTACTCTAGCACCAGCAATTTTTTTTGTTAATTTATTATCGAAAGGAGACAATGTTTTTTTTTTTTTTTTTTTTGGTAAAAAAAAGTGGCCGTATCAATTTTATGCAATTTTCCTGGCACATGTCATCAATTAAAAACCCTTTGTCGACCATGATGGCATCTAAGCATGGCTCTACCATCTCAATCAGTTGGCTAGAATTGAATATTCCTTTGTCAGAAGCTCTGCCACCATAGCCTTTGCTGACAAAGATGATGACACCTCCTGGTGAAGTGCAAATCAAATATTTTGCTGTATTATCACCTTTGTATTGAGAGTATATGACAATCCTCTCGTTCAAACATTTCACTTTTTGTACAGATATCTCTGTACAATCCAGAACACGTGTTTCTGGGAAACCTTTGAAGCATTTTGGCATATTTGCCAAAATGACTTCTTTTTCTGGAAATTCTATCATTTTCCCTAAAAGTGTTGCAAGGATGGGAACAATTTCTGAAAATATGTTACCTATTGTTTTTACCATGCAACCAAAAAAGATCGATAAACATGAATAAGATATATTCAACTTAATCTTCATGAAGACTAAGATAATCCTCTCTTTAACTGGCAAAATATGTTTATTCGAAAATTTCACTAAATTAGATATTGCTTTAGCAAATTTGTTCAATAAACCCAAACTGGGTAAGCCAGTTAACGAGTTTAACTGTTTGTCAGTCAGCCTTGTTGATTGTATCAGATAAGGCAACTGAATATCACCGCTGACAACTCGTGTTGCCTTATCTGCTGTACCAACAAGGCTTTCCTGACTATCTAACATCAACAAAGCTTCAACAGCTGCTTTTTCAGATTCTACATCTGTATTTTCGTCGTCCCAGAGGCTGTCATCAATCATTTCAGAATTTTCAGAACTTCCTGCTCAGCACTGTCAGCATTCACTAGTGAATTTTCTTTTTTCCTGAAATAAACAAAATAATTCCATAAATAATAAAAAAAAGAAGTTATATTGTTTAATGGGATAGGGATGGTTTTTCTATCTTTCTCAGGTCATTCCAGATTTTAGGTAAAAAAGCTCCAATCAGTTAAAATTTATTATGCATATATGCATATATGCATTATGCATATTATACATAAAAATAAATTAAATTGAGTAAATTTATCCTGGATAAAGTAAAATGACTGGGAAAGAAATGGAATTTTTTTCAATTTTAAAAAATTATACATGTTAAGTTAACAAACCTATCTTTTACTAAGGCCACATATTTTTTCAGTGCCATACTTGGTAAAATTATCTTTGTAAATTTAATTTGGGGTAGGAACCAAAATCCATGATTGTTCTGGGTAAGGGATGCAACAAATCCTGGTTTGGCCAAATAACAATTATTCGCTCAAGTTAAAGCCGAACATTCAGTTGCTGAATAATTTTTTTTTTCTCTAAAGTCAAAGTATAGTAAGCACAATTCTTGTATATTTCATAAATACAATGTATTTTCTTTAAAAAAAATTATTTATATGCAAATCAATAAATTTTTGGAAGCATTATTTTATTTTGAAAATACATTCGGCCTAAAAATTGCCTCAATAATATAATTCAGTAAATAAGTCTTCTGTTAACATTATTTAAAGAATCTTAGAAATTAGTAATGAACTTTCTCGCATTCTGTCTGTTCCAGTATCATGTACTTATATTGTTGATGGCAACATACAGTGCTCAGCAAAAGTTTAGACAATGATTGATTAAGCTTGTATATTCAGAAGTATGTACCGAATTTTTGTAATTCATCTGTCACACATTACTTCTAACTTATCCTTTATTCACAAACAATAAATTTTACATTTTACATAATATATACTGACAAAAAAACTGAAATTAACATTGTGGCAAAAGTATAGACAATTTGTATATTTACAGGAAAATAACTACAAATTACTTTTGCTGAGTACTGTATGAACAAAAGTGGTTATTTGCAATTTTTGAATGGTAAATTTTGAGTGATAATTGTCGTCATATCAGTAACAAACCATAAGAATGTATAAGATATATGTACACAGAAACAAGGTGAGTGAAAGGATTATATTTTTAATGGAATACAAAATAATGTGATGGAAGGAAACAATGTTTGGCAATTTATCATATGTAACTAAAAGAACTAACATAAAAGATTTCTTAATTTCTTTATCAGAATCTTCCAATTTGGCGAAATATTGAGCAATTAAATTGAATTGTGAATAAAAGTAACATGATACATTACTGAAGGGAGAAAAAACTGGTCGCCAAAGGCTGTTAGTATAATGTAAAAGGTAAATGGAGCTAATTACTTCTATATGCAGCGAAATTCTGATCTATCGTTCCCGCATTGATAGTTTTATTTTTACGGTCCCTGCACAAATTATACTTGAATAATGTTAACGTACCTCGCAAACATTGTTCTTCAAACAATCGTTTTCCCACTTCCATCAATGTAAATTTTTTCTCCTCATTGAAATGAAAATGAAAGTCATGCGAATCCATATGACACATGAACTGGAATTAGTTCTTTTCACCGAAATAGCTTATTTGTGCTGTTTGTGTTCATGATGGTGATAATAATGGAAATGAAGAGTGGTTGTATACAGCATAGGATACGATTTTTGCCTCTATTGATCAAGATGTTGTGACATGTGGTGTCCTAAACATAGGAAAAATGTGTGGTAATGTGAAAAATGAAAATTACAGTAAAGAAGAGGATAACGTTCATGCTGAGGAAGCTGAGCCACCAGTGCCAACTTTGTCTGTACAATTACGGCATTTGAAATTGCGTGGACTTTTTTATATGCATGTATGATATTACGGAAAATGACCAGAAAAAAAGTTGTATATATTAAAAAATAATTTTTTGATTTAAAAAAAAATGAGCGACCAAACAAAATTAATGATTTTTTTAGATAAATATAAATTTTCTATAACTTTGATTTTTTTTCTTTTAGAGTTTAGTAAGCAAAATTTAATATTAATTAGTATGCTGTATACATTGCATTTCATCGTCTTCCCGCATTGATCGGTTTTTTGTTCCCTGCACCCTTTAAAAAATGATGGATCGAGGATCTACTGTATTTAAATGTTTTGTAATTATTAATTTTAATCCAATGTCAATTATCATACACTCCTAAGTTAAATCTTGAATGATTATTATATCAGAAATATATAAAAAAACATTTTTACTGATTTATTTCTCCATAGCGACGTTCTCTTTCTGCTGCTTTAACTTTCTTTTCTACACTGTTCATTTGCTTGTCTACTGAAAGAACTGGTAGAAAGCAACTTGGAACTGCATACGGTTTAAGTCTCGGTTGTTGAGAGATACTAGCTAAAAGAAGATATGTACACAATTTTCTTAGTTTTAAAAGCATATGAAGTACATCAAGTATATTAATACAGCCAAACATTATAATACAGTAGACTCCCTCAAATCCGCACAACTTGGGACCAGAGGTTGTGCAGATTTTAGAAATTTTACAGATTTCTGGTCATTGTTTTTTTACATTGTTTTAAACAGTAATTTGAATGTAATTAAAAATGCAATCGAAACTACAATGAATGCTTACAATATAATAAAATATTAAAATAAGTAATAAACTAAAATAATAAAAATTTAGATAATTTTTAAAATGATTAAAGTATTAAAAGCAAAGGTCAAGATAATATTCAATAATATATGATTAAGTACTAATTATAAACATAAAATGTATTTCTCCTAAATTATTCATTGAAATTTGTTTCATAAAGGTACTATTAATTCACACCAAAATCATAAAATAAGGAAGTTTTATTTCAGGTTTAGCCAGACTTAATAACAAAAAAAACTTGATTAATGCATAATATTTGGTAAGAAGATTGTGATTGTCAATGATATCAGCAATATCTTGAATTTTTTCATAAATAAATTTATTCTTCCTTCATGGAAAAATATGAATTCAATAATATTAACAAAAATTGCAAATTAAAACATTTATGGAATTGATATAAAACTAAAAAAGTCAAATTTTGGCCCTATATCTGAACTGAATGTTTCATTGTTTACATCCATAAATTATATGTGGATTTCAGAGAAAAAATTTTAGGGTTGTAGATTTGAGGGAGTCTACTGTATATATAAATAGAGTCAGATAGACTGAGAGGTTTGAGTGCAGACAACCACGTCATTGAGTTCACAGCTGAAATTCCAGAATTAGTTAAAACTCAATCTATCTGCCAAGTCATATCTTGGAGAAAAAAATTTAAAAACCCGATTTTAGCTAAATTTTTCAGAATCACTTTTGAAAATGAAACTAACTTTATAAGAAATATCTGCAACTCAAATTGAAAAAGTAAAAAAGACGCAATGTAGAGATGCACTTCAATTCAACCATCAAACGAAAAAAAGAATTATTTAAAAATGTTGAAATGCAAATGAGATTTTAGCAAATAACTTCCTCATAAGAATAGCATTAGCTAGTGATCGCTGCACAAGATGCAGACAGGAGCCATAAGTGTGTCCATTACTGGCACATCTACCCTATTACACAATTTTTTTCATGAAAAAAAATTGCATTAACCACTGACAAAGATTTACCTCACATATATGGAGCTTAGTTTGACTTGCTCATATAAGTCTCATTTATATAGTATAGAAAATTTTTATAAATACTTCGAAAGATTGTGATATTTCATAATTGAAATAAAATAACACTATCTAAATCATTGTACTAATTAAAAAAAAAAAAAAAATTAAAAATGACACAAATGTTCGTAAAATGATCAAAAGTTAATGTTTTTTTGCAAAAATTTTGAATATATATATTTTTTCCAACATAAAATTTGAATTAAAATATATTTCAAAGCAAAGGGTTCAGATTTTTTTTACAGTTTGATAATTTGTTATTTTGATAATGGAAGCAAAAATGTTTCAAGAATTATCACGGATGACCCTACTTTATTAAGAACTACAATTAACTAAACTTGGGGTGAACAGAGCGGTTACAGGTATCTTTACAATTAATGCTGAAAAGGGTGTGGATAATTAAAATTACTACATATGACAATATAAAGCTATTTAATAAGAAAAATATTGACCATCGATCACCCCGGTGACCAAAATTTACCAAAGATATATAGGTAAATATTTGATCAACTTTTGAAAATTATTATTATTACCATAAGAAATTTCAAGAGTATTTTTAATAACTAAAGTAATTCATAATTTAACAAAAAATAGAGCTAAGAAAAATTAAGTTGTGACAAAGATATTTGAAAACAATGTGTCAGAACTAAGACCAATATAATTTTACAAAATATCTAGCAAGCAGTTTCAAATCAATTTTTTTTCCAAATTAAAATAGTAGTATTAATAGTTCAATTAAATGATTAGTTCTAAGAAAGATAGTTTAGAATATCTCAATGATTTTTTTATTTTTTATTTTGGTGGGGACATTTTTAAACACCCAAAAGTACTGTGACCAATTATTTACGGAAAATTGCTGAACAGAAATTATGTTGGCTGATATTATCTGTCAATATATTACTAAATAAAAAACATTCAAATTAAATAATATCATGCACTTTTTCTTTTTTGAACATAGTTTCTCGTAATAATATTTTGAAGAATATATTAAGTGCATAACTTTCACTATGTCACTTTTAGATTGTCATTAGATTTACAAAGAAATCCACTTTAAGGTGACATTCATTTTTTTTCTTTTTATTCAAATCTAAAACGAATTTGCTTTTAATATTTTAAAAATACACAAATAATGTGTACTATATGTTAAAGCATACACTTTGTAATATTAGCAGTAGTTTTGTAAAAGATTAGTTTTTAATGTTTGAATTTCTTACAGATATAAAACAAACATATTAAATGCAAATATTTAAAAAACATCAAATAATTGCACTCTGTCTTTCGATCGGCATCTGTTACAAAGTATTTAAGTAAAGTAAATAGCCAGGGGTTTTGTTTACAAGTGACGTATGTCACATTACCTGTCAATCTATGGCAAATTAAACAAATGATTTTTTAAAACTTACTTGCTAAAGTATAATCGCTGGACTTGAAATGTTTAGAACATACTGTCATTCTATTAGAAAATTCTTTTCTAATTCTTAATATTCGGATCCATTCAGATTTTCTGCTCACCATAGTTTTGCTTCCATTTGCAGAGACAACAGGCATCGTATATTTTTCATTCGGAAATAAATGAAAACTTAAATCTGGATTTTTCGATCCTCTAGAATTGCATTGCGGGACACAACAATAAGTGTTGCCTTTTTTTGGAGCTTTATTCATATTTAGCCACAATTAAATTTCCTAAACGTTGACAGGCACAACGCAATGGTAATACAAAGAAAGACGCAGTTTTGTTGTAATTCGCGTTTAGACCACTAGAGGGCGAGCATTTTGTTACAATCGCGAATAGCTCACTAACATTGATAAACATTCAAAAACTAGAAGTACTTTTTCCTAACCCAATTATTATAACCCTGTGAATTTCCATGGAGGAATGTTTAACTTCCATCCAATGGGATGGTCAAGGTAGGCGTGGCTGTGTTGATCACTTATGATAATAAGCAGTGTATAAATGTCTAAAATTTAACTTCATGTACTATTTTCAAGTGACCGTTAACTAACCGAAGATGAATCGTCAAGTTGTTGAAATGCTTTGAGAATTTTATCAATGCTGGTGAATAATGATGGCAGTCGGAACGAAACACTCGTTGTTATAAAAGATTATAAAAGATTAAACAAGGTATGTATATTTAAAATATTTTTTATTAAGCAGAATTATTCATGATTTAGTTTGTTCTTCCTTTATAAACTACATTGATAAAAAGCAAAACTGTAAATTGTGCTGATATAATTGTGTTTTGTGTTTATTTGAGATGTGTTTTTATACAGTATAATTAATATTTATCTATCTATCTATATCTATATGTAAGAATACGTATAATAATCGCTTTAAATGTCCTCTATCTATAAATGTATACATGCACTATATTAACTTCAAATTTATTTTTAAGACATCTCAGATATTCTTTTCGGCCGAAACTAGGAAGATAACTGAAATTCGGTTCCATTCTTAGAAATTTGTTTTGATTGAACTCTATACATTATTTAATACATAGAGTGATATTTTCTATATTTAATTAAATTATTTTTGTGAATTTAAAAAAAAATGCTTTAACTAAGATAGTTTATAATTCTTTTTCAGTAAATATGTAAAACACAACCTTCCAATAATGGACACCCCTCAATGTTTTTCGTTTATAAAAAATTATGGATATGGATTAAGAAATTATTTTTTTTTCATAATTCTCCCTTTCATATTTTATAATTTTGAATTATTGTTGATATTTATTATCAAACTAATCTGGAAGCAGAATATCATACTTCGAAGTTCCACTATTTTTGAGTAAATGCACATCCTTAAAGGTGGCTTCATTGAATAAATATATATATATCATTTATTTTCTTGCGAAATTTACAGTTTTTTGCATTGCCAGTAAGAAAAGGTATTTTATGTTCTGAAAACCATTTATAAAATTTCATTTATTTTTAAGGTTTCAAGAGAAGTGTCTATTAGTGGAGTTCTTAAACTGTCATTTTCCAGTAATGGACAACCCATCTAGATCTTTCTAAAAATAAGATTTCAGTAATTCTTATCGCACATAAAATATTTTGATTTAATTGAAAACCTAAATTATCATATATATATTTTTATTCACGCTTATCAAACGGTAATAACACACACACATACACACACACAAACAAATATATATATATATACATATAAATAGACGCTTTTAATTTATTTTTATATTTAAAATATTTCCACATTTTATTCGTTTTTATTATTATTATTATTAAATAAATATTACTCCATTTTACATATTTTATAATCTGGCAATCAAACTAGTGGGGAAGCTAAAATATTTCTCTCCATTCGCAAAAAAAAAAAAAAAAAAAAAAAAAAAAAAAGTACAGACGTGGTTTAAAATCTATTTTCTGCCTCAAATATTTTCTAATATCTCTGACAAAAAGAAAAAAATATGTAGCAATAACGAATTTAGTAAATCTGCCTAACCGCTTCAAATGTAAATTCCATTCTTTTTTTTTTTTTTTTAGTGAAGTTTAACTTAGTAAGAAACTGTTCTTATAAACGTATTATTTAACTTATCTCTTTTTTCGAATAATAAGTATTTATTTCGTTTTCTCATTTTATATGCTTGTAGCCATAGCACATTTACCATAGCTTTAGTTATACGAAATATAAATGACAAAAATTATTCCATTGCTAATTAAGATAATGTTTATTTATTGTTAACTATTTCCCTACGCATTTGAAAAAATTTTTTTCTTTGTTTACCGGTTTATTTAATTCATTGCCAGATTATAAAATATGCAGTGCCGGAATTTTTTTTAAAATTTTAAAGAAAAGAAATATGACGTCATATTTATATCGTAAATAAATATAGTATTTTTTGTTAAATATTAAACACGGATATTTATTTCGTTAATAAGAATTTTTCTGTTAAAATGGCGACATAGTTAAAAATAAAGGGAATAAAAAGGAATTTCATTTTAAAAAAACATTTGACTCAGTAAAATATAACATCATAATTGAAATAAATGAGGTATTTTATAGTAGTTGTTAAAAATACAAGGAACATAGATATCAGTAACTCATGGAGTTAGAAAAATAATGACGTCATGTGTAAAATGAATGAAAAATATTTTTTTTACGAATACTAAATTATAAGTTACATACAAATAAAAATTTTCATTCAAAGCAAAATATTAGCAGTGGAAGACACATTTTGTCCAAAAAAAAAAGGAAAAATAAACCTGATTAATGTATTTTTGGAAGCTATTTTTTTTTCTTTAAAGCTATAAAGAATTTAGTTTCAAATATTAAAACATTATTAATTCAAAATTTTTAAAACATTAATTTTCTAAACTAGATAATTCCTTCGCATTTATTCTCCTTTGCATTCATTCACTCCTTTGCAAGTTACTTATGTATCAGGTGCAGATGTTTGTGGATAAAAAAAATACCTGCTGTTTTTAACACAATTATTTGGATATTATAATAATATAAAAGGCATATCCAAATTATTGCTTATCCTTGAAAATGTTAGGTGTAGAATGAAATTTAAGACTTAATGTAATCATTTGCAGAATTAATAGCAAGTTACAGATGTAAAATTAATGGGACCACGGGGTGTTCAGGGGGGGGCGGAGCTCCCCTGAAGAGTTGTATTTTTTAAATCTACAATCATAACATGCAGTTTTTTTTTCGAATTTTTGAATATCGTTGCATAGCAACTTGATCAATTTAGCACATCTAATTTTTGAAACTTTCTGCATATTTTTTATTCTTATAAAAATTTATGTTATTTGATATCTTTTTATTACTTTTTTTATGAAATTAAATGTTACGCAACATATGGTGAAAAGCGGCAATTTGCAGATCTGACATTGAGGCTCCTGATCTGCAGATTTACTAGTTATTTTGTGGAGTTTTATGTTAGAAGAAGAATGTTCTTTAAGACTATAATTTTTTTCTGTACTTGTCGTTTGTTTTTCTGTTGATTTATTCTTTTCTTTCACTCTCTAAAGCATACAAAATAATGAATTATAATACATTTTCCTTATATTTCAGGAAATACATATTGAAACAAAAATAATCAATGGATCGAAAAGCAGTGTCAGGCCGTAAAGCAGCTACAGATCATTCAGAACTTGACTGAGAAATTTTGAGGCTCAAAGAAGAAGTGGTAATTTCTGGCAAGATAGCGTTTCCATCTAGTAAAGTTTGGATGGACATTAGCGAAAAAATAAAAAATAGAGTCAGCCCTAAAGGTATTTACACCTATGTGCAAAAAAATAGGCATTGTATATGGTCACAGCTTGGCCTGTCCGTCGTCACACAAGAATCGATGGAAGATTTACATGAAAATTATATGGAAAATGAACCAGAAGAAGATTCTGTAGATTCTGATACATCAAAAGATTCTGAAGATGAAGTTTTTAATTCTGAGGCGGCTGAAGTGTTGAAATTCAACATACAGCTGTCATCCAAAAAGTGGGTACAAATCGCTCCAAGTGTTATATCGTATGCTCGAAAAGAGAAGCGTCGTGACTATTTAGTTTTGTGAAAAAGAACATGGACACACGTTTTCAATTCTCAAATTTGGAATGCATCTCGCTTGTCTTGCTGTTTTTCATTCAAACGGTGCAAAGTAAATCGAGATGGTAAAAATTATGTGACCATATACGGTAAATGTACTGATTGTAATTCAGTACTTAAAGGAATAATTAATGAAAAACCGAAAAAAAATAGAAATGTTTCAATGGAATGCATTGTTTCAGGAAACTTCTTGAAAATTCATACAATTCCTAAGAAGCATCATCTAAGTGGAAGTGTAAGAAAAAAAGAGATTCGAAAAATGTGCCAAGAAAAAATGTCCGCGACGCTATTCAGAAGCATTGAGTCTAGTTCATGTATGGATCTGGAGGATGTTGAGCCAAGCCACATTCCTAATCTAAGTGTTTTAAGAACGGCCAAATATCAAGCCTTAGAAAAACACAGGCAAAACTCGGACCCTATTATAGTAATTTCAATTGAAAAACATAATCCACCATATCAAGGTGTTATTCATGATATTTGTTATGAAAGGTTTTATGTGCATTACTGGAGCACCGCACAGCTGCACGTGTATCGTGCATTTTGTGAACGTGAATCACATCCAAAAGTGTGTCTAGATGCCACAGGAGGATTAGTTCGCAAAATTAAAAGAGTCACGGGGAAAAAATCCAAACACATATTCCTGTATCAGGTTGTAATTAGTGACAAAAACATTAAAAAACAGTTTTCTGTATCACAAATGCTTTCTGAGAGGCAAGATACAGTAAGTATACAACATTGGCTAAATCAGTGGATTCAAACTACCTCTTTGGTCAGGTGTAATGCTCCCGTTTTTCAAGTATGGCAGCGTACCCGCTAGTAGTGCAGCGATTGAAAGCGATTTCAATATATTGAAAAATATGATTTTTTCAAATCATACATTGCCCATCCGTCTGGATGATTTCTTATCAACGCATATTAATTCATTAGATGGAACCATGAAACTGGCTGCTGTTCCAAATGTTCAGGTAAACGACACCAATTTTGTTAACCAAGATGACATTGGTGAACAAAATCTTCAGCATATGATAAATACGCAAGATAGCTGTGACGAAAAAGTAGCATCAAAAGATTATCAGGCCTCGCAGCGTTCCTATAATTCCTATAAATTTGAAAAAAAAATCCTATTTTTCCTATATTTCCTATTTTTTCCTATATTTTTCATCCCTCCACCCAGGCATGAGATTTTTCCGCGGATCCGCGATTTTCCTTTTTGTTATCATTTTCCGCTTCTCCGATTTTTTTTTATATAGTCAAAACATCGCGAAAAACGGGAATTTCGTCGAAAGATCGCGTGAAAAAATACTATTTTCGTCGAAAAGTCTCGAAAAAAAATGCTATTTTCGTCTAAAGATCGCAAATAAATGCTATTTTCATAAGAAAAAAACGCGATTTTCATCAGAAGATCGCGAGAAAATGTGATTTTTATAAAAAGATCGCGAGTAAAATGCGATTTTCGTCAAAAGATCGTGAGAAAAACGCGATTCTCGTCCAAAGATCGCGAGAAAATCGCGAATAAATACTATTTTCATCAAAAGATCGCGAGAAAAACGCAAGTTTCATCAAAAAATGAAAAAAACGCAATTTTATTCAAAAGATCGCGAAAAAATAATTTTAAAAAAAAAAGATCGCGAGAAAAACGCGATTTTCGTCAAGATATCGCGAAATAATAACGTGATTTTCGTCAAAAGATCGCAAGGAAAACGCAATTCTCGTTGAAAGATTGCGAGAAAACGCGATTCTTGTTAAAAAATCGCCAGGAAAACGCGATTCTCGTCAAAAGATCGCGAGAAAAACGCAAGTTTCATCGAAAAGTTGTGAAAAAGCACAATTTTGTTCAAAAGATCGCGAGAAAAACGCGATTTTCGTCAAAACATCGCGAGAATAACGCGATTTTCGTCAAAATATCGCGAGAATAACGCGATTTTCGCCAAAAGATCGCGAAAAAAAATTATTTTTCATCAAAGAATTTAAAAAAAAACCTATTTATGTTAAGAGATCACAAGAAGGGTAGAATTTCCCCCTAAGTATTGAAGGGAAAATGCAAATTTCATCAAAGCATTACAGAAAAAAAAAAAAAAAAACTGGGTACACCATTGGAAAATGTATAATTAATGTAGGGAAGGATCCCCCCCCCCACACACACTCCCTCTTCTCTGCTGTAACTTTTCATAAAATTTGCTGTAAATTTCAGAGTTTTTTAAGATCTTTGAATTTTTCTTGCTATTGAAACTCCTTTCATATAAATTTATTACAAAAAAATCATTTATAACCTTTCAGGGTTGCCACTCTAATCTTGAAAAAAAAATTCCCTGTGTTTTCCCTGTACTGCAACGTGTTTATTCTATGTTGAGTGCCAATAATATATGCGTGTATGTATGCTAATTAGACATCTTATAATTTACCATTACCTAATTAATTGAACTAATATAATAATACATTATATGATATGAGCAAATGAAAAAAAACCTTTTAAAGTTGTTACACTTATTAAATCCCACATTTTACATTAATAATACTAAAAACAGTAAAGCAATGCTGAAATATTCTGCTAAAAAATACTTTGAAATATTTATAAATAATTGTTAAAATATCTAAAAACTTTTCATCTTATAATTTAAAGAATATAAAATTTTAAAGAATCTTACCTTAAAAATCAATTATCTTGAACATAATATCACAAAAATTTCAGAAAAAGAAAAGAGGAAAAGCTACTTATTTTATCCATTCAAATTAATATTTATATTAAAATACAGAACAAATAAAATATAGGATAACTTTGATACACAACACTGGTTTATTTTTTATCTTAAAAAATATCATAAGATAATATTCGGCTTTCAAAATAAAAGCCGGGGAAAAAAAAAATTGGATGTAGTAAGGGAAAAAATTCCCTGTTTTTTCCAGGTTTTTTAGGATTTTTTCAAAATTCCCTGGATTTTCCCTGTTTTGGGAGGGGATTTTAAAATTCCCTGTGTTTTCCAGGTTGTCCAGGTGGCGTGGCAACCCTGCCTTTATTTGAATTATTATTATTATTTTTAATGCAAATTCTGCAAGTGATGATGATTCAGAAAATAATTGTAAAAAATGTTGAATATTGGGAGAGGGGGGGGTGTTCAACTCCTGAAACCAGTATTTTAATCCTGAAGTGTGTTAAAAACTTCTGAAATAGTCTGGAATGAACTTTAAATAGTCTACGTTAATGTATTAAAACATGTGTTGGTGTTATTACGTATAAATAAAATTTCCTATATTTTCTTCAAAAAAATTCCTATATTTCCTATAATATTTTTTAAGAAAGTCACTTCTAGGCCTGGATTATGGAAGTTTAAATGCAACTGAAACGGATATCAATGTTACAATTGTCCAAAATTCCTGTCCTTTCTGTAACATGGGACATTACCCCGATCCAGATGGAGGACATAAATGCATAATTTGCTCAGTTCCCGTCCATGCTTTGCAAGAGTGCTCATTTCCAGCATCAAGCTCTGACGAAGGGTATGGGCAAAAAAGAATTTGCCAAATTTGTTTTAAAAAGAGCGAAACAGAAAAAAGAAAAATTCAAGAGCACAACAAAATGGAAAATTGGCGTGGTTTGGCTATAACATCCAAAAAGCGAACATATTTTCAGCCAGATCCAAAATGGCAAAACATTGATCTGTCTCAAAAGAACGAAAGAAAACCACTCGGAGTGTTAAAGAATGGACATTGTCCCAAACTGAAAGTTGTAAAGTGCAGAAAAGAAATCCTTACCTTGTCAAATACATGTGCTGCAGATTCCTTAGTTCAGTTACTGGCTACTACTATTGTGGACAGCGAATCATTTAGATATTTCGTTGAAAAAGAGTGAAAAGATATTGTTCTTTTGGAACTAGCACACTATATAGCAACAAAAGGGATTGGAAACAAGGTTTATACCTTGCGTGCTAAGATATTACGAGATATAATAGAGCCCATAAAGCTGCCACAAGGAATTTTTCACCTTAATTGTCACAGCAATATCGGCGATTTGGCCACAAAACTAATGAAGGCTTTTCCTTGTGCAACTGAAAATAGTGTGTGTAGCTCACAATATTGTCCGAAAAAAGAAATGACCACTACGATACCTGTTCCGATAATTCAAGTAAAGACATCACGGGAAAGTGGTGTTCAGTGTGTGGAACAGTTAATAAATGAAATACGACGAATTGACGAAATTTCAGAGTGCAAAACAACTTTTGAGAAAATGAGCATCAATGTACCAAATGAAGAATATACTTTGGACATTTCCATTTCAGCTTTTCCGCTCTGCAGTGGATCTAGAACTTTGAATACTAAACTGAGTGATAACCTAATAGTTGTGCAATTGATGTTCTCGCCCTACGAGAAAATAAATTCAGTAGATTTATATCCGAATCAATTAGCAGTTGAAGTTTTACACAAAGTTCCTTTGAAAGAAATTCCATTGAACATAAATATCGAAAACAACGAATTTCATTTGAGAGGAGTTGTGGGTTTCAGCCTTTTAGGAGAAGCAAATACTCTTGGTCACTACATTGCATATACATTACGAAATGATGGAAAATGGGAAGCTTACGATGATCTGTACGACAAAGTAGAGCTTGTTTCATCGAAGCATAAAGTTGTTCCCCATATTATAATGTACAGCATTTAACAAGTTAAAAATAATAATGATCATATAATTATTTTATCATGTATAAAAATATTTACTCAACATTAAACGCTTTCTTCTTTTTTAGTTTTAGTATGATAAAAATAACTTGTTTTAGTTTTTTTCCTTTAGATCCAATAATTATTTCCAACAAAAAATAATAATGATTGTATTATCTATTTTTCAAGATTGGTATGCTAGTAAACACCAAATGAACAAGCTTATGAGTAGACATTGAAAACCCAAGTGTATTAAATATTGTAAAAAAAAAAGGTTCGAAAAACATTTATAACTTTAAGGGGTCGATAAAATAGCAAAATAAAAAAACCGACCAAAATTATGTATTTCTTTATGATTTAAAATTTTGTAAAGTAAAAATATAGAATTTTATATTTCTGTATTCCCATATACTTGTCAGTAAATGTGTTTGCACATTTCTTAAAAATGAGTAATACAATTTATTATATTGTGTTTAAAGAATTTCAGATGAAACTTTTTTTAAAATCATAGTAAGATTTTCGCATAATAGAATACACTACATTTTTATACATTTGTACAGCCTATATACAATGTTCTGGAGTTTTTTTTATTGCAAAATTTTTAATATCGTGATACACAACTCATCATTTTTATCATTTGTTTTGGATATCGCAATATTAAAGGTTTCAGCTAAATAATAAAATCTAAGAACATGCTAACTGTTTTTCTGCTTTTTAGTTTTTTAAATATTTCAGTGTTGTAATATAGCAGCAATTTGGAAAGTTTGGGAGAATAATTAACTTCATTGTTCTGTATACATTTTTAACCAAATTGGTTTCCCTAGTCATAATCCTAAAGTTAATAAATAGATACATTTCCTTTAGCAAGGCGTAAATCTCGCTTATTGCAGTTTTATGTTTTTCGTGACATGTGTAAAATAAAAATAATGATTTTATAATGAAATATTTTGGGTTAATAATATTATTGCTTATTAAAATAGATTTTAAAATACATATGTGAAAAGATAACTGTGTTAAATATCCTTAACATGTATATTTTAGATAATATATTACACATTTTTTTATTAACTTATTTATTTATTTCTTTATTTTTCAAAATGACAGCAATGGGGAAAAGATATAGTTTTTAAATTTATCATTTGAGGGAATGATTAGAGAGTAAATTAGAGCTAATTGAGAGTTAAATTTTGGCACCTTTGAAATTTTGATACTCTAAAGTGGGGGGGGGGGCTAAGTTATTGCTTGCCCCCTTCATATAAATTGAAATATCTCGAAAAAAAAAAAAAAAAACGGAGCAAATTCTGGTATTAGAGAGCAAATTAGAGCTAATTGAGAGCTAAATTTTGGCATCTTTGAAATTTCGAAAATCGAATGTGGGGGGGGGGGGGCTAAGTTAACGCTTGCCCCCTTCATATAAATTGAAATATCTCGAAAAAAATAAAAACGGAGCAAATTAGAGCTAATTGAGAGCTAAATTTTGGCATCTTTGAAATTTCGAAAATCGAATGTGGGGGGGGCTAAGTTAACGCTTGCCCCTTCATATAAATTGAAATATCTCGAAAAAAAAAAAAGGAGCAAATTCTGGTATTAGGGGGCAAATTAGAGCTAATTGAGAGTGAAATTTCGAAAATCGAATGTGGGGGGCTAAGTTAATGCTTGCCCCCTTTATATAAATTGAAATATCTCGTTAAAAAAAACGGAGCAAATTCTGGTATTAGAGAGCAAATTAGAGCTAATTGAGAGCTAAATTTTGGCACCTCTGAAATTTCGAAAATCGAATGTGGGGAAGGGGGCTAGCTAGTGCTTTCCCCCCTACTAGAATCTGGAATATCTCGATAACAAAACCAGAGCAAATTCTAATATTAGAGAGCAAATTAGAGCTAATTGAGAGCTAAATTTTGGCACCTTTTGAAATTTCGATATTTGAAAGTGGGGGGGCTAGCGTTAACTTAGCCCCCCCCCCCCACCTTTCTAATTTAAATATCTCGATTTTATCACCGGAGCAAAGAGAGCAAATTAGAGCTAATTGAGAGCTAATTCCTCATGTATTTAAATTTTAAAAAATCGGTGGGGGGGGGGGGGCAAGTTAACGCACCCGAAAAAAAATAGGATGAAATTATCTATCCTTCGTTTCTCTGCTAGATGGTGAGGCCAAACCAATACTTTTACTAAGTAAAATTATGCATTAATATAAGCTAGAGATTAAAATTAAAAAAGCCTTTGATTATCAAGGAAGAAAATTATTGAAAATTTTAGTAATGTATAATCACCAGATTTAAAGCTAGCTCATTCAAAAGCAGGTGCAAATACATTTTCTAGATTTTTAAACAAAAAAAAAAAAAAAAAAAAAAAAAATTGAAAATAAATACAAATTTAAGGAAAAATCTCATGCACGTTTATTTGTAATGTATCATTTGAACTAATTGCATTGTGGGCAAAACCAGTAATCAGATGGAGGAGCTGTTGTAAGATTCTGACAAGACCAGTTATACCAATTTAGGCATTTGTCACACTGGATAGAACTCTCTTGTAACTTACAGAAACAATCACAACAGTGCCACCCTTTTTTGATTATTTCTCGTTTTAACATTTTAACTATCTTGAAGGCATCACTGTCAAAATATTTCTTAACTGTTTAAAGATTTACTCTTTCATCCCTCAGTCTTTGGAACGGCACAATATTTGGCAGAATTTCAACCTCATTTTCGTGAATAAGATCAGGATTTTCTGGATCCATACATCTCTCGACTACATCATCATCAACAAAAAACTTTAGAATAATTCGTACTTTTTCATGTTCTGGTTTATTGATGAAGATATCACTACTGACAGTTTTTTTTTCTTTTCTGTCCTTTCTTCAAACCAATTACTGTTTGACCAAAACCTTTAGCTCGGCCAACCTTTTTTAAAGGTTTTGGTATCTTGATCATTGATAATTCAATATTGGCACCAGATACACCTGCTTGAGAAGAAGTAGTTGTTTGACCTGCTCAAGCTCAGTTGTTGCTTGATCATAAGTGGGCCTGACCTCTTGTGTCGTTCTGATGGCTCCTGTGTTTTGTTCCAGCTCATTTGTAGGACTTGTTGTAGGATGTGGGCCGTCATCTTCCATTAAAACAACAGCTTTATCTAAAAGCACCAGATCTCGAAACTGTTTTATTTTTTCTAAGTAATAATCATATCTGTCATGGGACATTGTCGATAGCGCTGCCGAGATGTCCTTCATCACAGTAAAAGCTTCTCTGTATTTTTCAAATTCGCTTTTTGGCTGTATAAGAATGTTTTGCGTTTCAGTTGGATTAGAGTTGCATTTCAAAAATGCTGGATGAGAGGACAGGAAATAGGACCTAGTCCATCTCAACAGACAAAGTTTATCCTCGAACACTGGCAAGTCTTTCAAAAGTCTAAATTTAAAAATGTGGCAACATGGTAAGCCCATTGATAAAAAAAACCCACATGTGCAGCTATCTTCCATTGTTGTCACAGTTTTAAAATCATTCTGTAAAACTGCAGAATTATCCGTAACAGTCAAGAAGTTTACATTAGCTGCTCTTTTGTACTGTTTCACAACATGGCCTGCAGCAAATTCTGTCAACAGTTCTCGTATTTGGACTTCCACAGGATCAATATTCCCTCGTATAACTGCTTTTTTTTCACACATTTCAATTGCTCGATGGTATCTTTCAACAGACGATGATATGGAGATTAGGAGGTCTTTGAAAAAATTGGGTAAGCCGCTGTACCTGGTGATAAGTCTTTAATTTCTGATTTAAGCTTTCCAGGCGATTTGTAGTTCTATTCATGAAGCACAAAGTTTCATTATGGGCAAAAAGTACCCATTCATCGTGGATACTATGCCAATTGTCTATATAGTAGCTTGATAGTTCTTGAATATTCAGTGAAATTAATTCACTGAAGTGAACATTGTATGCTTCTCTGGACTGTGCATAAGCAAGATTTGTAAAAATCTCTAAAATCTTTTCTCTTGTGCAATCAAGATTTGGAACTTTTTCAGCAATTTCTCGCTTGAATGTTCTCAAGGCATGAAATAAGCATATTGAAAGTCTGGCAGAAGGAAAATTGTCTTTAAAAACAATCCTGTCAGCAAAATCTTTATCGCCAATCATTACTTGGATCTTGTCCCAATCGCTGTTGCATTCCTTAAAATATTTCCGCATTGTTCCCACACACAATTTGCTCTCTGCATGCTTGTTTGTGTTCCGGGGAATCCCCAGAATTCCAGGGATTTTACTAAAAGTGCCCCGGAAATTCCGGAGTTAATTACAACAAATCGGCATGCTTTTTTTTACTTTTCTATGAAGCTTTCTTTTCATCTGGACGTTAGTAGCTGGGAAGCATGATTCGAAAGTAACAAATCACCCTTTAGTTTAAAAAATAGCGCCCCTCATGCTCCTCGTTAAAAATCTAGCGTCCCTCTTGCCGCTCATTCAAAAAATAGTGCCATTCTTTCCCCTCATTTGAAAAAATGCCCTTACTGCTGTTGTGTTCGAACTGAATGCGCACCTGCTAGTTGTCTTCTCTTCATACATTTAAGACCGCGAGTTCTCAAAGCGTGCATTGCGATAGACAAGTCTTTGACAGGTCAAGTTTTTTTTTATAAGGTTTTGTCCCGAAATTTCCAAGAACTAAAAACATTGTTCTTTTTTTTTATATCATGGATCAGAAAATTGAGGCATAAAAAGTATCGCAAATTTCAACAAATGATTGCCGAAAATTTTCGTCAATCGTTCACACACACACACACACACATACACACAAAAGAAAAAGAAAAGAAAAAAAAACGCGAATTTCATCAAGGAATCGTGGGGGAAAGCGTATTTCGTTTTAGAATTGCGAGAAAAATGCTAACTTCGACAAAGGATCGCCGAAAAGCGTTAATTTCATCAAAATGCAGCAGACAAAAGTGTGAATTTTGAAGAATCGGGAAAAAAAATTCGAAGTTCGTCAAGGAGCCATCGAAAGGATGCCAATTTTGTCAGAGTATCGGGTGTAAAATAGAAATTATGTTAGAGAGCCATGGAAAAATGCGAATTTTGTTAAATGACCGCAGACAAAAGACTAATTTCGTCAAATGACCGCAAAAAAAAAATGCTATTTTTCAAAGAGCCGTTGAAGAAATGCGAATTTTATCTAAGTATAGAGACAAAAAGCGCGAATTTCATCAAAATGCCTCGTAAAAATGAAAATTTTATATCAAAGGGCTGTGGAAGAAACTTTTTTTTCGCGACTCTGCGAAATTCACATTTTTTTTTTTTTAATCGTAATCCCTGAACAAATTAGTATCTTTTCACGATTCTCTGTCAGAATTCGTTTATTTCATGCGATTCTATTACAAAATTTGCACCCTCCCAGCCCAATAATTTGTCAAAATTTGTGATACGTTTCATATTCGGAGTTTTGACTGACAATTTTTCTTGATTTTGTGGAAAATCTGATTAGAATCACAGAGGTGAAAAAATATGAAATTCACAGCAAATTTTCTGAAAGGTTACAACAGAAATGGGAGAAAGGGGGGAGCAATTCCATGGTACAAAGTTGGTTGCATTTTTTTTTTCCGCGCCCTTTTTTTTAAATTTGCGTCTTTTTGCGATCGTTTGACGAAATTTACCGTTTTTTCGCGATCTTTTAACAAAACTTGCCGTTTTTTTACGATCTCTTTACAAAATTTGTCGTTTTTAGTGATTTTTAGCAAAATTTGCCGGGTTTCTTTTACAATCTTTTTACAAAATGTGCCTTTTTTTCATGATCTTTTAACAAAATTTTCTGTTTTTTACGATCTTTTTAAAGAATTTGCCGTTTTTCCTGATTTTTTAACAAAATTTGCCATTTTTTTACGATTTTTTAAACAAAAATTTGCCGTTTTTTCGCGCTTTTTTAGCAAAATGTGCCGTTTTATCGCGATCTTTTAGCAAAATATGCAGTTTTTTCGCGATCTTTTAATAAAATTTGCCGTTTTTTCGCGATCTTTTAACAAAAATTTTTTGGGGTGGATAGGAATAAATGTGCAAGGGGTGAAAAAAGGTAACTTTTTTTGATGATTTTATAGTTTATAAATATTATAGGAATAAAATCCACAAAAGAATAAATTATTTGAAAGTTAAAAGCAAGTCAATGTAATGGCTCATGGGATACTAATGAAGTTAATCGGTGATTATGATTTATATACTATTGTAACTTATTTAAAAAAATGAAGATTTATTTTTTCAGGGGATTTAATCAAGTGTTACAAACAGGCATGTCTCTGACTTTACAATGAACACTGCTACAATCTCACTCTCACCATTGCTAAAATAAATAGAGGAAGCTTTGAACTATTCAGTTTGTACGTTGCATCAAATATCACAACTTCCGGAAATTTGCTGAATACCGATTTCATTCTTTCATCTTGAAAAAATACTCCTATGAGATCCTTCGTTGTTTCCTCATATGCAATTTTTACAACAGCTTCAGGAATTTTTTTCATTTCCTCAACAAGTTTTTCAAGGTCTGTTTCATTGCTGCAGATAGTTTTTCTCAATTTCGTCCCCAGATTGTGGAGCTGCTTGAGAATGACTGGCTTCCCACCTCTTTGCGCCATCAAATGGGTCTGCAGTTTCTTTTTGTTTCCTCCAGTCTGTAGCACCAACTCTGCTTCTCTCAATTCATCTTTTGTCAAACGCAGTTGTTCAGGGAGATGGAGAGAAACCTATCCTTTGAAAGCGTATGATTTGTATGCTGAGGACTAAATTCCTTTACTACCAGCACACCCTGCTTTGATGCCAATTTCAATTTAAAACTGCAGCCAAGCTTTCCACTGCGGACATTTGGCCTCACACCTTTTGCCTGTGACACATGGCGCTGCTCACCCTTCTTGCACACATATATTACATACTGATAAAGGAGCTTCTCGCAGTATTTGTGACCTTCCGGCCATTTATCAGACTTTGATTTCACTAGCACAGCAAAATGTTCCTTCTCATACTTTTCCTTTGCAGATTCAAATTCTGAAAAAGATGAAAATGTATTTCCCAGCTGAAATGGCGAATGATTCGGCACTTCATCATTCAGTAGCTCATCTTCCAAATTCAAAACATCGTGAGCTGAGTTCCGTTCCTGGTCGTTACCGTGCAGTGCAATTTCCGAGTCATCATTCAAATTCAGATCCATAAAATCATTAGTCGTATTTCGGTCCAAGTCGTCATCGTTTAGCCCTGAAAAGGGCTGTTGATTGTTAAGAAAATCTCCAGGCATGATATAAAAAATATCTGGAAAAGCGAAAAATGAAAACGTGGCGGGCATATGCCAGTTCCTCAAACAGGGGGGAAGGGAAAACTAACGAATCCATCTAGGGCTGGCCCCGTGCTGTTCTCCGAACAATCAAAGAAAGGGGGGTTGGTTGGTTGGTTGTATGGGATTTAATGGCGCAAAATTCCTTCAGGGACATGCTGCGCCAAGCAAACACTAAAAAAGCAAAAGTATAAAATATCTGGATGGGTTATCCCATCCAGATATAGTCAGGCAAAGACAGTGAAAATTATTTAGATAAAATTAGGATATAGAATAAAAAGTATATAAATAGAAAGTGCAATCTAAGAACTTAGAGTATAAAATGAAAAAAGTAAGCAATATAAAATCATATTTCAAAATAAAATCCTGCGCTTTTTAAAAAGGCAAAGAGTGCCCCATGAGGTGTTTCCCCAATGAGGTTTGTCAGAATAGGCGATGAAGTATTAAAGTAAGTCCTGTACAAGTGCCGGAGGCCCGGACAGTCAGTTAGAATATGATGGATAGTCAAGTGATCAAAATAGCAGTGTGGACACATGGGTGCATCCTCTCTAAGTAGCAGATGTTTGTGAGTAATCGTGGAATGTCCGATTCTAAGACGAGTCAGAAGAACGTCAATTTTCCTTGGGTAATAAGTGGGCCAAACTAGAATTGTGGGTTTAATATGATGTAGTTTATTATTTATTTCGGAGCTCCAACTTTCTTGCCATTTATTGTAGATATAACTATTGATGCTATGTTTAATGTCAGTTAAGGGAATCTGATGATATAAAATATTGCGAGCCTGTTTTGCTGCTTTGTCGGCTATCTCATTACCATGAATACCCATGTGTCCGGGCACCCAACAGAATAGGATATTATATCCATCTCTAATAAGTTGTTTAATGCGACTCAAAATTGAATAAATAATGGGATGGTAGGTAGTGGAGCTAATTGCATCTATAGAACTTTTAGAGTCTGTATAAATGATAAAAGAGGAACAATGATGATGTGATATAAAGGATATAGCTTTATCTATTGCGATTAATTCGGCGGTAAACACAGAGACAGATGAGTGTAGTCGATAACTAAATACATTATCACCAAAAACAATTCCACAGCCGGCAATATCTCCACATTTAGATCCATCTGTATATATATCTTTAAAATTTTTGTACTGTGCCCGATGATCTGCAAAAAGCTGTTGAAATACAGCAAGAGCCAAACTGTTTTTGTCAAAAGTATTAAAAGGATGAAGGGAGATGATATTATGAGAGTCCCAAGGGGGGAAAAGGTGCTTTGAACATGGATATGTTTCAATGTTGCTAAGAAAGCTATTGTCAATAATCTGTCTCATTCTAATACCAAAATGTGGAGTGCATGAAGGGCGGTGCTGATAAAGAAGTTCATTGTCACTATCTAGTAAATAGGAATGTAAAGGATGATTAAGATGTGAAAGGATTCGATAGTATAAATCGAGGGAAAGCCTTTCACGGGTGTGATGTAGTGCAGGTTCGTTACAATCAACATAGAG
The DNA here is from genome assembly GCA_964019185.1 of Maratus speculifer. NCBI lineage: Eukaryota > Metazoa > Arthropoda > Arachnida > Araneae > Salticidae > Maratus > Maratus speculifer. The sequence goes on along the minus strand of OZ025301.1, from coordinate 241,305,060 downwards.
GCTAAGCACAAAGAAAGGGGGGAATAGTAGAAGGAGGGTGTATGACAGTGCAGTACATTCAAACTTGCTGTTTGCCTTTGAAACAGAAGGGTGGGGGACGCATGCTTTAAGCATTTGACAGTGTGCAAAAGGGGTTTATTATTGCAAAAGGTCTCCCCTTTTGTCCTGCGTTAGGTGACAGGTATTTCCTCGAAACTAATTACATCTAGGAGTACAAAGATCTACCACCCACTTTTTAATGGAAAAACAAGCACAGAAATTTCTGATAACAAGAGAGTTGTGACAAAAATGTTACACTTATTTTTTTTAACTATATTTTATCATTGATATTCATAATATTTATCCATTATTCTTTTAATTAAAGCATAAAATATGGATCATTTTATTGATCAGGAAGTAATTGCTTTAGAAATTTTTTACACTTGAATGATATTTGGTATTTTAAAACGAAATAAATAAATGAAAATAAAATTTAACGAAAACAATCTAATTTTAATAATAAGAAGAATATTATTAAGTCTTCTTCAGGCTATTTATTGAAAGGCTAATAATCTAAATCTGCCAAGAATAAGAATGAAATCTAGGTAAAATCTTGAAGCCTAGATTGTCAAACACTTTTCATCAATTGCAAGGGGTTTTTTTTTCTAAAAAAAAAAAAAACAAAGCGCCATAATAACAACACGCTAAATTTTAAATATTCCTCTTAAATGTTATTTTATATTGCTCTGAAAAATTATCATTCAAACAAAATTTTAATTCATGATTTTATTAATTAAAACATAAAATAATATTGTGATAATAACCGGAGGAGTAATGTTTTTAGAAATATATAAATTTTGATATCTTTCAATTGTTCAAAAATGTTGAAAAGCGTAAAAAAAGATTAATAGAAAAAAAAATTCCATGAAGTTAAATTGTGCTTCATAATTTCATTTAAAATTTAGATTAAACTGCATAAAGTAAAAGATAAATCTAATTGCATAAATTGCAATCTATTTAAACGAAAAACCTAATTGATAAAAAGAAGAAAGAACTACGTCTCGCTTAAATTCTGAAACACCTAGCATTAACGAACAAATTGTTGTTGAAAATTTTCATGTTTTGAGATATAAAAAAAAGTAAGCAAGCTGATTGTCTTCACTGATACACTATAATATTGTTCATAAATGCCTGCAAAACTTCTGTTTCAACGGCAATGCGTATGTGTAAGAGGGACATTTTAAAAATTTTACATAAATTATTAAAATACACAATTATATTATATAGGATTATTTTTTTAAATATAAACTAAAATTTCATTATGTTTATTCATGTATAAAATAGCTGAAAAATACATAACAAGCAATTACTCATACTCGTAGATGTGGATGTTACTACACTTCAACTGTTGTTTTCCTTATATAATTAATACACTGTCATCACACACCATATGCCATTCTGAAAGTTGAACTAGAAAATGCATAAAAAGATAAACAGGGTTCGATTTATGCGAGGGCATGGGTCACCCCCCCCCCCTTTCAGCCCTTCCATGAGAGTAATCGGTATTTTCATTAAAATTGTCAAAAGATTCAAATTAGCCAAAAGTGTATCAAATTCCTACATTTCCAAACATTTAGAAAGGTAGATAAGTTTCCCTCATTCCAAGATTTATGCAAAGAACAAAGTACATCATTAGAAAACTAATGGCTAAAATTTTATTACAACAACTTAGTATTCTATTGTTTTCAAAAGAATTCCATACCGAAGTTTTCTTGTAAGATGTCAAGTTGAAATCACTATTTATGACTAATTTTGAGCCGTTTCTTTTGATATATTATAATATACGTAGATAAGCAAATTAAAAGTTTGCAAAAAGATACTGGTGGCAACCAATCTATCATTTTTTTTATTATTATTATCCTACTATTAATTTTTCTTCAAAATTGTGACCATCTTTTTGGGTTACGTGAATTGTACCATGGGCAAAATTTATGAATAGATACAATATGCATGAAGTTTAGTGCGAGCTATTATTCTGTAGATAGAAAGAAGCCCGTCCCCTTTCCAGAATGATGCTAGACCAACCCCCTCCCCCCTTACCATAGTCTTAGTTGGGCCTAGGAAATAAAACCTCTCAATGCAATAATTTATTCTAATTCTTTTGACTATCTTTGTTTATGATTTGCTGATTTCCCACAAAATACAATTTTCTATATTTTTTTCGATTGGAAAATGCAACTAGTTTTTACTGTATCAGCATTATACATTTGAAAACTCTATTCCGGAAATTACAATACATTATTCTAATTCGTTTATGCTAGGGTATCAGCGATCTTAATCAAATGACTTAAATCAGCGATTTTAATGAATTGATTTTTTTAAAACCATTGATTAAAATCATAATTATCCTAAATGTTTAAAAAGCATAGCTGCCAACTCTCTATTTTTTGGCTTAGAAATATTTAATAGAAATGTTTACCTTGATAAATCGGCAGATTATGACGATTTGAAATGGTAAAATTTACAATAAAAATTTTCCGGGTAAAATAAAACGGGAGATGTTGGCAGTTATGAAAAAAGAATAAAAATGTAATAAAATCTAAGATGAACGTAGTTTGGTAAAAATATATAGGTAGTTTGCCTTATAAATAGAGAAAAATAAGCTTTATATAATTATTTTTAAGATTAATTGTTCCCCAGATTTGTAAACAGTGAGTCTTTTACTGGAACAACCAGTTTTTCATTTAATATAGATATTTAAATCTAATATAATTTTCAATGTCATAATTTCCTTTAAGGATGCACTGGAAAAAAAAAAATTTCTACCCTCAACGGCTCAAATTTTTCTGACACATTTTCATACTCATTTTTTAAAGTAAAAACATTCCCGAATTGTTTTTTGAAGACATGTGTGAGAAGGCTATCCGATTTTATTTATCTCTCAATTAGAATTTGAGTTATAAATAATTATGTTCTCAGTTTCTCAGTATGACCACTTTTTTCGTTCACGAACTCTCGCTTTGGAATATTCGGTTCAAAACGCCAACTTTGACAGCATTTTAGAAATATTTTCTGCATTTATCAAAAAATCGACAACCACAACACATTATGTAGCTTCTAAATAAGAGAATTTTCAAATTAAATGCGTTTGAGAAAAAAATGAATTTAAAAATAAATCAGAAAATAAGCAGTTTGGATTGAAATACACCCTTAAGGGTGTTTTTAACTGCTCCACTCAACAAGTGCAAAACGTTTTGACACATTTGCAAATTCATTTTTTAACAGAAACAGGGATGCCACTAAGAAATTAACAAAAAAGAGGAAATTATGCGTAAAGTAAAATTTACGACATTTTTCACAACATTTATGCGGGAATTTTTTTTTACTTTATTGTCTATAATAAACTAAATAAAGGATTAAATTTATAACAAATTTTTTTTTTAAGAAACCTTTTTTTTTTTTCTTTTAAACATTTAATAAAAGTCTTTCTAAATGTGCATTTGTCAATATTTTGAAATATGCTGTTAATTCATTGTGCATGAAAATTTAGTAAATAAAAATTATTTTTTTAGTTTACAATATTTTAGATCAATTAAGTTAACCCAGCAACAGATTTAGTGAGAGATTTTATGTATTGCATCATTTTAAATTAATTTAGGTAACTAGGCAATAGATTCAATAATTATTCCACAAATAAATAGCAAAAATTGCAGTTTTTTTTTCTTTTCCGCGGTCGTTTATACTAGAATCGCCGTTTTACAACGCGATCGTTTGACGGAAATTGCCATTTTACATCGAGATCGTTTGACAAAAAACGACGCTTTATATCGCAATCGTTTGAAAAAAATCGCCGCTTTACATCGCAATTGTTTGACGAAAATCGCCGCTTTGCATCGCCATCGTTAGACGAAAATCGCTGTTTTACTTCGCGATCGTTTGACGAAAATCGCCATTTTATTTTGCGTCCGTTTGACGAAAATTGCCATTTTATTTCGCGACCGTTTGACGAAAATCGCCGTTTTACTTCGTGATCGTATGACAAAAATAGCCGTTTTATACCGCGATCTTTTGACGAAAATAGCCGTTTTACTTCGTGATCTTTTGACGAAAAGAACTGTTTTATTTCACGGTCGTTTGAGGAAAATTGCTGTTTTACTTTGCAATCGTTTGACGAAAGTAGCTGTTTTATTTCGCGATCGTTAGACAAAAATCGTTATTTTATTTTGTGATCGCTTAACGAAAATCGCGTATTCTTAAAAATTAAAAAAACGCGGAAATCCGCCATTTGGCGGAAAAGTGGCATCCCTGCAGAAATATATGAAATTGGAATGCCTGACTATGGAAGCAATTTCGAACCAAACGTATTTTTCCATTTCATGATAATTAAATTACCTATCCAGTTCTAAGCTATTTCCATCACTTAATTACCCGTTTTTCTCCTGCTTTTCGACCGGTTTTTCTGCTTTCGTCGGTAAATGTGTTCAAAAGTGTCAACTTTGAAAGCTAGTTGTGAAAAATCTATTGTGTTTAAAAAAAACAGAAAATTGAGTGCAATTAGACAGTTTCTGAATAATAACAACACCTGCTAGTTTCATGCATTTCTGAACAAAAATAAATCAAAGCATGTGTCACAAAGTTGCTTTTTTTGATTTAAGAACAACCTTAAAAGGTTTGAGCTAATCCTATTGAAGAAATTTATAGCGATATCTCGATTGCAAGTCAGTATTTTTAATTTTTTTTTCTTTGGATAACTGAGATTGATCTGAATAACAGATTTTTACTTTTTCGATTTTGACTGCAGTTTTTTTTTATAATTTAATTTTTTTTGTGAAGATGCTTTCATTTAAGAAAGTGGCCTAATTAAACATATTTTTAAACAAAACTGAAAAAATAAGAAATGGTTTTGGTACAGATTGATCTCAGTTATCCAAAGAAAAAAAGGTCATTATAAAAAAAAATTGAAATGCAACCGAAATACTGCTTCGTCAGGATTAGCATTAGCGAATCGATTTTTTCACTTAACTGATGTAGCCTCTTAACTAATCAAGTTATTCATTCTTTTATATAAAATCAGCACAACAATTTTTACAAGTAATGAATAAGTAGCTAGTAATTTATTTTCTTATTTTTTGCAATAATAAATTTATAAAAAGTTGGGGCTAAAGAAGAATGAAGGAGTGATACTTGGTCAACAATTATTATAAAAGAGAAGAATTAATTCCTAAAATGAGAGAGAGAGAGAGAACTAGTTGGTATTGAAATTTTAAGCACAAGCTTCTTTAACAAAGCTTGATTCTTGAGGGGAATTTCAATGCCCTGGAAGATGTCCCACCCGGGCACCCCCCCCCCCCAGAATTCAACACTGAACGTTGAGGGATGATTTTCCCCAGACCACGATCTACATTTATTTGTGATCACAAAATTTGTGACACATTGCCCTGATAAATTTAGAGGCCTTTTTACTTTTTTCTTCTTTTTTCTCGTAAAAAAAAATACTTTTCATTCTTTATCGTCGAAAATTGTGTCCGCTATTCGGAATGTCCGTTATTTAGAGGTTAAACATGCAAAAATTTAGGTTTTGGGGGTAGGGATCGGAAAACTCTATTAAATAGAGGTGTCCGCTATTCGGGAGTGTCTGTTATGGAGGTTTTATTGTTTAATTATTATTATAATTTTAATAATTTACTTATTTATTTACAATTATTATATTATATTAATATATTAATTATTATGTGCAAAATTATTAATAATATATAATTATTATATTATAAATAAAAAGTCTTCATTTGGCACCATCTCCGTTTTTCATTCTGCCGCCCGGACGACCATCCTCCCTTTTGTTTTTATACTGTGCAGAAAAACATGGCAACCAGGAAAAATAAATAAATACAATTCGATCTGAATTCTTTATTCAAGGTTTTTAAATGTTAAAGAAATGTTCATAATTTTATATAAAACAAAATTGGTATAGCAGACGGTAATTGAAGATACTGCTTTTAATAATTGAATCAAAAGAAGAATTTAGCAAGATATAAATTAAGATTAAACAATATATATATATATATATATACAATTTTAAATCCGGTTCTGGTCAAGTAAATTTAAATAGAATTTTTGGGGCCGGGTCTGGTACATTATGAAAAATGCAAGACTTTATTTGTACCCCCCCCCCCCCCTTCTCGAATTTAACTTTTAATCTCAATTTTAAATAAAAATAAGAGGTACAATAAAAATTTTATGAAATTTTATATTTTTGAAAAATTTAGATTGTTATTGCTAAAAATAATATATGTGCTTCGCTTAAACATTTAAAGAAAGAATTATTTCCAAAGTTAATTCAATGATCTATATAGTTCTAAATATATAACTCAATAGCTTGTTTGTATTTAAACTCATGATTTGTGTTTCTGCATTTTTTTTTTTCAGTATTGTATAAATATAAGGTACCCTGGGGTAATAACGCCAGGCGGGGTAATAACGCCAAGTGCTTATATTTTGCATAATTATGAAATAATCAGGTAAATGACACCCATGTGCTCTGCGCAGAAGGGTTTTGAGTCATATAAATCACAAAAAACAGCTTCAAGTTAATTTGTTTCATTTTTAGGTCTTATTGTTTTTACAAACAACTAAAATTAACGCTTGATCTAAAATTTGCGAGATACATTTTGTATATGTGAAGACTATCTATTTATCCGGAAATACTTTGTTAATTACATAAATTTGTAGTGCATTTCATGTACTTTTAAAATGTTGTTGAAGATTTTGGATATCTTCTCGAGATAATTTGTAATTTAAAATGTACTGCGCAATAACTATACCGGGGTAATAACGCCAAACCTTGACATTAATACCCCGGTTGATTGCCTACAGTGGCCAAGCTACATCCTAAATACTGATTCAAATAAACACAGTTAAAACTGTGCCATGTTTCTCATATTTCTATTTAAACGCTCCTTTTTAAGCAAAAAGAAACTTACGGTCTGATATTCATTTGCCTCATCCCCCCCTCCCACACCACACCTTTATATTTCTTACACTTTCACAAAAACTGAACATTTTCAATATCTTAGAATGCAATTTGTCAATTTCTAAGTTTGTAGAGTTTGTATTTTTAGAATTGGGCTATCTACATGCAATTATTCCATCTTATTTCATAGTTTTGTTTGCATGGCGTTATTACCCATATAGGTGGGTAATAACGCCAAATAGCATGGGTCAAGAAAAAACGCCATTACATTTTATGAATAAATATCTGTTAAATTATTTTATTTTTTATAGCTAGTCAATGAGTTGCTGTATCAGATCCTATATTTGTTTGAAAAATACAATCTAAAACTAAGCCGTGAAAATTGGTAGAACCTTAACATGGCGTTATTACCCCAGGGTACCTTACTACAATAATAATAATAATATTAATAATAATAATCTTATTTTTATTAAAATCGATTTTTTTTTATTTGAATCCATTTATTATTATTCCCTGCATTAAACCACTGAAGAATCAAGACTTGCAGGTTTCTGAAACAATTAACATTCTAATTACTAACATAAGTTAGTAATTAAATGATGTAATGATGTATAATTATGTAAATAAAATCCAGTTTTAAATGATAAGTATTCAGCGTAAATTAAAATTATAATTACAACAAATAATTAAAATTCAGCATTTTACGTTTTTCATAAATAATAAGACCAGTTTTCAATGCAAAAGGATTTGTAATTAATAGTTAAAAGAAAAAGATAAAACGTGTCACAATGTTCTCATAATTATAATTATATGTCATAATTTGCATTCAGTCGCATTTACTTTTCTTGAAAGTTTTTCCGAAAATGTTTTCCAGGAAATCCCTTGCCCAACAAATTTCTTAAGAATTTGCGGTGGAGAGCTTTGTCCAACCCACATCTGTCAAATGGGGAACCCCTACTTAATCTGCTGAAAGGGTTGCCTCAGTCACAATGTAACCCTCCCAACTTTAACTCCCCTAGGCGCTGCTTGGTTTCACCGCGGAGGGAAACCTATCACCAATCAACGTGCACGCTTACGATTGACGTCACGGTTGACAGCCACCCGGTCAGCTGATCCTATCGTCTGCGCATGCGCAATCATGACCCGTTTCGTGTAGCCTGTGGACTACGCGCACATCCGGTCCGGTTAGCCACTTCGTAGACGAGTAGGGCTGCAGTGACCCTAACTGCTGACAAAGTCCCGATGAGGAAGGACTAAAAAACTAAAACAGTGTCGTGCCGTGTGGATAACCACTTACCCCCCCCCCCTCCCCAAAAAAAAAATAAATATATATATATATATATATATACATATAGGAGTATCATCATTGTAGCGGATGCTGGTGAGTGAAAATGACAATAGTTTTTTTACTTTTCTTAAAACGTTGGTAATATTTGCCAAAGGTTAATAAATAAATAATAATAAAAAAAAAAGAAATATATATACATACTGAAGATCATAATTAATCAAATATAAATTTGGTAACTTTGAGCTTGTGATTATTATATGTTATTATAATAGATGTTTATTTTGATCTTGTGATTACTATATTTTCTTATACTATCTTTTATAATGCTTGGGAATCTTACATATTATTTTATGTATAATGTGGACCAAAATAGTGAATTTTACTTTTAGATAGAAAACTAATTGGGGAAGCGAAATATGGAATTGAATGGTAATGAAGTAAATTTTGGAAGTATTTATGCTTGTTATGATGATATATTTAAATAGTCAAGATAACCTATTTATTTTAATATTAAGTTCATGTTTATGATATGTAAATTTTAAGTGATGAATTGTTTAATATTTATATATGTAAAATAAAAACCTAAATTAATTAAAACTCTTTGGATGCCAGTAGAATAACTTGATTGAGTCGTGAATTGAGTTTACTTTAATGTTAATAGAAAAGTTAAATTATTGAATACATAACGCAAAATAAAGGTAATGTGTGAGGCTAAAATTTATTTACACTAACATCATGGGTTGCTTCATAGAATTCTGACCGTCTTTGCCATCTCTGGTAATTGTGTCAGGATTTATTGAAGTATAGTGAGTTCCTCTTGTTATGATATATATGTGGTTTATATTAGGGAATTTGGCATATTAGAGAAACCTCTTTATTTTTATAGACTTGTGGGGTAATTTATGTCTAAATTGGTATTGTATTTAAATTTATACACTTGTTTTCTAAATTATACTAATTGTTGCTACGAATGAATTTTGACAAGAGAAACTCGCAACAAATTTGGAGCCGTGAATGGAAAAAACCTGTCTATTGCTAATATAATTAATAAATAGATATTTAAAATAAATCATTTTTGGTGTTATTATTGCTAAAATAATAAATATATAAGTATTGAAAATAATAATAATAAATATATTTAAAATAAATCATTTTTTGTGTTATTATGGCTAAAATAATAAATGTTTAAGTATTGAAAATAATAATAACAAATAGATAGTTAAAATAAATCAGTTCTTTATGTGTTTTTCTTTTTTTGTGCAGCTAATAATGGCATTTTCAGTTATATCATGTGTTTATGCATGTGTATGTATATAGAAATATAGTGCTTTGATTTTATTAATATTACATTGTTTGATATGCTTAATATACATAGTAAAATTGCTGAAGATTGTGGTAAAAGGACATCATAGCTGTGCTACGTCAGATTTCTCCCCCCCCCCTCTTTTTTTTCTTCTTTGCATATTTGAATATTTGAACATATTTATATTACTTTGTGCTTTTTTATGTGAATTATGGCTTTAACTGAAGGGGATAAAGCCATCTCGGCCATTCACCGTAAGACAGCTTTGGTAGATCATATAAACTTAATTCCTACTTTCAATGGGGACTCTGGGGCTATATCTTATGGAGAATTTAGGAGATCATTCGACAGACTTGCAGGATTATATGTATGGGAAGAAGAAGAAAAAAATTTTGTTTTGTTTACACGGGTGAGTGGAGCGGCAGCTCAATTATTAAGGACTTATGAAAAGGAGGCCAAAACATTTAGTCAGTTGACTGATATTTTATCAAAAGGTATGATAAGAAAGATTCCCCAGCGGTGGCTTTACAAAAATTCATGACTTTCAGACAAACTGCGGGTATGTCTGTACAGGAGTTTTATGACAAAGCCAAACATTTATCACTCTCTGCATTAATAGTTGATGGGGGCGGTCAGTAGGTAGTTGACCAGACCAGAAAAGAAATGCTAAAATCCATGCTGATAAACAATTTAAGTCCAGAAATTAAAAAAGGGGTGGTTGCCAAGGATCCTAAGGATCCGGAAGAAATTTTAAAACTGGTCTTCTTGGAAGAAAAATCATGGGAGGCAGTAAGAGCAGACACATTCTCTAATGCGCTGCTTACCTTGCCCTCTTCATCAACAGGGGAACAGGCCAGCAACCACTTTGTTTGTGCTGCCACATACGCTCCCAGGAATCAGGGCAAGGAGATAGATGATTTGAAAGAACAGGTGAAGCTCTTGACAGCTCAGGTTGCAAATTTAGTAGCTGTCAACGGGCAACAAAATGATAGTAGGAGAGAGAATCTTTGCTTTAAATGTAATCTTCCAGGTTACTATGCCAGATCTTGTGGAAATTTCAATAACCAAAGGGGTAACTGGGGGACTTATAGAAATTTTAATCAGAACAGAGGGGATTATCAGCAGCAGAGGGGTAATTCGCAAGGATTCAGGGAAGACAACAGGTGGGGTAGGCAACGTGACAATTACAGACGGGGTAATGGAAATGGTTTTAGATACGATAGAGGTCAGAGGCATGGGTCAACAGATAAAAGAAATCAGGAAGACACCAGGCAGGATGTAAAAGATAAAAATTCTCATACTGATATTAAAAATGATGACGAACCTTTAAACGAGTAGAGGCTGAGATGATTATGGCAGAGTCGACTCCTGAAAAGCCATCAGACTGTCAGCAATTTGTTTTTTCGGTATTCCCGAGTTGTAAGGCCAACTTACCTATTTTGTCCGTCATGATAAATAATACTTATTTGAAATTTTTAGCAGACACTGGTTCATCTATCAATTTAATTTGTCATAGCATTGTTGATAAACTAGAAAATCTCAATATAAATATGTGTAATATTCCCATTCTTACTGCTGGTGGTGATACCAGGATGTTAAATAAATCTGTGGATCTTAACTTTGAAATATTAAATGAGGAATTCTCTGACACATTCTATATTATTGAAGGTCATTTCATGAAAAATTTTAGTGGCATTCTAGGTATGCCTTTTCTGAGTAAACATAAAGCCATAATTTTTTGTGAAAATAATTTAGTAAATTTAAAAAATCAGGAAATTTTAGTAAATAAACAAACTGTTGAACCCCTTCAGGCTGCACTTACTGCTCAGGTCCCAGATAAGCTAGAAATAGATGTTGATAAAATTCAACAGGATGATAAAAGCGAAATTAACCATACTGATAATAATATTTATGAATATGTCAAACATAAAGTAAACATTCCCCCTCTTTCTAAACAAATTATTGAACTTAGATGTCGAAAAAACTTGAAGGATATGGAATGTGATTTTGTTTTGGAACCTTGCAGGTATAAGTTAATGGATAAAATGTTAGTCACCAGGACAGTTTGTTCGGATGTACATGGTTGGTTTGTGTCTGTAATTAACTTTAGTGAGGAGGAGCTTACTTTAAATAAGAATATGACAATGGCAAAAATTAACTTTTGTAAACGAGAAATTGAAAAATTTAACTTTTGCGGGAATGTTGTGAAAGATAGTACAGATGTAGACTTTGATCATGCAGACTTAGAGTGGGATGCCGATATCAACTTAGATCATTTAGAGGGACTTACCAAAACTAGAGTTAAAGAATTTTTAGAAAAAAATAAAGATATTTTTGCTGCATCTGTACGTGACTTGCCTGGTTGCACGACCATTCCCCATGAAATTCACTTAAAAGAGGACAAGCCAGTCAAATCTAAGACTTATAGAGTCCCTGTTAATTTAAGAAATGAATTAAATAATCAGTTAGATGCTTTACTTGAGGCGGACATTATTTCACCAACCATGTCAGAATTTGCATCTCCTGTCATTTTAGTGCAAAAGGCTGATGGGCAATACCGTTTAGCTGTAGATTACAGAAAACTAAATAAAAATTTAATAAAAGATAATTATCCTCTTCCGAATATCACAGATTCTATAGGTTCTCTAGCAGGTTCAGTTTTCTTTTCTACGTTGGATTTAACAAGTGGTTTTTTTCAACAGGTAATTAGAGACCTGAGGACCGCCATAAAACGGCAATCAGTACACATTGTGGGTTACATCAGCTCAATAGAATTCCTTTTGGATTGGCAACTAGCAGCGCAGGATTTCAGAGACTCATGAATTTTATTTTTGGGGATTTGGCAAATTTAGGGATCCTGGTGTATGTAGATGATATTATCTCTTCAAATGACATTGAGTCTCATTTAAATAAGTTACAAATGGTTTTTGATAGACTGAGAGAACACAATTTAAGACTTAAACCAAGTAAGTGCAAAATTTTAACTGATAAAATTCAGTATTTAGGATATGAAATTTGTAGAAACCAGGTTGCCCCTATAAATAAAAATATTGAGGTGATAAAAAATTTCAAAATTCCCACTAACCGCAAAGAAGTGAGAAGTTTTCTAGGAACGCTTACTTACAATAGACGTTTTATTCCTGATTTTAGTAAAAGGGCAATTCACCTAACTAATTTAACTAAAGAGAATGGTGTTTTTAAATGGACACCTGAGGCCCAGAAAGAATTTGATGATTTAAGGGAGGCGTTAATTTCAAAACCTTGCATTATTTTACCCGATTTTACTAAGGAATTCCAATTGTACACAGATGCCAGTGCATATGCGCTTGGTGCGACTTTGATGCAGTATGGTGATGACAATTTGTTACATCCAGTCGCTTTTGCTAGTAAAAAACTTAAAGACGCTGAAACGAGGTATTCGGCGACTGAGTGGGAACTCTTGGCATTGGTTTGGGCTACAGCTCACTTTAAATGTTACTTAGCCAACACCCACTTTACAATATATACGTATCATGCGTCACTTACTTTTGTATTGAAAATCAGGGATCCCACTTCTAGAATAGCCAGGTGGATTTGTACTCTGTCAGATTTTGATTACTCAATTGAATATATTCAAGGAAAATTTAATGGGGTGGCAGATTTCCTATCTCGTTATGTACAGAATATAGATATGGTGAATTGTGTACAAAATGTTAATAATGTAAATAATAATTCTTCAATTATTTTGGAATCACAAAGTGATTTGGTTGAAAAAATTCGTTGGGCGCAAAAGAGCGACAAAAAGTGTCCTGAAATTATAGATAAGTTGGACAAAAATGTAAATATCGCTCCGACTTATCTTAAATTCTATTTTCATGAAGATTTGCTTGTTTGTGAGGATGTCAGAGAATCAATCCTAATTAATAAGAGTAGGAAGTTAGTTGTACCTTTGCAGATAGTTCCTGAAATATTCACGTTAACTCATGACTCTTTAGCATGATGTCACCAGGCATACAACAAAACTATAGAGAGTATTAGAGAACATTTTTATTGGCACAAATGCACATAAGAAGGTTTGTCATGAGAGATAACAGAACCATTTTTATTAGTCCAATTAAGAATATTTCTAATAGCAATTTGCAATTGTCTTTCAATAAAATGTATAACCTCTCCCATACACATAATCCGGAAGTCGTCAACATATAAATCTCCTTTCACTGAAGGAGGAAGCTAATTTAGAATATAATTTATTTTAATAGCAAAGAGGGTGACACTCAGGACACTGCCCTGGGGCACACCTTCTTCTTGTATGTAAAAACTAGAAAGAGTTCCTCCGATATGAACTTGGAAAATTCGCACTGCAAGGAAATTTTTGATAAAAATAGGAAGATTCCTGCGAAAGTCCAAGTTAAAAGGGTCGCGGATAATTCCATAACGCCATGTTCTGTCATAGGCGCAAATGTGCTTGAACAGAATGACCACAGACCTGGAAAACCGGGAAATATCAGGGAATTTAAGATTTCGGAAAATATCAGGGAAAAATCAGGGAATTCTGTTTAAAATCAGGGAAAATTTGTTGTCATTTTTCCTTTTCTGTAATAGCGCAAATGGTCTTCCATTACGTACCTGCCATTCGAAACGTGGCTGATTCTCAGAGCGATGAAGGAGAAAACGCTCTTATCTGATTGGTAGTGACATCATGAAGCCACTCTTTTGAGACCTTTGCCCCACCTCATCTCGTTTCTGCTAATGCAATCGCATCGCTAAATGGTGTTACTGTCTTATTGTTACTACGTGCCTGAATACAGAATAATGAATAATCATTTTTCAATAACTGTTTGCAGTCAGACACCTCAACATTACAAAACGAAATCGCGTTCGGCGTTCGTGTACCGCGTGTTCATGTATTATTTCGGATCGCATGTGCGGATGGTCATATTTTCTCTCGGATAAAAACTAATTATTTCTAATTATTATGTCGTTGCGGTTTCAAGTCGATTGGCTTACTGATCCAGAGTTTAAGTCCTGGGTTAGAGAAGTGCCAAATGATGTGCACAGAGTTGAATGCATAAAATGCCACCGTTCAGTTGCTCTTAGTAATATGGGTCGGACAGCTCTTACGAGTCATGCAAAAGGGAGTGAACATGAAAAAAGGATAAAAGCCGCATTACAGCCAAATATAATGGATTCATTGTATTCCAAAGAAATTGCAAATGAGGAGATTTTGAAAGTTGAAGAAAAATCAAAACCTGACGCTACTACTGCTAATACATCGCTTTCTGATCCGCCATCTACTTAGAATTCCTCATCCGATAACATATTAGCTGCTCCATCGAAAACTTTGCAGAAATTTCTGATTAATGACCATGTCACTAAGGCAGAAATTCTTTGGTGTATTCAAACTGTAATGACTCATAAATCTATGCAGTCAGCGAGTAAAGATGTAATGCTTTTTCGAGCCATGTTTGCCGATAGTGAAGTGGCACAAAAAATGCAGTTGCAAAGGACAAAAATTGCATATTCCATCCTCTATGGTATAGCCCCTTATTTGAAAGATGTATTATTAGCTAAACTATCTCAATGTAAATATTATTCTATAGGATTTGATGAATCGTTAAATAAAATTTCTCAGAAGACCCAAATGGATCTAAATGTCAGATTTTGGAATGAAGATTATTCTGAGGTAAGTACAAAATTTTTCACTTCATCATTTTTGGGTCGTGCCACTTCAGATAACATAAGAGAAGCTTTTAAGGAAGCCCTTTCTCCATTAAATATGAAATCGATTTTACAGATTTCAATGGATGGCCCAAATGTGAACCATAAATTTTTTAAAGATTTGAAAGCAGAATTTGAGAGTGAACATGGTCCAGAGATTTTGAATATTGGTACCTGTGGTCTTCATGTAATGATGGTGCCTTTAAAGCTGCCATGCGATCAACAAATTGGTCTATTGTTGAATTTTTGAGATCGTTATTTAATTTATTTAAGGATGTGCCTGCACGTCGGGCAACTTACACCGAACTGTCCGGATCGGAATGTTTTCCCAAGAAGTTTTGTGCTGTACGCTGGCTTGAAAATGGTGACATTGCTCAGCAAGCAATTGATATTTTGCCAAATGTCAAAATATTTGTGGATTCGATGAAAACTGAGAAAAATCCACCACAGTGCTTAAGTTTTCAAATAGTTAAGTCACATTTAGAAGATTCGCTACTAACTACAAAACTGGCTTTTTTTGTATCATTGACTGATGAAGTTCAACCATTTCTAAAAGAGTACCAAACTAACCAACCACTAGTACCATTTTTATATACATCACTGTTAACTGTTCTGACGTCGGTAATGAGTAGATTTGTCAAAAAAGATGTTTTAAAGAAAGCAAAATCAGTGGCACAGATTGATTTAAATGATGCTAATAATATTTTGACAGTAGCTGAAATTGATTTGGGTTATGGAACACGCAGTGCCTTACGAAAACGCAATAAAGTAAGCAAAATTTCAGATGGTGCTGTTACACAGTTTCGACGTCAGTGTCTTGAATGTTTTAAGACTTTAACTTCCAAGCTTATATCAAGATCACCACTTTCTTTTCCGCTCACTAAAGCATTGACATGCTTTGATCCAGCAGTCGCTGCAGATGAAAATGCTAGGAAGGTGAGGTTAAGAAATTTGTTGACAGTTTTGGATGAAAGTCGGTGGATAAATTCAACAACAGCAGACAAAGCTGATCAGGAATTTAATGCGATATGCTCACAGTCGGAAGTGAAAGAAGAATTAATAAAATTTTCTCGAGTTACTCAACGAGTGGATCACTTTTGGAGGGATATTTTCAATAAATTTCAAGATTCCAAATGCATTTTGGAAATTCTTAAAATGACAATGATCATGTCTCATGGAAATGCAAATGTTGAGCGAGGATTCTCAGTAAACAAGGAATGCCTTATTGAGAACTTAGCTGAAGAAACGTTTATAGCACAGCGAATGATATATGATAATTTTCATGACTGTAATGATATTGGGAAATATAAAGTAACAAAGTCTCTGATGCAGTACTACAAAAATGCTAGAGCACGGTTAACAGAAGCCACAGAAAAAAGAAAACGGGAGGAAAGTGAAAAGGAGACTGAGGAAACTAAAAAAGAAAATTAGCAATAGCAGCAAAGGAGTTAGAAAAGAAAATTTCTGAAATAAAAGAAACTGCAACTAAAGAAGTAAATTTACTAACAGAAAAAATAAAGTCGTTGAAAGAAGGCAATATTTAAAACATTATTTTTGGTACATAATTTTATATAAGACTGAAACTCTGGAGCTGTTTTGAAAAAAAAAGAACCTTTTGAACAACTATTTTGAATCTTACTCATAACTTGGACTTTCTTCAAAAGCCAGCAGTCTTGTTTTTTTTTTTTTTTTTTTTTTTTTTTTTTTTTTTTTTATAAACTTGAAACTTCTCAAAGAGACTAGAACTCAGTTTTTTTTTATTTAAATTTTATTTATAATTTGAAATTTTTATTCTCAAGAACCTAGGACTTAAGTTTATCATTTAAAACCATTGTACATAAATTGAAGTAGGACTCCAATTTTGAAATTTAGAAAGAAGAAATGTCTTAATGACTTAGTAAGTATTTTATTAATTTTTCTTTTGTAATAAATGTCAAAGATAAATTGTACACTTAAATTTGCATCAGTGAATGTTATGAATTATGTTTTTAAATTATTATAAATTAAACCTTCTTGCCAATTGCTATTAGATCATTTTATAAACAAAATAGTTTATTTATTTGCTAAGGCCGTAAACCATCTTGCCTTCCTCTCAGTGATATTTCATGTATTTTCAAAGACTTATGCTTCTTTTTTACTAATTACATATTTTTATGATTTTTGAAATAAACTTAGTCATATAAAGTACTAATCGCCAAATATGAGTGAAGTATTTCCATAAAATATAAAAATGATTTTACTTCTAATAATTTGCATCATTCTTTTGAAACTAACTTTAACATCGCGTCATATCCTGGAAAATTTTAAATACATCAGGGAAAAGTCAGGGAAATATCAGGGAATTTGAAAATTTTATTTCTGTGGTCACCCTGTTGAATCATAGCTTTCTGAAAGCTATAAAAATTTACAGCGTGTGAAATGTAACCAACTGTTTACTAAAATTATTTCTGGGAAAATTATTAAGAAATATAATGTCTGAAAATAATCCATTTTTAAATACAAGTCTTTTACTGCAAATGAAAATAGAAGAAACTTAACCTATGAAAGGCAAATAAAGGGTGAAGAATATATATAAAAAAAAAAAAAGTGTTAGATGAATACAGTCGTTTTTGTCCGGGTAAGAAAGACTGCATCATAATAAAAAAAACAGTAATGATTGTTAAACGAGTCACTAAAAGCGCTGCATTGAAAATATTTAACTGAAAACCAACATACTAAAGTCAGTTATTCAATCTTTTGTAAGTACAGACCATTTTGAATTGTCGAACCTGATATTGAGAAAAGAGACATGTTTATGTAAAACGCATGAAAATATGAAACTCATTGCAGAAAAATTGCATTTTTGTGGCACATTAAAATCAAAATATCCTACAGATTTGCTGAACGAGATGACATATACCTCAAAAATGAATGAAAAATGTATGCTATTATTTTAACACAATCAAACTGAATGGTAAAGTTATACGAATTGAATATTTCCAGCTGAGCGAAAAATGGCCCAGGCCGGGAATCGAACCCGGATACTTGGCTTACAAATCCAATGCTTTACCTGTTAAGCTATCTGGGCGATAGCCGGCTGGGATTTTTCGCTCAGATAACTTTATTGGTTATAACATCTGGTCTGTCATTTGAGACAGCTCGGCAGAAAAACTGCAGGTAATGGAACTCCATATAACGATGGATACGTAGATATACTATTATTTTAACACAATCAAACACAATTATTCCTTTTTAGGTTGATCTCGAGTCCCAAGGTGCAGGGCATCTCTGAACTCTGGTTCCAAGTATGGGGGGCACCATGCTTGCATGGTGGTGTTTAGGAGTAACATCAGAAGACTGGTGCCTTTCGACGTAAGGGCCGGCTGTAGGTTGGGCAGAGCTGTAAAGGCTTACTACGGCTCTTGTTCTACTACAGCTACCCATTCAGGAAAGAACCGGAGCTTCCCAATGAGTCTTCCAATTCGAGTTTAACCCAATGTTCGAAAAACGTGGGGGGTCTGTTAAAAATAGTTTTCACCCTTTTGAGACCTGCACCAGAAATAACGGTAAGAAGGGTCTGTGACCAGGCCCGATGCCTAGCATTTTAAAAATCCTCAATCAAATATGGCTACAAACTCAGGAATTAAACCATGCAAAGTGGAGGCCCCACACCAAAAGGAGAATAATAATCTACTGATATACGGAATGTAAAAATACCAACTCTCGCAATACCCGTACTGGTGAACTGTTAATCGAAGTAAATAATAATCAACAAGCAATCAACTTAAAAAAATGTACACACTTTGCCAACATTGCTGTCACCGTATCACCACATAGAACTTTGGATACATGCCATGGAGTTATCTCAGAATCAGATCTTTTATATGTTACTGAAGCTGAACTATTAGAAAACCTGAAAGACCAAAATGTTATTAAAGGTAGAAGAATAAAAATTTTCTGCCGAGATGAACAGATACCTTCTAATACAACCCATATACCTACCAAACACATTATACTTACTTTTAAAATACCCATACTACCTAGATACATAAGGGGACCAGGTAAGCAAAATTCGACCAAAAAATCGATTTTTATTTTTTTATTGCATTAAATAAATTAAACTTTTATCTTTCCAACGATGTATCACACTTGTATATCCACGAAACAGAAGTGTTAGAATTTCACATTCTTTCTCAAAGCACTTCAATGCTTACACGTCATTTAAAGAGCTGGCGAATGTAAACAAACCGCTCTTCCCTCATGGAGCCTCAGTTAGCACGAGCCGTTAAATGTTAAATTGGCTCAGTAAAGTTCTGTATTTTGATTGGCTGAAACTGGATGAAGTGACGTAGTTCGAACCGGTTCAAAAAAAAATTTCAGTTTCAGCCAATCAAAATACAGAACTTTACTGAGCCAATTTAACATTTAACCGCTTGTTCAGTTAGCGCTTTACTTATATTTTTATCTCTGTTGAACCTTTTCTATTTTATTACGATGAAGGAATTGGCAACAGGAATGTTAACTGTAACCAGTAATAACAGTTTTAACTGTTTTTAATAGCTCCCGTGTGTTTATTATTAGTGATTTTTGTTGCATCTTGATTTATACACGTGTGCTGCATATTTACGTAAACAAATTGTATTTTACTGATTTTTATACAGCAAATTAGTTTTTTAGAATGCCGCAAAGTAAGCGTGTGTTTAAAAAAGTAAATGTGTTGGAAAACCAGCCGTGAAAGATACCGACACTGGCGCTGAGGTAAATGAAACTGTGGTGACTGAAAGTGCCAAATTAGATAATTCCTTTCTACAATATAAGGAATTCGATGAAAACAGGGAATTGGGATATGAATTTATATCCTTAAATGCTTTACAGAATGTTTTTGATGCATTTGCTGCTTGCAAGAACTGTAATGGAGGCCTATCTTTGGAAATAAAAAGGCGAATAGGCCTTGCATCAGATTTGCAGGTCTGTTGCAAAAATTGTAAAAGCTGTTCTACATTTTTCGACTGTGAGAAATTAGAAAATGCTGAATCAAAAGTAAACTTATATGATTTAAATATGAGATTTGTGTATGCTCTTCGCAGTATTGGAAAAGGTCAAGCAGCTGGCAGAATGCTGTGTGGTGTGATGAATCTACCACCTCCACCTGCAAAATTTTCACATTACAATAAAGTTTTGACTGCTGCATCAGAACAAGTATGCACTGAGCAGATGAAAGTAGCAGCTGAAGAATGTATATCGGTTAATGATAACAACAGAGATTTATGTGTTGCCTTTGATGGCACTTGGCAGAAGCGAGGTCATCTGTCACATAATGGGGTTGTAACAGCAACAAGTGTCGACACAGGCAAAGTGATAGATGTTCAAGTTATGTCTAAATTTTGTAAGTGCCCTTCAAGAAATCACTCGATTCATTTAGACACGTGCACTGCTAATTATAGTGGAACAAATGGGGGAATGGAGGTCAGTGGCGTGAAAGAAATCTTCAACAGATCACAAACATTGTATGATGCTCGATATGTCAAATATCTTGGTGACGGTGACTCCAAAGCCTTTAAAACTGTAATGTCGTCTAAAGTTTATGGTGATCAAGATATTGAAAAATTAGAGTGCATTGGGCACATTCAAAAGAGGATGGGAAGTAGATTGACTGAACTGAAGAAAAAGTATTCTGGGAAGAAACTTAGTGACGGAAAATCATTAGGTGGTAAAAACAGGTTAACCGACATCATTATTATGAAAATCCAGAAGTTCTATGGTTTAGCCATTAGAAGAAATGTCGGATCTCTTCAAAATATGCAACAAGCTGTATGGGCTGAGTATTTTCATTTGCTGTCCAATAATGAAAATCCAAATCATGGACTTTTCCAGTTGTATCCGAAAGCTGGTGTGGGTTTCATCGTGCCCAAACAACAGGCAAAACATATGACCACACTAAGCATACCCATGTTCCTCTTCCAATAATGGAGGTCATAAAGCCAGTATTTAGAGACTTGGCGAACTCTGAGCTTCTAAGAAAATGTCTGCATGGGAATTTTTTTATACCAACCAAATGTTACACGAGATAGTTTGGAAGAACAAAAAATATGCTCCTTACCCAGGCGCCAGGTAAACCCCTAACTTGACAGAAGGGACATCATTGCCCAAATATATCTTTTGTCGAAGTTTCAAAATGAGGATAAATAATTTTTTGCATAATATGTCGTGTGCTTAAATTATATAGACTAAATACAAGCAGGCCTAGAAGTGACTTTCTTCAAAAATATTATAGGAAATATAGGAATTTTTTTGAAGAAAATATAGGAATTTTATAGGAAATTTTATTTATACTTAAATACACCATCACGTGTTTTAATACATTAACGCAGACACACATCAACATTGTAAAAACTATAACATAAGTAAATTATTTGAAGTTCATTCCAGACTATTTCAGAAATTTTTAACACACTTCGGGATTAAAATACTGGTTGAAGGAGTTGAACCCCCCCCCCCCCACACACACCCACACACAATATTCAACATTTACAATTATTTTCTGAATCATCATCATTTACAGAATTTGCATTTATCAAAATAATAATTGAAATAAAGGGTATAAATGATTTTTTTGTAATTAATGTATATGAAATGAGATTTTATAGCAAGAGCAATTCAAAGTTCTTAAAAACCCTGAAATTTACAGCAAATTTTATGAAAAATTACTGCAGACAAGAGGGAGTGGGGAAATCCTTCTCTACATTAATTACACATTTTTCCAATAGCATCCCCAGTTTTTTTTTTTTTCTTCTGTAATGCTTTGATGGAATTTGCATTTTCCCTTCAATATTTACGAGAAAATTCCACCTTTCTTGTGATCTTTTAACATAAAGGTTTTTTTTTTTTAATTCTTTGAAGAAATATAAATTTTTTTCGCGATCTTTAGACAAAAATCGTGTGTTTTTCGCGTTTTTTCGGCCTTTTTTTTTTACGAAAATTGCATTTTTTTCCCGCGATCTATTGACGAAAATCACGTTTTTTCCGAGATCTTTAGGCGAAAATCGCATTATTCTCGCGATATTTAGACGAAAATCGCGCTTTTTCCCGCAATCTTTGGACGAAAACCGCGTTTTTCTCGCGATCTTTTAACTAGAATCGCGTTTTTCTCGCGATCTTTTGACGAAAATCACGCTTTTTTCGCGATCTTATGACGGAAATCGCGTTATTCTCGCGATCTTTTGACGAAATTTGAGTTTTCTTCGCGCTCTTAACTTGCGTTTTTCTAGCGATTTTTTTCATGAAACTTGCGTTTTTCTAGCGATCTTTTGATGAAAATAGTATTTATTCGCGATAGTTAGATGAAAATCTCACTTTTTTAGCGACCTTTTGACGAAAACCGCGTTTTTTCCGCGATCTATGACAAAAATCACGTTCTTTTCGCGATCTTTTGGCGAAAATGACGTTATTTTGACGAAAATCGCGTTTCTCTCGCGACTTTTTGAACAAAATTGTGGTTTTTTCATGACTTTTTCATGAAACTTGTGTTTTTCTCGCGATCTTTTGATGAAAGTAGTATTTATTCACGATCTTTAGACGAAAATCGCGCTTTTTTCGCGATCTTTAGACGAGAAGAGTGTTTTTCTCGCGATCTTTTGACCAAAATCGCATTTTGCTAACAATCTTTTGATAAAAATCACGATTTTCTCGCGTTCTTCTGATGAAAATGATATTTATTTGCGATCTTTAGACGAAAATAGCATTTTTTTTTTTTAGACTTTTCGACGAAAATCGATATAAAAAAATCGGAAAATGATAAAGAGGAAAATCGCGGATCCGCGGCAAAATCTCATGCCTGGGTGGAATGATGAAATATATAGGAAATATAGGAATTTTTTCAAATTTATAGGAATTATAGGAAATATAGGAACGCTGCAAGGCCTGTACAAGACTATTCAAAGGAATTCGTAAGCAATACTGAGAATGAGCGTGAATTGATTAAAGTGTTTGAGTTATGCATTTTCAAATTCTGCACATATATTATGAGATTTTTGTAGAATTTAAACAAAATCATATACTCAGGGATGCCACTCAGAAAACAGCAAAAAAGAGGAAATTATGCGTAAAGTAAAATTTCCGACATTTTTCACAACATTTATGTGTGAATTTTGTAAATAATATTGTTTATAATAAACTAAATAAAGAATTACAGCTTTAATTTTTGTTGTAAACTATTAATTTATAAGAGTAAGTAAAAAGGATTTTTCTTTAGTTCACAGCATTTTATATCAATTAAAATGCATTTTATATCAGTGAGGAATTTTATGTGTCTCATCATTTTAAACCAATTCAAGTAACCCAGCAATAGATTCGATGATTATTCTACGAATGAATAGCAAAATTTTGCAGGATATTTTTTTTGGACGAAAATAGCTGTTTATTTCACGATCGTTTGACGAAAATCGCCGTTTTAATCAGCGATCGTTTGACGAAAATCGCCGTTTCGCATTGCGATCGTTTCACAAAAATCAACGTTTTACATCGCGATCGTTTGACGAAAATCGCCGTTTTATTAAACGATCGTTTGTCGAAAATCGCCGTTTCACATCATGATCGTTTGATGAAAATCATCGTTCCACATCGCGATCGTTTGACAAAAATCGCCGTTTCACAATAAGCACCGTTTCGTTTCGCGATCGTTTGACAAAAATTGCCGTTTTATTTCGAGTTTGTGTGACGGAAATCGCCGTTTTACATCGCGATCTTGTGACGGAAATCGGCGTTTTACATCGTGATTTTTTGTGACGAAAATCGCCGTTTCACATTGCGATTCGTTTCACAAAAATCACCGTTTCTTTTCGAGATCGTTTGATGAAAATTGCTGCTTTACATCGCGGACGTTTGATGAAAATATCCTTTTTTTTCTATCTTTTTAACGAAAATCGCTGTTATATTTCGCGATCGCTTGACGAAAAAGGCTATTGTATTTCGCGATCTTTTAGCGAAAATCTCTATTTTATTTCGCAATCGATCGACGAAAATCGTTATTTTATTTCGAGATCGCTTAACGAAAATCGCGAATTCTTAAAAATTAAAAGCGGAAATCCGCCAGTAGTAAGCCGCGCGTTTTGGGTGACGGAAGTGACGTCAAGAGGGGGCGTGGTCAGCTGTCAATCAAAAGGGGGGGAACCGGAAGTGGGGGTGTCACGTGAGCGGATCGTATAGGATAACGAGGGGTCTAGGTTGAGTTGTATTTTGCTGGATGTTTAAGGGGGGTGGAAGTGAGGGGGGTGTCACATGACCGGATCGTATAGGATAACGAGGGGTCTAGGTTGAGTTGTATTTTGCTGGATCTTTATGGGGGGTGGAAGTGAGGGGATGTCACGTGTGAAAGGAAAATTAAATGTTTAATAAAATTACGTTTTGGCAACACGATGACGTCATCACTATGTTGGAACATGCAGGGGTTTCGAAAGTCATTAGCTATAACTTGTTTTTCTTGTTAATTAAATTTAATTAATGAGTTTTAATCAATTTATTTTAAAAGGATTTTTTGAATGATCACGTGGTATGTACTTAAAGTTTCGTGGTGGCAACGTGAGGATTCTTCTGCTCGATGACGTCACGCATTCATGCTAGAACATCATCTTTCATGTTAGGACCTGAACGCTGACCCACGTGGTCTGTGACGTCATACGTTCATACTTGAACACAAGAAATGCATCTTAACCGGAAGTGATTGTAAAATTGAGTTGTTTTTTATGCTTTTAATGACGGTTAACTGTAACCAGTTGTGTAAAAAGTTTATCATTCAACCAATGGCAACAGTTGTGTTTATCAGTTCATTAGATTTTCTGGTGAGTGAAGGTTCGTTTGTGGAATTGTGATTTTTTTAGTGTTTGCGGAGATCTTAACTAAACTTAAAATGAAACGTCTTAATACGGATATCTGTAATTTGGAATCCAGAATGAGAAAAGAAGCTGCAAACGAGTTGCATCAAAAACTTCGTCTTCAGAATGAATATGAAAACAGAGTTGCGAAAAGAATTAAAGTGGATGATTCCGGAGAAACACTTTTTACAAGGGAATCCTTGCCAAGCAACATATTTCATCTTGGTGGCGATAATTATGTTTCCATTGTTTTCTTCCTAAGCCACACACGTGTGCATATTAGAAGATATTCAACCGATGAAGGATTTCTTCATCCATCTAAAAATGGTTTCACTTTCTCCTTCAGTGTGGCTCTCTTTTGTACGAAAATCGTATAACTTTGCAGAACAAGTTATTATTATAGACAGACTTGTGCGTTACACGTGAAATTAAAGATGAAGGAAATCTTTATCTTTTTCAACGAATGTTTCAGCGAAAAAATCTGAGTTATCAGTTTTTACCTGAAAATGTCATTCTTACAGGATCACACATGGCAAACCTGCAGGATCTTTTTTCTACCATTAGTTCGAAAGTTAAAGAGTGCTTAATTCAACAAACTCTTGAACACTTCGTTTCTCTTGAACATATTCATGTTGAAACAGAACCAGAAAGAAGCAATGCCGATATCTTTTGTGATTTCCACGATTATGCCAATTTAACATTTTCATTAAAAAAATGTTTGACAAAATTGGAGAGTGAAAAAATTTGTGAACTATTTGATTGCTTTGCATGCAAAGCAGACTATCTAAAGTCGGATCTTCATGCCTGTATTACCTTTTCTCCAACGGAAAAATTTGAAGGATATTTTGAATTGGCATTTTATAAATTAGACTTTCGTCAATTAGCAAAAGACTTTTATCACGAAAATGTTAATGACTTTTCAATAGTGCCTGTAGACAATTTTTTTTCAACTTTAGATGTTTCTTCTGTACTTAAAGACATAAAAAAATGTATGTTGAAAATGAAGAAACTGTGTTTGATAATGTAACTTCGTTTGCTGAATAAATTTATGCTTGTTGATTTTATTTTGTTTGTGTTTTTTTCGTTTCATGTCTTGTTTTTTTATTTTCATTATTTAAAAAAAGAAAGAGAAAGAAAAAAAAATGTATAGACATACATTTTAAAAACTTTTTCTCTCCTTTTTTTTCTTTTTTCTTTATAATAATTTTTAAATTTTCACTAAAATATATTTTTTCTTAAAGAGAGTACATAAATCGGAAATTTTAACATATCTTTCATTTTAAGTAAAAATTTGATGAGATTAACATTGTATTAATTTCTTCTGAAAAAAAAAATATTTATGAACGTTAACTTTCGTTTAGATCATAATCATTGTTGCAATGGAAGTTTTGACTCAGATGTATCAGAATCCGGAGATTCCAGCCAGTTTTGGTGGTATAAGTGCTTTGCAACGTGCTTTAAAAGGTCGCATAAAAACTCGACAGATAAAGAAATGGCTGCAAACGAAAGATTCGTATACTTTGCACAAGCCTTTACGACACAAATTCCCAAGAAATCGTGTTATAGTAGGAGGCATAAACGAGCAGTTTCAATCTGATTTAGTAGACATGCAGTCTCTATCTTCTTTGAATGATGGATTTAAGTATTTATTGACGTGTATTGACATTTTGTCTAAATATGCATGGGTCCTACCGTTAAAAGATAAAAGAGTTCCAAGTATTAAACGAGCTCTCGAAAAAATATTTTTGGAACGTAAGCCTCAAACTTTACAGTGCGACGATGGAAAAGAGTACACTAATAAGCTTGTGCAAGATTTCTTAAAAAAGCAAAATGTTCACTTTTTCACCACGAATAACACAACAAAAGCTTCAGTTATAGAATGTTTTAATCGTACATTTAAAACGAAAATGTGGAAATATTTTACTGAAAAGAATACAAAAAGATACATTGATGTACTTGACAAATTAACTCGTAGTTATAACCACACATGGCATCGTAGTATTAAAATGGAACCTGCAGCAGTGAACCAAAGTCTGGTCTGGAATACTTTGTATGCAAATGACAAGACCCCTTCAACTAAATCTGACCTGAAATTAGACGATACCGTTCGTATAAGTAAGGAGAAACTACATTTTGAGAAAGGATATGAACAAAATTGGACAAGAGAAATTTTTACGATTCATAAAATCATAAATCGAGTACCTGTTGTCTATAAATTAAAAGATTTATCAGGACAAATCATAAAAGGAACTTTTTACAAACAAGAATTACAAAAAGTTTCAGATTCAGGTTTTTACCCCGTGGAAAAAGTATTGAAAAAAAAAACAAGGGGGAAAAATAAAATATTTCGTGAAATTTCTGGGATATCCTGAAAAATTTAATGCGTGGGTTGAAGATGTTCGAATGATATAAATAGAGTAGTCATCATACTTACCGTTCATTCCATCAAAAGATGTCATTCTACATCACACTCATCAGTGATATCTCTGTGAACTTTTTTCCAAAAAATAAAATATCGCAGTTTACAACTCAACTGCCCACTCCCATAAATTTAAACGGTGAATGGGAAATGGCTTTGGTTGATTATATTTATCCGCATACATGGTATAACATTAGAAATGATAATAATTTGTTTGGCTTTGATTTAGGAAATGGAAAATTGGAAGGTAGGAGAGTTCCTTCTGGATGTTATGAAACCATACCAGACCTCATTAAAAGTATGACAATACCATCGCTTAAAAATAAGATCGAATTTCACTTTCACCCTGTTACGAAAAGAGTTACAATAAAGACAGATAAAAAATCGAAAGTAGTTCTTCATGAAGGTCTAGCAGAACTTTTAGGTTTTGAGCCCGGGGAATTTTCAGGATTGCAACAGAGTCCTTTTGTGGCCGATCCAAAGTCGTCGTTTCCCGTGATGTATGTATATTGTGATCTTGTGGAGCCTCAAATCGTAGCTGATGTTCAAGCCCCTCTTCTAAAAATTGTTTCTGTTGAAGGAAGCGATGGCGAAATTATTAATGCGCATTATCTGAGACCGTTGTATGTACCAGTTATTCGTCAACTTTTTCAAACTGTACAAATTGATATTAGACTTCGTTCTGGAGATTTAGTACCTTTTGAAAGAGGTAAAGTTTTTGTAACATTGCATTTTCATTTACGGCAAATCATATAAAAGAGCCTTACATTTAAATTAGTCTCATTTTCCTTCTTGATTGCGATAAAGAAAGATCAATAAAATGTTGGTACCTTATACGTGTTGTACACAAAAGTTCGAAGATTATTATGCAGGGCAAACAGGAGATGGGTTGCCTTACTATCGAGGAACAGTTTTGCAAAGAGGATATGGTATAGGCGGATTTTTCGCTAAATTGTTTCGCAGTGCGATGCCATTTTTGATAAGTGGTGACAAAACTATTGGAAAAGAAGCATTACAAACAGGCACTATGGTTGCGAATGATGTGTTATCAGGTGAAAATTTAAAATCGTCTCTCAAAACACGATCAAAAGAAGTCGGAAAGAAATTAGCTAGAAAAGCAGTTGAAAAAGCAGATCAAATGATTGGCCATGGAAAGCTTAAAAGAAAGCGAAAACCTGCGAAACGCATCATTTCATCAAAAGCACGGAAGGTGCAAGGACGTGATATTTTTGACTGTTAATCTACACATTATACTATGGCTTTTCTTTTAAAGGACTCTCCCGAATGTGCTAAATCGGAGTTAGAATTATTTGATCTTCCTCCTACTCAAACAGTTATTGAAAGAGGCCAATGGGTTGAATTTCACCCACTTTCCAATGTTTCTGATGGAGGGCCTGTGGAATTTAATATTTCTGGAAGCGAAGAGGACTACCTTGATTTATCCCAAACTCAATTATATGTCAAAGTAAAGATTTTAAAAAAGGATGGCAAACCCATTGCGGATAAATGCAAAGTTGGACCCGTCAATCTTTTTTTGCATTCTATGTTTTCCCAAGTTGATATTAGTCTAAACGATAGACTCGTTTCTTCCAGTAATAATACTTATCCTTACAGAGCCATGATAGAGAAATTACTGAATCACGGTTACAATGAAAAAACTTCTCAACTTTCCTCAGAATTATTTTTTAAAGATACTCATGGTCGTATGAATGTTGTGGATCCAGCAGATGCAAATCCCAATGAAGGATTTAGTAAACGAGCCGAAATGACTAAACAAAGTGCTTCGGTTGATATGATTGGTCGATTGCATCTGGATATGTTTCATCAGCAAAGACTTCTCCTTAATATGGTTGATGTGAAAATTAAACTGATTCGTAGTAAACCTGAGTTTTGTTTGTTAGCAGGTGAAGGAGATTTTAAAGTTTCCCTGGAACACGCTTCCTTATTTGTTCGTAAAGTACGAGTAAGTCCTGGCGTTGTTTTAGGACATGCTAAAAGCTTAGAAAAAATATCTGCCAAATACCCTATTAACAGAGTACTCTGCAAATCATATTCCATTCCTACTGGCAATATGAGTTTTGTTCAAGATAGTATTTTCACAGGTCAGATGCCCAATCGCATCGTAATCGCCTGTGTGGATAATGACTCATTTAACAGCAACTATAAAAAGTCCCCTTTTGAGTTCAAGCATTACAATATTAATTTCATAGGCGTGTATGTGGATGGTCAACCCGTTTCTCACAACCCACTGCAACCTGATTTTGAAAACAACTTATTTATCCGAGCTTATCAAAATTTATTTACGAATGCAGAAAACAAAGGTCTTTATCTTTCAAGATCAGAATTTTCACAGGGATATTCTTTATTTTGTTTTGATTTGTCACCTGATTTATGCGATGGTTCACATTTAAATCTTATTCGTCATAGCAATTTAAGATTAGAAATTAAATTTGGAACGACTTTAGCGCAAACAGTCTCTTTGTTGGTGTATGCTGAATTTGAAAATCTAATCGAAATCAACAAATCTCGAAATATTCTGTATGATTTTGGAAATTAATGAATTCATCGCAAATTCATAAAATTTTGTCTCGTGATCCTGTTTCTATGAGATATTTTGGAGGCGTTTTCCCTTCCGACAAAATACCGGACGTTCGAAATTACCACTGTGCATTAGTACTCAACACTGATAAACATGATGAAAAAGGATCCCATTGGCTGGCGATTTACGTTCAAGACGAAAAAACCATTGACTTTTTTGATTATTATGGACTTCCTCCCGAAATTTATGGAGAAGACATAACAAGATTTTTGAAGAAGTATCTTCGGATTCGATGCAACAAGAAAATGCTTCAAAGTTTAACGTCCAATGTCTGTGGACAATTTTGTATTTTCTTTCTTGTAAAACGATGTCTAGGACTTTGTATGAATTCTATTACCAATGTATTATCCAGGAAGAAAAATGATTTTCGAATGTATCAATTTGTCAAAAAAAGATATGGTGTAAATATGATTTTTAAAAAATAAAGAATTGATCTGTATTATTTTGTGTGTTCATTGTTTTTAAAATCCAATCATATAAAGTAATTTGAAAAAAAAAAAAAAAAAAAGATTGATATTTTTTTTTTTTTTTTTTAAAGAATGGACGTGTATACTATTTGTTTCTAGAAAAAAAAATACTTTTCAAAAAACTATAAAAATCGAAGTTTTCATTATTTCTTTTCATTTAAAAATATGGATTTACTCAAGTTAGTACATCCTTCGACCGTCCTTATCAGCGGCACGACAGGTTCGGGTAAAAGCTTTTTTGTTAAAAAATTAATTGCTTATAAATATTTTCAACCTATGCCATCAAATATTATATACTATTATGGAAGCTATCAACCCCTTTTCAATTCAATGAAAGGTGTACAATTTGAAGAAGGTTTACCATCGAATCTTAACTCCCTGCATGACGCTTTAATTATTATTGATGACTTAATGTCAGAATTATCTTCTGATATACGACTGAGCAAACTTTTTACGAAAGGCAGTCATCACCGAAATCTCTCAGTCATCTTTATAACTCAAAACTTGTTTCATCAAGGTAAAGAAATGTGAAATATTAATTTAAATACTCATTACATGGTACTATACAAAAATCCTCGAGATAAAAGCCAAATAATGCATCTATCCAGACAAATGTTTCCTGGTAAATCTAAGGCTTTTCAGGAAATTTTTAATGATGCTACTGCATTACCTTTTAGCTACTTATTCATTGATTTAAGGCCCAATTCTTTTAAAAGCTTGCGCATGCGCACAAACATTTTTCCTGATGATAAACATTACGTGTATGAACTTCGATAAATCATTTGTCCAGTGAGCGTCAACCAGCAAGCATGACTTCCGTCGTTGTTGAATTCGAAGGTTTTCAAATTAATTCGAGTGAATTTATCATCAAAGAGCTTGCATTTTTTTAAATTGATAATGAATATAATTCCCGTTGGAGCTTCCTTCCACCGCATCCTTGGGAGAAACTATCCTTCAAACAAAGAAAGACTTTTGCTTGGTTGACTCGTTATCACCATGGTTTGAAATGGAATAGCGGTGATTTGCCTTATGCAGCATTAGACCTTATACTTTCATCATTATTTATATCTCATAAGAATGTTTACACGAAAGGACTAGAAAAAACAAAGTTTTTAGAACGGATGGCTGGACGAAAGATTTTGAATCTGAATGACTTTAAGTGCCCCAAGATTAATCTATTAAATGTTTCAAAGGTAAACTGCCCAAGTCACGAACCCTGTTTTAAACACTGTGCTTTAACGAAAGCTTTTACCTACGGTAGGCATATAAAAGAGAGATTAAGCTCATCGACCATCATTTGAACTCAGGATGTCGACCGTGGAACATCTGAAATTGTTAAGCAAGACAAAGCAAAAAGCAGCCTTTCTTAAAAAGTGTCCTAATAGTATTATAAAAGGTGTCTGTGAATGCGCCTTAAATCTTTTAAAGGGCAACATATCTGTCTCTAAACGTCAAAAAAATAGATTAATAGCTTATAAAAGAACATTGCATCGTCTGGGAGACAAGAAAGTACCTTTGTTTAAGAAAAGACGACTTCTCGTTCAAAAAGGAGAAGGATTTTTGTCTATACTTATTCCCGCTGCAGTGTCAGTGCTCAGTACGTTGATCAATGGAGCTCGCTCGTAAATTCAGACTTGTTACAGCTGACAGAGAACAAGAGTTTTCCCGATGAGCATTTAAGTGATTTAGACAGACAGATTCAGACTATTTTGAAAAGAAAAATAGAGGATGATGAAAAAGCGAAGCTTTATACACAGATTTTGCAAAAATTTGTGTCATTCCCAGATATGAACGTAGTTAAAACTCCTGAGACATTATTGCCCGAGAAATCTTCTGATATAGAAAATGAAATTCTAAGTTCTGTTCCTGTGAAGCAAAAGAAAACCGCTGTTAAAATTATGGGATATTTTAAACAAAAAAATATTTCCTATACAGAAAACAAAGAACTGAAAAGAGATGACACTATAATTGTCCGATCAGATGCTGTTCAACTAGTCAATTTTTTGCTGAGAGATAGAAGTCAAAAACCTATTGCTTTTGATCAATTTCAAGAACTTTTAAATACTATTAGTTTTCCTCAAGAATTTATAAAAAACAAGTATTTAAAGAAAGAACAGAAAACTATTTATGCAAGACCTGAACCTCTTCAAAGAAAACGAAAATCATCTTACAATGTTACTTTACCAATATCTCCTGTACCTTGGTTAAAAATGTTGATTGTATTTTTTTAACTGAATAAAATTTTAATAGTTTTTAAAATATTTATATGTGTGACTAAGTTAATGTGTTTTTTGTAAAATCTGAATATTTCTGAAGGAAAAAAAAGACTCAAAAAAAAAAAAAAAAAAAAAAAAAAATATTAAGATTATATATATATATTTTACAGTTACATTTTTTCTTCATCATAACAATTCGCTCATTTTTTTAACATACAAAATTTTCTGTGTAACAAATTCATTTTTTAAACATTTTTCTTCTTTTACACTTATTCTAGAACTAACATTTTTTTCCTTACTTTCTTTTATTTTCCTTGTGAAAAAAAATGGATTTGCTGGAAATTTTTCATGCAACCAATAAAGAAGACTGAAAAGAAAAAAAAAGAATATAAAACTAGCTATTCAAATATATATAACTCTCGCAATATATTAAACATAGAAAAGAAATCATTATATATAAACTTACCAAAGAAAAAAAAATTTCAGTATACATAGGGCAGTGTGGATAGATCTGGCTGTATCTATATATTAAAACGAAAGCCCTATTTATTCAGCACACTCAAAGTGCTCTCTGCGCATGCGTGCTTGCGGAGATCCGACAACAGAACCAATGAGAGAAGAGATAGTTACTGTCTCTAAATGTTGCCCGCGTGGTATGCCCGCGTTCGTTCGTAGCAGAGGCAATGGATTTACTGTTTGCTGAGTGACATATGTTTAAAATGTGCAATTAAATATATGTATGGATTTTTTATATTTTAGTATATTTTTAACATAGGATCAGAGTAATCTATTACAGCTTAAATTAGTCTTTTCAACAAT
Source organism: Maratus speculifer (assembly GCA_964019185.1). NCBI lineage: Eukaryota > Metazoa > Arthropoda > Arachnida > Araneae > Salticidae > Maratus > Maratus speculifer. The sequence goes on along the minus strand of OZ025301.1, from coordinate 241,271,455 downwards.
ATAACCTGGTAAGTGAGAACTTTTTTTTTAATGCAATGTAACATCGGGTCGATCGAGCTTATTTATTTTGATTTTGCCCGTTTTTATTGAAGGACAATTTAACCGTTTTTTCTATTGCATAACACTTCTTATTTTGTTTTCAATCTTTTTTTTTTAAAGTAATTCCTTATTGTGATCTTCATTTCTGTCATATGAAAAATACATTTCTATTCTGCCATGGGTACACTGAAGTAAAATATCCCCCTTACGATGTTCGCGAAAACTTTTCTCGGATAGTATTTTTTCGATCGATGCTTAATTTTATATTTCATAATATTATAATTTTATATTTCATAATGTTATTTATTTTGATTTTGCCCGTTTTTATTGAAGGACATAATTTAACCGTTTTTTCTATTGCGTAACACTTCTTATTTTGTTTTCAATCTTTTTCTTTTTTCTAAAGTAATTCCTTATTGTGATCTTCATTTCTGTCATATGAAAATTTCATTTCTATTTTGCCTATAGCATTTACATTTGTTGCATTATCATTTTAAAAATTGATAAAAAATAACAAAAGACAAAACATTGCAAATTCTAAATTCGTATTACTCAACTAAATAAACATAGGTCTTGCAAAAAATAAACAAAATAATAAGAGGTCAAAATAGATGCCTTATAAATAACTTACTTTTTTAAATCTGCAGCTACAATATATATATTTTTAATTTGGACATGCAAAAAACATTCTGAAATGTCTCAATCAATCACAAGATTTTTGTGGGGACTTCTACTGAATGATAATTTTTGTGGGGTTTTTACATAACTGAATGACTTTTTTTCTATGATTGATTAATGAATTTTATAATTTTTACCCCACATGACCAACTGTCGAACTGATTGACAAATTTTCTATTTTTCATGTGATGGATCGAGAAATTTTGTGATTTTTTTTTTTTTTTCTGATGATCAAAGAAATGTTGCATCTTTTCTCCCTGCAATTAATGGAAGTTGTTTTTTGAAATTTGTTGCTTTTTTCTTGCAATCTTTTGATGTAATTTGCCGTTTTATTAAATTTATCCTTCTTTCGTGATTTTTTTTTTTTTTTTTTTTTTTGAGAAAATGTCGTTTTTTGTTATCTTTTTGAGAAATTTGTCTTTTTTTAGCTATTTTTTGCGAAATTTACATTTTTTTGCGATTACCTAGACAAAATTTCTGTGCTTTTGAGATCTTTGGACGAAATTTGTGTCTTTTATGATACCTGGACAGTTTTGAAGAAGTTTATTGTTTTTCTCGAGTTCTTTCGATGAAATTGTCGTTTTGTCATGATTTTTCGATGTAATTTTCCGTTTTATTGAAGATCTTTTTGCAAAATTTGTTGTTTTTTTCTGCGAAATTACCTTTTTTGTGATTATTTGATGAAATTTGCTTTTTTTTTTCAATCCTTTGATGAAATTTGCTGTTTATTCACAATCATTTGTCAAAATTTGTTGTTTTCTCACAATATTTTGAATTTTTTTTTCACAATATGTTTAATTTGCCATTTTTTAGAGATTTTTTTTTGTCAAAATTTGCTTTTTTTCGAAATCTTTTTAAACGTTTTGGCAAAATTTTGATTTTTTGCAATATTTTTACGAAATTTGTTTTATTTGAGATACCTGGACAATTTTTTTTTCTGCAGTTTTTTGACAAATTTTTTAGAGATCTTTTGAAGAAATTTGTTGTTTTTTGCAATCTGTTGACGAAATTTGCTGGGTTTTTTTTTTCACATCTATTTACAAAATTTTCAGGTGTTTTTTTTTTTTTTTGGGGGGGGGGGGTATTTTGACGAAATTTGTTATTTTTTGTGATTATTTGCCAAAATTCATGTTTTTTTTTTTATACTTGTATAAAATTATTTGTTTTCTTAGGGATTTTCGGTGAAATTTGTCATTTTCTCACGATCTTTCGATGTAATTTGCTGTTTTATAGAAATTATCTTTTTTTATTGTGAAAATTTTCATTTTTTTGTTATTTTGAGAAATTTGTCTTTTTTTCACCTTTTTTTTTTTGCAAAATTTACCTTTTTGTGATCTTTTAATGAAATGTACCTCTTTTTTTCATCTTTTGACAAAATGTGTTGTTTTCTCACAATCTGTTTACCAATATTTGCATTTTTTTAAGTACCTAGACAAATTTAAAGTATTTTTACGATCTTTTTACGAAATTCACGCCTTTTATTATACCAGGAAATAATTATTTGTTTTCTCAGGGATTTTCGGTGAAATTTGTCATTTTTTCTTGCCATCTTTCAATGTAATTTGCTGTTTTATCAAATTATTCCTTTTTTCGTGATTTTTTTTGTGAAATTTGTTGGTTTTTTTGTTATTTTCAGAAATTTGTCATTTTTTTTTCTTTTTCTTTTTTTTTTTTTTTTTTCAAAATTTACTTTTTTTGTGATTTTTTGATGATGATGTGCCTCTTTTTTGCATCTTTTGACAAAATATGTTGTTTTCTCACAATCTGTTTACCAATATTTGCCTTTTTTGAAGTACCTAGACAAATTTAAAGTATTTTCACGATCTTTTAACGAAATTCACGTCTTTTATGATACCAGGAAATAATTATTTGTTTTCTCAGGGATTTTCAGTGAAATTTGTCGTATTTTCTTGCCATCTTTCGATGTAATTTGCCGTTTTATCGAATTTATCCTTTTTTTTTTTTTGGAATTTTTTTTTTTTTTTTTTTTTTCAGAAATTTGTTAACATTATGTAAATGCTATAGGCAAAATAGAAATGAATTTTTCATATGACAGAAATGAGGATCACAATAAGAAATTACTAAAAAAAACAGATTGAAAACAAAATAAGAAGTGTTATGCAATAGAAAAAACGGTTAAATTATGTCCTTCAAAAACACAGGCAAAATCAAAATAAATTCGATCGACCCGATGTTACATTGCCTATCAATAAAAAAGTTTGTTCTCACTTACTAGGTTATTTGTTGAAAAGACTAATTTACTCTGATCCTATGTTAAAAATATACTTATTACGTTGCGATAAAAAATTCCATACATATATTTAATTGCCTACAGTAGGGGTGCACAACCTTTTCAAGAGAAGGGCCATATACAAATATGTCTGGGTTGTCAAAGGCCACATCAACAACACGGAGAGAATTCGATTTGCAGAAGGTGATCTAATCTATAATCAGATAAAAAATATTCGTTGATCAAAATTCCCGTGTTTTACGAAGCCGATAGACTAAATTCGTGATTTTTAAAAAGCCGATCGACAAATTTTGCGATTTTCTCCCACGGGATCAGCGAAATTCTTGATTTTTCGGCGCCTAATCAACAATATTTTCAATTATTCCGCACTTGATCGACAAAATTTGCCATTTTTCCGAATCTGATCAATAAAATTCAAGATGTTTACAATGTCGATCGATGAATATCGCAATTTTTTCAAAGCCGATCGATGAAATTCTGTATTTTCCATCACATGATCAACGAAATTTGCGATTTTCCTTCGCATGATCGACGAAATTCTCGATTTTTCTGCGGCTGATAAATGAAATTCACGATACGAAATTCGCGATTTTGACTCTGGTAAACGAAATTTGCGATTTTCCTGACTCTGGTCAATGAAATTCGCGATTTTTACGAAGCTGTTCGATAAACTTCACATGATTGACGAAATATGCGATTTTCCTTCGCATGACCGACGAAATTCATGATTTTTGGGAGCTTGATCGACGAAATTCGCAATTTTTCTTAGACTGATCACGAAGCCGAGCTTTTACGAAGCCGATCGAAAAGATTCAAGATCTTTCAGCTCCTGATCGACAAAATTCGCAATTTTTACGAAGCCGATCGGAAGGATTGAAGATCTTTCCGCTCTTGATCAACAAAATTCGCGATTCTCCCATGCCTGAACGATGAAATTTGCGATATTTACAAAGCCAATCGTCAAAATTCACGATTTTTCCTTTCAGATAGGCAAAATTCCCGATTATTTCGTGCCTGCTCAACGAAATTCGCAATGTTTATGAAGCCGATCGGCATAAAATTGATATTTTTTCTTCGCATGATCGACAAATTTAGAGATTTTTGAGCACCTGATCGAAGAAATTCGCGATTTTATTAGAGCCTGGTTGACGTAATTATGAATTTTGCCACGTGTAATCAACAAAATCAAACAAATTTGCGACATTTCGGAATCAGACCAATAAAACTGATGTTTTTCGGTCTCTGATCGACAATACGTGCACTTTTTCTGTTCTTATTTGGCGAAAGACGCAATTTTCCGCGCCTGATCAATGAAATTTGGGATTTTTGTACTAACTCTGGCGAAATCTGCATTTTTTATGCGATTTATGCGAGTTTCGTTAGCAAAATTCCAGATTTTTTCATATCTGATGAGCGAAACGCGGTTTTTCTGAGACTCATGGATAAAATTCTTTTTTTTCCGCACTTGATCAATGAAATTTGCGATTTTTCCATGCCGATCAATGAAATTTGCGATTCTTAAAGACGAAATTTACAATTTTTTCCTGCGAGATATGCACAAAAATTGCAATGTTTTTCAGACATACATTGACAAAACTGGCGGGCCATACGTTGACCCATCGCGGGCCACTTTTGGCCCGTGGGCAACAGGTTGTGCATCCCTAGCCTACAGAATGAGGGAATAAACATAAGTCACTCAGCACACAGTTCAATGGTACACTGAACTGCAGTATTCCCATTGTAAGACACCCAGAAAAAACATTCTGAAATGTCTCGATCAATCACAAGATTTTTGTGGGCTTTTTTACATAAATGACTTTTTATCCATGATTCATTAATGAATTTTATAATTTTTACCCCACATGACCAACTGTCGATTTTTGTATTTTTTCTTCAACTGATTGACAAATTTTTCTTTTTTCCATGTGATGAATCGAGAAATTTTGTGATTTTTTTTTTTTTTTTTTTTTTTCTGATGAACAAAGAAATGTTGCATCTTTTCCCCCTGCAATTAATGAAAGTTGTTTTTTGAAATTTGTTGTTTTTTTCTCACAATCTTTTGATGTAATTTGCCGTTTTATCGAATTTATCCTTTTTTCATGATTTTTTTGAGAAATTGTCGTTTTTTGTTATCTTTTTGAGAAATTTTTTTTTTTTTTTTTTTTTTTTTGCTATTTTTTTGCGAAATTTACCTTTTTTTTGCGATTACCTAGACAAAATTTATGTGCTTTTGAGATCTTTGGACGAAATTCGTGTCTTTTATGATACCTGGACAGTTTCGGAGAAGTTTATTGTTTTTCTCGAGTTCTTTCGATGAAATTGTCATTTTGTCATGATCTTTCGATGTAATTTGCCGTTTTATTGAAGATCTTTTTGCAAAATTTTTTGGGTTTTTTTTGCGAAATTTACTTTTTTTGTGATTATTTGATGAAATTTGCTTTTTTTTTTTTTTTTTTTTTTTTTTCAATCTGACGAAATTTGTCGTTTACTCACAATGATTTGTCAAATTTTTTTGTTTTCTTACAATATTTTGAATTTTATTTTCACAATATGTTTACAAATTTGCCATTTTTTAGGTTTTTTTTTTTTTTTTTTTTTTTTTTTGTGGAATTTGGCTTTATTTTTCGAAATTTTTTCTTGAAAATTGCCAATTTTTTTAGATGTTTTGGCAAAATTTTGATTTTTTGCAATACTTTCACGAAATTTGTTTTATTTGGGATACCTAGACAATTTTTTTTTTTTTTTTGCATTTTTTTGACAAATTTTTTAGAGATCTTTTCATAAAATTTGTTGTTTTTTGCAATCTGTTGACGAAATTTGCTGTTTTTTTTCACATCCATTTACAAATTTTCCGGGTGATGCTTTTTTTTTGGAGGGGGGGGGGGGGTATTTTGACGAAAATAACTATTTTTTGTGATTATTTGCCAAAATTTGTATTTTTTATGGTACCTAGACAAATTTTTGTACATAGTAAATGATTTCTAGCATTTTTTAAAAGAAACTTTAACAGTAGAAAAATAATCTTCAAACATTTTCAAGAGTTTGTGATGTGTGTCGCAGCGTTGCACCGATTCTGCGCCCGGGATCATGTCATGTTGGTGTTACGTTGGTAAATGGAAAAGCATATTGAAATTTTTAAGAAATATTAATTTTTTTATAGCGGCAAAATACTTCTTTTTCTTTGGTTCTTTCATATTGTTGCCGTAAAGTTTTGACGGGTTTCACCTAGCCATAATAAATATCATTAATTTTTTTAATATGTGAAATCGACATGTATTTTTGATTTATGAAAATGTAATAGAAAAGTTAGTTCAAAATGCGAATGTTTATTTGTTGAATGGGGTGGGTAATGTAAAAACAAATTAACCACTGAGAGGATCATTGTTACAGTTGTTGCTAAATGGCAAACTATAAATTCAGTCTTATTTTGCTGCGAAGTAAGTGAAGTATGTATATTTTGTATGAAATGAGAAGTGACGGTAATTTATGATTTATTCATGTCATGTACAATTTATTGGTGTTGTATTTGTAAATGGAAAATTATCAAATGAGAGAGATTCTAATTCTATATCAGCATGTTTGAATGTAACTCTGCTAATTACGGGTCATTTGCCTAGATGTAAAATGCAGGTTTTTCTTTTATGTATTGAAATTTTTGCTGAAGATTAGTCATTAAAAAATCCTTTAATAGCTGGAAAATACCTTTTATTTCTGTGGTGCCGTCAAGTTTTGACGGGTTCCATCTAGTAACACGCTTATTATATACCACCCTATAAAGTTTTGTTTCTTCCTTATTGATGACTTTTTTCCGCTTTGCATCATTGCAGATTTTGGCTGGGTTATGTAGAGGTATACTTGAACGGTCTTCTGCGGAGAGATCCATCTCACAAACTAGTTTTTTTATACTTTCAAAATTCAGAGCCTGTGAATTCTTGAAATTGAGGGTGAATCCTCGCACCTTGCAGCATGTTTTTCCACCTTTGGTTTCATATCCGTAGTTTTTGGGACCACCTGAAAAAAAAAAAAAATAAATAAATAAAAAATAGATATATATGTTTATAGTTTTATTTTAAAAAAAAATTCAGAAAAATATCTTTTATCTAATATAGTTGTATGGTAACAGAAAAAAAAAAAAAACTTACCAGAAACAAATGTGGAAATAGTATCACCCTCCAATTCATCGGTGAATTCACCGAGAAAATTTTCTAATGGTGGGTCATTCATACCGTCACTGACGTAAACAATGGAGTCTGTGTCATGATAAAGTACACTGCGACCGAGTTTATCCATTTCACTGTACAATTTAAGACGTGCCCATGCTGTGGTGAAGGCGGCGATGAAAATGTTGGTTTAAGTATCTTGAGTCACAAAATGTTCGTCATTCTTCCAGTGGATGGCCGCTACCTCTGGTGTAGGGAGGAAGACATCTTTGATCTTTAAATAGAGATAAAAAATAGAAATTTAGAATAAGAAAACAAAAAAAAAATAGGAAATGTGAAAAATACAGTAATCAACAATAAAATATTACTTACGTTTTTAGTCGCATCAGTCATTATTTTGTTGAAATGTGAGACCTTATTCACAAATGTCAGTTGGTCCTTGTTGACATTCATCCCCCATCTGTAATAAAATAATGAAATTATTAAAATGAACAATAAAATAAATAAAAATAAATGAACTTGCCTTCCCCAAAAACTATTTAAAGCTAATTTGGCTACTTGTCTGCGTCCTGGATTTTTAATGATGGATGATGGATCCAACTTCACACCTTCTTTTGCTTCGTACTGCAGAACATAGTCAGCTTTTTGTTCTTCAGTCACACATTCTGCAGGCCAACCGCTGCTTTCTTGTTTGATTTTTAAGAATCGGTCAATAAACAATTTGAAAAGTTGGTCCGATTTCTCTTCAAAATGATAGACTTCGTAAATCTAAAGAAAAAATAATAACAAGTTAAGCACAAAATGATAAAAAGGATAAATAAACTAACAATAATTAGACTAAAAATCGTCTAGAAAAAAAGACTTACTTCTGTGATTCGATAGCCTTTTTTCTTCGCTAACTTTAGTTCTTCACTCACCCACGTACCGACAAGAGCCCGTTCCTCATCTGTATGGGTGCAGATACTTTGCTGCATGTTTTTGGCGCATGAGTGGCATAGGGGAAACATAAGCTTGTTGTGGCATCTGTGTGGGAGCACAGGTAAAAAAAATCCTCGTGGTGGGATCACCTTACAATGAATAAATCCAAAATAACTCTCCACATCACCAAAACCTTCAGTTATAATGATGGGATGACCGACAGGGTACATGCAATACTTGTTAACCTAAGTAACAAAATATTTGAATATAGGCGAAAAAAGTTCAAAGAAAATATCATAAAAAATGTGGAATAATTGTAATAATAATAATAATATTAATAATAATGATAATAAAAACTTACCCAAGGGTACAATGAAGTAAAATCTATGTATCTTATATCACCTTCGCTAAATAACTTCAGTGCATTTGTTCTTCCTCCGAAGAATGCGTCCCTTGGATTCAACCGATCTTTTAAGTTGTGTGTCAATAAAAATGACTTGAGTTCCGGAGATTGTTTTTTCATCTTTTGAAAATTATGCTCCCACATTTCTATTACGTGATAACCACGTGCACATAGTTTGAGAATATTTTCTTCTGTTTGTTGCCTTAATTGTCCCATGGTTATGTGCTTTATAGGATGGGTGACATCGGCATCATAGCATTGATCACATTGTAACGGATTTAAATAAGACCCTACTGCAAACTTGGTCTTTTTACTTTTTATTAACAACAATCACGTTACGTAAAAAACACAGACATATAATGACAGAACACACACTGAAAATAAAAAGGGAGTATAGTTAAACAAGTAGGAAATGGCCTACGCGACCGCTTTCCATCGCCTTTCTCGAGCATCTGCCCTTCTGGCCGCATTCAACTCTAAAACTTTGGTCACATGACCATCTTAGCCCTCATTCGTTCATATTTACCGAAATGTCAGTCCTGGCACTTCTCTCTGAAATTTAGTATTTTATTTAACAGAGTTATAGCCATCTGGAGTCTTTCAGTGGATAAGTTCGATTTCAACCGAGGTGGCCAATTAGTAAATACTGTCTATGAAATGTTTGAGTGGCCATGTGTTGCATTTCAAAGAGGAGTCATCAAGACGTTACAGCTCCTCCCTACCAAAATTTAAAATTTTTTTCCCAAGAAAAAATTTTCTTAAACACACAGGTGCAAAATCACTATTAATTCAGGAGTTAACTGTAATACAAAATAAAAGCAATCTACTCTAACAATTTTTTTTTTAAATCAAAACAAAACATTTATGTGAATATATATATATATTTTTTATTATTATTATTTATTATTATGAGATTCCTTTAATTATTTCTATTATTATGGTGGGAGGGATTCAGCAATATACTATTATCACAATACAATTGAACACTAGTTATACAAGAATAATAATAATGATATTCACACCAATAACCTAAAAAACTGTACCTTCGTTCAAGGCTTTACCTTTAGCATAAACAAAATTAAAAAAAACATCACAGGTACTTTACACAATAAATCTATCTTTCATGTTATCATGTTTTTAAAACAATAAATATCTTCTAAGGATAGTTTAAATCAGAAACAAATATATATACTAATACTAAACAAAGACACGTAAACTATTCTTAATAATAATGCAACCCTTTTACTGTAAACCTAAATTGCTCATTCTCATTCATTTTTCTAAAAATGCGAGAAATATCTACTCGGATATAAATCTTATTCCTTATATGACACTTTTAGTTACAACACAAAACAACAACAATAAGTATCCTCTAAATATATAGTATTAAAACAAATACCCTTAAGTTATATTTTAATGATACAATGTTACTGGTCAAAAGCCGCTCTGCTGAGACTGTCAGCATTTTTATGTTTTTTTCCTGCACGATGTTCGATCTCAAAATCGTACGGTTGTAAAGCAAGGCTCCATCACATCAGTCTTGAATTCGAACTCGCATGAGTTTGTAAAAACCGCAAAGGATTGTGATCTGTTATGATTCTAAATTTTCGACCGTCTAAGTAGTAGTGCAACCTTTTTACGGCAAAAACAATACCGGCACATTCTCGTTCGGTGGTGCTGTAGCGCCTTTCCACCGGAGAGAACTTTCGGCTTAAGTATAAAATCGGATGCTCGTCCCCTGTTTCGTTTTTTTGGCTTAACACTACTCCAACACCACAGGCCGAGGCGTCTACCTGAACAATAAATTCCCGCTGGAAGTTCGGTGCATGCAAGACAGGTTTTTCCGTAAGTTTTCTTTTGAGAGTTCAAAAAGCGGTCTCACACGCGGACGTCCATTCAATCTTTTCGCGCGTCCTTTTCCCTTTTAGTGCATCGCTGAGAGGAGCAGCGATTACGGAGAAATTTTTTATTACCGCTGATAGTAGCCTGCGAGGCCGAGAAAAGCTCGGACCTGTGTTTTCGTTTGGGGAGTGGGGAATTTTTTTACGCACTCTACCTTGGCTTCTGCTGGTGACCGAGATCCATTTCCTACAACGTGACCTAAATACTGAACGTTGTTTTGGGCAAATTTGCATTTTGACGGTTTTATTTTCAGATTTGCCTTGTTGATTTTATCCAAAACTACAGTAAGATGTTTTAAGTGGTCCTCCCAGGTGTCTGAAAATACCGCAACGTCATCTAGATAAGGAACTGCGAATGCTTCTATCTCTCGTAGTAGTCCTGCCATTCGCAAACAGCGAAAGGATCCGAAAGTTGTACAGAACGCTGTATAACGTTGAGCTCTGGGGCTTAAAGGAATTTGCCAATATCCCTTTGCCAAATCTAGGATGGTTATGTATTTAGCTGAGGCTACTTGTTCAACCCGTTCTTCTATACTAGGAAGGGGAAAATATTCCGTTCTAATTTTTTTGTTTAGTTGTCTATAATCAATGCACGGTCTCGTGTCTTTTCCGGGAACTTCTACCAATATTAAAGGCGACGTATAGTCCGACTCGCCCAGTTCAATAATTTCTAATTTTAACATCTTTTGAATCTCCATTTTTACAATTTCGGTTTGTCTATGCGACATCCGATAAGGTTTCGCACGAACGGGTTCATCACTAGTTAGAATTATATCGTGTTCCACCAAATTGGTTAGGCCGGGGTCGTTTGAAAAACATGCAGCCTATTTAGTCAAAATCTCTTTCAATTGGATAATTTGTGCTTCATTTAAACGTTTCTCTAACTCATAAACTATCTCCTGGAAGTCAAAAATGGTAGAATTATTATCTAAATATGGAATGTCTAAATCTTGATCTTCCATTAAACTTAAATCCTCCTCGGAGCACAACAAATTTACATGTTCGGGTCGGGTATAATAGGGTTTCAGCATGTTTACATGATAAATTTGAGATTTTTTTTTTTCTGGTAGTTCTACTACATAATTAGTTTCGGATATTCTACTCTTAATTTTTCCTGGACCGATCCATTGTACGGACAGTTTATTTGGTCTAGCTACGGCTAAAACCAACACTAAATCCCCTTCCTTGAACTCTCGTTTAACTGCATTTTTATCGTACCACAGGTTTCTTTTACCTTGCATTTCTTCCATGTGTGTAACAGCTACTTCGTGACAACATTTCAAACGATTTATTAATTTGAATACATATTCGGTCACTATATCATTTTCAGGTGGGGGATCTAACCAACGTTCCATTATTAACGTTTCTGGTGTTCGGAGGTTTTTTCCATACACCAACTCAGCTGGTGAATAACCAGTACTTTCGTGAATCACATTTCGAAGAGCCAATAAAATCACAGGTAAATGTTTGTCCCAATCGGTACCTGATTCGATACACAACGCCCTCAATAGTCGTTTCAAAGTCCTATTATACCTCTCCACAGGATTTGACTGTGGATGGTAAACTGAACTACGACTGATCTTAATGCCAAATCTATTTAGAAATTCGGTCGTTAAAACTGAGGTGAATGATTTTCCTTGATCATTTTGGATGTGACGGGGAAATCCAATACGACTGAATATATTCAGCAGCGCCTCAGTCACTCTAATTGAGGTGAGGTCCACAAGCGGAACGGCCTCCGGATATCTGGACGCCATGCATACTGCAGTTAAAATATACCGATGTGCATCAGTAGTTAGCGGTAAGGGTCCACATGCGTCAATATTTATTTTGCTGAAAACTTCCTGAATCACCGGAACAAGTTTTAGCGGGGCTTTCTTTTTTTCGTTTGCTCTGCCTGCCCTTTGACAAACATCACAACTACGCACAAATTTGTCCATTTCTTTATAACAGTTTGGCCAATAAAAATATCGAATTAATTTATCCTTTGATTTCGTACCACCTAAATGTGCGGAAATGCCTTCATGACACAATGCTTTTATTTTCGGCCTCAACTCTTTTGGAATAACTAATAATCGAGTAACGTTTCCAAAACGATCTTCACGATTTCTTACTAGTAACCCGTTGATAACCGAATATTTTTTTTGCCTCCAGTCTCGCCCATTCGCTCAAATAATCCCTTTAAGTCGACGCATTCGTGTTGTGCTTTCAAAAACCCCTCTTTGTCTATTTTTAACAACTCTAAATCCGGGGCATCAGCCTCTAACACTGGAATAGTAATAGGTTCATCCCCTTCCGTTGAATCCCTAAGTCCCGATTCTTCCTGGTTCGCTAATTTGTCACCGGGGTTACCGGCATCCGGAGCTTCACGATCTCCCGTTTCTTCTTTTAAACGTTTAGTAATCGCCCGTGTTTGTACTGCATTTACCTGTTCCATAGGCAGGAATTCATAGCCAGTTTCCTTTCTTATCATCGCAGCAGTCTTATTTCCTAAAATATATCTGTTTTGGTTCAACTGATTTCCGCAAACAGCGGCCTTCGTATAAATTTTTCCAAAGTCTCCTATCTCGACACGCGCCAATGGTAAGCAAATCAACTCCAAACTAAGAGCCTGCTGCACCCAAATTGTCTCCACAAAAATCTTGCGGATCAATGAATTTTCTACAAACCACGTCTAAAGTCGCACCTGTATCCCTTAGAATTTCAACTTTTTGTTTATTTACAATCCCAGTTAAGGTATAAGAGTCCAACAAGCCGGTTTTCTGGGGCTCTTGCAACTTATTTACTGAACCTGATTGAGGTTTTTTTTGTAACTTCGGGCATGATGAGCGTAGATGAGATTCGGAATTGCACACAAAACACTTCAAATTTACTCTCCTTTCGAATGCTCTCTCCCGATTTCCCGGCCTGCGCAAGGAATTTTCATTCGAAGGAGGAGGGAAACGCGGTCTATTTTCCCGAGGCCTGTCTTGAAAAAAAAAGTGCGTTCTTTCGGCCTTATCATCTCTCATGTCTTTTGCTTTCTGGCCTATCCTGGGAAGAGAAGTAGAGGCCCTCACGCACTCATATCCATCCAACAATTCCACAATCTCGGCTTCCGTTTTCAATAGAGGCCATTTATCTATAAAATGTTCGCGTATTTCACTTTTCACATGCCGTTTTATTTGATCTGCCACTAAAAGATCTTTTAACTCCTCAAATGTGTTCACAGACAAACCAATTAGCCATTCATTTAAATAATTTCGAATTTCATATGCAAAATCTTCCCAATTAACCGCAGGTAATTTTTGATGATTTACAAATTTTTGTCGAAAGCTTTCTGGGTTTAATTTAAATTTTTTTTAGTAATATGCTCTTAATATTATCATTGTTAGTTTACATTACGAAGACGTAATGTATTGGGGTTTAAATTATATAGCAGAGTGCTAAAGTACAGTGGAAAAACGTTATTGCTGTTTTTTATCAAACCCCCCCAAAATTAAATTATGTTAACTATGTTAAATACAGATATTGTTAATTCAAATTAATGTTTAAATTACATGTAAAATACTTTAAACAAATAAAGATAACATATTTAAAAATAAATATCTATTTATTTAAATTTCAATATATATTCCACAAAAACATATTTAACAATTAAATCCATTAAAATCTTTAAAACACATAACATCTACTCATAGGATTTAATATATTTATAGAGGAGAATATTTGAAAAAGATTTAGACTCACGACATGATTGCTTTTTCATATATTTTAACTGCCAACAATCCAGGACATTGATGCAGAGATTTGATCCATTCCAAAGAAGATCCTACTACTTCACTAATGGAAGTGCTTTACTTTGAAAATGGTCTGACACACGAAAAATACATCTGCCCTTATCATCGGCATACTTCAGCCTCTATGGAGATTACTTAACAGCAAGTCTCCACTTGAGAATATGACGATTACCAGTTCAAAACAGGGAAAGAGGTTTACACGAAATAAGACTTTCACTCTTCCCGATAAACTCTTTAAATCACCTCAAAGGCATTCAAAATCAAACAACATGGCTCGTCAATTCGCATCTGGAGACAACAGCCTGAGTTCTTTATAACATCAAGATGACTCACACTAAAAGTCCTTTAATAGGGAAGACGAACTCAAAAAGCAGGAACTCTAAATATTTTCCATACTGACCAGACAGCTGATAAAACTTTACTCAAAACATTAGGACTACCAAACAAACAGCGGCGAATAAAAAGCGTGAATGAACTGATAAGAACTTGCCCGCTATTCTATTTATATCTTACCGGCAGTCTAAAACGAACCTCTACGCATGACAATCCATCCCTCTACCAGTTTCCAGAACGTCATATGCAAAACTAAAGATGACGTGGATTGCGATGCGATCTACGATCGCGACGCCATCTGTTATTGTTTCAATGAATTACTCAGTTAAACAACTGGAATTTGATCGGGAATTACGTATGGAAGTTTAATATGTTGCCGGTGTTTATAAAGAACAGAAAGGTGATTTTAGAAACAAGTTTCTTTTAAATTTATTAACTATAGAATTATACTTTATGAGAAAATGAATATGTTTGGAAAAAGGTAAGTTAAATTTATTTAGTTACTTTAATAAAGTTATTTTAAATAAACTATTGAAATGACTTGTATCTTTAAAGAGGTTTTTATAATAGCTATGGTGAGTTAAATAGAAGCAATTAACATATGGAGATAATTAATATAGGTACTTTAAGAAATGAATTAATAAAGATATTTAATTTGAAAATTATTATAATTTAGTGCAAGGGTGATAAGAAAAAGGTCCTAATATATCTGACAATCATAATCTTCGGATTCAGTTTCAGGTTGTCGAGCAATTATAGAAATAATATCAATTGGCAACAAACCAATAAGATGTGAGACCCAATTTTCTTTCGGTATTTTTATTCGTTTAGCTTGGCGTTCAAATAAAATTAAATATAAGCTAATATCTGTTCGTTCAGGATTAAATTCTGGGATTAATATTTTTAAATTTTTCTCTGTGGAATGTGAATGAATATCTGTCGCATTTTCTTGGGCAGGAGGGACCCCTTTCTCGATTCTTAATTTTTCTAATTGAAAATTTAATTCTAACTCTTTTGTTTTAAGTTCTTTTTCTTGAAGAATTTTTGCCTTTTGCAAAGCCTCGTCACGCGAAATTTGCTCTAATCGGGCTTCTGCTTTCTCTTTTTTTTCTTGTTCCGCTTGAGCGGTTAACAATATGTTTTCGTATAGCACCCTAACATAATCCTCGTCATAATCCTCTGATTCTACAATTAGCTTTTTTAATTCCGCCCTTTTTTCATTTCCACGGCGTTCTATTTCTAACTCATCTACCAATTGCATTAAATTTTCTTTTAAACCCTTACCCAAAAATGACATTTGATTTTGATATTGTTATTATTATTATTAAACAATAAAAAACCTCTTATTTAATGGTATACACAATTCACAATCAAACAAACAAAAGTAAACAACAACAAAAATTGTATATTACTGACTCACTCCCAACAATTTCCATAAAATTTCTTAAAATTTATTCCTAAAAAAAACTTTTTT
This sequence comes from Maratus speculifer, assembly GCA_964019185.1. Lineage (NCBI taxonomy): Eukaryota > Metazoa > Arthropoda > Arachnida > Araneae > Salticidae > Maratus > Maratus speculifer. Next base: position 241,255,519 of record OZ025301.1, on the reverse strand, counting down.
TTTTTTTTTTTTTTTTTTAATTACCAAAACAAAAAAATATCTCTTACTATATATATATATTTTTCACATTTATATTAACTCCTAAATCAATCAAGATTTTGACTTACCCCATTTGACGACTTGTGGTTTTATAATCCAATACATCTTCTTCGGCCAATTTCCCACAAAACGCGAAAACTTTCTTCGGCTAATAGCCCACAAACACGAAATCACTTTTTTCGGCTAACAGCCCACAAACGCGAAATCACTTTTTTCGGCTAACAGCCCACAAACGCGAAATCACTTTCTTCCAGTTCACAGGTAATTCCTCTCAGGGAGCCAAGGCCAACGACCCCTCAGTTCCGTAGGAAATTTCCGTCTCACAGCAGCCGGAGAATCTTTGCGCTTTTCACATCAGCGACCCTTCCGACGAGATTCAATTCGTCGACGAAGCAATCTTTTCTATCCTTTCCAATTCTTAAACAGAAATCAGCATAGCAGTTTTCATGGTGTCCCTTTTTATTTCCTTAATAAATAGTCCAATCGCATGGCGCGATTTGTTTCTCGAAACAATGTTCAATTAAAAAAAAATCAGGCCCGTGTGTGTCTGTCTGTCTGTCTATAATCCCAACTTCTGACGACCATTTCTGTAACGGATTTAAATAAGACCCTACTGCAAACTTGGTCTTTTTACTTTTTATTAACAACAATCATGTTACGTAAAAAACACAGACATATAATGACAGAACACACACTGAAAATAAAAGGGGAGTATAGTTAAACAAGTAGGAAATGGCCTACGCGACCGCTTTCCATCGCCTTTCTCGAGCATCTGCCCTTCTGGCCGCGTTCAACTCCAAAACTTTGGTCACATGACCATCTTAGCCCTCATTAGTTCATATTTACCGAAATGTCAGTCCTGGCACTTCTCTCTGAAATTTAGTATTTTATTTAACACAGTTATAGCCATCTGGAGTCTTTCAGTGGATAAGTTCGATTTCAACCGAGGTGGCCAATTAGTAAATACTGTCTATGAAATGTTTGAGTGGCCATGTGTTGCATTTCAAAGAGGAGTCATCAAGACGTTACAACATCCATGAAAGAAGCAGCCCTAAAATCGATAAATATAAACATAAAATAAAAGAAATGGTGTAACAGAATAACGAAAATAATGATAATAGTTGGTTGATTAATATTAACCTGATATTGGTAGATGGTGTTAGTTTCTTCACAGAAACCATCTACAGATAATCCGCAGATTTTCCTTTCGCCTCTCCCATTAAGGGCATGTTGGATATGCACTCCCTGAGTTGAGGCTACGTAGTCTAACCAGCGAATAGAATCAGGGCTGAAATTTGTTTTGGTCACATAACTGTGAACAGGGAGCATAGCAATTGTATTTGGCTGAATATCGTTGCTTCTGTATGTTGCCATGCAAACAGATGCAATCGTTACATACCTAAATAAGAAAACAATATATAAAAATGTGCATTTGAAATAAAGTTCGAAAATATAAAGACGAAAAAAAAAATACTTTACCGAAACGGGTCGACATTGGCGATTTCCAAAAATTGCGCCCGAAATTCCACACAACTACGGCGGAGAATGTCAACATCTGATCTAAAAAATAATTTTCATTGAAATTTGTGCAAAAACAGTATCACATGAAAAAAATTTATAAGCAAAATTATATGCACCTACAATATAACAACATTTCCTTTTGAAAATCGAAGATATCATTCTTGTGTTTATCATGCCAAATCAAAAATGCCTTGCGAGTTTCAAATGACATCGTATCAGGGCTGTAATATTGCACTTCCGGAAGAGGACCAACATATGATTGGTTTTCACGAATATTATAAAGATGAGGGAAAAATCCTTTCTTTAATTCGCACAGACCAAAACTGCTGGGCAATCGATACAAGGGCATTGGTAAAAAATTTAGGGAATCAATTATTGTGATGTCCCCAGATTTCAAATGAATCGACATCAATTTCCCCCCACACGGAATCACTTCCGGTGTTGTGCCCTGCTTAATTATCCACTCCATTATAAATTGGCCGCCGAACCTAAAAGTATTTAAAAGAAAATAATTAAAGTATTCATGAAAATATACAAATAAGGTAAGGTAAAAAAAGAAAAACTCACTAACCCTTTCATGTTATGGGCGATCGCAGTAAAGCCCTTGTGACGAGGAGTAAATAGCCATTTGCAAAAATCTCCACAGGCGGTGTATCCTTTGAAAATTTCCTCCCTGCCATCAATATACTGCGCCACTGCGAAGTTCACTTCGTGTGTGCCCGAAGACTGATCTTGATAGTGAACACCAAAGATAGGTGTCACTATCGTGTTAAAAAGTGTTTTCAGAGTTTCCACGCTAGTGGAGCGAAAGCTGAATTAGAAAACCCTACCAAATTTATTCCAACAATGAAAAAGAATTTTTATGTAAAAGTGTATTGATACAATAACTAAGCAAGTTTAAAAACAAATAACAACTTTATTGAGCAATATTAAAAGTAAAACAAAATAACAATTAAAATCTATTTCTTAAACATGACATAAGTTCTCCATCGTTTACTCTATATCAATGTTTAATGAACTAGAGCACCAAAAAGAAAAAGCTATTTCAAATTATAAAATATATACAAATATGTTTTAACTTTAAATCAAAATTAACTTTCAATTTAATTTACTTTAAATATATGAAATAATAATTTAAATTGTCAAAAGATATATCTATTTAAATTGAAAAACTATTTAAATACCTTATCCAATCCATCCCAATTCATCATGTTGACCAAACATATTTAAAACACGCTGACATCACTTTAAAGACCAAAAGAAATTTAAATATTTTATTTAAATTTTACATGTCAAATCTCTCTCCCAAAAGACTTATCAAAACACCTTAGTCAAGCCAAATCTATTATTTACTGGTCTCCTAGAAACACTAAACTGCCACTTTAGCATTTCCCTAATACAACACTTCCTCTCACTAAGTGTGTATTCCTAAACTAGTGTTCTGCCACAACACCTGTTTAGAGTAAGGAGAAAAAGAAAAATTAAGTGAACCTCCCATCTACAAAGTTAATTTTCCAAACGAACCACGCAGCGGTTACCGACTTTCGGGTTCAGGAAAAGATGAAAAAAAATATTTGAAAAAGAATCTCACGCATCACCGCCAATAAACAACTCCAGGCATCTGGTATGGTCTTCCATATCCTAGATCCCGGACCACTATTGCCCATATCGATATTGTGACGCGGAGACGGAAAGAAATATTTCCCGGTTCCTTTGGAACCGTCTAGCAACATTCATAGAAAAAGATTCACTTAAAAACTTGATGAGTTGGCGAGATTAATTCAAAAAGACATCTGATTAAAACTAGATTGAAAAAGGCTTTAAAGAAGAGAGATTAAAAACATTTTGAAAAACTATTTTAAAAGAATTTGAAAAATGTAAAAGGCCTTTCTGAACCTTAACTGCCGGTGGCTGACCTTCCATGTTTATTCTTTCACATGGTCTTCACCTCCACGGCCAAACATCCCGCTCCGAAGATTCCATCTCTCAATACGAGCTTTAAGACTAAGTCCAGGTTCACGGCAGAATAGTATTGGTCATAATGAAAAACTAATTCCTATAAAATCCAGTTTTAGCTTTTAATAAAAACATTTAAAATATAATCTACTTTCCTTAAAGATATTCATCGCTTCACGTTTTTCTTATCGGCACTCTTAAAAGGACATTTCCATTAAAGAGACATGCTTTAAAACACGTCAACACTAGCCGCCGTCAAAAGTTGAAAGTCGAAAGTTTCGCCGGGAACATAAATAGTTCGGACTCCTGTCCTGGGCAACTCCCCCCTCACGTAACTTCCTCCTTCTGGTCATACGTCACATCCGATCTCTAGAAGGATCGGGGAAAACGGACCAATGGCATGCAGCTGTGAAGGAGAGGCACGCGTCGGAGATAGCAGACACGCTACGCCATCTATCGATGCTCCCGGTAATCTGTCAGTCTGAACTTCGGTAATATCGGCGTTTGTTGACGTAGCAGGTTGAGGGAATACGCCGAGTTCGAATACCGCTAGTTATTATGAAGTTGACAGCACGTAATAAATAAGTAAGTAATGAAATAAAGATTTATTTTATTTTAAGTTGATGTTTAAACATTGAAATAAATAAAAAGAATGTTTAAACTGAAACTTTAATTTATTTAAACTTAGGTATTTAATAAATGGGAAAATAAAATAGAATTTATTTTAGAAATGGTCTTAAACTTTAATGATAAATATTAAGGATAGAAATAGGATGAAAGCATGAGTGGTTGAATGGAGGAACAAGAATAGGAGGGAAATATACTCATATTTTCCTGTCAGATCCGTCTCAAAGTCGAAGAAAATCAACTTATCGCTCGGAGTCTTCGAGCTCACACGGTGCAAACAACACAGGTGTTCAGCTGTTACAACAAATTTCTGACAGGAAGGGCATTTTGCTGTCCCACAGCGGTGAAATTCTTTCTCACAATCTCTTTTCCTAATAACTTTGCAGCACTTTCTGCACTGATAGACCTAAGAAAAAAAATAAAACATTACATGCATAAAAAACACATAATGATGCCAATCTTTATATATATATATTAGGGATGCACCGAATATTCGGTATCTATTCTGTATTCGGCCTATTCGGCCATGTTACCGAATATTCGGTTAGGCCGAATATTAAACTATTCGGTTGAGCCGAATATTCGGCTTGGCCGAATATGAAATTATTCGGCCTGCCGAATATTCGGTATGGCCGAATATCAAAGTATTCGGCCATAGTATTCGGCTATTCAATACTTAATAAAAACTTTTCACTATTTCTACTTTTAACTGTCAATTTTTTAATTTATATTTAAAACAATTAGAAACAAAATTATTTTTAAATAAAATAGAATGTTTTTACATTATTTATTTGCTGTTTGTAAAGTATAACTTAAGAAAATTAAACATGACAAGGATTAAAATGGTGATTTATTAGGATTCTCCTTAGGAATAAATTATGTGCAGATACAAGTTTCTAAATTTTGTTTAGTAAATAATCTGTTTCTTGCTTTCCCCCAAATAAAAGTCCTTTAAAAGAAAAAAAAACAACTTTTGAGATTAGCAATACAGCTCATATTCAAAATATTAGAATAATTGAGAAAAAGTAATAAGAAAAAATTATTTGTCATTCATTTATTTTTTATACTAAGTAAATGCAATTAAATTTCTTATAAATTAAATCTGGAATGTTTAAATAAGATTTTAACATTTATAAAATATAAAATACAGCACAATAAATTAGGTATACAGCTTCCTTAAACACACCAGAATATTAGAATAAAATTTAGATTGGTTCAAAATATTAGAATATTTTATTTTACGCATCAATATTACCTTATGAATATGAAGTAAATGGTAGTTAATATTTTGTAGCATCCCCTTTAGCTTTCATAACAGCATACAATCGATCTTGCATACTATATACAAGGTGTTTACAAACATTTCTATCAATATTAGCCCAAATAGACTTTATACGTGCCACTAACTCAGTTTTACTTGAAGGAGGATTTTCTTGAAGTTTTTTCTTCATTATACACCATAAGTTTTCGATGGGATTAAGATTTGGTGAATTTGGTGGCCAAGGAAGTACCTTAATGTTGCATTGGCGGAACCAATTCTTAGTTGACACCGAGGTATGCGGGGACGCTAAATCTTGTTGAAAGATGAAATCATCTTCAAATAAATCTTCTAATGATGGAATCATGTAATATTCTAAAATTTCTTGATATATCAGAGAGTTAACCTTTTCGTAGACGATGCATAACTTTCCAGGTCCTTCTGCACTCATACAACCCCAAACCATGACACTAGCAGCAAATTTTACGGAACATTTAAGGCATTCTTTATCAAATGCTTCTTGCTTCATTCTCCAAACTCGAATACCTTGATTACCATATGAAACACAAAACATACTTTCATCACTAAATAATATATTTTTCCAATCTTCATTGCTCCATAAACGTCTTGGTTTACACCAATTCAATCTTATACGCTTTTGTCTTGCAGTCATGAGAGGTTTTGTTTTTGGTACACGAGATTCAAATTTAAATTTATGGAAACGTCTTAATGTTGTCGATGTAGAAACTTCAACTCCTTCTTCTTTCCATTTTTGGTGCAAGAATCGCACACTTTTAAAACGATTTTTCTTAACTATAAGCTTCAGTTTCCTGTCATCTCTAGCAGATGTTTTTGGTTTTCGGCCACCATTTCGGCGATTATTTTGAAATTTTCCAATTTTTGAATATTGTGTTAGTATTTTACTAACGCTCGATTGCGAACAATGCAAATAATTCGCTATAAAACATTGATTTTTACCGTGCCGATACAAATCAACCATACGAAGTTTAGTAGATTCAGGAATATCACTCACACGGCCCATTTTAAGACGAAAAAGAAACAAACTGCAAAAAAGAATACTGATTTTAAATAAAATAGTCTGAATTTAATCAATGATGCCACCAGCTAAGAATTGGTAATAATTAAAGGAGAATTAATGTGAAATATTCTAATATTTTGAACCACTTGAATAAATATTCTAATATTTTGACTTTTCAAAATAATTTTTTTGCAATTAATCTTTTCAAAAATGATATTAAATTTAAGATAACAAGTAAGTTTAATCAACAATAAGTTCTTAATAAAAATATCGTTTGCATATTTTCATTAAAAGACATTAAATTACCAAACGATATTTTCAATTTCTAAAAAAAAGGTAATTATTCTAATATTTTGAATATGAGCTGTAGCTATCAAGGCAGACAATTTTTGTTCATGAAACCATAATCATAATCAACTTATTGAGTCATAAGTACATTGTATTTCATCTCACTCTAGTTCAAAACTTGTGTGTTCGTTTATTATATTAACAATAAATAAGATAACATATTTTCAACTCACATGCTTTGATTTCTGTAAAATATGATATGATGGGAAGGGTGGAAATTACCACGATTCATAAGAAAAGAACTATGAGCCAAACATGCCTTTATTCAAAATTAAGTTGAAAGTATTTGTACTTTATATAGAAAAAAAAATTGCCTTAAGTTTTTTAAAAAGGACAATTATCAGACTGTAAAATTTTTCTTCGGCCATTTTTTCATTATTTGATTTTAAAATGTTTGTTTTGATTCGTAGAAAATTTTATTAAAGTTTCATAATTGTGCTTCTTAAATAACTCAAGGCAGATTTTTTTCAATACTAAATGTTCTTATAAAAAGCTCTTGTTTATCAAAATGTAAGTTTCTTTTATTAAATATTATGTAAAATTGTTTTAAAAGTAACATTTTAATACCTTTAAATTTTAAAATATAAAAAGAATTTGGAAAGCCGAATATTCGGTATTCGGCCCAACAATTACTATTCGGCTAGCCGAATATTCGGTATTCGGTTCACCTGTCGGCCGAATATTCGGCATTCGGTATTCGGCCAAAATCACTATTCGGTGCATCCCTAATATATATATATATATATATATATATATATATATATATATATATATATAACCATAATAGAATACTATAAAATTATCATTTTTGAAATATATTATAAATAAAGTTTTATGACTAATTTCAAAATTATAAATCATAAATTTTGTGCCAAACAAAATGTTTAATGAAGTAAGAATTGATTATTTATTAATTGAATAAGAAAATGATTTTAGACAAGATCCAAACATTTATAAATGAAATTATTCAAAAAGAATCAAACATTATATATTTTATAAGTATTGGAAGAAATAGAGGGAAAAAATAGCAATGCAGTCAAACCATTCGTAATTAAAACTTGTTAACAAATGAAAATTACCAGAGAAACAATATTGATGTAATGAAGTATATCAAAGGCGGAGGGGAGATATATAAATATATATATAAATTAAATTACCTGATCACATAATGACAGTTGCTGATTACCACTCACGGCCTTGTGTGCTTCAAAGCAATTAATTGATCGACAGAGTCGATCACAATCTTCACATCGCTGAGGTTCACCCGGACGGCAGTCGCTCTGCATGCAAATATAGCATGCTTCCACACACAGATGCTCGGAAGCGCGCTGGTAACGAACATCGCAATTCTCACAATAAAAATTGCTACCAAAAAAAGCTTTTAGCGACTTCACAACGTCAAAATGACCATCATGAAGCCACAAGTTAATCCTTTTGCCTTCGGGCATGTTGGGTAAGGATCTCTTAGGGCCTTTGTAATCAACCTTAAAAAAAAAAGTAATCTTTTAAAAAATATAATGACATAAACAAATGCATATAAAATTTTTTTTTAAATGTAAACTTACGCGATTGTGATTTTCCGATGACAAAACGGCTATTTGCATCTTTAAAAATTCTTCAAATTTAGCGATTTCTTGGAAAGTGCAAGGGCCAAGTGGAACTCCAGCGTCTTCATGAAGTTTTCTTCCACGGTTTATTAATGCTGGACAGTCTCGTCTTTTCAGGGCATTAATAGCCGTCTGGTCTTTATCTAAGTGGGCTATTGCGAATACAATCGCTTTTGCACAGCATAACCCTTCTTCGTTTGTTGGTATGCTAATAACACATTTTTTTTCTAGGCGATCCAGGGCTATGTTCGAAATTTTTCTTGTCCCCGCTCCCACGGGGTTTAGTATGGTGATAATGTGAACAATAAAACCTGCATCCAATTGAATATTGTCCTTAGATTGGAGAACCTTCATTATTATTGACAAAATGTTTTCCACAGAAATATCCGAAACGAACATCATGTTCGTTGATATTGGTTTGTCGAGGCCATTTGCTTGGATGCAAAAACGTATCCTATCTGTTGGATTTAATCCTTCCGTTGTTCTCCTGATCAGTAAGGTAAAAAGTTCCCGGAGCGAGTCAATCACTGTTACCATCGGAACATTTCGAATTTCTTCGGGAAGCCTTTCGGGATCAATTCGGGCCTGATAATGGATTTCTTCTGCTTGATATTTGTTGTTCCTTCGTCGCATCCGTTCATTTAATACAATAGCATCTTCCATCTGAAAAAAAAATATATAAGGGAAAAAAAATAATTGTTAAAACAAATGGAAAAATAAAAGAATATACTTACGCGAGAATTAGGTTCACCAGCATTGAACGGAGGTCCATTTCCAATTGGTTCAGGGGAATTCTAAAAAAAAAAAAAAAAGCTATAAAATCGAATAAAACATAAAAAATCATAAAAAATTATGTTACAAAAAAAAGATATAAACTTACTTCAAATCCTGAGCCCACTTGATAGTAAAGGGGCAATGGCATCGGATTTTCGGCAAATATTTGAGAGGCTTCATCGAAATGCAGCGAGTTTTCCAAAAAGATTTGCGATGCTTCATCAAAATTCAGCAGATTTTCAAGAAAAAATTGAGATGCTTCATCCAACAACTAAAATAAAAAAGTATTCCATTAAAAAATTTCCACCAAAAAAAAAAAAAAAAAAAAGGAACAGAATAAATAAAAACAAACTTACATTGTCATCAGAATCATCCAAAGGAAATTCGGAATCCTCAAACAAGACCTGTTTTTCACAATCAAAAGATCGCTTCATTTTTTCTATTTAGAAGTATCAGTATAGACAACGGTATGTAAAATAGCTTAGAGGAAGAATATATGCGCTTTCTTGGACAGAGTCAGACAAGATAGTGAACAAGTTAGCTCGATAAGGTTCTTTATGACATGTAAAAAAAAAATGGCATCAATACTTTGATTTCCTATTGGTTTATCTAATGCATCATTCAACATGCAAAAACAGATGCGGATTTCAAACTGGTATTTGCATACGACGACAGGTATTTGCATGCGACGACAGGTATTTTCAAACTGGTAACAAAGAATGCATGAGGGGGGACAAGTATAACAAAAGAAAGGGAAAGTGTTTCAAGATATTACAAAGGACACTGTGCTGGGAATAGATAAGAAAGGCTTATAAAAATAAAGCGATTACCTTCCAAAACAAATAATAGGGGTGAATTTCTGATGATTCATTTCTTACAACAAAGACGAAAAAGAATTTTTTTTTTTTTTAAATTCAAAATAACATTATTAAAACAATCAAAAGTTTAAATCAATTAAAAATTAATTAAAAGTGAAAATAAATAAATCGATTAAAATAAAAATTCATAAAGACTATTTAAATAACAATAAAAAAACTCATTCAAATTAATTTCAAGTACAAAATTAAATTCATGGACAACGTGTTCACTATGGAAAAAAAAAAATCCATCAACGATAAACACAATTGTTGCCATTGGTTGATTAAAACATCTAGTTCAAAAGTGTTACATGCACCGTTAAAAAAAAAATTTGATCAAAGCTAGAGATTATATATTTTTTTTATACAATGAAACTATTTATTAATCATTCAAAATAATGAAAAATACAAATCAAATAAACATGCTATATTGCATTGTATACAATTCTAATTTCAAAATGCTTTGTAATGTCCAATTAAACGCTTGTTCAGCAAAATCTTCAAACGAGTTAAAAAATTTTATAAAAGCTTTCTGAACGTGTAGAGGTATGTTTTGATTCGTTAATTCCAGTACAATTTTTGAACGGAAGAAAGGGGTGGCAGTCTCTAAGTCACTGTCCTGTATCTTACGGTATACATCCACCTGAACGGCTGCATACCATTTTATTGATTTTTTCACTTGCATTTGATAGTTTAATTCATTTATAGTACCCGACAGAACACTATTAAAGAATGAACGAAAGTCTTTGTGATTCACCCCAGTCGAGTCAATAATAGTTTTAGTAAAAATATTTTCTCTATTTTGTCTTTTAAAATGTTTTACTTTTTCAAATAAGGATTTTTTTGAAAAGAGCGATTTTACAGTTTTAGGTAGAACTTTGTGGAAAGCATCACAATGTTGCAATAAATCCAACTGACAATCAAACATTTCGCTACACTTTGTACATGAGTGTTGTTTTCGAATCTTATGATTCTTCTTATGTTGCATTAAATTGCACTTTCTTGTAAACACTTCATTGCAATCTATACAATGAGGACGAGTCATATCTTTAGGCAAAGAGTCTATAACACGAACATTCTTAGCTAAAATTTTTCTAGCACCACTATTTTTCTTTTTAATTGTTAAGTCGTTAGACGATTCTTTTCTCATTCTGGATTCCAAATTACAGATATCCATATTAAGGTGTTTCATTTTAAGTTTAGTTAAGATCTCCGCAAACACTAAAAAAATCACAATTCCACAAACGAACCTTCACTCACCAGAAAATCTAATCAACTGATAAACACAACTGTTGCCATTGGTTGAATGATAAACTTTTTACACAACTGGTTACAGTTAACCGTCATTAAAAGCATAAAAAACAACTCAACTTTACAATCGCTTCCGGTTAAGATGCATTTCTTGTGTTCAAGTATGAACGTATGACGTCACAGATACGTGGGTCAGCGTTCAGGTCCTAACATGAAAGATGATGTTCTAGCATGAATGAGTGACGTCATGGAGCAGAAGAATCCTCACGTTGCCACCATGAAACTTTAAGTACATACCACGTGATCATTCAAAAAATCCTTTTAAAATAAATTGATTAAAACTCATTAATTAAATTTAATTAACAAGAAAAACAAGTTATGGCTAATGACTTTCGAAACCCCTGCATGTTCCAACATAGTGATGACGTCATCGTGTTGCCAAAACGTAATTTTATTAAACATTTAATTTTCCTTTCACACGTGACATCCCCTCACTTCCACCCCCCATAAAGATCCAGCAAAATACAACTCAACCTAGACCCCTCGTTATCCTATACGATCCGGTCACGTGACACCCCCCCTCACTTCCACCCCCCTTAAACATCCAGCAAAATACAACTCAACCTAGACCCCTCGTTATCCTATACGATCCGGTCACGTGACACACCCCACTTCCGGTTCCCCCCTTTTGATTGACAGCTGACCACGCCCCCTCGTGACGTCACTTCCGTCACCCAAAGCGCGCGGTTTACTACTTCCGCCTTTGGGCGGAAAAGAGGCATCCCTGTATACTGGGCATACAAAAAACTGTATACATGATCACTTGTGCAGTAACAATGCCCGGAAATATGAATTCAATAGTTTTAATCAGAGTTTTACTTGACTAATTCAAGCTAAATATGTGGCATGAAAATCTGCACGTAATATACAGAACTGTTTAAAAGAATTCAAATGCATTTCTGTCTATTATTAGAAATTGTTAAAGGTGAATTTTAATCTTCACTATACTTTTTCTAACCAAATTAGTTTTAGTATTGTTCTTAGAATATTTATAAACATATAGATCATATACAAAGCTGCACAAAACAATGGACCAGTGAGATTTTGTTTACGTATTCTGAAAGTGTTGGACATATTTTTATTATCTATTCTTAATGCATGATTTATCTTTTTTTGATATGAAATTCTGAAATGCACTACAACATGATTTCTGTAGAACATATGGTCCATTACAGTGATTGCATTTCATTTTTGCAATTGTTCATATTATCTGGCACAATATTTCCCTTTTATTTGTCTGTGTTTTGGTAAGTCACCTATAAAAAGGACTAGTATATAGCCACATATAAAATGGGATAAAATGTGTGTTAATTATACATGTTTTAAATTATTGTTAATGAAACATTTTGCTTAGTTAATGCGTTTATCGTTTTTTTACCCAGGAGTGTTCCTTTTTGTTTTTTACTATAAATCTCTGTGTTTTTTAACACTAAAGATAAAAAAGGGGGGGGAAAGAGCAAAATACATTTATAAACATATATTTAAAAATGCTACTTACATTCAATTTGCACATTTTCTGCAATTACATGCCATGTGTTCCATGCATATGTTTTTATCACACTTTTCTCAAACATATTTAGTTTTTCTGTCCTTTTTATTTGGGCATTCGGCACATCTTTTATATATTCCTTTAGCTTTCTTAGCAGGTGGCGCAATGTCCCCACTGGATGCTAGCTTTTCTTTTAAATTTCTTGGAAGCATTGCCTGCTGGCTCCTACATTTCTTGTGCTCTTCTACAAGTTCAAATCCCAAGCATTTCAAAAATGAACGCCTAGTTCGGTGGTGAGTTGGTGACTTCTTTGTGGACAACAAAATAATTCATGCATTTATCGCAGCAACGTTCAACATAGAAAAAAATATTACCATGAGCCAGCGATTACATTTTCTAGCTGTTGAATATGTTGCGGCCATTGCATCAACAACATCAACTGCTCCTTTAGTTAAATTATAGAATGTTATTATTTCTGGTTTCTTCGAGTCTCCTGTGGAAGGATCTATTTTATCATCATTATGCATTGTTGAAAGTAGAAAAACGTTCCTATTCTTTTTGGGGGTAAATGAAACAATTGATGTTTCTTTCTGGAAGCTAAAAATGGAGGAGAAAACTTCTCTTTTCTTTGAATGCAAAAATACTGGAGGAATCTTTTTTATTTTTTCTCAGGGTTCCAACAATATTTTTTTTCTCTAAAAGTTCCTGGGAAAGTAGATAAGATGTATACCAGTTGTCTACGGTCAAATTTCGCCCTGAATTATACAGAGGTTTTATCAACCTCTTCACAATACTACTTGGACTATTATCTACTTGAAATGGCCCTTTTGGTTGTTGACCAGCACATATTTCCATTTTCCAAGTGTAAAAAAGTCTCGAATCTACAAATGCAAACATTTTTATGCCATATTTTGAAGGCTTTTTTGGCATATATTGCCAAAATGGACAGCGCCCTCTAAATGGTTCCAGTTTCTCGTCTATAGTTACATATTCCCCAACACTATACAATTTTTGGCAGTTTTCTACAAATTTTTAAAAAATTCTCGTGTTGGTGCCAATTCGTCAAATTCTTTCCTGCTCTGACGAGTCTCAATATCAACAAAGCGGAGGCATCTCATTAGGAAATAGAAACGTGTTGAGGACATTGTTGATCGGAAAATTTCTACTCCAGTGCCATCTGTGGCCCACAGATCTCTTACATATACATGTGATGATTTTTGCAGACCACAGATATATAACAATTCAATAAATGCCTTCATTTCGACTTCTTTAGTTTGTTTGGCAACTCTTTCTCAAGAAAAACGTTCTTTGACTGATTCAATGAAAATGTTAGTGCATTTTACTAAATTACGTATCAGTTCAGGAGATATCAGGAGATTCCAAGCTTCCAAAGACGAAGTAACACCTTTCGAAACGCATGTGTTCCCAGGAAGTTTCGTAATAATGTTTTTCGCAGAAACTCTAACATTAGAACGGGGTTTCTGTTTATTCCACATTGTCACATTATCTCTTCCTAAAAAATAATCATTTTCGTTTGAATCACCATCTTCAAATTCTTCATCCGATTCATTTTCAGTTGATGAGTCATGATTACTATTATATTCCTCATCATCGAGCTCTTCATCTTCGTTGAAAATTTCTTCATCCGAAGAAACTGTATCCAATAAATTTCTTAAATGTTGCATTTCCTCATCATAACTTCGATAACGTGCCATTTCAAAAAAATGATTTACACAAGTTGCTCTCCTCAGAACTGTAGCAGGAATAACACGCGCAGGGTATGGCATACCCGTTCGGGGCTATTCCGAAATATCTATTTATAGAATTTTGCTGCCAATCCTGCCCATCCAAGGTCACGACCTTAAAGTCAGCTACACAGGGAATTATACATTTTCGAAAAAGGGTGGGGAAGAAACACTAAAAGAAGCGAGGCAATGGGCATGTCATACCCTGCGCGAGCAATCCCGGGTTAACCTTCAAAAACAATAATAAAACAAATTTCGGCTTTTTTTTAAAATTCTTTATATAAATAGTTAAACAAAAAGATGCATGCAATACATACTATATTCTTTTTCCAGATGAAATTTCTTCTACAGGAAGAATTTTTTTAAACAAATTTTGTCGAGATGAAGAAAAGTTAAATTGTTGATTTCAAGTGTTAGATTTCTTTCCTAATTACGTCCATTAATAGATTATTTGTTAGAATGATACTGTAAAACGTAGTTAAATTTTCAAATGAAAAAAATGTCTCTTTTCTTAAATATAGGGGAAAGTGGTGTACCTCGGACCTATTTTAACTTTTTAATTAAAAAAATTGTCAAAACTAAAAAAAGAAAAGATTTTATAAAACTTTATCATGTTATATACTACATATATTTGTCTTAAATTTTTATATAAATTATTTCCATGAAAAATTTTGAATTATAAATAAAATGAAAATAGGACCGAGGTACACCACTAGTGGTGTCCCATTGCTAAGCATGGGAAAAAAAACTTGTTTTTAGCAAATAAAATACACATTCATTAATCAATAAGCTAAATATATAAATTTTTAATGCATTTCATTGTTATTAGGTTTTGAAAATAAGAAAGAAAGTCTAAATAGAACATCTTCTGAACATTTATACTTACTATACAATAGTATGGATTAAAAAAAAAAAAAAAAAAAAAAAAAAAAAAAAAAAAAAAAAAACACTTTCAAATTCTTCCTATACGGAAAAAATGTTCTGTTGTATAGAGATTTTGAGAAAAATAATTTAAAAAATTGGATTGAAGTTTTAATACTGCCACAATAAGGTTGAAGTTTTGAAAAAAATGGCAAATTTTAGGTAGTTTACTTTTGATTCAAAATAATTGTTTTAATATTAATCAAAAGCTACCTATGCAGAAAAATTACTCTATTGTAAGAAGATAAGTAATAAAAAAAAATTACTACTGCCACAAATCGGTTGGATTTTAAATATTTGAATCTTTTTACAGTAAAAAGTCGAAGTGATTTTTTGTTAAGTAAAACATACTGTTTAAATTGTTTGCAATGGGAATACACTTAAATAGTTACAAGAAAGACTTCGGCATCTTATTTCAAATTCTTTTTATTAGATAAAAAAGAATTCCAAAAAATCGTCTGAATTAGATTGGGCGATAATCGTGTTTGCTGTTGAGATTAGCTTGAAGTTTCCCGATTGTATCGGATGTCATATAAAACCGTCTCTTCTATAAGGTTCACAAACAAAAGAAGATGCATCAGTGACTATTTTGACTATTTGATCTGTAGCTTGAGTATGGCACGGAAACCCCTTTAAAGTAGCTAGTTTGAAACCGAAATGATTGCTGGATTTGCAATTGCTACTGAAATCATGTCATCACTTAATCGTTAAGTTAGTAGAGATTCTATGACATTTTTCCAATTAATCAAATCATCATAATGATTTGTTCTAAGGTCAAAAGATGGTGAATTGGAAATACGGTCATTATTTATTGGAATGTTTGGGTTGACTGTTTGACTTCACACACTTTTAAGATTTTTGAAGGACCAATTCCTTTATACAAGTTCTGTCATCAGCTAACATAGATATCAGGATATTTTCAGAATTACAAAAAATTATTCAGATAACAGGATCAGTTCACTCGACATATAACATGAGATAACAAGTGATTGATCCATATATTGTGTACCATAGATTACCGACTATTTCATTTTGATATTAAACCACATTGGCACATTCACTGTTACAATGAACAACGTTAATGTTAATAAAGTCTCAGATAGAAACAGATCACAAACTGTCACAACTGATCACAACTAGTTTTGTTACATCTATATTACTGCCAAGAAATTAACAATGTGCTTTCCAATGAGTTGCGTTCTTCAGAAATTTACAGATATGTGACCAATGTACTTAGGTACGAGGTTCTTTTATCAAGCTTATGTGTTCTTCTATTGTGACTTTTATTTCTGTTATCTTCTAGTGATATCAATCTTTATGCCTATTGATGTTTAATCCAAACTGGTCATTGTATAATCTTTCACAACTGCTTGAGGTGATAGTGATTCTGCCTTTGTTCTCTCATGCTGAATTTTATTTCTATCAACAACGTTCGATGCATCCATCGCATTGTGAGATAATGACTCAAATCTGCACAGCTTGGGACTGGAGGTTTTGCAGATTTCTGGTCATTGCTTTGTTTACATTTTTTAAACCATAATTTAATTGCAATTAACAATGCAATCAAAACATAGTGAATGCTTACAATATATTAAAAAAAGAAATAGTATAATTAAATAAAAATTTAGATAATTTTTAAAATGATTAAAATATTAAAGGCAAAGCTCTAGTTAATTATCAAATCTGTATTTTTAAATATTTATTATATAGATCAAATGTATTTTTCCTAAATTATTCAATAAAATTGTGTCATTAAGCTACATTACCAATTCACATCAAAATAATAAAATATGGAAGTTTTATTTCAGATTTAGCCAGACTTAATAACCAAATGAACTTTATTAATAAATGAATATATTTGATAAGAAGAATGTGATTACCAATGATATCAGCAATATCTTGATTTTTTTCAGAAATAAATTTATTGTTTCTTTATTTAAAAAAAACATAAATTCTGTAATATTAACAAAAATTACAAATTAAAATATTTATGGAATTGATATAAAACTAAAATAATAAAAATTTTTCACTATGGCCGTGTTCAAAAGCGGCTTTTTTTGTGCGCGCGCGCTCAGAAGATTCTGCTTGGAGTAGGTGTCGGTAAAATTATTTCATCGTCGGTCCATATCCCACAGACTTCAACTTCAGCATCTATTTCAGTGAAATCTTTGAAAATTATACTTTTGGAAAGTTTCAGTGACTTCGAAATTTTTCCCCATTCTTCGCACTTCATTTCATTTTCGAGTTCAGTGACGCTTTCTTGTTCCTCCTCCGAATCATTTTTATTTTCTGTCTCTTTCACAAAACCAGCTTTTCTAAAACAGTTTATGATAGTTTGCTGAGTGACGTTCCTCCAAGCTCTGTCAGCCATCCTCATGCAATCCAGAATGTTTAGGGGCGTAATTTCCTCTTCTCTGTCAATGGAATCTACTATTTTCTTCACTACTTCCTTTCTGTATCCAACTTTGAAACTTCTGATTATCCCTTGATCGAGGGGTTGCAGTTTTGAAGTGGTATTTGATGGAAGAAAACATACTTTTACCGCTTTCAATTCTGGTATACTGCCGTGAGCTTTGCAGTTGTCGATGAAAAGTAAAATGTTCTTTTTTTTGCACATGCTCTTATTTATTTGTTTCAGCCAATCAACGAAATATTCGCTTGTCATCCAAGCTTTATTATTTGCTTTATAATGCAGAGGAAAGGACTTCATTCCTTTAAAGCATCTTGGGTTTCTGGCTTTCCCAATCATCAAGGGGGTTAACTTTTCTTTCCCACTCATATTGGCAGCTAACTGCAATGTCACTCGCTCTTTGCTCTGCTTTCCTCCGTGACACTTCTCTCCTTTGAAGACTGCAGTTTTGTCCGGTAATGCATTAAAGAAAAGCCTTGTCTCATCAGCATTGTAAATGTTATCAGGGGAATATTCTTTCAAAAGATCAGGGAGTTCTTTTATCCATTCTGAACAAAGTTCATCACTCACTGATTGACTCTCGCCACACAGTTTTCGAAAAACAATGTTGTGGCGTTTTTTAAAGTTCTCTAGCCATCCATAGCTGCATTTAAAATCTTTGTGACCTAATTTTTCTGCAAATTGTTCGGCCTTTTCTTTCAACTCATTTCCACCAAGAGGGACATTACGGTCTCTACACTGTTTAAACCAAGTTATGAGACATTCCTCTAAATCCGGATATCCAGTCATCCTAATCTTTGCGGCTCCTTTTTCCTGCTCGAAAAGTTTCTCAATTTTTTTTCCTGTCTTTCAGTATCGTTGATAAAGTAGAAGCTGGAATTTTGAAATCCTTTGTGATTTGCCCTTTTTTTCCACCTTTATTTACAGCCTCTAAAATCTTTACCTTTTTTTCGATTGTTAACACGTTTAACTTTCGTTTAACGCTCACTACTTTCTTTTCTTCTGAACTTTCCATTTTTGAAGTTAGAACTGGTAATTCACTTTCACAAACACGTTTTACTAATTCACTAACGTTTTTTGCGAATGACTAAGCCATATACAGTAAATTCTGACGAGGAGAGCAACAAACCTAAGTGACAATGATTGGATTGTTGAATCATCATTGGGAAGACACGTGATTTGGCGGGACCGCATGCATCTTCACCCACCCCTCCTTTTCCCCCCAAAATGCCACCCATATGACAAGGAACGACCTGTTTTTCTCCCCTTGTCTATCTTTCAAGTGACCAGATGGACTTATCGTAATCGGCCTCGATCCCTCAGAGAGATAATGAGGGATGTGAGAGATTCTTGGAAACATAATCCTATTTTCTTGGACACAAACAAACAGCGATTTTCCAGAAAAAAATATCTTTTTACTTCGAAAAATATTCGACATAGCAAGGTTTTCTGTAAAATCCTTTCGAGATGAAAATTAAAATTAACATTAGATGAATATATAATACCAAGGGGAAAAATATTTTTTCGACATATCAAGGTTTTCGAGATATCGAAGTTCGAGATATCGAGAGTATACTGTATTTTATATTCTGTTCTTTAATCAAAATTTGTGTATTTAAAATTGTAAAAATATTTTTATTTTATAAAAGCAAGTTAAAAAAATTAACATTTATTATAAGATTGTACAAATACCTTAGAATTCGAAATGTATATAATGAGATACAGCATCAATATAGTTTCTCAAATCAATTTCATTTAAGTATAATTGCCTTCTAAGGTAACCTTGTATTGATCAGGGATGGGAACTGCAAAAAAGCAAAAAGACTGAAAATACGCGTGAACGAAAAATTGCACCATATTGTATTCACATGCGCGAATGAAAAATTGCACCACATTTTGATCGCACGCGCGAATGAAAAATTGCACCACAAGTAAGGGCGTACTTTTTGTTTAATGAATAGGTGTTATCAGAAGTTACATTCACTTTGAAAGATTTGAAACAACCAAAAAAAGATAGTGAAGCATGAAAATCTGTTTTTAGAGCAGCAAAAAGAATAATTTGGAAGCAGGAAAGTTAATTTTTGGAACAGAAAAATTCTATCCACCAGGTATTAACTTTCTTTTCTTGCCCCTTTGACAAAAATTGCGTTTTAAAGCGATTTTTCGACAAAATTTGCCGTTTTTTCGCGATCTTTTGGCGAAATTTGCCGTTTTTTCGCGATCGTTTGACGAAATGTACCGGTTTTTCGCGATATTTTGACGAAAGTTATTGTTTTATCACGATTTTTTTGATGAAAATTGTAGTTTTTCGCGAATTTTTTGACAAAATTTGCTGTTTTATCGCGATTTTTGGACGAAATTTGTCGTTTTTTCGCGATTTTTTGAGGAAATCTGCCTTTTCTTCGGAATTTTGTAATAAAATTAGCCCTTTTTTCGCGAATCTTTTGACGAAATTTGCGGGAAATTATTCGTTATTTCACTATTTTTAGTGAAAATTCCTTTTTTGTGATTCGTTGACGAAATGCACCGTTTTTTCGCGATCTTTTGACGAAATGTTCTTTTTTTTGCAATCTTTAAAAGAAAATTACCTTTTATTGATAAAATTTACCGTTTTTTGCGAATGTTTCGACAAAACTTTCCGTTTTATCACGATTTTTGGACAAAACTTGTCATTTTTTCTAGGAAAACCGACTATTTTTCGGGATTTTGTTACAAAATTAGCCATTTTTCCCCAAATTTTTTGGCGAAATTTGCCGGAAATTATTCGTTATTTCGCGATTTTTTAACGAAATTTGCCTTTTTGCGATTCTTTGACGAAAATTACGCGTCCCGCGGGATGCGTAAGCCCCATTTTTTAGCGTCCCGTCGCCGATTTTGTGTATTTTACACACTATACCGCGTCCGCGGCATCTGTTACATATTTCTGAAATCCGCGGAAAAAGCGGAATTTTTGGGGTGAAAAATCTGAAACTTATCAAAATAACAAAAAAGCGGAAATCCGCGGAATTTTTTAAAATAACAAAAAAGCGGAAATCCGCCAAAAAGCGGAAAATTCCCATCCCTGATTGATTGTTTCATATTTTCGATTTCTGCAAGGCGTATTATGTCCTGCTTGGAGCATCCTTAATTTTGCAGAGTTAAACTCATCTTTCTGCAGTAGCTCAATGAAAGAAAAGATATAGAGGTGACACATACTGGATCGCTATTTGAAGCTTAAATGCCATCCTTCCACTGCATTATTAGTCCTTTCGTTTACATTTTCGTAATGATTCCTCAGTTCCCTGCAAGTTATAATTTGAATAACATTATAAAAAATTTATATATGACTCCCTCTCTCTCTATATATATATAGATATACATACATACATACATACATGCATATATGATACCATTAATTGTAAAACATCCAGTGTTTTCATTGCTTATGAACCTCTGCTTTAAAACACTTGTTCACCGTGAGATGTAGGGGGCGGCAATACTCTCGTTAATCCTCCCGGAATCGCTGCTAAGTCGGTGGATAATTTCTTTCAACGGTTCAGAAGGAAATATTTCTTTCGGGATGGTTTTTTTTAAAAAAATAAGCATGGGTTTTAACTTATCCCCATTAGCAGAACAACCCAAAACACATGTAAATGACACACATGTCCTGTTGTTAAAATAGAAAGTTTTAGCACCGACTTCATCATCTGTTCTGTTTGCTGGGCAGTCAAAAGTTAATGGAGTCTCATCCATGTTTATTATCTGTGATAATTGAAATTTCTTTTTGGCAATAATATCCCTTACATTTTTAGGAAATATATTTTTCTTTTGCCAGTCTAATGGCAGTTCTTGGCCAACAGTTGTTTTCGTACACACAGAAATCTTGCTTCGTTTCGTAAATCTATAACACCAGCATCTTTAAAATCCTCAATGCTCATTGCATGAGCCATATATTTTGCCTGCAATCAGACTTTTTTGTTGACGCAGATAGTCCCTTTTTTCTTTGCTCTTTTATCCAAGATAAAACATCTTGTTCCAGAGACGGCTATCTGACAGTTCCACTCCTTTTTGCATGTTTCTGTTGCGGCTTGTTTTCCCTGCTTTTTGCCATATGTCTTGAACCTAATTTTTAAATATTTCTATTATTTATTTGGTCATTTGAGATTAATGAAGATCTTCATATCCAGATTCATTTGAGATTTCATGCTGAAACTTTACACCTTCTCTGTAAAGATATTCATTATTAATTTTGATAACTTCATAATTACCATTAACATTTCTTTTACCTTTTATAACCACCAGAAGTTTAAATGCTTTTTAAGCAGCACATATCTTATATACAATAGGCAAACAAAATGTTAATCTGCCACTTGATCTGAAGTTTACAAAGTTTTTAGGATTCTTAGGATTTAATTTAAAATAATTATGCAAATTTATTGTCGTATCAATCAACATCTTAAAACAGCTTGTTCATGTATATTTATTCAGAATGTTACATTGATAGCAAGATACATTTAATGAATCTAATAATGTTGCGTACTCTGCTAAATTTCCATTGGTGTTTTCACTTTCATCCCCTAGGGCCTGTTCTCTTGATCTTAACTCCAAAATAGATTAAGGTAATTCTATATCATTTTTAATACAGTTTGAATTTACAGCAGCTATACTGTGAACCATTGAATTTCCTAAGGGTTCATCTGAACTGATAGAAATTAAGATTATTATATCCATCACAAGACGCAATGCTATTGAAAAATAATTCTAAGTAGCCTTGAGTAACTAACTTTGTATGCCAAAAAATATTTAAGGGGATTCTCATTCTTAGTCAATAATACTTGGCCAACAATTGAATGGACTTCACAGTAATAATAAATTCTTGAATTAACAATTTTCCAGAGTCTTCAAAAAGCAGGCAAATTATCCATTTTTAAGTTTTCCAGATATGATATTGTTTCTTCAAAAACTTTTGTAACCCAGTTTATGTTATTTACATTTATAGGGGTTTTATACCCTTTTTTCAAAAGTCATTGGTTGGTTGTATGGGGTTTAATGGTGCAAGGTTCCTTGCTGCACCAAAACGAGGTAAAAAAAATTAAAGTTTAAAAAGTGATTTCAAGAAGATAAGAAAAAAAAAGATGTAATATAAGATGGAAACAATGATATAGATAAACCCAATTAAGAGTGCAACTTCAGTTAAAAAACAAAATTTAAAAAAATGTAAAATGTTGGAAATAATTGTCAAAATATAACAATGTATAAGATGAGGTGCAAATATTACATAAAAACAAGATTAAAAATCAAATAATGCAATTAGATGATACAAATGAGTAAAATATATATATATATAGTCAATGAGGGTAAAATTGATTGCTTAAAAAATATAACTTGTTAAAATCTGTACAATCATTGAAGTAATAATAACATAAAAAGTCACTAAAATGTAATATGTTTAAAATACAGATTGATGAAAAACAATGCTGCGTCATTTAGGCTAATGCTCTTCCAAGCTAGCATTGTCTTCATCAGCATCCGAGTCGCTGTTATAAGACTCGTTTATAGCCTTTTCTGCCCTTCCAGGGGGAGGTACCTTCTTATGTATTTATGGGCTGCATAACGCGAAGCACCTGACTGATCTTTCTCTTTTCCTTTTACTCCTATGTTGTTCCTTTCATCTTTGATAAACTCTTGTTGTGGTTTCCTTTTTGGAGGTGAGGGCCATTCTGTCTGAGCTGATATCATCCTGTATATTGACTCATGGAGAATTTAAACCACCTACGTATTTGGCATGCTTGGCGACCCGTGTCCCTGGAAAGGGGAATCCTGGCAGTTGAGGGAAATCAACACACTGCTTTGGCCTCTGCCTCAGGTAGACTGGAGGTGCAAATCGGTCCCGTATGCACCAATTGGTATGTCAGCTGACTGTTGTCATTGGCTGTAGGGATCAACTGAGCGAGCAATTACCAGTCATCTCGTTAAGGGTAGAGACTGACATAGGATTGTCTTGTGATTGTATAGACCCAGGTTAGCACTGGTGCATCCCCTTGTTGAGCTCGGTAGTAGGTGGTGCAGCTGGGGTCCAAATTGTATTTTTTCTATTATGGATGGGAAAAATTCTATTTCTCTTCCTTGTGGAGAAGAACAAAATGTACACCAGAATAAATTTACTCAATTTTTTGTCATAAAATGTACCAATAGTCTGTTCGATAGTTCATTTAAAAGAACCTCTTACTGCAAAAACTTTTCCCTCTGTGTTTGGAGATGTTTTTAACTTAAAAAGCTACAGTCTGGAGATTTGCTCATTGAGGTTTTCTTAGAAAGTCATTCGAAAACTTCTCAAACTGCAATGCAATAGGGTCCTGACTAGTCCTCTGTTTCTGTTCAGGCAAATGAAATCTAACTTTAAACAAATACTGTGGTGTAATTTCCGATCCGGACCTTTTATTCTCTACTAAAGAGGGACTTCTAGCATATAAACGTGCATTTTGGAATTTTTTTTTTCTTTTTCTCAAACATTATATATGAGTTTCAATTTTTAAAAATAAGTCTGTCTTAGACATTCTTAGTTTCGCAGAGACAAATCATGATTTAAAAAAATTTTGGTCATTCCAGGCGACATTAGTCTTTGCCGCAATGTCACGAAAATGACGGATTGCCAATAATTTGTTAAGCCTACATCGGCACGTTTCCTTCTTCTGATTCACATTACATATTAAAATAAAACTTTAAAATTGAAAATAATTTTACATTTTAAAACAATCTATTTTTATTTTTTAAGCATCTTGAAAATGACCAGCAGTAACCATACGCATAGCATATAAACAATAAAAATAAGGTTACCACTTACCTATTTTTTATTTTCTTCAAACTTTTTCTGCCACAAATGTTTAATGTAGGTTTCCAATCACCAAAATACTGTTAAAATGAAGTTTATAAAGTTATTTTCGCATGTCACGAAAATGATGATTAATATTAATAAAAAAATATTTTCCTTTCAAAACAAAATGTTTTTTTTACAATAATTAGCAATTTTTTTAAATATTATTTCATTTTTGTTAGAAGGAAACATACTTTTTATATAGGCATTTGGTTCTAGATACTATCACAAATTGGTTTAGCCAACGCTGCTGCAACATTGCAATGCTTTATCCATAGGGTATTGTATGGGCTTGAATTTTGCATACCATATTTTGATGATGTATTGGTAGCATTGGAGAATTACGAGCAGCATATTCTGCATTTACAAATTGTTTTCGAGCAACTATCTCAGTATGGGGTATGTTTGTGATCCATCTAAATGTGTTTTTGGCCAATCTAATATAAAATTCTTAAGGCAAACTATCTCTGCGGAGGGCATTAATCCACTCCAGGATAAGGTTGAGGCAATTAGTGTCCTCGTCCTGAAACAAATAGTTACGTCGTTATCTGGCCATGCTTAATTTTTATTGTCAGTTTATCTACCATGCTGCACACACACAGAGGGTTTTAACCCATACTGGACCTCTCATTAAAGGAATCATAGGAAAAATGTAATTTTTTTAAAACATGGTCAGTATAAGATACTTACACATATGAAAAAAAAAAAAATTAAATATTTTTTTAAAATGTAGACTGTCCTATAAATAGGACAACGGTCCGATACACATTAAAGAATAAAAAATGTTGACTTACCTTACAAAAAATTTTATTTTGTTTGTTACACAGAAAAAAAGTCTCTACAGAGTCTAAAAGTTCACATTTTGCAAATTGTAGAGTTTTACGAATGGAAGTCCAAAAAACAATCCCTACATAGTCCAACATTGCACATGTTATAAATTGTAACAGGTTTTTTATTGCATGATTTCAGTTGACATCGTCTTTTACGACCATTTGGGTTTTTCACTAGCACATGCTCACTATTTAGCAGAAGAAGTTTTTTATTATTCTGCAGCATACCTCTTTGTCTAATGTTGTTCCTCGCTACTGATTCTCCAAGGTAACTTATTGTTACAGACCTGTGAAATGTTAATAGATCTTGTGCATCATCAGGAGAAAATAGCTTTGAGATTTTCCATGCTGCAATGAGAGCGGTCTCAAAGCAATTCAGAATGGTACATCAACATCCTTTCTGGCAACTTTCACACAACGACGTACTTTGCCGTTTACTTTTGTAGCTTAAAAATTTTTTAATAATGCAACTACACGGTTATCATTCCAGCATACAGCGGCAATTTTGTTAGCTTTGTCAAACAACGCATCAGATGTTCATCTCTCAGTTTTGGATAATGACTTCAAAGATATTAGAGGTTGGTTGGTTGGTTGAATGGGGTTTTCTGGCGCAAGGTCCCCTGTGGGACATGCTGTGCCAAGAACATGGTAGGAATAAGATAAAGTTAAATTTTAAAATAAAATGTAAAAAGTGAAAGTTGCATTAAAAACCTGTTGTAGATATAAATCAAGTGGATAAAGGCAATGCAGTGATACATGAAGTTAAAAACCAATTAAAACCAGACAGACATATTTAAAAGTGTAAAAAGATAACATTCTAAAGCTAGTTAAAATTCTGAAACAGTAAGATAATGACATGAGAACCAAATTGGAAAAGTACTACAGAAAACCCAAAATATAACTAAAACAAAGACCAAAAAAAAAATTTAATTTAACTAGGCACATACTCCTCAAACATAGTATTTTCCTCGGAATCTGAGCCACTGCCGTAAGACTCGGATTCCATAGCTTCTTGGATATAGTGCTGCAGTTGCCTGGGATCTTTCAAATTTCTTTTGCATGGGCTGAGCGATGAATTTTGCAATCTTTTAACGACAGTCTTCCGCCATGGGGTTGCTGGAGTTGGGGTTTTTATGGTTTCTGTTTGTTTTTTAAGCATATGTGATTTCTGTAATGTTTTTGATTTTGTAGCAGTTTGGATCCCAGCCTTGGTCCCTTCTTTCTGAACACCAGTTTTCACTATTTGACTACAGTTGGGTTTTTTAGAGTTTAATGCAGATGAGTTCGGGTCATTTTTTGGTGAAGTAATGGTCTTAGTCTCATTTAGAAGTTTGGAAAATCCCTTAGATTGAGCTTGAGATTTCTGACTCAATTTTTCAAAATAAGTTATTTTTATAGGTTCTGTGGATGATAGCCAGCGTTCTAATGGTGGATTTACAAAACATTTAGTAGGGAGATAGATATCCCGGCTTTCTTTAATTGGCATGCTAGTTGATTGTGTTTTAGTAGATTTATTAGGTGGATATGTGGAATCAGTTTGAGTACTTATGTGTCTTACGGTTGTTGATTGCTGCTTGAGTAAGCTGGAGTAAGAAATTCCAACGGATGGTGTTTTGGATTCAACAAGTTTGCGGGCATCAGGATAAGACTTAGTTTGAATAATTTTAACAGTCAGAATTTCTTTTTCTCGGTTCCAATTAGGACAAGTGCGGGAATAGGCAGTATGATCACCTTTACAATTTGCACAGCGTTCGGATTTATCACATAATTTATTGTCGTGGCCGACTTCTGCACAACGTACGCAGGTAAGAGATCCACGACAATTTGTGTTCGAATGGCCGTAACGCTGGCATTTAAAACAATGGAGAGGATTTGGTATGTATGGTCGGACTGGACAACTTAGGTAGCCAGCTTTAATTTTAGTTGTTAATGTAGGACTATTGAATGTTAGAATTATATGTTTTGTAGGTAGTACTTGTTCATTGCGACAGATAGTAATACGACGTACATCTGTGACATTTTGGTCTTTTAAATTTTCTAATAGTTCAGATTTAGTAGAGAATAACAGATCAGGTTCAGATATTACACCACTATTTGTATTTAGAGTTTTATATATTTATACGGAAACTGAAAAGGTACCTATTGTAGAGCAATTAGAGAGAAATTGCGACTGTTTAGCTGTAGAAACCTCAACTAGTAAATCCCCAGATTGCAGTTTTTTAAGAAAATGACCATCCCCCAATACAGACTGAAAAGTTTTTGCAATGAGAAAAGGTGAAGTCCTTTTAAAAGAACTATCAGAGAGACTGTCGGTACGCTTAATGATAAAGAATCAAGTGAGTGAGATAGTCGGTACAATTTGTTGCTCTCCACTAGAAAGAGAAGTGGAAGGATTTCCATCCATATTTTAAAAAATATAATTCAGACCCCGGCCGCACTACCCACTACCGAGCCCAACAAGTAGATGCACATTCGTGCACCAGTGCTAACCAGGGCCCATACGGTCACAAGACTCAGTCTCCACCCTTAAGGCCCCTGTCCTCGCTCGAAGAAACACTCGCGAGCTAATGCTATTCCTATGGGGGAGCATTTTTCTAATAACTCTTTCGCATTTTGATATTTTTGAATAATTTTTTTTGCATTGGATAGCTGAGGTGCATGCCAACTGCGCACCTTTTTTACTTTTTCGATTTTGATTGTAGATATTTTTTTAAAAAGCACTTTCAGTTTCGAAACCGGTTTTGAAAGTGAAACTAACATTGTAAAAAATGTCTGCAATCAAAATCGAAAAAGTAAAAAAGGTGCGCAGTTGGCATGCACCTCAGCTATCCAATGCAAAAAAAAAATATTCAAAAATCTCAAAATGCGAAAGATTTATTTGAAAAATGCTCCCCCATAGGAATAGCATTAGCTAGCGAACGTTTCTTCGAGCGAGGACAGGGGCCTTAACGAGATGACTAGTATTTGCTCGATCACTTGATCCCTAAAGCCAGTGACAAAGTCAGCTGACCAGTTGATTGATGCATACGGGACCAATATGCACCTCTTGTCTACCTGAAGCAGAGGCCAAAGCAGTGTGTTGCTTTCCCTCAACTGCCAGGATCCCCCTTTCCAGGGACACGGATCACCACACACGGCCAACACGTAGGTGGTTTACAATTCTCCATGAGTCGATAAACAGGATGTATCGGCCCATGCAGAATTACCCTCACCTCAGAAAGAGGAAACTACAATGAGAGTGAAACATGGAGGAAAGGAAGACCAGAGGAGTAAGAGGAAAATGAAAGGAGAAAGATCAATGAGGTGCCCGGGGTTGTGAAGGTCGTGAATACCTAAAGAAGGTATCCCCTGGGGACAAAGATATTAGAGGGTATTTTGCCATTTGGTTATCTCGAACAGTGCCAGTGGCACAAAAGCCCTTCTGTTGCAAACGAACCATTAACCCATGTGAAGTGAAAAAGTTATCCATATATATCCTGTGAAACTTAGGATATTTCACAACAGTGAGTAAAGTTTCCACAATACGTTGAGAAAGTGTCTCCTTATACTTTTCCTCAGCACCTTGATAGGGAATAATGTTAAAGGGGTATCCATTATAAGATGTCAACATCCATAACTTGTATTCAAATTTTACAGGTTTTTTTTTCATGTACATCTTACAATCCATGTCTGCCGAAATAGCATACCATTCTTTCATCGATTGTTAGGTTTTCTGGAAAAATTCCAAATTGTTGCAGTGCAATATTCAATTTTTTCTAAAAGTGGACGTATTTTGTAAAAACGATCATCTTTGTTGATTGCCGAATTATCGTTCAAATGTAGGTATCTTTTTATGTCACTGTATCGTTTCCTGGACATAGCTGTACTCACCAAAGTTGTGCCGGTGTCAGGAGCATTTTCCCAATACAATTTTTCACGTGGTAAAATGTGATAACCACTGTAAAACAGGATGCCTATAAACTTTCTTATATCACTTTCGTTCATATTAAAAGAATGCTCATTCTTCTGCGCTGCATATCTATTAGTCTCCGTAACTGTATGAGATATCATATCATTAAACATTATATGAAAAAGTTGAACGGGAGTTTTTCCAAATATCTGATCTATAATGTGTTGATTATCTTCAGAAGAAAAAGAACATGTTTGAAGCGTAAATTCCGGTTCACATTTTTTCGATATAAGAGGTTTTATATTTTCTTTGCTAGTTTCTTCACAGATTTTCGGCAAAATTTCTATAGTTCCAGTAGTATCTAGAATTTCAGGATTCCCACTTGTCTTTATTTCATTACAATTTGTGATAGAATCGTCTATTTCTTCTTCGTCACTGACCGCGTCAGGTTCCGGCGGAATAATCATCATTTCAGGATCATCTAATTCTTCATCAGATAAAGAATTCATATATTCAAGAGCTTCCTCAGCTGTTTTAAATTTTTTGGCCATTTCACAACGTTAAAAATCACCAGAAAAATTCTCAACTGCAAAATAAATGAGCAACTGAAGTAATGTACAAAAAAGTAAGTAAAGTAAGTACAAGTGTAAAATAAGTACAAAAGTTCTAAAACCAAAACACGAAAAACATACTTCGATAATCAAATAAAAACAGTTAGTTAGAAGGCAGTGACAAAAATAGTCTGCATTTTTTTTTCTTATAATATATAATTCAAAATAACAGCTGCAACGCGGCAAAAGTCGTCTGCGCTCTTCACTGCTAAAAATCTGTACCATTTGCTGCAATGTCACCCCACTGCTTTTATTAAAAACGGTCAATTCACCGTGCTATGGAACATTCTCATTGGTCAGAAGAGAGATATTCTATAAAAGTAGTGGAGTGACGCTGCAGATTTTTAACAGTGTTTTTACCCTTAAGTTTCATCAAAAATGCGAGTAATTTGAGAAACAGGTGTGTATAGGACTGTTGTCCTATGTATAGGACAGTACAAAAACAGCAAAGCAAGTCAAAAACAGCATCAAATGAGTGTAATATTTATATTTCTTATGGATCCTTTTACATTTTTGTACAGCACTGATGAACTACTAAAAATTGCATATGGCAGATTCTAGAAAAAAAAAAAAAAAAAAAAAATTAATATTTTTGAACAGTTAAAATCATAACATTTTTCAGGGGTGATTTTAAAGTAAATTTTCCAAAGTAATATTTTTTCAAATTCCATTTTTCACAGTAATTCAATTAATTTAGTCTATTTCTAGAAACTTATGTCAAGTTTTTTGCATATTTTTAATGTTTCTTTTACATTATTGAGATTTTATTCAACTGTCCTATAAATAGGACGGTGGTCCAATATGGGTTAAAAAAATATTTGCAAGGAGCCAAAAAGAATGATAAAAATGTCATACAGTGGACAGCAGAATCCAAAGATGCTTTTGTATGAAGCAAGGAAGAGCTTGCAAACGCTGCTACTTTGGCTTACTTCATGCTAAATACACCTCTATCAATTGTTGTCGATGCATCTGACTTTGCAATGAGTGCAGCTTTGCAGCAGCAGGTAAATAACAATTGTCAACCTTAAGCATTTTTTTCAAAATCACTGTCACCTGCACAACAAAAGTACAGTGCTTATGACCGTGAACTTTTGGCGGTATACTCCGCTGTACAGCATTACTGACCACAAGCCACTGACATTTGGATAGGCAAAAAGCTGATAAGAGTTCACCTCGACAAACTCGCCAACTTGATTATATAGGCTATGTGAGGTTATGCAACACTTATGCCGAATCACTTCTCGGCCCACAGCTGACCGTCCAATTTTTGTCAGCTAGAGCCTTCAGTCATGCTCGCATGTGTTTCTGCGCAGAAATGGGGTGAAGAAGAGCCTTCAATCTCCATTTGAGGGGCCTTACAAAGTTCTGCAAAGGTCTGATAAAAATTTCTCCCTGCAAATCAACAATCGAACTGTGACTGTAAGTATTGACAGGGTGAAACCCGCCTTCTTGTGTACTGATGACGAGCAGCCTTCCAACCCTAAGCAGGCAGAAAAGCAGCCTAGTGACCTTGATAGCTCAGCATCAGCATCTCCAATAAAACCAGCAGAAATTCCAGTCTTTAAACATGAATTTGTAACTACACTGGTCGTTGTCATGCTGGTCGGCATGTCAGATTTAATCCTCGATATCTCTGATAGTGGAAATTGTTTTGCTATTGCTCTGGGGGGGGGGGAGGGAAGGCTACTGTGGGGATCTGACATTGCCTAACTCAAGGATTTCAAAAGAGCCCACTCCACTCTTTGACCGTCTGCATCCATGGTTTTTACTAAGACTGTGACAGTAACTGTGAGCTGCACTGAACCGTTACTGTGATGAGCAGGAAAGAAATGTTTTTGAAACATTCTGTCTGTTGGCCTGCTTGTGAGTAGATGTGAAAGTGGTGTGTTTAACTTTGTATTATTGCATGCTTGTGCGAGGTCTGTATTTTGATTTTAGTTAATATATTTAGTTAAGTTTTTCCAAATGTGGTTAAAATTTTAAATCATTTCACAAATTAATTCAACAGTACGTAAGATAGTTTTTATATGAACTTAGGACTGTGTTATGGTGTTTTAGCATGGTTCTAAATATGTACCTTCAATCCCCTACAAAAATTTTAATACGTTGAAAGTAAGAAAGTATGTATGTTAACGCCCCTCAACTACATCTAAGAGTTTTAATATGCTGAAAATATTTTAAGGGGTGTTTCTTAATATTTATGTTATATAACTTAAATTTTGAAACTTGGTACAACTTCTTACATTCGATTTAAAGTGTATTTCTAAAAAAATTTCTTACATGGATACATGCAGTAAATTGATTTGCATTTGCGGTATAATGGACTTTGACGGGTTTACGCTTCAACGTAAATTTGTTATAAGGGAAGCAGCATTTATAAAAATACAAGCTCCCTTTTATTGTTTAATCGCGCAAAATTCTGCTAACTTTGCAGCAGATGTTTAGGTGAAAGCTGTGAAATAAATGAGCGGGAAAAGAAAACAAACGTCTGGATTACACGAAATGTGCATGGTTTACCATTCTATAGTGACACCCAAGAAACCCATTTAAAATTCACATGGCAACTAAAAGATATCATACAAGAATGGTATGATGAAGCCAAGTCGTCATAGTGATACTGTTGTATACAAGGGTGGACATTTAGAAAGAAATCTTTTAGAAGAGTTAAATATCCCAAGTATAAACTTGGAAAATCTATATTGCCCCAAAGTTGAGGAATTAATGAGTAATCCCAAGTATGTGCAATATAGCGAGATGTGTTTATCGCATAAAATTTTTGGGGACACATATTATTGCCCTGATAAAAATAGGTGCAGCAAGGAACCTTGCACATTAAACCCCATACAATCAACCAATGCCTTTTGAAAAAAGGGTATGGTAAACAACAATAACATAAACTGTAAATAACATAAACTGTATTACAAAAGTTTTTGAAGAAACAATATCATATCTGGAAAACTTAAAAATGGATAATTTGCCTGCTTTGAAGACTCTTGGAAAATTGTTAATTCAAGAATTT
Organism: Maratus speculifer; assembly: GCA_964019185.1. NCBI lineage: Eukaryota > Metazoa > Arthropoda > Arachnida > Araneae > Salticidae > Maratus > Maratus speculifer. Next base: position 241,222,415 of record OZ025301.1, on the reverse strand, counting down.
ATTATTACTATGAAGTCCATTCAATTGTTGGCCAAAGTATTATTGACTAAGAATGAGAATCCCCTTAAATATTTTTTGGCATACAAAGTTTCTCAAGGCTACTTAGAATTATTTTTCAATAGCATCGAGTCTTGTGGTGGATATAATAATCCTAATTCCTATCGGTTCAGATGAACCCTTAGGAAATTCAATGGTTCACAGTATAGCTGCTGTAAATTCAAACTGTATTAAAAATGATATTGAATTACCTTAATCTATTTTGGAGTTAAGATCAAGAAAACAGGCCCTTGTGGATGAAAGTGAATACACCAATGGAAATTTAGCAGAGTACACAACATTATTAGATTCAGTAAATGTATCTTGCTATCAATGTAACATTCTGCATAAATATACATGAACAAGCTGTTTTAAGATGTTGATTGATACAACAATAAATTTGCATAATTATTTTAAATTAAATCCTAAGAATCCTAAAAACTTTGTAAACTTCAGATCAAGTGGCAGATTAACATTTTGTTTGCCTATTGTATATAAGATATGTGCTGCTTAAAAAGCATTTAAACTTCTGGTTATAAAAGGTAAAAGAGATGTTTATGGTAATTATGAAATTATCAAAACTATTAATGAATATCTTTACAGAGAAGGTGTAAAGTTTCAGCATGAAATCTCAAATGAATCTGGATATGAAGATCTTCATGAATCTCAAATGACCAAAAAAATAATAGAAATATATTTAAATATTAGGTTCAAGTCATATGGCAAAAAGCAGGGAAAACAAGCCGCAACAGAAACATGCAAAAAGGAGTGGAACTGTAAGATAGCCTGCTCTGGAACAAGATCTTTTATTTTGGATAAAAGAGCAAAGAAAAAAGAGACTATCTGTGTCAACAAAAAAGTCTGATTAAGGCAAAATTAATGGCTCAGGCAATGAGCATTGAGGATTTTAAAGATGCTGGTGTTATAGATTTACGAAACGAAGCAAGATTTCTGTGTGTACGAAAACAACTGTTGGCCAAGAACTACCATCAGACTGGCATAAGAAAAAAGATATTTCCTAAAAATGTAAGGGATATTATTGCCAAAAAGAAATTCCAATTATCACAGATAATAAACATGGATGAGACTCTATTAACTTTTGACTGCCCAGCAAACAGAACAGTTGATGAAGTCGGTGCTAAAACTGTTTCTATTTTAACAACAGGACATGTGTGTCATTTACATGTGTTTTGGGTTGTTCTGCTAATGGGGATAAGTTAAAACCCATGCTTATTTTTAAAAGAAAAACCATCCCGAAAGAAAAATTTCCTTCTAAACCATTGAAAGAAATTATCCACCGATTTAGAAGTGATTCCAAGAGGATTAACGAGAGTATTGCAGCCCCTACATCTCACGGTGAACAAGTGTTTTAAAGCAGAGGTTCATAAGCAATGGGAACACTGGATGTTTTACAATTAATGGTATCATATATGTACAGTTGGCAAAAAAAGTATTTGTACACTTCATTTTTTTAAATTATAATGAAATTAAACAAAAGATTTAAGCAAAAAATACTGTAATACATTAATTTAATGCATTATAATATTATAGAAGCAGAAACAAAATTAAACGAATCGATTTTTTACATTATAATAAACAAATATACAAAATTATAATGCAAAAAAAGTATTTGTACACTATCTTAATGTAATATAATTAAGGAAAATTTAGTAAAATGATACAAATTAATATTTTGTGCGAATTCATTTAGCGTTTATGACTACTTCTAGATGGTATGACATAGATTCCACCAACTTTTTTGTAGTGGTCTGGTTAATGTTATTCCATGACACAATAAGAGCTTCTTTAAAACTGTTTTTTACTAATACATATTTTTTTTTTCGGATTTTTGCATCCAATAGCATCTGCAAATTTTCTACTGGATTCAAGTCTAGAGATTTTAGAGGAATTACCAGTCGTCTTCGAGTATTGTCGTAAGCATGTGCTGGTGATCACAGCAGTATGCTTTGGTCATTATCCTGCAGAAAGTGAAAAGCTTCCTCTATGCATAATTTCTTGGCACAGTTTAATAAATTATGGCGCGACACATCACTGTATGTTAAACCTGTCCTTCCATTGTCAAAAAATTTTAAATGTCCTGCTCCATTAGAAGCTATACACCCCAAAAGTATAATATTCCCCCCAACATGCTTGATAGTTTCAAGTATACGTTTTGGATCTAGAACAGTTTTATTTTTACGCCAATTTTTTCGAATGCTTGATGGTAAGAAAATTAAGAGTTTTTCCTCATCAGAAAAAATTACTGTTTTCCAAAAATCCAATGATTTACTTTTGTATGCGAAAGCGAATACTATGCGTTTTCCCCTATTTGTTTCGTTGATGAATGGATTTTCCCTTGAGGTTCTTCCTTTTAAATCTGCATTGAGAAGAATATTTTTTATTGTTTGAGGTATTACTCTGATGCGAGATGATGTCGCAAGGTCTCCAGCAAATTTTTGAACCGAACGCACAGGAATTTTTAAAGCTTTTTTAACAACACTCTCTTTTTCCCTCATTGTTAGTTTGCTAAGAACGGTACAGGTCAGTTCGACGCCAACGTTTCGACGCCAACTGTTCGACGCCAACGTTTCGACGCGTGGTCAGTTCGACGCCGTACTTTACGACGCCGGGGCAGTTCGACGCCATATATTTTTTATGAAACTTAGGAACTTCCGATTTTATTTACGTTTGCACAGCTTATTTAGACTTTCTAACAGCATATATATATATATATATATATATATATATATATATATATATATATATATATATATTTTTTTTTTTTTTTTTTTTTTTTTTTACTTTTCTGTGTTAAAAAAAGAAAAGAAAAAATGTTTACAATGTAAAATATCTTTATTTTTATGTTCTTACTAAAAAACACCCATTCTTATTTAAATTAATTGCTAATGAGCTATTTTCTTCAAAACTTTTAAATTCCTTTACAATGTATTTTATTCTATTTTTTGCTATAGGAATATAATTCACAAATATCCACATTTTAAAAGTACTAATTAAATGAAACTCTTTAATAAAGACCTGTTTTGTAATTTTTAATCCTTGAATAGTTGTGTAAATTTTAAAGACTAAAACGCAGTAAAACTGTTAACGTTATTTGTTCAGAATTTGGAAATACCTTTAGTGTAAGTAAAGCAGCTTCCATAACGTATTAACTAGAATTCACATGCAATTCCTTTGTCCTCACCTTGACAAAGGGATAGGGAGCGTCCATAATGGGGACAATGAGGGCGCACGTAAATGTACAAAGGAACCGTGACATTCCCACTCAGGGGGGAAGAAATGTTGCACAGAAAAGCTAACACCGCTTCCCCTAGAAACCCTTGCCGATATAAGAAGAAACGGGTTGAAACTTCGCATTGACGCCTGTGACTAGCTTATCCTTATCTATTCTTCTTTCTTTGAAACATATTACAGGCTTGTAAATAACTCTAACTCTTTTTTGACAAGTGCAACCCCCCCCCCTCCTCCAGTTGGGGGTTATGAAATCCCCTCAGATTTGTCGTTAAGTATTGCCGATTGTCAACGCATGCGCATTTCTTATCTTCTCTAAAGCGCCCGTAATCTATTTGGAAGCCTGTCGATATTTTTAAATTCAATGTTAGCACTTTCAACCGTAGAAATGTCTGAAAGCCGAAAATATATGACTAAGAGAGGTAAAGAAAAGTATGAGCACGATGGATATTTATATTGTTTCGATAAATATATAGAAAATGGAGCAAAAAAATCGTGGCGTTGTGAAGTTGAATTTTCCAAAAACAATAAATGTAAAGGAAGAATTTACACTGATGCAGTTACGAGTGAATTTTTAAAACTTGTTCGCAATCATGCTCATGAAGGAAATGCAGCACGTGTTGAAGTTGTCCGCACTTTAACATCAATAAAGCGAAGGGCAGGTGAAACACAAGAAACTCCCGCAGTAATTCGCATTGAAGAAACGCAAGAGCTGTCTGTTGGAGCATTAGGACAGTTTCCAAGCAGAGAAGCTGTAAGATTAGTTATTAAAAGACTTAGAAAAGACATAAATGCACTCCCGTCGCAACCAATTGACAGAGCTTCCATTGAATTGCCAGAAAATTGACGGATTTAAATTTTGAATATTAAAGATTAGCAGAGATTAAAATTAATTAGCACAATGAAAGCTTTTGCTTTTAGTCCCTAAATCTGTAAAAAGTTAAAGTCCGGAAAATTAAATAACTAAAATACTGTATGTTGATGAAATAAATACAAATAAGTTAAAAACAAACTAACGTTTATTTAAAAAGAAATAAAGATAAAAACAATATAATTAACAAAGGTATTTAAATATATTAAACAATTAAAACAGGAAACAAAATAAACTGACTTCATGGCAGGCAAAAATTATACTTCGGTAAACAAGGTATATTACATCTGATTGCTTGACGATCTGTAGCCATAATGTTGATTCAAAAGAGCAGTAGTGCACCTGAGTAAAACTACTGACTAAATAAATGTTATCATCATAAAACTTTCCCCACTTCACCAGCTGTCAGTCTTCATACGTAAACAAGGAGAAGCTTTCAAAACTCGGCTCGAATACAACGGCCCTTCTTCACGGACTTTAGCCTTTAACATCGCTCACAGTAAAGTGGAGAAAACATCAAAAGAGATAACACCACACTTCTGCTTCTCGGTCTCAAGTAAAATTAGTTTTACTAAACATTTAACAAAACTAAACAACGGCACTTCGACAACCACATAAATGAAACTAAAGCAAAAAGTTAAATCATAATTATCAAACTAAACAAGACGAACGTAAACACTTCATACTGGAACATTAAGACAAGGATCTAAGCTATTGTCGAAGTATTTATACTAGAAGGGAAACTAAAAGAAACTTATTACGCATGCAAAAGGGCAGGTGAAGCGATGGTCAAATGAGAAACCATCATGACGAAACGTCATACCGGAAATGAGCGATAGACAAATGACGTCACCTTGTGACGGTAAAGAAACACGTCATTACAGCTTCCGATTGCATACGAAGTACGACGGGAAAACAACAACAAGCCGGGAGTTTTAAAAGGTAAAAAGTGTTGGAAATAAATGTAAGGTAAGTTAAATAACTATTGTTTATATGAATAAGAACTTTAATAAAGAGATATTAATAAAGTTAACAGATTTAATAAAAGGAAACTTATTAAACGAAAAAGTAAAAGTGGTATTTGAATGAAAAGGTAAATAATAGACTGTAAAGGTTATAATAAATGAATAAACTTTAAAAATAGGATGAATGTAATTAGGTTAATATAAATAAAGATAGATTGACTATAGAAATGGAGATATGGCTGGAAAGTGGCAAGAACAGGGTGACATTTCCTGTCAAAAGCCCCCCCTCTTGACACTTGAACGGCCTGAAAAAGAGCAAATGCTCACAGAACCACCGAGAAACATGATCTTACAACCATAGACGTACTGGTTCTACAAGAGCCTAAAATAAATATGCATCCACCATCTCCACAACCTATCAAAAAAAAGATTATATGACCTGTAACAAAAATGTACTAAAACCTTAAGCAGAATACCTTCAAAATAGAAAATACACTCCAGATCACCAAGTCAGATATTGCTTTAACATTATAAATCATAAACATAAAAATACACATATATAATACAAAAATTACATATAACACATAGATTACAAATAACAAATATTAGTACAAACTTCATTTTTTTCAGTCCCCCAAAAGTTAATTCTTAAATACCCTATACATGCTGCAATTCATTATATCAAAAATATCAATTCAATGATCAACATTAAAAACTTTTAAAAATTGAAGCTAGAAAATCTTATAGTTCCTAACATTACAAATAGAACTGCTAGTGTAAGCATCCATCTAAAAAAGGTAATCTTTAAGCTACAGTTAAAAACTTAAATACAATCTTTGCAAAAATCCATATTTGAAAAAATTTAAAATAAATTTTGTACAATTTTGCAAACATTTATCTGTGTGGCAGCCTCAACAAATCCCAAGCAGTACATACATATTAAAGATGACAGTAATTCATCCTTTTCCATTCTGATCTATTCCCCAAGAAAATACTAGACAAGCAAGATAAACAAAAAAGTAGATTCCAATAGGGCCCTTTATCAAAACCTACCCATAAAAATTAATAAAATTCAAAAATAAATTACTGTAGTATACTGTTCAAATACAAAAAAAAAATTTCTCAAGAAGTAAATCTCCAATCCTCAATATATCCAGCGATCCAGAAAACTTATAATATAAACGAGCAACAAAAGAATAATAAGCTGTTGATGTTTGACCTCTTTCAAAAAAAAACCTTACAAACATGCTGAAATCCCTGAATCGAATGAGTACCAAACAGTCAATCCAAGGATCCCAGCCCAAGCAGCACCAATGCCGAGGCACGCACATACTCAAGGCTCCGGGACCTACCTGTGGCCACAGGATTTCATACACACCACACACATTCTACATAAACATCCAGATATACCAGATTCGGAGAAACTCTTGACGACATAACCAAAAACCAGTCTCAAAAAAAAACTTTCATCTAATAAAGCAAAAATCGGTATATAAAATTTCTATTTAGCTACAAAGTTAAAATTTTAATTCAGGGGATAGATGATCAGATCTATTCAAAACGGGAGAGAGTATCAAGTAAAAATAGGTATCCGGTTCTTACAGTTACATAAACCGACCCTTAAAAGTTTAACTTGATTTAAAAAAAAATTTAGCATTCTAACTTTCAGCTAAAAGCAATTCATCTCTCTAAATGACTGCCCATGATTCAAATAACAGCTACCACGACAAAAACTTTTAAACCTCTGGAATGACTTTAAAGTCAACCAAACTTCTCAATTTCAAGTTCTTTTAACTCCTACTTTCATGAGCACCTTAGAACCAGTTACCTCTGACCTTACCAAAACTGACCTAGGACAAAACTTTAAAGCTTCCTATTCTCTACATTTTCCCAATACAGGAACCACTTGCCAAAAATAATTCAAATGAATTTGAATCTTAAAAATATTAAACTTTGATCCAAACTCTCAAAAATTGAACTGGCAAAAAAAAAATCTCCATCTTCATCAGAGAATAGTCAGGAAAAGGTCAGCTAAAAACATGGCTTAAACATTTCCAGGATATAACAAAACTAAAATAATTTAACAATTAAAATCTATTTCTTTAAAATTTCAAAACTTTAACAAAAATCCATCCACATACGAAGTTTAATGGCCCATTCTTCATGTCTCTTAACTTGAAAGTACTAACAGCCATGGAAAAAATATTTCAAAATAACTTTTATAAAGAAAATATTTTATGTTTAGCTAAAATATAATATAACTTTCAATGCCAAACCAAAGATTACCCCCTTTCAAAAATTTCATCTTCAAGCAATTTTGGAATCAAATCGAGTCTTATAACCCCAGATCCAAATACATGAAAACAATTTAACAGAGGGCATTAAAATGGTTAGCATTTTAAATTAAGCTTAAATTAATTCAAAACTATACAAGATCAGAAATTAAGTTTAAACTACTTTAAAATATAAAATTAAGTTTAAACTATTTCAAATTATATAACATTAAATAAAAAATAGATTGGAAAATGCCATAATGAGGTTTAACTAAATCCCACTTTAATTACATAGGGATAAAAAAAAATGACATGTGAAGATTTATACCTTACACATAATATCCAAAGGACTTTAAAATAAACCTCTAAAAAAAAATTTAGGCAAAAAAAAACAGGTTTTATAAAAAAAAAATTGCAAATAATCTTTTTCAATATAAAATTCAAAAGAAATTAACTGTAAATCAAAAAAATGTATAACAAAATTTCAGAAATCTAGAAATAATGGCAATACTTTCAAATATTTGAAGAAAATGGCATGATACTTTGTCATGAGCTCAAAAACAGCAGCTTAAATTGACTTAATGATTCCTTAGAATCAATTACTTAGCAATAATATAAACAACTTTAATACATATTCAAAATAGATTATCAGGGCAAAAATTCAACTTTATTATAAAACAGTATCTTTAATATTGATAATCCAAACAGTAGAAAAACACAATATATTACTGAACAATAAATTTCTCAAATCAACCAATCCTCCATATAGCCTCATACAAGACTATTTAAATGAGTATAGTTGATTATCAAAAAAAAATAAATTCAGCAATATTTCAAAATAAAACAATATATAATAAGCTTTTAATTTAAATTCTTGACCCCCCCCTTTAATTAACAAACTTTAAACTGATTTATAATTAAATTTAAGCAAATTTATGAAATAAGACCAGAGCTGAACTTTATATATAAACTATCAAGATTCAGGTAATTGAGGGTAAAGCACGGTAAAACCCCACAAACTTCTGAAATAACTGATAGTAAATAAATCTGACTGTAAAGAAAAAATATATTATTTAGAAAAGCGTATTATAAAAATTAACTATCCATATTTATAAAATTTAAGGGTCAAGATATAGCATTTAAAAAATTAACTGTAATGAAAATAATAGAACTTAATAAAACTAAGTTATCCATGTCAGGCAAAAATTGGGCAAACTTTAATACCCCGGAACATACGTTCCAAACCTGACAAAAATTAACTATTCAAAAATATAGAAATGCTTTAAAAGATTATGATTTCGCCCTGATTTTAAAGTTAAGTTTATTTTCCAAAGTTAAGTTTAAATACTTATTTATTAAAGTTTAAAGCTATTCAAAATCGCTCAAAAGATCACATTAAAAATTTAAATTAAGCTCCATTAATTAAATTTCATTCACATCAGCTCAATATACCAAAGTAATATTTAAAAAATGAGACTTCATTCATTAATGATTCAAAAGATCATCAAAATACAAGTTAAACTCCAAATAGGATGGACCAAAATCAAAAATTTCATGTTTAAAAAAATTTGCATAACAATGTATATATATTTTAAAATTTACACAACAAATATATATACTGAAAAAGATGCAAAGTTCTGACTGCAGCTACATTGATGGAGCACACTAAACTCTTCAAAAGCTTCTTAAAAAGTTTTACACCAAGAATATCATGAGGCAAGGCTGAAAAGTCATTTCCAGTTGAGACCACCAAAAGCAGAGAAAGTCAAATCCTCAGCAAGCAAGTTGTTGACCTCAGATGGCAAGTTCTTGACACCAGTCAGCAAATCCCCAGCAAAAAAAAAAACTGCATTCACAATGACAGTTCAAAAATACACTCCTTGAGATTCAGATGAGTCCAGCCACTTAAGAACACCGGCAATAGTTGAAGATGAGTCCAGGCTTACTATCACACAAAAGTTCCGGATTGAAGTCACACCAGGAAAAAGTTAAATCTTGTTTCAAGAATATCAAACTGCAATGTTATCACTGCAATGTACCAACAAGAATATCAAAATGCAATGGCCCAGTACGCGGACCACTGCCAAAAACCACCTTCAACAGTCATAATTCTTTCAAAGATGACTTAAAAGTTCTTACGAATATCATCTCTTATCACAACCAACATGGCAGACTTAAATCTCCAACCTCCATCTGTGAAACAGTACCGGGAACTCGAGGCCAGCAATCGCCAAAAATGACTTGAATTCTTGAATAAATGTTAAGCATCAAAACTTTATTGGCTGACACAAAAATCTCGAATCTCCTTCAGTGAAACTGCTCCAGGCATCAGGAAACTGAAGGCCAACATCTCCATCAGGTAAGGAGAAGTAAGTAATATATGCCATGAAGTCAGAAAAATTTTAAATTTAATTTTACCTCAAATTTACAAAAAAATTTCTAAGTTGCAAAAAAAAAATTTTCTTTATATATCTATCAAAAAAACTATTAAGTTTTCTTTAAATTTAAATGAAATTCCTTAAAAATTTTCAAAAAATTACATTAGATTAACAAAAAAAAATTTAAGATAACAAAAGTCAGTTAAATTTTTACCTAAGTTCATAAAAATTTTATAAAAATTCATAGAATTACTATATCATTTAAAAAATATTTGTTAAATTTAAATAAAGCTTATGCAATTTATCCAAAAACCAAATAAAAGTAATTTTTAACTATGAAATTTAATTAAAAACTAAACAAAATATAATAAATTAACTGCCCCCCCATCGCAAAACATCGCTAAATGCTGATGGAAGCAGCGTTTACTACGATATCGCCGGACCGTTAAGGGTTAAAAAAATGGCAAATACAAACAATAAACTAAAGTTTAAGAAAGAAATATCTATTAAAAACTTATTTATAAAATGGAAGAAAAACGCTAGATTTAAATTACATTTAACTATTATAAATTAATTTCTATTTAATAAAAAAATTATAACTCATTAATATTTTAAATTAATAAAAGGAAATCAGGTTAGGGACTGGCCCATAACCTTGACGGATATTCAAAGATTTTGAATATTAAAGATTAGCAGAGATTAAAATTAATTAGCACAATGAAAGCTTTTGCTTTTAGTCCCTAAATCTGTAAAAAGTTAAAGTCCGGAAAATTAAATAACTAAAATACTGTATGTTGATGAAATAAATACAAATAAGTTAAAAACAAACTAACGTTTATTTAAAAAGAAATAAAGATAAAAACAATATAATTAACAAAGGTATTTAAATATATTAAACAATTAAAACAGGAAACAAAATAAACTGACTTCATGGCAGGCAAAAATTATACTTCGGTAAACAAGGTATATTACATCTGATTGCTTGACGATCTGTAGCCATAATGTTGATTCAAAAGAGCAGTAGTGCACCTGAGTAAAACTACTGACTAAATAAATGTTATCATCATAAAACTTTCCCCACTTCACCAGCTGTCAGTCTTCATACGTAAACAAGGAGAAGCTTTCAAAACTCGGCTCGAATACAACGGCCCTTCTTCACGGACTTTAGCCTTTAACATCGCTCACAGTAAAGTGGAGAAAACATCAAAAGAGATAACACCACACTTCTGCTTCTCGGTCTCAAGTAAAATTAGTTTTACTAAACATTTAACAAAACTAAACAACGGCACTTCGACAACCACATAAATGAAACTAAAGCAAAAAGTTAAATCATAATTATCAAACTAAACAAGACGAACGTAAACACTTCATACTGGAACATTAAGACAAGGATCTAAGCTATTGTCGAAGTATTTATACTAGAAGGGAAACTAAAAGAAACTTATTACGCATGCAAAAGGGCAGGTGAAGCGATGGTCAAATGAGAAACCATCATGACGAAACGTCATACCGGAAATGAGCGATAGACAAATGACGTCACCTTGTGACGGTAAAGAAACACGTCATTACAGCTTCCGATTGCATACGAAGTACGACGGGAAAACAACAACAAGCCGGGAGTTTTAAAAGGTAAAAAGTGTTGGAAATAAATGTAAGGTAAGTTAAATAACTATTGTTTATATGAATAAGAACTTTAATAAAGAGATATTAATAAAGTTAACAGATTTAATAAAAGGAAACTTATTAAACGAAAAAGTAAAAGTGGTATTTGAATGAAAAGGTAAATAATAGACTGTAAAGGTTATAATAAATGAATAAACTTTAAAAATAGGATGAATGTAATTAGGTTAATATAAATAAAGATAGATTGACTATAGAAATGGAGATATGGCTGGAAAGTGGCAAGAACAGGGTGACATTTCCTGTCAAAAATTATAAATATTACGGAGAAAATAAGGAAAATTTTGTTATCGCCGATTCGGGAGTGGGGGATAAAGACCGAATTTTAATTTTCGGAAAAGCCAGTGTCAGCGATTGGATTCACCTCGTAACAAAAATTTACGTTGATGGAACTTTTAGTCTAGCACCACATCATTTTTACCAGGTTTTTGTTATTATGGCCGAACGTGGAGGTTTTGTATTGCCAATCATTTATGCCCTCTTACCCGACAAGGCGGAAGAAACATATACACGAATGCTTGAAATGATTCAAGACAGTTGGCCATTTTTTAAGGTGAAAAAAATTTCTTTAGATTTTGAAATTGCCTTAATTAACACTTTTTCAAGCAAGTTTCCAGACGCCGAAATTCAAGGGTGCTTGTTCCACCTTGTGAAAAATATGAAGCGCAAATTAGCAGAATTCAATTTAATGCAACGATATAATACCGATGCTGATTTTGCTCTCTATGCACGTATGATTCCTGCGTTAAGTTTTGTGCCTATCGAAGAACTTGAAAATGCTTTAGAAGTTTTGAGTGAGAATTTACCTAATCAGTTAACCCCAATTTTAGATTACTTTGAAGATTATTATGTTGGAAGGATTCAGAGAAATAATCGTCGCCGTCGTCCTATTTTTAAACCAGAAATGTGGTCATGTTATGCTAGAACCTTAAATAACGAAGGACGCACCAATAATTTCGCGGAAGCAGCACACAGACGTTTACAGTCCGAATTTGGTGTTTCTCACCCCACATTATGGAAATTCATAGATGGTCTCAGACGTGTTCAAAAAACAATTGACCAATGTTATGAGCAATTTGTACGTGGAGATGAACCGCCGCACAAGCGGAATAAGTATCTGCGAGCTGATATGAGAATTAAAGTAATAGTTGAAGATTTTGAAAATCGAGAAATAATGGAATACCTGAAAGGTGTGGCGCATAATTTTGCAATGGATTAGTATAATAACAGTTTTGTGATGTAATCTTATTTATGTGTAATCTTGTTACTCTGTAATTAAATTTGTCTGCAATATAACTTTTTTGTAACCATATGTTTATTTACCATTTCTGTATTTTGCCTTTTTGATGCTGTTTTGTGAAATAAATAAATAAAAAAAAACAACCTCCCTCATGTCCCAGGGCCTTGACGTTGGCGAGGGGGCTTCTCACTAATCTGGGACAAAAAAAAAAAAAATCTAGAACACTTTCACACATATATTTATTTCAAATATGCATGCAAACAATCGATAATTCAATAAATAAAAATCAGTCATATTGCTTATTTATTTGAATCACGCTTCATATACATAACAAAAATATATATATATTATATCAGGCATATTGCATATTTATTCTAAAAATAAATAAAAATACGGAAAAAAATATATGGCGTCGAACTGCCCCGGCGTCGAAAAGTACGGCGTCGAACTGACCACGCGTCGAAACGTTGGCGTCGAATCGTTGGCGTCGAACCGTCGGCGTCGAAACAACCTGCTTCGTGCTAAGAAGTCCTGGTTTTCATTGAATTTCGATTCTTTTAATTTATTCATAGTTTCTCACTATACATCCAATAGTTGTAAATGGTAATTTAATAGCTTTTACAAATTCTTGTTGCGTATTTAAATTTTTATTATGCTCAATCATAGGATTTCATATATCTAGAGGTGCCTCTCTAGTATTAGGTTCTATATTCAATTACTTCAAGAGCAAATTAAATTAAATGTCAGACAAATATAATATGAACTTAAAAATTATTAACAGCTTCCTTTAAAAGTAGTCCTTTGAACCATAAACACTATAAAACACAGTACATATCAGGATGGAGAAATGTACAAATACTTTTTTTGCAAGAAATTTTTAAACTTTTCCCATTAGAAAATTATTTTACATCTTTATCGAAATTTTCTGTTGTGTAATTTAAAACGCACGGTAAACAGACTGTATTAAAACTATTTTTGACATAATATCTGTTTTTATTTAGTAAAAAATTAAAAATTTTAGAGTGTACAAATACTTTTTTTGCCAACTGTATGTATGTATGTATATATAAATAGGGAGAGAGAGGGAGTCAAATATATATCTTTTATAATGTTATTCAAATTATAACTTGCAGGGAACTGTGGAATCATTACGAAAATGTAAACGAAATGACTAATAATGCAGTGGAAGGATGGCATTTAAGCTTCAAATAGCAATCCAGTACGTGTCACCTCAACATCTTTTCGTTCATTGAGCTACTGCAGAAAGATGAATTTAACTCTGCAAAATTAAGGATGCGCCAAGCAGGGCATAATACTCCTTCCAGAAATTGAAAATATGAAACAATCAATACAAGGTTAAGTAACCTTAGAAGGCAATTATACTTAAATGAACTTGATTTGAGAAACTATATTGATGCAGTATCTCATTATATACATTTCGAATTCTAAGATATTTGTACAATCTTATAATAAATGTTAATTTTTTTAAGTTGCTTTTATTAAATAAAAATATTTTTACAATTTTAAATGCACAAATTTTGATTACAGAACAGAATATAAAATAATTGAAATTCTTTTGCATTTAATATATATATATATTATTCTTTCTTTATCATTTCCCATTTTTTTCCATATATATTCTAACTGTAGTTAACAACATTCTTAATAAAGGAGTTTTAAATTTCAGAATCTGAACATCATTATCTATACCCTTCACAAAAATATATAATCCTAACACAGCAATTTTATGAAAATGTCTTTTAAAATTCTTAAATGTAGGTCTTGTAGAACACTGATGGTAATATTTTAGTACATTATTATAGTCCATAATTTTTTGAATTGCTTACTCACTAAGGTAATCTGCCATTTTCGTTCAGATACTTAATCTATCTGTAAGGGAGAGTGGTGTATCTTGGACCTATGCTAATTCTAGCTTTACTTGTTCAGATCATTAAACAAGAACATTTGTATATTAAATATATGCCACCAGAGGTCTCTTAAGTCTTTGTTTGGAAGCTGAACTAATTGTACAATTTTTAAAAAAGAAAATTTACCTTTCAAAATAAATTTTTCTTAGATATTTCTATGTTATTTTTATACTAAAACATATCTATTTTTTTTAATGAGGATTATGCATAATAAAACAATGCTCTAGCTACTACACCATGTGCGGTAAACAAAGTTAGGTAACTTAACATCATGATATTAAAGTAACATAACATCATGATTGGTAGTTTTATTTTTAAGTGTCTAGTAGTGTATCTTGATCCTAATAAACATAATGTACACTAGATACTGTCCAATGGATCTGAAAGGCAGACCAAGAAGTTAACCTTTGAAATTGACTTATCTAATTGCAATCTTGGCTAAAAATAAATATAATTACTAATATAAATAAGTTATGTCTTTTGAGATTACAGTAGACTCCCTAAAATCTGCCACTTAATTTACGGATATAAACAATGAAACATCCAGTTCAGATATTGTGAAAAAAATTTATTATTTTAGTTTTATATCAATTCCATAAATATTTTAATTTGTAATTTTTGTTAATATTACAGAATTTATGTTTTCTTAATAAAGAAAGAATAAATTTATTTCTGAAAAAAAATCAAGATATTGCTGATATCATTGGTAATCACATTCTTCTTATCAAATATATTCATTTATTAATCAAGCTCTTTTGGTTATTAAGTCTGGCTAAATCTGAAATAAAACTTCCATATTTTATTATTTTGATGTGAATTGGTAATGTAGCTTAATGACACAATTTTATTGAATAATTTAGGAAAAATACATTTGATCTATATAATAAATATTTAAAAATACAGATTTGATAATTAACTAGAGCTTTGTCTTTAATATTTTAATCATTTTAAAAATTACCTAAATTTTTATTATATTATACTATTTCTTTTTTTAATATATTGTAGGCATTTGCTATAGTTTTGATTGCATTGTTAATTGCAATCAAATTACGGTTTAAAAAATGTAAACAAAGCAATGACCAGAAATCTGCAAAACCTCCAGACCAAGCTGTGCGGATTTGAGTCATTATCTCACAATGCGATGGATGCATCGAACGTTGTTGATAGAAATAAAATTCAGCATGAGAGAACAAAGGCAGAATCACTATCACCTCAAGCAGTTGTGAAATATTATACAATGACCAGTTTGGATTAAACTTCAATGGGCATAAAGATAGTATTATATCACTAGAAGATAACAGAAGTAAATCTCACAATAGAAGAACACATAAGCTTGATAAAAGAACCTTGTACGTAAATACATTGGTCACTTATCTGTAGATTTCTGAAGAACGCAACTCATTGTTAATTTTTTGTCATGCATTGGCAGTAATATAGATGTAACAAAACTAGTTGTGATCAGTTGTGACAGTTTGTAATCTGTTTCTATCTGAGACTTTATTAACATTAACGATGTTCATTGTAACAGTGAATGTGCCAATGTGGTTTAATATCAAAATGAAATCCTCGGTAATCTATGGTACACAATATATGTATCAATCACTTGTTATCTCATGTTATATGTCGAGTGAACTGATCCTGTTATCTGAAGAATTTTTTGCAATTCTGAAAATATCCTGATATCTATGTTAGCCGCTGACAGAACTCGTATAAGGCAATTGGTCCTTCAAAAATCTTAAAAGTGTGTGAAGTCAAACCGTCAACCCAAACATACCAATAAATAATGACCATATTTCCAATTCACCATCTTTTCACTTTAAAACAAATCATTATGATGATTTGATTAATTGGAAGAATGTCATAGAGTCTCTAGTAACTGAACGATTAAGTGACAACATGATTTCAGTAGTAATTGCAAATCCAGCAATCATTTTGGTTTCAAACTAGCTACTTTAAAGGGTTTCCGTGCCATACTCAAGCTACAGACCAAATAGTCAAAACAGTCACAGATGCATCTTCTTTTGTTTGTGAACCTTATAGAAGAGACAGTTTTATGACATCCGATACAATCAGGAAACTTCAAGCTAATCTTCAACGGCAAACACGATTATCGCCCAATCTAATTCAGACAATTTTTTGGAATATTTTTTTATTTAATAAAAAGAATTTGTGAAATAAGATGCTGAAGTCTGTCTTGGGCAAAATTAATTTTTTTAAATTACTTATCTCCATACAATAGAGCAATTTTTCTGCATGGGTAGCTTTTGATTAGTATTAAAACAATTATTTTGAATCAAAAATAAACTAGCCAAAATTTGCCATTTTTTTCAAAACTTCAACCTCGTTGCGGCAGTATTAAAACTTTAATCCAAGTTTTTAAATTATTTTTCTCAAAATCTCTATACAACAGAACATCTTTTATGTATAGAAAAAATTTGAAAGTGTGATTTTTTTTTTTTTTTTATTCATCCTACTGTATAGTAAGTATAAATGTTCAGAAGATGTTCTATTTAGACTTTCTTATTTTTAAAACCTAATAAACAATGAAATGCATTAAAAATTTATATATGTAGCTTATTGAATAATGTATGTGTATTTTATTTGCTAAAAACAAGTTTTTTTTTTTTCCATGCTTAGCAATGGCACACCACTAGTGGTGTACCTCAGTCCTATTTTTATTTTATTTATAATTCAAAATTTTTCATGGAAATTATTTATATAAAAATTTAAGACAAATATATGTAGTATATAACATCATAAAGTTTTATAAAATCTTTTTTTTTTTTGTTTTGACAATTTTTTTAATTAAAAAGTCAAAATAGGTTCGAGGTACACCGCTTTCCCCTATATTTAAAAAAAGGGACATTTTTTCATTTGAAAATTTAACTACGTTTTACAGTATCATTCTAACAAGTAATCTATTAATGGACGTAATTAGGAAAGAAATCATTAATTAAGAAATCTAACACTTGAAATCAACAATTTAACTTTTCTTCATCTCGACAAAATTTGTTTAAAAAAATTCTTCCTGTAGAAGAAATTTCATCTGAAAAAAGAATATAGTATGTATTGCATGCATCTTTTTGTTTAACTATTTATATAAAGATTTTTAAAAAAGCCGAAATTTGTTTTATTATTGTTTTCGAAGGTTAAGATTGTTAAACATAAAATTAGTTATATGAAGTTATAATTTACTATCTGTTACCCGTGACATTGTTTATGTAAGATTAAAAAAAAAAGATAAAGGTATTAACTAAGCAAAATGTTTCATTAACCATAATTTAAAACATGTATAATTAACACACATTTTATCGAATTTTATATGTGGCTATATATACCGGGTGTTCCAAAAATAACCGGTAGATTTTAAAATTCAATAACATGAAAACGGTGACAGCTATTAAAAAAATTTTTGCAGGAGGGTTATGTATAATGCCACAAGTTTTATCTCCGTGATTTTTGATTTTAGTTCTGAAACCAAACAATAGATGGCGCTGACGGCGATTGGCGCTCAGTCGAAGCCGAAACTGAGCTCACTCAGCATTGATACAGAGGAAGGAGATTAAGGATATGGAGTGCGTCTCATTCGATTTGATTTCAATGGAATGCATTTTTGTCATGGATGTAACAGATTCTTCGATAGTGGAATGCAGCGTTCAGAAATGGGTATAAATTTCGCAAACAGTATTTGAGTTTGCAGGATATTTTACATTTATAAAGTTTTATTTGCCCGGATAAAATTACTTTCTTATGGCATGATTTAAAGAATATTTTGTGCATCGTATTTTAAAACTACACTGTTAAAAATTTGAAACCTTTGCTGCATCACCACACTTCCGCTTTTATAGAAAAAGATTACTTCACTGTATTATGAAGCATCCTCATTGGTCAAAATTGAGATATTCTATAATAGCAATGCAGTGACGATGCAGCAAATGTTTCAAGTTTTAACAATGTTGGTTAAGATATTTTGCTACAATCTTGCTCTTATACCGTAAAAAATTGACCTATTTGCTGCAGCGTCACTCCACCACCTTTATAGAAAACGGTTACAATATTGTGTTATGGAGCATTATCATTGGTCATAAAAGACATATTCTATAAAAGCTGTGGAGTGACATTGCAGACATGTAGCAAATGGGTCAAAGTTTTTGCAGTGTTTCTACACTGGTCAAAATCTGCTGCACTCCAGCGCTTGTATATAATATCTCTATTCCAACCAATGAGAAAGCTCCATTTCCCGGCCAAGTAACCGTTTGTTTTCGATACAAGCAGGGGGAGTGCGTTGCAACTAAATGTGGTAGATTTTTAACAGTGTCTGGGGAGGCAATTTTGTAATAACTCTATCGCATTTTGACATTTTTTAATATTTTTTTTTTGTATTGCATAGCTGAGGTCCCTCTCAAGATCTCTCCTTTATTATATTTTTTGATTATTTTCAATTATTTTGGCAATTTTCAACAACAGATGACGCTGCAGGTGTGATGAAAGCTATTGAAGAAAACCCAGTCTCTGCGTTCGCTATTCTGTAAGTTGTCTTTCTGTTGTAAGCGTATGCTGTTCACAGACTGCAAGTTTGCAGGTAAAAATGGTTTATTCTTTAGAACAGAGGATTTTTTTGGTGTTGGAATTCCACCGCCTAGAACACAGTGTTGCTGCAACAAGACGAAGTTTTCAACGGAAGTTTAATGTAACCAAAGGACCGAAAAGCGATACAATAAAGAATTTGTTTGAAAAATTTCAACGGACTGGAAACGTGAAGGATGAACGTGCTGGAAATGTAGGGCGACCGCGTACGACAACAACAGAGTAATGCTCAGCTTGTGCAGAAGGTGATCAAACAGCGGCCTCAGATTTCCATTCGCCGTGTTGCAGCTGTGGTCCAAATAAAGCCAACGTCCACGTACCGTCTCATGCGCCAGAGTTTACACCTCTATCCATACAAAATTCAAACTCGGAAACCCCTCAGCGCTTCTTCCATTGATGCACGAGTAACATTTGCTAATGATATGGTGCAAAGGATTGACGTCGGCGATATCCAAGTGGACAGCGTTTGGTTTAGTGACGAAGCTTATTTTTACCTGGACGGCTTCGTAAATAAACAGAACTGGCGCATATGGGGAACTGAAAACCCACATGTTGCAGTCCCATCATCCCTACATCC